>WWCI01000001.1:1308073-2613646 GCA_011799845.1 Hypomyces rosellus
TGGCCACAAGGTCCTCACATTGAGACACGTTTGCCTGTTTTCGGGGTCAATAACGAATAGCAAGAGCACCAAAAAACGCACGTGCATACCTTCATCAGTACTTTGAGAGCTGACCAGACAACAGAAGATGGTGCAGGGGCAAAGTTAATGGCGATGTCCCCAATTGTTGTCACCCACATTACCACCCTGTCGGCGTAATCTCTCCATATAATCTCGCGGCCCCATATCGTGAGCTTTGAAGTTGCATCCTTGTATTCTTCTTCTCTTTCCCGAACAATGGTGACAAGATCCCCCGCCACCTTTTCACCATTCTCATCGGCAGAGATGCCTTTGATCCAATCTTTGGTCTTTTCATCCAGCTTCTGATAAGCTTGAGACCATAGATATGGCTCACTATTGATGCTATTTTGGGATTCAACAGACTCGTCGCCTGAAGGGTTCGGTCCTATCGGAGCAGAAGACTGGGCAGGTGATTCGATAGGGGGTGCGCCATCCTCTGTTGATCCCATCAGATGTTGTTCAGTGGCAGATAGGGCAAGTGATTCCATAGAAGATGGTGCAATATCTTCTGTCAACCCCTCTCTAGGGAGTTCGGTGGTAAATGGGACAGGTGATTTGATGGAAGATGGCGCAACATCTCCTGGCGACCCCCCTCGAGGGAGTTTGGTAGACGACGGGACAGGCGAGCCACATGCACTTGTCGCAGATGATAATTCAGCATTCGGGATCAATTCAGAAGAATGATGTGCTTGAGAATGTGTTTTCCCTTTGAACGCCCGCTTGACGAAGGATACGACTCTCTGGCGGCGGCGGCCCTTGACGCGTTTAGATTGCGTGTCACCCATAGTCTTGGCGAACGAAATATTTCAGGTGATAACTTTCCGACTAATCCGCGTGAGCGTTACTGCGTCAACTCGATTCAAATAAATTGGGAAAAGACAATGGTGACTGGCTTCATTGATGAAGCAGAGCCTCGCAACCTCAATTTGTTGCCCAAGAGGTTGGGCATAGATGCGGAAACGTGACCGCTGGCTGCAGATGCAAGGCCTCTCCAGCCAGCCGCGTGTGGGCATGCATGCATATCGCAACACAAGAAGGCAACAACATCCTATCAGAATACTGCAAATAGTTGCACCCCCACTCATAAAGTGTTACTTAATTCATTAATTGGGCGCACCTAATAAGAGTCACTGATATTGTTTGCTTACCAGGTATATATATATAGCTTTTTGATTACTTGAAGACATGGACTGAAAGAATTTCATTGGACAGATTTCGCCAAGTTCCCGTATTCTCATAAATACCAACTCTCTCATACTCAATGCATAAGTATCCGGATGACACAATCCAGAAGCCCACAAATTTCCCCTACTACACCAATCGCTTGCCCCCACCATATTGATCCAAGAAATGAGAGAAATCGTCGCAAAGGGTCAAGACCTTTGGAAGATTTGGTGGTTTATAAATAACACCACACACTCCTTCAAAGCTCGTGGTGAAAGCATGATCGGCGGGTCGTGGTTAATACTTGAGTTGATACGGTATATCCAATCCAGTAAAACATATTTAGATCCTGTCACGACGAATGATCTAGAGTGCCTCCCTAAACGGGGCGCTGATTTGTGGTGTCATGTTCAAAGTTGACTGAGGAGGACACAGTAAAGCTGTAATATGTCGGTTGCAGGCCGGGATTATGATTGAAGAGAAAAAGAACTATAGTAGGAACAATGATTATTTAGTTGTGGTTTGGTAAGGGCTAAATGAAAGAAAAATCCAGAAGATGAAAAAGGATCATTTTGTATAAGTCGTGAAGCAAGCTCACATTGGAGACGTCTCAAATGTCCACCACGATCTTGATGCGATATTTCCTCGACAGCCGCCATCAATCACCCCCAATGGTTTCGTGGTCTAGTTGGTTATGACATTTCGTTAACATCTCTGTTAACACCACCGAAAAGGTCCCCGGTTCGAGCCCGGGCGAAATCACTCTTTTTCCTTTTTGCAATTGCTATGAAGTGTTGGACTCAAGCACGATGTAAGACATTCATGCGTCGGTGTGGATTAATGAGAGAATCTCAGCAGTTAGCTATAAGGAAAAAATGTAGTTTAGCTTTCCAACACATAATCAACCTAAGAGGAGCATTCTACACCATCATCCTCATGACCCTCTCAAGGGGTGAAACATTTAAGCCGAACATGAACTCTAGAAAATCCGAGTGTGAGTGTTCGGATTAAATGTTCTATCCCTTGGCTCTCCTACTTGTAGTACATCTGCCTTGCCGCCGTCGATGAAAAGACTCCTCATCACCACCCTAGCTAAGATCCTTCTCCAACTCGATAAAGCACATGTCCTCTGGCAATTCCAGGTTGCTAAACCTCTCGCGCGGAAACGGCGATGTCTCGCCCGTCTTCCGATATCCACGGCGCATATACCACTCAACGAGTGCCTTGCGCGTAGAAAGCGCGTTTAGAGAAAACTGCGCAACGCCCCAGGTCCGATGGCAGTAGTCTTCGGCGTAGGCGAGGACCTGCCGACCAACACCACCGCGCTGGCACCGCGGGTCCACCGCAATCATGGAGAGGCGACCAACGTCGGCGTCGCGCTTGGAGACCTCGATGGTGGCCACGAGAGCCGCGGCATCCTTGTCGGTGGCAGGAGGAGTAAAGGCCATCAAGGTCACCATGTCCGGCTTGGCAATGTTGCCCATGACTTCCTCGACCCCGATTTTGAAGTGCGACGCGAGCTCCATGTGGCCTGTCCAGTCCTGTCTACTATCGTGGGCGCGAAAGGCGGATTGCACGAGCTGCTGAAGCTGCGGGGCATCGTCTGGGGTTGCGATGCGGAATTGGAGATTGACGTTGTCATCAGCCATCTTCGCTTTTGAATAAAGGTGATTTGACGGTGATTAATGTAAATTCGACGTCTTATTGATCTGGCGAAAAAGAAGGCGATGCGACACCACAAAACAATGAATGAATACTTTGTTGTTAATTGCGATAAGATGGTGCTGTTGAGCGGCACCTTTTATGCTTTTTATTTGGGGGGTTCTTTGTCGGATCCATTTATTCTGATTCTACCAACGATCATTTACTGACAACGACTGCTCGATTGAAGGAAGGGCGTGTATATGAAGCCATTCCCACTACTTGTCCGTACTTCGCAGCCTTGTCATGATTAAACCTGTCATGAGATGCCATTGCAGTATATGGTAAGGCGTAGCGTCTGATTGGCCCTACGTTTGACTCGATTCCTTCTTACTAAACTAAGGCGCGCCTTAAGACAAGCTTGAGCTGCCCTCCAGCTCCTACATATACATTTATTTGACGTCTCGGCAGCTACGGAATATAGCAGCTGAGCAACTCCAATATTGATTGCGATCCAGGGCGCGCATTTAGCTATTTAACTTGGACTGACACGTGCACTTCATTGTGATAAGGAGAAATAGCACATATTTGACACCAAGCGTCGAAAAGACAAGATAGCTTCGTAGTCTAGCCGATCATAATATTTCGTCAGCATCTCTCTACCCCTTGTTGGAAGCCAGACAAGATCTTTCTCTCTTTTTTTCACGTCGCTTAGGAAGCGAGATACTTTAGCGACATAAGGGCAATTACAAAATGCCCTTGTAGTCGTGAGACACGGTATACACTAGATGAGCCAGGGTTTATATCTGCTTTCAGCTTTGTTCCCAGGATCGTGACATGACTAGCGATCGAGTCCTTTCTGGTGATCTTCATAATGGAGGATCAAAAGAGAAAGAAAAGGAGCTTGCATGTAGGTGGTCTATGCAAGAAATGCTCTTTCTAAAGCTGGCCCTAATATTGTCGACCCGATCTAGAGAAAAAAACGTGGCAATGCAACTCAATCTCAATCTTAATTGAAGATCCTTCATTCTCGGGTGAGCTCTCACCGCTGCTCTCGACCTGGTATATGAAATGCGAACCAATGCAAGCCACCTCCAGCCTCATCATCAATTTAGGAGGCAGATTCAGCCTCGTTTGTCGATCGCTGTGTGAGGTCAGGTACCCGGTATCGCAAGGCTGTCGGTATGATATGTTGCCGTCCTGATCCATGTGTCACAAGAGGACATCACATGCTCGCAGCCGTGACGGATTCATTTTATAACACTAAAGAAATTGACGACACTCACATGGCATTCGGAATATGGGTTCGCCAATGTCCGTTCCCTGTGTCTTATCGATCTTTCACATATCGGGCTTCCTGCAGAATCCCCTCCTCGCTCATGCCGATGCCTTTCAACGGTTTATCCCCCGAGTTATCCCCTTGCGGTAGAAATGTGACCTCAGGACTCATGCAACGTTTCCTGAATTGGGAAATATGTCTAAGGATCTGAAACAGGCAAGCGTTCAAAGCGCCTACATCCGATTCGTAATTGGGCCATGTCCCAGAGATCCAGCGGCATCCTGCGGATACGAAGCCGCGGTAGCCAACCACCGGTAGTTATTTGTTGCCTCGCTTATATGCAGCATCACCTAATGGCTCGCTTCCTCTCCCTCGGGGCGTTCATCTGACCTGAGGGGCTCGGTTCTAGAACTCGGACGACTCGAGGCTATGACGACAGGTCTGTCTCAACTGCCGAGCTGTGACTGGGCATTCTCCAACTTCACGTATCCACAGCCAAAGCGGCCCCTCTTAACAAACGAATCGTAATTGTTCATCACTTTTAATATATATATCGACCAACAACATCTATTCAAAATGGCATAGGCCGACGGCGTTGGTCTCAGGTCGTTTTTTTTTTTCGTGGTCTATTTATTTGCTCGATGAGCGAAATAAACTTCGAGTCCTCCTTGAATCCCCCTTCATTCAGGATACTCAACCACCATGCTTCTATCATCACATACTGTCTTTCCCTCCGCTGCCCTTGGGGCGGCGGTATGCCTTGTCATCTCCATCATTGCCTCTCTCCTGGGCCCAAAGAAGATCTATCCTTCAGGCCCCAAGCCATGGCCGCTCATGGGGAACATGCTCTACTTTACCCAGATCCTGAAGGATCCCGAGAATGAACTACGAAAGCTCGCCAAGCAGTTTCGTGGCCTTTGCACTCTGTGGGTTGGCATGACACCGGCGTTTGTTATCAACTCGCCAGAGGATGCCAAGGAGCTTCTCGACAAAGTATGTTTCCATTCCACTGAACCCCATACCTCTTCACGTCAAGTCATAAGCTGATTCGATGTAGCGGGGCCGTCTATACTCTGATAGACCCCCGAGAAACATCTTTTCTGAACGGGTTTGGCCCAAAAGATTGGTGTTTGAGAGAGCCGGCGATGAGACACGCCAGCAACGACGATTGTTTCATGACTTTCTCACCTTGAAGAATGCCCAATCCCTGCGAAAGTACCAGGACTATGAGTCCAACATGATGCTTTGTGATCTCCTTTCTGAACCTGCTGAATTCTTGAGCCACTCGGAGCGCTACTCTATGAGTGTCATGTTCAGTGTTGTGTACGCCATCCGAATTTCCAGGCTCACACACCCTATTATGGGCGCCTTTTTACACATTCGGAATGAGATCCTTGAGCGTACGTCTGGACCTCCCCGCGCATGTGCCTACATACTGACAATAATTAGGTCTTCAACCTGGCAAGATGCTCATCGACTACCTCCCGTTCCTTGAAAAGCTCCCGCACTTTCTACAACCTTGGGTCAAGGTAGCCGACGATCTCTGGGCCAAGGAATCCAGCATTCACAGGGCATTCCTGGCCCCGCTTCAGAAACAGATTGAGGCAGGTGAGAAGCCTGTCTGCTTCGGCGCCGGAGTACTTCGTGCCCAGAAGGAAGAGAACATGGAGGAGGTTCAGGTCCTCAGCATCTTAGGCATGGCCATCTTTGCTGGTTATGAGACGACCGCAAGTGTGATTCAGTTCTTCTTCAAGATCATGGCCATGCACCCCCACTGCGTCCAGGCTGCACAAGAAGGTATTTCCCCGATGCATGCGAAGAAACAAACAATTTCACTAATCAGTTGACCAGAAATCGATCTCGTGGTTGGACGGTCACGTCTTCCAACCTGGGAAGATGAGGAGAAACTCCCGTACATACGGGCCCTGGTCAAGGAGGTTAGCCGGTTTGGACCCAGCCTCAACATGGGCATACCACACACCAACATCGAGGAAGACAACTACCACGGCTTCACGATCCCCAAAGGTTCATCCATGATCCCCAACATCACTGCACTCAACAAAAATCCAGATCGCTACGGAGATCCCGAGGTGTTCAGACCAGAGCGTTTCCTCGGCCATAACCTCACAGCCGCTGAATCCGCCGTGCACCCAGACCATCGACAGCGGGATCATTACAACTATGGATTCGGTCGTCGCATCTGCCAAGGCATTCACGTCGCCGAAGCCTCGCTGTTCATTGTCTTTGCCCGTGTACTCTGGGGCTTTGACATCACTGCAGCACCCGGCACAACTCTTGATATGAATGACAATCTATGTAAGTTACCTAATGGCACGCATACCTCCATTTTTTCCTCCCTCGAAGCAGAGAACCAATCTAACTTGTTGATTCTTCAAGGGACACTTGTGGCAAAGCCGAACCCATGCAAGCTACAAATCACGCCTCGCTCGAATGGCATCAGAGATCTCATCAAGCAAACCGCAAGGGGTGCGCAGACGGACATTCTGGACGTCGACTGCATCGAGCTGCCCCAGTTGTAGTGATGCCAGCCGATGTTTCATCAAACAGTTTGAAGAGAGACGATGGAAGGCTAAATTGGTTCAATATTTTGTATTATGGGTGGAGAGGCATTCATGAATTTGATAGCTTATTTCTTTGTATTAAATATCCTTGTCTATATGAATTTATCCAATTTGTATTTCTTATGTTATATAAGAAGAAAACGGGTACTGGATGTGTACCTGTGATTTCTCGGGCGTTTCCCAATCAGGATAACCTGCATCGTGGTATTGACGTTGGCAGTTGATCAGGATAAAGCTAAGTAAGATGGTTAAGCATCATGGTTCTATATGAATAACTAATAGTCAATAGTTATATTAATAACTGGCTATTTAATTATCCTCAATGCAATCACAGTATGATATACATACCTCTATATATGGCATCTTTGGTGAGGTCATACAATTTGAGTTGGATCTCAATCAGGGCGGGGTAACCTCCCAGTCAATAGAACACTCTGTGCTCACCCGTTATTATAGCTGCGCCAAGGTGCCAGGTACTAGAAAAGCGCTGATGGCAAATACTACATACATCATTGATTATAGTATACCAGGAAAGGACATTTGCATGAGGTGGTAGAATGAACACCAACGGGGGGGTTGTCGCTTGGGATGTTGTGGCACAGTAACGGAAGACGGGAACCATATGCAACAGCCGACAGATGTATATAGACTCCGCGCTACATCACCGGAGGTTCCCTCTTCTTCCGTACCACTACCAACTTACTGCAAGAGGAGCCGTTCTCCATGGACCTAGGCTTTATGGCAGGAAGACTGACCTAACCTCATATAAAGAAGACACTTCCCCTCTCACACATCCAGCGATGTTTATTCTATCTGGTACTTTGGATCGACCGCAAGACCCAATGGACTTTTACGCGAGTGTAGCATGCTTTCCCACACGGGTTAATGATGAGTTCTAGCTGCATCTCTTATGAACCAGGAGTGGATCTTGATAGGACCAGATGTCTGAGCTGTATACATACACCCGAACAGATATAAACAGGATGAGGAATAACAACATAAAAATGACATTGTATGCTGACTGGGACTGTGTTCCAATGTCGCAAAACTGGAGGCAAAGCAACACGGCCTTTGACGGGTGATTCCGCCATCTTGGTTTTGGAATCGGGATACTTGAGTCGTTGTTCGATTGGGGAAACGTCAATGTGAGTGGAACTGCCGTAAATTCATGCATAATTACTATCCAACATGGTATATGAAAACGGTGACGTAGAGAAAAGGGATATTGTTTTAAATTCCCTTCGGTTTCACGCTCAAATTGGACAGATTGAAGATGACACATGAACCCGGACCTTCATTCCAACACAAGCCGATTCATCCACCCAAATAGATCCAATGCGCAGTATCAGCTACAACTTCCAAGGGCAGGGCATCCGATAATATACGCTGTCGTCACACTGTCCGTTGTTTGCCTTGTAGCATTTTCCTGCGCCGAGAGGTCAGTACTCCTTCGAGCAAGCTGTAGAAAAAAGGACAAACTCACCATTAGAGCTGCAATAACAATAGTTTCCAATTCCTTGATCGGGATCCGCTCTGTATTTTATTATTAGTTACAGCGGGATTAGTATGAGGGCTGGAGGTGATGACTGAACTGATTTTCGCAGTCGGATGGTGGAATATCTGCGAGGCCGAAGACGGCAAAAAGCAGCACAGCAAAAACGGCTTTCATTGTTGTATTGAACGCAAAATGTTGGGATTAGAGAATGTATGACATGAAGAGAGATGGAGTGTACAGAGTATGGCATAGTGAGAGCCAGAAAGGGTGACTTAAATATATGAAGCTGGACACAGTTTGTACGTGCATTCATCTTTCTTGATAGGATTCTTGCCATCTTGACGCTCTTGAAAGTCTCAACATGCATGCCTGATGGCACCGGAGTACGACCGGTCGAAACAATCATGGAATGTGATGATGCGTGTTTCGAACCAATATACATAATGGCGTTGCAACGTGCTCCCACGGGCTTCCGACTCCGCACAGGCTTGCATTCCAAGTCCGTGACATGCGGAAACTAAGGGTTCTCTCCGAAAAGATTTGCCTTTTTGGGCCAACGGCGGTGTTGGACTGAGGCACGAAGTAGACCGATAAATTGTAATTAGGTAACTAAACAAAAAAACCTCTTCGACTAACTATAAAGAGGAAATTCTAGTTCAGCTGACCAACATTTTTAACCCAATGTCACATCGTGATATCCGTCCAACACAGGCTTCCCTGCCGAGCTTAGCAGCAATCCCCCAGTCACTCATGCCGTAGCCCCCTTGGCGAGCTCAGAAACCAGAGCAACAACGAGGATACAGACTGGTCTCTCTGCAGCATCTTAGCATTAGCGAGCTGCATCCTGCTTCCCGCTGCCAACGTCCGGCACTTTCGTGGTGCGATGAGGAGGTCAATACTTGCTCTCCGAAAAGAAAACTGCGGAATGATTGCACCAACAAATGTTGGGCACGCCGGCAGTTCATGCCATGACAGTATAACCATGACATCAGATCGCATAACACCCTGTCAGATTGAGAGATGGATATTCTTACTGTAACGGTGAGATGGGATTATTCTAGCGGCAAACAGTTTTTGAGGCACATCTCAAGACAACCTTGCGATTTAAACAACCAACACATTGTCTTTCCATGGAAAGCGCTGGCGACCTCTGCTCATTAGGACTACTTTGTTCCACACCGCTCGATATATCTCCGCAATGTTCGGTCCCATTCTCTCTCTTAAGCTTGTAGAAATTTATATAACATCAAGAGAGCCCGATCACTTACAGTTGTCACATCGCAACAAGCCTTCTTCACCATCTGTCAAGCCTAGCCAAAGAAACGCCGATAATCAACAAGTATGAAGACTTTGTTTTTATCCCTACTTGGCTTCATTTCCATCACGGGAATACTTGCTGTTCCTGTTGATCACGAATCGCCCAATCTCAACATGTTGAAGAGACAAGACGGTAAAGGTTCCGGCAACCCACCTGCTGTCGACACCGTTTTCACCAATAATACATCACCCTCATCCGAAGATGAGGAAGAGTACAAGACTCTGGGGTCTCCGGACATCGTCCCTGGTGTAAGTCGTCTATATAACCAAGCCATATCCCAATTTTAAACTCACTCAAAATTTAGTATTGCAAGTCAGACACGCAGATATGCATTCTTCAATTGGGTTTGTGCGAATGCATGCCTTCCACTCCCGTAAGTTGCCACCCTGATGAATAACTCTTCTGTCCTGGTTCTAACAGTTATCATTCTAACAGTGCAGTAACAACGGAGGCTACTGTTACTTTTACAATCCATCGAACAGATGTTATTGCTAAGTTGAAAAGGATGGACTAGCAATCGTGTTTGGGAGCAGGGCTCCTTAGTTGGTGAAGATCCATGTTATCAGGCGATGCATCTCCTGCAGAGTTCACCCCGGGTTGGATATAGAGACATTATTACTGATTGCATTCACATTTGTTGACTTGATTTCATCCTCTCTTTTTCCTGACAATGATGAACCAGTGACCGTATTCTTGTGTAAACTGATGAGTGATCTTGAATTAGAGCAACCCCTATTAAGGCTCACAACCCAAATGACTTACCCATCCGGAACTTGGCACGCCTTCTCTCGGGAGCAGCAAACTGAAGCCACTCAGTTAAAGGAGCCTCCCGCTTTCTATACAATGAGTCTAAAGCTATGTGATTCCACGCAACAGATCACACAGATCACCAAGACACATTTCTCCCAATTCCCTTGTGCCAAGTCCAAGGCTAAGTCTGACTGAAAGGTAATGAATTGATGATCCTGAATCACAAGTGTGCCATATC
This sequence comes from Hypomyces rosellus, assembly GCA_011799845.1. Classification (NCBI taxonomy): domain Eukaryota; kingdom Fungi; phylum Ascomycota; class Sordariomycetes; order Hypocreales; family Hypocreaceae; genus Hypomyces; species Hypomyces rosellus. Next base: position 1,318,601 of record WWCI01000001.1, read on the forward strand.
ACTGATTCGTCGCATATTAGGTGCACTCGATGGGTATAAAGGAAGCTCATCTACCACATGCGAGTGCCGAAGTGAGGATCGGTGCGTTCATCGTTCATGACCTGATCAAAAATACCTCCTCCATCCAGAAGCTTGTATCCCAAAGTGAGTCCCGACACCACCGACTTCGAAGTAGTCAGCTCGAGCGCCACTAATCGAGATATCAAGACCACGGTACTGGATCATTAAGCGACTCATTGCATTTATATGAGTTAGCCATAGTTTCAACACCTCTGGTCCAGCACTCGCTAAATGCGCATATCGAGCTCTGCTCAGAAAAATGAGCTTTTGGGCCGCATCGCCGCAGCGACATCGAGTATAGATGGAGGTAATTCGTCCAACTGCTTTCGCTTTAATAATGCAATTAGGGCTGTTTCCCATAAATGACGCTCTAACCTGGTCTCCCCTTCCTGAAATACCAACGCCGCAGACATGGTAGATCTGACGGGGATCCCTCCAGGTAGATTCCCATTTACGAGAAAATAATGTTCTTGGAGATAAATTGAGGTCCTCTTCGTACACGGATGCTACGGGGAGCATTCAATCAGCCAACACTGGATAGAAGACACGTTACCATCGGCAGGATAATGCAACTTCAGCATTCTTCCGTCTGTGAGTGAATGGGCACGACTGTCGTAACATCGGTTAGATTCGCCATTATTGAGCCGGGAACCAGGGTACGTTCGCAATTTAGCGGGGTTCGAGGGGAAACTTTCAGCAGATTTCAGCTGCTCATTATCACGATAGGCGTATCAATTCGTGGTAATCGTCCGAAGTTCTTCATATCACCAGAATGTAGTGAGTGTAGGGATGTCTACTTTCTCGAAGCGTTACGCCCTTCTTAGTAGCCCTACTAGACTGTGCTCCAGGTAATTTGATGGCGGCGCTTAACTTTGATGCCTCGTAACTGCGACGCCCTATGACTCTCAAAGGAGTTAAATTAGGCGAGGTCTACTCCATGTACGCGCTTCTTTTCGGGTATGTTATTATTGTCCCCGCATCTGATATAGTTCCTACTCCGGTTATATATGTAGATGCTATAGTCCGAGATCTGTCATCCACCCTCTCATGGGGCTGGACTTTCCAGTTGGATAAGCGAGCTGATATATGCCATGCATATTAATCCCCCACGCTTCTCCATGGCCGACGGTCGTAGCTAAAGACGTCGAATTTTAACAATAGGTGTTCTGCTAAGATGCAACTATCGACTTGGACAACGGGCCGATCCGCAGTGGACGGGCGATTTTAGCAAAGGAAGAGTGTGGTTGGGCGTTAAAGATCAACGGTAGGGGCTTCTAACTGAAGTAGCAGACGAGCATATTAAAACGTTCATAGAGATCAAGCCACAAAACGTTACATCCATATAGAGTTAGAACTATGCATATAGCTGGATGACCTGGGCAATGCAGGATCGAGCATGCAGCGGGAAGGGATGTCTTGCCTTATCCTAGGGGCCACAGGACATGCAACTAGAAGTATCCAAGATCAGATGGCTTATTCGGGCATCTCCAGATTGGGCATGTCTTGTGTAGCCCTTCCAGGTCTCAGACACCCTCCATCTCAACCTTACGGATACGAGCAGCACGCTACATGCAAGGACACACCGGGGCGTTTGGTACACCCAAACGGAAAGTCTTGGCGAGTTGACAGGAATGCAGTATTGATACAAGCTTAAATTCCTTGCATGTAGGATCAACGAAGTTCTTGGAGCGTGGGTTTGCCATGTCCACGTTGGCGACACCCGCAACGGAGAACGGCAAGGGATATGGCGTCACCAGATAGTGAGGTTGCAATGGAGGAATTGAATGCGGAAGCTCACATATTCTTGCCTGTGTGGTTGAATATGGGGTCTCTCCACGAATGGCATGCAAGTTTTGTCTTGGATTTCCCCTCCCATATCCTCATGGAGACTTGGATCTCTGAGTCGAGACAAGCCCACGGGTCGGAGACAATGAATCGCTTCAATACTTTTTGACGTTACATGAGACTACTACATGAAATGTACAGATACCACCATTTAACACGGCATTCAAAATTGACGATTGGCACACCCCTTTATTCGATTGGCGTTTGTAAGCAAGCCGTTCAGCAACATGCATGCATAACGGGGAAGGATCTAAAAGAGTAGCGCACTCGGTAGCCCAACATTTGGGAAATCTCTTTATATATTTATTTTAGAAATTTAAATATGTAAAGCTACTCTGTTAGTTATCACAGCATCCAAACGTACTCTCGTATCTTATCACAGCAACCCGTGATGTTTGATGATTGATCAAAGTTCAACGACCGCCGAACTCAAGTTCTCGGTTTGTTACGGCTTTGCTGACTAACAAACGCCGAAAAAAGAAATAGAGTCGGTTTGCTTGCCAGAAACAGCACAATCTGATCGTTACCCTACACCCAGTCCAAATATTGGATCAAGTAAAAGGTTTGGGTCGAAATACTACAGCGAAGGAAGTCGTATCGCCGCTTATTTTGTCATATTTGATTGACTTCCCGACAAGCTATACATAATTCACCACTGTGTCATTCTACTTAGTCAGTTTATTGATCAATTTTGTGTACACACGTTTTACGCGAATGATGAAAGCTGATGAGTAACAAAATACGAGCTTATACGGAGCAGTCAGACTCCAAACTGTCGGGCCAAGCTCCCCCACCGATGTAAAATATCTGTGTCAGTAGAAGACAAGCCCCTGGCGATATCTGACTTTACCACCTCTCAGTTCATACCTGGGGAGGTCAAGTCGGGTCAGCATGATCGTCAAGAAGGATCCACAAATGAGTTCGCGTATCGAGGGGTATAGTGGAGACGCACTAGTAATATCGAAGTGGATATGAAAAGATGAGACACCCCTCACAAATATCCACTTTCCGAACCGACGGGAACTAACCCAAGTGGCTTAGTCCAGTCATCCGGAAGCTAGCCGCCTTCATCTTAGGGCGTATCCTTTTTTCCAGGTTACTAATGATGCAGGATCTTTGTGATCGCAAGTTGGAGGGTCAACTCGGCTCGTCATTTCCGACTGGCAAGGGTCAAGTCTTGATTTTTGACTGGCTAAATGAACAGGACTATGATCCTGAATAAAAGGAAAAATGAATAGAATACCTGGGTTTTGGGAGTAAATTTTCGGATATGATGAAGGAAATTTCTGTGAATAGCATCAAAGTAGCTAGCGAATACGCTTATGTCATTTGTCCAAGCTAATCTCATCATCATGTCTTGAAGGCAAATGGTGGCCGAATTTCTCCGGTCCTCATTTCACATTATTTCTCAGGTCATGAGATTGTGCTGTAACAGCCCCTATTAAATACTCGATAATGTTAAGTACCTAGGTACATGAAATGAAAGTAATTGTATGTTTATTATGAACCTCAGAGTTCCATTTTCCAATTGCAGTTCTATCAGCCCTATTTACCAAAAGAAGGGTATACAATTTTTGTGAGACCTCGCTATGCATATCCGATGCCAGAAATACCACACCCTGTATTGTTGGTCCGTTTACATCTTCCATCCCTCACCATCCTTTGCCTTGACAAGACGCAACACCAAGAAGCAGACCGTGCCAGCAGCAACCATGATGGCGCTGAAGAGCTGGGCCTTCCAGAAAACGGCGTTCTCCAGATCTAAGAGGGTACCGGCAATGGGGTTGCCGATAAGAAGGCCAATACCAGCAAAGGTGAAACACATACCCATGCGAGTACCCACAACAGCCATGCTGGGAGACAGGCGAGCGACAATGGTGGGGGGCAAAGAAACGATGGCACCAGAGGCGAAACCATAGATGATGGAGAAGACGATGGTACCAGCGACATTATGAATGCCAATCCAGGCGAAAGCCAAAACGGCGGCAATGAAACCAATCGGAATAATAGTGTTCATTGAACCAAGGCGATCGGCCAAGAGACCAGGGGTAATACGACCAAAGACGGAAGCGGCATTGAGAACGGCAATGATGTAGAATGATAGGCTGCCGTCATCATGCAGGGAGTTGGTGAAGTAGGTGGGCAGGTAGAAGAAAGGGAAGTACAAACCCACAAAGGCCAAGAAAAGACCCAAGCTGAAGATGAGGAATGTGGGCTCCCTGAAAGCGCTGAGATCAAGGAGGGAACGGGTCTGCTTGGGGGGAGGCAGACGCATCTTCATAACGGCCAGGGAGATAAACAAGCTTCCCAAGGCGACAAAGGCGATGATACGAGTGGTCCATCCGAAGCCAAGGGGCCCAATCAACTTCTTGAACATGATTGGGTAGATGACGGAACCTGTAGGGGATATAGGGTTAGCCAGGATGCTCATCTCATCACGATAACCATGGTGGGGTCGCGCTTACCGATACTACCTCCAGAAGCAGTAATACCAGTGGCTACAGCTCGACGGGTCGTGAAGTAGGTGGCTACAATAGCAATACTGGGAAGAAAGAGGAAAGCACAGCCAAATCCAACAAGCAGACCGTGGGTCAGGAAGAGCTGGTAGTACTCGGTAGCCAATGAGGTCATCATAAGACCAAAGACAACCAGAAACGAGCCAATGGCAATGAGAGTCTTGAGGTAGCCCTTGTCAAAGATGGGACCAACAATGACACCGATCAGGAAGAGAAGGAAACCCTGGAATGTACCAATCCATGAGATGGAGGAGACGGAGGTACCTGGAAGCAGGGTCTCCTCATAGTACGTTTGGTAAACACCAAAGGTGTTGACAATGCCCCTGGACCCAAATTAGTACTTTGTAGCCATAAACCAGCGGAGTGTATGCTAATGCGGCCTACCATGAATTGAAGAACAAGAAGAAGGCACCCAAGACCTGCAACCACGCTTGAAGACCTCCATTTGGTGGTGGTGGTGGGGCGGCGGCTTCTACCACGGGCTGCTTGTCGGCCTCGGAGCCAGAGTCATTTGGGGGAGTCCCCGGCATTTTCTCAAGATCAACAGACATGATGCTCTTTGTAGTTGACTATAGAGAAGGTCTAGACTGTAGCAGAGAAGAAGAGGTGGAAGGCCCAAAGTTCAAGGTGAGCGTCGGAGTGGGTGACGGCGGGCTACGGATAGGAGACTCGATCGGTAGAGGAGAAGAGCCATGTTGGCTGGCCTTATACTCGAATGAATGCCGTGTGATGGAGGCGCATGAAAGTCGGACATTTGTCAGCTTCCAAGTCGTTTGAGGTGAGCGTGGGTCCTGAGAGTCTGGCTTGTTGGTGTGTTGGATGGAGGATGCACATGGAAGTCCGTCAAACAAGTCGGGCCCCACGAAGAAACCGATGACGACGCTAGCGGTTAGCGGACACGCTCCAAGGTTGCAATCCCTCTAGCGAGGTGATGCATGTACCAATACAGACCAAGTTAAACGACATGATGATCTGAAAATAAGGACACCCATTAATGATCTGTCTGTAATCATTTTGGAGTGCCTGTCGATGGGCCATCTGACATGCAGATTGCAGAAGAAGGATTTACCGGTAAGGACGGCACACTGAGGCTTCCTGCCAGTGCAGGCACTCATTCATTCACACACCCTGCAGCGTAGGTAGGCTGATTGCCTCTACACCCATTTTTGCGGTCATCTCGGCTCCGAAGAGCGGGCCGCGGCGATCGTATAGCCAAGCTTTTGCTTGTCTGCCTGGTGATAGGGCATTGCCTGCTGTACTGGGGAGGTGTGTGCGTAAGCTTTACTCCTACGCCCTACCTGCGAACAAACGGTAAATGGAACCTTGCATTGGCTCGGGAATTCAGGGTGCATGGGAGATTTACAAGAACGAAACAGACTTGTGCTGACAGTAATACTATAATGGCCGGGTCTACCTATGGCGTAGCCACGGAAAAGACACTTATTATTGTAATTTTTGACACAGCATCTTGGAATGAGCTTAGATTTGGCTCAATCTCAATCAAGACCAGTGACGGGGCCGGGTCTGCTGACTTATCTAGTTAGAGTTGCATTGCGGGACTCAAGATGCTCCGTATTATGAGTTCCTAATTGAGTTAGTCTCCGAATTTGAAGTCCTGGGTAGCATCGTCAACAGCTTCATGCAAGCCACCCGAGCACATGCCCGCCCCCCACCCCTATTTGAGTGGATTACAACAGGGTTTACGATACTGGGTGAATGATGATGACCAAAGGGCGAGAGCGCGAGACAAACACGTCAAAGGCAAGACAGTGACAGCACGGTAACTTCAGTACCCGGTCCGATGGTCGCAAGTGGATAAACCCCAGACTGTAGCCCGTAGCCTGACCTTATTTGATGCATTATATCTCACATCAGGTCAAGCAGAGACAAAACGACAAATAAAATCAAGTTATTTTGTGTCATCATGGAACAAGTGTGAAAACTTCAGAGGGGATACGTGTATTTGACGAGTGCCCCGTAGCACTGGGAGCCACACGGAATAAAGATTCCATATTGCAATCCACACACACTGGCTGGCCCACACACGTGCATTTATGTACGAACTCTTGCAAAAGCTTGTGCTGAATCCCTTGTTGATGAATATTCCTTTGACCCCTGTATTAATATGGATAAGATAGGTTACAGGGGGCAAATCACAGAGTGGGGTGTGAAGGAAGCGCCTCGATGCCAAGCCACATGTTTGCTGATGACGGAGGATGGATTTGTACATTGCCTTCTACCTTGACTACCTAGTACACCCAGTACCTATTTTCTTTGCTTGAATGCCCTCAACTTTGCCAAAACAGAACAAACCAAATCAAATCAAGACTATCTGACCAACATATTACTCGCCAAAAACAAGAATCTTCTTCCGCTGGCCCACTTCGCCCTTGTCATGCTTCATGATTGCCCCCTGCAGCTTCTGTTCGAGGCCTTCCTCGCCTTGCTTCCAGTGAATATACTCCAACGAAGGCGCCTTTAGCGACCCGCGCTTCAAAAGATCGGCAAACCACTCAAACAGTGAGGTCTGCTGCTGCGGGTCTCGCTTCGACAGGCAGTCGCTGAGGCGGAACGGCTTGAGCGTGATATTCCGTGTCCACAGGAACTGGCGCAGGTTGACTTCGGGCCGGGAGGCGACCCCGAGGAAGCCAGCCGTTATGAACGTGGCACCTGGAATCAGGTGAACTGCCATATCCCTGGCCAATGTGTCGTCCGAAACGGAGTCGATCGCCATGACGATTCGCTTGCCGCGGAGTTCCGTCGTGGTGCGAAGCTCCTCTTCGGTAAGCACCAGGGAAGCTCCATGAGACCGTAGCGAGCGCTTTGCACGCTCCAACTCGTCAGCAGTGGATCTGTCTCTTATTATACTGATTACTTTGATGCCGTAGATCTGAGCCAATTGGCCGACAAAGTGGCTAATAGTCCCGGTTGCCGCATTCTGCATGATCCACTCCCCAGGCTCAATCGTGTGGTACTCCCGCAGGAGAAAGTGCGCCGGGGCGACACCCATGCGCAGGATGGAGGCTAACCGTGGATCGACAGTGTCAGGAACACGAATAAGATCGCCTTCCTCAAACACCGCATGCGTTCGCCATGTCCCGCGGCAGTGGCTTCGCAGGATCACCACATCACCCACGCTAAGGTTGCGAACTGCGGGACCGGCTTGGATGACCCTGCCTGCGCCATCAGACCCGGGGATGGCGAGTTGTTTGCCATCCTCGTCTTCAATGGTATTCTGAGGCTTAACCGGGTATTTTGCATAGAGGACGATAAAGTCCAGCGGGTTGATGGGAGAAGCCAGGAACTGCACCACGACTTGCTCCGGCCCACACTCTGGAAGCGGCGCAGCCCTGAGGTGAAGCCCCTCAACCGGATTGGGAGAGCCGTAAGAAAAGACAAGGGTTTCGGACATTGTGATGGAAGAAAGCAAGGTGTTCTAGAAATGAAAACGAAAAGTTGCACAACTTGTTATGTGGTTGATCAGAAGATGGAATGCATTGCATCAAAAGCTGGATGGCTTTATAGCCAACTACCTCCATTACGGGTGATTGTTGACTGGGCTTACGTCTGAATTTGAGACATCCACGGATGGCCGTTTTGGACGAGATGATCCACCTTGCTGCAGTATGTACACCCCCCCCCCCCCCCTTCTCCCCCTCCATCCTTGAAGCCACTACTAAGCAGGTGCTCATCGTGCCAATTCATATCTGTGGATATCTGGCCAGGTCAAGGATTTTTGGTGCAGGAACTCCTATACTAACCAGGTCTGTAGCCATGGATCTCTGCTCGCCAAAGACCTTCATCGCTAGGCGCCGGACCAAACACGCACGAGCTGAATGACACGCCTAGCAGAAATAAGCATCGGATGGTACATACGGTTTATGCCGACCATGAAAACATCTATCGGACCATCTTTTACCGATTCCTACCCGTCCAACAACATGGCGCATTTTCTTTTTTCCTTTTCCTTTGCCTTTGCCTCGAACATTATTACGGGTTTCCAGAATATGTGTTTACCCGCAATTATCTCCATCTTACTAAAGAGTTCCAAGAAAGTGTTGTTATTTTAGAAACTTGCGCCACAAAATGTCTCAGATTTCAAGTTCCATGACATTTCCATGCATGGTATCGGAAAATCCGCATCTACAGGGTAGTGGTGCCCGTTTTAACCTTGGAAAGGCGATTTTGCGGTTGGAAGATGTTGGAGCTGTCGGCAAATGCACACGTATGCGAGACTGCACCAGGTACAGAAGGACAGGGGTTGATTTCATCTGGAACCTCATAGTGGATCACCATCACATAACTTCACATCACCCATAAAAGATATATGTTCATTGTATACTAACATATCCTGTAGTCATAATGCACCGCGATGGCTCGTCATCTTACTGGGTGTGCGTTTTCTTGGTCCGGGTTGGCATTCCTTCCGCACGGCATGGCCATCGCCAAGGAGGGGAGTGTGAGAGGATCTAAGCGGAGAAAATCAAGATGGACGCTTATGACTCGCAGGGAAGCCTTTGAGGCGAAAGTGGCTGCATCGCCCAAGTCAGGTGTGGTGTGTCTCTACTACTGTTGATCGAAGTGAAAGCTGACTAGCGCTCACGATTTCTCACGATGTATACCTAAAGGACGTTGGCGTAAACGCCGACATATACCTATTTTCGGCTTAATGTCTTTTTGGAATATTGATGGTGCTAAACCATGTCTAGGTGCAGATACTTGCAGCATGTGTCTTAACGTCATGCTTAGTGACGACGACGAAACCTCTAACTCTCGACATCGAACCCTGTCAGCAACCTCAAAACGTGATTCACTATGCCTGTAAGACCGGCACGACTATGTGGAATTCGAATGTTCTTTTGACCATGCCATCATGCAAGGGAGAGAAACCATGTAACCTCTACCTGTTCATACATCCGACCAGTGTCATGGCTGGGGGAACCATGCGGATAGCTTCTTATTTGCGAGTGCAGGGAGGGAACCAAGAGAAATATTAATATCGTCTTTCTTGCTCATCTAGAAACATAATTCTCTCAGACATCATCCACTTCAAGCATCTGAGGTTTACTACTCTCTTTCTCCCTTCAGACCTCACTGCTATTTTCTTGATTTCGTTTGCATAGCGATTGCATCTTGTTTCTTTCAACAATCATAGACTTCAAAGATATTCACCATGACCCAATTCACCTCCGAGCTCTTCGCCACTGACGCTATCCCTCAGACCATCCCCATCCAGAAGAAGATGAACAAGCTCAAGGTGGCTGAATCTTCAGACTCAGACCTGCCGGCTACTCCTTGCTTGGTTACAGACTTTATTCGACATCAAGTTTTAGCAAACTCCAATGAATACGCCGTTCACGTTGAGAACGAACACCCATATACTTATTCTGAATTATGGCAACTCGTTGAGCACATTGCTGCCAAGGCCTCCTTTACTCCTGGAACAATTGTTCCCATCTGCTTGGACCCATCAGTCGAGTTTGTTGCTACTATTGTGGCTATTCTGCTCTCTGGCGCTGCATATGTTGTCCTCGACCCAGAAGGCTCAGTTGAGCGAAACCAAGTTATTGCTGCTGATTGCGGCGAGGAACCCGTTGTCTTCCATGAGAAATATATGGATCTATTCGATCGTGCTACTTCCGTTGAAAGCCTTCTTTCGGTCCGAGGTGGACCTAAGACCTTTCGTGGGGTTGTCTGTCCTAGTCCCTCTGATCTTGCCTATCTGATTTACACTTCCGGTAAGTTGATGTCTTTCCCTACCTATAACTGAGGTGTTAATAATTTGGACTGAAACTAATCTTAATTCCTAGGTTCTACTGGAAAGCCCAAGGGCGTTTTGCTGAGCCATCGCGCAGCATCACACGGTATTAATCAATTTGAGTTAAACGGCCGCAGGCGGTGGTTACTCTTTTACAATCCCGTGTTTTCTGCCGCTCAGCGAACGATTTTTGCTACCCTGTCCAAGGGTGCTTGTCTCTGCCTGGCTCATCGTCAGCGCCTTGCCACTTCACTTCCTGAGGTTTTGACCAACCTCCAAATCGATGCCCTGGGCATTACTCCCTCTGCCCTGACTCTGCTTTCTCCTGCCGACATTCCTGATTGCCTCCAGCAGATCACCACTGTCGGTGAGCCTTTGAGCCAGAACCTCGTCAACATCTGGGCCGGCATCATCCATCTCCGTGTCTCATACGGTCTTAGTGAGTGCGCTCAGTTGAACTTCTCTCGTCAGCTCAAGGTTGGCGACAATCCCCGCAACCCCGGCCGGCCTGTCGACACCACTACCGCCGTTATTCTCGAGCCCGGCACCACCATCAAGGTGCCCGTCGGCGAGGCCGGTGAGTTGTGCCTCTACGGCTCCCAGATTGCCAATGGATACTACCTCCGCACCAAGGAGACCGCCTCTGCCTTTGTCAAGAACCCCTTCGGACCGGGCTCCCTCTTTAGAACCGGTGATTAGGCTGTCTGCCTGCCTGACGGCACCTTTGAGATCTTGGGCCGAATTGACCACCAGATTAAGATTCACGGCCAGCGAGTTGAGCCTCAGGAAGTTGCTGCGAACCTTACCTCAGAAGATGGCGTTTCCGCTATTGTCTGCGCCGGCGCCTACATCAAAGGAAGCATGGCTCTCGTCGCTGCTGTGACCCCTGACGCTGGTACCAACTGGAGCGACTTGGTCAAGCGCCTCCGAAGCCATGCTCAACGATCCTTCCCACCATACATGGTTCCCAGCTACTGGCTTCGCTGCCAAGAGCTCCCTGTTAACCGTAACGGCAAGGTTGACGTCAAGGCTATCCGTTCTCTTGCGGAATCAGTCGATATAACCGACCTTTTAGGTCGTGAGTCTAGCCCTGAGCGAAAGGGGTTCATGTTCTCTGAGATTGGCTCTGAGATTGTCCAGATCTGGTCCAGCGTCCTGCAGCTCCGACCCTCTGCCATTCTCCCTACCGACTCTTTTGTCGCTTTGGGTGGAACTTCCATTGAGGCTATCCGGGTTATTCGAGAACTTCGCACCCGCAGCATTCACATTGAGCTGGCCGATATGCTTCAGTCACAGACTGTCGAAGACATTGCTGACTCCTCTCGATTTGAACCCCAGGGTGCCAAGGCTGCTCATGTTCCTGAACCCTTCTCCCTCCTTGGCGATGAGGCCCTCAAGGTTGAACTGCTTGCTGACCGCGGCATTCTCGATGCCTTCCCCACCACCGCTCTTCAAGAGGGTATCCTGGCTAGCACCCTGCAAGGAAACCGCGACTACCTCTACCAGAGAGTTTACGACGTTCGACATTTGGACCTGGTGAGATTTCAGCTTGCCTTTCAGGTAGTTTTCTGGCAAAGTGAGACTCTCCGATCCACTTTCACTACATCTAGTAACGGGTTTGCGTAAGTCGTGAAGGGCGACGCTACGCTGCCATGGAACGAGATCTCAATGCCCCTTGGGAAGTACCTGGAATCTGACAAGGAGAAGGGAGTTATTCTTGGTGAGCCATTCATCAGGGCCACTGTGCTGGACAGCTCCATCCTTGTCGTCTCTGTCCACCACGCTCTGTTTGACTATTGGTCACACGGCTTTGTTTTCGACGATGTTGCTCGCCTGTACTATGGCATTCTTCCTGAGAAGCGAGCACTCTGGAAGTCGTTTGTCGCTCTCTTGCAGGACCAGCCCAAGACTGGATCTGAAGAGTTCTGGCGTACCCACTTGGCTGAGGCTGCTCCCACTGCCCTCAACCATGCTCCTATTGAGCAAGCATCCACCGTCTCTCAGACTCTTTCCGTGGATTTGAGAGCCGCCGCCGCGGCTCTCCAGGCTCCATCTAGTGCCATCTTCTACGCTGCTTGGGCCTTTGTCCTCTCTACCCACACTGCCTCCAAGTCAGTCACCATGGCCACTGCCATCTCTGGTCGTGAGATGCCTCTTGAGGGAATTGAGACCCTCGATGGACCTACTCTTGCCATGGTCCCCCAGGCCGTCTTTGTCAACCCTGACAGCACTCTTTTGGAGCTTGTCCGCTCTGTTAACGCCAACCTGTGGAACATCATCAAGCACTCTCAATTCGGTATCCGCAAGGCTTTGGCTGCCGGTGGCCACCAGAACACCACTCTCTTTGACACCATGGTCAATATCCTCGTTCGAGGCCAAGAGCCTGAGGAGATCACTGACGAGGTCTTCCAGACCTACGGCACTCGTCCTGCATGGAGGACTGAGTACACCACTCTCAACATTGAGGAGGGTGCCAAGGGCGTTGAAATCAGCCTCACTGCCCCCATGGAGCGCAAGCGTTTGGAGTTTATCGTCAGCCAATTCAGCCGCGCTGTTCAGTTGATCATCGAGAACCCTAGACAGACTGTCGGATCTGTCAGCCTTGTCGAGCAGCCTGAATTGGACTTCCTCCTCGAGTGGAACAAGAACCAGCCTGCACCCACCACCCTGCACGGTGAGTTTGAGAAGATGGCCCGACAGTACCCTGAGAGAATTGCTCTCAACTTCGAGAACAAGGAGATCTTGACCTATGCTCAGCTTGATGAGAGCACCGATAGAATGGCCAATTTCTTTACTGAGCGTGGCATGGAATCTGGTGATGTCGTCCCTCTTCTTCTCGAGAAGTCTCACAATATGATCATCACCATCTTGGCTCTCTTCAAGATTGGTGCTGCTTATGTTCCTCTCAGCCCCGAGAACCCTGTTGAGCGAAACTCCTTCATCGCTCGCGATGTCGGTGCCAGGTTCCTCGTGACTGAGACTGAGCACGCCAACGTCCTTTCTCTTGATGGTGTTACCAACATCTTGATTGACCAGGCTCGTCTGTGCAAGTACTCCGCCGACAAGATCGATTACTCCATCTCTCCTGATGCTCTTGCCTACATTCTGTATACATCTGGCTCTACCGGACAGCCGAAGGGCGTTACCATCCAGCACGGGGCTTGCGCTGCTGCCATGCGCTCCATCATTGACTTTGAAAACAAGCAGGGCGTTCCTTTCAAGGCTCTTCAGTTCTCCAACTATGTCTTTGATGTGTCTCTGTACGACTTCTTCGTCACTCTCCACGCTGGTGGTACCCTTTGTCTCGCCACTTCCGACCGCCTTCTTGGTGATCTTGCCGGTGCTATCAACGACATGGGTGTCAACCACGTTTTCCTTACCCCTACTGTTGCCCGTCTCTTGGACCCTAAGGATGTTCCCGGCCTTGAGTCCATGACTGTCGGTGGTGAGCAACTGACTCGTGATGTTGTTACTACCTGGGCTCCCAATGTCTTCCTTCGCAACGGATACGGACCTACCGAGGCCTCTGTCTTGGTCACTATGAAGGATGTCACTCTCGACACTATTGGCGGTAACATTGGCAAGTCTCTCGTATCTGTTGGTGCTGTCATCCTCGAGGCCGACGGTATTCGCCCTGTACCTTATGGTGCTGTTGGTGAGGTCTGCTTCTGGGGTCCTCAGCTATCTGAGGGCTACTTCAAGAAGCCCGATCTGAATTCCGCTGCCTTCGTCACCAGTGAGCTAATTGATGGTCGCGTTCTCTACCGCAGTGGTGATTTAGCTCGTTACGTCCCCGGTGGCGACATTGAGTGCCTGGGACGAAAGGACGACCAGGTCAAGGTCAATGGTCACCGTATCGAGCTTGGTGAAATTGAGCAGGTCATCCTCCGAACCGGCGAGGTCACTGACTGTATTCTCACCGTCTGGAAGCACGAAAAGTCTGCTCACTTGGTTGGCAATGTGGTATTCAATTCTATTGCGGACGATGAAGATTCTCTGACTCTTGACATGTTCGAGGAGGAGGCTCTCCGACTGAAGAATAACCTCAACGATCTTGCTCACTACATGTTTCCCAAGTTCATCATTCCTCTTGCAGCCCTTCCTCGTCTCCCATCTGGCAAGGCCAACCGCAAGCAGCCCAAAGCTCAGGTTCAGGCTATGACTCAGGCTGAACTCAGCCAGTTCGCCTTTGACAAGATTGGCATGAGTGAGGCCGCTGAAGTCATCCCTCTTGTCAATGACACCCAGCGTGCCCTCCAGCAGGCTTGGATCGACATCCTTGGCCTCCTCGATGCTGAATTTGGTCAGGAAGCTAGCTTCCTTAGTCTTGGCGGTGACTCCGTCTCTGCTATCAACCTGGTCAGCACTCTTCGTCGCAAGGGTTTGACTCTCAGCGTCCGAGATGTACTCAAGAACCCCATCCTCGGTGACATGGCTGCTCAGATTCAGAGCGAGTCTGAAGAAGAAACTGTTGAGGTTGTTGTCTTCAATGCCCCCGAGGAGTTGGGCGCTCTCATCTCTGCCACCGGTGTTCAGGAGGAAGAGTATGAATATGTCTACCCCGTTCCCCCCGGACAGGCCGAGTTCTTAATTCAGGGTGCCCGCAACCAGACCTTTTGGTTCCTGATGGCCATTCGATCTGTCGGCCAGAACTTTGATGCCGCCAACTGGATCAACCTGACCAAGCAATTGACTGAGACTAACGAGATTCTTCGCACCACCTTCACCCGAGCTGACAACAAGTGGTATGGCGTTGTTCTCCAGGATGCCACACCTGTTGTTGAGATTTACGATGTCGCCGACGATGCCCAGCGCAAGCAGATCATCGACGCCATCTGGGCCGAAAAATTCGTCTTTGGCAAGCCCTTTATCCGCTATGCCATCCTCAACCTCGCAGACGGCGAGACCCAGATTGTTATCAAGTTGGATCACGGTCTCTACGATGGTACCCTCCTTCGTGTCTTTGATGCCCACTTCCAAGCCTACCAGCACGGAACCGAGCTCGAGAGCTTCACTCCCTTCAAGGATTTCGCCTTCCACATCTGGCAGATCAACCAGACCAAGCCCACTCTCGACTTCTGGAAGCAGGACGACAAGAAGCCCATCAACTTCCAGTTCCCCGCCATTGCCGAGCCGAGCATCAACTCCACCGTTGTCCGTGTCATCAACCTGGACTTTGAGCAATACTCGCGCTCCATGGGTGCTACCGTCTCCATCATCTTCCAGTCCATCTTCCAGATGTGGCTCTCTCTTCGCTCCAGCAAGAAGAGCTTCGCTTTCGACTACCTCTACACCGGTCGCAACGTCGACCTCCCCGATCCCCAGTCCATCAACGGCACCTGCGCCAACTTCCTCCCGATGCGCTCCGAAGTCGAGGCCGATACCCTCGTTAAGGACTTCCTCCTCCAGACTCAGGATGACTTTTGGCTGTACACTGAGAACTGCACCGTCGGCATCGAGGACATCTGCGAGGCCAACGGCATCACCCGCGAGGAGTGCGGTAACCGCGCCCTCTTCCTCTTCCAGCCCTTTGAGCCCGCTGCTCCCGGCGCCGTCCAGGTTCAAACCCAGAAGTGGGTAGTCATGGCCAAGCCTCAGGTCACCATGCCTCAGCCCTACGCCATTGTCTTTGAGGTGATGAAGACTGCCGACCCCAACGGGTACAAGCTCAAGTTTGCCTACGATAACACTGTCTGGACCAAGGAGGAGGTCGAGGTTGAGACACAAGTTGTCGAGCAGATGCTCCGCACCATTGTTGAGAACCAGAATGCCAAGATTCGTGATGTTCTCCAGATTGTTTAAAAAAACATATCCAGATTGTTTCAACACACACACACACATACACATATGCATATATACAGGCGCTTTCTTCATGAAAATGAGCTCATTATTTTGATGCTTCACGGCCGAAACTTTCGCTTCAATCTTATTTACATATTTCTTATTTCTTTTTGTGGGGGGATCACTTTTGCTACATAATGGGTTTTCTTTTGTACCATGGGTTGGGAGGTTTGCTTGTGGAATTTTTTGGACATTTCAAGTACACGCATCTGGTTTTCTGTTTTTGTATTGAGTTTTTTTTGGTTGTTTGTTTTGCTTTTATTGTTTTTGAGCATATTCATGGCTGGTACATGATTCGCATAGGGAAAAAGGATAGACAAATATACACTGCATCGCTATTTTAACTTGTTCCATCTTCTATCTTGTCGTGATGACCTTGTGAGTGAAGTGAGAATGGATGAGTTTGGTGGTGTTTTCAGCGCGTCGCACTGATTGAATTACTAGAGGGGTTCAAAGCCCTGAACCAAAGCCCTCTTCATGCTCCGAGACTTGAAAAATAATCTCATGTCACATCTCATCAGCAATTCACCAAATCTCATTTCTTTTACTCAAATCATATAGGATAAATATCAGATTAAGACTGCTCATATAAAAGTATAATTTCAGCTCAGTCTATCAATCCCACAGCATAAATTCTTAAGAAAAGGTGAGCTCATATATACTCACTCACCATCTTGACATTGAGCGTTTTCATTCAATCGTCGGTTTTTACTCCAGTATCTTTTACGAAATTAATCAGACTTGACCTCTAATCTCATTAGACCAAGTACATTAAAAAGGATTATACATGAATGAGGCCATATTCTCTCAACGGTCATCAGCCATTAATTTTCATGGCTGCGCTCATTCTCAGTCTCAATCCCTTACACTCATTCACTTACCCCTCACTTTCACCCACCATCCTTGGCTCATCTACTCATGAAATCTCATATTTCATCTTCTTATTCTTATTCTAACATCACAACGAGATGTGAAAAAGGCGAGAGAGAAAGTTAAACTCAAAGCGTTCTTTCAAGCTGAATGGTATTTCTATCATCTATCATTTTTATGGGCCACGTATTGGCTAAACTCCATCTATATGCTTTCCACCTTGGAAATCTGGATATCAAAAAACGAGCGATATTTACAAGCGAAGGTGTTGTACAAGACCCTAAGTAGGGTGTGGTGAGAGAAAAGAAGAAAAAGCAAAAAAATCATAGGCCTATTAGCCCGAATATGCCCCAAATTCATCATATATACTCCGTCATAAATTCGAGATGATTACTCTGGCCAAAGAATCGGCAAGGTAATTGATCGAGGTTGGTAAGAAAAGGGTTGGCAATCCGAAAAGCGTAGCACCAAGTACGCCATTGCATGCGCGTCATCCTCTCGGGGCTTGGCAATAAGCAGCTGTTGGTGATTCGTTACACCTGATGATGTGCCGGTTCGAAGGACCAATGACAAAAGATGGTCAAATGCGGAAGAGCTGGTTATGAATAGAAATGCCCTGCCCCTCGGCGCATCAATGGTTCTTGGCGCTGTCATCCATTGCCACACTGCAGTCCGAGCATAATGTGAAGTGGACTCATCATTGTGGGGACGCTCTGTTGAGTGAGGGTCGACGCATCAACAAGGTGTGAGAGAAAATGCGGCAAAGATATTCGTTGGTGTGCATAACGGATGGTCAAAAGTCGGCATCTGGATGGATTCGTGCAGTCGTGCCATTCCAAATGGATTGTGTGCAACGGATTGCTGATGATGCAGCTTTTCGAGCTCATCTTGGGAAACCCAAGGTATGACCCTTGGGAGCCTTGAACTTCTCCCAATTCTTGCCCTCTTTTCGATCGCCTGCAGTAATTGAGTTAGCAGGCAATTATTTATATGCTTCAGTGAGCTGACTTACCTGGACGTATAGTGAGCATAAATCGCTCACCACAGAACATTCCACTCCGTCCCTTGCGCTCCACCGTTTCCCAGAAGCCGCCATCGCCAATGTTCACCCAAACTTCTTCCATGAAGGTTTCACCCTCTTGGACAGCCCGGTAAGGATTGTTGTGGGGATGCTTGGCCAGTGGGGTAAGAAGGCTCTGGGGAATAACGAGTAGACGTTCCCATAGTCGGGCCCACCGAAGCCACCACAAGACCCTATGGTTGTATGCCACACGAACATAAGGGTTGACGTAAACTCCTTGCTCCTCCTCCTCTTGTTTCCTAGCGATTTGAGCAACGTCTGCCAAGAATAGGCAGCATTCGCAGGCGTCGTAATAGAGCTCGGGCTCGTAACGAAATCGGACTGGTGATGTGACATTCTTGGGATGAGCGGGGTCAATGACATGTCGGCCGAGTTGCTGAAAGGAGGAATCAGGTAAAGCTCGGTCCAAATTTTGTACGTGTTTAGCTTGCATAGCCACAATTCCACCCCAACAACCCGTTACGGGCACGGCATCTGATCCCGCAAGCATTGCGTCTCTTGACAGGCCTTGGCCGGCTTTAGAGAAGATGGGAAAAACTGGAAATCCCATGGCATAACCCTCTGCATCTCTCATAGCAAAGATGTCATAGAAACGGAATGGCGTGGAGTAGTCGAGTCCGCATACCGAGAGATAATGTGCCCGTCCATCGAGGCCAACATTGGTGCTGAAAAGAAGGTGGGCTGCTTCCATAGGATGGAATGCAATGTCGTTGAGAAATAGGATTCTGTCGAACCTGACACCATCTTCACTCAGGGCATCGAGTGGTCGTAGCGCACGATTGCGCAGCTCAGAGAGGTAGGCGATGCGCTTCAGTCGTTTGGTACCATCCGGCATGGTAATCGTGGGGAAATCATAAATCGTCGTGTTTCGGTCATAGACAAGAGAATACTGGCATTTCAACTTGCTCTTCAAGCTGTTGAGAGCCTTTTCTCCTTCAGGACCGCTGTCGTTCTCGTAGATGCTGAGATAGACATTGTCGTTGCCGATAAGATCAATGAGTTCCAACAGAGACTCTCCCCATTTCCCACTAGCCAGTTGACCTCCAGCATCATACAGACTGACGGTAATGAAGACCCTTTCGTTGAATGCGTTGGCGCAACCGGATCCAGTAGAATTCAAGCATCTCGACTCCAATTGGAGATAATTGTCTGGGTAATGAGTGTACGAGGGTCCGAAGATGGGAGTTCCGATTAGTAAGGCGAGAACCATGAAAAGAACGTATTTGAACAAATAGCCGATGGTGGAACCCGAGATTTTGTAGATTAAACGTCGTACATTGCGCGGTCGTGAACAAAACCAGGCGACCACACCCGTGTCACGTCGCCAGCTGGTGGCTTGAACGCCAATGTCTGAAAGAGCATCGTCGTCGTCGTAAACGGGGAGGAGCTCATACTCCGTCGCGTCGGGGGTTTTGGACCAGATATTAGAAGTCATTGTGATTAGAAAGGCCAGTCAATATCGTCGTAGTCAAGACTTATGGCTGCCAATGCATTGCGGTGTGTGTGTGTTTGTGTGTGTTGATACAAGTTGAGGGAGTGTAGACAAACCAGCCGATATAAAAAGGAATGACGGGGATGGTTGTTGGTCAGAACATGAGCAGTATTAATGCATGATATACAAAGATGTGGGTTAAATTAAAAATCGGCAATGCCCCAATTGCGGAATTGGGGTTTCAGTACAAGAATATCCGGCGGATACTTGAGAGAAACTACCAGTGAGTGAGAGACAAACAAACAGATTCAGAGAACCAGAAAAGAAGGAAAGAAAGAAAGAAGCAGGAAGGAAATCGCAACGTTGGGATCTGCAAGTGTCAAACGGGTCGCCTAGGGTTCGCCGCGTAAGCAAGGAGAAAGGCGCAGCAAGTAGCACAAGTGCAGCCTTGCAGGCAGAAGGGCGTCTAGTTTTTTTGGTGTGTGCCAGGGCGTTGCGATCGTCGAGAGCCGGAGGAGTGAAGTGGGTGGTGGAGGAGATGGTGGTGGTGGATGAATTGGAATTGGAATGGGACGGATGGACCCAGCAGAACCATGAATCGTAAGGGGAGAAGGGGGGGTGGAAGGATCCGGTCGCGTGCGTTGTGTCAAAGGAGTGACTTGTAAGTGAGTGACTGAGAGAGTGACTGGAGTTGGTTGGTGAGAGACGCACAAACAAACAAACAAACAAACAAACAGGCCGGCAAAGATAGAGAGAGGCAGTGTCCGACGAAGGAAGAGAGAAAGAGAGAGAGGTCTGAGAGCCTGAGGCTGTTGAGAGAAAGAAGAAAAAGTGGGTAAGCTGTGTCACGAGATGGAGTTCCTTCCCTTGTTCAACGATGCAAGTGCGATGATGATGGATAACTCAGGACCTTCTTCTTGTCTCACGTTTAAGCCGTTTTGCTGTCTGTCTCTCTTTCTCTTTTCATAATTTTTATTTTATTTTATTTTAAAAAATTATTATTTTCACAAAGAAGAAGCAATACAATGTTTCGCCAGTTACGCCTCTGTCACAGACATGAAAATAAGGGTACAAAAAGTACAAGTACATCGAAATACTCAAAAGGGGGCCCCAGTTTCCGCCTGTGACGGCATTGCAATTTCACCTTGAAATTTCGATTCACGGTTAAGGAACCTATCAGATGCAAGGAACAAGCCACGCCTTGCCCGTTGGAGTACTGGTATCTTCTCCCCTCTATCTCCACTTACGGCATAGGCCCCGTCCAGAATCCCCCCCCAATTCACCCAACTCGCCCCCCAATTCTCTACAACGGACCATCGAAAAAATGCACGGTCCGCTAGTCCCTTTGTAGGCAAGTCCGAGGCAGACCCTCGTGTTTTACCGTTGTTTCCCTTGGCATAGCCTCAGGAAATCCACAAAGTCGAGGCCCTCTGAATCTGAGACGGGCGAAATTTCACCGCACGGGTCACGCCAAGGGGGTCTAAGAGCCGGTGATTCTCCTTTTGGTACCTGTAGGAAAAGCTTAGCCATCCGTACCTATCCAATCGCAAGTCTGCAGTTAGGCGTCTTATCCGGACTAATCCGTCCCCCCCTCCCCAATGCCTGCTTGCTTCGGCTCATCGGCTATCGCACCCATGCGCTGTTGATTCAGGTACGGGACATAAATACCACAACTTGCCAAATGTATTAGATGTACCAATTAGGGGTCAGGAGTAACTGCTACATCTTCCCCTATTCAGTTTAGCGAAAAGCCAAGACGGACCCCCGGTGGCTTTTTGGACCAGCATGAGTCTATTCCCCTTTAGGCAGCGGTTTTGGTCGTTTTTGTGTTCAAACTGCCGAATAGAGTTTCCTTATTCTTGAAACGGGAGGATCCGAGAGTCACGGCAGGTGAGAGGGGACAAAAGTGTGGAGGAGTAAGTAAGTCAGTAATCAAGTAATCAAGTAAGGAAGTAATCAAATCTCACCCAACATAGCATCGTGTCATTGAATACGAGGTTTTTTCAACAGAAACACCTCAATTCTCATATTATAAAACCCCACGTAACCCGTTTCAATGTCAAAGTGTGGCAGTGCCCGTCTTCACCGCTCAAACGAGCATGTCGATTTGTTGTTCATGAATGACACCGTTGCAAACTAACCACTCACTCACTCACTTGCTTTGCTCACTCAAACAAAATAGTCCGCAACTCTTCCGCACAAAGGGCGCTGTTTGTCGCAATGTGCAATGCCCAGAATAGGACAGGACGCGCAACCCGACTGACCATTTATTGTAGTTTTGCCTTGATCAGAGTCGTAGTGCATCATCCAAGACACGCGTCTCAGCAAAGTGACGACGACAACCATCAATAGCGCATTAGGCTGAAATGCTGGTGTGCAACCTCTTTCCCATTCTCTCACGTGCAGAGCATTGGTGATGATGTTGAAAGCACCCAACCCACCCCTAGTCAAGGAATGTGTCATGATTTCCAGAGAGGCTATACGGCGCACGACGGTCATACCCCGTAATCCACGTTCTCGGATCTCGGGAACCGACATGATACAGCCATGATCGAGAAAAGCTTAACAATGCTTCAATCAAGCATTCACCATGTATCCTGACCCTAACCCTCATTATTACTTGTCGCTTCTCGGTCATGGATAGATTTTAAGATTTTACACATGAAGTTGCCAACCCGCGGCAAGGAACCCCACTAGAGGGCGCTGATCTTGGCTCTCATAGGATGAGGCGTCAGATTATACAAAGGGCGCAAAATAGTTTTGTGATAAAGCCAGTCTGAGTTGAGGCTGTGCATACACACCATGCTGCACGTTCTAGGTGAATGATTGGAGAAATGACACCTCCCTGAGGCTTAGAGCTGCTGGAACCATTGGTGTAATATTTATTTTCCCTTTACCCAAAACTTGCTCAATCGTCTTCAGTCAGACTGAGGCCAGCTCTGATGCGGCAAAGGGACTATCTACCAACTTGGCATGTCTCGGTCAATTCTATACACCATTCAACTTGTTGATCTTTACCAAGTCACCCTATCATTCTTGCATCATGCCAGTGTTGATCACGCCATACCCTATTTCATATCTCCAGGCTGCAGTTTTGTCTCGAGCAGACATTATGCTTGCTTTTTCCATATTAGGAACTTGAATTGGTGAGATGCTTCAAGTGGCATACCATAGTTGCAGGGCTAAGGAGATAATAACGCAATACGAGAAAACAATGGATCATGGAATTACGTTGAATTAAACATGGAGATTAGGCATGGAGACAGCAAAGCACCTCGAATCGGAATTCGGAAATGATGAATAACATCTTACATTGACTCCACTGCACAGCACTCTTAGTCTTTCTGACAAGGCTTGCTGCTCCCATATCAGTTTTACTCATGACCAGAGTGACACTTGTGTGTGAATTAACTTTATCCATATACTTAAGGAGTATGTGTATCTTATTGATGAATATCATAGTTATTATGATGATTTAGAGATATGATTTGTCAATAAATCATGTATCTTCTGTCTATTTACTATGTGTCCCTTCTCTATTCTACTTTATACAACTTGACCTCTACCGATGCAAAGTTATCAACAAAATTCATCATATCCTGCAAGTCCCATTATCTCATTGCCTAGGAAGTGAATATGATTCCAATAGTATCTTCAAATGCTTCCAAGTGTCTCAGATTTTACCAAATTAGTGATGTGGATATAAGTGAATTGTCATGTCTTGAGCCTCAATATTGAGTCATTGAATGTATCGAGTGCTCAATCATATTCCTCTGCTGTGGATAGTAAGAGTAATCGTTAATAAACAAAACATGAAGAGTATTAAATGTATCTCATATGCCTTTACAAAACTGTAAATGGGAAATCAGGTTACCCATGTGCGTTGAATGATCCATAGTGCTTTCCATTTTTGCAAAGGATTCTTCACCGAAACTCTCACCGTGACGTTTCACAATTCGCGGGTTCCTGATACGTTCGCCGTATCCAACGCAACTGCCGATCGACAAAACCACAGCACGTGATTACTTTGCAACCCCTGAACAAAAAAAAATAGCGGACGTTTTACATCCTTCAATGTGACGTTCGGCCGCAATGTGGCGGGGCGTGCTTAATTTACCTCAGATGCGGTGGCTCAACGACCCTGCGCCTGCATTACTCTTTCTAGCAGAGAAAGTCAGCTAAAACACAAGGCTTTCAAGACCCGCCACCGAGATGAAGTCAAATGACGACGGTGCTCCTCCCAATGACAGTTCCGCCGTATCGACAGATCTTCGCCGCCAAACTGCGGATACGTCATATGTCTCTCATGTGATCAACGGCCACCAAGACCAAGACCAACGGGATCTTGCAGAGGTTGTGGAGCTGCTCCGCCAGAAACAGGACACCAATGAGGAGCTACTGGGGCTTCTGAAAAGGCTTGACAAGAGTGATGCGCATATCGTTAAACTGCTGGAGAGAAGATTTGACCTGGGCATCGACCTATCAGACGTCATAGTTCTATCCAAGAAGCTATGGGATCATTCAAAGAGCGCGTGGGAATACGCAAAGCATATACAGGAAGATGTCCGGGAAAGAGAACGCCAACTGAATGCCGACATATCGCCCGGCATAGAATTCCTGTACCAACTTGCGCCATGTGCGATTACTACTAGAGATTATGGTCGTCATACACGTCAGTACTCTGCCAACATCCCCAACCTACAACATGCCCGAAAGTTGGCTGAGACATGGATTACTGGTGCACATTTCTCCATCCCATGGAAATACAACCTCTTGATCGAGTCGAATACAATTGAACCTCATGCAATCACACCCGAGAATCTGGAGACTGTGTATTCGCAATTCTTCAACGTCTGGCCGCGGGAATGGGACGTCCTAAACGCGCAGGATTCGGTTTCTGACCGAAGAAACCAGATGAGGGTGACATATGTGTACCCGAACACGTTTGAAGACATCGTTGAGAATAAAAACCCATATCGCTCGCCAGTAACTGTTGGTTCCCTATTGAATTGCCGTTCATGATGTAAAATGGCTGCTGATTCTCGTGTTACCCTTGCCAGAGTTTGAAGACGAAGAATGAGGGAAAGCTCATTTGCGGCATTCATTGGTAAGAATCTATACCTACTTTGGAGCTTTGGATCATATCTTTTGGGGGAAATGCTCATAAATCTTTATTCAAGTCAAATTACTATCGACAACCTCTCGAATATCATGGACTTTGACGCTGTGGCTGCCACTCTCTGCTTCGTTCGGGGGTCTATGATTACTTGCTACAACGACCCGGAATTTCTTGACGGCCACCTCGGCGACTGGCGTGAACGAAGCATAGAAGAGAGGACTGGGACGAGATTATTCACTAGCTCACAGCACCCAATTGGGACGCGTTTCGACTCTCCGAAGCGACTGCGATATGGCGTGTTTATGCACTATATGCAATCCTTCATGGTTTGTAAATCCACGGACGCACAGGACCCCACGAAGCGGCCGCATTCTGGCATCAAGTGCAAGAGAGAACACATGACTCTCAAATCACCATTCGATGGAAGGTCCCTCAAGTTGACTGAGAGGCGATACTCGACAGCCCTGAGCCTTTTCCCAATGGAGCGCCCATTAGGTCATTATACACTGGTCTCCATTATCGACGCCAAAGAGAATGAGAATGAACTGGAGCTCTTCAAAAATTCTCCAGTCGATGGCATGTTCATGCCCCGCACTACAAATGCATGGTCGCAGTACGGATTACTCCCAGCAGGTCTATTCACTGGAGTTTCAGTCTTTCAGCTTCAAATCTGTTCCTTTATAGATACGTGGGAGAAAGATTGGAGAAATACGATGAATGAGCTGGATATATTAATATCCGTCAAGGTAAGTGGATATCTACAGCTAGTAAACACATTGACTAACCATACAATACACAGTTGCGAGATCTGGGCCACGATGAGTTCCGAAAGAGGCTCATGTTCGACACAAACGAACTCGAGAGATCAGAGCTGTACTTTACCGTCCTTCAAATCCTCCGCATCTTCTCCGAGTCCATCAGAGCAGCACCGGATTATCTAATCACCTTGTCTAAACATGTTCGCAGCCCCGTGCTCAACGACTGCTGGTTCGAGAAGGACTCGCCGTATACACCAGACGTGCATCGAGTGCTCAATTATAACTGGCAGATTGTCCTGTCAAAGCAAGAATCTGCGGCGAAGAGGCTTCTGGAGAGGATTGAGAGAAAGACGGATGAAGTAAAGAGTCTTCGGGATGGGGTAGGTTGAAGTCTTGGGTCTGTTGATATGGTATTTTTACTCACACTCGCCAAACAGCTCTTTAATGCACAATCGGTGCAGGAGGCGATCAAAGGGAGGCAGCTCAACAAGTACCTCTTTGTATTCACGGTCGTATCCGTCATCTTTCTGCCCCCTTCATTTGTCGCGGTATGTTACCCCTCCGAGCGATATTTACACCCGTGTCCCACCTCCTGACCCTTGATAGACCGTTTATGGAACGCAATTATTTGAAGAAGCTACCCAAGGGCAGACAAAGAAAGTATTCTGGTCCGTCTTCGCCGCCGTATCTGGATTCACCTACCTCATAGCAGGCATCGGTATTTCTGGTGTGAACTGGCCATGGAACAAATGGGGAAGCTTCTGGGAGCGGCGGAAGCGTGACCCGGACCCTCCAATCCCGACTCTCGGGAACAATCAGGAAACAGAGTGGCAAATAAAATCGCAGCCACACTCTTTCCGTATTCCTACCATGCGAACGAGCCGCTCCACTATTCTAGAAGTGCAAAATTCCGCAGATGAGAGAATGATGCGGTAGAGGAGAGTTTTCGCCTAGGGGGGGACAGATGCGGGAGTCCCAAACGGGCGTTTCAAGTCCAGAACTGTATGCCCCTGAGTACAATTGGCCATGGCCATTGCCGCGAACCTACAGGCAAAGATGGCAGCCGGTAGTAAAGAGTTTGCACACCGACGACACGAATCTCTCAAGGCAGGGTGATGAGTGTTGAGATGAAGAGGTCCATTCTACCAGATAACATAAATTACAGATACCCTTAGAGTTTTAGATGGCAAACGGCACCTGATTACCCCATCTTCCAAAGCCATCATTAAATACGGGAAAAGGACCCCTCAAAAATCGATGCGAGGCCTCCCTCATCATGACAGAGATGATGTCCGAGAAGGGAGACGAAACATCAAAACGTACAGGCGGTTCGCTTCTACACTCCTTTTCCTCCTTTGTCGATTTTCCAGCATTCTTGCCGCGCAGGAGTTCGACGATATCACGTCTGTTTTTACGGCTGGCCATGTCAAGCGGTGTCTGACCTGTACCTCCCGTCTCCCTCGGATCCGATATGGCATTGACGTCGGCGCCCGCGTCAATCAGGACCTTTACACACTCCAAGTGGCCGTTATCTGCTGCCTCGTGTAGTGGCGTCCGTCCAAATTGCCCTTTGATCGAATGGTTCGCTTGAAGCTCAAGTAAGAGCCGAATCTTGTCAACCAGGCCATCCTCTGCTGCTCGGCAGAGTATAGGAATGCCGTCCGTTCCGGCTTGGTTGGGGTCGGCCTTGTTTTCTAAAAGGAGACGCAGAACTATAACAGTGTTGTCAGTCTCCTAGAGCAATGGATGATGGGAGCTACATTTGGCCACTCACCTTTTTCACGTTCCGCACCTAGATTGGCCGACAACGGCGTCTGGCCATTTCCATCTTTTACATCAATATTTGGCATCACCCCGATAACCTCTTTAACCACCTCAAAAACATTCCGAAACACTGCGCGGTGAAGAATTGTACAATCCTCGGGGCCTCTTCCACTTGTGTCTACACCACGTTGAAGAAGAACCCGAAGAGGATCCAGTTCGCTAAACTCAATGGCCAGGAAAAGAGCAGTAACCTGGACAAACTTGGGCATAGTGTTCTCCGCCCTGAACCTCGAAAACCTGTCTTTAATTAGTTGCTCCACAGTCTCACCATCACCCGCTATGATCGCTTGGAAGAGCTTCAGATGGGATCGCCTAAGGTGCGGCGGCGGGCCAGTGGTACTCCATGCGCGACGCAACCTGCGGATCGACTTTCTAAACGTGTAACGGAATGATTTAAGGAAGCCCAGATATCCAGGCCCCCAAACTCGACGGTCAAACTCGGCCTTGATTCTCTCCCGCACTTTATCTAGCTCATCTCGCCAGGCAAGGTTGAGTAAGGTTTTACAGAGCTGATTCACTTGTGCTGAGTCTTCGGGACACTTGCTGTCGGGCTCTGGTCGTACTTCGTGTTCTAAACACGGGACACATTAGAGAGGAAAAGCAGACAAATAAGTTTGATCAAATGCACCCACCATTTGTGGTCATTGTCCCGGTCGAGACATAGTAACGGTCCCCGTTGTGGACCCTGGCTTCCCCGCTGATTGTTTGCTGGGAGATTTCCATGGCTGGTGAAGACGTGGTCATGCAAACCTGAGACAGTGTGAAGGCCTCAATTCGCTCCATTGTTTTCTGCCGTCTCCAGAATCTCTGACTATTGAGAGGGTCATTGTAAGTTCAAAAGGGGCCGCCGACAAGCGAGTCGAGAAGAAGCGACGTGTACAACAACGATTAGACAAGGCAGAGAAAAGGCAAACAAGGCAAAAACGAGGCTTTATGACTACACAGTCTTTAGAAGTCCAGAACTTCACGTCGGTGAAGCCATAGCATCCAAATTGGAGCTACTTGAGCCTCAGCGGCATGGGTTGGAGTAGTTTGGCGTGTTGAAATAGGCGCATTGGTACGGCGAGCCACAACGCGTCATATTAAGAGCCGCATAAACACTGCATTCTGGCAGTTTCATTCGCTACTAGTCGGGCGTTGATGCATCTCGAGATGGTGGTCCCGCTGACCAAGGTGTATATACGTGTTGTAGTGTGTGCGTGCCGACCGGGGTCGTCATTCGTCCACCATGTGAGTATGGTTGCATTTGGCTGCCAACGTGCAGAATAAGTTCGAGTTGACACAATTGGAGACGCGACGTCCACGATACAAGGCAACCCAAGGCGCACCATTGTTTAAAAAATAACAATTGCAAAAAAAGTTATAAGAAGATCTCTTGTTGGGCATGGAAACACTCATGAGCCAAGAAAGAAGCAGCAAGACTGAATTCAAAGTCCCCTCAACCAATTCATCATTTCAACATGGCCGCCCCAACCGTTTACACCACTTGCGTGGAATACCCCAATGTAGATTCAAAACCGGAGAACCTGACACTGGAGTCCCTCAAAGAGCATCTTTCCTTCATTGGGAAGGTTCAAATCCATGAGCTTCAAGTCACTCGCATAGGGACCAAGGATCCCAGATATCTACTCACCAAAAATCCAACGCACCGCATCATGGCATGGGTGGCTGTCTCACCAAAAAGGGTCTTGAGGACCGACAAGCCCAGGGAGCAACCAACTACCCCGATTGATCCCTCGTTGGAGAAGGACGTGACCACTTTGGCCGGCGACTTGAAGTCTGCCGATGGAGAGAAGCTGTCTGATTCCGTCTGCCGCAAGAGTGTGGATGTAGGAAAACGCCAGTACCCCCAGCTTGTGCGAAGCCTTACCAGACTGCTCGGTGGTCTCGACAAGGCGCTCTCCACAGGCAACACGGCCCCAGCAATGGCGGATGAGATGGCATCGTCGGAAGACGGCATCCCAGCAACCACCAATGCACCGAACGCTTCCCTGCCATCGGCAGAGAACCCTGTCCACATGCCATCAGGAAAGGAGTCGCATGGGACGCATATAGGAGACTTTATTATGACAGGTAACGCAAAAGTGCGTCTCGGCGATGTCGTCGATGAAAGTTGGAAAGGGGTGGTCCACTTGCCTCAGAGTAGCGGAAGGCTGGTCATAGGAAAAGCCGAGGCAGGAGAAAGCTGCAAGGTGACGAATGGTACCGCGTTCATCAATAGTAGAGATGCATTCTGGGATTAAGCATCGTCTTGTGTGGCGGACAATGTCTGTCTGGTTATAGATCCCGGGCGGGGGTTGGAGTGTGGACTGGGTGGTTTCACTAGAGTAACGGGGGTTCTTTTTCTGATTGTATCTAGTTTAGTGAATGATCATGGCCTTTTGATGGGACTGCGGTTTTGGAATGATAAAGGCTTTGTTGCGACGATATAGGGGAAGTTACATGTGACATGATCTTGAGAGGTGTGCTAGGGGAGGAAACTGGATGAGCCTGATACTCTACAACTGGATGGTGTTCTAAGGCTCTTTCTGGCTCATACCTTTGCCACTGGCAAACCAAACGCCAACTTTGGCGTACTCATTTTCGTTCTCTGTAGATAATAGAACGAAGCCCAGCACGCCCCTCTTGAATTCAGACATCGAAGAAGAGGAGCCCCGAAACGCGCCCGGCAGCAATATCAAATACAACTGATCGAACAGCCCAGACGCACATTCTCCTGGACAGGCGCGGAAATTATCACGTCAGTCTATGCGCAGACGAGCAAGATTCTCATCGTCTTCCTACGAATCAAAGGCATGAGTACTTTCATAGAAGAATTCAGGTCTCCATTAGATATATAGCCAAATGGATTGAGTTTATCATGATCATGTGATTTGAAGTAATCTTCTTCTTAAATAGCAATCCCAAGGCCATTATACCGGAATTTTGATATAAAGGTTGTAGTGAAACCGATGCCGATGTGGATCCTAAACTTATAATAAATAGGACACATGGTGACTCGAGTGAGAGGTGAGGCTTGGAATTTCGATATTCAATGAAGCGATGATAAATCCTATTGATGACTAACGTCCCTCTTTGTGAATTCTCAGGTCGTACTTTGGCAATTGTGCAATTGATGTAAAAAGGGTGCGTTCTGTACGCGGCCGAACCTATTAAGCACGCGGTATTGGCATCAACTGTATAGGGTAGCTCAAGTGACGCACTCAAACGGGGCCAATTGCATTCCAATTTCCCAAAAGGGGGCCATCGTTTATTTACAGCTCCAAACCTAAGACGTGATTCTGTATCCAAAAATCTGTTCCTCAAATAGAAAACTTTAAACATCATCTGCATTATCATAACATAATTAAAGGCCTCAATCGTAAATCCCACACCCCCATAATGACGCGTTCCAAAGACACCAAGTCAAAGTCAGTCAAAGTGGCGCCGCGAGATCTTCCACCCTGGTATGCTCGCGTCTTTGCCATCACCCTCACGCAGGACCGAGACCCCTACAGTGAAGAGTTTGACGAGGATCTCTCTGACCTGGAAGAGGATACAAAAAATGATGGAAATGAGGGAGATGAAGATGGGGATAAAAAGAACAGTGGTCGCGAATGCGGCTGTGATGCTGATGCTGCCACTCATGAATGCGAGTGCGAGGCCGACAACGTCTCCGAGAGGTCATATAATGGCTCCGATGCGAGCTACTATTATGAACTCAAAGATCGACGAGAGGGTCGAAAACGGGAACTCTTTCGTCTCAGGAACAGGGCCACTCAGCAGATGGAGTCCCAGCGCTCCAAGCTGGAGGAGGTCCGCGTCGCTTACAAGAAGCTGAAAAAGGCCGTCAGGAAGGACAGCAGCGCCGCCCCGCAGCTGGGATGCCTATCAAGCAAGCACTTTGACCTGTCCTCCCCGGAATACGCAGAGCATTGCAACCCCGCCGCCGCCCAAGACGCGAACAACGACCGCCTAAGAAACTTTGTCCAGTTCTATCATCTCAGCGAACAGGGGCTCCCCCAGGACTGTGACAAGAGCAGCAGCAGCGGGCCCTGCAGGAGGCAAGTATACGGGCACGTGTGCTTCGACGGGCCCGGCGGCCTGGAGCTCAAGCATTTCGCCTCCCCCGCGCACGCAAGCCGCAAGTCCCTCCGGGCCAAGGCGGGCGAGGGCGACAGGATCAACGTCGAGGTCAGCTTCATCAGCGACAACTGCCTGCAGATGAAGCTCGATGCCCGCCACGTCTTCCGGGGCGAGGCTCGGCCAAAGTCTGCGCCAAAGGTCTTTAGCTTCGCAGGCGTGCGACGGGAATGGAAAGATGAGGCGGCGAAATGGCAGACAATGTCTAGCTGGCGTGCGCATGGGAATAGAAGGTGAAGACGGCAGTGAGGTTGAGGGATGGGATCAAGGGGGTTGTAGACACGGAGCTTGAGATGAGGGAGGTAGGTAAATACAACTAGATTGAAGAGAGTAAAGATGACACTATCAATAAGTTTCGCCTCGTACGAGGGCAAGCTTAAGTTAAGTTGAACAAGTTGAGGTTGAGACGTATTATCACAGCTCAAGTTGATATGGATCAAAGGATGGGAGTGGCATACTCACTCTTGATGTAACCAAGATTAAATCATCTAGGGTTATACCTGGTATTTATCACTTACACTTGTTGTTGCCCAAGCATACCATCCATACCGTATATATAAACCGTACTCCTGACTGTTCAGATGAGTCCTCGAGATTAACCGCGGCAACAAGGTTGTAAACGAAGACTATGACCAAGGCATGCTTGATCTGGAAGAGGAAGAAGAAGAAGAAGAGTCAAATATATGACAAAGAGAAGCTAGACTATCCATCATCATAACGATCATATATTTACTCCCAGCTTCTGGTTGTCACAATGGAATCAAGAGTGAATTGAATCAGCTGGTTGTGTTTGGGTTGCTAGAATGGGGACAAATGTACTAGCCATATTCGGAAGGTGGGGGTTCAGAGCAGAACATCTCGAACTTGCTCCCGCCACGCCCGCCGGCCTTTATTGAACCTCCATCACCGTCATCACCATTATCATATCATCTACATATCAGTCACTCATAGAACCCACGGCAGTACTCAGAGTTGAACACGGCCTTTATTCATACAACCCGTTATCCAAACCGTTATCCGAAATGTTGATCCAAGAAACTCACGTCGATGTCCAAACCACTGCCAACGGCAAGGAAAGCTCTATGCGTACGCTCTCCCACTCTTGCCCCTCATCTCACTCAACCATCTCACTCATCCCATCTCACCCATCTCATCTCATCTCATCTCATCATTAATCAATGAAACTCACTCACATCGATCATCGATCGTATAGGCATATTCCTCTTTCATCCAACCATTCCGGGATATCCAAACGCGTAAGCACTCGATCCTTGTCTTTTATATTCAACAGCATCTAACATCGTCACAGTCGCTTCCCCGGCGTCTGCCTCTTTAGCGAAATCTACCAAGGTCCGTCCAACCTCAACTCATATGATTCCAACTCTCCCTCTCTCTCTCTCTCTCTCTCTCTCTCTCTCTCTCTCTCTCTCTCCCTCTCTCTCTCTCTCTTTCACATACACCCACTCATATAACTACATCCTCTCATATAACCATATCTTCTCAACCACAGCCTCTAAAACAAAACAAAATAATAACATCTCCCAGTCACCGGCCCCGTAGCCCGCTTCGCCCGTCAAATCGCCGGCCAAGGCTACATCGTCGCCGCCCCTTCTTCCTACCACGACTTTGTCGGCCCCGAGCCTCTCAAGTACGACGTCGCCGACACGGACCGCGGCAACCAATTCAAGATTGAAAAGGTCAGTCATTCAGGTCTTGATGCTAATTCGCCCCTACACCCCTTCCTTTTGACTCCCATTCAAAGCTCCATGCCATCCCCCGAGCTCCATTTATATACCCATATCCCATACATAGCAAGACTCATGGC
The DNA here is from genome assembly GCA_011799845.1 of Hypomyces rosellus. Lineage (NCBI taxonomy): Eukaryota > Fungi > Ascomycota > Sordariomycetes > Hypocreales > Hypocreaceae > Hypomyces > Hypomyces rosellus. The sequence goes on from WWCI01000001.1 coordinate 1,351,652, forward strand.
GACAACGTGACACTGACTTCATGTGCGTGTGTGCGTGCATAGACCCTCGAATCTTATGATGCCGACTCCTACAAGACCGTCGACTACCTCCTCAGCCTCCCCACCTGCACCGGCTTAATCGGCGCAACAGGCATGTGTCTCGGCGGCCACCTCGCCGTCCGCGCAGCTGTAAGTTTAACCCTCCCCTGTACAGAGCCCCCCTTTCTTCCCATCATCCAACTCTGCTAACACCCCTCTTCCCCCGTGTTCAAAAAGCTCGACCCCCGCATCTCCGCCACAGTTGCCTACTTCGCAACAGACATCCACTCCCGCACCCTCGGCCCCAACACCGGCCCCAACACCGCCTCCGCCCCACCCTCCCCTTCTTCCGCTCACACCCTCGACCTCTTCTCCAACTTCAAGGGGGAAGCCGCCTTGATCTTCGGCATCAAGGACACCCACGTCCCGGACGCCGGGAGGGACCTCATCCGCCAGAAGCTCCGCGATGCCGGCGTCGTATTTAGTTTCTACGAGTTTGCTTGGGCGCAGCATGCTTTCATCAGGGATGAGCTGAGCAAGGGCCGTTACGATCCTGCCGTTACAAAGATCTGTTTCGAAGTCCTGTTGGAATTGTTTGGACGAGTCCTCAAGACTGACCTGGGCCCGCAAGAAGCCGTCCCAGCTCTGGAGCATGTCTGTTAATATTAATCACATAAAGAGCACGCAATGCCAGATAGGTCACATAAAAAAGAAAACGGTAATAAATGAATTCATATCATAACATATAGGACAACGGCTGTCATACGTCTGTCCCAATCTCTAACTTTAATATTGTCCCAATTTGCCGTTTCCCCCCATCCCTCCATGAGATAGGCTGCGTTCATCGTGCTCATGTGCACGGAATATCATTTCTACGGAATAAAAATCATTAAAACCACCTCCTGATCATGTTCCAATATGCAGCCATTAAGCCAAAAATGCAACAGTTCTCGTGTCTCGTCATCCTCTGCCAACTCATAAGATAGCATTGCCTTTTGTCTACTATACATCCTCCCCATTTTAGTTCACGAGACTGAATTCTAACGCTGGGCTCCAGCTGATGAGTTGTTAGGCTGTCGCCGTCCCAGGCTCAGGCCTCGATGAGGCACACGTTGCGAGCCATGCATCGGGTGGAGAGTGTCCGAGTCCTCCTCGCCAACGCTCGTGGCGCGGGCTCGGTAATCCGAGATGCGGTGAACAGATCCTTCCTGGGAGCGTCCCAATACCGAAGGCATGCCAGTCTGAGCCTCCTCATCAAAAGTCGGAAGTCGCGGGCTAAGACCTTGGTTAAATCCGGCAGACGCACCATCGGTAGGAGTAAGTCCGGACAAGCCTTCGCCTGCCCGTCGACGACCCCGCTGACTTTCTCTCTTGTGGAGTTCGTTTCTGACTGATTCAATGTCCCTGGATCGGCCAGCGTCGTTTGATAGATCTTGAGAGCTAACCATGGATCGATCATCGCGCATATCCCAGGGGCCGGTAGTATCAATAATAAGATTTCGGGTGTTGAGTTCCGAAATGGCAGTCTTCTCAGATTGAAAGATGTCCTCGGCGTTATTGTGGGTGGGAACCAGTCGCTTGGATTCCTTTGCCTTGGCAGCATCATCGCGGCTGGAGAGAGCCCAGTCATTCGAGACTGCGACCGAGTAGGTGGGGTTGTTGGGTCCACCAAGTGTCTCGGAACCGCCACCGGGAGCGTAGATGGGAACCTTCTTGAGTGCAATGGCAAGGGCACACATGAACTTGGAGCGACGAGTCGACCTGACGCGATCATTGTGCCAGTTGGACTTGTGCTTGATGCCCAGGTTAAGCACAAGCTTGTCCAGGTTACCCACGCCACCAACACCAATGTTGAATTCTGGCTGGAAGTCTCGAGAATTGTCAGACGATCGGACAAAGCTTTCCATTTCCATGCGAAGCAGCTCAATGTCCTCGAAGGAGGTATCGTAAGAGACATCAATTTGGAAGCTTTCTGACATGGCCTTGCTTCGGGTCACATTGTCAATCCAAAGATTATTCAAAACAATGTTTGGCACCTGCGGCTTGTTAATGGGAGGCGGCAAGAAAGAAATTGGCTCATGAAACTTACCTGAACAACCTGCCCCTTGTCAGAGCGAGTAAAGACGGTATACAAAAGTGAGATACGCTCAACCACCATCTGGAGACCGGTAACTTCAATACGATCGCCGACGTCATAAGGGTGCTTAACAAAGAGGAAGATGCAAGATCCGAGGAATTCTTGAGTAGTAACGGCAAAAACAAAGGACAGGGACAGGAGAGCAGTGCCGGCAGTAGCGACAGTCGTAAGGAGGCTGCTCTTGAAGAAGGACAGGAAGATGAAGACGGTAATGAGGAGAACGACAAAGAGCAAAACCTGGTCAAACGCCTGCAGTGCCTGACCAATGTCCTTCATACCTTCAGCAATGGCTTTTCGCTCTCTGCCCATTTCGACCACCTTGCGAACCATTTCCTCGAGGCTGATATCCCCATTGGCGTCAGTGTCAATACTCTCAAAGGCCTCCTCGGCTTCCTTCTTGTACGCCGGGCCGAGAACTTCTTCAATGTCATCGGGATACAGGGCATCTCTGCCCTCGACCACGAACGACATCCAGATACGTCTTGCAAGTGCTTCAGAGGGGCGCTTCTTTTCCAGGGCCTCAATCACGATGGAGTGTGCCGAGTTGGGATTGAAAACATGCTTTCCAGTGATTTCAGCAGCAACGTTACCAAAGACGGACGTGACCTTGTCTCCGATACGGCCAACACCTCCAATGAGCTTCATTGGGGTCGCAGCACCGTTGTTACTGGGGCTGCGTCCAGCCTTGCGTCGCAGCATCATCTCGATACTATCGTCGATGACGTAATCTTCCTCGGCAAACTCGCTGCAGTACATGGGAAACAAGGTGCGGGACGCATCATAAAGGAGACCAAGGAGATGAATCTCTCTCTTGGAATCTCTGATGCGGTTGGCAAATGATCTCTGATGATATGAGACACCAATAAGCTGGACTATAGCCTTTTCTCCCAAGAGGACAGCCGATGCGGCCCAGCAGGCTCCTAGAATCCGCTCGATAGTAATGACCCAACCAATGTTGTTGTTGTATGCTTCCGAGAAAAGATTCTTAAAGGTGAGCCAAGATGCCAGGGCCCAGAAGAAAAGGGAGATGGTGATGATGATGTTTTCCAAGACGGTGGCGTATTTACGGGTGCCAGCGCTGACGATGCCACAGAAGAACATGAAGACCTTTGGGAAGAACCAAGCGACCATCTTCACGCCCCAGAGAGCAAGCCAGGAGATTTCGATCCAGAGGAAGAGCTTAAACAGAGGAGGGCCGTCGTGCAGTTTCTTGCCTTGCTTGTCTCTGATGTTGCCAAGGAAGATGTCGTCTTTGTGGTCGGTAAGGGGGAGCACGATGAGAGGCACAGCCAGGAGAATTCCAATAGGAATAACGTAAACCATGTATCGAGTGATGACGGAGAAGCCAATAATCTTGGCGTAGAGTCGACCCATGGCATTCAAGCTGACTTCATCACCAGTTCCACGGCGCTTGAGGCTTTCTTCCTCCAACTTCCTCCGGCGGCCGGCATGGCGATGTTGGAGGCTTTGTTTCTCATTTTGTTCCGAGTCGTAGGTGGCGGAGTGAAAGGTTGGCTTTCGAGCGCCAGTGGAGACATTGCTTCTGACCGTTGCGAGACGATCAAGTGGGATATCGGCCATGTCGACTGGGGTTTCGCCTCCCAGTGGAATGAATCCAGCAGAGCTTCGAGAGGCACGAGATGTTTGCCTGTTGGTCATTTCCCCGTTCTTATATCGAGGAAAAGGAGCCGCAGGCTTGTTGCGGAGGTGCGCACGTGGTGGTGGTTGATAGAGTGAAGAAGGACGATGCTATTATTATTGTGAATTTGTAGGTGGAACGAGGTTGTACTTGGATCGTTTGTCGAGATTGCAATGCTTGTAAGGATAAACCAAACGATGCAGCAGGCCGAATCTAAAACAGCGGGTTTCACAGTTCAATGGGAACCAGCCAAACTGTTTTGGATATTATCTTTGTTGTACAAGCTTTTGCTGAAGACCCGCTCCAGATAGGTTGGATTGTTAAGAGAGGGCGATCGGGATTCGAGTTGTGCAAAGCGGAGAGAGTAAGAACGGAATTGCACAAGATGATGATGATGATGCAGATCATCAACTGGGGTGATGGTGTAATGCAATGCAGTTGCGCAATCCACCGTGGAGTCTTGTTCGTTTATCAATGTCCGCAGAAAACGAGAGCTCGGGACAATCGATCGATCAGTCAAATCAAATGCAAGGAAGATCTAGAAAAAGCAGAAAGAATAAAAAAAAAGAAGAAACGAGATTTGAACAACAGGGGAAGAGAGTGTGGGAGAGAGGGTTAGGAGTAGTACAAGTAGGTAGCAGGAGGGTGGAGAAAGAAGAAGAAGAAGATGATGAATGAATGAATGAATGATATGCTTCTCTAGGGAGGGGAGGAGGGGGTAGAAGAAGAACTATTGTTTCAAGAGAAAAAACGAATGGAGGGGGTGTTTAAGGATGAAAGAGAGAGAGAAGAGGAAGAAGAAGAAGAAAACGAATGAAGTAGATAAACGGCAAGAGCAAGGCAAGTGAGTGACTGTGTGGAGATGCAAAGAAAGAAAGACGTCCGGGTGTCTCGCCAAATGTGTGGAATAGATGAAACGTTGAGTTTCTTCCCGCCTGGGCAGTCTTGAGCAGCCCCGACAGCGCGTCAAGCCACAGACAGGCACCTCGAGGTACCTCCGTACTCGGTCCACACGGTCCGTAAACGTAGGTAAACCCATTGAGATTTTCGGGTTTCTCTTGATCCTACTGGCCCGATTGAAAGGGGGCGATCGGCGCTGTACAAACTGGGCGAGGTACCCCAACTAGTAAAGCCTCGCCTCGCTGTAACCCACTGTACTGCAACCCCACCCACTGGAAACCCACTTGGCATGAAAAGTCTTGCAGGGAAGGGATGGGAGGCTTCTGCAGGACTCTTGCAGCCCGCCTGCGCTCATCTATTCTTTCAGGGGTTCTCACAAGCCACACAAGGCCTGTAACTGGCAAAAACCTGCAGGTGAAGTTATGGAGCCCCCCCCGGGCTGGCTGGGCCCCCTGGATGGATGATGAGAGTAAGATCCATCCCGTCAGCGAGAAAGAAGGACATCCATGTGCACACATTTCAGAGAGTGAGAGATAGAGTGAGAGACAGCCCTGGAGAACAAAAACAAAAAACAAAAACAAAGACAAAACAAAAAAGGAAATTGGTTTACTTCCGTCTTCTTCCTCTTCTTCTGAGGCTGTGTCAGTTTGTGGGTTGTGAGTTGCGGGTTGGGTGTTACCTAGAGTTCTAGACAGAGTCAGTCCATGCACAGAACCTCGTATATTGAATCAAGATAATTTCAACAATCTCACAGATTTTTATTTATATCTTTCTAATCCTGACTCTTAAGACTTGTCGTATCTACTTGTACTAAATGTTAGGTTCTGTTATGTCCTAGACCAGCCGCCCGCCGCTTATACCGAAGAGGGAGGGAGGGAGAGAGCAAAAACGTTCCCTCTTGTTGGTTATTCCTCAGGCTTCCTGATTGAGTCAACAGTGGCAACAACTTGTCTCTTCGTTTGCCCTTTCAAGCCTTCTTCTTCTTCTTCTCCTTCTTTTTCCTCCTCCTCTCTTCCTCCTCCTCCTCCTCCCCTCTCACCCACCAACAACGAAAAGAAGTTTACAGATCGCCCGAGGCTTTCAATTTTTTTCTTTCTTTTTTCTTTTTTTTCGCCTCCTGACGCCCTGCAGTTCTTGGCTCGCCAATGGCACCACCACACCATGCCAATCGTCCCGCTTGGCTCGATGCAGCATGACGTTTCCCACGTCCACGTCCCTCCCACCCGAGACATTTTCTCGTTTCCAATGCAGAAACCGTTCGCGCAGCGCACACGCGCCAAGTTTCTTGGGGAGAACCTGCAGACCTGCAAACCTCACAGCTGGGTAGATTGAATGCTTGGTGCGCAAACAAAGAGTGATCAACGCTTTGGCATGCCCGCTCGGCGGTTAATTTCGAACAAACACGAGAAGGAAATCAAACGCCATGCCGTCTTGCGTTCCAAAACCTATCGACTCAATTTCCACAATGTCTTGTTCTTCTCATTTATCTATACGAAGTATTCTCAAGGTCTTTTACAATCTTATCAATTCGCCCTTATCTTTGCCGTCCGCCAAGACAAAACACATCTCAACATCCAAACCACACAAACCTCAAGTACCTTACTTGCTTACCTACCTACTTACTTATCCTACCTTACATTATTGCAGAGGAAGAGCGTCTTATCCCTCAAATCGAGTGATCGTCCAAAACCTGTGTACACATGCACTAACAAAAGCGGAGAGGACCACAGCTCGCCTACACACCAAAACAAAACATCTCCGTACACCGTATTCAATCCAGCCCCATCACATTCCTCAAGGCAATGATCACCATCCCAAAACAAAAAGGGCAGAAACCCCCCCTCTCACCAAACCGTCGATCACAACCGATCCCAAGACGCCGAGCCTTTTACCAATGATCGAATCCAATTGATTGATTCAATTTGTCAATTATTCGTTCCATTCAATTCCTCTCCATTTTCACGACATAAGATTGACAAGATTGACAAAGACAGACAGACAGACAGACAACACAGTATGCTACGCTACATACATACACGCACACAGCAACAACAAAACTTTGCCGAGGTTCGCGACCACGCTCACATTCTACAACCCTCCAGCATTGCCGATCACTCACAATCGCGCCCGTGAACACACCAACCACTTCGTTCCACAAAAAAAACATGCCCAAACACAAGCACACAAACAAGTCAAGCACAAGACGAGACAAAATCGACAGAGAGCAAATGGCGGCGAGTCAGTGACGTCGCATCCTGTACCCACCAGTACCCACCAGTTTCCACGAGGAGGCCAAGCTTTGTAGATTCGAGCAAACATCAACCAAGCCATCCTACAATCTCCACTACAACCAAGCCATCCTGGCTATAATATCGAGCATGTCATCAAAGGTCCACAACATCGTAGATTTCAGGATATGAAAAACTTTCCCCAAACTTGCCACTCATCATCATCCAAAACTTAGCCAACTCGGCAATCCGACATAACGTATGCTTGGCCCAATCATTGTAGAACAGCAGCGTCTTTGAGAACGTTGAAAAAACTCAGACCAAAGCTAGCTCTATGATTGACATGAACAAGACATGATGAATGCAACCCCCTCGGACTCTCAGCCTAACAAGTCTCCATGAACCTCTTAATCGCAGATCAGCAACCACATAGATGATCCTTGTCTTCAAACGTATTGACCAATTACACAAGACACCTCCTACTATACATACCCCAACCAATGCAAATCGTTCATCAGTTCCTATATATGGAAATGTTGAACCCCATGCAGCTGACCCACAGAATTTGACATGTTTGATATGTTCTTCATTTCAACAAGGGCCAGGCCAGGACCTGCAATCAACTAATCACCTAGTATATATATACACACCCAAACAGTGACCCTCCATCACATTGACCGCCAATAAAACATATGAACGGGGTATCGTTGCCCACCTGCGCCTGATCATACAATTTCGTCCCATCCTTTCCATGGTATCATAGCAAACAAAATCCCATCAGACCATAAATCAACGCCGCCGCAAACGCCGCAAAAAGAAATCATTCTCGTTGGATAAGTATATTCAAAGAAGCCGTTGTTGTTTGGTTATACCAATTGTCGCGTCTCGAACGCTGTTGTGAGCCCCACCACGTCCTTCAACTCCACCTTGGCCTTGTCATTGTCAAACGTAGCTTCGTGCTCTCCGTGATGATGAGTATGCATGTCCAGCGTATATAACGGCACCAAGACAGCATCTTTCCGAAATAGAACCCATCTCTTAAACCACCACGGCAATGCTTGTGTGATCTGATACTTCATAAAGACGCGAGTTGGTACCGCAAAAATATAATCGAGCTCCTCTAGCGTCCGCTGTTTTGTCTCGGGGAGCCATAGGAATATCATAATCAGGGCTATAACGTTGAAGAGGGAGTATAGGCCAAAAGAGCCCATGACACCAAGCTTAAGGAGCATCAAGGGGAAGGTGATGGATAGGATGGCAGCCCAACCTAGGCATGTCGCTACCCCGAAAGCCATGCCCACCTCACGATGAGATAGGGGAAACACCTCGGCTGTATAGGGATATGGTACGGGCCCTTCGCCGGGTGAGTAAAAAGCCGCAAACAAGTAGATGAATAATGCCACCAAGCCTAGATGGGCGCCGCCCTTCCCGGGGATCAGAGTGCAGAGGCCAGCAGCCAGGAGTGTCCATGACATCTGTGGGAAGGTGAATAGAAGTAAAGACCGCCGACCAAAGGTATCAATCGTCCACACCGCTGGGAAAGCAAAGAGAAAGTTGATGAGACCAAATCCCCAAGAAGCAAGGAGTGCACCAAAGTTGCTAGCTCCGGCCTGGACGAATACCGTAGTCGAGTAAAATGCAATGATGTTGATGCCGCACATCTGTTGCGCAATCATGACGGTAAACGCAGCGAGGGTCGCTCGGCGAACGCGGGGGATCGTGAAGAGTTCGATAAATCGTCTAGCATAATTTCCGTTGCCTATGAATTCTCTTTCCACCTCGAGCTGAACGTGAATGTAGTAGAGGTCGCGGCCAGCTTGCACTGGGTTATTTCGTAGACGCAGCAAGGACCCCATGGCATCCTTGAATCGATTCTTCTTGATGTACCAACGCGGCGACTCGGGACAGAAAAAGATGAGGATAATGAGCGGTACGGCGGGGATGAAAGCTGAGCCGAGCTGGTATCTCCATGCTTCCTTGCCAAATCCCATTACGGCAAGATTGGCACAAGTTCCTAGGAAAATTCCAAACGCATTCCACAGCTGCCAACTCATGACTAGGGCACCTCGAATAGGGGCGGGCGAGTTTTCGGCGGCGAAAATAGGTACTATCGATAGTCAGCTCCCTGTATCATCCTCCCACGAAGCCAAAATTGCTTGCGCAACAGCTTCGCAAAAACGAAACAAGGCGTCTACTCACCAGTAGAAGCCTTGGCTCCCATTCCAATTCCAAGAAGCAGGCGACAAGCCAAAAGACTTTCCCATGAATTGCAAAATGCGCTACCAATAACAGCCCACAGGCAAAAATTTCCTGAAATGAAGATTGAACCTCGACGACCAAAATAGTTGTTGAACGGATCAGAGAGCCAGCAGCCCATAGTAGCTGTGCCGATATATGGGCCAGAATTGACAAGACCGACGATCAGTTTGTCTCGCATATTGTCTGAGCCGATACCGAAAGCCTTGGGGAAATCGAGATTTGCGCCATTCGAACCGGTCTGATCCCAACCCTGAACCGCAGCTCCGATGGAACACGTAATGATGGTCATGAGGAGAGTCCTGGGCATCCGCCATTTGTGCAGAACCTCGTCGCGGAGGGCGTCGATTTCGTTTTGATTCAGGGCCTCGTCGCCAGTGATGTCTTCATACCCCGTGGGATCCTGAGCTACCAATGCGCCTTTGCGGATAATCATTCGGTGTTCCTCGAGATCATGTTTGTAGCAAAACTCGTCGACGTCGGCCAAGAGACGTCGTCGCGGGATGCCGACAAGAGGGTTCTTGATTCTACGCGGCGGGGTAGTAGTTAGGTTGGGTATATTCTGGAATGTAGGTGGAGGGGTTTGCCACGTGGGATAGTCAAAGGGAGAATGACAACATACCTCGCTTCTATATTGGCATTGAGGTTGACATGTGGATCTCGGATGCTATAGGCCGCCTCGACGGAGGCAAAAGATGATGATCGGATGTCATTGGAGGCGCTGTTGGAGGCGCTGATGAGATGAAGTCAGTAAAGATGTGGTGGTGGTGGTGATGATGATGATGGTATGACCGAGTACGCCATGAGGGTATCATGTCAAGAAGCATTTGCGACGGGCGGAATTCCGTACATTGTGATTTCGTCGACTCGACTGTGAGAAGATGATGGTGACATGGCGGCGGCAGAAGGGCCCCAAAGACCAGAAAATCCGGGGAATATTATCGACAAGAAAAAAAAGTGTGGGGATCGCCCGATCTCCCCCTCAAAAACTTGGACACCTGCTTTTGGTGGTGCTCTGTCTTGCGTCTGCCGTTTTGCGTCTTGCGTCTGCTTCGTCTTCTACTGTTACTGCTGCCACTGCTGCCACTGCCTACTGCAGAGCTCCAGGCGGAGGGGGGGAAGCGCGGGATGCGTATGATACAGCCCAAATGGGGAGCCGAGATCCCTTTGGTTTTTCTTCCAATGAATACGATTCGATAATGTTGAAAAGGAAGAAGGGGTGGGAATGATTAGTAGCAGATGGAAAATAGGAAGGAGGAAATGAGGCGAAACCCAAGGCCGAAAGTCCAGAACTTGTCAGACGCAACGACAAGCCAAGCCTCGCCTCGCCGTGCCTGCCTTTGCCTGTGCCGATGCGCACTGCGTCTGCGCAACACACACCACCATACAGAGTGAGAGAGAGGGAGGGAGAGCGGACAGACACACGACACGGTAAACTAGTTAGTTGGTTCAATCAATCAAAGTCGGCTCTCGTTCGATTCAAGAAAAAGCGTGGAGTAAATGACCCGGCTCAAGGGTGGAGCGGCAGGACAAGGACCCCCAAGTATAACATCAGCCATCAGCATCAGCCATCAGCTTGTTATTGTGGGCGAGGCCCAGGGCGAGAGCATAGTTATGGCAAGCAAGTTCAGGTCTGTTGGCCAAAAAGAAAGGACAGCCCTTGCGCACTATTACCACACAGTTATTCGTCTTGCCAGTGGCGTTGGGCGGGAGAGCTGAGCAAATAGTAGGGAAGGAGTAGGAAGAGGAGCGCGAGCCGTTCAGATTGTATTTTTTCAAATATTAGCCGTAGCGTCCGTTTTCTGCAACGAAGGGGATGAAAACGCCGCCTTAGCTTGGGGCTCTTTACCTTGGGTAGCACAACCCCGAAGCCAAACGAGGCGGAAGAGAGATGGCGCGCGTGGAGTGAATGGGATGGGGTTCGGGGGTCTTTGGTTTGACTTGGGGACGACGCCACCAGCATTTTGCAGGGGATGGGGAGGGGAGGATTGGGGGGGGGGGGGATCCGGCGGGGGTCCGGCGCGGGCTCTTAGTTGGTGCATGTTCTTGTTGATTGATGAAACGGAGTGAACCAACAGGAAAAGGATACGATGCTGGTGAGTAACGATTGGATAATTCGAATTGATTCGAATTGAGTTGGCTCAATCAATGGGTTTCAATAATGAATTGAATGGCCCTTTGTTGTCGGAGCTGTTGCTTGCTTGGGGGGGCGAGCGGAGGGGGAAGGGATGGAACAAACAGCCCATCCATGCTTGCTTGATCATTTTGGTCTCTAATGGGTTCTGGACGCCGAAATACTGGTCATCAGATGCACCCCCATGAAACCGAAGAAAGAAAGGTCTTGCATTCATTCAATCATCAAATCTCTTTTCGTTTCCCCCCCGCCTCTCTCTCTCTTTCTTGCGGATCTTGAGCCGAAAAAAAAGCAACAACCCCATCCCATCCCATCCCATCCCATCCCTCCATCTCCCTAGCAAGCTTATTGTCTCTCGCCTCTTGCGCATTGGCTAGGTTGCCTCGCTCGGTCGCTCACACAAGTAGGTAACCGATGTGATTCGATATCCGCGGGGATTAGAAAGGGAATACGACCTTGGCTTTGATTCGAGAACCAGGAGAGGAATTAAAGATACTTTCGGCGTGTCCGAGAATCTGGCCCAGCACGTGGAATCTGAAATGCGATGCTACGCTGAAGTGGGAGTTCAAGTGGAGGCGACAGAGTTTCCCATGAAGAAGACGAAAAAGAAGAAAAGAAAAAAAAACAATCGACTGCCACGCTGGGAGACCGTGAAGCTCTGTAGCGCAGCCGTGGCTACACTGGTAGTGGGTTATAGCTTCCAGACTTGATGCTATAGCGTTGGGTTGGGGGATGAGGTTATTTGGGCTGAAAATGGTACCGAGTACCTGCCTTTCCTACCAGTGCAACATGGCCTGATAATTGATTTGACGACAGCCCTCTCCTCCCCCTTCCTGTAGGTACTACTAGGAGGTACTACTAGGTACTATACCTGCCAGGTAGTAGAAGTAGGTAGGTACTTGTATGGGCAAAATGAAGCTCACGGTTCATACGAGTCAACGCGGTAGAGTCTCATCATCAGCTCACAGTCTCAGTCGCACAGCCCTGTCCAATCGGCTCGTATCTGCTGTAACATCCATCTGCTGTGCATACAAGTAGCCTGTAGGTACGGTGCGAGGTAGGTGCTCACTAAATTTCAAGTGCGGAGAGTCAGACATGCGTCTCTCTCTTCCCCCTGAATAAGTACCTACCAAAGTTCCGCCTATGGAGAATCCCAGAAACCAAAGTCCGCAACCAATTCTTTTCTACGTGCCTTTTTTTTCTTTTTCTTCTTCTTCTTTTCTTCTTATGTTTCTACTCCATCATTAGGGACCCCCAAAACCCCAAGACACAATCTACCTACCTATCTATACTTGAAATCTTTCGGGCTGGGGAGATCTATACTGAGGTACCTCCTCCTCCATACCTAGTAGTGCCCCAGTGGTTGCCCATTCAATCATTTTCATCCAATAAAAGTCACCAAACAGTACGGAGTTTGTCCCTAAAGAGAGAAAGAAGAGAAAAATCATTGTCACTACTGAGTACCAGACATTACTAACACTGCCAATTCCCAATACAAGTTTTAACTAGAGGTACTTTTCGTATATCTCGTACAGTGTAAATTCACAGGGCTCTTTCTCTCTCTCTCTGCCAAGGAAACCACTCCATTCTTTGTCTCAACGCCTCCCTGGGCTAAATTCCCATTCTCGACGCGTGTTTCCCGCATTTACCTCCATTCTCCCCCCCCCCCATCTAACGTAAAGAGGGTGGGGGAATATTAGCACCATTATTACGGCGGTAGACTTCTCTTGTCTCGTCTCTCCGTTTCACCGCAGATTATATGTCTGTTTATTAATCGACTCTCCGTACAAACATTCCTTTTTGGGGGGGTTTTTCTTTTGCCTACCGCTGACGCGCAATCTTTGTCTCCACCATATTTCAGGTTTCTCCCACAACAGCTCCATCCAGTGTCGCACAACAACGGCTTGTCCGGGTCATGTCAGTTCTGTCATGTCAGGTTCACGGTTCACCCACTCATCTCCCACACGCAACCCACAACCCACAAACCCCATCCATCCATCCATCCATCCCATCTCCAATCGTCCAACATTAGCCCCCATTCCCTGCATAATACATACATACCTACACAAAATGCTGAACCCATCACATCGTTAACTCTATCCATCCATCCATCTCGGAAGCTCGAATCTTAGGTATGCATGTCTTTTCCTGGAACTTGAACTGCCGGGAAAAGAAAAGAAAAGAAGCCCCAACCCACCCATGCAAACGCCCGTCGTATATCCAACCGACAAACCACGTCAGTCATCTGCTACAGTCTTGCCCATTCTTCCCGATCCAAGAACTCCATAATGTTTGAGACGTTGCAATCCGTCCGCCTGATTGGAACCGACAACCATTCGACTTAGTAATAATCCATACTACAAGTACGCGCCACAAACAGGCACAAATTAACATCCCCATGCAAGGAAATCCTCTCACCGAATGCGCCCAATAAACCACCCTTGCATAATAATAAATGCACATAGCATCACACATCACATCACGTCACGTCAACTCCACAATCCAATCCAATCCAACGAGTATCACTCACTCACTCTCTCTCTCTCTGCTCTCCCAACCCTCTTTTTTTCCCTACTCCTTATTTCCCACCTACAGATACGCGCGTTAGCCCGGTAGTTCATCCCCCAGGTCCAATAGGACACTGTCGTCTAATCAACCCAAATTCCGATGCAACCAAAAATAGCCCAAACAAACAGGCATAATTAAGATGCTTAACCCATGAATCGATCAAGGAGTATGGAGTGGTAACAAGAAATAAGAACAAGTCTCCGTATTGACCATAATTATGCCCCCGACAGCCGCCCTAGATCGCTCTTGGGGGATCCGCACATGTCGCTAATCCTAGCCATTGATGAGCAAACCTCTGCGTTAACCCTTTCTTCTTTAACAATTGGGGGTTAATTAATCTTCATTCCCACTTCCCACCAGTCAGCGAACATGCGGGTGCGTTATAAGATGGGCCCTTCGCGCCCTAAGCTATGCACGCGTAGTCAATCACCTCCTCTCTGGTTATTTTTGATCTGGCCATCGTCTTTTTCTCTTTTACTTAATTCCATAATTATCTCAAAATAAAATAGTCATCCATATTCCTATTTCCTAATCCTTACATACCTTACATATCATGCTTATACATGCATTTACGCCGGCATCATACCCATGATCACAAACATACTATACATACACGCCCTGTCCTAATAATGCGTCCCTTGCGCCTTGGCGTACCCACGAAGAAAGCTCAATCCTTATCACGCCGCCTTCGCCGTCCCGATATATATCCCAAGAACGATCCGATTGCCCTTCCATGACATGCCATACATGTATATATGTATATATGTATGTATGTATGCATACCGTCATGATCCCCAAATCATGGGCAGGCCTTTTCTCTTTCTTTCTTACTACCACCACCAACAAGAATGCAAATAGGTATCCCATCCCAATCTCAACTCAACCCTACTTTAACGATTTCATTACTCGGGTCTGCATATCAAAGAGCTCCTGATCCCGCCTCTCTAGCTCATCCATCAAGGCCCGGTACTTGACCTGCCACTGCTCCGAAGTCAAAGGCTCTATTTTCCTGTTCGGCATTGTTGCATCGTCCAGGCCTGACGTTTCAGCCTCCTCTTCAGGCGACTTCTTCTGCCACATTCTCAAAGGCACACTATGCGTCATGGTGAACTGCCCCTTGAGATTACCAAAGCGATATTGCCAGTCGAAATAATAGGTAAAAACATCCTTGGAAGTTTCTACTCGATGGCACTTTGGCCGACTCGTCATGAGCATTTTTGCGCCGGCTAGCGCTGCCAAGTTGATTAGGAAGGCCTGGGACGTCTCTGCTGACTTATACATGTGCTCCACGGTTGCGTTGGTCATGGCTGTGCATTCCTCCATGCCTGCGGGTTCTTGCCGGTTACCCTCGGGGTCAACCCAATCCGCATTATGCAACACGTGGGTAAAATACGATATGAGGGGGTCCATGTTGGTTCGATCATCCATTCCCTCGAAATAATATTCGGGAACCTCCTTTACATACGCATTCGGTGGGGGCGGGGCGGGAGCCTGACCAGCTGCGGTGGAGCCATTTGTTTCTGGAGCTGAAGCTGGAGTTGAAGTTGGAGCTGCTGCTGCTGTATCGGTCGCTGTCAATGGCGGCTGATGTGGTGGTGGAAGAGGCGGTTCCTGGTCCGATCTCCAGCCGTTGGTATGAGCCGGTTCCCGCAGGCCTCCTTGCGGTGGTAACTGCTGCGGTGGAGGGGCGGTACCATAACCATGCTGGCCATTCATCACCATCATTGGTGGTGGAGTTGCCAATCGAACCGATCCGCCTTGTCGTTCGGGGACTTGTAGAGATATGTTTGGTCTGGAAGGCCTTCCTGCCTCACCAGTTGCCGAGTCCATGCCGGTTGGTGTGCCTAAGGGTGCGTTCGGGGGTGTAATGCCAGCTTGAACTGGTGTCTGACTAGAAACTGGACTATGGATTGGGATATGTACTTGGCTCGGGTTCGGCGTGGTGGGCATCATATCCTTGAGTTCGGCTGGGTTGCTATCCGGAGTCGGTGCCCAAGAGACAACTGGAGGTTGATTTAGAGCTTCGACCGATGCGCGATTCATTGGCGGTCTGCCTCTCGTTTTGGCTGAGCCAGGATCTGACCCACTGGGTTTCCATGCTGAAGACACATTCTTAGCGCCTCGACGATGACTCGCCATTTTCGGTCTCGAAGGTGTAACGGCTGACCGCGGCTCCAAGGCGTCTTCCCAAAACGCGCTTCTTGCAGTCGGCGTCACTGCCGAGTTGGGCCACTTGTTGATTGGTGTCGGCACGGGATCATGCAAACCCCAGACAGCACCTCCCGACCTCGAGGGATCCATTGACAGCTGTGGAGCTCGAGGATCAGGATGAGCTGACCACGGTCCTTGCGGGCCGTCGATGGCAGACGGCGGGGATAGTCGTTGCCTTTGAGCTGGGGAGTTCAAGGCCTCATCGTCAGGCCTCTTGCGGCCCCTCTTTGGTCGTATGTGAGGGAGCAGGGCTCTAAGAGCCATGTCGTCTTCGACAGCAATTCCATCGCGAATGGCTTGGGAAATCGGGCTGGGATCGTTTGGGATCTTGGTCCAATATTCATTAGGTATGCTCATCAGGTACTCGAAGAAGGCCTTTATGTGCATGGAGTTCATCCATTTCTAGATTGGTCAGTATCATGCAAGGCCAAAAATAGAAGGTAAGGCGTTGAAGGTAGGTTTGGAGGCTTAACCTGTCGTGGGCTGCCAAAAACAAACAAACAAACAAAAAGTTTTTTCAGGGATTGGTTGGCCTACCTTTAAACGGACACCATACTGTGCAATCTTTTGAGCACTCTCATCTTTGCCAGGATCAGGCGGTTCGACACCGAGTCGGGTGGTTAGCTCGGTCCAGGTCTTGATCTCTTTTTCGTAAAACTTCCTGACGAGGTCAAAGATGGTAAAGGGACAGAATAGCTTCCCCCCACTTCTTGGCGGATTTCGGAAGGCTTCCCTGAGACTTTCTGTGTCGGCAGAGAGTGGTAATGCCGGGTTGCAGTAGAAGATGAAGCTGACGTACGCGTCCTCAATAGTGGCGGATGTCACGTCGCGGTCAGGCAGCGTCGGTCGTACAGCAAAGTCGAGCGGATAATTAGACTGGTTAGTGGCCGTATGCGTAGCCAGGTTACCGCCCAGGTGTTGCTGTTGCTGTTGCTGTTGCGGTTGGTGCTGGTGCTGCTGGTGCTGCTGTTGTTGGTGCGATGATTGCGCCAGGATTTGGGGCGAGGACATGGTAAGAGTAAATGGTGAATCTTCATATCTTGTGGTTCATTGTGCGATGCGCCAGAGTGTCACAACATAAAGGTGTGACCGGTAGTGGTGGTGGTGCCGGCTGCGTGTGGTCGTTGAATTGATTGAGGTGGCTCCTGTAGCCAAAAGAGCATGGGGAGAATTCGAGCAGAAGCTGCAACAACCACTGAGCGGTCGACACGAGGA
The DNA here is from genome assembly GCA_011799845.1 of Hypomyces rosellus. Lineage (NCBI taxonomy): Eukaryota > Fungi > Ascomycota > Sordariomycetes > Hypocreales > Hypocreaceae > Hypomyces > Hypomyces rosellus. Next base: position 1,368,958 of record WWCI01000001.1, read on the forward strand.
AACGTAGGACTTTCTTGCAGTGAGATGCACCTTCTCCGTCTTTTTTTCCCCCTTCTCAGCGCAATGATAGTATCATCTGGATTCGGCCAGGAATGGAAGATCCAAAATCGAAAGCGAAAGCGGGCATGACGTTCTAGATGCGAATGGGGGAGCAGGCGACCTGGAGCAAACAGTAGCGGTAGCGGTAGTAGTAGCAGACGGCCAGTCCAGTCCAGTCCAGCAGCAAGCAACCAGCAAGGACTTGTCGGGCCACAGGTCCGTGTGGGTGGCAGATTTTGGTTAGTCCCTTTGAGGTACTCCCTAGTACATCTGGTAGCAGCTGTGGCGGTTTTCATTGGTGGCGGAAGAGCCTTGCCCGGCTTCGTTAGCAAGTGCCTTCGGGTCCCTAGTAGCTGTACAATATGGATTGGACCCTAAAAATAGCTGGAGCCCACTGCAAAAGGTATTTGAGATAGCGGACCAGACAAGTACCTGGTTAGTACCGGTACCTTGAGTAAAAAAAAAAAAAAAAAAACGTTCTACCCTTTACAAAATGCTACTCTCTTTTTTCTCCCTGTAATTAAACACCAGCACACACACCACGCAGTACCCTGATCCAAGCTTCAGAATGACTCAATGCACAGAACGATTACCGTGTGCATGGACTCGCTGAAGATGCACATTTCTTTTCTATATTACCAATGCTGCTGCTGCTACTGCAACCACTGGAGACAGCCCTACAAAGAAAGTATTTGCGTTTACTCCCTCTCCCTCTCCCTGGCACACCGGAGCAGTTTCTCCATTCGCTGGATTGGATGGGGTACACCCACGCCTGTCTCCACATTGGGGGGCTGCCGGCATTGCTTTGTCGGCGAGGTGGTTGATTGATTGATTGATTGATTGATTGATGAAGAGGAGGGTTCAGCTGTCCCCGGTTGCGAGTTGCTTGCCCAATCCTACCAGAGCCCGGACATTCAAAAGAGCCCCTGACAGACTGGGGTGGTGGGTGTCCTACATCCGAACCCTGTCCACCTGCTCTTATTACACATACTTGTATCTGCTAACAGAAACTCCCCTTTCAGAGACCAAAAAAAAACACATTATCAAGTATCTCAAGTAACTATTTTCAAGGGTCAGGTCTTGGCAATGTAAAGCGTTCGAATCATGACCCCAAGACCTACATGTATGAAGCTCTCTCAATGGCTGAAGGGGAAGATGCCACAACCCGTTGCCACAACTCGTTGCCGGAGAAGAGAAATTGAGACAACTTGTCTCCGGCTGTCGCTGGTCAAGTGCCGTTCTCAGTTTTGGTGGCGGCTCCAAACCTTATGACCTTGGTGCATCCATCCATCCCCGTTCTCTACAAAGCAAAAAGATTGGCTGTCTTGGAGTGGGTGAGACTCGGGCGAACTGGTACATACGGAGCACTCCGTTCTCTCGCTCTCGCTCTCGCTCTTAGCACCTGACTGTTACCAAAATGGTACCATGTCACGCATGCTACTTTGCTGAAGAAACCGAAGAATGTCAAAAGATTTCGAGGTGCGTGGTCTTTTGTTTATCTCTCAACAATATTGACAAGACAAGAAATGACTCGGACATATCATGTATCAGCCAGTTTGCCCTCGCCGTCTTAAGTCCTAGAAACGGCTCACCTGCATGTGTGTGCTGGAGCATCTCACATGCACTGTACTCTGTATGCAGGTCTCTCGACCTCAGGGGCTGACTGGCTGGCCTGGCCAAAGATAGCCCCGTTCCAGTCGATCGGTTACTTCTATGCCATTCCTTTCACGGCTGATATGCGTCGATCATACTTTGCGTCTCGCCCTCTCAGTGCGTACGGCCAAGTACAGTACGGTACAGTACATAAGCTCGACATTAGCCCGAGCCTGCACAAGTACTATCTAGGTAGTATTGCCGGCATAATTTCAGCTTACATTCTTCTCTCGAATAACTGGTTCAAGAAAAAGGGATGATGACTCGAGAAGCCGCCTGCAAGAAATACCCAGCATACATATACATGATTGATAGCCAGCTCTAGCACATGCAAGACCAACCAACCAATGCAATATCTATCAGGTGCACGATGAGTTTGGTTTATCAATCATTGCTTTTTTTTCTAACCCGTCTTCTCCAGTTCGACGAGCCGAAGAGCCAAATGTTTAGATCGCGATTTGCCGAACCAAACCCCGCAAATCCGGGACGACGTTTAGCCGAATTTGCTAAGCAGAAACCAAAAGGCACGCCCTTGGCAAGACACAAGTATGACGATGCTGCATCCAGAACTCAAAGTAGCGACACGCCAAGCCATGATTAAGAATTGAATGGGATTGAATTAACAAGCAGTTTATTCTAGAACACATGTATTGCAGAAAGATATCACTTGAACCACGTGAAATCTCGGAAAGCTAACTTGGATGGGCCATGTCGAGATGCCGCTTCGACAGCTTACTCCGGGATAGCCTCTCAGTATGGTATATGATGTCCAATCAGCCATCAAGGAAAAAACGAAATAAGACAGCCTCATTCTACAACTCCACTGCTTTGGAATCATCATATGATGTTATGATGTTATATCCATCCAATTATATGTAACATCCGATGCATCGGACATGTCGGTATACCGCCAAGCTCTCCTCTCTCTCTATCTCTATAGAACTTGGCAGCTTTTACCCAAAAAAAAAGGCTTTCGGGGTTAGCATGAGTTCGCATAGCTTCGGACAAGCTTACACGCAAAGGCAAGCATTTGCTGTTTAGTAAGCACAACACACCTTACAAATGCCCTCCAGCGAATAATCGCTCGTCTTTGTGACGTGCTCAGAGAGCTATCAGACGTGCAAATCGAGGCTTTAGCCCAACGCGTTGATTCATTCACCCATCGGATTTGAAATCGTGGTGTACCTTGTTTTTTATCCTGTTTCGATAGGCAACTATCTCCGAAACGATTAGTTATTAGCCCTCGGAACAAGTGTTGAAGCTCTCTCTCTTTGATTATCTATATAAAGATGGGGAGCGGGGAGCAAGTGCTTTCTCTTGATCCATCCATCCATCAATGCAGCAATCACATCATTTTACATCATAGCAGTTTACTCTACAAGTCTTTGAGCATTCCCAAATAAGACGATAAGAGAAATAATTCCACATCTATATATTATCCAGACCCTCTTCCTTATTTCTATATAAACATCGCCTGGGGTCCTCAAGCAAACCTCAACACCACAACTCAGTTAACAGCTCAATATCCCATACTTAGCACCACTTATACCCTCAACTTCCTATATAACACACACACACACACATACACATACACAAAAACTCGCATAAAGAACATTCACAATGGCCGTCGTCTCAGTCATCCCCCGTGGCGACGTCACCGCCCCCCTCAACTTCTACCAACCCCCCGCCGACAACTCAAAGCCCTACAACCTCGTCGGCGACCGCCCCAAGTCGGACGAGCCGCCCCGCAACTACGAGTTCACGCCCGAGGACGTCGTCATCCAGGACATTCGCGGCCGCGAGACGGACTTCTCCCTCGACCGCGACGCCTTTCAGCTCGTCCGGGACGTCCCCGCCTCGAGGGAGGCCGACTTCGTGGACGACGAGTCCATCAAGGAAAAGTACTACCCAGAGGTGGAGCAGCTCCTCCTAGACTACATCCCGGGCTCCAACAGGGTCTACATCTTCGACCACACCATCCGCCGCTCCGACCCGGACGCCCACCGCTCCCCCGTCAAGGCCGTCCACATTGACCAAACCGCAAAGTCCGTCGCCAAGCGCATCCAGAGGTACTTCCCCGACGAGGCCGACTCCCTCCTGGCCTCCCGCTACCGCATCGTCAACGTCTGGCGGCCCCTGAACAAGTCCCCCGTCGAGGCCTCCCCCTTAGCCATGGCATCCACCTCCTCCCTCGAGGACAAGGACGTCGTCCCCGTGGAGCACCGGTACGTAGACGGCTACATCGGCGAGACCGCCGCCATCAAGCACAACGCCCAGCAGAAGTGGTACTACCTCAGCGGCATGACCGGCAGCGAGCGCCTGCTGCTCGAGTGCTTCGACAGCGAGTCCCTCAAGCCCGGCTCCGGCATTGGCGGCCGCGTGCCTCACACTGCCTTTGAGGACCCTCGCACAAGGGCCGATGCCGAGGGACGAGAGAGCATTGAAGTTCGAGCCCTCGTTTTCGGCCCATAAAGTGCCCCTCAATCCACCCCCTTTTTCACAGAACATGGGGGAGAATAAATAATAATCGAGCTTATTGTATGATGGAAGTCATTCATTTCGCGAAAGAAAGCAAGCAAATGTAGCCATTTCTGTAAATTACCTAGAAAAAACGCAAATGAAAAAATACCATAATCACAATCGTTTCCATAGCATCCCATCCCCTTCACCCATCTCAAGTGCATGATGCAATACACATCACCCCTCCCGCAATTCCACACCCCCTTTTTTTGTGACTAAACAAGAAAACGACCAAATGAAAAACAAAGACAAAAAAAAACACACACGGCCGTTTCACTTCATGAAACTTATCCTGTTCCCTGTGCTTGTGTTCCCTGTTCCCAGTCCAGGCATCACTGACATAATAGTAATCAAAGAAACTGAGCTGCAAAACGACATGATGTCTCATGCAAAAAAAAACCCCTACTTGGCCAGCTGTATATAACAAACCGCCGGTGGAATAAACAGAACATTGCAATGGGGAAATAAAATGGAAAAAAGATTCAACTCGAGACATACACAAAAATGTAGGAAAAAGAGAGAAAACCCAGACGCCGCCATTCGCTTTCATATGCGGTTGAAAAGCACAATCATGACCCCACCAGGATATTTCCCATCATACCGTAGGCCGTTTGTACAGCTAAATTCGTCGGGCCTTTCCACGGCCGCTGCCACTAGTCCCCTGGCGGCTCATAGCTACGCCTCCCTGACTGCTCTGCCTGCTCATAGGTATGGCGGCAGCCACTGAGAGGGCATTTAAAGAAAGGGGTGCGCTCTGTCCTGGGCTGGGCTGATCACGCAAACTGCTTGGAGGAATACCAAGGGCATCTCGGAGATGCTCGGGGTCGTCACGCGTAGCGCTGGTAAAGGCCACGTATCTGCCCTGGTTATAGGGAACTGCCACGGCTTCGAGGATCTTGCGCAACCCACTAGGTGCGTCGAGATGAGCTCCGGGCCTGTGGCTCTGGTCGTATTGCTTGAAGAATCCCATAACAGACAAGTCTGATGCAATATCGTCTTGAGACAGGGGGACAGGGAAGTTTTGATCAGCCGTTCGGGGATATGGTTTGAGGTACTGCTGCGGCACATGAGGCGGCATCTTCGGAGGGTCGTGGGCATGAATTAGATCCAAATTGCGATGGAACTCAAAGTTAGCAATACCCTCAATGCCAAGGATCTTGTCATCCAAAAAGTTTTGGCTGGCCCCGCCCCTGGTGCTTCGGGTAGCATGGGATACTTGTCGCTCCATCATGGGTGCCGAAGGCTGTGATTCGGCATCCTCCTTGTCATTGTCGTTGCTATCGCCATTGCCAGAATCGCTCTCATCTGCCGAAGAGGTATTGCCGTTGACACGGTTTCGCAGAATGTATTGATGAGCCGCTACAGCAGCTGTATTGTAATGCAGTGACAGTTCCTTGTCAGTAAAGAGCTTGTCAATGCTGTAAACTGGTCCATTCTGCTTCGCCGCCGCGCGGGCCTTTTCCGACTGCCACAATGGCGTAGTGCTGTTGGGATCGATGGCACGTCGCATTGGGGCCGGGGATCCGTCGTCTTCACCAGGATTGCGCTTCCTCTTCTTGCCGTCGGAGAACATGTTTAGGTCCTCTGCATCCTTGCGCAGACGGGTCGCTCGTTTACCGTGCGTACCTCCGGGGCTGGCGGGGTTGGTCAAGCTGAACTGGTTCGGGTTGAGGAGCAGAGCATTAGAATCGTTAATCTCCAACACTTCTTTCTCTCGGTTCAATCGATTCTTCTTCTGCGTCAGAGTGTTAATAAGACGGTCGCGAAGAGTCTCTGTGAGGGCCCGATGCTCCCGTTTGGCCGTTTCGACTTTGTACGCGTGGGTGTTTTTGTATTCTTGGACCTTTCGCTCGTACTCATTCTAGAAGGCATAATGTGTTAGCATAGGCGAATGGTGCGTGGGTGTCATGGTGGACAAGTGGTTTGGGCCGGGCAGTTCTCACCTTGGACTGTACAAGCTGAAAATCGCGAATCTCAATTAGATCCTCAACCTCCTCAATGAAGTCCGGGAACCTTATTCCGGCCATGTCGATGAGGCTTCGGGCATTTTCAGCGTGTGCGGGAGGAGCGTGTGCCTGTCGGTGCTCCTGGACCAACTCGGCCGCTTTGTCGAGAGCATCCGGGTCGTAAGGATCGAAGCGCTGAACGAGGTTGACCTCGTACTGGATCTTCTGTAGCTGGTCGCGATAGGCCAAGTCCCGGTCGCGCTGGAACTTGTCGTTCATGGCAGAGAGTCGCTCCATTAGAGCCTGGCGCTTTCGGTCTCGCTTGGATTGTGAGGCGGCTGGAGGTGAGCGGCGATCGGGCTTGACGCCCACGGCGGAGGCGACGGCTGCTTCGCCTGCCTCCATTGTTGCTTGCGAAAGGATCAAAGAGGAGGGACGTATGGGTTTTTTTCCTTTTTTAGTATAAGTCGTATTGGCTGCAGAAGAAGATGAGAAATAGAGAAATGGGCGATAATTTATTTCGGAGGACACTCTCTTTCTCTGCCGTATGAGTGGGAGACAGTGACAGAGACAGTGAGAGAGAGAATAGAGGCTTTCGGTTTGACTGGAGGTTTGAGTGAGGGCTGGGGAGAACTTGGTAGTGTCTCTCTCTCTCACTCTCTGGGGTGTGTGGGCGTGGGCGTGGGCGTTGGTTTTCTGCCGCTTTTAGCACCAGGCAAAGCGCACTTTCCTTGTTAGAAAATGATGTAGCGGCGGCGGCGGCTGCAGCAACTGTAGCTTCTGGGGCTGTTGTTTGCTTGCTGCTGCTGGACTTGGACTGGGGGGCGCCTTTTTAAGTGTTGGATCTGACGCAGCCACAACAACTCTGTTGTATGTGTAAAAAAAACCAAAATGTTCAAGTGCAAATACAAAAAGAGAATAAAGGGTTTCTCAAATGATATAAAAATGTGTTTTTCTTCTTCTCTTTTCTACAGCAGAATAGATACCAGTACTTGACAGCTCCTGCCATGTCCGGTGACTTCACTTCTGGCTCAACACTCCACTGCTACTGCCATCCTTCTCCCTTCACCGCCCGCGGCTTTGGGTGTGGGTGTGGCTTTTCCCTCTGACCCTCTTCATCCTAGCTTCTGATTGGCCAAGCGTCATGCCGGAAAAAGGCACACGTCCCAAGGCGTTTATTTTTGCGCGTGCCCATTTCCGTACGGGGTAATAGTTGATTAGCCGCTAGTCTTCATTGGGACCACACATTCCGATTGAGAGATCCTATTGTTTGGGCCACTTATAAACATACTCGTCTCATCAACAATAAGACATAAATAAAGATATGTCATCATCGGACTCTAAATATTGCTGATTTGGGTAATCATAAGTTTTCTCAAACAATGAATTTTTACTTGAGCGTAAAGGCATCGTTATGGGATGAATCCATCCGATCTAGCAATCTCGCTGGATTTGGCAGTCGGTGATGGACATGTGATGCTATGCACTTCTTACGCCTTATAGAATAGATGGCTGTATCCGATATATTGCCTTGATATCGTACGCTTGACCCAATTACTCATATCCCCCCACGGAACATTTGCAACTGGCTTATCAACCCAAACCCTCCAGGCAACGCCTTTCCATCATCTGTGGTAGCCCCCCTAGAACCCCCTCCCGTCTCCCTCACCACATTCCCCCTCCCCTGTCTCTGGGTCTCCCTCTTGACCTGCTCAACCTCTCTCAACAGCTCCCGATGTCTGTCCTCCACCATCTTGGTCAAGCCCTCGATGAACTTATTCCGCCCCTTCTCCTCCGCCGTGCCCTTCCACACCGTAGTTAGCTCTTTGAGCTCCTCCACCCTCTCCGCCGCCTTTTCGATGCCCTGCACAGGATCCTCGCTCTTGTTGAGGAGATTGGATATTTCCTCTCGTAACGATCTGAGAATCTTCTGGCCCTTTTCTTCCGAGCTTTGCTGCTCTGAGCCGGGTTCCGGGGCGGATACGGAGAGGAAACCTGAGCTGACGGATACCTCCGAAGGGGGGAAGACAAACTCCATGGCATCGCCAAACGTCTTGATGACAGAGTCCAAACGAGCACGCACAAGTGTGAGCGTCTGTAACTGCTTGATGTAAGCCGGATCCTCTCCTTGTGGGCTTGTCTTGGCCGTCTCATCCGCTTGCCCATCCGCTTTCTGCTGCTGCTGCTGCTGCTCGCCGCTAGTTGCCTTTGATTCCTCCTTTGCACTCTCATCCCGCTTCAGACCTCCGGGCACAAACATGGCGACCTCTTCCTGCAGCGTCTCCGTCATCGTCTCCTCAAGGCCTAGCGCCTCGCCCCGCAGCAACTCCACCTCATACGCCAGCCTACTCCCGCTCCTCAGGATATCATCCGTGAGCTGCGTCAGGGTATTGGAGAGCCTCGTCGTCTGCGCATTAAGCTGCAACAGCAATGTCTGCGCCTGGGAGGTGAGCTCGGCGAGGCGAACCGCCCCGGGTGCCGCTTGGCCCCCTGATTTCTGAGCAAGAGGCGGTAGAGTGGCATTTAGATATGATGCCGGGTTGAATGCGGGGTTCAGAAAGTCTTGGAGAAAGTCGTCTGATGTGTGTGTAGATTTTGGCGTGAAGCCTTGCTTGGCTTGTTGTCGCCCACTGCCGTTATGAGGCGGTGGGGCAGCGTTGCTTGGTGCTCTCCTTCGGCCTTGCTTCAAGTCGGATGCCATGCTGCTTCTCTGAAAAATTTATTTTTATTTTATAATTATGATCATTCTTTTCTCACTACGCCATTTATAGGTTGAATGAGCCTGAAAAGATGTCAGGATTTAGGTAGTCTTCGTATAAGAATGTTGAATGTGTGTTGTATAAGTACGAACTTTAACACCTTGTCGCCTTTGGTGGATCCTAAAGAACCGTTTTTGGCCGTGTCAATCAAAGCCGATGATGAGCCGATATCTAAGACTCACCTTGCGTGCGTCAATCAATCCTGTCATACACCAACACCCGACTCATTCACTCACTAGATCATCCAAACTCATAATCTAATCTGAACAATTTTCATTTTTCATTTTATTTATTTATTTCTCATCAGAAATGAGCGAGACAGAGGCAAAAGAAGAAATGCGCATCGACCCCCGGAGAGCTCAGGCTCTCGTCTCTCAACTTACATATATAAAGGACCGCATCGCTGCCGCTGCGAATGGCCGAGAGGTATGTGCCGAGACTGCACTCTTATATGAGATGAAAAGCTCATGAATAATTCTTTTCATTAGGTCAGACTCGTAGCCGTATCAAAGCTGAAGCCGGCAAATGATATCCTGGCTCTTCACCAGCAGGTCAACCACCTCCACTTTGGTGAAAACTACGCCCAGGAATTGCAAACAAAGGCCGACCTGCTTCCCGGCACCATCCGGTGGCACTTCATCGGAGGCCTTCAATCCAGTTCGTTGCCTTTGAAGCATAGCATACATCCCCCCTTTTTTGCCCAGCTCATACTCACCATACCACACAGCTCACTGCAAATACATCGCCAAAATCCCAAACCTCTTCTGCGTCTCCTCCATAGACTCCATCAAAAAGGCCCAGCTCCTAAACAACCACCGCGGCAAGCTCCCCAAGATCAACATCCACGTCCAGGTCAACACCTCAGGCGAGTCCCGCAAGTCCGGAACCACCCCGGGGGACGATACCGTCAGCCTGTGCCGCGAGATCAGGGACAACTGCCCCAACCTAAACTTCATCGGGCTCATGACCATTGGCGCCTTTGTGCGCAGCGCGACTACCACGCCGGAGGAGGAGAACGAGGACTTTGTGGCGCTGAGGGAGCAGAGGGAGCTTGTGGCCCAGCATCTACAGATGAGCCCGGATGATTTGGAGTTGAGCATGGGAATGAGTGCGGATTTCGAGGGCGCCATCAAACAAGGTAGCAGCGAGGTTAGAATTGGAAGCGACATCTTTGGCTGGAGACCGGCCAAGGCGGATGCCCAAATTGTTGTGTAAAGAGATGGAACATTGTATAAAAGAAGAAAAAGAAATCAACAAACACCATCCTTCCCACACGTGGTTATTAATCGCTTCATCAGAAATATATTGTCAAACATCTAAATGCACATGAAGAAAGCTTCTTGATTATTAATAACACGTTATCGAGACCAAAATACGACAAAATTCGTACCAAACAAACCATATGGTGGTGGTGTCAACGGATAGGGAACCAACTTTTCCTCCGCGTGTCCATGATGCGTCCTGGTGCGACTGCGACTTCTTGCATGCAAACAATGCGTACAATACATGTAACCCGTCTCTCCCCCTGCTCAATCAGGAGCCACCTTACCCTAAGCAATCATCCTTCCCACATGCTTCTCTCCCAAACGCCAGTATGCTTCCATGCTTCGCCAAGACATTCCCAGTCAGTCATGTTTTTATATGTGGGTATTTTTTTTGGTCATATATGTCAAATCGAGCCGCCCTTCATCACCCCACTAGTTGACCATAACATGGGCAAAATTGTCTGAAATATCCTGTCGGCTCATGGGCTCAGGTCTCTCTGGCGTTGTGGAGGCACCAGCAGCAAGACGCTCCTGCATGAGCTTCAGCATAACAGAGGGCACCGAATCATCGGTAGCACGGATGGTCAATCGGATCATCTGATGTAAACATTAGCAAACATTGCCTTCACTCAGTCAGTGCACTGGGAAGCTTACCTGTGTAACATAGTTGGGTTCTAGTCTCATGAGACAACCAAACTTGCCTCCCTCGGAAGTGTGAAGCACACTGGCACCCACGACGTTCTTTGGATTGGGGTCGACCATGTTGAGAATGCGCCATCTGAACCCCTCAACAGTTGCGGCAACGAATCTTTCCGTGAGCTCCCGGCCTCTATTACTGGACAGCCCAAAGATTCCCTGAGCCTCTCGCGCGCCCCCACCGATTTGCTTCCAGCGCTTGAAAAAGTCCTCTGCGGTAAGTTCTGCAGCGTCCATAAACTTGTGGATAGTCACGGGCAGTTTCAATGTGAGCGCTTGTAGGGCGCCCGCCAAGTAACTGACGCGCATGGTGGGACTCTTTTCAAACACCTTCTTCGCCTCAAACATGATAACCTGTTGCGTTTGAGATCCTTGGGTGAGCATGCTGTCCGGGAGGCCCTTCACATCCCACGTCAGGTTGCTCTTCTCACTCTCATCCAGATCCAAGGTGGTAGTAAACGAGCTTATCGCTCCAGGATTCTTGTTCTTAAAGTATACAATCAGGCACGCCATCTGACCACGATATTCCGATCGGAGACCAATTTGGATCTGGCCATCTTCGTATAAAATACCTTCTCCTCTCAGCAAGAGCCTGTAGAAGCCCTTCTCCCAGCCAGGAGACAAGTGCGCAGCGCTGGCAAGGTTCGGTGCCCTTACCAGCCTAGGTTCAGAAGACGAAGGGACGCTTAGATCCAGTCCCGCAAGTTCCGCAGCGCCGTTAGCATGCGCTCCATTAGCAGCCCTAGTTCTGTTACCATTAAGCGGGATGTTGGCACTAAAGGTTCTCTTGAGACCACCGGGCTTCACCATGCCAAGCTCTGCCTCAGTATTCGCTGTTTTGCCACCCACAACCCATGTCCGCCGGTCGCTCGTGTTCGCATGCTTCTGGTGTAGTCGGGATAGCAATGCCGACTCTCGTTCGGGGAAAGGAGGCATCTCATCGCACATTGTTCGCAAAAGGTCATCCGTAGTCGCTGTCGCCAACGTCAGATACTCGCAGGCTCTTTGTTGCAATTCGGAATCCAAGGTATGACTGTAGACTTCAAATACGCGGACAAGCTGCGACTTGATTTCAGGGAACAGATTGACGAATTTGATGAAGCATGACAAAATCATTGCGCGCGTACTAGGTGAGCAAGCCGAAAGCTTCTTCTGCAAAGCCATGAACTGCTCAATAGGGCTGCATCGGGGCTGGTCTGCGATAAGATGGCCGAACTCTCCGAGAATGTATGACCCGATCTTGCACAGCGTCTCATGGCAATGATCTGACCTGATATGCTGCAGAGCATTTTGCGCCGCATAGACCTGAAGCTCTTCATTGTTCGTAACAATCTGAATAACTCGCTGCCACACCTCATCGCTGACGTGGTCACCCGCCATGGCAATCAGTCGCAACGAGATATCGACATACCATTGTACGTCGGTAGCATATTTTTCTGTGAGAATGGCAATCTTAAGAACCATTTCTTCACGTATAGCAAAGTCAGCGTTCTGCAGATAGTGCAGAAGCTCTCCCACAATGACTTGCGCATTCGATGAATCACACATGCTATAAAGGAGATCAAGACCCTTTCTCCGGACACTGATATCTCGGTCCTTGAGAGATCCTATAATGATCTCCTGATGCTGTTTAATAGGGATCAGGGTCTCGGATGACGCCGCAAGATGTGTCATGGCTTCCAGCCCAAGATATCGAACGTTTGTCTCCCTGCTTTGAATGAATCGTCCTAGTCGGGATGAAATTTGTTTGATGAGATCCTGCTCCGTGTCTAGATGAATGATCAAGTTGATGGCCTCAAACAGGACAGCATTTTGAGCATTGTTTTGCTGAACATTCTTACTCGACTCCATGGCCAGATTGAGAATCCTTTGCAGCGATTCTCGAATCATTTCGCGCACATGGGTATCATCTGCGATCATGTCAGTAATTCATCTACACCATTCAATTCAAGCAACGTACCAGAAGGAGGGAAGTATTGGAGGAGCCTTAAAAGCTTGACCTGCAGCCAGGGGCATGGAACCTTGTAGTATAGATAGTCGGTGGTAAACTCTCCACCGATGATGAGACGCTTCAGTCTCGCCGCAGCCTTGGCATAGGCGCCCTTGTACTGGTCCAAGTTGTCTTGAGCCAGCGTCATCACAAGAGATGTGACAGAAAGTGCAACACCAACGTCCTCGTCATCCATCAAATGGATTATTCTCTCGGCCCACTGAGGCGATACGATATCTGGGTGCTTTCGGTAGAGTCGCAACAAGGTCAGCGCAGCCTTCTTCTTGACAAACGACTTGGACGTCCTGTGTACAGTGTTAGTTTTGGTTTCAGAAGAAGAAGAAGATTCCAAACGTACGGTGAGATGAGCAATCGATGCACTTCCCCACTGAGCGCCTCTCCCATCTCGCGACCACCAACGTTGGCGATAGCATGCAGGGCAAGACAGTTGAACAGCTCATTATGGTCAAGCAGATCCTTGCGAATACTGTTGACCACCAGATGAAGCAGCTCATGCTTCTCATGGAGGAACAGCGTCATAGCCAGGTATCCAATCTGCTTCTCCGAGTACTTATTGGCCGAGATGAGATTCACCGCTTCAAGATGCCCAAAGTCGACGTTCCATCCCAGTATGTAGATGTAGAGCAGCTTGCAGACATATTTCTTCTTGTGGTATCCGCTCAGGTTGCCGTCCTTGAACTTTTGTCTGATATTGGCGAGCTCCTTGTTGATTCGCTTCTCCTCCAGCTCACGAGCACGCGCATTTCGCAAGTCGGCGATGAATTGGACGAGGCCTCGCATGTTGGCATTGCTGCTGCTCGAGCGGCCTAGAAAGCCGGACCCTGCGCTGGACATGTTGGCAGTTCGGTTGAACTACCCCCTTTTTTTTGTGTTTGTTTGGTAGAAAGTCGATGTATGATGATGGAGATGGAGAGAGTGTGGGATTGGGCGGATATATATGATTTCGCGACAACGCAGGCGTCGAGAGGACGAAAATACTGTTTCGCTCTAGGCAATGCCAAGCACCAATCGCCTATCACGGAGATCGCATAGTCGAGCAGTAACGGCCAGTCTAGCTTGCGGGGCCAGTATCGAAACGTTGCGGATCGTTCGGGGCGAGGTTATTGGCGGCGTCGCAAGATGCCTGTTGTTTGTTTCCACGGCTACCGCGGGATGATGCTTTGAAATGGATTGGCTGACGAGGTCGGTTTTTTTTCGGTAACAAATCAGCAAGCAGTTGCTCTATCCCCAAGGTCGCAGAGGCTTCGTCAAAAAAGCAACAGTTCGATAGAAACAGGCTTGACCGATGGACGAAAAGAGGTTGAAGTCTCAAGTTGGTCCAGGGAGAGACGTTCACAGGATTGGGAAGTGGAGAGTGATTTGCGTCGTCGCGTGGCAGCGCCTAATTAGGGGAGCAAGGGAGCTTCTTCAGCGACCATTGCAATTATCAACCCACCTGTACAAGTAAATTTGGCCCATCCTTAGTCAGGTACATACCTCCAGCTGCCACTGACACACTGGCACTCCACTGTTGCACTGTAACACTGTCATACTGTGTTCTGTGGTCCGTGCATCCCGCCCGCAGCCCTCCATGCCACTCCAAAAAAAATGGTAGCTTCAAGAGGCGTCTTGGACACTTTATAAAACATACAGTCATATCATCAACTACCTTTACAATTGCGCTTTTTACAGCGAATTACATGGCTCGACGTCTGTAGAGTCGTATTCTACAGACTAGAATGCCATGTCATCATGCGCGCGGCCACTATCAATCATGAGTAGGAGCCTTACTAGGTTGCCCTCACTCAGAAGCACCTCCTCCTCCTCAGTCGTCGCAACTAGTCGTCGAAGCTATGCTGTAGCCACCGGAGCTCCTCGGTTTCAAGTCTTCAATCGACGAACAAAATGGCTCCAGAAGGAGCGCGCAGCTTCGAATACAGAGGAGAGCCGTCAGGCCGACTACCTAAAAGACGAGGTCGCTCTCCGGCTTACAGAACGGTTATTGGTGGGTATCCAAACTTCATACCTTGGATGCATAGGCCTCTCTAATGGTGATCTAGGATATCAATCGTCATTTCCCCAGGGTCCTCGACCTCGGTGCCAACTCCTGCAACATCGCACGAGCTCTAACTCTCCATAACCTCGACCCTGGCTCTTCCAATTCCGCACCCCCTCCACTGTCCACCCGCATCTCCGAACTCGTCGCAACCGATTCGTCCGAAACCCGACTCTATCGGGATGCCGACGACGACTTCAACAAGAAGCTCAATCTCACCAGGCTCGTATTGGAAGACGAAGAGACCCTCCCCTTTGAGCCAGAGTCCTTCGACTTGGTCCTGAGCTCCCTCAGCATGCACTGGATCAACGACCTCCCCGGCATTCTGCAACAGATCAATAGCGTCCTCAAGCCGGACAGCCCCTTCATCGGCGCCATGCTCGGGGGAGACACCCTCTTCGAGCTGCGAACTTCCCTACAGCTGGCCGAGCAAGAAAGAAGAGGCGGCATGTCCCCCCACGTGTCCCCCCTAGCAGACGTACGAGACGTCGGTGGTCTCCTTCAAAAAGCAGGCTTCAAGATGCTCACCGTCGACGTCGATGATATCATAGTCGACTACCCAGACATGTTCGCCCTGATGCAGGACCTCCAGGCCATGGGGGAGAGCAACGCAATCATCAACCGGGAGATGGGACCTATCAGGAGAGACGTCTTGCTGGCAGGTGACGCCATCTACCGCGAACTGCATGGCAACCCCGATGGGTCGATCCCAGCAACGTTTAGGGTTATCCACATGATTGGATGGCGTGAGGGCGGAAATCAACCTCAGCCACTTGCCAGAGGTAGCGGCCAAACAAGTTTAAAGGACATGCTGGAGAAATAGTAGCTGGAGCGCACATAGCCTCCATGTAAGACCCGTGATATAGAGTAAACATATCGAACGATACAACGGTCAAGTGACGAGTTTATGTGGAATGACACGAATCATGATGTCCCACGTCTATATCCCACGTCTTGTCATCGTATTTTAGCCCTCCGCAAATCAAGTTTTTCTTACGTATATGCAGTAACTCCTAAATCAATCCTTCTACGATTGTCCTATCTCTCTCTCCTTCACACTCTCTCTTTCTCTACACCCGTCGGCAGTCCGTCATAGTTCGTCCGATGCAGCCCAACCCAGCCACCTCCACCAACTTCTCATGCCAGCTCAGCAACACGCTCATGGCCGCCGATGCAGGCTCGTTCGAGGCGCCCGGGCGAGTCGAAATCTGGCTGAAGCCGGTGGACTGGGGGGTCATCCTAGCGGGGGTCTTGAATCCGGGAGTTGATGACGACTGCGGTCCGGAGGCCATGCCCTTGTAGCTGTGTCGTACGTCATTTAGCATGAGTTGAAGTTGAAGTTGGAGATGGCCGGAGGGGCCGGTGCTTAACTCACATGTACTTCATCAACACGTCGAGCAACTCGCTCCCGCCCTGGGATGCGTAGATGCCCTTGAGCAGAGGCGTCATGTCGCTCGCCTTGATAGACTGCAACACCTCAATGATGGTCTGCAAGTGTGCGTCCTAGAATACAAGCCCCTCAGTCAGTATTTTCCCTTTTCCGCCAACGTCGTCATTCGTATCCCGCTCCTCTCGCCCAGTCATCCAAGGGGGGGTGGGGGGGGGTAGTTCATACCTTTGCTCCATCCGCGCCGTTATACACCGGTGTCTCCAGACACCCTCTCAACGCACCCTCCGCATCACCTCCCCTAATCAGCTGCCTCACCTGCGTGGCAAGCTGTCGCACTTCCACCTCGCTGATCTCGGGCTGTGGGGGGTGCAGCGTCGAGGTGTCAAAGTTGAAGCTCGAATCTTCGGTCAGGGCGTCGATGTTGATTGTACGCCAGGCATCGCTGAGCGTCGCCGAGGTGTGCTGCTGAATGATAGACATGGCTCGCTTGTGTGTGCTTGTGAGATTGTGTGTGGGTAGTCGCCGGGTAGAGGATGTTGTAGACGGGCAGAGGTTGAAGCTATAGCTTCTCGTTGTCAAAGCTGCGTGGTGAAGCTCGATGTCGGTTTGGTGATGCGGCGTCACTGTGGCGGGGCACGATTACAGCGGGCCTAATGTGGGGGGATTGGTGCTATGGATGGAGCTGTCGGCTGCGTTAATAGACAACCTTGTATTATATGGTGTCTTCGTCGTACCTCTAGTATTTCACTAACATCATACCTCTCTCTACCTAGAGGGCTATCGACAGGACATTGATCTCAAAGAGTTACTCATGGGTAAGATATTTGATTTTCAAATATTATGAATTCATTATTAGATATTTCATTCTTTACTTTTAGAAGTTCTTGTCAAATCATATCTCAAAGGGGTATCACGACCTGGAATATGAGAGGCAGCAGTAAACATTTCTCATAATAAAGCGACTCTCTAAAACTGAATATATAGTGTCAGTGTATGAAACAGCTTGCCACACAAGTAACATATAATAGATATAGCATGTGAAATAAACAAAGGCCAAACACTCGATATGAAGACCTAATAAAATGGACTATGCCATAATATTCTTACGATCTTCATAAAACGATCTACAACTCGGAGATCTAAAGCATATGCAAACATAGCTACCCTATACCACGGTGATGATCGGCAGTATAACATCTTTGAATGACGTAGAAATACCAGCATGAAACAGCAATTTGAAACGAACTTTAGTTTCACTCCACAAGTTGAAAATCTTCCCCAGTTTGCTCAAGCATCAAATTGCAGTGCTACACAAAGGGTCTTCGTTAGTCCACCTCAAAAACCATATAGCCATCCCGTCTCTCATCAAGGCAACCGTTTCGTCATCGTGTGACACATGTTTGCCCCTAACGGGATAAATCATGGTTGGTATATACCCCTAAAACGGTCGTTCACTCACCATCGGGGTCTATCAACGTTTGTTCCCTTTCCAAATGTTATTCGTTTGCTGGGAGATCACGCGCCCGGCCTCTCATGCATGGCCGGCGAACCCCGAAAATCACACGATCTTCCGTTCCTATATCAGAGGCTCGGAGGACCCCTATTTTCCCAATTCCACTTACCGTACCTGAGTCAGGGCCCAAAGAGGCAATGATTTGTCTTGCCTCCCCGAGGTTGTAAAGAAAAGAAATACGGAGCACTCACTTTTCTCCTTCAGGCCATGATGAAAAAAAGAAAAGCCTACTAGGGCCCTGGAGGGCTAGACCTGAGACCTTATCGATTGTCCCGTACACAGACGTGTTTTCATTGCAAGCAACTCCCTGTTTGTACATCTAGGCAGAAGGATGACATTCAAATGCCGGATACGACTACCGGCAACAGGGCACATACAAGTAGGTGACACGGTCAGCCTGCGTTGTCGATATGTGCGGCTGCCAAGATTCCGATGTCAATCGCCAGCTAGGAGGACAATCAGAAGCGAAAAGTAACACTGATCCATGAGGCTCTGTTGGAAGATGCCTTGAGAAGAGTGCCACAGATCGTGCTTCCAGAAGTCCGCCTTGCCTTGTTCAACATCCCTGTTCAGGGCAAAGAGAACATTATGGATATGATCTATCATGACTCCACTGTCTTGTTGTGAGACCGATGGAAATAGGGAAAAATTTTTAAAATTAACGACAATTGAGTTTCCGGGTGTTGCCTTTGAAGCGGAAGTCTCCCCGGCGCCATCGGTCCCATCTCATCAGGCTAAAGAATCCACCAGTCACCGCTTGTGGACCCGGCAGACTCGGCGACATGTCCGGGGTTCCAAGACATTTGAGAATTGTTGATTCTTGACCAAGGAACCGTAATCTTGGTAAATTGTGTGCTTTTTGTGTGTGAGAAAACGGTGGACAAATACGAATACGTCCTCTGATTGGTTAGCCAAGTTTCTTTCCGGCATAACGGTGAATCATTTGGGTAAACCTTTGTCTCTTAGTTTCAGGTAATGAGGTGATTTTGCATCCGTATGGATAACGGAGGATATCCAACTAGCTACTTGCATGTATCGCCAAGGTGATTCTTCTAGAATGGACGGCGGCGCTCCGGATGTGGCGCGTCTCAACTTTGGCAGAGACCCGATCTTTACCGTCTGTCTGGTTCCTGGGACCATCAAGCCTGGCCCACAAAGTTAAAGGGTGAATCCTGTCCCACAGGCTTCAAGGTGAATCGAGATCCAGGGGCCAGAAGCGAGGTTGCGCCCCTCACACATGCCTGCTCTCATTCAAGCTGAGGTAAAAATTGCTGCAACCTGTTCGATCGACGAGTATTGTCCTGTTGTAGAATATTGCGAAAAAGAAGCACCGCCTCAACAATCTGACTCAATGGTACCAACAGCGAGGGATTGATCTTCCGTCTCGCAATCTCGGTGAGCCTGGACTCGGCACGGTTGGATTTCCAACCATCCCGTGTGAGCACGTCCCTGTGTCCGGTCTCCACGTAGACGATTCACGAAGCGGCCCGAGGGAGTGGATGAACTCCTGATTGACCAACTTGGTCCACAGGAGCAAATCTAGGATGGAGTATGGGTCTGGCATTTCTTGCCACAACATGCAATAAAATCTCTGCATCTTGGTACCAACCGCGGCACTTAGACCCTCGCCTCGACTCCGGAATGCAGCCCGGGGGCTAGGATTTCTCGAACAACTCATGAGGCACTGGCCGCCGGGATCGTAGTGAAACAAAGAATTTCCAGGTTTTACAAGGACACATGCCTTGGATGTGACCCTGTCCAGCGAAGTGTAGGCGAAGGAGTGGCTGGCGAGCCGCAAAAGAGTCCCTGCTGAATCTTGACTAGATTTCCACGTTTAGTACTGGAAGATGGCATTTGCCGACGCCTTAAAAGATGACACCCCGTTAAAAACGAAGGAAAAAGAAGACATGAAATTGTTCAAAAACAAGCAACCCCCCTTGCTAAGTTAAAAAAAGTGGGGTTCTGTTTTGAAGGAGGGAAAGATGGGCCAAAAAAGCAACACAAGACATTAAGGACAGGGAATGTTGGCCTGAATAGGAATTGCTTGTTATCTCGTTGCAAAACGGAGGAGAAAAGAAAGGATGGAAGAGGGGAAGCGATTCAGGAATCAGGCTGCAACAATTCTCAAAATAGCCATAACCACAAATCATTATGCAAGTTGGCAAGAGGCAGAGACAATAGACCATTGATCAAGACGCCTGGGCCATGTGCGTATATGGCCATCTGATTATGAGCAACTACCTTTTTTGGTCAACAGGTACCGAGTTGGTCAACCCTCCACCCAGGAAACTCACCGAGCAAACACCGGGCGTGTCAGGACATCACCGACGATAATGATAATGATGTGCGAAGGCGCAGAGCAATCCAACACATTGCACGGATGCTCGAGGCTCATCATCGGTTGGCGGAAGCGCATCATGGCCATGAATCGGAGGGAGTCCAGCATCAGCTATTCGGGGCCCAGCCGACGGTCCATCAAATTTCCATTGTTTCACGAGTCGGCTAGAGTTGGGGAAAGGTTGCCCGAATTGGTTAATACGAGGTCGAACTTTGATTGTCAATAGTAGTGGTTTGTACGAGTAAGTCCAGCGCACATCTTTCAAACACGTGTGCCGCGGTCGTGCAAAAGGCGAGATGCGCCGTACTTATCGGCAAGGCTGGGTGAAAAATCTTCACCATGTTTATTAGTTTGCGGCGGGAACCTGCAACATTCCTCTGTTTGATCTTCGTAATTTGCTCCTTGTTTACTAATAAGGTTGTGTTTGCGCGACTGAAGATGCCGTCCGCCCTTCCGTTAACCCGCGATCCACGTCTCCGTCAAGCTGGATCCGCGGGAGGCAGATGATAATATTAGTTTGGTCCTGCGCAAACATAATTGTTTGTCCCATGTGGCTGATCCTGACGTGAAGGCTGGAGGTATAGCCGACAAGTGAGCGAGTAACCGTGGTTGGATCCATAGAATAGAGCGGCTTCTGGCTGCTCGTGTATCGTAAGTCCACACAGGCAATGACCAGAGCCACATGTCGAAACAGTGCACGGGTGTGTCGTTCATGTGTAAAATCCACACTGTGGGTGCTATATCCACTTTGTGCCCCTGAAGAACTTCTAGAATGATTCTAGAAGACTTCCATAGCCCATCCGCGCATGTTACAAACCCATGATCCATACCAACCCCCTGCCGGGGACAGGGACCAGATCTCTACCGAGACCCAGTCGATAGCCTTACTTTTGCTGCTGTAAGACTTCGCTACGGAAATATCATCCAGATGGCCACCCAGCAAGCCAGTTGTTTCACAGGAAGAGGCTCAGCAAACCAAATGCCCTGTCCCGGTTCAGACCCCAAACTGGCACATGAATGTGAAAAAGGCAATCAATCTTTACGCTCTACTCCGTAGGAGGGAGGACGATCCGTCGCATAGCCAGCGTTTGTGAAATCCGTGGATAATTGCACGTGGCTGTAGCACGGCAACAAACGAGGCCAGTAACGCCAAACTCGGGTATCTGAGCAATAACCGTGGTGATTTATGGTGTAAAAGAATTTTTACTAAAAGTTAAACAGATACTGCCGCGAAATCAGTTGAAACCCAGCTTCAAGTTGTAGGTTCCTTTTTAGGCCCCTGGTGTGATTGAACAGTACAGGTAGATCGAGTCATGGCCTCGGAAGTTTGCCATGCGATGAGATTGCAGCGCCCGTTTCAATTTTGCATCAGTCCCAGGAACCGTTTTCAACTGTCAGCATACCCTGACGCAACCGATGCTGTCACGCCTGTGGCTGCGTCATGTTTGTTGCTGGGCTTTGTGAAAGGGTGAGAAAAGGGCCGGTTTGGGCAATGGTTTGCAGTCGAGTTTGTGCGCCAGCCTGCACACCTGGCTCGTGCTTGACAAGAGGCAAATTGTAAGCTTGGACTATTAGTTCCGGGTGTTAAGGCTGTAAGAATGTTGAGTGCCAAAAGATGTGTCGCTTCCAAGCTGACCACAACAAGGTGGCATGTCGAGTGCAACCTCGTCCACGCCCTTGCAGATACCCAGGCAAGCTGACTGACCTATCCTCTGCGTCGTCGATTTCGGTAACATCGTTCTAAAAAATCCCAGATCCCTGGGACGTCTTACCAATGAAGCGGGCCAGGTGGGAATTTTGGACATGTCGCTAGGTTGACGATTGGCTCATTGTTTGCTGTCATTTCTTTCATGGTCATGGCTGGCTGGCAAGCGGAAGCGGAAGCTTTGGAGTAGACCGGTTTGCCATGCAAAGTCGACATGTTTGTACCGTCAAGTCCCGGGATGATGCAGTTTGATATTCATCTTACTCCCATTGGAGGGGATGGGGCTGGGACTGTTGAGCAGAATTAGCTTTGCCGTCCATCTCTATCGAACATGGGTTTTCCGTTGAATTGCTGACCAAAGAAATAATTGCCCGAATATGGGCTGCGTAGGTGACCAGGGTAGTAGGTTGCTACCCGAGTGGTTGTTAATATTAATGGCCGTCTAGAAGAAGAAATCTCCTCGTCAGTAATCCTCATGTGGCGTATCGTAAGAAAAAAGAGAAAAAGAAAAAGGTCTCATCATTACGGTGGAAGAAGTCAGGTGATGCTTTTTTTTTTTGCGTGGTATAAGCCCAGCACCAGCACCGTGGGCAGCGCACAGAGGATGATGGTCCCTTGCCAGGAACGTGGCAATTTCTGCAAGGTACGGGGTTTTGCCATGGTTGACCTGGTTGACATGGTTGATGATGATGATGGAGGAAGACAGATCACGAGGAGTAAGAAAATTTTGTTTGCCTGGCGCTGAACCAGGGTCAGTTGGGGGGATCGAGATTGGGAAAGTCAGACTGTCAAAACTGACGATATGGAAATTGCCCGGGAAGCGTACAGAAGAATGAAATGGAAGGAATACCCCCAGTCCTCCGGATTACTGATTCTTTCCCTCTCACTAGTTCAATGTTTAGCGAGCCTCCAAGAACAAACAAGCCACACAGGTATGGGTAGATACAAGTAGATTGGGGTACGACGGGCGCATCAAGCCATGTATTACACAAGATACAGGTAGAATAGGCGTGATGACTTCAAGATGGCAATGGTGAATATGAATGGTCACAAAAGAAGCTGCCTGGCGTCGGGGTTTGCCCGTCGCAGACCCATGCACATGAATCAGTAACAAACGGATGAGACACTTCCGTTTGCCCTGCTCGCTTGCAATGAGGCTCCCTCCCTACTCCGTCGGCCGCCCAAGCCCCCCCCCCTCTTCCATACTACAAATGCTAGTATTACAAGCTTACTTGTACAAAGCACAGGGCAATTCAAGGGTTCGCCCGCCGCCCGGAACGAGTCAAGATGCGCAAACACACACACACACACACACAAACGCAGAGTCCTAAAATTACAAACCGTAAAACAAGTTTGTTTCTTCCATTCCGGCCATGGCTTCATCCACCGGAGAGGAGGCGGGACTAATGAAAAAGAAACTTGGCGGGCCGGGGAAACACAAATTCGGTACCGCGCAGACGGCGTAGTCCGTTTTGCAGGAGGGAAGATAAGACATGCCTATAATGTGTTTGTACAAGCAGGATGAGAGTGTCGTATTACGGATATCACGGACAAGGAGGGAGTACATACAGCAGCAGTAGCAGCAGTAGCAGTGTGCAGCGTGTCAACCCAATGTTAGGGTAGGCAAGTGAAGAGAGATGGAGGTAGGAGAGTCGTGGCAAGATTGCCGTCGTCATTGTAAGATTGATATAAAAATAAATATAAAAATAAGTGTATGAGATTATGGTCATATGACGATTGTTTCGTTATTGAAAAATGATTCGCTGCAGTTCTTCTCTCCCAAATGCAGACGTTATTGTCATTCTGATGATGCCCAAAGACATTCAATTCGTCGAGGCCCTGTAGTCTGACAAGTACCTACGTACCTTTTCTTGCAATACAGGTAGGTGTGTACCTACGTACCTCCTCCACCCACTAATACGGCACCAGGATCTTGGGACGGGTATCGCGACTCAAATCAGACCAAGGAAAATTGATTCCTTAGCCACTCAGTCTCTTTTCAGGGTCCTTTTTAGCAACAGCCTACAGCCGACGTGCAGCACCTTTGTACATGCTACGGAGTACGGAGTGCTACCATAGGTAATTGAGATGGAATGAAGACGGCCTAACCGAATTGATTGGCTCTTCCCCAGCTTTCATCAGTTTGTGAAATTGGCCAAACACAGCTGTCCATTGCCTACCTGGGTACTTAGACTTTGTCGCAAAACTATTCCCGTCCGTCCGTCCGTCCACCCATCAACCAGCTTTGGTCTAGATGCCATAGCGCCACCATCTTGCCCTCCCTTCTCCTCTTGTTACGAGCAAACAAATTCGACCTGAGAGCGAAAAGATGAAATAAAAAATTGACAACTGACAAGCTAATGTGGGGGAGTAGCTTCCGCCGTCCGTCCCGCCGGACGGGGAGAGACATGACCGTAACCTTGCGATGGTCAAGTGAGATGAAAATAACACTAACAAGGAGACGGCGCGAAGACAAACGGGTCTAGATTAATGAGGGAATTGGTGTGTATTTGGTATGTATTCTTTTGCCACTGAAATGGAGGGTAAATACTTTTCGTGTACGCGGAATTTGTCTCGTTGAGCATGCGCTCTGTTAGCAATGAGGTGAGGGAGGAGAGGACGAGGGAGAATGTGAGGGAGAGGGGATATTAGGGAGAGGGAGAGGGAGAGAGAGCGAGGCCAAAGACAAGAGAGGGGAGGGGAGGAGAGGAGAGGAGAAGAGCTCGAGATAGAGGGTGGCGGCAAGAGCGAACGCACAAGCAGCGAAGAAGCAAGTTCATGGTCTCAACAGCGGCCTTGATACGGTATCCATCCAACAAGCAAGACAAGACACGCACACACGCATGCTCACACCATCCATATGCAGAGCGCCGGCGGCAAGCACAGCAAAAAATAAAATAAAAATACACACGCACACGCACACACAAGAGACGAGAGCGATTTTATGATGACAATGATGGACGAGATTATCGTTTGCTGGGTGGGCAAACTAGGCGAGATGCTAGATACCTAGATATTAGATTGTATCAGATGACAAACAAAAGGTTAATTTGTCAAAAAGAAGACCTGAGGAATGCCAGTAGAACAAAGGGCATATCTCATAGTTACACACCACCTTGGTCGGCAATTGGGTGGGTGTAAGAGCCACCACTCACTCCCACCAGTACCACCTCCTCCTCCACCACCACTACTAAAAATGCCACCACTAAATGCCAGACCAAGACCAGACAAACACACTCCGTTCAGAACGGACCTCCAGGAGAGGAAAGAGAAATGATGAGACGGTGCCTCCGTTAGTTCGGCCCTGGCCCAATACATACCGTTCTCTCTCCAGACTGGTACTAGGGTCAGAGTTAGGAAAGGCAGGGTAGTCAAGTAGGGTCACATTGGGGATTACTTTTCCCCAGGTCCTAGGTGCTAGGTCTTGTTCTGATTGCTGGGCTCTCTCTCTCTTCTTGTCGTCGCCCATCCCATCCATCTCATCCCATCCCATCTCCCCCCCATCCATGCCTCCCATCCCTTTGCTCTTTGCCCTTTGCCTCCCCCTAAAGATTTCGGCCCCTGTCTTAATTAGTGTGTGCACTCACTTAACTCAACTCATCCTTTTTACCCAGAACTTTTGGTACCCGGCTCTGGGCTCCGGGGAGCTCATCCCGGCAACAAGACGGAGAGAGAAAAAAAGAGGCTTGTAGCAAAAGGTCCCCAACAGTCAAAGCAAACCGGACAGGCAGACGGGCAGACTGACTGACACACACACGCACTTCCATTCATCCACCCATTCACGCACAGGCACACGGCACCTTTCTATTCAACCACCTTGTCGTTGTTCGTTTGTTGCCTCTGCTGGGGAAGCTGCATGGAGAAACAGACGGACCAACCGGGTACGTGGGAGGCAGAGCAGGGTATTGTTGTCTATACATATTGCTACGGTACTGCAGGTTCGGCATGCAATGTTCTCGAAAAAAAAGTAGGGACCCCCATCTTGAGCAGATGCATTCATGGGTCTCCATCCCACAGTTGAATTGGGTCTTGACCACCTGCCTGCCTACCTACGTATGTACATACATGCTACTCTCTCAGCCAAGATCAGTTGGTAGGTAGTACTGCTACCGTGTTTGAAAGGTAGCGGTACTACTACATGATGGTCTTGGAACCGAAATATTACCCTCCAAAAAATGAAATAAAAATGAAGCAAAAAGAAGAAATGAAAATTCGGTACCAATGGAGAGGTAATCAACTGCGACACAGGCCCAAAACAAAAGTAGGGAGCACCACCGTACCAGCCCAGCGTTTTGGGTCCAAGAGCGGATCGCCAGCCATGATGAATTGGTTTCACACACTGGATCCATGGATACAAAGAGACAGACAGAGAGAGAGAGTCATAAGGTACACCTTGCTGCGAGGCCAGCGCTGGAGGTACCTGTAGTGGCTTCTTCCAGGCCCTCCTCTCCCGGGGCTCCAGGGCTCTCTGTCTCCCCTCTCCTCTCTTGGCTCCAAGCTCCCACACCACCCACTGTGGACACACACGCCCTAGGTACAAGCAGACGCCTCTAAAAAAGAACAACAAACCTGAGAACGCACTGAGACACAAACAAAATCCCACCCCTGTGGGTACTCGAACTGGAGCTTGTGTGCCCCACCGAGGACTCCTGGCGTCATCCACACTTCTCTGAACAAGGGTGACATGGCAACATGGGTGGGTCTGGCAACTTGGTTTGAATTTAGTTCCAGGCACGGATGGATCATGGATCTTTGCCAAGGAGGGTACTAAAATGGAGGTACTTACTGACCTTTACCCAAGTGACCAGAGAGTCAACCTGACAAACCCCGATACATTGGCCTTGTACCTCCTTTTTTCCCACCATTCATTCCCTGAGAGAGTGAGGCTAGTCCAATTACACACAACACTGTGCACCAAGTACAAGTATTATTATTATTTTTTCTTTTCTTTCTTTCTTTCTTTGGTCAGTTTGGTCAGTCGTTTGTTTTTTTCTTTGCTAGCTAGCCGTTCCCGTAATGAAAGGTCCAGGGTGCGTAGACACACACACACTCTCTCTTTCTTCTGATGCTTCCTTGTCTGGCATCCATTCTTTTTGGGAGGGGGGTGTGTGGTGTGCCAAAGCGCGCGTTGTTCCAGTGCCAGTGTTCCAGGACCATCCATCCCATTGCCTCTCGCATTTGCCTTGGGGGGGAGGGGGGGAGAGAGAATGAGTGAGGGAGGGGGGTCTTTTTTGTTTTTTTTTTTGGGGGTCTTGGGTTAGATTTTTTTTCTTGCTCTGGTCTCGTCGTGTCTTGTCTAAGGAAAGAATCATTGCTTCGCATTTCATACAAAAGCTCCTTCCTTCCCTCCTCTCCTTTAGCTTCGTTTTGTTCCTTCACCATTCCAACCAACCATTCCCTTTCCTGCCTTGGCCTGAGGGTCTTTCTTCTCTGAACTTACGACAATATAATAATCGTCTCATCCGTCCATCATCATCATCATCACTACTCTTTGAATCATCCATCCTACTCTCAGAGACTCATCACCAAAAGGCTCATTCATCGTCATCACATTCTGGTTGTGTCAGCACTGCTTCTCTCCACGGCTCATAATAATCAACCATCACCTACGTTGTCACTTTATTAGTCGACCCACACCTCCCACACCCAAACCCTCGCACTTTCGACCGAATACGGCGCCACCTTCGCTGCTCTCCTTTAGCGACTCCGTTTTGCGCCAGTGCCAGGTACCCGTTTTGTCTAACGGCATACCCGAATTACACTCTCCTCGGTTTAATTACCCTCTCTCGACCCTTTTTCTTGAAAGAAAGCTTTAAGTAGCTCTCTCGCATCATCAACCGCCGCAACCCTCTGTGTTTGTGTTGCCATATCCAGCGTGCCGGATTCAATACAAGCTCGCCTCGTTTAATACCATCAGCCGCGGTTCCGAAACACCACGCATTATTGGTGACATTCGCAACTTGCTCGCCATTCGGTAGTAGCCATCGCCACTCTACGTTCTTTTCAACAAACCCGCTTCTGATTTTGGAAGCGTTCACTCCTTTACCGTACTACATCAACTAATGTGAGTGTCAATTTCCTTTCAATGTCTTGCCATCTATAAAAATGGATGGACGATCGACACTTTTCACCTGCACGCCCGGACACCGCTAACCATCAGTTCTAGCTCACCTTCACAACACCGTCAAAATGATGACCGACAGCGCAAAGCCTTGCAACATGGGCCGTGGTGCCTATGACACCACTGGTCTTCCTAAGCCTCCTCCTCCTCAGCCTCGATAAATCAGCTCGAGAATCATGTCCTCATGAACACCCCACGACAGCCAGCTTGTCGCCGACTCGCTGGCTCGCTTCGGCAACTATCGCGATCGGGCAGCGCACCTAGCGATACTGTTCCGAATGCTTGTAATATCGCCGATTCGCATAATTATCATCTCTTCGACATCAGAGGATTTCGCTTGCGGGCATCCTCTGTATAATACTTGACACTACCGATTTTACTTTTTAATACGCACCGTCGACTGTACAAATAATGCCTTACGGCCTCCTTGCAAAACAGTAGCAAGGATACTGCACGATTAAGAAAGATTCCATTGGCTTTTTCACATTTATTGCCTTGGGTTTGCTTTTCTAGTTCTTTTCTGGAACTTACACGGCGTTGGACTATAGACGGAAAATCTTTGGGAATTCGTTTTCCCCTTTTCATTCGTTCAGCACAGCTGGTCTAGCAATCGTTCGCTATTGGGTTTCTTGGAATTCGTCTATTGGAGACCGCGTTTTGTCTTGGTTTTCCGCATCGAACGCAATTCCAATACCCTGGGTCACTCGCGACACTGGCTTGCTCTCTCTTTTCATATTTTACATGCTTTGATTAATGGAACTGGAAACAAAAATTGGTTGGGTTGGTTGACAAAAAAGACTGGTTTTGGGCACTTGCATATAGACTTTGGGGGTTATGTCTTCGACTTGTGGAGTATTTTTGATTGGATTTCTTTTGTTTCTCTTCACACACTTGGCCAATCATCTCCTCGCGGGGCTTTGGCCAATGTTGGGTGTAAGAATGGGTGTATCAAGCCAACATGATCTGGTTGGCCATGTACGATATCATTTCCTCTTGTTCAAGGACTATGGCAGAGGGGAAGAGCGAGCTACGGATGGCTTTGGCCGTCCTTGGGGACCTGGGCTGGGCTCAGAACGATCATGAAGATACCCCTTTACCCAATTATGCATAGATTAGATAGATGGCATCCATATAATGGAATGGCTTCACAGCAATCTTTGTTCGTCCTCGCATGCAGTGACGTATTTACAACATAGACTCTCATACAACACCAAGAAACACGTGTCGACCTCTCTGAGGGATGATGCGTTGCCGTGTAGTTGATTAGCACTTGATTCTTGATGATATGCATGCCATACCTCGATCTGCTATTCTGGTACCTGCATGAGCGGTAAAGTCTAGGTGTTCTTTTTCGGGCACGGCTCATCAGAGTCAGCCGATGGTACGCAGAGCTACCGATATTTTCTTGCTTTTTTTTCTCTTCTTCTTTGCTTTGCTTTGCTATGGCCCTCATTTACACAGCCCTATCCTCCCTTGGACCAAATCAAAGTTTAATTTCTACGCGACTGTGCCAAAGGGGGAAAAACAAGGGAGACAAGATGAGATATGAAAGAAAGACAAAAAAGCAAAGACAGACAGAGCGGGCGAACGAGCAAAGGCAAAGACGCTAGCAGACGGGAGGGTGCGTCTAACTGACCACTATTGGACTGAGACTGGGACTTGGGGAGATGCTCTGAGGGAGAAAAGAGGACGAAGAAGAAGAAAGGAAGAAAGGAAGGAAGGAAGGAAATGCAGGGCGGGAGGATCGTGATGCTGCTGACGCTGTGCCTCTTGGGGTGTTGCTTTTTTTGATGCGACACGGCATATTTCGGTCATTTTCTTTTTCTGCTGTTTATTTGGACTAGCAGGTGACCCCAAATTACGAATAGATATGTTTGGAGATGATGATGATGATGCTGATGATGATGATGTTATATAATCCATGTAAATTGAACCAAAGTCCTTTTCATAAACCTTGTATAGATTGATTGCCGACGTTTTCCATCATCATGATACTCTCTCTCTCTCTCTAGGGCTGCTTTCCATGCACTGAGAAAATAATTAAATAAAGGAGCGCTGGAGGCATCTTAAAATCAATTGGATTGGATCGCTAGTGTTGCAGTAGTGTGTACTGGCCCGTCCCGACCACCAAATCGCTCTCGCAAAAAAATTAAAAAGTCACAGCCCTGGGAGAACTGAAGCTGGATTGGCTGGGGGGGATGCCCTTTTTTGGTGGGAGGGGAATGGTGGATGGTGGATGGGGGGGAAAGGGTGCTAATGTACTGTATGCAACCACTATAAAAGCTCCCGGGACCAGAAACCCGGGATCCGGGGGGCCTCTTGTTTGGATGGATAAGAAGGGGGGCAAAGTTTTAGAGGGGCTTTCCCACTACGTGGTACAAAATACAAGTACAAAGAGAATGGAGGGAGGAGGGCCCCCTTGTTGTTTTTGCTTTGGGGGTGGCGGCGGCGTGATTTGTGGGGCGCATATGCACCGTCAATCAGTGGCTAGCGCGTATCGAAAGAGAGCCCTTGAGGCGTAATCGTAAGGCGCTAGGAGTGTTTTTGGTTCCTGAGCAGGGCCTTGTTGAGTTGAGGGCCTCTTCGATTGGACAATGGACGTCTCTTTCTCTTTCTCTCTCCTTCTTGCTCTATTTGATGTGTGTGACTTGTGATGGCCTGGAGAGGGAGAACTTTTTTGATTTTGTTTGTGATGGTGATAGGGAAAGTCTTTTTGTTTTAGACCAACACAATTGGTTGGATGAGATGAAACGAATGTTGAAAATACAAGTTACTTTGTAGACCATCCGCGGAGGACCTTGAAATTACCCATCACGCAGAGATTCTAATTAACTACAAAAAAAAAGCCCAACATCCAACAGGAACCTGTTTACAACCTTTTCCCGTATGTACCGTACCTGCGGCTACAAGTAAATTACAGGTAGGCCAATCAATGTTTTTTTTTTCTTCTTCTTTCCTTTTTGACAACCTCATGGCTTTTTCCGCAAAAGCCTCCCAAGAAACCTAACCTTCACGCCATGGCGTCAGGGGCATCCCATCCACAAGGCTGCAGCCATGTTTTTCATTCTTTTATTATCATTATTAATATTTTATTTTTTGCTCTGCCCCCCCCCCTCCCTCTCCACAATGAGCTGAAGCTATCGTTACAAGTTCCGTCGTCTGTGTCTTTTTTTGTTTTTGTTTTTTCCTTTTTCTCTCCTCCCGCGCGAATCAGCAGAGGCCCGCTCTAGTGGCTTGCGGCTAACATCGTATTTCCCCATCGTTTTTTTGGGGAAGGAGCAGCATCATGTACAAGCAACAAGGTTACGATGATGCTCTTTTTGCATCACAATTGCCGCTCTTTGTTGTTAAAATCCCATGTTGGGGCCAGCTGATGAAGGCTTCCCTGCAGCATAGATACTGTTTTCTCCATTTCATTTCAATCCCATACAAGGCAATTCCCCAATAATTTCCGTTGGCTGAAAATTATTCTCCCCCACCCGCCGTTCTCAATTGTAGACCCAGGTCACCCGTCATCATGATGGAGTCTTGTTTGTGTTTTGTCCGGTTTGTTGGTCCTCAGCCAGGTACCTACCTTACAAGTAGCTGTTGTTGTTGGGGGCAGAATGACCTGGCAGTTTGGTGAAAAGAAATCCCACCCAAAAATACAGAATAACCAAAAATGCAATTTCCATCAGGAGAGGGAGTGAGAGACAGAAACACGCCTCTCTTGTTTTTGTTTATGTGTGTGTCATCGTAATCGATGATGAAGCTGATTCAGATTCAGATGAGGGTGATAACAACTATCAAGTTTTGAGCAGAGGCGTCACCAAGCCACTCCAGTCACTTGACTTCTGCCCCATGTACTCGGTACCCAATACGGTATACCCAATAACCCAAAGTACATCCCATCCAATCCATCCAATGTCCATCCATCCATCCCATCCCATCTCATCCCATCCCCGCCCTGCATGCACGTCAACTACCCCTTCGATGCTTTTTTCTCCCCAAACAGAGCAAATCAAGCCAAGTCGAGTCAGCCCTGGCATTTCTGGTTGTTTGAGCCCCAATCAATAAGCTCTCAGAGTGTCGAGACATTGATCCAGATCGGGCATGTTGGAATGGGGAATCGACTTGCTGTGACTGGCTGCTTCACCCTTCTCCCCTCTCCAGACGTCTGGATCCGACCAGAGACATCTTCCCACTCGGACTGACCCAGTTTTTACGACCCTGCATATGGTCGAGGTCATACCTGTACGAGTGGGCGCTCAGTGACATTTTGGTTTTCGCAGGTGTGCTTACTTTACTCAAATAGAGTTCACGTATCGAGACCATGTCTGTGATGGCGGCGCATCAGATGATGCCCGACCAGATATATTCATACGATCCAACTGCTTCGAGGCCTTGAGAGACCACAACACTGTCTTTACTCCCTTGCATGCGGTTACGCTTATCCTCTACACTAACCATCTCGTACTGATGATAATCCTCATTCGCTCTCAGAGCTCGGGGTAGACATCTCTGGCATACCACCATGTCAGCCTGAAAAAAACAATTGTGCCCAAACAAGGGAGCAAGGAGTGTATACTCCAAGGGGGTGAGTCTACTTACGTTCGTCGCTGAAGTGGCATCTCCCTTCGCACCCTGTCCAGCTCATCGATATCGATGTTCACAAAACCGACCTCCTCCACCGCACCCTCCTCGGCATTGCCCTCGGCATCAGCCGTGCCCTTGAGCCGGAGTGCCACCCTCCCCCAGGGATCGACAACCATACTCCTCCCATAACTGGCACGCTTCTCGTTATGACGACCGACTTGGGCTGCTGCAACGACCCAACTCTGCGTCTCAATGGCACGCGCACGCAGCAGCGTTTCCCAGTGGGCCTCTCCCGTTCGCAACGTAAAGGCGCTAGGATACGTCAATATGTGAGCGGGCCGAGTGGCCCACTTGCTTGATTTCCCCGGCTGTGCCAGAGCCGTTGCTATTTCTGGGAAGCGCAGGTCGAAGCATATCAGACTGCCTATCCTACCCACAGGAGAGTCAAAGGGTGGTGTCAGCTTGGAGCCAGGCTGTACCGTGGCACTCTCTCGCAACGCCCCGTAGTCAAACACATGCAGCTTGTCATACATTGCAGACTCCTCGATAGCTCCCTCGGCGTTAATGTACAGGGCACGGTTGACTATCTTGTGTCTTGGCAGGCCCGCATCCTCGTCTGCTGTCGTGGCATGAATTCCGACGTGGATGGCGACCGAGTGGACCTTGGCGGCGGCCCGAAGCCCGTGTACAAAAGGAGACGTCGACTGTGAAACAGCTAGGTCAAGTGACGCTTGAGCGTTTGGGGCGATATAGTCCGACGCTTCTGGAAGAAATAGGACCTGAACTCTTCACCGTCAGTTCTGCGTTCATGCCCACATACGTCATGTCGCAGCCAGAAACATGCCGCAAACGGGCCAGGCTGTTTGGGAATGAAGTGTGAGATGATGAAATATATTCGCCCTTTGAGAAAAGGGAACGAACGAACAACGACGACGACGACGTAGCTTTGGCCTCGAGCTCGCGGACTAGATCTACGACACATGACCGATCTCTCTTCAAACAGTCTCAGGGCTATCGAGATGTGGAGGTGGGGGGTTCACTTGACCGATCATGCAGGTTCTAGTCGGTCAGACGAGCTCTGCCCCCTTCTCTTTTTTTCCTCATTCCAAATCTCGCCCTGGATCCCGTCTCACACGCCTCACACCTCACGCCCCCCACAGTTGGGATCAAGAATCAACTGATTCTTGCTTCAAGAAGCGAGACATGACGGGCACGAGTCGCGCAAACAATAAAAGGGAGAAAATACGAGAGTCAAGTGTAGGGCGCGCACGTCGACATACCTTTGCTCCGCCTGTGGCTGCTTTTGCCACTAGTCTCACACATTGGTCTAGGTTGGCCTTGATCGAACCTGTGGAGCAGATTTGACCGACGGCCTACATAAGAGCTTTTGTCAGCAATCCTCCCTCACGTCCACGTTTAGGACGACAAGTGGTTTGATGGGAATCAAGGTTGGGCTGAATGAACGCACAGCTATCGTCATGTTGGACAGACAGACAGAGAGAGAGAGTGAGAGTTGTGATATTGAGTGAGTTACTGAGCTGGGATGACGAAACTCGGCGGGGTAATCAAATGCCCGTGGTGATTCTGGGGGAGCGAGCCAAGAAGAGGACCTTGTCACAACCTCGAGAGCATTGACCTTGGATAGGTGTATGCCCAGGTGATGAGAGTGCAGATACGATAGAGAGAGTCTCTATGAGGTGAGTAAATGATGTGTAGGAGAGGACAGTGGAAATGTTGTCATGGTTGCCTACACTGACAACAGAATGTCCCGGTATCCCCACAATACGACTTGAGCTACATTAGCGGCCTTTCGGGCTCATGATATCACTGTATCGACCGTGGCCTCAATTCTCAACAGACATTATGGAGTACTACTTGATGATCAAATCCATTTCCTCAAATCAATGCAATGGCATGATACTATTTCAATTGACTAGATATCGACTTGGTTTTCGGCAAGGAACAAGGGTTGTGGCGTCTCGGCAAGCATTACGCGACTCAGTCCTTGTCCCACATACCGACTTATCGAAAAAAACAAAAAACATGCTCACCGATAATTGACATGGTGTTTATAAGAGACTGGAATTTGCTCGTGAATCGCGTTGTGATGTGAAGTTGAGCTGATGAATGATTTGGATTGTATGAGAATTGGCTTTCAGACAATGAGACATATATGGATTTTTTAGTCCTTTTTCAAAAACATCAAGATATTGATGGAGAGAAAAGACAGCCTCCGCAATTGCAAAACTAACATATAAATCAATTAGTAATCAACATCAAAAACATGGAGATCCTCTTCTCTCATCCTGGGGTAAGTAAGATAAGCAAGCTGTGGGACTGATTACTACTACTACAAGTATCTTCTATCACGGCTGATGATGGCTGATTATGGTTGCATGGGTGATAGTCTCTTGTGTGAGGTCATCAAAAAGTGATGGGCCAATAGCGCTGCGCGTATTTACTCAGGTACCGTCGTATCACTACCTGATGCGTCGATTCAGCGTCGTACCCAAAGGATCCGACTCCTCACCGGCATCTGCCCTATTCTGGTTTCCCTCCAGAGCTCTCTCTGTTCAGTTCAGCCCTTTCCTTCTTTAAACCAAACATCGTTTGTCCTTCTTCTGCCCCCGACCGACTTCCACCGCGTTCTTTTTTTGCTCCGGCAGTTGAAGAGAGAGAGAGGGGAACAATCGCCCATCATCTTAATGCTCGCGTCTCGGCACTTGGGCCAATTGCTTGTCTCTTACATCTAACCAACCAACTATCTATACTATATATTATATACCTTGACTTTTTTTTATCATCCAATTCATTAAGCAGCGCGGAGAGCTCTGTGAAGCTTATAAGCTTTCAAACGTCATGCGCGGCCGTTTAAGCATGTCCCTTCTTTGGGGCCTTTTGGCCCTCTTCATAGCAGCGGCATCTGCCGAACCATCGCAGCACTGTCGCTTCGGCCTCGACAAGGGCGAAATTGACTTTTGCATGGCCGTCTCGTTGTACCACAATCACTCGAGCTCAGCTCACGATCTGTACCTCAGTCTGAACATCCGTCGGTCAGGCGCATCAGATGACGCCGCGAAGCTCGGCTGGACGGCCTTGGGGACCGGCTCGCACATGGAGGGCGCCCTCATGTTCGTCGTCTACGGCGATCCGAACAAGCCCCCGCACCCGCCCACCCTGAGCGTGCGCACGACCAAGGAGAAACACAGCCACCCAATGGGCATCTACTCCGAAGGCGGGCACAAGGGCGTCGATGCCCGCGTCCTGGGCGCAAAGTGGACGCCGTCCGCGGGGAACAAGACGTGGACCGCCGAGTTCTCCGTCGTGTGCTACGGATGCTCCAACTGGGACGGTAAGGCCATCTCGTCGGAATCACCCTCCCAGCCGTGGATCTGGGCTTGGAACAAGGATCAGAACATGCGGCCCTATCATGAGGACGTGGACCTGCAGAAGCACGACCTGTCAACCGGTGGGTTCGGCGTCTTTTACG
Source organism: Hypomyces rosellus (assembly GCA_011799845.1). Classification (NCBI taxonomy): domain Eukaryota; kingdom Fungi; phylum Ascomycota; class Sordariomycetes; order Hypocreales; family Hypocreaceae; genus Hypomyces; species Hypomyces rosellus. Next base: position 1,405,014 of record WWCI01000001.1, read on the forward strand.
TTGACATGAAGAGCGCTGCTACCCACCACGCCGACGAGGCCATGCCCACAATCAAAGGCAAAAATAACGTCCATACCTCTGAATTCCCCATCTCCGACAAGAAGACGGGCCTCCTCGAAACCCTCAAAGAGAGACCCCTGGTCCATCTACACGGCTTCTTCATGTCCATGGCCTTCTTGGTGCTCTTCCCCATCGGCGCCGTGGCCATCCGATCCGGATCAAACAAGTCCTTCAAGTACCATTGGACCATCCAAGCCAGCGCCATGGCCTTTGCTCTATCCGGCGCCGCCATCGCCGTCTACATGACGGACGGAGACCTCTTCGGCTCCCCCCACCAAATCGCCGGCTCATCCATCGCCGTGCTTCTTGTCCTCCAGGCCGTACTGGGCTGGCGCCACCACGTTGACTTTGTGCGCATCCGTCGCCGCACTTGGATCTCTTACGGACACATCTCCCTGGGCTTCACTCTCTTACTCGGCGGATGGGCTAACGTACTGAGTGGCATCATCTTGTACGGTCTCGGCAAGTTGGGCGTCTTCCTGACTGCCACTCTAGTCCTCGTTGAGATTGTTTGTATTGGCGGCTGGGCATACCTGGCCAGAAGGCGACAGAGTGCCAAAGACATGGTTTCCAAGGAGACTCCAGAGTCTTCGGCTGCCTACTTTGCTCTGGATGAGATGGAGAGTGATGACGATGATGATATGCCCGTGACAAAGGATGAGGAACAAAAGGGTCTCATGAAGAAGGCTTAGTCTACATAGTGATAAGTCGGTATGCTTAGTTCTTTAAATATTGCGTTCGTAGTTTAACGGAGTTTGGAGTATTTGTGAATGATTACGGGATGGAATAGGAAGGGCAAAGGGGCTTGGGTATTAATGAAGTACATGAATTGTGTTTATGAGTGGGACAAACATTGTAGTTAGACAATACAATAAAACCCCAAGATTAAACTCTTGATATTAAAACTGCAAGCATTTATTTGAAAAGAAGGTTGTGCTCGGATATTTCTGTCGTTCCCCAATGTTATCCAGTATTTCCCAAATTCCCTAGCCTTTCCACATTTCCCTGTATTCCTCAAATCCCCCAGTGTTCCTCACATTCCCCAGTGTTCCCCAAATCTCTCCATGTTTCTAGAGCATCCTCATCAACCGCAAACCCCCGGGTCTTCTCTTTTCTCCAGATTCGCCGATTCTTTTCAATCATGGCACCTTCACAGCTCGATTGTACCAACGCTTTGTTTGGCGCTTAGTGGTGTGGTTTCCCTTGGATGGTACGTAAAGATGTGTACAATTGTACGACCAATCGGGCTCATGTTAATGTATTTATTGTTATTGAAATCCCCTAAAGTAGCCATAGGGAATTAGTCAAATGAGCATGGTAGAGTTGGTCAAGAATAAGACGAGCTGCGTCAAGAATCAAAAACTAAAGCTAAATGAGTCATGGGAGAATATCAACATTACCTGGAGCTACGATGTGAGTCATCGGTTGTCAGGTTTGTAGTTTCTCAATGAACGGGTACTCGAATGTGAATGTCTGCTGGCCTTGGATGTTATGTAGACATATGAAAGAGTGTACAGTCCATTCGTTCCATGTTAATGTGTTTGGTGTCGTCGAAATGCCACAAAGCAGCCGTGGGGCATCCATGGATTGAGAGCGGGAGGACGATTCAGAGCGACGAGAATAGACTGTCATTTATGGTTAGATAAAGACGAGGTCCATCTCCATTGTAGCCACTTACCGTTGCTGAAGGATTGGCTTGGCGGTGCCCATTGCTGGACACTCGAGCCCCGGCACCACGTCAAGGTGCAATCCCATGACCGGGGTGCCAATGGGGTCCGATCCCAAAGGCATAACCAGAATACTGCTGGTTACATCGAGGCATTACATGACGCCTTGGAGGGTGTGGCGGGCTAAGCAAAATGCCTTGCCACCTTATCCACAGCTGTCCGCGTTTGGTCGACAGTTTCTTTCATCGGTTCCAAGTTTGACAGCTTTGCATTCACGCCGCTGAGATGAGCGTCCACGGAAGGATGGTATCGGACACCACACTCTCGTATCTGCTCAATATCATTGGCCATCCTGTCAAGCCTTCCCTCCAGGCTCCGAAGAACCTTCAGGATGTCATTCTGGACCTCCAGAGACCGCGCCGCAATTGGATCAACCGGGTCTGGGACCGGGAATCCGGGGAACGATATACAGGCCGATCTCACGCACAACGGGCAAAGCTGCCACAAACGAGGACATGCCACTAAGGGCCGTGAAAAAAGCGTTGGTGCGATCGAGCTGTGAAGGTGCCATGATTGAAAAGAATCGGCGAATCTGAGGAAAAGAAAAGAAGAAGAAAAAGAGAAAGAAAAAAGAAGAGAGGGAGGGCTTTATTATAGAAGAGAAAGCTGTCGTAAGCGTCCATCTTCTTCCTGGCAAGAGCGTTGCTTCCCACTAATGATTCTCGTTCAAGGAAAGTTCGATGTGTTTGGCGAACGACCTAGAGCCAGGAGATGACTTGCGGAAAGAAAGAGGTGGTGATTGTCTTTTAACTATATTCGCCAGGAACCATCACGTCCACTTTGGACAAGGTCGGAGTTTTTCCACTTAAGAAAGTCAGTTGCAAGGTAAGTTCTTTTCTCTCTAGGAAAGAGGCTACTCAGCACCTGAAGATACCAGGCTTGCCTAGTTCAAGAACAAGAAAGAGGATATGATGCGAAGTGCTTGCACTATGTCTGAATAACATATTGCTGTATGCCAATGTGCTTGATCTTAGGAAACAAAGAGCGCCGCTCCGTACTTACTATCACATCACCTACCTACCATAAACCTAATAGGGTGACTATGGGGAGTCGCGTTTTCTGTCGGCTCAGGGGGGGGGGGGGGGGGGGGCTCTGTAGATAGGGGCCTCAAATAGCACATGCGGAAGGGGGGATAAATCTTTTGTCTTTCTTGGATTTATGGTTAATCATATGGTGATCTTTTAGTCTAGATGCTTCTCAACTCGTGAGCAATAACATTCACTGTCATGGTTAGATATTGAGCAATTCAGACAAGTTGCTAATTAACTGATATCTGCTTCAATCCACATTTGTCTGACTGACCCCGGAGGATACCTTTTTGCGTCTCGCTCACACCTACGCTCATTGAAAAAGCCCCTGGATTCATCTTCCCATGGTGATCGACCACATCCAAGAAGGTGATAGGAAATGATACTTATGGTCAATCTGCTGCGCGCTCCCTCTAATCCAAATTCTATGGTGGTCTCAAAGTCAGTAAGACATGACTCACAAGATCCTCTAGCATCCTGACACGGTGAGAACATGTCGTTCTGTTCCTGCTTTTCCAATTCAGATATCCTCTTATGCCAGGAGCAGCGTGGTCTGTTAGTAAGAACATGATGGCAGATCCGAAAAGGGTGTTCATCTACCAGTTTCCGGAACGTTGCTGGCAATGTATCGAGGGTTGCTGGTGAAATTTCGTGCTTGAATCTCAGCAACAGTACATCATCAATGATGCGAGCTGTCATAGATTGCATCATCGCAACATTTTTGTACCTGATATCCGGCTTGGTTTGGAACGACATGCATTCAAGACTTAAACCACGTCCGTGGCCGTAAAGGTGGCGATTCATGACGAGTCGGACGTGATGATAGCCGACACATATGCCGCTTCCCAACGGCCACCACTGAAGCGCGAAATGCGCAGGGCCTTTTTCAGTGTGATAGCGTAAAGGTTCAAAGGAATCCCATCTGGGTCCCCACCAAGATGCGAAAGGGTGAAGCTTGGTGCAGAGGTGGCAGAAGTAGAAGCCGTTGCCAACGTTTGCATCCTTCTCCCACAGCTGGAGGAGGACACCCTGTTCCTCGGACGTGAGACGGGCCAAGCACACCGGGGCGAGCAAGGCAAAGGCATCCTTGCAGGTCAACGAAAGAGAGGCCGCCGAGCTAGGATCAAGGTGAGAAACTATTTCCAGAAACACGTCAAGGGGCTGTTTGAAGAGAATAAATGTAGGTTTGGCGGGAGCGGGAGCGGGAGCGGGAGCGGGGATAATGACCGGGACGACGGAGGTGGAATCAGAGGTGGTCAAGTCATGCCTTGGCTGGGCGTTGTCGAATGAGCAGCAATATTGCCCCATTTTTTTAAAGCGAGAAAAGGGAGATGGAGATTCATGGATAATTATATTTGATGATGATGCTGATGATGCTGATGGTGTAGATGAAAGAAAGCCATGAAGAAGATTTAGTCCGGTTGGTGCAAGAAACAGGCCAATGGATATGTACTTGTTGATAAAAAAACAGAACTGTTAATTGCACAGCAGCAATTAGCCCTAATATATTCTCACAGTACTACTATATACAGACTGACGGACTACAGCGCCTTGATTGCTGGAATATGTCACTCCATTCTTGTTCCCTCACCTCGGATCTTCGGCAAGTATAAATCTTATTGCTTAGACTCTATCAAAAGGATATAAATCTTTATCCAGGTAAATAAAAGTCTATTATTCCCCCTTGTTTCCCATGCCCATGCCCATGCCCATGCCTATGCTTACACTACATCTCATACATAACATACATCCAAAATACTAACAAAAAAAACACATTGAGTAGAGAGATCATTTTTCTTAGACTAGGCAAACCCGATGTTTTTCTTTTCTTTCAAGGCTACGCTACACATTACAGGGTATTGTAAGGTAAAAAAAAAGAAGAAAAAGAAAAGAGGTCTACAGAGAGGATGTTGATGTTATGTTCACAAAAAATCAAGAAAAAGAAAAGGAAGAAGAAAAAAGGGAGAGGAAGAAAAAAAAAGAACCAAGTATTGCCTAGTTTGCAAATATCTTCAACGTTGTATCCATGCTTCCAGTGGCGATGATGCACCGGATCTGTGTATCTGGGACGTGTTTCGTGCTGTCTGTTCCTTCGGCCGCAGCTTCGCCGTTTGTTGCTCCACCTTTGGTGATTCCCGGTGCCCATCTTAGACAGGTAATGAACTGCTCGTGTGCGTCCCCCAGCACCTTGACGCATTTCCCTTCTTGGCTCAGGTCCCAACACCGAAGCGTCTTGTCGTCGGCCACGGAGAAGAGATACTTGCCTCCTGGGTGGAATATCAAAGAACTAACCCAGTTATCGTGACCGACGAGGGTCTTTAGGCAGTTACCTCGAGCATCCCACAGCTTGATCGTCTTGTCACGGGATCCCGTGGCCATGAATTCTGCTGTGCTGTTTGCTGGCGGCGGCTTTTTTAGCCCGGCCATTGCTGCTAGGTGCTGGTATGCGGATGGTGGTGCAAGAGCGCAACATTTGATGACATTCTCATGTCCAACTAATGTTAACTTATTCTCTGGATTTGATACGGACATGTCCCACAGCCGAACTGTCCGGTCATTGCCCGTTGATAACAGGTAGCGCCCATCAAGCGAGGGAGTGACGTCCCGTACCCAGCCGGAGTGCCCTTTTAGTGTCTTTATACAATATCCATTCGAGGTATCCCATATCTTTAGAGTCCCATCTCCACTCGCGCTCACAAGTAAGTTTCCGGACAGGGCGCTAGCACCGCCCGAGGGTATGAAACGGACAGTGCTGACGACGTGATCGTGACCTTGTAGCGTTCGAATATTTTTATAGCCGTCTGATGGGTCCCATAGCTTGATTGTGAGGTCGGAACTGGATGACGCGAGGAGCACATTCCCTCTCGGGCCGCCAAAGTCGACATCCCGCACGGCTTTTGTGTGACCCTTGATGGTTCTTTCTAGCTCGCCAAGCTCCCAATCCCATATTTTAATCGTGCAATCGTCCGAGCCCGAGGCGATCGAGGAGAAGACGGGATGAAACGCCACGCAATTGACGGTGTCGCGGTGTGATTCTAGGGAATGCCGCGGTGGCATGGAGGGGAGCCAAGTTAGGGGATCCACGTTTCGTTTCGACGACGCCGGTATCGCATTATCGAGCTCCAGCTGCATCGCTGCCTTTTGGGATTCGAGTTCCATAATCTATTGAGGGAGGCTCGGTCAGGCATTGCTACGAACCACAATGGGGGTAGGGGGAGGAAGATGAGGCGGAGGAGGAGGGGAGGAGGGTGAGGTTTTGCAAACGTGCCTTCTTCTGTAATCTGACGATGCTTGTCCATTTTTTCTCCAAAAGGCCCTCGTACTTCTTGGTTGTCTCTGCGTCGAATGCACCCTCTTGTAGGCCGAGCTCTGTCCTGAGAGAAGCGGCAGTGTTTGGTAGATCGTTTGCCAAGAAATAAGCTATGATGGACTTGTGCCTGGACAGACGACGAGCATTAGTCTCAATGGTGTACCTAGAAAGAGTTTTGATACCTATGCGTGCACGTACAGCTCCTCTGCTTGTCGACTGGTCAGTAGACGACTCATGGCGACAAGGACGTTGGCTTCATTGAAGGTTTTCGTCAGGGTGTGTGTTGTTCAAAGCTGCTAGCAGGGGAGCCCCTCGATCGGCCGCCTCTCGTTTTTTGGCAGCTCTCTGGGGGGTTCTGGAACAAATCGCAAGGGCCGGTTTGGAGGAAGAGAGACGAAGCCAAAGCAGGGAGGATATGATGGTGGAGTAGATGGGGGGAGGGCGGAGAGAGAGAAGAGGAAGAAGAAGAAGAAGAAGAAGGGGAAAAAAAAGGTCTGAGACTGATGTCGATCTAGAGAGGAAGAATCTGAGAATTATGTTTGTTGGACAGTTCAACTTGACGGTCTGGGGGGGCAGCCAGAGGATGCGCCCAAACGTCCAACCAAGACGGTGACGAGCAAGCATCCGTTAAGCCCACGACCAATGCACGACGATCACGTGATAGGGAGTTGCCGTTTCGCTTTCGGGGGGACACGAAACCTCACAGTTTTGTGACAGCAAAACAGAATAAACGAGCGACAAAACGGATTGTTCCATGTAGATTTGAATGCTGCATTAAAAAAAGAAGGTTTAAATGAAATGGCCAATAAAGGTGCAAAAGTAGTATTTCGTTACGATGGCCCTCCTGCATGAGAGGGCCAATTGGCATTGGGTAGCCAAGAAACTGTCATTCTGCCCAATATGGTGGCGTAGGGATGGAGGCAGAAGACACATCATCTATCAGTACACGAGATGGAATCTTGCATAATATCCATGATAGTATCCTCATGGAAAACGCATCTGCAGATGGCTGATTCTCATAATGGCAATACTATGTGTGGGTGCTATCAGCGACTCATACTTTCATCCTCCTTTCAAGCCTCATCATTATCACTAGGCCCCCCCTCATCATAAAGATCATTCCAAAACATAATCTCTTGAAGCCTCTCCTCACTCAAATCTACATTCGTAAAATATTCTCTCTGAGGCGTCCTGATCCTCCGATGAACTTCTCCCGCCGTCTTCCAGCCAAAGAAACCGGCCATCTCCCAATCAATAAGCCCTACGATCTTGTCCTTGTCTACTATACAGTTGGATTCAGAGAGGTCGTTGTGCATGAAGCTCATGTCGGAATCCGTGTTTTCGTCTGAAAACAGAACATCTACTTCTCGCGGATGGAGACGGCCGTTGGTGACAATGTTGGGATCTGGAACGACATGGCGTCACTTCTGAAGGTGCTCTGCCGGCCTGATGGTGTGTAGTTGTCGGAGTATATCTCGCAACTGCTGTTTGAATGAAGTTCTCTGAGATTGCGAGAGGTATGTAATTGCCACCGTCAGAGCAACTCCAAGGAGTCTTTCCTGAACTAGGACTTGGCGATCATGGATCTAAGCATCTTGTAAGCAATGGGATTCATACGATAGCCATATTGACATAAGAGGCAGCTTGCCTTGCCAGCAAAGTAAATATCCGGAACCCTTACATCTTTCAAAGCACTCCTGGCCAAAGCAATAGCCTCGACTTCATTGGCATCGGCATATGAGTAGTCTCTCTCCATAACCTTGCCATCATCCCCCTTGGCATGAAGATGGTTTGACTTGACGATAACGCTGCCCAGGGCAAACACGTCGCGACCCCCTTCATCAGCAGGATAAAGCTTGTTTGACTCATCACAAAGATCAGCCATTGAAGCACAGTATTGGAGTGACTCTGGTGAGTGAGAGTTAATGTGTTGCGCATCGACTCGAAAGTCATTCAGACGAGGCAAGTAACGACCGTACAATGGGACATCAGCATATCGGTCAGTAGCAGGAATTTTGTCCGGATCAGCATTATAGGGGTCCATGGCGACGGTGACGACGACAACAACAGCGATGATGATGATGATGATACTAAGAGGATCAAAGATGGAAGAGGTGAACAAGTAAAGAGAAACCTGTGTAAAGGGTACAGTAGGATTCAGGTGCCTAGCGAAACTACTTTGGCTGGCCTGTTTGTTGTCTCATGCCACAGCCCGTTTAGCAACTCATCAACCAACAGACATACATCGCCTTGCGCAGAAAGCTAGCCCAACACGTATCAACACATTACATTCCTACCTAGCAGCTACCGTATGAGAGCTTACAACACGAGACCCAGGAATACACACACCTCATTAATCACAACCGCCATGAGTCAAGCCTAAACATCATTAAGTCATCTAGGGATTTTACCCCGTCTATTTTTTTCATATGTCGCTGAGCCGGCAGTATCTTTCCTGCCGCCATCCACCACCCACCATCTCCCCCTTTGCCCCGACGTAGCCATAAAAGACCAACGGTGCATCACGAGGGGCCTTCATATTTCAGCCAACTCCCATCCATCCTGCGAGTCTCGCATGGCAAAACCAAAGAAAGTAATACTAATAGAGATGGGGGAAAAAGTGAAGAAAAACAAGAAGAAAAAAAGAAGAAAAAAGGAAAGAAAAAGAAGTCTCGAGCAGGAAGAAAATTCAGGCCGTTTCCCTCCCTCCCCTTAACTTTATGCCACCATCCCCACCTTTGATTCCCTGAGGATATTTGAACGCCGGGCTAACTCAAAGCTCATAAATGTAGCAAAAAAAAAAAAAAAATTCTGTACACGGCGCAGGCAGGGTATCTTTCTGCAACCATTCGATCCGCTAAAACCCATTTTTGTCTTTTCCACTCGCAACTGTCATTAATTACTTCGGATTCGAGCTGTCCAACTGCAAGTAGGCGTGCTGTAGTGACTTGGCTTCTCGGCCGTCTCGTTCTAACACGGTGATCCAGTCTCGTAGTTGGATATTCTTCCCCTTTTCTTTATCTTCACGCCATGTCCCCAACCGATTTCTGCCCTCTGTTGTCATGGCCATGCTGGCCGGTGATGGCGTACCCGGTGTGCCTGTCGGTCCCTTGCCTGGGCCTGGTGTGGTTTTCGTGGGAGTACTAGCCCCGCTACCTCCTCGGCCGACATTCATCCAGTCATATGTCTTGCCCGACTTCTTCTTGCCGAACAGACTACCCTTGCCTCCTAATCCGGCAAACATGCTACTTGTTATGTTCTGGTTCGCATGGCTACTGGCCTCCGCGGCTTTCGCGGCTTGATTTTTCTTCTGCTCCTTCTTTGTCATGGCCTTTTCCGAATCCGGTGCCACCGATCCTGGTGTCCCTGGTGCTACACTGCCTGATCGAGATGCTGATGTTCCTGCATCCACTGTGCCTTCTTTTCGTCTTTGGCGCCTGCGTAACCGTGCTTCTTCCCATTCACGTTCTTGACGCGCCATCTCTCTCATTGTAAGTGTCATGTAGGAGGAAATCTTAGGGAGCTTTGCCGGTGGCTGCTTGATTACGTCGGCAGCATCAGCTGAACCTGTGAATTGTGAGTAAATGATAGACGACATGAATTTAAGCACGTTTGGTACCCACGTTTTAGACTTAGAGGACTAGTACCAGAGGCCTCTGCATTGTTTGCTTCCTTGTCATCAGCTGTAGTATCCATTGGCTCCAGTACCTCGGTGTTCATTGGGGCTGCCGCCGGTGTCCACTCCTCCGGTATGTCACCATGTGAAGTCTTTTGCCTCGTCTTTGCAACCATGTTGGCGTCCTCAACCATCTCACGTAGACGTTGTTTTGTCGCGATTGACATTAGAGCAAGCTGGTCAACAAGAAAGGCATCATGCGGAATGAATGAGCCACTCGTCTCCACGATGGTCGAGTCTGGCCCGGGTTGCGTCCTAACAGTAACCTTGGGTTGAGTGAAACCATCTGGTAGCTTCATCTTTCCCATTGTTGGCTGGCTGTTCTTGAGCTCCAGGTTGAGTCCAATGTGGTGTTCGCGGGCAATTTTCTCGGCGCGCCGATGTAGCAAAGCCACGAGTAGGAAAGGATCGCTGATCTCCTGAGTTCGCTGTACAGCCAACCGCATCGACGAGTCCGCCCAAGCCTGCTCGGCGACTTGCGCAGCATATTCTTTCTGTGCCTGATCCGTAGGCTGACCCGGCTGGTTTGCGGGCCCAGCACCATAAAACGTAGACTTGGCGCCCGGCGGATGCTGAGCGAATCCCGTCCTAGCTTCCGATATCGAATCCAGTGTGTTGGAATAGAGCTCTGCCATATACTGCTCTTCGGCACGCAAATCGATACCTGTACCGGCCAGCGAATCTGTCACATCGTATTCGTAATCCTTTGTAGGTCTCTCTGCCGGCTTTTGAGGAGGTCCCATAATGCCAGGGCCCTGCATTGGAGGCACTGCATGTGCCATGGGCTGCATCGTCGCGTTCGTATATTGAGGGATTGGCGAGGGGGAGGGCATCGGCATCGGCATCGGCTGTTGTTGCTGCTGCAGTTGTTGGTGGTGCTGCAGTTGCTGTTGTTGCTGTTGTTGCTGCTGCTGCTGCTGTTGCTGTTGCTGCTGTTGCTGTTGCTGCTGCTGCGGCGTAGGCATCGCTGGCGAATTGGCCATTTGCGGAGGGTTGGGAAGATTCAATCCTTGCGTAGTATGCCCGTTTGTGTACGGTATGGAGTAGCCTCCTGTCACGGGCGGCGTTTGCGTCTGGGGGTACGCAGGCGAGCCAACAGTGACAGGAGGAGGCGTAGCTACCGGGGCGGGACTCATGGTGTACGGCGAAGCGGCATAAGGCGACCCGGGTTGTGAAACTGGACCGTCGGTTCGAACTCGTTTGTTTGGTGGGAGCGCAAAACCAGACTGTGATGCCGCAGGGGATGGGCTCGGTTGCGGAGGCGAAAAGGCCCTCGGGGGGACCTGCGGCTGCGGCTGCGCCATATTGAACAACGTAAGAGCGGTCGGCTCTTTGGCAGAGGGGGTGAAGTGAGAGATTGAGCGACGAGGCCGAGCCTATTGTTCACGGCGATCGATGCACTCAACAGGCAACGAAGCCGGTCACGGTCGTCGTGAATCGTCCCATCCGACGCGCAGAAACCCCGGCAGGTGGTATCGAATTATGCGGGTTTTTTCGGGTGCAAAAAGAGAGACAATCGATCCCGGATTAACCATATGCGCTATCCGGGTGATAGAAATGCGTATTGTTTCGTCGTCAAGGCGAGCCGATGCTTCGGGGTTCTATGGTATGAATGAGGGAGCTTCGCAGGAGACGATGGGGGCGCGTAAATTTAAAGTCACGTGAGGCGAAGCCGCAACGTGGAACAACGCGACTTCAATACCGATCTTTAGCCGCCCAGAGCCTATTGTTGCTTTGCTCCACTGAAATAGAGCCGACGAGACGACATGCAATCATCAATAAACGACTAAAGGAAGCTATTATAAGCTGTTGCGCGCCTGCTATTGTACTACGTATTGGCTATCGATAGTTGGCGATACTGACTCTTCTAGGCTTCATCTTCCGTGTACCGATCGATGTAAAAAAACAAAAAAATCTGTTCTCTCAAAAAGCTTGAAGAGCGGGCGCGTGACCATGGCCTCCAAGCGGAAGGCATCTGCGATGAACGCGGCGGCCGCGGACGAACCTGTAGATCCATCTGATGAGCTCATGTTTCTTTGTCTGGGAGGAGGCAACGAGGTCGGCCGATCATGTCATATTATACAATACAAGGGCAAGACTGTCATGGTGAGAAGGGAACCTCTCCTACTTTTTTGCACAATATGGGGGAGCATAAACTAACGTGTTGGTGGGTTCATATAGCTCGATGCTGGTCAACATCCTGCGTACGATGGTCTTGCTGCGCTCCCATTCTACGACGACTTTGACCTCAGCACCGTAGATGTGCTCCTCATCAGCCAGTAAGCGATACAACCAACCCCCTGCATGCACGTTTTCCAGAGAGTCTGGGCTGGATAGGGCGAAGGACAAGTTGGCTAGGGATGGACATGTCGCCCCCGTATTTCCAATGTTTGCGCTCCAAGTTGCTGTTCTCTCCGCGTATCTCTGCTCTTTCGCTCTCTGTCCACACGTATACCAGAATCAATACAATATGTTCTTCGCCCGCTCCTACTCTGCCCGCCTATCACTCGTGATGTCAGCTATGAGAAGAGCCTCTCCCGTACCATTCAGCTCGTCGTCGTCGTCGTCGTCCATATAGATAGTACCCTATGCTAACCCGTACATTTCAGTTTCCATATCGATCATGCGGCGTCATTGCCATATGTTCTCGCAAAGACCAATTTCCGTGGACGAGTCTTCATGACCCATCCGACAAAAGCCATCTATAAATGGCTAATCCAGGATAGTGTTCGAGTTGGCAACACGGCTTCGAACTCGACCACACAGCCCATATATACCGAGCAGGATCATTTAAACACATTTCCCCAGATTGAGGCCATTGATTACCATACTACGCATACCATCTCATCTATCCGAATTACTCCTTATCCAGCCGGTCATGTCCTCGGTGCGGCCATGTTTCTCATCGAGATTGCCGGCCTAAACATCTTCTTCACTGGTGACTACTCCCGCGAACAGGATCGACATCTTGTCTCAGCAGAGGTACCCAAGGGTCTCAAAATCGACGTTCTCATCACCGAGTCTACGTACGGCATTGCTTCTCACGTCCCTCGGCTAGAAAGAGAGCAGGCTCTCATGAAATCCATCACCAGTATTCTCAACAGAGGAGGGCGCGCACTGCTCCCTGTATTCGCCCTCGGTCGAGCTCAGGAGTTGCTCCTCATTTTAGATGAGTACTGGGGCAAACACCCAGAGTTTCAAAAGTTCCCCATCTACTATGCTAGCAACCTCGCAAGAAAGTGTATGGTCATCTATCAAACCTACGTCGGCGCCATGAACGATAACATCAAGCGACTTTTCCGAGAGCGCATGGCCGAAGCAGAGGCGAGCGGTGATGGAGCAGGCAAGGGTGGTCCCTGGGACTTTAAATACATTCGATCGCTGAAGAATCTTGACCGATTCGACGACGTGGGCGGCTGCGTTATGCTCGCCAGTCCCGGTATGCTTCAGAATGGTGTCAGCAGAGAACTCTTTGAGAGATGGGCTCCCAACGAGAAAAACGGCGTCATCATCACGGGTTATAGTGTGGAGGGCACAATGGCGAGGCAGATTATGCAAGAGCCGGATCAGATTCAAGCCGTCAGCCTACGTAGAATGGTCGGCTCTCGACGGGGGCCTGCTGCCGATGGCGAGAAGCTCATGATTCCTCGACGATGCAGCGTTCAGGAGTACTCGTTTGCCGCTCACGTTGATGGTGTAGAGAATCGAGAATTCATCGAGGAGGTCGCAGCACCTGTTGTGGTACGTTCATCCCCCTACTACATGAGTCTCCAAGACTAGTATCTGCTTTACTTTTACGGGATTCTGTTCCTTGGGCACATTTAAACTAACGTTCAATATCAGATCCTCGTCCACGGCGAACAACACAACATGATGCGCCTAAAGTCCAAGCTTCTCTCCCTCAACGCCAACAAGTCCACCAAAGTCAAAGTCTACTCCCCGCGCAACTGCGAGGAGCTCCGCATCCCCTTCAAGGCCGACAAGACCGCCAAGGTTGTCGGCAAGCTCGCCTCCGTCCCGCCCCCCAAAGGCCTAGACGCATCCGCGCCGCTGGTCACGGGAGTGCTCGTGCAAAACGACTTCAAGCTCTCGCTCATGGCGCCGGAGGACCTGAGAGAGTACGCGGGCCTGAATACGACGACGATTACGTGCAAGCAGCGCCTGACGCTGAGCGCCGCGGGTGTGGACCTGGTGAGATGGGCGTTGGAGGGGACGTTTGGTGCAGTCGAGGAGTTGCCCGAGATGCGCCGCGCAAAGGCCGCCGAGGGTGGCTCCATGGAGCTCGACGTGATGGAAGAAGCGGATGAAGAGGTTGCCCGTCTTGTGGCAGCCTACCTCGTCATGGGCTGCGTCGCCGTGCGCTACCGCTCCAGCGGCGAGGTGGAACTTGAATGGGAAGGCAACATGCTCAACGATGGCATCGCCGACTCCGTCATGGCCGTGCTCTTCTCCGTCGAGAGCTCCCCCGCAGCGGTGAAGCGCTCCTCGGCAAACAGCAAGCATTCCCACTCCCCCTCCCACGCCGCCGACCCAGAGAGCAAGAACCCGCACTCACAGAGCTCCCCCGAGGACCGCCTCGAGCGACTCATGTGGTTCCTCGAAGCGCAGTTCGGCGCCGACAACGTCGCCCCCGTCGAGACGCCCAAGCTGCCCCCCCTGATCAAGGGCGAGGACGAAGCAGACGGCTCCGAGGCCATGGCCATTGATCAAGGGAGCCAGGAAGACACCGAGCAGCTGGAGGAGAGGCAACAAAAGGAAATCGCCCGACTTCACAAGATCGGCATACCCGTTCCGGGCGTTTCCATCAAGGTGGACAAGATGCTCGCTACGGTTTGGCTAGAGGATCTCGAGGTGGAGTGCACCAATAAGGTATTCGCAGATCGTGTGCGGGCGGTAGTTGAGCGAGCTGTAGAAGTCACAGCCCCCCTATGGGGCTAAGAAGAGATGGGCAAGAAAGGAGACATGTAGTTTCAGAAAAGATACCATAGTAGATGAAATGAGACCATCGATTCATTAAGCACACACAGATGAGTTTTAAATCTTAGTCTAAGATACAACCGCGATAGTAGTCATACAACAAAAAAGGTGCTAGCTAGGTCTACAGATGAAGAAACAATGCGACGCTTTACAGCCGGCCCCTGTGAAAACTCCCCCTCGAGCCTATTATTATTCCAGGTAGCTCTTCAACTCATCCGACTCTTCCAACAATGTATTGAACGAGAAAGGCTGGAACGGCCAGCCCGCAAATTCTGCAAACTTGGAGAAGGATTCAACCCACGCCAATCTAAGAGAGTGCAACATGGCACTTGTGCCCTCCATACAAACCAAAATGGCGATTGCTGGTACTGCTGTTAGCAAAGCGTATCCTCAAGGAGGGAGGGATGTAGATCAACTTACTCAAAAAGAACCACAAGTAAAAGCCAATAACAATCATGATGACACCCGTAATACCAGGGGTCTTCAGGCAAGGGCCGATAGTCATGTCCCACAAGACGACACTGAGCTGCTGGTGGGCCAGTGACAAGGCCCAAAGACGTAGGTAAGAAGCAGTATGAGAAACGCAGTTCAAGCAGAATTCTAAAAAGAAGTTAGATATCTTTCAAATATGTTCAAGGGGGAAATGTTACGTACCAATGGTGTGGATGATCTGGTGAATCATCTCCTCACTGAACTCAAACTCCTCGTGCTCCTCGTCGAGATTTTGAGAAATCATCGCAACGCCCTCGCCATCTTCATCAAAGCTGTTACCATGTCCATTGGCCAAGCCTTCGTTCTCATCATCTCCATCCAGGGCACTAACCCGGGATTGCTCACCAATACCGCGGTAGCCGTGAGCCTGGACCCGGTTATGCTGCCATCGAAGATAGAATGGCTTGAGGAAAAGCAGAATAGGCACCTGAGCAAAAGCAAGAAGTAACAGGATGGTTTGAACGTATTCCTGTCCAGGGTACAGACGCACGTCAAGTGTACCAGGCTGCAAGAACATGTAGATAAGCATGTTGAGAAGTCCAGGAGGCTGCATGTCAACGGCTGCCCAGTCCACGGTCCACTTGTAGATGATACAAATCACAAGGTAGCCGAAGATGGACTGGAAGAAGATCATGCCAGGAACAAAGTTGCCCCAAATGTCAATAGGCTTCTTAAAGTGCCTGGCGTTGATGTATGAGAAGCAGAGAGAGTAAGTCATGTGAGCCCAACCAAGGATGATACTCATCTTCATCTTGTAACTGTTGCTGAAGAGGAGATCATTATCAGTTCCGTGCCAAGCCCAGTCAATACCAAAGGGGTAGCGATAACCCTCGCTGTTCAAGGTAGCAGACAAGGCCATTCTCTCCTTCCAACCGTCGGGGCGCTGGTATTCCCAGGCACTGGGGAACAGAGTCATAGACTTGGAGAAGGCATCGTTGTAGATGAGACCGGTGAAGAGAGAAAAGACAGCCATGACCAAGGCAATGTATCGGCCGTAGAAGATCATGGCAAAGAGTTCAAAGGTAACCTTCTTCAGGGGTTTTTCCCAGTAGATCATAGCTAATGCAGCGCTCAACATAATGCAGGCATGCCCAAAATCACCAAACATGACGGCGAAGAGGAATGGGAAGGTAACAATGACAGGCATAGCAGGGTTGACTTCCTGGTAGGTGGCGGTACCATACGCGTTGACAATAGTCTGGAAGCCCTCAGTGAACTTGTTCGTCTTCAAGTAAGTCGGGGGCTTCTTGTTGGTTCGAATCTCGTTAACAATGGACGGGACCGATAGGCCAGCTCTGTTGGTGACGTCCTGAAGAGTCGACCTGATGAGGGCCATGTCATTGGTAGGGCACCAGGCCTCGGCAATGAGAGTTCGGCGAGCTCTGTCATATGAGAAGAGGTTGAGTGTGCTATACACAGCCTTTTCCTTGGCAATAAGCACCGTCCAGGGAGACAACGACTGTGAGATCTGGTTCAGCTCCGCCTCGAGGGTGGCTTGAGTGTTTCGCAGGACATTCTGAACATCCTCCAGGCGGTTGTTGACCTCATGAATCTGATCACGGCGAAGGTCGCTGTTCTCATCGACGTTGTAGACATCGGCGCCCATGGATTCGGAAATCTTGCGAATCTTGGCAAGAATCTCCTTACCGTGGGCAAAGATGACGAAGACGTTCTTGTGAATGGGCTCGTTGTTGGATGGGTCGATCAACGGCTCGGGAATCTCCGACTGGTTCATGTACAGGTTACCACGGAGGGTTCGCCACAGAATGCGCTCAAAGGCAGCAACACGGTCCCTGTTGATAACACCAGCAACAAAGCCAATATTCATGCCAGAGAAGGATCTCTCGACGTCGGGGGCGGTATTGTGCTGCTCCACATCCGACAGGAGAGGAGCATCATCATTGTCGGTGGAGGGTCGGATCTCATCGACATTGCCGTGGGCACGATCGAAGAAGCTACCCGCCTCTCGCAAAACCCAGCGCCATTCGGTGAGGTCGCCCTCACGCTTCTTCAGGGTCTCGTAGCTGTCGTTAAGGGCAAAGATTCGCTGCTCGAGTTTCTCGGCTCGTTCAGCAAGTTCATCGATTTCCGAGGTCGAGGGGGAAGCCAGCTTCTCGACGTCGAGATCTAGCTTTCGGAGGGGGATGCCGGCCTTTTCCATCTGAGCGTAAAAGTAGCCTGGAGGGGGATCACACATTATGTTAGAGAAGCATCCTTGATTGGCGGTAAGACTCTGTATGACGTACGCAGTTGTCGCTCGACATTATCGAGACGTCGGATCTCTTGGGTAAAAGTTCGCTGAAATGCGCTAACATCTTCATTGAGCTATAGGAGATGGATTGTTAGTTTTCCGCCCTTTGTCGATGCCGTTTTCTCGATGATTGGGGCTGTAGGCTTACGTCGCGGAATTGACACAATCCGAGCTCGCCAAGTGCGGTAACGACTTCTCGACCAATTTCGTTGGAAACATATAGCTGCACCATGCTCATGTCCGCCGAGCGGAACGGGGTGTCCTTACTGGGAGCCATGGTTGATGATGGTCCGGGGCTCCAGGACTCGATTCAATGTTGTTGTGATGCTAGGAGGGAGCTCTTCAAGAGCATCAAGGGATGCCTCGCGACGTATTATGCGCTACTCCTGCAGATGTAGCGCAGAGCTGGCGCCCGGCTTACTGGTTGTTCCGTACCTGAAAATCACGTGGTGGCTGTGTGGAACGCTGCAACGTCACGCCAATCTTGGCTGCAGGAATGGATGATGATGATGATGAGGTGATGGTGATGGTGATGAGATGAGGATAGTGATACATTAATGGCGGTCTTGAAAGAAAGTAAGAGGCGTAAATTCAAAATACGATGCACCTGAGTATCATAATGTATATATGTATGGAGTGCCATTGATCGATAACTACCTTGACGGTAAAAACTTACAGAACAAGCCTATTACTTCGCCACAAGCCAAGGAAAAGGGCATCAGGCTTCCACTCAACTAACAGATGCGCCAAAAAGGTATCAACCTTTATTTATCATCATAAACACGCACGCGAACTGCTGCCTCATATTACTCATAACCAAATATTTCAATTGAGTAGTTGGATTTATGCAAACGAAATTAAAATAAAATAAAATAAAATAAACACTGATTGATAGTACTCTATGGATATCACTTCATGCATTATTCCGTTTTCCTCGCCAAATCGCTTTCAATGTCGCTTTTTTCCAGGCATATAATCAACTTTGTTTTGTCCCGCCACCGAAAGCAAATGAGAAAAACAGCTTTTAGTTGTCGAGTACTTCATTTCCCAAAATCCCCAAACACCAAACCGTAAAATATGAGCAAAGATGCATCATGCCGTTTATCGTAGCGAAATTCCGTCAAACTTTTTATGTGGTATCCGTTATTTTTTCCTGAGTTCAAAGTCGCCGACCAAACATGAAAGATCCGTACATTCCTCCTACTTCGGCAACGGCAACGGGGACTTTCCTCATTCCCCAGCTATCGGCGCCGTGCTTCCACCATCTGCCGCCGTGGTCCCTCGTAGTTCCATCCGGGTTCATTCGTACAAGCCAATATCGGCTACCAAATTCTTTGGCGGTCCAGCCAACTCGCTCAAGGTTCTTGTTCACCTTGGCAGCTCGCTCATAGGCCCGCTCCTCAATCTCTACCACGCGGAGCGGTGCCGAGGCGGGAGCCAGCAACACACTGGCGCTTCCAATAATCGTATCAACATCCGAGATGTCAAGGTACTTGAGGTTGTGGGGGACGGCCTGCTGGCCCTGGTAGAATAGACTGTGAATGTCATTCATTGCAAGACCCCGGCCAACTGCAAGCTCTTCCAGAGTGTGCGCCAATCGCGTAAGCTCGGAAACGTGCGAAGCATCCATTCGGCTTCCCCTCAGGCTGAGGGATCGCAATGTAGATGGAAGCTTCGGTAGCAGTTGATCTACATCCTCCTTGCCAAGCAACAAGTGGCTGCTAGAGTCGGTGGCTAGGCTTAAGAACACCAGAGACTGTGCCGCTGGATGGGAGGAAATAAACTGAATCACCGCCTCTGAAGACAGATCCTTACACTTTGCGAGGTTGAGATGGGTGAGTCTAGCAGAGTGCGGGATAGACAAAAGCGCCTGGTCGGTGATGCGTGTAGCTGCAACATCCAGGTGTGTCAATCTGGGCAGTCGAGGTAAGATGGTCTCGAAAACAGCAGAGGGCAGGCTCATGGACTTGTGGAATGAGAGTCTAGTGATTGAGAGGGTCTCAGGCCATGGCTCCTCAAGCACCGTCATGAAGTTCTTCTTGAACGTCAAGGAAGAGCATCCACAGAAATCCAGAGCCTGCATTTGAGGGGACTGGAAAAGCAGTCTTCTCAAAACATCAGGGCTGAGATCCTCGTCAATGTACTCCTGTACGAGGAATTCCTGCAGATAGGGAGTCAGTTCCAGACACTGGGCAAGGGTCTCAGAAGTCAAGTTTCGGGTTTGCGCTCGCTCGCTGGCAGAGCTGAAGAGCATCGAAGGGTTAAAGTGGCTGAAATCCAAACGCCGTACAATGGTTGCCAGCGCAGGGTACTTGGCAATGGTAGCGAGGAACTTTCGGAAGATGCGAGAGTGAGGGATGGTAATGTGTCGGTAGAGAGTAGTAAGAGTGGCTGCGTGAAGAGATCGGGAGGTTTGAAGGAGCGACATCAAATCAGCATTGCGAGTTGTTAATCCATTAGGAGGTATCTCGACGACCAAAAGATCAATGATGGAACCTGGCAGACGTGTCAGAATGGCTTCTCTCTCGGCCTTGATATGGAGGGATTATTAGACTTACCCAGCACCTCGTTTGGTAATCTCTCCAAAGGCGATGCACCAGTTGGGTTCGTCTCTGGGGATTTCTTGACTGGGGGGGTAACAGGTGTCTCCCATGTCATGTGCAGCTTGTGCAAGTCCTCGCAGCTCCGACTAGCCAGCTTGCCCTTGAGTGGAATCTCCCTCCAGCCTCTGAAGCCATCGGCAGGATACCAAAAGCCATGAAGCTTGCTTTGAGGTCGAGTCAAGGGTGGTTGAAAGGTAGGTTGAGGAATCTCAGCTACCGGCGACTCATCAACAATGGCTTCCTCTGGGGCTTCGATGTAGGATGAGATTTTGGAGCGAGTGAATGTCTGGGCGAGGCCATCGTCATTTTCTCGGACAGAAGAGAAGGAGCTTCGAGATGCTGTATCGGAAGTTGGAGAAAGTGCGCGAGCCATGCTAGCACTCTTGATCGGGGGTGATGAACCAAAGTCGAAGACGGGAGCGGGACGGCGCTCCGTGAAGTTGGAAACGGCCATTTATATAAATAAGTTATTACCAGGGGTGTCAAAGGAGATCGTAGAAGGTTGTGGCGCTAGAGCTAGTCGTAGAATGACTCTTTTGCCTGTGGGGGGGGTGGGAAGAAGTTAAAATATGTCCACGGTTGGTTGGTGACACCAGGCGTATTTGGTCTAGATGATGGGTCGCCACGAAAGTCTCTTTTTGTTTTGTATCCCTTTTTTTTCTCTCTTCTCGCTGTCCTCGTGACCTGTTCAAGAAACAAAACAGAATCGCCAAGGAATCAAATTTCAATCAGAGGTAGGGAGGAATTGGGAGGTGTGGGCTGCAATGTGGTGTGATGTGATGTGTGACGGAGATGGGATGGGATGGTGTTGGCACGGTATTCAATCAATGGGATACAGTCTCAGGCAGATGGTGATGTTTGGAATGATATCAAACAGAAGTTTTTGAAAAGAACTAGAACATCGTGAGAAGTGAGAAGAGACTGGTGGCGGTTTACGCGGTGTTGGGTCTTTATGTGTAAAAACGATGCAATGCATTGTGTAAGTCTTGGTGGTGGATGTCTCGAGCCGAGCAGGGGTGTAGGATGTGCTGGCCCATGCAAAGGGGACAGACAAGAGAGAACGAAAGGAGAAAAAAGAAAAGAAAAGAAAAAAAGTACACTAGGTCAAATTAAGCTGCAAAGGGTACTGGAATACGCGGCAACAAGAAAGTTGCAGTATGGAGAGTAGAGAGCAGCTAGGGGGTGTGCGTAAACTCTGAGAGAGGTGGATGTGGATGGATGATGGGGATTGAGATGAAGCGTGCAGTGAGCGAGTGTGTGTGTGAGTATGTATCTATGTGGTGTGAGTCGGTGGCCAACAATAACAGGAAAAACAAGTAACCAAGTTGGGTACGAGAGCAAGGCAGTGACCAGTCAAAACTAGCGACTCCAGCGAGATGCAGCGCTTGTTCCATCAGGCTCCGTTTGCCGGACTGGGGGGCGTAGGTTGTTTGCGCCACCCACCGAGATGGCCCTTTTTTTTTTTTCTCTTTCCAGGCCCTTGATGAAGGTCTTTGGGGGTCGTCTTTGGAGAATGGAGGGAGGGGAGGGGAGGGACCATCCAAGACAACCACCCAAGACCGCCCAAGACCCAGCCAGCACTTCAGGGATCCATCGGGGTCCCGGGGCGGCAACGTGCTGGCACGCGGCGCTCCATTAGCTCACAGCACGTCCGGATTGTGTAATGGAAACCGACGACTGGATATTTTTTGTCCATCAGGTGAGCAATTCGTCGTGCAAGGGAGGGGTTTAGCTGTTTAGTGAGCGTCGCTGGATCAATACTAGGAGGTAATTAGGAGGTAAAGTTTCTTTGGATGAGTCTCGAGTTCTCCGAGGAGACATCAATTTCTTTCGTCCTCCCGTACCTTCTGTTAGTTGGTTGGCCTTTGTGGTAGTATTCCCAATCAATGTTCCCTCCTTCCTCTCCTTCCCTCCCCCGTCCGTCGTCATCCCCCGTGCCCTCCGCAAACGCAAACGCAAACGCAAAGCCGCCCGGAATTCGGTTTACCTACAAGGCAGGTACAGCTTCGGCATGCATCCCGCCTCGTATGATGCGCTCACCTCACTCCGTACTTACTTACGAAATCATCCTACATATATGGGCTATATGTACTCCGTATGTCTGGTTGTTCCTGTGCATGTACGATGATGACACAAAATCGCCCAAATAATTGATTTATCACAGCCGCAGTGGCCGAAATATCCGAGTTTCTGTTACCTTACATACAATTTTCCCACTCTCTCTCCATATTTTTTTCCATGTCCATTTTTTTTTTCTTCCCTTTCCTCACCAACGCCTTGCGAATGCGGCGTTCTCGGGAGGCGCAGTCTTGTATGTTAAAGTGCCGTAATAGAAATTCCCACTTTGGCAAAGCACGGCTCTTCCTCCCCAATCACTTGATTCATTTCTGCCTCTGCTGCTTCATCCCTCGTTTCTTTTTCCTTCCATTGCTTGTGTTAGTTAGTTTAGGAGTTGGTCTCTGCGTCCTTGTCTCTCCCTGTCAGCATTCGTTTTCTCAACAATGTGGCCTCGTGACCAAACATTAAGTCGCCATCCGAGGGCCATTATTGCTCAGCTTTTGCCTTGTCCGCGTCTGCCCAGACTCTTGGGAGAGACATGCCGGCCAAATCGACGCGACCCTTATTATTGACCTAGCGAAAACAAACCAAAAAAGGACCTGGAACCAACCACATTAATAACAGCTCCCTGAATAGACTACTCAACTACGGAGTGCAAGTGCTTGTACTGTAACTCCCGGGCAGGCCCCCATCTTTGTTGGGCGGTCATGATCGTGAAGCAAGCCAATGCTAGATTAATGTGCAGCGGAGAACAAGTGCAAGATGGAGTTTCCCATCGCTCGCCACGTTTACTCTTTCGTGTTGTTTCGTCTACCCCCCCCCCCAATTAATATAGCGTTTGCTGTGCCGTGTTATGTACATGACATCCATACTACTACAACTATCCTTACTCTCTCTCTCTCTCTCTCTCTCTCTCTCTCTCTCTCTCTCTCTCTCATGTGCTGCGCTGTGCTGTCCCATCTAACATCGCACCAGCTAATAATGTGGCATCCATGCTTAGGACGTTGGCCAATCTGCCAATCCCCCACAGTCTGCAAGTCAAGCCAGGCCCGGAAGAGCAAGCATTCGGACCCATCCCATTCCATCCCATTGCAACGAACCATTGGGCTTGGGTCCTGCATTGGTCTGAGTGAGTACCTCTGACTAACAAAAACAAAGAAAAGGGCTTCCTTCAACAAGAGTCGGCACAGCCGAGTCATCCATCATCAAGCAAAGCAAGCAAATTAAACGTTGCACAAACCGAAGCTACTCGTCAGCAGACAGGTCACGAGCCCAATTCCGTAACAGGAGCGACATCGCTGTTGATGACAAGGCAAACAAGGCGAGAGCAGCCTCCCTTTTTTTTTTCCCTGTTTTCCCCATGGTTCGGATTTGAAAACATGACGCCGCGCCATGGAATTCATAGACACACTGCCTCCTCAGAGACTTGGGACTTCTATGGACCGAAGCCAACCGCATCCCGTAGATCGGTATTACGAAGCTAATTCATTAGGTTGGCATCCATCCATACTCTCTTTCTCTCTACTTACCATATGTGTTACCCCATACTACCGTTACCAAAAAAAATTGTCACTCTGTAAGAAAGCTTTCTAGAAGTTGTGCCCATTTTTACCTAAAATGATTTTGACGTTGTAGCGTGGGATTTTCTCTCCCAAGGCATGCAGACCAAGCATCTTGGCAAACACTTGGCATGTCAAAAACCAGAATTCAAATCTTTTTTTTTGCCCTTCTATTTGCCGGACAGGCATTCTACATTGCATGATACCTAATGCCGGGGGGTTACCATTAACAGAGGCTTCGTCTTATTAAGCAGTGAGACATTGTTGAGCCTCCCTCGCTCGGCTCTGCCCATTTACACCGCTCTGCAAGGTCACGTTGGAGGTCACGCATGAGATTCCAGACCTTTTTTTTTTTTTTTTTTTTTTTTGCTTACCAGGTTGCACTGAGAGAGCCAAGCTTTTTGGGTTCATATGTCCCCGCGCAGTATAATTCGACTCCCTTTGGGCAGACCGATATGTCGTGCCAAGATACCGTCGCCAGGTAAGGGAGAGGCGTGTGGAAATACCTTGTAGTATTAGGCAGCTAGCTATACTCCGTAAAGTACAAGGGATTATTACTTCCATCAAATTACGGGGTAGACGAGATCCGTGGATCGTTGGTTCGTTAGTTCGTGCCGCTTTCAGTCAAGATCTCGAGATTTAATCTTCTTCCCTTTTTTTTTAGCACTTGTTGAGATACACTTGCCGGCATGGATGCTGCATTGCCACCTGCATAAAAAAGAAGAGCCTTGCATAAAACCCAGAAATTTCTATTGCTGAATCCTTGAACGCCGTAACGGTCAACGCTGACGAGTCGATGGATGAAAGCCATGAACCACCATTGTATGCCAAAGTCGGTGACGACCAGCCTCGTCGTAACAAAAATCATTAATGTGGCCAACCCATTTTTCACTCCATATCCACATCTTCGTCGTCGTCTTCCTCTTCGTCGTCGTCCTCGCCATCCTCCATGGTCTGCTCCATAATTTCCTCCACTCCTCCATCCACCCGGACCTTGAGCCTCCTCTGCTCTCCACCAAAGGCCTTGGTCTGGTTCTTCCTCGTAGCCAACAAATCTTCTTCGGCCTCCACATCCACACCCTGTTCCGCCAGTTCGGCAAGACGCTTCTTCTCGCTGCCACGCAGACGGGGCAGCAAGTGCTCGTTCTCGGCAACCAACTTCCTCGCAATGGCGAGCTCCCTCTCGCGCTTGCCAGACATACGCTTTTTGTAAAAGACACGTTCGCGGCGGGCCCGGATCTCGCTGATGCGCTTCATGGCTGACAAGGTCTTGTCCATGAGCTCGCGGTCGTAGCGGACAGGCTCGTTGCGGCGCTGGGCGAACTGGAGTGTGCTGTCGACAGTCATTTCCTTGCCGGCGTTGCGGCGGTATGACTTTGTCCACTTCAGCTTGCGAGGGTTACGCTTCATCTTGTAGTTTTTGTTGCATTTTGACCGGCAGAATCTGAATGCCTTGCCTATCAATGGATCATGTGTCAGGATTGGTCCGTATCCAAGTCTTGAAGACATTTGGAGCTCATTGGGGGCTGGGCTGTAAGTTTTTCATACCATCATTCCTCACAAAGGTTATGCCCTTGGAGGGATAGGCCGGACGGCCACAGAAGCTGCATTCTTCAATCCTAAAAAGTATTAGTATAATTGCTTATCCCCATTGGTATTATATCGTCAAAACCTACCGCATCTTGGTTGTTGATGTGGATCGTGGTGTGGCTATCTATCGTGAGGATATTTGCAACGACCAAACTGCAAAAAATCTGCCATACTTTTTTTTTTTGCTTAGTCACTTATCGATAACGACCCACAGCCGGCCTCTTTTTGCGCATTGCCGCCTTTCTCTCTTCGGCGGCAAGACCAGATGGACTGCCCCGCCCCCACTACAACAGATCTCGACAATTGCTCCAATGGCAAAGATCATGCTACAGTAAACACTCCGTAGTAGCAAATAAAAAACAAGGCGATCAAGACTTTGGCGCTAATCCTAATGCGGCATATATAATTCATTCTATTAGGAAATAGAATACGCACACTGAGAAATGATGGCGTCTAGATTGAAAGGGCTTTGGGGTGCACTGCATTCATTATTGGCAATCTGAAAGGACTAGATGCTTCGGTGGTACTTTTGTGCAACATCCTCAGCGGTAATAAAAATGCCATCACACAGTGACGCGGGTTGGAATATTGCATCACTACATTGCTTCCACAAAAGGCATGTTGTCACCCCAAACCACACAAAAAAAAAGCACATCATCAACTCTAGGTATGTGCCTTAATTACCAAAAGTAACCGGAGGCTAAAATAAGGCACTATTAAGAGGGGGGCGTGTGCCGTATTACATACAAAATACAATTCACGCATCCTGGGCTTGCGTGGATTGTATGCAGGCACCTACATATTTATACATGTAGGGTAATACAGCCGCGCATGAGATTTGTCGACAATACGACTCCAGACTATGACAACTTTGCCGCAATAGCCGTGGAGATTGCCTTATTTTCAACCTCGATCAACATCCAAACAGACACGATGCGCCTCGTTTCTCCAGACACAGAGAGTAAAGGACCGAGCCCACCCGGATTACCTTGAGCATAAGCATATGTGGAAAGCCAACAGGCAATTAACGATGGCACCACACCGCCGAGATTTTAAACTATACCAGCAGGTAGAGAGCACAAGTCTCACACCACCATCTGCATTGGGTCGTTGCCTTGGAACTCATTCATTTATTGGGAGAGAATCTAACCCCCCTCCCCCTTCCTCAGGTACCTAGAGAGAACATTTTCTAACTATCCAGCCGAACCGTTTCACCTTGTGTTCATTTTACATAATGATAATGCTCTTCCCCAACTCCGTTACGCAGCCATCAGCCATCGACTGCCCGGCTGAGTATAGCATCTCTCCTTTCTCCCCGGGTCATCCTGTCCGACCCTTTCAACTCCGAACGAAGCACGTCACGACATACCACCTTCGCAACTTGTCCCACAAGATCCGCCACCCCCTTCCCTTTCGAATTCGCGTACACTACTAGGTACAATGAGAAACACTCATCTATACTCGGACAATAGACCTGCTGAAAATATGCACTCATCCGTCTTCCCCTTTTCCAGGATATCCGTTTAAAACAATAGCATGCGTCTTCCATACGCAAGAAAAACCATGCAAACTCGAGCTATGCCTCGGTATTGGACAACATCAAAACGCGGGCGATGCGTGTCCGACCATTTGTCCGAAAAAAAAAAACGCCATGTGCTTTCCATAAAACCTAGCTATTCATGCCAGCAAAATAAACAACGCCATATATAATAACAAAATGTGGTCAATGGTTTGAGAGTTGTAACCATAATTGGTGAGCTGAAATCGAAACACATCGAAGGCGGTGTGCTATCGACCGTTGACTTTCTTACCTCCCATCCTGAGGCGCTCTTTGCAGTCTTCGCAGTACCATTTTGCTACAGAGCACGTCAGTATAAGCCATTATATCGCATGACCGCTGGGACATGACAACGTACTTTTGGAACTTGGCGCAACTTTGAGGCCCACACAGGCCAGGTGAAACCATTCGCGAGCACAATCATCCGAGTCGCATGCCACCATCTCGCCATAGCTAACGCTGTTGCAGTAGCAATAGGTTGGCTCATCCGCGTCAATGTCACCGTCCTCGTCCTCGTCTTCTCCCTGCATACTGCTGACCCCATCCTCCGCAAGACGAGGAGCTGGAGCTTGGACCGTTGTATTATTGCTCTTTTTCTGCTGGGACTTTTTGCCAGTATTGTTCGTAGGTTCTGCGTTGCGCGTTGTCCGAGACCTGACTGGTTCTTGGAACGCACTAGGTAAAGCTGGTGTAGAGGGTTTGCTGGCTCGCCCGCTCTTCGTCGTAACTGCGCTTGCGCTCTGCTGTAATGATTGCGAGATTTCGCTCTTGCGATCTGCATCTTCTGCTGCTTTGCTTTCCCTTCGGCCATTGCTGACGACTGGAGCCGGCAGGGGCGCACTCTCTGTACGTTCTGCTTCCTTTGGTGTCGGTTCGGTCTTGACCGTAACCGGTACCTCTTTCACAGGCTTAGGCTCGTTGACAGGATGGGGCCAGTTGTTCTGTTGTGTCAACTCTGGTGTACTAGGAGTGTTCCCATTTGGCTTAGTATTCGTCGGCGGAGGGGGCCTGACGACTTTGCCATTCTCCGAATTTGACTGGAGGGAATTCTGTCGCGCACGAGATGACGTCGGACGTGGAGGAGCCGAGGTTGGAGGTGAGGGTCGGCTTGTTGCTTTTGGCTCAGGAAGGGCTCCCAGTACGGGAGAAGTTGTAGTCGAAGGAGATATGGTAATTGCGCCATTCCTACAACAACGCCCGGAATTAGTACCACACTCATTGGCATGCTGAACCTGGGGAATTGGGACACATACTTCTTCTTTGACTGGCCACTGCTGGTGGGCAATGCCTTGCGCTTCTTGGGTGGTTCTGGAATAGGCGTTTCCCTAGGACTGGCAGGTTTCGCTTTGGGCGCAGTGTTCCCAAAAACAGTGCTCATGGCTCGCTCCGGAGGCACAGCACCATTAGTAGGCTTCTCCTTTTCTACCTTACGCCGCTTTTGTGGGGGATTACCATTAGTAGATGTTGCAGTAGAGATCCCAAGGCCTACATTGTTGGTCTCGGTGGTTTTCCGCACTTTGCTTGGCTGAGATTTCTTACTTCCTTCCTTACTGCGGGCATCATGGTCGTCAACATCTGACTCGTGGGGTTGGGGTTTCTGTGTTTTCTTGGCCTGGACTGCCTGCTTTCGAGCATCGCTGCGAGCAGCGGCTTGCTCTACCAGGGCCTGGGCAGCCGCCGAGATGGCTGCAGCACCGTCGCGTCTGGTCCGTTCAGCCTGTGAGGACTTTCCATTTCTGTTCTCTGGATAGGCCCAGTGCGTAGTGCTCCCCCATTTTGCTTCGTCACTAAACTCGCTTTCGAGGTATGGCCACACGTCCTCCACTCGAGCTAGTTGCCTTTGGAGGGCCTCATTAGCCGTGGAGATGACATGATTCTTTTCTTCTAGGGACACTAGCATCTCCTGAATCTTGAACGCGGTTTGTCGAAACAACTGTCGGCGATGAATGTTGGAAGGATCAAATACTGCGCTATTCGGCTCGTCTGCAGACGGCGCTGTCTGAAGACGCTGGTTGAACAGGATACCGCTCGAGCTGCCTTGGGCGCTCATTGGCGCAGATCCCGGCGCAATCGTGCTTGAGGTGTCATTATTCGTTCGTGGCTCGGGGACGGGAAGGTTTCTGGTGGCGGCGACGAGCTTGAAAAGCTGCTCCTCGGGCGCAAAAATTTTGGCTTCAACTTCTTTCAGGAGTGTGAAGTGTCGAACAAGCTCCTTGGGGAGAGCCGTAATGGTATCGGCGAA
This sequence comes from Hypomyces rosellus, assembly GCA_011799845.1. Lineage (NCBI taxonomy): Eukaryota > Fungi > Ascomycota > Sordariomycetes > Hypocreales > Hypocreaceae > Hypomyces > Hypomyces rosellus. The sequence continues at coordinate 1,434,145 of WWCI01000001.1, forward strand.
GTGGGTGATGGCAGGGAAAATGTCAATGGGCTGATCGCTGACAGGGCCTCCACCATTGAGTGAGTCTCTCGCAGCACCAGAGCGGGCGGCGTTGGCAGAGCTTCGGGGAGGATTGGTGCGCGTCTGTCGAACTGGCTGTGATCTCCGGTGCGACGGAGCATCCGCAGCTTGTGGCTTTGCCGACTTCATCTTGAATGAAGCGAACGGACTTGGGAGAGAGAGGCTGGAATGGCTGGCTGGTTGAGCTGGTCGGAGGGGCGTCAGGTTGAGAGGACTTTTTGCGCTGAATCCGATGGTAATAGACGTAAACAATAACTAAAAGAGACGTTTGATTGACAATGTTCTAGGCCATCTTGCACTATTAGCACAACCAAGAGACCATATCATGAGTGTGGTGGGTGAAGCAAAAGGGTGCAGGGCCAAGATCGGCCTGGCATGTCTCCCATTAGATTTTGGGGAGTGAGCGAGAGCACTGATCTACCGCGAGCGAAAGTGTCAGGTACGTACCTTGCGCCGTATCTGGTCCTGGAATTCTGGTTGGCCGACGCTGGCGCATGACACAGCGGAAAACGCGGTGCACATATGATTTCTGGTACATCATTGGCCTACCGGAAAAAGCTGCCCTCCGAAGTGGGAGCTTCCCCACGAATAAACTCAATATTCTCTTATCTTATCAACACTCGCCTCGGCGCACTCTTTACGCGATCGAACAACATATTACATGTATTTACAATGTGAATCAAGGATGTGTTCAGCGTTGAAGTATTAATAAAAATATATAATTTTTCGAGTATATAATTACGCTGGAATGGAATTGCCGCATTATGCTGCTAGAATCCAACCTACAATAGCTGTGAAGAGCGACTAATAAGTCTTCTTTCTCGCAAGTCTGCCAACAGGATTAGGGGTATCGTTGCCACACACACACACACACATCTACTCCGTCATTCTTCGTCCTTTGTCACCTTTCAACCTTCCGGCAGAGCCCTCTCTTTCCGACTGCTTTTGTCTCCATTGCCACTCCAGAAGTACCCATATGAAGTCTTTTAGATCAAACTCTGGCCAAAGACATTTGCGGAAGAAGATGTGTGTATCCTGGTGGCATTGCCAGAGCATAAAATCACTAAGTCGCTCGACGCCACTAGTTCTAACGAATAGGTCCAATGGAGGGTCATCCGCGGTGTATATGTGTCTCTCAATTGTGTCGGTGGTGATAGTGTCGGGGTTGGGTAGAAGTGAGGAGCCGTAGGAGCCGGTCCTGGCGTGGAGATGGGGCTCTGGGGAGCCGGGGGGTAGAGTAGTCGTCGAGGATTCCATACCATCAGCATCGATATCCTTGTCTTCATCCTCGGCGATAGATTGTGCTTCGTCGTCGGTACGTTCGTCTGGAATTGTCGGCAACGGCTCTCGCCCGTCAAGTTGACTGGACAGTATCTTTTGTCTTATACGTGAGGGCGAGAAAGGGGTGCTTTTTGGTGGTGGCGGGGTTAAGAACTCCTCCACTGTCGAGCGGATTGCAGTGGTGATTTCCGCTCGAGATGTGTATGGGAAGCAAATGTTGAGAACAGCCCTAAGATCGTGACGGTTAGCGGTTGGCGCAGTGAGCCATCGTGATACTTATATACGAACTTGGTGTTGTGTCTGGTTCTTGCAACGGCCTTGTCCATGACTTCGAGCACATCATCCCGAATCATCTCTCGTTGTCCCAGAATTCGCACACTGGCGCCATAGCGGTCGAGAATATCTCCATAAGTTGTCAACTGCTCAAGCTTGACCTTGGCGAGCTGCATAAGCCCTTCGACTTCATACTTGGGACGGTTAAAGTTTTCTATGCTAAACGCGTAAACGGTAACCACCTTGACGCCGCACTTGTAGCAAACCTCCATAATCTAGACACCAGCCGTTAACAGATGTCACAATTTGATAGGAACGGGATACGAACTCTAGCTAGTGCTTCAAATCCGCGGTGGTGCCCCTCAACAGTTTCCATGCGGTGGTTTCGGGCATAGCGCCTGTTGCCATCCATTTCAAACGCAACATGTTGGGGAATAGGGCCCTGCTTCAGGGCGCCAATAAGTAATTCGCGAAGTTGGTTGATGGCCCATTCTCCCGGAGGAGACTCGATAATAAACCTCTTAAGGAGCGAGACGGTGTCGGCCATGGTTAATGTTGGGAAATAATGTGATGTAAATCGAAGAATCGTTGGTGGGAGGAGAACAGGGGCGCAATGCGCAAAAAGGATATTATTCAGTAAGTGAGTTTGGTGGGGGAAAGACGAGAATAATAAAAAAGGAGTTAATATCACTATAGAGATGAAGATATTAAATGAGAGTGCAGCGCAACATGATGAGCACTGCAAAATAAGAAAAAGAGGCGATAGAAGGCGACGTAGACGAGTTTGAAGTTCTCGGGACACGAAAGTCGCAGTGGCGGAGCTTGGCTGGTGGTTCAACAGCTGACTTGACAGTTGAGAAGGCCACCTCGACCTTGCCAGCCAGCAAAGCCTTCCAAGGTTGCTGGCAGGAACCTATTAGCGCTCCCTCACATTGTCTTGGCGGTTCGGGAGGAGATCTTAGACAGGGGGCGCCGAGACGGCACAAGGTACAAATGTGGTATATTTCATCAAGATGGCGACGACTAATAACAGCAAAAGTCCGAAATGAGACAGAAAGGAAATTTGGCTTCTGAGAAGTGTTGTCATCACATGCAAATTAATGATTAAGATTTTGCAGCTTACAACTACCTACGTCGGGCTATTGAAGAGAACCTACCTCTAGTACTTGTACCTACCTAGTAGGTATGGGTAGTATCTCCCTGTATCGAAGTATTTCGTGGTCGTTTACAGAAGAGGCTACTCTACCTACCTACCTGGTATCTACCCAGTAGCAATAAGCGCTCCTCCATATAAACTCATGCAACATTCATACATGTTAGTAGGTAGATACATGAAGCGGAGTTTCGTTGGGATTCGAATGTTGCTACCCAGCCTCAGTGGCTCAAACAGATTGCGTCCCCATCTCCGCCACTCCTTCTTCATGTGATGACGATTGGGTCTGGTTGGTGCACGACGAGCTAAATTAGCCCCTTTGCTTTGTTTGAAACTAGGTTTTTTTTCTGCAGCCTCCCGAGTGTGCCTCATTGTTACTCAAAGTTTAGGAAGTTAGAGGAGTGGAAAGAAGAAGAAAAGATAAGCGAGCTTGTCATACCACGCTTTCGAAGTCGAGATGGGCTTCGATAGATTCGATTGTTTTGAGTGTGCTCATTTAATAGGTATAATAATGGTCTCACTGGATTGTCCTTGTCCAACCGGCCAAGAACACCTGTCCCACTCTGGATCTCCTTGTCGATTAAAAGTAATTGGCCTTGACAAGTCAGCTTCCCCTCTCTTTCTCTCTGAAAAGCTCTCCCGATAACAGGTTCATGCCTTACTTTGCTCACATCAATTCCAAGGCTCAACGTACATATGCCGGCCTACCTAATCAGCTTGGCGGTTCCCTTTCTCATGCAAGTTCCAGGTAGGCGAATGCAGCCACACATCATGTACCAGGTACTCCAGCAAATTTTTCCCTTTTCGGCGATGCCGCTATTAGAACGGTCTTTAAAAGGTACACAGTACTCTGTACCTTTTTTCTCTCTGCCAAACATCACGACGTCATGCAAACCCAACGCCGTACAGCTGTACGGAGCATACGGACCGTGTTAATGCACTACACAAGCACGACATCAGCAGGATTTGATTAATCTGTGCGGCGTAGTAAAACCCATTTGCAATCATGTCGTGTATATGAATAAACAGATGAAATGGACGAATTATGTCCTAGCTCTTACTCTGTATAGAGCTATCAACAATTGTGCCTGATACTGGTAGCTTCATTGCTCTCTGCCGTTCCCAGCAAGTGCCCCGCTATCAACAAGTCTGCCCCACGTTTATCATGTAGGTAGGTATGGATGTATCCCAAAGCTGCCCAGCAAATAGTAAAAACCAAGCTCCATTTGCCAACGCCTGATAAGCCAGCTCATCGATTGCTTGCTTGCTTGCTTGCTTGCTACCTACCTACTGCTACTGCTGCTGCCGCTCCTTGCGCAAGCATACCTTCTGTTGGGACAATATCTTGCTCCATTGCCCCTTCTCTTCCTCCACTTCCTGCTCTTTCCCCTCCTTCATCCTCATCCACTCCCTTTGGGTTCCCCTCCTGAGCTTTATACACTCTGGGGTTACTGCTATCCAGGCCATTTTTCTTGCTTATTAGCTCTCTAATCCCGACTTTGTTGCCAATATGGTCGTTTTAGATGGCCACGAATTGTTTACAGAGGAAGAAAAACGTCTGAAGGAGGACCGTGAACGCACTAAATACTGGAAAAAATGGGGTTCATACACTGCTGAGAGGCAGTGGGCAACAGGTAATAGCCAAACGTCGTGAACCATTTGAGCTATTTACTGACTTTGCTATAGTTCGAGAAGATTATAGCCCCGACGGAGATGCTTGGAGCCGTGCGTTCAATCCATTGCCCAACGAAAGCGTACCCTAATTCGCGTCTTAGACTTCACCCACGATCATGCTAGATCCCGAGCCTTCAGATGGGGCGAAGACGGCATAGCCGGCGTCACGGATACCCATGGCTTGCAACATATTGCTTTCAGCTTCTGGAATGAAAAAGAGTATGTTGGACACAAATGCCATCTTCAGGAAGCTGCTGACCTGAAACTACAGTCCATTTCTGAAAGAACGTCTTTTTGGCCTTTCGAACCCGCAGGGAAACCACGGTGAAAGTCTTAAAGAAGCTCACTTTCATGTTGACAACACTCCTGTAAGCAGATCCAGGCAATTGACCCAATCTTATAGCCATCCCTTGCTAACTTATTCGACTAGACGGTACGGCATCGCTCAAACCCACCGATCCTTGTTCAAAGTCTAACTGCTGCAGCACTCCTATATGAAATACTTGTACAAATACCCTCAAAAGCAATTTCCGTATGAGGACCTGGTAAAAGTAAATGGTGAAAGAACCAGAGAAGAAAAGGAGTATCAAATCCTGGACACTGGTGTTTTTGACGAAGACAGATACTGGGACATCTTTATTGAAACGGCAAAGTCGACAGATGACCCGGAGGAGATTTCTTTCCGTGTGATAGCATGGAATAGAGGCCCAGAGCCAGCTCCCCTCCACATCATTCCGCATGTCTGGTTCCGAAATACCTGGAGTTGGGGTCGAGAGACTCCTGATAAGAAACCCTCCATCAAGGTTCACGATGAACTCTTGGCCAAATCTGAGCATCATAGCCTTGGCGATAGATACGTGCTCTTGTCTCCTTCCCCTGGAGTCGGATCAAGCGGAGATGATGTTCTACCTAAGATGATGTTCACCGAGAACGATACAAATTTTGAACTGCTATACAAGCAAGATAACCCGCAACCATACGTCAAGGATGCCTTTCACAGATATGTCGTTGATGGTGAAGATGGCGCCATTAATCCGGCGCAGACTGGTACCAAGTTCGCAGCTTGGTACACCTTCAACGAAGACGGCGGTGTCGAACCTGGCGAGTGCGCTGGTAAGTCTCTCTCGCAGTACATAGCAAGAGTCGGTTTATTGACAGAGTGCGTGTAGTTGTCCGCTTTCGCTTTTCTAAGCGAGACTTGACTGATCTTGATGAGGAGGAGTTTGATGATCTTTTTGATCAACGAAAAGAAGAGGCAGACGATTTCTACTATAAACTAAGTCCACTTCCCATGGCGGATGACCTTCGCAATATCCAGCGACAAGCATTTTCAGGAATGTTGTGGACAAAACAGCACTATCTCTTCATCTGGGATCAATGGGCAAACGGCGATCCATCCAGCCCACCTCCACCACCAGAACGCAAGGGGATTCGAAATTCCCAATGGAAGCATATGCACTGCGATGATATCTTGTCTATGCCGGATTCCTGGGAGTACCCCTTCTTCGCTGCTTGGGATTCCGCTTTCCATTGCATTCCTCTAGCAATGCTCGATCCGGATTATGCAAAGAAGCAACTCGACTTGTTTACGAGAGAGTGGTATTGCCATCCAAATGGACAACTGCCAGCGTCAGTCATAAAAAAGTGAAAGTGTGTCTGTGATCTTTTGCTGACGTCTATGCCAGATATGAATGGAATTTTGGAGATGTCAATCCTCCAGTCCATGCCTGGGCCACTTTCAGGGTCTTCAAAATTGAGAGAAAGATGTACGGCCGCCAAGATCTCGATTTCCTTGAGCGAGTATTCCAGAAGCTCTTGCTCAATTTTACCTGGTGGGTAAACCGTAAGGATGCTGATGGCAAGAATGTTTTTGAAGGAGGCTTCCTTGGACTCGACAATATTGGTCTTTTCAACCGCTCCGAGCCTCTTCCAACTGGTGGTGTGCTTGAACAAGCAGATAGCACTGGATGGATGGCCTTTTACTGTCTGTGCATGCTCAACATTGCTCTTGAGCTGGCCAAACATCGCCGCACCTATGAGGATATTGCCTCCAAGTTTTTTGAGCACTTCATCTTCATCAGCGATGCAATGACCTTCAGAACCGGTCATAAAGATGAACAGTCTCTGTGGAATGAAGAAGATGGGTTTTACTACGATGCTATCTCCTGGGGTGGCCCATGGCTCCAGCAACTCCCTGTGCGCTCGCTGGTTGGCCTCATTCCACTCTACGCAACAACAACCCTCGAGCCTGAGCTTATCAACAAGCTGCCATCATTTAAGAAGAGAGTTGAATGGTTTATGCAAAACCGATGCGACTTGGCCGAAAGAAATATGGCCAGTATTAGGAAGAGAGGTAAAGGCGACAGAATCCTCCTGTCCATTGTCAGCAAGGACAGACTGGAAAAGATCCTCTCACGAATGCTGGATGAAGATGAATTCTTTAGTGACCATGGTATTCGTTCTCTCTCTAAATTCCACAAGGAAAATCCCTTTTCAATGGATGTGAAGGGTCAAGAATTCAAAGTCGGTTATGTTCCAGGAGACTCCGACACTGGCCTCTTTGGCGGCAACAGTAATTGGAGAGGTCCAATTTGGCTCTGTGTCAACTTCCTGTTGATTGAGTCTCTTCAAAGGTTTTATCTCTTCTACGGACGTGACTTCCAAGTTGAGTGTCCTACCGGAAGTGGCGACTATATGCATTTAGGCAAAGTCTCTGAGGAAATCCAGCATCGCCTGCAGCACCTTTATGCTCGAACTGATGATGGAAGACGCAGCATCAATGCTGGAGATGATCGCCTCGACTTTGATGAGAACTGGAAAGATTATCTCTGGTTTTACGAGTTCTTTGACGGAGACAGTGGACGGGGCCTTGGAGCCACCCACCAGTGTGGATGGACTGGGTTGATTGCTCGTATGATTCATGACACCGGGTAAGCTGAACTACGCCTCATGAGAAAAGTGATGAGAAACTGACAAGTCCACAGCATTACCTGCCGACTTCCACAAACTCCCCGCACACCATCGCAGGGCATGTCACATTATTTTGATGATATGTATGAACGCCACGTAACAGTAGGAGGTATTCCTCGCACACCCGGAGGCCGCGCAAGACCGAGACGATCGTCAACGTCCCGTTCTATGGGCCAAAGGAGTGATTTTGAGGGGATGATAAATGGCGACGAGGATGACGCCCGGTCTGTTGCCGGTCATGATGATCCAGAGAGGCAGAAAGAAAAGCAAAAGGAAAAGCAGGAAGCGAATGAACATTTGCATAAGTTTGTCTCTGATCAGCTTCAAAGATTCAAGGGCGAAAGTTCTGCAAACGCGGATGCCAATGAAGAGGAGTTCGAGACGAGAGCTTAAGAGTTCTTGATGGGCTTACAAGGATGGCACAAAAGAGGACATGGCGCATAGTGGGCGCTAGATGGATGATGCATGTATCTAGATGGAAAAAGTAGTTGTTTCGGTTACTGGACTGAATGGATGGGGATATGTTCTCTTTGCTTGACATTTCATACTCTCATAACGGGTGCGGGTGGTTGTTGATGTGACTGATCAAGTCAAAGAAGGCCATCCACTTACAAATCATGAGACCTGACTGCTGTTTCATGGGAAATGATGAAATGGCATTAAAACAAGATCATAAAAGACAGGCACTTTCTCTTTTTGTTACCAAAAAAATTGCTTTCTATTGCACATGCCATTTCCCTCCTATTGACAGCCTCTTACACACTGCTACGCCCCCTCTTTCCCTTCAAGGACAGAACGTACACACACACAGGCACAAAACCCCGCGGCCCTTTTGGATAGAGACCACATCGCCCTGCAGCCCCTCTTATGTCTCTTGGTGAACCGAGCTTTCAAAGTGATGACGCTAGGATCACCGGATTAAAGGTAACCGTAGATTGTTTGCTCATTTTTTTTCTCTTTGGTTGCTAGGTTTTGGGGAGGGGGAAATAAAAAAGTCGATTTTGAGTGGTTACTACATAATTACAGGTTATCGGTGAGGAGCTTGTTCATCTTGGCGATGCGGGAGGAGACGCTGAGGTCGATGGTTCGGTCGCCAACTTCGACGACGAGACCGCCGACAATGTCAGGGTTGACCTGTAAATATGTTAGAGGGGGTGATGGTTGCGCAGTGGAAGCATGGAATGTAGACGTACAGTGTTGGTGACCTTGAGCTTCTTGCCCTGGCCGACGTAGGAGGACTTGGCGACGGCAGTCTCGAGTCTAGACAGAGTCTTGTTGTCCAGAGCCTATAGCAACCGTATGTTAGCTTGACAGTTCATTCTTGAATTCCCATCTCTGTCGCATCACTGCCCCCCCCCCCCCCCCCCCTAATTCATCTACATAGATATATATGTATATCCCCCCCGGGGGGGGGGTAAAAGCGTACCTGAGCACTGGTAACAGTCATCTCCACCTCGCCACGGGCAGCAGCAACCAGCTGGCTAAACTTCTCGGTAACACCCTTGAGGAGACCCAGTCGGTTGTTGGAGGCTAGAGTGTCGAGGAAGTTCTTGAGGGTAGCGCCGCTGGCACCGGTCGCCTTGAGAAGTTCTGCGACGACGGCGGACTTGTCCTCGGTGGTCAAGGTGGGAGCGGAGAGGATGGTGTTGAGCTTGGGGTCCTTCTCGACGAGAGCGCCGAGCTTGGCGAGTTCCTTGGCGGTGGCATCGAGGGTCGACTGCTTGCTGGCGGCAGTGTACTAAATTGACGCAAGTTAGTATTTATAGATTCGACCTGCCCCGGCCTCGCCGTCCCTGGGAATGAATTTTCCATCGCGGCGACGACCCAATTGGCAACATAGCGAAACAAAAAAGGTATCTCAAGCTGTAGAGAATCGTACCAGGGCAGTGGCATAGGTGCCATCAAGACCGAAGACAGCAATCGGGGCCTTGCCGTCGTTGGCAGAAGCAGCGGCGGCAGCGAAGGTCCGGGCAGGGACAGCTCGGAGGGCGAGGGCAGCCTGAGGGGCGGCGACCCTGGCGGAGCGAAGGACTTGTCGCGAAAGCATGGCGGTCGTCGGGGGAGAGGGGGAGGGATTGGGGTTGGGTTTGCGAAAGTGGTGAGGTCGGCTTTGCGTAGAGCTCGGTTTTCGTCAATCAATCGAGGTTTCTCACGGTCGGCAATTTTGGAAGTTGATGCCTTGCACTAGGGAAAGGCATCAATTCTGGATTACATAACCTTCATATAACTTGACATCCACGCCGCCCGAATTCACCCGCAAAGAGAAATGCTCTCGAGTAGAAATAGGGAGAAGACGAATGAAATTTGTATGGAAAATTGGAAATTATTTCCTGTTGTGTAAAGTCTTTATTAATTGGCGGGTTCATTCAGCACGTTGATCCTTGGGTTCTAACAGACGCTGTCATGAGGGTTTACTCAACCCCGACCTGACTATTTGCGTCGTCCATGCCCTCTAATCCTTTATCTAGCAATATCCTAACGCCCAGCTCCCCAACCAGCAAAAACAATCCATGCTAATATCAGTCAAAAACCAAATCGCTCAGTCGCTCTTCAACATGCTGTCAACAAGGTCACCAAGAGGGCCCCAGTAGTCTCGTCCACTGGCTAAGCTGTGCTCATCGATGAAGAGCACATATTGCTTGAAGCTCGTGTTGAGATGAGGTTCCAGTCCGAGTTCCCGAATCACAGGGTAGTGATGGCAATAGATGTGTGCATACACACGGTACATGCGCTTGAAGATCTGGCGGACAAGAGCTGGGAATGACTTGGGGAAGGGAATACCTAGAAATTGTGAGACTCAGGTCCAGATTATATAACGAGTATCTGACATACCAATCTTGCTGGGGAGAACCGATTCATTGTCGATGGTGGCCTGCACCCATGTCATGAGCTGCTCTATATAGGCTGGCGCGGGCATCTTGGTTGGTCGCTTGTAGTTTTCATTGTCTTGCCAGAGGTATTCGAATCTGTCATGTTTTAGCGGTGCTGTTTTGATCATGTAGGATAAGAAGAAGGGGAATGCGCATACTCATCGGTAGCCTTCATCTCAGGGCATGACTGAGGGGAGCAGAATTCTGTTATGGCGCCGTAGAGCAGATTAATCTGGTTGTAGAAGTCCACCACTTTATGGGCTTAGCAAATACCCATAGATTTATATTGTCGTGAAACTCACTATTCACTGCAAGCCACTCATTCTCATCCTCGCCTTCAGGGAGTTTAACGACCTTTCTCAGGCTCCCTCCACCCAGTGTGACTTCGGCATATTGCCTAAGTTGATAGCTGGTTGTACCGCCTTTGCCGACGCGCGGACGGAACTGATTTCTCGTCTTTTGGTTACTGCTCGTCCCGATTTTGGTGTCAGTGACTACAACTTTCGGTAGAGATTTGAGAGGGAGGCCCTCGTAGACGGGGATGAACGTAGTATCCAGGCGCGCCATCGTTGCAACAAGAGTCGGAATTGAGGTATTGGAATAACGGCTTGTTGATGGTGAGGAAAGGGAATACGAAGGACTAACACTGTTGTCAAGAACTGGGACGCCATGATGGCAAGATATCTCTGGTCGTGATAGTTGGCGGACTGGTACTGTTACTGTCACTGGTAGAGACGACAACCTGCATTCCATACCAGCTGGTTAGCGGGGCAATAAATGGCATGTAGATGGATGCTGTTGGAAAAAGGGGGGGGGGCATACGCAGAACTGATTCTGAGACTAAGATGTCTCGAAATTGTATGATCGGGGTGAAGAAGATTCAAAGACGAATCTATGTTGCGAGTATCGAAAACCAACGGTGAGGTGGGAGATCTGGAGCGCAAGCATGTAAATGGACGAATTGGCTGAAGGTGGCGATGACCTATCGCGGTGCGGTCAAGTGTTTACTGTGTTTCTTGATTGGTATGGTTGCTGGGTGGCCAGCCAGCGGGCTTGGTTCAGAGGTTAGTGCTTGCGTCAGAGTCTTGGACGACCCCCCAGTGCTCAGCTGGAGGGCTCCAGGGCTCTCTGTTGGGCACCCGACCCGACTTCAATGTCAACGCGGGGCAACAATAACTCCCCTGCGCAGTTTTCGACGCCGTCACCTGATCGCCCAAAGCCTCATACATATTTATATAAGTAATTAATCATATGGATGGATCAATAAAATCAGATTTATTCAATATCAATATCAACAAGATCATTGCCGCTCTCAGAAACAGCCTCTCCATTCATGATACCGTGGACATAAGCAGACCCAACAAAACGACGGTGAACCCTTGAACCCTTCAACGACAGTGTCCCTACAATATCAGCCACAGATTTTTCATCTGCATCACTGACATCCCTAAGAACCGCAGGACTTTTCAAGCCGGGCAATATCCAAATCTCATCACCTGTCCGCGTGGATAACGGTGCCATTCCTAGATATTCATCACCGACAGTGATGAGTTGCCGCCCGCCGTACACCATTGCGAATGCCCTTCCGATGCCCAGACAGTGTCGATAGACTCTTGAATTCGACCTGACAAAACCCGGACCGACGCATCGTGATTTCCCATTGATGACCTCCTCTGGAAGGTAAAAGTCATTAGGCCCTCCATCGTCCCCTGCGCCCGTGGCCCTTATCAGTGTGTATTTCACGTTATTCCAAAGGGACAGAACCTCATGCCGGAATGGTGTGCAGCACATTTCTCCATCATTTTCAGCGAGTGCGTCTAAACCCGTTAGAACAGATGCCATTTCCTCCTCAAAGGGGTCATATGACACGCGGCTGATGGTTATTTCATCTCTGCCAGGCTTCATGCCTACTTTTTCAAGAACCTTACGATCTGCTCCTGCTAGGATGAATAGCATCATAAAGGTTCCAAACTGAGTGCCGTATTCGTCGGGTGCTCGTGGACCGAATTTAGACGCATCAAATAGGCTCCCTGGTGACATGTTCATGCATAGGGTCCGCCATAGAATTTCGGTCAAGCAGCGTTTCTGTCCGTCTTCTGTAGTCCTCTTTAAGGATAATACCAATTTCAGCCAGTTTTCGTCAAAGAGAAACATGCCAAATGGTCCTGTATCCTGTCTCCCTCCAACTTGGCTAACTTTACCCACGTAGAATCCACAGGTTTTGAGGACATGTCTATCTTCTGTATCCTCCATTGGAAGCTGAAAATCCAGACCTTTGTCCGCTGTAAAAATACTGGGAATGGGATTGATGCCAGCGAGATTAAAGTCAGGGACCCATCCAGGCAAAGAGTCTTGTCTGTCCTTGGAGTAGATGCAGTTGGACAGAATCTCTAGATTTTTGGTCTCAGAGATCATCTGTCGTGTCGCGGTTGTAAAAACGTCGGCCGTCGAGCATCGATAATCCGTTTTGAAACGGTCCCCTGAAACAACGTTTAAGATGCCGTATAACGAGAATATCTTGTCTCTAGGGTCCGAGGCTCGAAATGTCCAAAAACATTCCACAAGCTGGTCTAAAGAAAATAATTTTCTGTGAGCTTTAGCAATCTCCTCGTTGCTGTCGTCGATTTTGCCTAGATTCTCTCGCCATTTATACATCTCTGCCATGTTCCACTCCACAGCAACAGCGACATCGTTCTCGGGCACGAAGTCCTTTGATTTGGCAGAGCCGAGCTTGGCTTCGTTGTGTCTGATTGCGTCTGATACTGTCCCGAGGGAAGCCCAGGAGAGAAGGTTGCTTCCAAGATGTAGGATGAGAACGCCTGGTAAGATTGCTTCTTGAACGATCCAGGCACGTCTAAACCATTGCCTCTGAAAGATACTAGCCAAAGCAACCCACTCTTCACGGGAAATGAAGGGGATCCCATGTTCTTGATACTTTTCTTTGTTGCCACCATATGGCTCAATTTGACTCTCCTGAAACCTCTTGGAGTGGGTCGCCAACGTGTGAAGTGTCTTGAGACCAATTTCGGAATGCTGGTCATCTGGTCCCAGCCATGCCACGACGAATGAAGCTCTCGAGTAGATGCGATCCATCATACTTACCTGAGCGCTCTTCTCCTCCAGATCATCTTGATTGATGCATATGGCATCCGCCCAAATACGTTTGTGAGCCCAGTCTTCGGTTCGGGGAATGGCTGTTGGTTGTGGATCTTGTGTTCCAGACAGACTCTCCAATAGAGAAACGACTTCGTCATGGCCGCCAACCCTCGCTAGATCAATTGGCATAATGCCATCCTGGTCCTTGGCAGCTCTCAGGGAGCCTCTATTACATAGTGTTCGGACGCATTCGAGATGCCCCTTCTCCGCCGCATAATGCAGCGCAGTCCGTGCATTGAGATCGCGTGCATGCACATCAGCTCCATGTTTGATCCACATCTCGACATAATCGTGTCTCCCGCTTCCTGAAGCGAAATGCAAGTAAGTCCGATCTCCAATTGGATCTGGGCGGTTTATCTCGTTGGCGAAGACTGCCTCTGGTATGGTGCTCAGGGCATCGTGCAAGCTCTGCTGAATGAGGAGCGGGCGATCATTGACGAGGATGGGAATCTTGTTTGAGGCTTCATACTGTGGGCTGGCGGCGTTGAAATGATCACGGAATTGATTTCCATGGGCGAATGGATTACCCCAAGTATATGATAGGCAATGGTATGTTGTAGAGGTATCATCTAGATTGTGAGTGGTAAGAGAAAAGCTTAGTTTGCCATCTGATGTGGTGCCGAGCCTCTCAATGAGTCTGATGGACTTGGAATCTGGTAGTCGATCGTAAGTAAAGGGGAGTGGTGAATTGATGGTCTCCATATCCTTCGCTTCTTCCTCAATTTCCATGGTTTCTTTCAATATACTCTTCGGTATGACGATGGTTTATTAATGAACCACTACGTAAGCATGCCTCTCTATTAACGGTGTGGCTTTGAATTACTTGTACATGATCTGGCGCAGCTGAAAAGTATCCTTTAGGTAGTGAACACGCATGAAGTCGGAAAGCAACCAACCCGGTCCTTGTCACATTGAGGCTTCTTCATCCCACGTGGAGGCTTGAGCCAGATTCCGCCCCTTTTGTTCCCTTTGGGTCCTTGAAGGTCTTGTTTTGAATGCCAACAAATGATGCTTGTTTGAGCATGCTGAAGCTTGTCTCGGCTGAGGCTGTGAGGACAGGGAGGGCCCCGGGGGGGGAGGAGAGAAACATGCAGGGCATCCGTCTGTCTCTCTCTCTGTCCGTCATGCTCGGGGGATTCGTTGGCAGGTGGAGAACAGGTGGGTTTCTAAGCAGACCGCCATATCAACACAGCCATTGAGGATGTTTCTGATTTTGCAGGGCCAAAGTAGAATTGATGTACCATCGATCTCATCAGTGACCGTGACAGTGATGCTGATGGTATGTACAATCCAGCATACATGCCCTGTAATGCCCTGAGCAACCGTTCTTAGCGCTGGATAGGCGCTGATACTTGCTGGAATGGGGACCCAAGAGCATTACAGAATTTCGGAGAGATGAATCCTCAGCCAAACATCAGCAGCCATGCTTCCAAAAATAGTCAAAAGTACTTGTCGAAAAACCTGTTTTTTGTCTTGATCCAATCTCCAAGGGCGGCTACTCGATACCAACAAGGTACAAGGTGATACCTGCTTCTGCATTCACCCATCACTGCCTCCGAAAAGCTGCTAGCATCGTCATTGGCCCAGGCCGTTGTTACCTCAAGCCCAAAGCACCGTTGCTGGGCCAACTCGCCACGCATGCACTTTGTTTGGTGCATAAGCTCCATGGAGCTCTCTCCACTGCCCAGTGTCACCATCCGAGAGGTCCCAAAAAGCACAGTTCCCTTTTGGAAGCGACCCTGCATCTTGCATCTTGCTTCTTACTCCTCTCCCCCCTCTGAATCTTCAGCAACCCATCTCATGATTCCTCCAGTAGCACACACGACATACGACACAAACACCTGCAGGAATCCGGTTGAAACCTCAATTCCAGCGGGCGCTCCTTGCGCATCACTGCATATCATCAACCTCAACACACCTTCTCTCCATCCCCACCCCCGGTCTAACTTTGCGGTAGCGCAAGCCATTGAACTTTGGATCCGAATCTAACAACATTCCAAACCTTGGTGCATCGCAATCAATCAACAGCATGGACCGGCCAGACTCGCCCTCTCAGCCGCCCGACTACCACCAGCACCACCACCATCATCATTTACCAGAGTATGACGATGAGCGCGACTATTCCCCCAACAGCCACAACGCCGCCGCCGTTAGATTGTTGACATCCGTCGAAGAATCACATGAGAGACCGTACGTAGTACAACCATCTTCAATAACAACAAATAGCCCCCCTCCCTCGTCAACAACAAACCCCTCCCTTCCCAGGAAAGCAATCCAAGGGCCAACTGTGAACCAACCGCCCATGGCCGTGGACGAGTGTCTAGGAACTGTCTCAGGGTTGAGACTCAAGAACAAGATGGATCACTCACAGACAGCAAGCAACTCCTCCCTCTCTGGCCCCTCCTCTCTTATCCCTTCGGCTTCCTCTAAATCTCCTCCCTCTCTTCCCTCTACCAATCTCCTAGCCCTTCAAGAACCTGCAAAGTTGCAAATGGGTCATAGGACAGCAGCGAATAGTGCCTCTGCAAACAGTGCAGAGACTCTCCCAACTCTCCCAGAAGGTCCAAGTGAACGACTCCAACTACGAAAAGACGGAACTACCACCCCCACGTTAGGCC
Source organism: Hypomyces rosellus (assembly GCA_011799845.1). NCBI lineage: Eukaryota > Fungi > Ascomycota > Sordariomycetes > Hypocreales > Hypocreaceae > Hypomyces > Hypomyces rosellus. Next base: position 1,450,200 of record WWCI01000001.1, read on the forward strand.
CAGCGGCAACGACGTCAGAGTTCACAGGAAAGATGGACTGTAAAGCTAAATGGAAGACGAAAAACTCACAAGAACCACGCTTTAGTATTCGATCTCCACGCCGACACTATGCGCCAAGCGTCATGTCCTCACACACCAGGACCGGATCTATAATAGACGATGCACCCAGAATGCCGCCGCCAGATCGTCACTACATGGACTACAGAGACGATAACAACGGTTCCCCTGATAGGCCATGGTCGCCTGGTTCAAGAATGTCTGATTACGGCCGACCACCTCCCTCTAATATCTCTTATGAGCCCTCAGATATCAATGGCAGTCCTAGACCAGGAACTCCCGTGGCAGGATACGGCGGTAGTCCTCGACGACCACTGCCCCCGGCTCCTGGATTCTCTCACTCCCGACATAGCTCTCATATAGCGGATGATGCCACATACTCTATACCCCTAGATCACCACGATGAGGATGACGACGATATTTTCGGCCCCGAGTCAGATCTTAGTGAATCTCGACCTTTCCCGACTGATCGCGAGTCTTTCCAGTCAGAGTCTCAGGAAACATTGAACGAAGATGAGGAATATTATGAGAAACATGAGCACTACGGTCCAGCACCGGATGGAGCTCAAGAGCGACGTGGTGTTCGTGCGCCGCAAATGTCGAAAAAAGAAGTCCAGCTTATCAATGGAGAACTTGTGCTGGAGTGTAAGATTCCTACCATCTTATACAGTTTCTTGCCTCGCCGAGATGAGATTGAATTCACTCATATGAGATACACCGCCGTGACCTGCGACCCTGATGATTTTGTCGAGAAGGGATACAAGTTACGACAGAGTGTCGGGAGGACAACTCGAGAGACGGAGCTTTTCATCTGTGTTACCATGTATAACGAAGATGAGATTTTGTTCACAAGAACGATGCATGCCGTCATGAAGAACATCTCTCATTTCTGCTCCCGAACTCGTTCTCGTACATGGGGCGAGAACGGTTGGCAGAAGATTGTTGTCTGTATCATTTCCGACGGTCGTGAGAAAATCCATCCTCGTACCTTGGACGCCTTGGCTGCCATGGGAGTGTATCAACACGGTATTGCCAAGAATTTTGTCAACAACAGAGCCGTGCAGGCTCACGTCTACGAGTACACTACACAGGTTTCCCTAGACTCAGATCTCAAGTTCAAGGGTGCCGAGAAGGGCATTGTGCCGTGCCAGATCATCTTCTGTCTCAAAGAGAAGAATCAGCGTAAGCTCAACTCGCACCGATGGTTCTTCAACGCTTTTGGAAAGGCCCTCAACCCCAACGTCTGCATCCTCCTTGACGTGGGTACCCGCCCTGGAGGCAATTCTCTCTACCATTTGTGGAAAGCCTTCGATACCGATTCCAACGTCGCCGGAGCTTGTGGTGAGATTAAGGCAATGAAGGGTAAATATGGCTCCTTTCTCCTGAATCCTCTGGTAGCTTCTCAGAATTTTGAGTACAAGATGTCCAATATCCTTGACAAACCTTTGGAATCGGTTTTTGGCTACATTACCGTGTTGCCTGGCGCACTTAGTGCGTACCGATATCACGCGCTTCAAAACGATGAGACCGGGCATGGACCGTTGAGTCAGTACTTCAAAGGAGAGACGCTCCACGGTCAGCATGCGGATGTGTTCACGGCCAATATGTATCTGGCAGAAGATCGTATCCTCTGTTGGGAGTTGGTAGCGAAGCGTGGTGAAAGATGGGTTTTAAAGTACGTCAAGGGCTGTCATGGTGAAACCGACGTTCCTGGTAAGTTCTCCATCATTTCTAGACTACCACAACGGACTAAAAACTAATAACGATTTCAGACTCTGTTCCTGAATTCATCTCACAACGTCGAAGATGGCTAAACGGTGCCTTTTTCGCTGCTGTTTACTCTCTCGTTCAGTTCAGGCAGATTCTACAAACGGACCACACTCTCGCCCGCAAGATCCTCCTGTACATCGAGTTCGTCTATCAATTCGTCCAGTTGCTGTTCACCTACTTCTCATTGGCCAACTTCTACCTCGCATTCTACTTCGTCGCTGGCGGTCTCGCAGACCCAAGAGTTGATCCTTTTGGTCATGGCATAGGAGCAATCTTGTTCATCATCCTCAGATATACGTGCATCCTCCTGATTTCAACGCAGTTCATTCTGTCGCTGGGTAATCGGCCACAGGGTGCGAAGAAGCTATATATGGGAAGCATGATCATCTACAGTATCATCATGGTTTACACAACATTTGCCATCTTCTACATTGTCATTAGACAGCTTACTGATAAGGACAACGATGGCAAGAAGACTGTTTCACTTGGTAATAACGTTTTCACTAACCTGATTGTCTCCTTGGCCTCTACAACGGGACTGTATTTCTTCATGTCCTTTCTGTACTTGGATCCCTGGCACATGTTCACCTCTGCAGGGCAATACTTCTTGCTTCTCCCAAGTTATATTTGCACTCTTCAAGTGTATGCATTCTGCAACACCCACGACGTCACATGGGGTACCAAGGGCGACAATGTCATTAAGACAGATCTGGGAGGAGCTGTTGGAAAGGGCTCAACCGTCGAGCTTGAAATGCCCAGTGAACAGCTTGATATTGACAGCGGTTATGATGAAGCACTGCGCAATCTTCGTGATCGTGTTGAAGTTCCTTCACGACCTCCCACTGAGGCGCAGATGCAGGAGGATTACTACAAGAGCGTACGAACCTACATGGTCATATCTTGGATGGTTCTCAATGCCATTCTCGCCATGGCTATCTCTGAAATCTACAGCTCCAAGGGTATTGGTGACAACTTTTACCTCCGATTCCTTCTTTGGAGTGTTGCTGCTCTTGCAGCCTTCCGTGCTATTGGATCCACCACATTTGCCATCATCAACGTTGTCAATCTGGTGGTAGAAGGCAGGATACGCATGAGCCTCAAAATTCCCGATTGGATGCCCAGTTGGATGGGCGGCTTTGGTGATCGAATAAGCGAAACAATGAGCAGCGTAGGGAGCAGCATCACGAGTACGCTTAAGCGATAAAGATGCATCTGCTTTTTTTCGGGTTCGTAAATAAAAAAGGGGTTTTGTTTTTGTATTTTGTTTTTTCTTGAGTCTTTGATTATGACCGGCATGTCGAGTACTATACAGGGTCAGGATATATATGGGGAGGGGGTTATATCAGGTTTATGTTCGACTGCTTTGAAGGGGTAAAACCGATCGTCATGTTCGGCCGACCCTGTGTACGATGAATGTTTATAATGATTAGATTTGATGGTCAATGCAATCATCGATGGCTGACGAGAATTAATATATTCAACTTTGAATGTGTGTTTTAATATCAGAAATCTTGATCTTGCTATTGTGTGAAGATGAATCTTGTTTAACATCTCAACCAACAAGACCCCTTTGCTTATGTGTTTGAACATGGAGGCGGCAATGGTATTCAAGACTTCTTCATTCTTCAAGATTTTAATACACAAGAGATATCAAGTTTCCAATCACAACGCCAACCCAGTAATCCACACATAGTCTCCATTCATACATATCTCTTTCTCTATTCCTCCTCAGATTCTTCTTCTGCCACCTACATCACACAAATTGTTAGCTCATCTTTCTCGGCAGTTGTTGCTCAAATTTGAATTCTTACATTATCATGGAAGTTCTGCCCATCAGTGGTTTCGTGAATAACACCAGACCGAATGCAGAAGTCTCCAAATTTCTCCTCTTCTAGCCTCTCCAACGCGTATCGCTTCAGTAGGGACTTCATAATGACAAGAATCTCGTCTTCCTTGATGCTAGAGCGGTATAGCTTATTGAGTCGCTGGCCATGGTAGCCACCGCCTAAGTACATATTGTAGGCGCCGAAGGCTTTGCCTACAAATGCAACCTCGGCCAGCCATGGACGGGCGCAACCGTTAGGGCAGCCTGTCATGCGCATAACTATCGAGTCTTGACGGAGGCCGTTCTCTTCCAGGCAAGACTCGAGCTTGGAAATGAGAATGGGGAGGTATCTCTCTGATTCGGCCATAGCGAGACCGCATGTGGGGAAGGCTACACAGGCAGAGGAACTGAGACGGAGACCAGAAAACTGAACATTGTCCAATTTGTATTTCTTCAGTAGTTCCTTGATTGCGGGCAATTCATCGTCCCCGACGTTGCTCAGAGTTAGATGCTGGTTACCCGTAAGGCGGAATTCGCCTTTGTGTACCTTGGCAATCTCTCGCAGACCGGTCTTCATCTGGAATTCAGGGGTATCTTCAACCCGACCGTTCTCAATGAAGAAAGTGAAATGGCTCATGCCCGTCTCATCCTTTTGCCAACCGAAAGTGTCAATGTTGCTCTTAAACTCAAAAGTTTTCTCATTTTCAAACTTCTGGCCCCAAAGCTCCTCGACCTTGCCCCTGAAGACGTCCACACCCATATCGTCTATGGTGTACTTGAGACGAGCATGTTTACGGTTCTTGCGATCACCATTGTCGCGCTGGACAAGCATTATCTTCTCGCAGACAATGTGAACTTGATCCTTGGAGCAGTAACCAAACATTCGACCAGTTTGGGGATAGGTCTTCTTGTTGTTGTGAGTTGCACCCATGCCACCGCCAGCGAGGACGTTGAAACCTTCCAGATTGCCATCCTTGCTCTTAATGGCAATCAAGCCAATGTCGTGCGCATAAACGTCTGTGTCATTGTGGGGCGGGATAGCAATGGTGATCTTAAATTTACGAGGTAGATAAGTAGGACCATACAGAGGCTCAAAGTCCTGGACCGCATCACCAGCAATCTGGGTCTTCTTATTGTCCTCATCTGCAAGCCAAATCTCGTGATATGCAGTTGTGGAAGGGAGAAGATGGTCGCTGATCTTTTGAGAGTATGAATGCACCTCGCTGTGGTATTTGGATTGGGTGGGCAGAGAACTGCACATGACGTTTCGGCTCACGTCGCCGCAGGCAGCAATGGTGGTCAACAAAGCCCGGTTAATGGCTTGCATAGCTGGCCGCAGCTTGCCCTTGACAACGCCGTGGAACTGGAAGGTTTGTCTCGTGGTAAGCTTCATCGTCTCATTTCCTAGATTGGTGCTAATGTCGTCCATTTGTATCCATTGCTGAGGTGTGGCAACGCCACCTGGAAGTCTGCATCGGATCATAAAAGAATATGCAGGTTCCAGGCCCTGAGCTTTCCTTGCATCTCGAACATCACGATCGTCCTGCATATAAGTTCCATGAAACTTAGTTAGCTGCTGGTCGGCAGCAGAAATGGCTCCGGTAGTTGTGTCGTTCAGGCCTTCCACGATGGTGCCTCGGAGGTAATTTGAAGCAATTTTAATATCTTCGTTGGTGATTGGTGGTGGCTCGTCGGGGAGCCCATCGACACTGTCAACTCCGAGAGCTTGCCAAATTTTTGGCTCCCACTCTTGATAGCCGGTCTGGAAGCCGTCCGGGTCTTGATCGTCTCCCAACCCAGTATCCACGAATCGTTTGCCTCCAAGATTGCCCAGCACTCTGTCGAGGTCTTTGGCCGGCTTGTTATAATAAATTCTGTCTTCTTTTCGCGGCCAGTAGTGTTTATCACCCAAACCAAAGATGGAGTAATTAACTGCAGCAAGATCAAGGCCAGTGTTATCCTTGATCGCGTCCCAGAAAGGCAGCCCGTTTTGTGGGAACTCTCCCTGACCCGCTGTTGAGGTGATGAAGACGATGTTCTCTTCGGTTGGCAGATCTTCGATTGGGTAATCCTCCATGACCATCACGGTTGTCTTCAGGCCGCGAGCCCGACCTCTATTGCCCAGTCGCTTAGCCACGGTACTAGCATTTCCATTGTCAGAGGCGAACAAGATTGTAAGAGGAGCACCAAGAAGTCCCTCTAGAAGCTGGTTATAGGCGTCCTTTGCCTTCCTCTTCTGTGCAGCTCGAACTTCGGTTCCGAAATCTTGGCCGAGGTTTGAAGCGAATTGAGGCTCCTTTCTCATAATCTGGGTTAACTGATTGTCCCTAGCCAGGAAAGTCTTCAGCTCTTGTTTGATCAACTCTGAATCAAGAGAAAAGATTGGCTCTCCCTTTTCTTCGTTTTGGGGATTCCATCTGTATAAGGGCCAGTAACCGGTGTCTACGGCTTTCTTGGTTTCTTGCAAAACTGTCAAGGGGGAATCAGATTCGCCAAAATATGGTAGATAGGCTAGAACAACAGAGGGGCCGTTGAATTTATCCGCTTCCAACAGTGCCTGCAAGACTTGGGTATATGAGCTGTACACGGCAGTCGAGGCCACGTAAACATTACCAAAATTCATTGCATATAAACCAATATCTTTCTTTCGTCGATTGGCATCCGCTGCAGTCTTTTCAGAGTATGGGGTCGAGTCGATGATTAGCATATTGACATTCTCCCCTGAAGCAAGGACATGATGAACACCAGAATTGCCTAAATCATATGCCCAGGCATCCGAACCCATCAACCAAAGTGACTCTTTTCGGAACAGAGAGCGGTTAGATAGAAGCTTTTGGGCGATGGAAGATCCATCCTTCTCAAGTTTTTCGATGAGCTCGTCAGCGATCTCGTTGGACTTGGCTTGATCGTCAAAATTCAGCGTCCAACGTGCTAGCCAGCTCTTTGCTGCATCTGTAGTAAAGTCAGAGCTGCTCGTTGCTTGCTTAACCTCAGCAACAAACTTGGCACGCAGCTCCTTCCGTGCCAACAGAGAGCCAAACCCGAATTCAGGGCTTGTAGAGATGGTGGTGGAGATGCCGGTGTTCTGAGATTGTAGCGCATTGGCAATATATGTTCTATCACCAAAAAGCTGATCAAGGATTTTGGAATAAGCAGTCTCCAGCTTTGGTACCTCCAGTTCGCTCTCAGCAGAGGCCGTAGGCGCTTCCTTGGCGCCCACCTCCAGGTTCTGAATCGGCTTCTCAGCCGTAAGATTTTGCAAAACTCCTCGAAGAGCCTGAGTTGCCGCCTCTGAAGCGATGTACCCCAGCTGATGGCCAACGATAGTCTCCACACCACCAGGGCCGCTCCTTACAGACGACAAGACATCGATCAAAAGCGGACCCCATTTTGTAGTTTTCCTTTGAATCTGTTCCAGCACGGCTATCCTCTTGATGGAGCGTGGAATGCTTGCTACGAGCCTAGAACCAATCCAAGGTCTGTAAAGGCGCGGCGTGAGGATGCCAGCGTTGGCAAAGATTTCGCCCGACTTTGCATTGTCAATGGCCGAGGCGAAGTTGCCAGTGTCGGAACCGAAAATTAAGAGACAATTTTCGGCATTAGGAGGTCCCGTGTATTCAAAAGCGTTGTACTGTCTTCCAAAAGAAGTATTGAGCACATTCCAGATTCGAGAAGCGCAGACAAAAATATCCTCCGAGGTAACTCGTGGCGCTGCGGTTTCAACTGTCGTGGCTACAGATGAAAGACCCGTCGGGGTGGTAGCACTACTGGCCTGACTGGACTTGACTGAAGATCGAACAGACGGCGCTGATGAGGGAGTTACTACTGGCGGGATGCCACCAGCTTTCCCCGGGCCAGAGGTAGCAACAGGATCTTGATGGTCAGAAGAAACGGCGACGTGGCCGTCATCGGTATACAAGCCATCGGCAGAGATAATGCCGGCCTGGAACCTCCTAACACTCTCAATATCAAGAACGGTTCTTATAACCGAAGCATCCTCAAGGCCAATTGGCTGATCATTGACAGATGTGTCTGGAGAAAAGAAGTGTATGACAGCCTTGCCAGTGCGGACGGCCAGAGCATGAGCAGTAATAGCCATATCCTGAGCCTCCTGAAGAGATTCGGACTGCAGAAATGTCCATCCTGAATTCCGTATTGCGGTAATGACAGAGTAGTCGGCAAAACCGCGTGGTTGAAGGGATACATGAAGGACAACGGGGTAGTTACCAAGTTTGTATAAGTGGGAGATGGAAGGCAGCAGGATAGATGATGATGTAGTGACGGAGACGAACTTCCCTGATCTTATGGGAGTGAAGACGGAAAGCAGGGGGTCTGTGTTGTGACGAATGTATTGTATCTGGTGTCAGTTGGTCAGTCAAGTCATCTGGAGAAATGCGGTCACAGTGTTGGTTCGGGCTGTCGGCCAACCAAGCCTCGGATCGTCGTCACTATAAAGCGCCACAAGTAACTTACTTCTGGGGCGGCATCTTCAGTGGCAGCAACAATTCCTTGCTCTTTATGAGCAGCAATTTGCTTGAGATGAGATGAGAACTCGGAGTCGGTAGAGAGAGAAGGCTGTACGGAAATGACCACATCGCTGGACAAGTAAGCGATTCTCGCCGCTGAGAACAGTGCCGTGTTAGTCAACTCAACACCAATGAGAAGAGAGACCTGGAGAGTATGTCAATTGTACGTACCAGCCTCTTCAGGCGTGCGAATCTGATGAGAAGTCGCCATTTCTCGTGACTGCCAAAATCAAATTCAACAAAATCACAGAGTATTGAAACTGGGTAAGAAGTAAAAAAGAGAAGGGATCACAAGATGAGCAGGTGAGGCGAGAAGCAAGTGGTTTATATGAGGCAGGCAGGACCACCTCCCCTCCCCCCTCCCCCCAAAATTAATCAGTCCAATCCATTTTTTTTAATTCCCTCCCATTCCTGTTACAAGCAAAGCCCAGCACTAAATGACAATCCGTCTTCATCACCCAAGGCGTCAAAGGAAACATGCCAATGGATCCACCATTGCCGTGGTCGGTGGATGGACGCCTTCAGCCAAATACTTTTGATTCCCCGCAGAGACCCGAGTTTTGAGGATTGCGTGATTGCTTAGCGCTTCGACGTCTGCTGCAACATGTTGCCTGGGCGCCACTTGCGACTGGACGGAGGCGATGGCGAAATCGGTCTCTCTGACAAATCCCTGCTGTCAGATTCGTTCGTTTATTTTCTTTTATTCAGAGAAAAAGGGAGACGCGCAAATGGGGGCCTTGTACTGCGTGACCGTCGATGGGGGTACGGCATTTGACAACACCCAGCAGTCAATAAGCCTGTTCGCTCCATCTTGAAAATAGTAGACTCTCTATATATCAATCATCTATATTGCTGCTGCTGCTGCTGCTGGCACTGCTTGTACTGCCAGGTGTCAAGGTAAGCTCGAAATACCGAGGCCATCGAGACATCCATGGATAGGTACGTACGGATTAAACCAACACATATACATACGCATAATGGATCCCATGGATCCCGTCATCATCTTCTCAAAAAGGACCCTGGTCAAAATCATGCCGAGCGTGCGTGCACCTCGCCCTCCACGCGACTTCCGCTCCCCCCCATTCAACTGACACCGACGAACCGAAATAAGTTGGGATGGATGCTGGACGATGGCAGTCACACTAAAAATTCAACTTGTCACTGTCCGAATGCCGAGCCAAGCGACCCACCATGTGTGTATTTTAAAAGAAGGACAATGAACCTTGTCTTGTACAAGGCCCAAGCAAAATGACACCCATCGCAATTCGTCACTCGGTCTTCTCCAAAAATAATTAGTATATGTATAAACGATCGTAGGCTCGTCCCCCCCTGCTGCAGGTTTATATACAAGTCCCATGCACCCGCCAACTTGATACCCTGACTACGGAATCTCATGTCTCCCGCGAGTCGACCCCAAAAACTATCGTTAGACGTCACGCCATCAGAATCAACCGCCAATCAATCCCCAGCTTAACATGAGCAGCCTTCCTGAGACGGTTGTGTTGTGTTCGTCCTCACATCAATCACTAGGTAACGTTAGTGTCTCGACATGGAGACTCGTATTTTCCCCAAATGCAAGACTTACTTTGGCTGGTAGCCTGGGCAGCGGTGTCAGTTCCCTCCATTCCCGGTAGAGCCTGGGCTATCCTCTTGAAGAGATTTTGCACATTGTGGCCAAGTTTTGCGCTGGTCTCTACGAACTTTAAACCTTGCCTCTTAGCCTCCTCTTCTCCTTGTTGGGTTGTCACCTCCCGCTTGTCGTTCAAATCAGTCTTGTTGCCCACTAGCACAATAATTACATCGTTGCCTCGCTCAGCTCGAACATCGTCGATCCACTTCTTGGTATTTTGGAATGATTTCGCGTCTGTAAAAGTACGAAGCGTTAGTCGTGGTGTAACGGAGTAGGGTCTATAGGTAGGTCGGGAGGGTTCGTACTGGAGATGTCGTAGACAACGACAGCCACACTCGAGTCGCGAATATACGATGGGATCAAACTTCGAAACCGTTCTTGGCCAGCGGTATCCCACAGCTGTAGTCGTACTGTCCGATCTTCGAGGTACATAGTCTAAAGGTTGGTTGTTAGGCTTCCCCATCTTCCGAATGATGGGTCGGTGTATGTAGGTTCATTCTACCTTGGATAGGAAATCGATACCGATCGTCGCTTGATACATGTTGTCGAACGAGTCGTACATGAAACGAGTGATCAGGGATGTCTTGCCCACTGTCGCAAACTCCATCAGTTACGATTCCGACAAGACATGGCGGGGTTGGTTCGTCGTCGACATACCGCTTTGTTCGCCCAAGAAGACCAGCCTAGCCTCGGATTAGCAGAGGGTTCCGAAGGACTATGATGTATGATGCTACAGACTTGAACTTCTTCAAGGGGTTATTGTATGATCCGCTTGCTTGCGCCATGATTGCAGCTGGTTATTGCGGTGTCGAACCAAGGTCTTGAACTGGGATTAGAAGGTGGTTGATTATGGACGGGAGGCAATGTCAGATTAGACGGCTCGTGCTTCTGTCGTTCTAAGATTTTGAGGCTTTTTTTTTGCGAGGATCTATTCCGTATCATGAACTACGTGGAGATTGTAGTTTATAAGAAGGTGACAGTGTCAACCAAGTCAAGTGTCGCCAGGCTGCCGGTAAACCTCAAAAGAGCCACGCGTGGTGGATAAGGAGAATAGACGGTCCCCGGCCGGAGGTCCAGGGTTGCTTTGTACGGAGCGCTGTGCAGTTTTTCTCCTGCGGCTAGTGGTGGCGTTGCACCATTCCTAATTGTACCTATTTAGGTTGTGTCTGTCCGTCTGTCTGTCTCTCTATCTTGAGTAGAACCGTAAGAGTATCACTCAAGGTCTTCTAGCTCTGAAAAATTTCGATGCCTAGCTCAATTGTAAATTAAACCAAACGATGTAATTAGGCTGCACAGAATAGTACATGCAATGCCTTGGCGAGGGGGAAACAATCTTGGGGGAACAATCTTGATGCCTTCAGTCCGTTACAGACGGTTGCTGTATTAGGCTTAGTCTGTTTTATGGAGTTGACTAGTGGGGGTTCCACTAAAAATTCTTGAGAAAGTTGACTGACAATGGACGTCGCAAATCCCCCACTGTCAAGTTTCTTCGATATCAACACCTCGTCGATACGAGAAGAACATTCACCACTCAAAGTGTAGGCTCGCGATCAATTGAGATGCCTGTTCTACGATCCAGCACCGCCGGTTCGGGCGAGGCCCCAAAGCAGTACAGCCAGCCATCCAGAAAAGGAAAGAAGGCATGGAGGAAAAACGTCGATGTGACAGAGGTCGAAACTGGTCTCCAAGAATTGAATGAGGAAATCATTCGAGGGTATGGCTGCTACCCCAGACAATTTATATGGCAAAATATACTAACGCTTGTAACAGAGGTGTTATCCGAGAGAAGGATTCTTCAGAACTCTTCACCATCGACGTCAAGGGCGACGCCAAGATCCCAAAGAAACTAAACAAACATGTCAAGAAAGGTCTACGGGCTGACGAGATCATCAACCAGCGTTCCGCTGTCCCCGCCGTGTCTATGCGCAAGCGACCAGGCGACAAGACAACCGACGGGATCATTGCCCCCAAACGTCAGCGCACCGACTGGGTCTCTCACAAGGACCTCACCCGCTTGAAAAAAGTGGCCGATGGTCAACATGAAAGTACCATTGTCATCAAGGACGCTACATATGACGTTTGGGGTGCCCCGGAGGAACCAAAGGCCAACGGCCCAACTGACTTCATCGACGAGAAATCCAAGGCCAAAGTCCCCAAGTCCATGAAGAAGGAGCCCATCTCCCTGCTGGCCAATGGCAAGCAAGCCCCCGCCGTTCCCAAGCCCACCGGAGGATACAGCTACAACCCCATTTTCACAGACTACGAGGGGCGATTAGCCGATGAAAGCACTAAAGCTCTCGAGGCCGAGAAGAAGCGTCACGAGGAAGAGCTTGCGGAATTAGAGAGGAAGGCAGCTGTTGCACGGTCGGCTGCTGAGGCTGAAGCCGCCGAGGAGCGAGCTAATATGTCTGAATGGGAGGAGGACTCTGAGTGGGAAGGTTTCCAGAGCGGTGTCGAGGACGAAAAGCCCAGTACCAAGCAGCCTAAGCGCAAGACCCAGACCCAGCGCAATCGCATTAAGCGCAGAAAAGAAGAGGAACAGCTAGCCAAGAACAAAGCCGCCACCAAAGCCCGTCGCGCACAGGAACAGCGCATCAAGGAAATCGTTGAAGAAGTGGTCGAGAAGGAGGCCCAAAAAGCCCTCGTCCTGGCAGAAGATTCCGACACCAATAGCGAGATTGGCGAGGAGAAGTTGCGGAGGAGACAGATTGGCAAGTACAAGCTCCCCGAAAAGGATTTGGAACTCGTTTTGCCAGATGAGTTGCAGGAGTCGCTGCGGCTCTTGAAACCGGAGGGCAACCTGTTGAAAGACAGATACCGAAGTTTGTTGCTCAGAGGAAAGATGGAGACCCGGAGACACCTCCCATTCAAGAAGCAGGCCAAAAAGAAGGTTACAGAAAAGTGGACACACAAGGATTTTGTTTTATAGATACTCTAATTTTCTCGCATGTTGGGATAATCGATGGCGTTCGGCACCGGATATTATATGCGGTCATGATATTAACGTGGTCAGTGAGTGGCAAAATAGCGCTCTATCGTCCCATCCTACAGACGCTTTAGATCTAACAAAATCTAAACAACCTTTAGAAACTCATCAAGTCTAAATCCAGGTTAGCAATCAAGACCACGAGGTGAAGTGGAAAGAGAAAATATGAATGACTTGGACATACCTCTACCAAACAACCCTCGCTTCGCCCAATCCATCGCCATTAGACACCTCGTCCTGAAACTGACGCTCTGTGCAAAATATACGGATCTCCAAGCATACACAGCCCACAAGCCACCAGCCAGACTCCAGCCGTCGCCAAGATCAAACACAGCTGAATTACCAATGTAAGCTAGGCTACCTAGGTGGCGGTATTCAAATGCCTTATGAACGGCCGCGTCCAAGTCTCCATCTCGGATGCCATTGGCTATCATGGCATCCGAAATTCTTGCCATCTTGTTAAACTTGTGGGCAAGATAATTACCCTGCTGGTGCGCACGCTGAGCTGTGGCGGGGAGTGATGTTAGTTTGCTGTCGATTTGGTTGAGTAATTCACGGAGCTCGCCAAAGTCCAGGGTGCCGGATTGGTCTTTGTCGAACTCGGCAAAAAGCTTGTCAAGACGCTTGAGGTGATTAATAGCTTGTGGGAACCGTTTCTTGACATCTTGGGCAACATTGCGCCACTCGGAAAAGTGAAGCTGAAGTGTCTCGGGATCCTTTCCGTGCTTCCATGCGAGAGTACGGAGGAAGGATACTATGTGACCGGCAATATTGTTTTGGACAGTAGCGCAATCCCCAATGGCATAGACATCTCCCAGGGCAGTGCCATTCACTCTCAAGTGTGCATCCGTTTCCAAGGCCATTCGGTTGGTTTGAAAATCCCCGAGTTTCTTGGCTAGCTTTTGACACAAAGGACTTTGAGAAACGCCAGTGGACCACAGACAGAATCCTATCGGAAGCTCCTTCGTCACCACAGTACCATTTTCTTGTTTCTGTGTAAATATGATCTTGTCGGCTTGGACTTCCTTCACTCTCGAGTTGGTGAGAATCTCGACCTGATCGCGGGCAAAACGGTCTTCGGCATATTTGGAAACGGTCTCATCGTAAGTATTGAGGATGTGGCTTCGGCTTTGAATAAGATGGACAGAAATTTCGTTTCGCAAAAGCCGAGGGAAATGTCGGGTCAAGTCTTCATTCAACAGATCAAAGAGCTCCGCCGCAAATTCAACACCCGTCGGGCCACCGCCGCTTACAACAAAGGAGAGAAGTCGTTTCCGTTCCTCATCTGCCGTCGATGGGAGGCATGCTAGTTCGAGATTTTGGATAACTTTATTTCGAATTTTCCGAGCATCGTCAATGTCTTTGAGGAAGAAGGCGTTCTCCAACCCCTTGACGCCATGCGGATTGGTGACAGATCCAACTGCAATAACCAACTTGTCGTATGGGACGTAGAACCGGACCTCTTTCCCTTTCGCATCAAGTTGCGACACTTCAATCAGCTTCTCAGAAAACTCAATGTCTTCAGCTCTAGCCCGGACAAAATGACCATTCACTCGACTTAATATTCGGCGGATCGGCTCGACAAGGGATCGCAGCTCTAGAGTTCCAACAGTGGCTGACGGAAGCATTGGAGTAAATAGAAAGTAGTTGGTGGGCGATATGACAGTGACGTGATAGTCATCCGGATTGAGCTCCTTCAGGAGAGCCACACCACCCCAACCACCACCCAAAATGACAAGTCTGGGCTTGTGTTTATTCTGTCTTCTTTCCTCGCACTCGTCATCATCGATAAAAACGTCGGCAATTGGCAAGTTCTTGGGCCCACCATAACGTGGTTGAAGCGCCAGTTGCGACACATCAATATCGCTCTGAGTGGGATGCTCCGAGTAAGTGCTAGCATCGTATATAAAAAAGGCCAAGACTCCGGCGCCCACGACTGTGATGGAGATGCCCAGCCATGCCGCAGCTCTATAGCAAAAGTTCAGTAGCCATGAATTGGGCTGAGGTAGCGGTTTGCCTGATAGAGATCGAGTAAAAACTAGGCTAGAAGTTTGGCTTTGTGCTATCAGATTTCGTCTGGCACTGGATCGAGTATGGATTTTGGAGAATGCTCGAAGCTGTCCCACGGAGGACTGTAGTCTGCTTCTCGTCGTCGTCGCAATGTGTGAACTTGCCAAGGCCCGTTGCCTGGTGGCACTGCTGGTCACCGAGCGGAGGGATCCCAGAGCTCGCAACGAAGTTGCTAGCATCATCGAATGCGGGACCTTGGAATATTGATGTTCAGCCGCAGTGACGCAAACTTGGTATCAAACTTTGGAATCAAGTTTTATGAATGGTTAACCTGAAGCAGCAAAAGTAATTGACGCCTGCGCCAGAGGATTGGGGGATATGACGAGGATAAATAGAGAATAACAATTCAAGTGCTGTTGTTTGGGAGTCAAAAATCAATGGTGGGAAAATGGCAAGAGCTGTCCAACTCGGTTCGCGATCTTGCTATCGGAAGTCGGACTTTCGGTAACATGGCGTCATAGGCTTCACAGCAGTGCTGCAAAACTTGAAAATGCCCCTCCAATCGAACGCTTCAGCCGTGATCGAGGTATTTTTTAGGTCTTGATTAGTGGACGATGAGTTTACTTCAGTGGGCTACAGCCTCCCGGATCTTCCGTGTCCAGTTACCAAAAATGGGCTCCCGCTAGCTTCAGAGTGGCCAAGGTGTGCCAGTAGCTAAGACATTGGATTCATTGCTGATGCTACGATATCGGGAACCCAAACAAACATGAGTCAAAAAGATGAGATCATTCCTCAAGGGCACTGATTGGGTAAGCAGGGATGCAGTTGTATGTATGATATTGAAAAGATATATGCGAGTGCAAATGCGATGGCGATAATGCAAGGCAAACATTGAAAAGTGACGCTGATCTGGCTTCGTTAACAGCGAAAGTATCTCTGTTCGACCCAACGCTGCTCTTGTGACAAAAGGTTGCATACCACGACAGTGATGTCTGGGAATACCGTCATCAATCGATGCAGCCCAACTCGCCCAGCCGAATATGTCGCTAGAACAATTCTCTCAAGCGCTACGCCGTGGTCCACCAGAACCTGCACCGCCATCAAGGCAGACCCTCCACTGGCCATCTGGGTATCCAGCAGTAGGACGCTCTCATGCTTGTTAATATCCTCCGGTAGGCGTAGATAATGCAGCTCTGGTTCACCGGTGGAGTAGCTAGACTGGATCAGTATGCGACCCGTCCTGCAATCCGGAATGGTTTTCCTGAGCGCAGGTTCAAACGCTGAGCCACCACGAAGGACAATAACTGCGCTGACTTCTCCCTTGGGCTTCAATCCACGATATTTGTGGCCCTGTGGTGTCTCAATGGCCACCCCTTCGAACTGGACGTTGTTAAGAGCCCTGTTTTTTTAAAAAGAAGATGAAATGAGTATGCATCCACAGTGAACCAGATCTGTTATGAACTTACTGTTCGATGATTAAGGCTGCGAGACGATCGAAGTAGAAGATGAAATCCTCTGCCGATGTGTCTATATCTTGAAGAATGGTATTCATGAACTTGATTTGTGGCGAGTCATCCAGGATGACCACACGATCAGAGAGAGGCGCTTCCCTATCCCTGACTTCCAGTCTAGCCAAAGCTTCGCGGTGATGTGTAGACTTCTCAAACAGCTTCTTCTCAATAAACTGAACCATCATGTCTTCAAATTCTCAGCCTGCATGAAAGGAAACGGTCATCAATCGGTAGAATAACTCACCCAAGGCGACACGATTCTCAATTCCTCTTGGCACAATCAGATCAGCCACCTTTCGTTGCGGTTCGACAAACTAAGAACGGCGGATCAGAATAAGTACATGTTGCATCTCATAGAGCACATATGCAAGGCATCATAACTTACCTTTTCGAAATTTGGCTTTACAAAGTTGAACCACTGCTTGATGCAGCCTTCAACATCTCGCCCTCGCTCTCGAACATCTCTGACAACTAAATAAAAGTTTACCGTTAGTATTAGTTCATCATCCAGGACATGGCACTATATCAGCTTACTTCTTCGGGACAAACAAGTATCTGCGTCGGCAGCGCAGTAAATCTAGCCTCGAATTAGAGCTCACATTATGAACACCCATGCAATTACTACATACAGCCATATCGAGAAGCGCACGAACACGTGGGTCGTAGAGTGCGAAGATGCCTTCTAGAACGAGAACGTGTGGGGAGTAAATGGATGTCGTATTCTCCAGCCGCGCATGATGGGCAAACGAATAGACGGGGATCTCTGCTCGCTTCCTGAGATATCGCGTTAATGAGCATGTACAATACGTTCACTACTCCCGTGGCTAGTTACCCTGCTTTCAAATCTTGCAGACTACTGATGAGAGCGTCGAAATCGATAGCCTATGGACACAGAATTAAGATCTCAGTGATCGTGACTCTAAATGAAAGCCAGAGGCCTCAGATGATGAATACGTACATCGGGAGAGTCAAAATCGTATTCATTAGCAAATGCAAGCTTCGATTGCTCAGGCGTCAGTGTCTTGTAAAATGAGTCCTGAACTTTGTCATTAGCCACGGACAGCTTCAAACTCGATTCTTATTGGGCGGTCATGCCATGGATAGAATGACGACCCAGGGCAGGTTCAGCTTCTTCACTATCGCCTGCGACAGCGTGGACTTTCCAGATCCCGAACTGCCTGCGACAGCGATTATGCTAACATCTGCCCATGGCGGAGAGTAGTAAGCTCGCTTCTGAACCGTGACATGACTTTCGAGTTCCGACATTTTTGCCAATAAGAATAGGGTAGGCGGCGTCCCGGGCCGTATATCTGTGTTGCCGTCCGGATAAGAATAAGCTGTTACGAGTCAGGAAAACAAGGCTACGCTTTCATCTTCCTTGGGCTGACGATTTGACGGGTGGGCAAAAGCTCGCCTGATCCACCGAGCTGTAGCTAATAAATCGAGGCAGCTAGACGAGAGACCGACAGGTAGGCTGAAAATAAGAGAGGGAGAGAGGGAGGGGGGGCGGAGAGACGAGGAAGCTCGCTGGGAATAACCGGCCGTCGTCGTTAGATATGTACCTAATTATATCAAAGAAGCTCGATGATGAAGCAAACTGACGGTCAGATCAGTATGCTGGGCAGAAGCAGTCGGGTTGCGTTGTTGCAGCTTTCACAGCTACCAACCCACTCAAGGACTTATGGAGCAACTTCAAGGTCTTGTCGTGGGACGGCGATGCCCGCTTTCATGTCTAGCATCCACTAACCTAACTGCACATGGGGTTTTCTGTTCAAGCGAACATTGAGCCACGCTGATAGGTCTGATAGGGCTAGGTTATTATGACAGGAATAAGCAAAACTGTGATGGGGGGTGTGTGCTTTTTTTTTCTCCCTCTCTCTCATCTGCCAAGCTGCGTATGTACTGCTTGGTGTTTGGCGGAAGGGAGGGAGACAGCGGGTGGTGGATAGGATAAATATGTGGAAGGATAGGGTGTCAACAGAATATTAGACATTTTGCATAATCAGTGGGTACTTGAACTCTATTATAACCCTCTGTTTTTGAGGGTTTTGGCTCACGTATCCATCACCCACATCATGATTTTATTTAGCAGTCAGATCATGAGTTCTCTCACGCAAACCTAGCCCGGTATTCGAGGCGGGCGCGCTAATCATTCTTAGGGTAGCCTTAAAACTGGAGGATCGATTTTGCAAGCCGCTCGCCACGCAAGAGCTGCGGGGCCTTATTGGAATGGAACCCTCCATCACAGCAGCTACGCCAGAAGATGTCCTTCCAGTGCCAGAGTTTGCCAACTTTTGGGCGGCTTTCATTGCCCTTGCATCGTTAAATACTAATGCCACATGTATATAGGTACAAGCAGATTGATCTGCATGTCTTGTCGTCTTGGAACGCTGTATGAAAAAGGGGCCTACCAGTGAGATTGAGTTACTGTGCATGTTGCTGGAACTCACCGCCGGGGACCAGAAACTTCGCATCACCACCCATCTATCACATAAAGTGGACATCAGTTTGGCCAAGACATCGTGTTTTTCGTGCATATTTGAGCATGCCTTGTTTTTGTATTTAAGTTTGTCTCTAAATGAAGCGAGACAAACTGCAACGCCATCATGGGTTGATGAACCCTCGTCCACGTGCATCGTCGTCGACGGCACCCGCTCTATTGACGCCTAAAAGCTGTAAGCTGAGATATATTTGAACGAAAAACACTTTGATTTAATTATTTCCCCCTTTTCAAATGACCCATATACATTGCCATTAGTACTATACACTTATCCCCAGGCATTTGTAATCCGTGAATATTGCCCAAGTGTCCCTAATGTGATGATAACTATCTTGTAGCTTCCCTGTTGAGATCTTGGAGTCGTCCCAACTCCAGCATTAGCCTATAAATGTAGATGCCCATATCGATTTCTCGAAATGCTTTGGAAAACCATGCCCGCCCTTGCTCCGCAATCTCTTTGGCCCTTTGCTGTCCTGCTTCGGTCGATGTCAAATACATGACCAGCTCTGGAAGCTCTTCCATGCTCTGACTGACAGGTATGTAATGGATCCATGGTATAAGCCGATCATCATGCCATTCTCGGAAAATGGTCTGCTTGAGAGGAGCTGACTTTGAGGCTAAAAGTTTATACCAGCGACCGCTGATACCGTTGCCATCGAGATCAAAGACGAGCCGT
Source organism: Hypomyces rosellus (assembly GCA_011799845.1). Classification (NCBI taxonomy): domain Eukaryota; kingdom Fungi; phylum Ascomycota; class Sordariomycetes; order Hypocreales; family Hypocreaceae; genus Hypomyces; species Hypomyces rosellus. The sequence continues at coordinate 1,469,691 of WWCI01000001.1, forward strand.
GATTTTAGGGGTTGGTCTTTGTCCGCCCAATTTTGAGTGTTGAAGAAATGCTTCTGGTTTCTGCAGTATTTTTTGTCGCATTGAAGTATTCTGGTAAAGGTAACGTCAAAGAGCCTGGTGTTCAAAAAAGAAGATTTCATACGGCTGGCTCTTCCGCCATCTTCTCGCAGATAGTAATGCTGCCCCTGCTGTTCACCCACATTTTGCGCCAGCGACACAAACCGCTGTCGATGATAAGACGACCATTTTTCATCCGTGACAAAGCCACCCGTTGTAGAGCCGGCCCAGTATACGTTGTTTTGCTTGCTTTCCCACTCGATATCGCCAGCTTCGTCGTATTTAAATCCCGACTCAATGTATGCTGGGCTTGGAAACAAGATGTCACCCATTGTTGAAGGTTTCCCAGTAGACAGCACTGGTGCCAACCCCTCAATCAGGTGAAAAGACGTTGGACTCATGAAGAGACCATGCATCTTACCATATTCTGGATGTTGACAAAGATCCATGGCTGTGGGTAGATCTTTAATAAAAGGGAAGTCGTCTATTGAGAGTTCCGTATTTGAAGTTTCATTTTGATGATAGACACAGAACTTCGTGACTGCCTCCCAAGTAGAATGATGCGAAAGATCTGTATTATCGATCCGCGTGTTGTCCGAGTTATCTTCGGGAGAAGAGGGTCGAATGAGTACCATTGGCTCATCAAGATGGTTGATAAGGAATCTGACATTTGGAAGGATTCCTCGAAGGCCCCCAAGGGCCCTGTTGAGTAGTAAGGAGTAATGTCTGTCGAAATTGCGATAAGGGTTGTCACAGTTAGTCTCACCACTCTCGCGAAAAAACGTACACATCCATAAATCGCTCTGAAGCTCTGGTGCGCGTTCTAAGTAAGCCATTGCTTCGACAACGTCACGGCCACTGAGTTTCCAAAACGGCGAAACTGAGTCGTAGATTGTGTCGAAATCGTCGATTACCAAGGAATGATGTGTCACGGCGTATTCGTACCACGCGTCAAAGCCAGGTGGCGGCTCCATTTTATATCGGCGTCGATATTCATTTTCTGCAGCTGTCAAGTTCTTTGACTGACTTTCTAATAACTTCTCAAAGTCTGTTTTCGCAGCACGCATCAGGGTTTCGACTGGATGCTGTTGAGATTGACTGAAACCCATTGCTGCATATTGAGCATTCTGAATTGCAAAAACATTTGATAAATATGGGACAAGGGAGAAGAGAGCAAATGCCCAAAGGAAATATTTAGATTTGCCTTGCTTTGGAAGTATGTCGATGATTTGCCCTAGTACAAGCAAAGACACCAAGACGTTTAACAAAGCCCAAAATGCCGACGTTTGGCTAGATGGGTCGAGAGTGGATGTAATGCTAAAGGTTCCTATCGCAACAGCAATGCCCCAAGACGTATGTTGAGTCTACATCAGTCAATTAACAAGCTCGGAACTGTCCCAACAGGGAATGATACATACCGCTTGAGTGCTGAAAAACCAAGTTAAGGATTTAACTAAACCTAGTACCAACGTAGGTATGATTTTATTCGAGGATAAATCAAAGGCGACGATAATGATGTTTTCTATGCTCAGTGCAGCTATTAAGGCGACCACAACTCTCTTTGCAAGAGCAACAACGGTGTCGTTGATATCAACCTGGGGGAGATACTGAGAGCTCTTCGTGGACCTGAACATGAGACCCATATAAATAGCCAACAGAGTGGCAACTGGAATTGTGGATAAGAAAAGCTCCAAATAATGCCCTTTGGACAGGGCCAAATTGGCGAATAAGGCAAGGAAGACGGTACCCCATACATTGAAGAAAGGGGATAACAAGGAAGAATCAGACGATTTGGCAGAATATGTCGGGGTGGTTTGGAGAGCAGTGAGAATCAAGGGGATAAATGCTGGCTATTTATGTGTTAGATACTTGACCCATGTTGTGTGATGTGATCTGCTCACCCATAATCCAAATATGCCATTCTCGGCTTTGCTAAAGCCAAAGCTAGCCAAACTCGCAGCGATCACCCATAATAAAGGGGTAGATACGTCGAAAGACTGGGAACTGCTCGGAATCGCCTTCAGAATGGTGATGGCATCAGGGCTTCGGGAAATATGGAAAAGAAATGGAAGAATAACCCATGCCAGCGTCTCAGATCCGAGCTCGGAAGCCTCAGCCGGTCTCGAGGTCAGGCGTTGCATCAAGATTGAGCATAGTACCGCTGCCCCGGTCGACTTCACAACCGGGTCCATGACGTCGAGTCGTTGTTGGGACCAAGCAAGATCTGAAGCCTCAAAACCTTACAGGTATTTCACAGAGGTGTCATGGAGTTTTCACTTGGAGGAAGACTCTTGAGGACATGGAAATCAGATGCGCGATTCGTGCGCAGGCAGAGTAATTCTGTTCAAAATAAATCCATCCTCGGGCACTGCCTTATCAGGTGACTGTCATGCCCGCGCCCGAATCGCAAGGGCGCATGAAACATGTTGTTGGATAGCAGATGTGGAACCAACACGGCCAACAGACGTGCGTTCTCGTATTTTTTCAACGTGGCAGATGGGCCTCCCTTCTACCTTCCCCTTATTCCTTCCCCCTTCCCCCAACATAGTTTTGAATCCCCAGGTTTTCATCTTCGCACGCAAGTCATAGCTCCACTGTTAAACAGGCCTCTGCATGCACACTGATGCTTCTCATCTGATTTCCTTGTTGTGAAGTTGATGCCGATTAGCCTCCTCAGAAAAAGGAGCGTCTCTAAAAAATGGAGTCAGCTTGGAAGGAATGTTGTCAGTGACACAGACGCGAAGCGACTTCCAATTCCCAGTTGTCATTTGTGGGGCACAGAGCCTTGGAGGGTACACAGCCATCTGCCAAGAGCGCCACTGCGGAACGGCATGCTATGATTCCGATATGTTTATGCATAGGTATTTAGGTATATTAGATATCCATGGGTTCGTTGTCGTGTAAGATTTCTTGGCTTTACTCCTTCCCACATCATTTGACTTCATCTGGCTCTGATTTATTGATGATAATTGGTACTTGCAAATTCTCAAGCTATTCGTTAGAGAAATATTTCCATCTCCATCTTAGATATTTCGATTGGACCTAACTTCTCGACTTGTCTATGTGACTCAACGGAGTCTAGATGGCCACGAGAAGCGCAATCTTAAAATACGATGTCTTTAGCCGAAATGTTTGAAGCTTATCGACTAGGGCGTAGGGTCTAGAGCTAGAAGCCCGGCTTTCTGCAGTCATACTCAGCAACCCATAGATTACAAAGGGCCCAGTCGAACTCGTATAGCTCTAGATAGCCTCACTCCTTCATATTACCTCCTACATCGACGTCGTCGCTCCCCAGCCACTCGTCTCTCAAATCCACAACAAAACCCTAATCGGTATCGTTATTCCAGGACATGTTCTTGTCAGCGAATATATGTTTCTTCAATCACTTCATCCTCAGCGTTACTATCATACTATAATCTTTAACAAGGGGGTCCGATCATCGCTCTCGGCAACTAACTAACTGAGGCGTGGCTCCATTGAACAGAAACATTAGATCATAACTCAACTGTGCAACAGTGCTTGCATAGACAAAAAAATAATTCTAAATTACATAATGCTTGTGTCATGGGATGGTGATCAGTGAAAGGGTGTGGTTGAAGCCTCCTATCTGAACGAAAGTTGACCAATTGTACGCCCTGTTAGCCTTGGCTTATGCCTAAACGCTCCGTAGGATAACGCTCTATATCACGTTGCGAAAGTCTGCTCAGTGCTTGACAGCTAGCATTTGAGTAGGTAGATACTACTAGGTAGGTGATAGTTGAGGGCTTCCCACCAAGATATCTGTTCCATTGTTCTGTTCTGTTAGAAATTAAGTATCTCAACTGCCCAGCTTGTATGGGACAAGACATATCCACTAATGCACGGGGGCTTTGGACAACTAGCCAATTGGTACAACGAGACATCCAACCGGCCCCCCAAAAGTTCAGGGTTTCTTTGAATCATCACTATGAAACCACGCTCACAGCAGAAGTTTTTGGACATCTAATATAAAATTAATTAATATATGGCGAATTTTTAAGAGTGTCGAATGTGTTTGGGAAAATTTTTTCCAGTATCTCTTATCTGGTCACAAAGGTACTATGGATATTTCATCACATCACCGAATGGGTCCCGCTTTGAAGCGAGAAGCTACAGCGGGACTTAGGTAACCCGAGCTTATAATTGGTGGGCTGCTGGCGTGACATGGCCCACCATGCCAACCTCCTCCTACTGAAAAGCCTTTCCTTCTGACCTCGCAGAACTTGCATCCTTCCACAACACCAATTTTCTCTATCACCATTTGACGCGTGCCTTACTCTTCCGCGAGCCTCTGGTTCCACGACTCGGCTCGCAAATGCACTGAATCGCTCTCATATTCGGCTACCTCTTCGGCTGCCGAGAGCGCCTGAATTGTTTTCTTTCTTTTCACACCTCACTCTACTGCTCTCTGCTGATTGCGGGGACTGGTCGCACTGTGAATAGAGCTGCTGATTGCTTGCGTCAAGACGGCCAAGACCATCACGGTACGATGTTGCGACGTCTTCGAGCTCCGTGATCCCGTACCTGACTCTGTGCGCAGATGTCATCGGCTTCTACAGCTACTCCAGCCAAACATGCCTTCGAAAGGCGTGTCGAAGACGTCAAGTCGCCCAAGAGGTAAGGTTACTCTTGCACATTCATTCTCAATTACCACACACATTCCCGGTGCTTATATGATGATTTTATATCAATGGGAATCTCTCCTAGATCTATTGATGCGGAGAAAAGATATATATCTTCTTTTGTCTGATTGACACCGTCTTCTCTTGTCTTCACATGCTTCTTTATTTATCATCTATGCATTGCTGACAGTCTCACAGCGATATCAATGCATTGATCTTGGACTACTTGACCATGGAAGGTTATCCTAATGCTGCTGCAAAGTTCTCAAAGGAGGCCAACTTGCAACCGCAACAGGATACTACCGCGATCCGAGCGAGGCAGCAGATACAAAATTGCATTCATAGCGGAAACATCCAGACTGCTATTGAGACCTTGAATGAACTTGACCCTGAGGTATGTGGACCGAATAGGTTGTTAATACAACCATGACTCATTGCGTTTCTACTTCCACTATGATTAAAACAAGAGTTTACATGCACCACGCATACAGTCTTCGGGCTGATGATGATAAAAACCACTTTTCTAATGATTATGCCTTATTGTCATTCAAACATATCGATTGTATCACACATCTTGGCTCTTTGACTAACTAGCCATTTAGATTCTTGATGGAGATAAAGCTTTACACTTCTCGCTGTTGCGACTCCAGTTGGTAGAGCTCATCAGGTCTTGCAATGCAGCTAGCGGTGACATCAGCCCTGCCCTGAAGTTTGCAACCGAACAGCTTGGGCCACGGGCATCAACGAGTCCAAGATTTCTAGAAGACCTGGAGCAGACGATGGCTTTACTCCTATTTCCTCCAGAGAATCTTCAGCCACAGCTTGCAGCTCTCCTCGACCCTGATTTGCGCCGTGACGCAGCAGACAAGGTCAACCGAGCAATCCTCGAAAGGCAGTCAACAAGACGAGAGGCGGCTATCCGGCACCTCGTTAAGATGCGTGCCTGGGCTGAGAGTGCAGCACGGGACAAGGATGTTTGCCTTCCTGACCGTTTGGATATTGGTCTTCGAGGAGAGGACCCTCACGGCCATTCATGGCGCCGTGTCGGTTCTGAAAACGGTCATGAGCCTATGATAACAACATGAAGTCGTTATTAATTATGGTGACGAATCGACGTTGGAACTTTTATTAATGAAGTCTGTCGTCATGGCTGATGAATAATGTAATACCTTTGTATTTTTAACCTACTGTATAGTGGCCTCAGCATGAGATTATGGGAATTCGGACATGGCGCACAATGGGACGGGGTTGGACGGGGTAACAGGATATTGTAGCATCCATACAATGGCTCTAATGATTATGATGACCTACAAATACAATGAAGCTCGTTTCCTGAAACAACTTGTGCAAGTGTTACTTGACATTTAAGCTTGTGATTTGCAGTTTAGAGACACAAGGAACGTTGAATGGATCAAACTGGTCTCTAATAGTACTAGTATTTACAAATCATCGTACCCAATTCTATCGGTTCGGACTATTTTGTCCTGACGTGCTTCAACTTGTTTGCTGTGTATAAAAAGTTGTTGGCATACGCCTTGGGAGTGAACTTGCGTGAGTTGGGCTCCTGGACAAAATACTCATAGCCCTGCTTCTCAGCAAAGTGGATGGCGTCTTCCTTGGACTTGAAGTTGAGATGTGTGCCCTGCATGAAATCACCAGATGATTGCCACCCCATCAACGGATTCTCCCATCGATGACCCTTGGGGAGAATGTCCCAGTCCATTCGCCAATCCTCTCCTCTCCATTGACCAGACTGGGTGGCTGGCTTAGACTCCTTGTAGATCCTGCGTTTTAATTAGAAATTTTATTCTATAAAAGACTCATTGGCCAACTAACCGGACAGTTCGAGCCTGGAGTTCCAGAGGAGCGCCCGAGATGGTGGCCGCGGGATGAATCTCCTCACTACCATCCTGAATGCGCTTAGGGACCGGGGTGAATGTGCTGAGCAGACAAGTTAGACTCGGTGCATTCCATGATATATCATCTAACATACGAGGTCGCTTTGTCGGCTGGGATATCGTAGTCAGGTTGATTCGTGCTGGGAACAGTGGGAATGACATCTGCAGGAGGTTTGGCGATGGAGCTCTCGAAGCGGCGAGGGGTGGATGCCAGAGCCACACGCGCGGGCATAGCACTGCGCATTAAGCGGGCGACCGATTGTGTCCGGAGGGATGCCATGGCGGTATATGTTGCTCTCGCAATTAACAGTGAGAGTCTGCTCGACGAGCCTGCGACGGTCGTTGTGGTGGTTGTCCAAGATGCTTTGAGAGATTGAAAAAGCGGAGCGTGTTGATTGGCTGGTGCGGTGCGATGTTTTGCCGAGACGAGTCCTTTTCGGCAAGAACCTCTATCATCACGGCGACACTTTCAATCAGCCATCAATCAGCAGCTTGCCATTGAGCGCCAGTTTGACAGACGACAGATCGACGTGATAACTAAATTTATTTACGGCGTGCCCCTTTCGCAAAATCAATCACCATGAGCTTCGTCACCCGCCGAGCGCTCTCGACGCTCATTCCTCCCAAGGTCAGTTCCGGATTTCGCCGTGCGAAGAGTTTGAAGCTTGCTCCCGGTTACTAACATGCGCTTTTGTAGATCGCCTCCCCCAAGGTACGAATCCCATGATCCGTTGCGAATATTTTTCTATGGCCGGCAGACGGAATACTTCAGAAGAGGGTTTGGTGTTATGCGATCGAGCAAAGCTTGCCATGCCGAAGAACGTCGAATTTGTGGCTCGTGCTAGAAACGATGATGGGGCTAACAAATGGTTATTATAAAATAGGCGATCGGCGCTGCTCCCGATGCTTTGCGTATGCAGCGTGTCGTTGGTTTCTACGAGAAGCTTCCTCGAGGTGCCGCTCCCGAGGTCAAGGCTAAGGGCCTCCTCGGTCGATACCAGGCCAAGTACTTTGGCAAGAAGCCTTCCGCTCAGCGTACGATAATACCGACCTTTTTCTTTTGTCAATATTGTCCATGTGCTAACAATGGAAACCTTACAGCTATCGTCCATGCTCTGCTCTTCCTGGTCGGCATTGGTTACGCTCAGAACTACTATTTCCACCTCCGTAAGTCCCTATTTCATCTGTCAAGTGAAATATCGTTAGTTGCTAATGCAATTCCTTAGGCCACCACAAGAACCATGCTCACTAAGGGGTATAAGATTGCTGGATAATACCCGTCTCCAAATAATGAGGGTTGTGTAAATAGATTCTAGAAGGTGTTGTCATGCACGCACCCAAAACTTCCCTTTGTATTATCTGATACGCAACTGTTGCCTTACTACGCCTCCCATGTCCTTGTGTACTACGCGATCTTTATGGCTGATGTTTTAATGTTGGAACTCTCATTATAGTTTGACTGTCTTGTACTATCAGGTAACATTCAACTTCATATCTTTGCTGTACCTAAGGTCTGTCGGTAGGTAGTTAGACGTTTGCATCTAAGGATCACGGTGCTCCATCGTATTCGTGGAATTAGTGCTGAAGAACCAGCGTTTTATCAAATAAACCAGTACGTTGTGTCTTGAAGTTAGTATGTTCCAAACGTTGGTATCGATGGCTTGGCCTCTTTATACACTGGCACTAGGAAGTAAGAATGGCGATCTATTTATAAGTGGCTGTTTCAGATATAAACTTGTTTATGTATTATTGAAATATTGCTTAAAATTGTCATTTCATGCCTTGTTGAGCGATCATGATGGCAAGGGGCCTCAGGTAAGGCTGTAAAGTATTTCCGAGGAGCCATAGTCCTTTTTGCAACTTCCCTGTTCAATATTTGCCGTCCCCCCTGACGAGGGGTCATGTGTTGGTGGGGGAATATGTCTATGATCTCAAACATCATATGATCCATCTATCGCAGTCACATGTGTTGAATGACGCAAGTAAATTGAATGGAGCTCTGGAGGTCAGCTTATTCTCACCATCTTCAGCATGGTAGTGAGGTTCAAGTGTTCTACCTAGTGGTTAGAGGTAAAGGTCCATTGATTCGTCCACTAAAGTCGAGTACCACAAGGTCTAAACCATAGTTACCAAGCACTGAAAGCACCAGATTTGGGGGGGCTTTTGGCAACAGTGACGCACAGACCCCCCTGCCAGCCCAAAGTCCCCGACCCAGCGCTATGCCTTAATCAGGTGCCTGCAGCTTCGAAAATCAGGTCGGCTTCCACCTCACCATCATTGCAGACGCATTCAACATTGTGCCTCTTGCACGCCTTGCGACTGGCGACTCGATTAAACGGCTCCTTCCATCGAATCCGCTCCTCATTAAGAGGCTCTGGAAGAGAGGCTTTACCTCCGAACTTACGGCCATTTCCCCGCCGCCACCATCCGAACCGCCGTATCATCCACGTCTTTTCACCAGCTGACTTGCCTCCCGCAATCCATCAGCCCCCCCTCCCTTGACGCTATATCCGCACTCGCCTCATATATCGTCAGATCAGTCCAGCACTCTTGCACTCATATCGCAGTTGAAGAGTTCAGTGAGCGAAACATTCCGCAAGGGGTTCAAATCGCACGATTTCCAACGGCGCACGCTTGCCCACGACGACGGATGATGGCCGCTGAGCCCTCCATCAACAATTCAGCTGATGTGTCTGCCTCGTCCGAACCGCGACTTGTGAGGCTACCTCATCTCTCCCACCATTTATTTGTGCCTCGTGATAACTTATCACTTTGGGGGCTAGTACTGGGGAACTCATCATGAGTGAAGTGTGGTTGTGTATGTACCTGTTGTGACTAACATAGTTTATCGCTTTTCTAGATAATCGACGCTCAACATGGCGACCTTCACCCGCCAACTTTAAATGGGCCTTCCGTAACCCTTGAAGATATCGCGAACAAGCGCATCACGAGTGTCGAAGACCAGATCAATTCTGCCGATGTTAGCGTCAGTGGGGGATCTGATACTGAGGCTTCGCGCGCAGAATGGGCCAAACAAAAGAACGGCGACAAAGGCCACGGCCGCACTGGCTCTTCAACCAAGAGGCCTGCAACATTCAAGGCCGTCTCTGTCAATAAGACCTTCCTAGCGGCCAAGTCAGGTTCAACTGGTGTCTCCTCTAAACAAAGTGACAAACCTGTCGCAGGCTCTAGTACTCCACCCACTGGTTCAGCTACGTTGTCCACATCGCGACCACGTTTAGTTGCAAAAACGGGCAGCGGGGCTGGAGCGTCTAGCCCCAGGTTTTCTTCTGCACTCAACGGTGGGAAGGCTGCGACAGCACCCGACGCGAGCGCTGTATGGAACAAGAATCGACGTACGTCGCAATACCGACCTTGATCTTTGTCCTTGATCGCACTAACTTATCATCTAGCTACGCCCGCCCCAGAGCCAAAGAAGTTTACCGATGAAGAGCTAAAGAAATATGGAATTCATATGGCTAGTCGCCTGAATGAAGATGATGCTCAGGGACAGAATAAATGGGCCGATATTGATGAGGACGACGAAGATTGGGCCCCCGAAGCTATTACCTGGGGAGATGGCACCAAAACCACGCTTCCACATTCTGATGAACCACCCGTGCCAGTTGCTGCTTCCGACAACGGCTCTGATGTCTCCAAAGGCGCCATAGAAGACAAGCCTGCGTCTCCTGCGTTGTCGGGACCAACAAGCGCTCCAGCACCAAAATCAGGTGGCCTCCCTTCTGGTAAAGGATTAATATTAAAGAGTGCAACTCAGGAAAAGCCCACGTTGGTTGCGAAGCCTCCTGTGCCTCCTACGCCTGCGAAATCACCCTGGGCAACTCTACCACCTGTAGATAAGACACCACTGGTACCAATCGAACCATCATACGCTTCTCGTGGCCTTCCGAGGGAGCAATCATCTCTGAAACCCACAATTCTACCTTCATCTAGGGAGATTACAGCTGACGATTACAATCGTTCAACTTGGCGGGACAGAACTTCTCATGGAAATAGAGAACTATTCAACTCACGGTCTGGACGATATGAGCCTGTCGCTGACCGACGTGGACCACCAGTACGATCGGAGTCTCAAACGAGGTATCCTGGAATTCTGCAACGCACACCACAGTCAGAGCATCCGGAACCTTCGGCTGCATTCCAAACAAACAGGACGGCTCAAGAGGTCCCACTTGGACGTCGCCGTGGATCTTCTAACGTTAGTGGCGGCAGTGGATCTTTTCTTCAGCGAATGAGTAAAGGGAACGATGGCCCTATTCCTCCGACTGCTGAGTTGCTTGAAGCCCGTAGAAGCTCCCTGGCAGGCTCTATTGAAAGTCCCATCTCCCCCAGCGTTGTGTCAGTTTCCGGACAAGGCCAACCCAGGCCTCCACCTGATTGGGCTTCACGACCTTCTCCTGGGACGACATTTGTTGCTACGCATCGTGGACCTCACACAGAATATAACGCCGGCCCACCGCCTCCGCTATTAGAAGATGATATCGAGTATCAGAAGAAACTTATGCGAGAAGGCGTTGAGCTTGCCCGAAAGCGACGTCAAGAGGAGGAGGCTCGTGAGGAAGCAGCACGACGAGAGCGTATTCAGAAGAAACTTGATGCCCTCGGACCCCCACCGGAGCGAAAGAGTGAAGTCAAGGACAATACAGCAAAAGAAAACGCGGTAAAGCCGGCACATATCCAACAGCGTGCAGCGGGCGAAACAACCGAATTGTCTGCTCAGGCTCTAAATAATGAAGGTTCAGACAAAGGAGATGTGGCTGCTGCAAACTATGGCGACAAACCCGTGTCTAATTCAAAAGAGACTTCTCCAACAAATGTCTTACCTCCGGAGTCGGTATCTAGGCGACTCTCTCATGGACAAGACGCGAAACCTGGCAATGTATGGGGAGGTTCTGGGCCTCGTCCAGATCGATTCACGCCCTGGGTTGCTGCAGCACCACGAAATGTTTGGAGCTCTCCCGACAGCGACAGGGGACTTGGCAACGGCACTTTCAACCCTGACCTTGGCCGAATTCCAGGAACATCTGCACAACCATCACAGAGCAATGCTGCACCACCCCCAATCGCCCCCCCTGTAGCCCAGTCATCCTCTCAAAGTCGTCCTCAGGTTCCTGCGCCCCTCGGCTTGCGGTCTTCTCGATACGCTACACCTGCTGTATCTGGGGCACCTGGAATCGAGCTTGCTAGCAAATGGGTAGCCGCTGTTGCTGAAAATGATAAGAAACTGAGCGCCGCAAGATTAGCTGAAAGAGCAGGACGTGAGCGGCAACTGGCCGAACATGGAATGACGATGGAAGATGCGCAGCCAGCTATAAAAGATACTTGGCGACCAGTGCATGTGCCCGGTGATGGTACCCGGCACAGCATGGCAACGGTCGAGGTTCAATCACATCCAGCCGGACCATGGAGGGCATCACGGGATGAATTTTCGCAAGGAGCGCCCCCTGTAGAGGAGCCTGCTTCTAGTGCCCAGCCTGGCGTCATTGGATCTGGAGGGGGTTTGGTTCTGGCTCAGGCAGGACCTGCAGGGACTCCCCAATCTCGTCCCTCGAGATTTTTTCCTGCAAAAGATGCGCGCTCTGAAGCTGGTCAAACGTCCGAATCAACCAGACCGTCTTCACCCTCCCTACCACCACCAACTATGGAGGGCCATCCAGTGTATGAGGGAGACGTGACACATCCACATGTATCATTACCAAAGCCGCACCCAGTCGTCAAGCTACCACCGTCTATGGCGGATTCGCAGCCACCACAGCCAAAGGTGAGCAACGTGTGGGCAAACCGGGCTGCATTTAGAGACAGCCCCCGAGCTCCAATCCATCAGGCCCCATCAACACGACCAGCAGCAGAGGCATCTCCAGAGAACTGGCAAGATAAAATTAATAATCTCCTGAATGGTGGAAAGCATCCATCACCCAAACATACAGGAGTAGATGCTGCAAGTAAGAATGCGCTTGACTATGCCACCTCTCATGATACCACAACTGTGTTTTTGCCTGCGGCTATCAAGTATGGTTGGGAAGACTCAAAAGCCCCAACGACGAAGCCTATGGCAGAAGAATGCTTTGAGGAACAAGAAATGGGTTCATTGCCCCAAATCAGATTTCCTCACAAAGCACCGGAGGCGGCATGGCAACCTGCCTCGGCACCGCCAAAGCCACTACCCAAGAAATTTTGGATTGAGGCGCTGGCCAAGGAGCAATTCCATTTCCCGACAGATATCGTTGGCAACGGAACTGCTGTGATCATTCATTTCCTTGGCATGGCTGAGTCCAAAATATTAACTATTCCCTTTTCTGCAACACGGGGTGGGCGTGGAGGTCATAGCAAGCCATCTCCACGACATCGAGGTGGGCCTGGACATGTCTCTCGGGGTGGTAAAAGAGAAACATCAAGCACATACGGGGATTCAGACAACTCGAGGACAACGAGCCGGGGCGGTCGAGGTGGATACCGAAGCAGAGGAGGAGCCGAAACCTGGAGTCGGTACGCACCATCCCAAAAGCAGACTTCCATGCCTGCCTAGGTGATTGTTTGCACATAGAAAAGTTTCCCCAACTATCCAAATGATCAGAAATGACTCTGTGAGGATCAGTACTGGCGATTCGATACTCCCTTCGAAAGGGGGTACTATGATACTATTACTGGATGGATTATGCTCTCACATATTGAGAGATGTCATTCAGACGTGTTCTTATGGGTGCATTTAAATGCATTGGATGTGCTCGTCTCAGGTATAGTAGAGGCGAGCGTGTACAAATTCGGAGCGTGTTTCTCGTCGTTATTTTTCAGTTGGCGCCGACAGGTCTTCTTTCTAATTAAAATGCGAGGCTTCGCTTGTGAGAGGAACCATTGGGACTGGACCTGTTTCTTTGAGGCATGTTTCTGTTCTTGATCACAATCTACTATTCTTGTCGCTCTATGAGTGCGTCTTGAGTCGTGGATATGCAGGAGGGCCACCCATGACTGGCCTCTCCTCCTCATATCTAGTCTTTTCGTCCTCAGTGGGCGAAAATAACAACCCCTGGTTAATTGTATGAGTGCAGGAATATACGCGGTGTCTTGGGAATGGGCTACTCTTACTATTGCTGGTTCTTCTACTGGCGGGGAAAAGGGGCTTGCAGATAGGATTCTCCGATGCTTGAGGATATGAAGGGGCAGAAGAGCATTCAGGACCAATTGACGGGAGCTACATTTGTTCCCAAAGTGTGCAAGTCACACGCCCACACTTTGCAGCAATAAAACAAAATGTTTCGAGTACCTTTTCGTTCTTTAATTCGTGATTTATTATGAATGAGGTCTCTGTGCTCTGTAAATTCTATATCACAACTTTGACCAAATCTAATAGTGAATTCATGAAAAACGTAGCTTCGAACGCTCTTTTGGCTGCATTGTTACCATATAGATAGCAACTTCTCAAACTGGCCCTAGTGGGTTTTCTTTTCTATATCTGCCAACTCCAGACTCCATGCTCATTACATCGTCATAAACCATTTCATACCCAGATACCATGGCTTACCCTTTACTTCATCGACACATACACAGTAAATAAGAGGGCTGGCGAGGATATTTGTAAAGCATTTTTGTCGTCTATGATGGCCCGGGTGGACCTTTACTAAAACTCTTCCACGGCACAGTTGGGATGTAATACGTATACGACGTTGGCCAGCGTTGAGGGACCTGCACCGTCCGTAAGTCCTTCGCCTCTTAGGGCCATAAGGATATTTTCCTATAAATAATTAGCTTTTACCACCAATAGGAGACGGGTTGAAGAGTAAGCATACCTTGACCATCTTTTTCAGAACCATATTGGCAAGTGTCTTCTCTCGGTGATAGTCTTCCTCTTCCTCCATCTCTCCCTCTTTTTGTTCAAGGTACCAAGTGACCAGCGTGCTGCCTTCAACACCGTCGCCACTTCCACTTTCATCTTCGCTGACACGCTGGACAAACATGTTGACCATCTGGATATACCTTTCATATGTGATGGTGTGCCTCCTTCTACTCGACGCTGGGCCATCTTCCTCCTCCTGCTCACCCATGGCGGCATCGCCTTCATGATCCTGCCCTTCATCAAGACCAGCAGCCACTTCCGCAGCACGGCGCAGGGCCTCGCTGCCTTCCTGTGCTTCTTCTTCGCCATCCATTTCAATATCGTCATGCTCAACAGAAATGATACTTTGACGAAGGAGGTTGTAAGCCTCAGTAACCATGTCAGAGGAAATCTCCTCGACACAGTTGACCTTGGCAATAGCTTCAGAAAGACGAATCATACTCTCCAACTGACGGACAGTAATTCTGTATGAATTCTTTCCAACACCTCCCTGAGCATCGTCAGCTCGAAGTTCCTTGTACTTTACGACAAGGCACTCTCTAGCATCGTCTGTGAACTCCGGGCGGAAGGTCTTGGCGAAGCGAATGTACCGCTGTAGCTGCTCCGTGCTAAATTCAGGCTCAATGGCCTCATCACGACACTGGTGAATCCTAACGATATGTCGAGAAAGGTTTCGGTCAAACTGCTCTGAACAGTCATCCAATACCACGAAAAAGAGATCAAAACGAGACATGATAGGTGCAGACATATTAATGTTGGCCCGTAGAGTAGTCTTGCGGTTATACCGACCGCCGACAGGGTTGGCTGCAGCCAGAATACTAGTTCGCGCATTAAGAGTTGCCTGAATACCAGCCTTCGCAATAGATATTGTTTGCTGTTCCATGGCTTCGTGAATAGCGACTTGGTCTGCAATATCCATCTTATCGAACTCGTCAATGGCACAAATGCCATTGTCTGCCAGCATGAGTGCACCAGCCTCGATAGTAAATTCGCCCGTTTCTTCATCCTTGACAACGGCTGCTGTCAGACCAGCAGCTGAAGAGGCTTTACCACTGGTATACACCGCACGAGGAGCAAACGAGCATACATATTTGAGAAACTGCGATTTGGAAGTAGAAGGGTCACCGACAACGCAAATGTTGATGTCACCTCTGAGCTGCATGCCTTCAGGTGTGGTTTTGTGAACACCAGACATGAGCTGCAGGAGGATACCCTTCTTGACTACTTCGTGACCATAGACTGTTGGCGCAATTGAGTGTACAAGTCTGGAGTATATGCGATCTCCATGTACCATGGCTCGCAAGTCCTCAATCTCAGAGGGATTCATAGAAGCGAGAACTGCAGCCTGAGCTTCCTCAACTGACTCTGCGCCTTCAGCACTGGGGTTATCTCGTGTCAGGGCATTCAGGACATCCGCAATGCCACTTGCCGCGGATTGACCAGTGGACGTTGTATCAGGAGATACCATGCAGGCGAGGAATGCCAAGCGATATGTAAGATCACGCACACCCAAAGCCTTGAGACCACTGATGCCGTTACCGCCAGCATCCGCGCCACGGGGGGCACCACGGTCATCGCGAACTGCGGTTGGTCTTAATCCAGGAAGGCCAAGCTGACTGACATCAGGCACCACGATCAAGGCACCAGTAAAGATGCATTTCTCGCCTGCCTTGGCACGGTCAACAATTTCACCCCGCAATATCACGTCCATCGTCCGCGGCATGCTGCCTGTGGGAATCTCCGAACTGTTCTCCTGGATACGCACTTTCTGCCAATCAACAAATGTGCTATGTCGAATATCCAACTGCCAAGCTACACGGTTCTGGCAGGTCCTGTTGGGGCATTGTGTAGGTTCTGTGTATCGGAATGTCTGCTCTACATTAGGGACAACGGCACGGCAAGCTTCACAGGCAAAGGTGGCGAGTGATAGCTCAGGTCGGACTTCTGATGTCCTGGTGACAGTGCCGGAAATAGAGAGGAGCTGGCCGATGTTGGTGGCTCTCAAGCTTCGTATACGACTGACGAGGGGCAAATTATAAAAAGCAATAGCAAAGAGCTTGTCCGTTTGCTGATGCTCGTTCTTCCTGTGGGATGCATCGCTCTGTGTCCCAGAGCCGAACTGACTGGCACCAGAAGCGCTGATATTGCTTGAAGCGTTGGGCTGCCGATGGTCACGGAAGTATTGGGGTTCGTACTTGTAAATCAGATTATGGAGAGCGGCCGTGAGGAAGGGAAGAAAACGGTAATACTGGCGCATAATGCCATCCGCCAAACTTCCATTTTCCCATGAGGCGAGGTGCTTGAAATCGACGTAAAATGTAGAGAGGGAGTAGTTGCGCATGCTATTGATTTGGGCGACATAATATTTATTCGTCGTGACAGCACTGGATGGAGGTGCGCCAGAAGCGAGAGGGTCCTCAATAAAGCTAGAAACAGGCACAACCATTGAATTAGCCCCTCGGAATCGTGTAGACTGGGAGTATGTTCAAAGTCTCTTACTTCTCAATGAAGGCTTCGAAGTGATCCTGGACCATCATACCGACTCGATCATCCACCTTTGGAATATTGGCGGCGTCCGGAATACGTGAGCTACGGGGTAGCTGGTCGTCTGCAAAAACATCGCCTTCAGCGTAATCATCGCGGGGCGTTCCCATGGCCTCTGAAGGCGGTCCTCGAGGGCGAGGTGCGGATGACGAGGGGGTGCCCATGTTCGCATATCGTCTTTGGGGGGCCAGCCCGTCCGACATCATATAACCAGAATCGCTTGGGGTAGCCATTTTGGCTGAAATCGCAAGTCAATTTCAATTGGCGATGAGAATCAAGACAGAAATGAGGCGAATATAAGGGGAGAAGAAAGGTAGGTGGAGAGGTTTGGGTAAATTATCACCAAAGAGTAAGGAACAAGTATTATCTAAGTACCTTACGGAGTAGTAGAAGCCAAGGTGGGAATTTGATAGAGGAATAATTGGTGGAGGGGAACATCGCGTGGGAAACGCGATTAGAGGGGCCCTTGTAGGTTTAGCGCGACACGACTTTTTAATTGATTGCATGAAGGTGATGAAGACCCTGACATTCATATTCATTGATTGACCTTAGCTTGTTGGTTATGGCATCTAGAACTCCTAGGACTTATATATCGCGATAGAGAGGTTTTACCATATGCCTTGGCGTATTAAATTGTTGGCTAGCATTATTAAAAAAAAAGTATATAATCTCGTGTTCTCTCCTGCATGCAAATCATGGACTTCGCCATATCCAACTCATAATTCCGATAATGTATGCTCACTTTGAAGGTTGGCCATCTAGTGTCTCATAAGAATGAATCTGCATGATCAGTCAGCTCGATTTATATTCGTTTTTCTCTCTCGTTAACATACCTGAGATGCCACTTGAAGCCACTCATCCACGCTTCTCAAATATGGATCCGTCACAGAGTCTGTGACATTCTCATGCGACCAAACAACCATTTTATCAAATTCTGCCATCACCTGCATTTCTCCCACCTTTGGAGTGGCCGCTTCGTTACCATCTTCTTCCTCTGCTGCTGCTTCTTCTTCTTGCTCACTCCCTGGACTCCGCTTGAGCACGACCCCTCGACATTGATCTGGCAAAGTTATCGTTTTGCCCTTGAGTTTTCTGCCTCTAAAATATGCAGTTTTTATTTCATCTGAAAATATGTGAGACCGTGATTGTTGCCTTTATTGAACATCGACTTTACAAACCATCGCCAGTTTCAGGAGTCCAGTAAGCTGTCACTGGATCTATAGCGCCGGTGTGATGAACTCGGCAAGGGAGCAGGTTAGCCGTTGTCTCCTTAGAAGAGATTTGGTCCCTTTTAATCTCAAGAATTGGTTGTGACATGCTGTATTTAAAGAATCCGATAACTAGATGACCGATAAAGTCTGGTAGCTCTTCAGTCTTTTAGTAGTTATGGTGTAAGACGCGCCTGGGAAACGCGACGATTAATAGCCCCGCTACTAGGATAATTCTGATACGCAGCCTGTCTCGTAGATATAAACTAACCTATAAGAACCATCCACCCAGTTATTAGAGACATCTACATGTATTCATGAAAAAACCAGGTTGTGTTAACTTTTAAAAGACCTTACGCGCATTTTCATATTCACATATATTAGATTACTACTTATGTTTGCAAGCATATTTAGTTTATACGCAATCGGTTTATACCAGTTCTGCTGTTTATTCATGTCCTTATGTGAACCAAGGTTCCTGCATCGACTCTTAACAGAACTTTAAGTCATAGAGTCGTCAGATGTTAAACCCATCCTGAAAAATTCGGAGGAGTAGCATCTGGCCTGCCCCATTGAGAAAACGTTCTAATTTGATAAAGAAGCTATCAAGGTACCGGGGAGAAAATGGGAAGTAAGAGACATACCATTTACCTTCTGTTAATACCCAATAGATGGCTAGTATAGTATTATTTCACATAATGTAAGCTTAAACTATTACCAAGATATTCCATGGCATGATATCTATCGTGGGGTATGAAGGGACTGTAGGGCTGTTTGAGGATGTATCGCTTCGCATGGCAGTGGGGGGTCTAGATAACTCGGGGTATCGCGAGAACAGCATCAGTTGAAGTAATGTTCTAGGGGGTCCGTCTTCGGCGATGGGTGCTATCGTGGGGTATCGGGATAATGGTTGAGAATATTTTCGGCGGCATTTGTTGAGAAAGAGCAAATAGAAACTCCGCTACCGCCTCTTCTTGGACTTTTTCCCTTTCTGTGACCCAACGCCAACCGGTGGTTTTGGATTATATCGATTGGCGTTATCCACATCAAAGCCAGACTTGTATTTACGAAAGAGCAGCATCGTCGCTCTTGCGTCTTCGGTACTTGAGTGTGCTCCATGCTGTATCTCCATCCCAAGGATCTCACGTGCAAGTGTCTTCAATGCCGGTTTCCGTCCATTCCCGTATTGCTTAAAGCCCGGATACTTGGCAGTATCACGAATATCGCGCGGTGGATGGCTCAGTTTTAGGGCCTCCAAATCATGCTTAATGTCATGACCAACCAGTATTTTGTTCGCAAGGATGCTATGAACCTCTCGCTGAGCCTCCTCGAAATCCCTTGCAAATCTGATTTCTTTCTGGGATATTCCGCTGACAGAAGTCCTCCAGTTGGTGACCCGCTCTTTCGGTTTCACATAGGAATCATAAATTTGTTGTCCGTGAAAGTCCACCAAACTGACACGGGCGAGTGCTGATTCATGCCCACCTGGGCCAACACCAACCATCTCGCAGTCCATGGCAATATATTTCCCGATTTTGATTCCATTCGCCATGCCTTGATTTACCTTGTCTCTGCCGGCCTCCAGCATCATCGATTTGCTTTTAACGCCGAGTTCATAAGCCTCAGCCAAATCTTCTGCGGAGACATCTTTTTTCTCAGCCCATATGGCTAGAGACGGGGATACACTATTCTTTGACTTGTCTGCCGAAACCGAACTCTGCACGCCGCCCATCTTGCGGTGTCCAGGCTTTTTATGGCGAGCTTCTGGGGCTGTTTGTTTTGGTGCCGTCTTAGTGACTTTAGTTTCAGATGTGTGAGGTTGAAGTTGAACTTCAGCTTTGCGCTTTTTGGGTTGTGTTGATGAGGAATCGGCCTTTAATTTTGCTTGAAGCTTCTTCCAATTAGAAGATAGCTCAGCCATTATTGAATATTATTGATAGGGATGATGCCAGCTACGGCTTGGTGCTGTTTAATCGGTGTCTTTTCAGACCATGTGTATTTTCATTAGTTGGAATACTTTCGAGGTTGAGATTGGCTGCAGTAGGTTCATGCGAGAAGCGGAATTATTTCTCTATCGATTCTCGATAAGGACTTTATTTCTCACCGCCTTCCGATAATCGCGATTGTCTAGCGCTAAAGTTCATTTTCTGCCGGACCCCTCGAGAATGTTCCTTCGTCATCGTGCTAATTTGGAACTTACAATCAATTGTTGCCATCACATTTTTATCATATTCATCAACAGGGCCTCCTATTTCCATCATGGCGGCCGGCACTCCGCATGGAGAGCCTACTGTAGGCTCGGATGCACCAAGACAAAAAGGCAAAGCGACTGCGGAAACCCTCAAGACCGGCTGCATTGCCTGGGTGGACAAGGACGGCCAGCCGCGACGTGCCGAGATCTTGAGTATAAAGGAAACGAAATCTGGCAAACATTTCTACTGCAATTTCGATAATTTTAACAAACGTCTTGATGAGTGGGTGCCCGTAGCGCGAATTGATTTCACCCAGGAGGTCGAGTGGCCAAACCCCGAGAAAGAGAAGCCCAAAGATACGAGGACGAAGAAAGCACCGACAAGCCAACTTAAGAAACAAGTATCGAAAAAGGCACAAAAGCGCCCGGGAAAGCGGGAGCAGTCTGTCACTAGTGAAGCGACTACACCGCATCCATGGACCGGTATGCATTTCAGTGTGCATCTCTAGAATAGTTAACTAACTCTTGCGATTATAGAGTTTGTAGAATCTCAAGGCCAGCACAAATCATCATCAGTCGGACCCGATGCGGACTCTCAGGCGCGAGCTAGTGTCGAGGCGGCGGCGACGCCTGGGGCGGGCGATGAGATGGAAGTTGAAGAGAAGGAGGAAGAAGTAAAAAGAGAGCAAGATGGCTTCAGCCGTGAGGACGAGATTGAAAAACTGAGAACTTCTGGTTCAATGACACAAAACCCGGCCGAAATTTCTCGAATCAGAAACATATCCAAGGTTCAGTTCGGCAGGCACGATCTTTTTCCTTGGTACTTTTCGCCATATCCCGAAATCTTTGCCATGGAGGACGTTATTTTCATCTGCGAGTTCTGCCTGAGCTATTATGGAGACGAAATCGCCTTCACTAGACACCGAAAGAAGTGTACATTGCAACATCCACCAGGAAACGAGATTTACCGAGACGACTACGTCTCATTCTTTGAAATTGATGGTCGACGGCAGCGAACCTGGTGTCGCAATCTATGCCTGCTGTCGAAAATGTTTCTCGATCACAAGACACTCTACTATGATGTGGATCCGTTTCTTTTCTACGTGATGACGACCAGGACTGATAAAGGATGCCATATTGTGGGCTACTTTTCCAAAGAGAAAGAAAGCGTTGATGCATATAATGTCGCCTGTATTCTTACACTGCCTCAGTATCAGCGCAAGGGTTATGGTCGACTCCTAATCCAATTCTCATACGAGCTTTCCAAAATCGAGGGCAAGTTAGGTTCTCCCGAAAAGCCCTTGTCAGATCTCGGTCTTCTCAGCTACCGTCAGTATTGGTCAGAAAACATCATCGATCTGCTCCTCGGCTACAGTGAACGGGACGAGAGAGTTACGATTGAGCTTATTTCAACCTCGCTAGCTATGACGACGCAAGATGTGGAACATACACTGCAGGCTCTGAGGATGCAGGTTTACCACAAGAGTGATCATAAGATTGTGATACCCGACAAACTTATCAAGCAACGGGACAAGCAAAAAGTAAAACAGAAGAGGATTCTCGATGCAGCAAGGATACAATGGAAGCCACCAGTATTTACGGCTTCAAGTCGTACTTGGGGTTGGTAATGTACCTAGTAGCCAGTGCCATTGGTACCTGTGATTATCGGCTGCAGGTTTTCCAATAGATGTGATGTTGGTGTTTGCGTTGTTTCTTGAATTATACGATACCCTGAACCGAAAAAAACAAATTTGATGTACGATGCATAAGAGAAGGAGAATATATTTCATGATGACTCCTGGCACTCCGTCGTGTAGTTTGACAAACGTACTAGCATCTGGCTAGTATGGATATTTGGATGATGTTTGGTCAACCACAACTTCTTGTAACGAGTGTATTCAAGCTCGTCACTTATGTGTCTGTAGACACCCAGTAGTGGATACAGTCCTTATTTTGAGGCGCTAATGTGCTACTACCTGCACCTACCCTAACCATCTTCTGCCTAAATGCGACGTACCATTAAAGCCCTGGAGCTTCGAAGCTCTGGAAGCTCCATGATTCAACGAAGCTATCATCATGTTCGATAATTTCGCCGGAACATCTTAATCGCCTTATGACCATACCCTATACATCCCAAGCTCTCTTTCATTTTCTCCCTAACATTGGCAACCATGATTTTCTGGGTATTGCCGTCGGTCTTATTAGGCCTCGGCGCAGTCACATTCGTTGAAGCCATTGGCAATGACCAACAAGCACCTATTCACGATTACTCTGATGCATGCCCTGCGTATACCAACTACGCCGCATATTCTCAGTACGTTTTGACGCTATTCTATTGATGACTTGAATTAGATCTGACCAATGCAGTCGCCCTCTAAGTACGGGACCATTATCCTTACCTTTCCAGCGTCCCGAAAGACGATGCCGAACATTCCACTCGGACGAGATCGAGAGAGTGATCGATGAGGTGACATCGAGACTAAAAGACCCGGATCTTGCTCGACTCTTTGAAAACGCATTTCCCTCAACGACCGATACAACAATCAAGTTCCATACCAAAGGTACTAAAGACTTTGCCTTTGAACGTATTGGTGGCTACCGTGGCCCTCAAGACGATGGAGCATGGGAAGGGCCGCAGTCCTTTATCATTACAGGCGATATTATAGCGGAGTGGCTCCGAGATTCAACACATCAGCTGCGTCCATATCAGCCCTTAGCCAAGAAAGACCCTGCCATTTTCGACCTGATACTTGGCGCAATCAATACTCAATCTGAGTATGTCATCGAATCGCCTTACTGTAATGCCTTTCAACCACCGGCAATCAGCAATCTGGCTGTCACCGATAATGGGCAAGACGACCTTGTCCATCCAGCTTATGAGCCAAGCACTGTTTTTGAGTGCAAATACGAACTCGATTCCCTGGCTAGCTTCTTAAAGCTGGCCAATGACTTCCATGAACATACTGGATCATCCAAGTTTTTGAATAAACGATGGTATCTTGCTGTGGATACACTTTTGGAAGTGTTGGAGCAACAATCAAAACCTACATTTGACCCGGAAACCGGCCGATATATCAGAAACGCCTATACATTTCAGCGGTTGACTAATACTGGCACAGAAACGCTGAATTTGCAGGGTATTGGCAATCCCCTGAACAGCGGAACTGGGCTCGTTCGGTCAGCTTTTCGTCCAAGTGATGATGCTACGATTCTAGGTTTTTTCATCCCAGCCAACGCCATGGTGTCTGTTGAATTGGCACGAACATCCAAGATTGTAAAGGCAGCTGGAAAACCCGAATTAGCTGCTAAGCTGAAGACATGGAGTGAGACTATTCGAGCTGGTGTGCTGGAGCATGGTGTTGTTAAGCATAGGAAGTACGGCGATGTGTTTGCTTACGAAGTTGATGGGTTTGGCTCTTCCATTATGATGGACGACGCTAACTACCCTTCCCTACTTGCGCTTCCTGTGATGGGCTTCTGCGATGTAAGTGACCCAGTGTACCAGAATACTAGGAAGATGATACTTGATAAGCTGGGCAATCCATACTATCTCAAAGGACGGGACTTCAAGGGAATTGGAGGTGAGATTGTTGAATAACCCCTTCTTGCACTATTAATGTACTAACGAGATCATAGGACCGCATGTTGGACTGAAAAATGCCTGGCCCATGAGCTTGCTATTTCAAGCGCAGACATCTAACGATGATGACGAGATCAAAGAGTGCCTTGATCTAGTCCTGAAATCTTCCCAGCTAGGTCTTATTCATGAGACTGTTGATGTTAACTATCTTTCTATGTATACACGCAGTTGGTTTGCTTGGGCAAACGGAGTATTTGCGGTTACTATACTGGATATTGCTAAGAGGAAACCTCACTTGATCTTTGAAAAGGGAACTGCACCCTATGAGATATGAGATCCTGAACTAAAATGCCCTGTGTACGCTCATGATAGTTATCCAAAGGCTTTTCACTCGAAACAATGATGTATTATGCATATTTGAAGTATACTCTAGATAGTGACTAGTAGTGGAGTAATTTGGGTTCTGTCTAAAAAGGATCACATGTCACTAAGTGTGATGCAGCTTTGAGAATTCAGGTCTAAAGTATACAAAGGCCGTGGGGCCTCCAAGATACATAGACTCTATTCTTTTTTTGTCATGATTTCATGATATCACATGAGGATAATCCTGCGACCCTGATGCTTTTGAATCCGACTCCGATCTCTTCATATGAGTCGGTAAATCATCTATAGCTGGGCCTTCCTCATTCTGTAAAAATGATGCTGCTGCAACAGCAGTATCCGTGTGTCCAGGAGGTATGCCTGCCGAATTCCGGTTACCATTTTCCACTGCCTTATCCCCTTCGGCTGCTTTTTGTTTCGATTCAAGTCTGCTTTTCCTGGCATTTGCTATCAAGTCCTTGAAAGATGTATCATGTTTTGCTGCCCACGCGTTGCCGTCAAAGTCTTTGTCTTTGATCAGAATCGCATTTTGGACAGCCCTCCCTGTTGTAGGTGCTCGCCCGCCTTGTGTGCGTTCCCAAACGTCTAGATCGTGGAATAGTTGGGCCCGTGTCTTCGGCGCGGCGGCATCGCAGTTGGCGTTCCATATTGTAAGCCATTCCTTGTGGCGTTTTTCCAATATTGACCGTGGTCCGTGATTTGAAATCCCCATTTCCCCTAGCTTTTTTCGAAACGCTCCGTCTTTGAGCATCGAATAGTTTAGGTGTGGTAATCGCTCTAGTTTCGTTTGCTGCCGTCGTTGTGCTTGCTCCAAGCTAGAAGGTTTTGTGCTAGTATCGGCGGGCGGTTTCTTCGTTGTAGGGCCTGAACAGGACTCTAGATGGTTGAATACCTGCCATTCCTTCATCCTTTTTTGACACATTGGGCAAGGAACCAACCCATCGTCTTCGTTCATGCTTGTTAGCTTAAGTGATGACACTTGCAAAGTGTCTTTACTCACTAGCATCCAGGACATAATCATCGTCAGATTCCTGCACAACTTCGACCTCCACTTCAACAATGGGTGGTGCCGCTTCGTCTCCGCGACCTCGTAATCTTGCTGATGTTCGCAATCGTTTCGGTTCCGGCGCAGTAGGGGTATCAAGCATATCATCATCTTCGGCTGTTCTCTTTGGCGATCGGTTCGCAGCGATTGCGTTTCGCGCCAGGTTTAAAGCTGTTAATCGGGCATTGGAAAACGCTTCTACTGTTTCCTCCATTGACCAGTTACTTCGCAGCTTCAACTCCTGTTCTGTCGAGCGACACAAGGGGCATTTGCCATCATTTGATAGAGCCCTGCGGATGCAGACTGAGCAAAAGGTATGGGAACAAGAAGTAATCATTGGTGTTTTATAAAAGTCCTTGCATACTTGACAACGCAAAGCTGCCTCGACGGCTGCAAATCCAGACAGGGGTGTCGAGAGCCAGTCAGTTGAGTCGGGAATATCGTCTGAAGGAGACATTGCGCAGGATGTCGTGATTAGAGAACAATTTGCGTATGAGTAGATATAAAAAAAAAATTGGTGTGATCCTATTCACGGTCAAGACCACTCTCGTTAGCTTGACGGCGCTTCAGCCGCTCATGAATTGCCCTGCTAAGAAACCTTTGCTGCAATTACACGCGTAGAGTGGCATGCACATTAAACCCCATTAGAACAATATTCTGCTTAGCAGCATTATATGCTTGTACCTGCCCTGTGTTCCACCCTGGCAACAAGCAATCTTATGCAGTAAGCAGGGTATAATTAATTGGCAATCACGTGAACTCGTGTTTGACCGCTAACGCGTGGGTCGAGGGATTCTCGAACAGTCGTGATTACAATCAGGGACCGCTAACTGTCAATTTCTCATCCCTTGCTGAAAATCAATTTTACTATGGATGAATATAAAAAATATCTAACAGATCGAGTTCTGAGTGAAGAATTCCCGGTAAGTCGCGTGCGCATTGAAGAATTGAAAGAAAATCCTGCAGCAAAGTACTGACTTTTGATGAAGGTTACATACCGGCTTCTAAGTAGAGCTTTGAATCTTCATGTGGACATTGCTAAAAAGTAAACCTAGTTGATTCAGATTATTCGATGTTGAATACTAATCTTTCAATAGAGCTTTATATGACTTTCATAAACAACAAAATGCATCGCGTGCAAACTCGGTTCATGCGACCTACTTGGTCTCTGGACTCAAGCCGCCATCTGATATTGAGATAAAATCCGCATCAGATGATGAGGAGAGTAGAGCTAAGAGCAAACCATTGAAAATCATCACTCTGGTGGCAGAAGACAATCTTCAAGGTATTCTTCCCGAGCCTATTGCCAATTGAAGGACTGTTTGCTGAGATCATTATAGGCATCTTGGATGAGTATCAGCAGGTTGACATAATTCATGTCTACAGTTTGGCTCCACGCCCACAAAGGGACTTGGCTTTGCTTTCAGATGTGGCAAAGTCGATACCCGAAAACACCAAGAAGGAGGACCCTGCTGCACCCAAGAAATACGGGACCATTCTTAACTCCAACGCACGCAGAAAGGAAAGAAAGGGGGCCGTGTCAATCCCTCTGCCCAGTGCACCAAAGTCCCTTAAGCAGGAACCAAAACAAGTGAAGCAGGAGTCGAAGCTTGTCAAACAAGAATCTGCTACGACTGCTACAAAGGCAACTCAAGTCGCTAAGGTGAAACAGGAGGCCGCTGAAACGCCTTCGAATGACACAACGCCATCTTCAAGCGCCGGGAAAAAGCCAGCGGCATCACTAAAGCGCGGCGGCTCTAATAGTATTATGCAATCATTTGCAAAAGCAGCCGCAAAGCCACCAAAGCCGAAGCCCGCAGTCCAAAAGGAGGAAGATACCGCAATGGCCTTGTCTGATGACGGGGAAGCTGAAGATTCAGATTTGCCGCCTTCTACCAAGAAGTCATCTATAGATACGGAAGCCCTTGCAAAGACGAGAAAGGAGCGAGAGGAGGGGCTTCGGCGTATGATGGAGGAGTATGACAAGGACGAGGAGAAGGATGATGAAGAGAAGGATGACGAGGAGAAGGACGATGAGGCGGAAGATGAGGAGATGGAAGAAGCTCCCGAGCCTGAACCAGAACTAAAAAAGGAAGAGAAACCTTCAGAAGTGGTTTCAAGTTCTAGTAATGGGCGTCGCCGAGGCAGGAGACGAGTCACGAAGAAGAAGCGCATATTAGATGATCAGGGATATATGGGTAAATCTCACTTTTCGCTGATTGTCACCATTTTCTCGAATTATGTTTGACTGACCCCCTGCTAGTTACCATACAAGAAGAGGGCTGGGAGTCTTTCTCGGAGGATGAAGCTCCGCCGCCGGCTTCAAAGTCAACACCTGCATCAACCCCCGCATCTTCTGGATCCAAGGCAAAGAAACCTGTTGCCAAGGGTAGCCAGGGTAATATTATGTCATTTTTTGCTAAGAAATAAGGAGTGTCAGGTCATTAAATCTACGATGGTCATCTGAGAAAATTAGCACTCTAACTGAGAGGAGCTGAGCTGTATTGTATTCTATCTACACATATGTACCAGTAGATTCGATAGCCCCCCGTTTTTGCTTGGCTAGCTCTTCATAATAAGACACATTCTCTTGCATTCGTTTCAACAGAGCTCCCAATCTCCTGACAGCATCAATTATTGTTTCTTCGGGCTCCCAGGAGAAACTCAGTCTTATGTTCTGATCAAAGTTCTCATCTTCATCATCTCCGGGTATTGCAAATATGCTTCCACGGCCAATCATGATGTTTTCCTCTTCCATGGCAGCCTCTGCGAGAATCTCACAAGAGGGCCCATGGTTCAGCGTTAGCCAGACGAAGTAGCCCCCGTAAATGTCGCTGCCTATAGTGCTAGACTCTCGTGCCGTAACCCCATATGGGGCCATGTGCTGATGAATGGCTTTCATGATGAGCTGATGTCGTCGTTGCAAAGCTGGACGAGTCTTCTCTTCTATGAATTGCTCCAACTCTCCAGTTCGAAGTAGGTCGGCAAGCATGCCAGCGCAGAACTGGCTCGCCGCCCCTCCAGACACGGTTGATGCCGTCTTTGATAACCCGAGGGCGAAGGCGGGGGTGGCCTCTGCCCATCCCGTCCGAACACCGGGTCCGGCAATCTTGCTGAATGAACCGTTGCTGACAGTGTGACCAAATCCTTGCGGATCATTTTCAGCTTGGCCTAATGTCATTTCGATATCACATAGTCTAGGAAGTCTCATCTCCGGCGTCCTTTCGAGGGTTGTGGGACCCTCGAGTGGCCACTGCAGGAAGTCATAGACGTCGTCGCAAACGATGAGCGCATTGTACTTTCGTGCTAGTTTGACAAGTCCTTCCCGCCGATGAAGCGACATTGTCTTCCCTGAGGGATTTGCACAAGTGGGCACGGCATAGATAATGTGCCGATAGAGCTTCCTGTATGGACCAGGTGCTTTAAACGGCAGGGGCTATGATTTCGATATCAGTATCTCGATCCCAACGGTATGTCTGTGGTCTTTGGAAATTTCTGATTTCAGCTTAACTTACCTCTTGTCGTGTGTCTATTCTTTCTTGTCCCTCAAACTGCTCTATCCTTCTTTCTAGAGCATCGAGGTTGACGCCTTCATCATCCTCCGGCACAGCCTTCAGTCTTTGCGCAAAGCCAGAGTCCGCGAATATATTAGCAGCTAAGTGATAGCTTGGGGCAATCATCCAAATGGCTCTTGTGTAATTCGGGTCTGTGAAGCTCTGAAGGATACAGGCCAGATTCTGGCTTGCACCACCAGTGATACAGATACGGTTTGCATCAGGCGTGACATTGTAGTGCCTCCCAAGCCATTGCGCTAGTCGCTCTCTGAGAGGTTGATATCCTTCATCCGTTCCATATTGGAGGATTGGTGTGTATTCGGCAGGATCAACCAGAATGCGCTGGCAGGCAGCGGAGATGAGTTTAGCTGGTAGAAGGTCCGGCGAGGGCCAGCCGCGCAGAAGGTTAACAAGTGGCTTCTGTACTGGTACGAAACTTGCCATCGTGGAATTCCAATCAAGTCATGAATCGTACGTGAATATCGAACTTCAAAAGGCGGATGCAATATTGACGTCAGTACTACCAGCAAGTTAATCGTATCTAGTAATTAGTCATGCCCTTCCTAATCCGTCTGGCAATATCAAATTAACTGCGGCCCTATAAAAACAGAACAATAAGGTAAAGTAGATAAGAATTATATATGGAAGATTTAGAAGCGATTTAAAATAATGGTTGAATCTTGCGCGTGTAAGGTTTAGGGAAGTTGGTGGGGTGAGAGTTTAAAATGGGACATCGTATTCTTGAACTCTTGAACCAATAGAATAAACGAACATAATTGATTGATTAATTTAGCTATCTAACTGTGGGGGAATTGTGTGCCTTATGAACTGGAGGTACCTCGGATAACGCTCTGACAGCGGTAAATTAGCCCGAATTAAGGTACCAATAGTTCACCTTGCACAGACCCACAATTTCCACCATACATTCCAACACGTATTCTTAACAATTGTCTGCGTCACATTGAGCGCCAAGACGTAGCCTTTCTTTAGTAGAGTAAGAATATGATAACAGGCCATTTGCGGTTCATTTATCAGCGATTTCAGTCCTGGTATTATGCACCTCATATATATCTAATGGATATTCTACTGATTGACATTCTGTTGCTGCTTTAAAAACGTACTCATCGCCTAGTTATTATAACATGTTCATTAATTATTAATTCGCAATTGTCTCCGAGATGGCTTTCCCGACTATCCATCTATAGCGAGTTTCCCGATTCCTGTTTCTGTTGTTGGAGTCTGGACTTGTGTTCCCTCCGGGATGATGTCTGCTGGCACTGCTGGCAACTCGTCCAGTTGCTTCTGAGCTTCGGTAAGCTCGCGTGCCTCTTTTTCCTTGCGCTCTGCTTCCTCCTCCTCCTCCTTCTGCTCCTTCTCCATCGCCTCGAGCTCGTCGTCGATCTCGGCTTCGTCAACAACTACTCCAGTGGATTCGGCTAAAATGGCAGCCACCTCGTCCGTCTCACTCATCTGCTCCCTGAGACGATCCATGACAGCATCGACTCTTTCAGCACTGCCAATCTGCGCATTGAGGTTCTTCAGAGCACCGGCAGAAGACTCCATAACTTTGACTAGCTGAATTTGATCAGAAGCTTGTTGCAGTTTTGAGGCCACTTCCTCTAGCTGGTTGAGGGTGGTGTATCTTCGAGCCAAGGAAGATTCGGCAAGCTTCTTTCCCTTGAGGGCTGCTAAAGCTGTAATACGATTCTTACGTAGCACGGCCGTCCTTGCTTCCCGATCCAATTCGTCGATCCGCTTGTTGAGAAGGTTGACTTGGTGTTCCAAGTTTGTTGTTAGCTCTTTAATAGATGCAATAGAGGTATCCTCTTCGGTAATCCCCCCTTGTTCACCCGAACCGCGTATCCGTATAGTTTGCCCATCGTATTCGACGATTCCCTGGTCTCTGGACAAAAATTTCAGCAATACGTCCAGGTCCGCCTCGGAAAGTCGCTGCTTGCTGATCAATGCTGAGGAAAAGATGACCTGGAATTGTGATTTGGTGAACACTCGGTCGAACCTCGAGGTCCTGTCGGCCACTTTGTTGCTCAGCTCCATACTGGCCGTCTCCACGTTCTTCATGATGACATATCGGCCCGTGGGTATCTTATCCTCCCCTCGAGTGGGGTCCGCAACTCCAATTTGTCGCAGAGCCCAGCCCATTACGTTCCACGGCACTTCAGACCAGGTTTGTTGATATATATTATGCTGCGATTGCAGGAAGCCCTGCAGTGGAATAAAATCCCTTTTCGCCATAGCATCGTGTATGACTGCTCCAAGAGCCTGTGGTTGGCCGTATTGTCCGTTATCGAGCGATCGGCGTAGTGATTCGTCAAGGTCAAGGATCAAGAGACTCGATTTCGACCCTTGCCTGGACAAGAGGCCATCGGACGCGAGACGCGAAAGAGCTTGGGACCAGGCCGTAATATTTGCTTCGTAGCCATCGGGATTCAGGATTTTCTGAGATCTAAAGTCTGCGTATAGTGCGGGAAGGCGGGTTCTAGCACACAATGGGTCAGTATGCGCTGTAGGAAACGAGCCAGGGAAGACAGCGGCATGACCATACTTGCGGAAGTTGGTTTCATTCTTAACGAGGTAATCTGCAAGTTCGCCCATCTTCTTCTACTTTTTCTCACTGCCCTATTGACTTTTCGAACTCCTCAGACAGGTCAACAACGGCGTCGTTATCGTGTACAGATAAGAGGGTGTGAAGTGTATCAAAGATAAAGATGAATCCAAAGACTTGACTTGGTGGGGGGGATGTCACTGTGTCACTTGACCATCATGCATTGGTACCTCATTTCACCAGGATCCGAAACACCCCTACCATTCAGTCAACGACCACCTACCTACATCCGCACCAAGACTAGTAGGAAAGAATATTGTAATTAATTGCAGTACGGCCAAGGAAAAGATGTCATAGATCTAACGACTCCATCAACATGAACCGTACATTTATAATATATGCATCATTGCCCATCAAGCTACCATTTATAGATACCTACTAGGTAGGTAGATAGGGAAAGAGAACCTACGTCTTCATTCTTCATTTCATATTCACATAACCTAACTCTACTCTTTCTCCCTTACAACGCTTCATACCCTAGTCAAATCCCTCCTGGTTCGTTGTCGCATTGGTATCGTTGTCCATCTCCTCACCTCGTAGAGGCGCAGTTTCTAGTACTCCACTACGTATGACAGCACTTGTTCGCCTTCCTCGCATATCAGTCAATGCCTCGCTCTCCTCGTCTATCAAATTATAGTCCTCATCTTCCCTTGCTCCCCTTTCATCATCAAGTCGGAATTCAAGCCTCTCTGATAGTTCCCTTTCCAATGTGCTCATGGTCTCTCGAGCTACCGCGAACTGAGAAATGCCATGCCGATGAGGCAGTGTACCATATGTTCTCTGGGCTTCGTTGAGACACCGTTGAGCGGGAATGTACTTTGACTGCTGGAACCAAGCCTCAGAAGCAAGAACGCTCCAAGCAGCTGACTTGCGACGTCGACTTCCCCAGTGCCAGCTACCAACACCTATCTTCGAGGCATAGCAGATGGACAGTCTCTCTTTTATGAGTGCATCTCCAATGCGGCCAAGTATTTTTGACTCAAGCAGGCGGCTGGCCCATCTAGCAGCATCATCGATGTTCGAGCCGCCTCTAAGCCGGAGAAGCTCTTGTGTCAAGATCAAACTTCGCATGGCGCCGTAGGGTGCATTGCAGCGAGTGTTATAGGAGTAAAATGCCGATTCTAACATTTGATCAACAGTCTCTGCTCGACTTTTAGAAGTTAAATGCTGAGGCATGAGAAGAACGCTGACAGCTGCCATTTCATTTGCTGCAGCATGATATTTCCATGCTTTCGACTCGCTAAAGTCGGATCGTAGTAGGTCGTACGTCGAATGCGCTAGCTTCCAATCTCGTAGCATAAAAGCAAAATCAGCAAGCTTGCGCATAATGGCCTCTGGTGTATCGGCTCGATAGAAACCCGAGGCGTCATAACTGTCCTTGGCATTGCCACTTCCACCAGCTGAGGACCGTGAGCTGCTACCAAAACCTGTCCATCTCCTGGACAAATTCATGAATCTGCCAGTGATTCCTCTGCGCCTAGAAGCGACCTGATCATTCCAAATGGTGGCATGGCGTTCCATTGTTGGGACAATGGACTGTGTCACCATCTCACGAACAAACGTGCGAATAGCTGTGGCATCAGGTTCGAAAATGTACCGAGACGGATCCTCAAAATTCTCGTCGTCCTCGCTTCGGTGTAGCTCCACTAATTCTTCTGACGCCGACATCCAGTCACTCCGGGGAAGGGGGATACTATCGTCGTCCGTTTCTACGCTTTGGCTGCATCGTAAGCGTAATAAGTGGCAGTGTAATCCAAGATGACGTTTCATTTGCTCAAAAAGCCCCATAGATCTTGTGATGTCGTCATTTTCCTCGTCATGGACCAGGACATAGTATCTGAGGTATTCCCCATCAACCCATATAGGTAACTTCTTATCTCCCTGGTTTGTCTCTGTGTAGAGCCTCCTTAGCTCCTCGATAGGAGCTTCATTGCGGGAGCTGATGGCTATTACACATGCTACTGGATGAGCAAATGTCTCATGGGGAGTAATGGGCAGACCTGACAATAGGCGCCTCAGGTATAGCGCATAATAGGGGGATGCAGCTTCGGAATCCGCGTCATCATGAATTGCCAGACCATAGTGCGGCAAACCAAGGAATGCTCCTTCGGCATAAGATAGATGGCGCTCAACAACCGCCTCAACATTAGTAAGTGTGGTCCGGTCTCTAGAATTCTTTTCTTGAGCCCCATTCTGGCCCCGTAGGGTTTGGCTATGTATAGAGCTAGGAGCTGTAGTCTCTGGATGCTCCACGTTCTCACCAAAACGGGTAAATCGAATAGAGAAATCTTCCACGGTCTTACTCAAGCCATTACTGTCCCTGACAGTTACTTTCCCCTGAATATTTTCACCGAATGGTCGTAAGAGTTCCCATAGACCTTGCTGGAATCCCTTTTCGTGAATGAGCGCCTCCGTGTCTTGCGAGGCGTAAACAGCGACGTGTGGCACAAATGCCTTTAGAATCAAGTTCAAAGGCTCGCCCGGATTGTCCCCGGCACTATCTGGCAGTCCTCGGTTCTGCCCTAGGTCGAAAACAGTACCTGATAAAACTCGCGACGGAGATCCACGGCCAGCAGGTGACATTGATCTCGATCCAGGGGGTGATAACGTAGAAGCGTATAGGGAAGCAGCAGAAGGGTTGGATCTGCGAAATGCCAGAGTAGCCTCGGACGGAGATGTGGGCAGAGATTCAATCGCCGACGTCGAATGCCTCATCTTGGGTAGTTTTATGGCAGAGGCCGCGGCGGGCAGTGCCTTGATCGGTTCTGTGGGCGATTCATCGTGAGGTTGTTGCATGAAGGCGACTTGGCGCGGTGTTTGCGCTCAGTGGTATTTTTTCGAGTAGTTGAGGTCGATTCATGCGGCACAAAAGATGGAAGTGAGATCGCAAACGACCGAGTCTGGAATCTGGTTCCGCATGTTCTTCATTAAGATTATTAGATTCAAGAATGATGTTGGAGAACCAGAGTGACAAACTTACAATGTGTAAGACATCTTATCAGGCCCTCGGTCCCCAACCACAAAGCACCGCAAGTTGGCGCTCTGGAAAATGCCCCACATTGTTCTACCGGGGTCATCGAAATGATGTCTCCACCCGGTACCTGCATAAGTATTTCGTAAACGACTCGACTTACCAAAGCTCGCCATCGATTCTATCGCGTTTCCAAGACCCGAGTTGTCTTTGGTCCGTCAAACAGCAATAAACAGCAGCCAATTCCATAAGGACAATGCCATCAGATCTTTCGAACTACCTCGCTTCCCACTACTTAGTCGCCGATCCAAAGCCATCATCCAAGAAACGCAAGCGTAAGCAAGCAGCAGCTTCCGGGCTACTCATCACCGATGACGACGACGCATCGTGGGGTCAATCGCGTGCCGACCAAGATGATCTTGGCGAAGATGGACCTTTAACTATCTCCGGAACAACAGCGGAGTTTAGAAAAACCAAAAAGAGCAACTGGAAATCAGTGGCAGGTGGTGGGAATGATTCAACCAAGGACGACAGTGCTGCCGCCGATGCCATCATTGCATCGGCAGCTGCCGAAAACGATGCTGTCAGAACCGCCGATGACGAGATGCCAGTAGTCGAGGATAGTGAAGGAGTGGCAAAGATGAGCGATGGTACACATGCTGGCCTACAGAGCGCTGCAGCAGTAGCGGCTCAACTGAGACGGCGGCAGGAGGAAGAAAGACAAGATTTTGAAAGGCACCGCAAAAACGCCAAGGAAGCGGAGACTGTTTATCGAGATGCCACTGGACGAAGAATAGACATTTCCATGAAAAGGGCTGAAGCTCGACGAGTGGCCGCGGAAGCCGAGGAAAAGGAGCGAATGGCCAAAGAATCTTTAAAGGGCGATGTTCAACAAGAAGAGGCAAGGAAACGGAGGGAGCAGCTAGAAGATGCAAAGCTCATGACATTTGCCAGAACGGCTGATGACGAAGAAATGAATCTTGAATTGAAGGAACAGGGGAGATGGAATGACCCTATGATGCAGTTTATGAGCACAAAGAAGGATACAGGCGTCGGATCCAAGTCTTCAAAACGACGGCCAGTGTATGCCGGCGCCGCGCCTCCAAATCGCTACGGAATCAAACCAGGATATCGATGGGATGGCGTGGATAGAAGTAATGGGTTTGAGAATGAACGCTTCAAAGCTTTAAATAGGCGGGAGCGCAACAAAGGATTGGATTATGCATGGCAGATGGATGAGTAGATTTAATATTAAGCTTAGATACCCCTAGGATCGCAGATTTCACCAAACATGAGTTAGGCATTTATTCAAACCTATCTTATTTCTCAACTATGATATAGTTAGGAACTACGCTATGGACGAAGACTTGACGAAACTGCCACACCACTGCCACTCCTGATTCTCGGACCCCAAGGGTTTAAGTTAAGAAAGCAATTCGCATCTTTCCCAGTCCTTGTCCAAAGTCGCCAGAGTCGTGCCCATACTCGACTCGGAATTCTACTTCCGACGTCGCAATCGCTTATCTGGTCCATAGTCGCATAATTGCTTGACAAGCTTGATCCACTCTCCCTTAGGCATTCGGCCAGGTCCATCCCCGACACGGCCTTGGAATGGTCTGATGAGATCACCGATGGCAATGCCGTCAGCAGGCACCTTCTCCAAGATTTCCCACGGTTCAATAACACCTCCTGTTGCAGAGGAAGAGGCCACTGTAACACGGTTTTGTCAGTGAAAAGTGCTTTCAACACAGACAGTGTTGACTTACCACTTTGCGTAGGATTGGGACTCCCGGCTCGGGAGACAGAAGGAGTACCCTTTGAACTGCCAACAATCTTGATCTTCTTCTTTAGCCCAGCCGCATCCGACATCTCGCCGGCAGTAGCCTCTCCATCACTGCCAGAGCCAGCCACAATCTTAGGGCGGCGGACTGTGTTAGTCGTTGGCAGCGGAGTGCCTGATCGGCTACCGGGAGCGGTCACAGATGTCTTCTTGAGCTTCTTCCTCGTAGATTCATTACCACTAGATTCAGATAGGGCGGGTGATCCGGCACGTTTGAGAGATTTGCCCTTCTTGCCAGCTTCAGACTGCTTTGGCATGCCTTGTGGAGTCGTAGTCCCTTTAGTCCCCGAAGCTTTAGCTTTGTCCTTGTCTTTGCCTTCACCTTGGCCATCTTTACCATCTTTACCCTCCCCGTCTTTCTTTTCCTCTTCCTTTTCCTTGGCAGCTTCGTCCTCGTCCTCGTCAGAAGAATCATCAGACTGTCCAGCTAGTTAGTTGCTGACCACTACTTGAGCGTTGAGGTATGATGTTTTACTTACTGAGCTGCTCCAGGGGTTGTCAGTTGAGTTATCGCTTTCATATATATCTTCACGATCTCTCTTTATGAGTGCCTTTTTAGTCGTTTTGCCGTATTTTTGACGCTCCAGCTCTTCCCGTAGCTGTTCTTGCAACTCTCTATCCACCTCTTGCTCATCACCTTCACCAAATAAATTCGCTCCTAGTTGTTCGCGTCGGATTCTGTCCTTGGACTCCTTCGTTTCCTCATCCTCATTATTGCGCTCGAAATGGGGGGCTTCATCATCATCTTGAAACTCATCGCCAGAAACGTCTAACTCATCATGTTCCATTTTTTCCGATCTTGAAGTCATTCTGAAAGTTTCGCTCTCTCTCTTAATCATCTGGCCTCTGCCAGATAACATTCGGCGCGTTGCTTCCAAGTCATTCTGACCAGCTCTCTTCTCCTCGTCTTTCATAACCCAACGGCCAACATCGACTTTTCGATTCATGAAAGCTTCTGCCTGGTCTATAGTAAAAGGCTGGAAAGGAGGTTTGGCAGTGAACCTGTACCACTTCTCCAGCGGGACCATGCGGAAAACAGACCCGTCAATCATGAAAGCAACGTTTGCTTCAGAGAGCGCGGCGACATAGCTTCCAACCCACACATTTTTACCATCGACATCTTCCAGGTGCCACGGCAATGCTTCTTCATAACGTAGATCCGACTCTTTCTTCGCCGCTGTTGTCTTTGGGGCCCGGTTGAACATGGTCTTTTCTTCCTTTTGCTTCTTAGGTCGCTTGGGATTGGTGTCCTTAGTTACAGGTGCGATCTTTGCCTGATCAAGGGCTCTCTGTGCCTCTCGCTCTGCCTTTACCTGAGCCAGACGTTCTGCTTCTTGTTCATCCACAGGCTGCTGTTCCGGTTCTTCTTCCTTGACTGTTCTTCCGGGTGCTGGCTGACGGGCATCGCGTCTATGGAGAGTCACGGGTCTAGCAAATTCGTCCTGGTCCGTAGGATCAATGGGCTTGTCCCCCATCTTTGCCTGAGCAAACTTCATCATGTGATATCTGATACCATCTAACAGAGCCTTCTTTGTCGTCATAATGGGAATATCGTTGTAAGGGTATGGGGGTGGCGGTTCGCTCCAACCACCGTACTGGGCGCGTAGTTCATTAATATTCTGCTTTGATCCATTCGGTGCACCGGGTCGTGATGCATTTGGTGAAGGTTGGTTGAGTTTTGGTGTAGGTTTCTTGGAGGACGCGACGAGGGGATTCGCAGGTTTCCTTCGTAGCGGACGTAACGGATTGGGCTTCGGGGGTCGAGGAATCCCATTCGGATTCCGGGGCGGCGCGTCGCTCATTGTGATATCGGCTTCCACGTTCGTCATGCGGATAAATGTGTGTGTCAACGTTGACAACGGTCGTAGGTCTTGACGGCGGCCCGCAGGCGAAGGTGATAACCCGTCTCGAGAACGACAATGCTGAATTTGAGTGATGGGTGAACAGGAGCGGTGGAAGGCGGCGAAAGAAACTTTCACACTGGCAGGTGTGCTGGCAAACAGCTCCTCGGCTGTAATTTCGTGATAGCCAATATTAAGGTAGAGGAAAAAGTGAAGGTATGTGATGAACAGTGGTGTGCCTTATGACGATGACAAAAGAAGGCTGCTAGGCGCTGCTATATTCTAGCGTGTCAGCGTTGCATGATGAAAGGCGGATTCCAGGCGCTCCACTAGATACCTATTGTAGCCCTGGAGGTACTACTAGACTA
The DNA here is from genome assembly GCA_011799845.1 of Hypomyces rosellus. Classification (NCBI taxonomy): domain Eukaryota; kingdom Fungi; phylum Ascomycota; class Sordariomycetes; order Hypocreales; family Hypocreaceae; genus Hypomyces; species Hypomyces rosellus. Next base: position 1,508,284 of record WWCI01000001.1, read on the forward strand.
TACTTCCCAGGTGTCATAAATACCTACAGGTACCCACCCAGTTCGACTAGAAGGTCAATCCACTGTACCTAGTATTCAAGTACTGGCATAGTAATTTCCACATCATATAGTACCCAAACAAACTGATTCAAATACTTATAGGGTACCTCATAGCTTAGTACATAGTAGTTGTCCCCATTGCTTGCTGGATTCTTCCTCGTCTACCAACAATCTCCAGCTTTGATTTTCTGCTACCTTCTGAAATGTATGGGAAAATCCTATGACTACACCTCCAAGACTACCACTTGAAGAAGTTCGACAAGGAATTCATCTACAAACATACCAGACATACTATTCTGTCAAGTAAACTCCGGTGATACTTTCATATATGCCCAGAGACTCTCTGCTTTGGTAGTTCTTGGTAATTAGGTCAACAAATGACAGCCATGTTTGATAAACAGCCTAATAGCGCTTCCAAGATCCAATGATTAACAAACTCGTATCCTCGGGTAATGAATGACAAACCCAGTGCCAAGTGATATTAACTTCCAACGTTGTTTCCTTTGGTCTGAAAAGTATGGCTTTCGTAACTTGAAAGTATGAATACAGTATCAATAGATCTAGAAGCTGTCACGACTTGAGAGCTTCCATAAAAGAAGCTTAAAGGTTGAAGGAACTACCTACTATAAGACCCGTCCATGGAGACCAGCCCGCCTCTTCAAGCTCTGCATGCAGCCTAGACGCGGCCCCTCCCCCACCACCTTTCCCTCGCAAACGCACCCAATGATATCAAAAGCTGGAATGAGAACAGTGCTAATAGTTTCTTCCTCATCAACGGCCAACATCCATGAGCAGCCTTTCATTGCACAGTTAACAGGTTATTTTTCTTTCTTCATACAGTGCAGGCTGTCTTCCGCGTCGAGAGAGGCGTACAAGCCAAAACACAGTCACTGTCGGCGGCGGCCTCTCACAATCTCACAAAATCTTGATTCACTCACGATTCTTTGGATGAACTCATCATTCGCAATCAACGACTTCCATCCGTCGCCATCGAGTCGCGACCTCATAAGAAGCACATTAGATACACAGATTTTCTCATCAAAAACTGCAGCCTTCTCCATCTTTATGCGCTCGCCCACTCTACATACAACGCGCCGGCACTTCAGAATATCATGGGTTCTGTGTTATCGCCCCAATGATGCAATCTTGACTCGTCAACTACACAAATTTCAATCGGATCAACCTGTATTCTTCGTGCGATAAATTATAGCTGTCCATTTTCGTACCAAACACTGTCAGTTAGAGGTAAACATGTCGGTTTATCAAAAGGATTGGCAAGGCCACAGCGGGGATGATCCAGCAGTAGGGCTGGAAGGCCAACTTCAGAATCTCGGTCTTACAAACACCAACACAACAAACGTCAGCACATCCGGACTCCCTAACTCTGGGAGGAATCATCAGCTTGCTTCACCGCATTATCAAACCTTGCGTACTGCGGAGGCCCCAAGTTCCCCCCTAAGTCCAGAAGCGAACTCCTCTCATCTTGATTACACAAATTATGGAGACTCTGCGAGGCTTGCTGGCCAGCCCGTACCACAGTCGCCGAAAACGAGCAGGCGTCGACCAAACCAAGCCCAGCGACGACAAATGAATTCGCAGTTTACCATAACCCCAGACATACGGCCTCAGCAGCCATTCCACAATTATCAGCCTCGACCTACTCCACCCTATCAGCGACATATGGTTACCAATTCTCATCCGCAACCCCCATTATGGCAAAGAGGTTTTGATGTCCCACGTTCACATGGCTCTTGGAGTGGCCCCTCCCAGGGGGGTGCCGTCAATATCTCTGGATACTCACCTTTATTGGCAAATTCACATTCAAATCAAACACCGCTGAATAGTGGAACCCGCCAACCACCAGGGGCTTTTCAAAATCAACGGCGCCCATACTTCAGACCAGATGAAATTGCCAATCAAGCTGGTATTCTGGACATGCTTTGCTATCAAGTTGTATCGAGTTCCGAAATTGACAGAGCTGAGATCGCTCAAAAGGAAGTCTTCCGGCAGCGAATTGAGAGTATCAGTCGTCAAGTCATCACGCGATACGAGGAAGAGCAAAACGGATCCGAGGGTTTCCCAATGTCATCTGTAGAGCTCAAATGTTTTGGCAGTCTTTCTTCCGGGTTTGCCACGAAAGCGTCGGACATGGACCTTGGACTTCTATCTCCTCTATCCAAAGTTCAGCCTGATGCCCCGGGATCCCCCGTACCACGCTTACTCGAAAAGGCATTGCTAGATGCCGGACTCGGTGCAAGGCTTCTCAGTCGCACAAGGGTCCCTATCATTAAGCTCTGTGAATTTCCGCCCCAGACGCTTCGCCAGGGCCTCTTGGAGGAACGTGAGAAATGGGAGAATGGGGGGGACAATGATCAGCAGGGTGGCGCGGAAGGTGAACCCGACCACGATAGCCCATTTCACGGCGATAATGACGATCGCCCAAATGCGGGCTCAACTGATGCGGTTTCTGCATCGCTTACTGGGTTTGAGGTTCCCTGTAAAGAAAATGGCGGAGTACAACATTTTCAACTTCAACAAGGGTCAAAGCATTCTCTCTCGTCCTACTATGGCTTAACAAAGCGTATACTACGAAGAGCGGATGGGCGTGATGTCACTGCTTCAAATTACAAAGAGTTTACGAGCCTTGACTGGGTGATTCTAAATCGGGTCTGTCATGCCTTTATCCGCGGTCTATCCGATTCCTTCCTTCGACAACGCATAATCAACTACCCCTCTCTTTCCTTCGGCAATGAATCAAATTCATCCCAACATCGTTCTCTTCTCGGAGTATATACTCAAGTCGAGGGCGAGAAGATCCTACAAACCTGGCTTGAATGGCCTAAGAGAAAGTGGTTTCATACGAGCCAGCCTCAGGATGAACAGACACTGGGTGCATGGGAGTCCTTGCAGTCGAGACCAATACTTGATATCGATCCTTTTTCCTATACGAAGGACCTTCAGCTGACGCTCGACAAAATAAAGAAGATACCTTCTATTCAGTTGCTCTTGCTCGAGCAGGGAGAACAAGAGACACCTTCACAGTATTATGCAAGAACACGAGGCATTCTTAACAGCTTGAAGTTTGATCAAGAAGTATTTTTCAAAGTACAGCAAGAAACTATTAGCCGATATATCTCAGGAATATGCCATGAAGACATACGTGATGCGGTCAAGTTTTATCTGAATGACTTTCCGGAGCAGTCAAATCTCCAAGCCGTCGGATGCCGACACAAAAGTTTTCATCTAGCCTATGAGCTTGAACGAGCTTTGGAAAAGAAACTTTACGATACAGCAAACATCGCAATCATCAGACAGTATATTGACATTCTGCGTTCACCTCTGTCCAAAACATCAACCGGGTTCGCCGTACCCATCTCCGCCGAGTGTTCTAGTCTTGTAACTACCATCAAAACACTCAAGAGTCCTCATGGAATTTCGCCAAATCAACCGCACGACAGATACCGAGATCCCCTCGAGTTCCCAAAGACAGGCGCTGGTGTGCAGTGCGATATTAATTTCTCGGCACATCTTGCTCTCCAGAATACCCTCCTTCTACGTTGCTATTCCCACACTGATGCTCGTGTCAGGCCACTGGTGTTGTTCGTGAAGCACTGGGCTAAAGTACGCGGGATTAACTCAGGTTACCGTGGCACGTTAAGTAGTTATGGTTATGTTTTGATGGTATTGCATTATTTGATCAATATTGCCCAGCCGTTTGTGTGTCCCAATCTGCAACAGCTAGCACCAAAGCCGCTACATCATTCATCACGAGCTGAAATTGAGGCAAACAGTTCTTATCGTGGTTATAACGTTCAGTTCTGGAGAAATGAGCAACAGATCATACAACTCGCCCTTAGCAACCAGTTGAATCACAACACAGACAGCATTGGCAACCTCCTTCGAGGTTTCTTTGAGTACTTTGCTCAGAATGGTGCGATGAGCAATGTTTCCAGCAGGGGATTTGACTGGGGACGAGATGTCATCAGCCTGCGTACACATGGAGGGTTATTGACGAAACAAGAAAAGGGATGGACTGGGGCAAAGACTGTTTACGAAGTTCAAAAGGCTACTAGTGACACAGGTCAGTCAAGGGGGCAGCATTCAGCAGTCACAGAGCATGATTCTCCATCCAAACTAGAGCACAAAATCGAGTCGGTCAAAGAGGTCCGACTTCGCTATCTTTTTGCAATTGAGGATCCTTTTGAGTTGGATCATAATGTCGCACGAACAGTAACACACAATGGAATCGTCTCGATCAGGGATGAATTCCGGCGGGCGTGGAGAATCATCCGCGCTACTGGGAATGGAAATGTGACAGAGAATCTATTGCAGGACTTGGAAGATGGCGATAGAACCTCCAATGGCTTCTTGCAGTTGTTGACAGATATTCATGGGCCTGAAGGATCCAAGAATGTACAATCTTAGGGATATGTCACTGGAAAGCCAAGATTATGAGATTTTGAACGCACCACTACTGGATGGGTGTATCATAGCTATTACCTATAATGAATCATTTTTCTACATCTAGAATGGGCCCCAAAGAGTTAATGGATTATCCCTTCTACTTAAGATATAATCTTACATCAATCAACTGCCAGGAGACTAAACATGTTATCTTTACCATGTTTGCCAGGGGTTGACGGAGCCTTTCTAGGCGGCTCACTCTCCTTCTTCTTTCTTTTCTTTGTCTCTTTCAGTTTTTCTGCTTTCTTAACTTCTAACTCTGATGTGTTTGTAGTATTTGTCAACTCTTCAAGTATTGTCAAGAGTTGACTCTTGTTTGCCACTTCCAAAAGGCTCAACGCGCCTCCTGTATCGGGAAAATAGGCTAGCGGTGGAAGCTCAGTTAGAAGATCGCGGACCAGTAACAGACTCCTTGAGAGGCCATCCAAGCCTTGTTTAGGAATTAAGAATAGCACTTGGCCCAGAATCCTAAAAGAATAATAGCTAGCCTGAAGTTGCGCAGTGAAATGAATAAGATCCCAAGAAACTTTATCCCCAGGATTAAAAGGTGGTTTGTTATTTTGCCGGAGCATTTGCAAGACATGACAGTACTTCCCCTGCTCCTCGCACTCCACGATGTTCAATGCTAGAGAGAAAAGGGGCCAGAAAGATTTATCCATATTTCTCGACTTGTGTTTAAGTTTCTTTATGAGTGAGAGGAGATGGTCGGCTTTGCTGCTAACAACATTCCAAGGCAGCAAGCTGACTTCTCGCCCTTTCTGATCACGAGTTTGCACCCGTCTGTACTCACGGACTGAAGCCAAGGGTGTGGAGGGTAAGATCCAAGTGGCAACGGTATATGCTAACTGGCGGATTGGTGTACTCGGCTCCCAGGCGGTGCCTTTTGCAGGGCTCTCGATCAAGATTGGGAGAAATATTTTGGCATTCAGCACGTTGAGGTTGGAGTTAGATCGCATTTGGCCAAGTTGCAGAAGCAGCTCTGATAGTCTGGGGTCCAAACCATCAAGTGACAATGAACTATTTTGTCTCATCGTTGGTAGTTCAGCATTCTCGTGATGCAGGTATTGCTGGCGAAATTCCTCATAGTCTAAGCCATCAATGATGGGTAGAAAACAAGCTTTCAGGATCTGGGGGAGTGTTGCGTTTGGGGATCGCTTACGTTCGTATGCCAGTCGCCAAGCATCTGTAGAATCTGGTAATCCAAGTTTTCTGTAAATATTGCGAGGGCAGAACGTCGCACAAGAGAGCTTCTCGTTGGTGTTTCTGTGAATTTCTCGAAAGAATACGACCCTTCCGCCGACCAGTTCATGGGCCAATAGATCAGAATCAGAAGTCATAACCATCCCACCATTCTGAGAGAGGTACTTGGCGCAGTAAGCGTCCGCCTCACCAGGGACGATGGAGAATGATTTCTGGTAGCGAGGACAGTTACGAACAGCATCAATGACCGCTGGTACCAAAAAGCTTGGGTCTAATGAAGATTTGGTCCCAGGCTTTCCCAATTTGAAAACATCAAAATCCAACTCCCCTTTCGCATTCAAAGTTGTATTTGGATATCCTTTTGCATTAGAAGAAAAGAATACGTTGAGTTGAGTGTTGCTCTTCATTATTCTCTCCATACGCACGGATTGTTTAGAGGCTGGAAGATAGCCATCAAAGTAAATATGCTGTCTGTTGTAAAATCAGTTTAATGTTTGTGTGCATAAATAAGCAGTGTGCTTACACGTTCACTCGATGATTTTGCAGTTCATCAAGCCATGCAATAGCAGCTTTGCCAAGAAGATCATAAGATGGCTGGCTGACGCCGTTGGTTCTGCACACATAGAGTATGTGATATGCCAAGGCTGGTCCATCAATCACGACGGTTTCATTCTCGAGAACCTCATATTCGGCATATCGCTCCAGGGTGGTAATAAGATGAGGGATTCCCATTTTGAAAGAACTTGAGTGATACGGGATAAGAGCCCATGTCCGCAAAACGGTATGGATATCTTATTTCAATTGTGTCGGCATAATTGTCATGGGAGAGGCGAAGTTATTTCAAACCCAGAAATTGCCAGTAGGTACGTACAAATACTGTCTGTCTAACCTGTACGTACCTCTGTTGCATCCAGAGACCAAGAATTGGAAAATCCGGTCTGGGCGGGCAAGAAAATATTAAACCCCGCCAAAAAAAAAAAAAATTACCCTGCACGCCCTGAAACATGTAGATAAGTAATTTATACTGTGCATACTGCCGTAAACCGGTGGGGCTTGGAGTTGTGTGGAACGTTCCTAGCCAATGGATTAGGCCACTCGATCCAGCACCAAGGTTAACTGGGCACAGTTTTGCTCTTATCAAAGGCACTGTATTACACCCATGCATCGCGAGGAGCAAGAAAAAGCTTGCTCAACTTTTCTTTTCTTCCCCTTGACTCTTCTCTTTCTTCTTCCTCAAGGGTCGGTCACGATGCGCAACACGCTCATTTTCGCTGGCAACTCGTGCCCAGCTCTCACCGGACAAATATGTGAGAACCTGGGCATGGCTCCTGCTGATGCGGAGCTGACCCAATTCTCCAATGTGAGCTTCCTGTAGCTCTTCGTCGTGCTTTTGTTCCTGCATCGTCAGCGCCGACACAATGGAAACTAACAAGCTCCAAGGGCGAGACAAGCGTCAGAATTCTGACCAGCGTCAGAGAGAAGGATGTCTTTGTCGTACAGTCAGGGAGCCCCAGAATCAATGACTCTATTATGGAGTTGCTCATCATGATATCGGCTTGCAAAGGCGGCTCAGCCAATAAGGTCACAGGTTAGTTATCTGCCTCTTATCTCGAGTAACTTTGCATGTACTGACTGGTTACAGCTGTCCTCCCCTACTTCCCATACAGTCGCCAATCAAAGAAAAAGTCACACAGGGGTGCTATCACGGCACGAATGTTGGCGAATCTTCTTGGTGTTGCTGGCGTGAAGCACGTCATCACTGTCGATCTTCATGCCTCACAGATGCAAGGCTTCTTCAGATGTCCCGTCGATAACCTCCACGCCGAGCCTATTATTGCCAAGTGGATTCGGCGCAACGTTTCCAACTGGCGGGAGGCTGTTGTTGTATCAAAGAATGCTGGTGGCACGAAGCGAGTAACTTCGCTTGCCGATGCGCTCAAGCTCAACTTTGGCTTGGTCACAACTGACCGGAGGCGAGGAACCAATGCACCGCCGAGCATCATTATGAACCATTTGCACGACGTTGATAGGCGACCTATTTTGGAATCGGGCCCAAGTGGTAACCATGCCGCCGGCGAGGATGAGGACTCGCAACCACAAAACCCAACAGTTACTCCAGTTAGGAGTAATGGTATTGTCGCCGATTCAAACGGGTCGCCTGCTCGATGTACAGGAACCTCAGTGAGAGCGACTGCCGTCGATGCCTCTGGAGAAGACCGTGACCTGACTGACACGACCCCTGGTCGGAGGCCCTCTGGTGTCGTTGATAACGGCTATGATGACCGTCGCGCCCAAGAAGTTATTCGGGGTCGCCTGATTCATGGTCACATTGTCGAAGATGATTTTCCCTCACCGGCGAGGTCAACCGCTGAAAATAGTGTGCATGAAGACGATCCAATGGTCATGTCTCATGCCTCCTCGTTCTTTGCCCCTGAGCGTCAGTCTCTTGCTGGTGGCGGTGATCCAGAGGCTAGTTCAGATGAGGAAGATAATGACCTTCAGTCTGAAGCTGAGCATATGATCACATTGGTAGGAGATGTCAGAAACCGAACTGTGTTTATTGTCGATGACATGATTGACAAGCCCGGATCATGGATTGCTGCAGCTGAGACTGTGGTAAAGAAGGGTTTGGCGAAGAAGGTTTACTGCATTGCTACACACGGTATCTTTGGCGGAGATTGCCTGGAGCAGTTGCAAGCATGCGAGTGCATTGATACGATTGTCGTAACCAACAGCTTCCCTATCAATGAGTCTCGAGCCAGAAACAATCGCAAGCTCGTCATATTAGACCTGTCGTTTCTGTTGGCTGAGGCAATTCGCCGTAACCACTATGGCGAATCAATATCGCCCCTGTTCCAGCACATTGGAGATTGAACGACTTGTCATCTTCCTCTGTGATCTGATGCTTGCATTGCTTTAGCACTCTAGCTTGGTGGCATATCGCTTTTTGTTACAGCGTGGCGTCTTGGGACTATGGGCAATAAAACGATTATGACGGCCCTTCAATTTTACTGGAAGCGAGGCAAGTAGTTGGGACAATGATCAAAATGACTTTCTATCGCTGAGACCCTCGGTGATTCACGTGGACGCGGTTTGATGTGCCTGTTATTCATATTCTTTTTTTTCTCCCCTCCCCCCAGCGGTGCTGTCACTTGTTGATGGCAAGGGTTTAATTCATCTCAGAATGAATCCTTAACGGAACGCTGGTAGATCAAATACCATCGACTCTAGAAGGCTCTTGACTCTCGTCTTTATCGGACTACAGCTTCGGCTGAGTGGGTCAGGGGCAAGAGAACCTTTCGAACATGCTCATCGTAGAATGTGACTGTTTACCATTAATCGACCTCTAAACGGCCAATATTTTCTCTATGTGGTCACCCATAGCCTTTGTGATTCTGTATGTCTAAAGGCACAGATCACATACAGTAGTTACATAGTCTACAATTGAAATAATCTATTTATTTATTTCCTACTTCAGGCCGACCTACGGTGCATAACAAGCGCAGATGCCTACAAATTCATGTTAGTGATGTCATGACGAATGCAATCATAGTTGGCAAGCTCTAACCTGATGATTGGGAAAGACCAAGCTATCTGCTACGACAACGTTTTCTCGTCGGGTAGCGGTGAAGACGATGATCTCGGCAACGTCTTCTGGTGTTAGAGGCTCGCAGCCACTAAGGTTGGTCAGAATCGTAACCAATATTATGAAGAGGTAATATGAGGAGAACGAGTTATACATACGTATAGACGGCGTCAGCCTTGGCTTTGTCGCCGTTGAATCGGACAACAGAGAACTCCTAATAACGGGAAAAGAATGTTAGCAATTGGTTGGGCAACGCTTGACGGATGTCTTCTATAGGCTGATATCCACTACGTACCGTTTCAACCTGCCCAAGGTCAATCTCAATGACTCTAATTCTGGTAGCAACAAGCTCCTTTCTGATGCTATCAGAGAAAGCTTGGACAGCAGCTTTAGAGGCACAGTAGGCGGCACCACCTGGGTAAGGGTCTCGTCCTGGATTTCAGGGAGGCAAAATTTTAGCCATGAACTACGGTACATGGTGACAGCTTATACGAGAAACGTACCGGCGATGGAACCGATATTGATGATATCTCCTTGGCCGCCATTTGGCCGCTTTTGGAAGATTGGGAGGATGGCTTGGGTCATGTTGATGAGACCGGTGACATTTGTCGCGAACATGGTGTTAAGGTCAGCTTCGGTGATTTCGGGAGCTCGAGCTACTCCCAGTGCAAGACCTCTAGTTATTGGAAATTGCAAAGTTAGTATGACATGCCCAGGTGGTGAAAGGAGAGAGACAGGGCTCACGCATTGTTGAGAAGAACATGAATATCCCTCCACTCTTCGGGTAAGCTATCAACGAAACCCCGGACTTCGTTTGGATTGGTGACATCGAGCTTCACAGGTAGTACTTTGACACCGTCGCCGACTTCCTTTGTAATCTCAGCAGCGAGCTCTTTCAAGGCCGCTTCTCGACGAGCCGTAATAATAAGCCTCAGGTCGCCATTGGGATTAGTGCGAGCGAATTCCAATGCTGTTGAGCGTCCAACACCAGAGGATGCCCCCGTAATCAGGATTGTCTTGCCAGCAAGGCGTTTGGCGGCAGCGGAGGAAGCCATATTATGTACCAAAACCAAAGGCTTGGCAGTAACTGCTGGGAGGTGAAAACGTAAGGGAGTAAACGGATTGGAGTTTGAGGAGCTGCAGAGGCTAGTCTAGGCTTGAGGGCTGCCTGCAGACGACGAATGAAGACTGCAGCGGGAAAGTAGTGTGGCAGCACGGCGGCAAAGAATTGTAGTTAGAGGAGTAAAGGGCATATGACGGAAAGTAGGTATATCACATCGACGTAGGATAAACTACTAGGTAGCTAGACGAGAGGGGAAGATATAATATAGACCCCTGGTTGACAACACCAGGATCTGCTACTGCGGGAATAACGGCACTCCTACAACGCAATTGAGGGGGTGAAGATGGTGGATGTCGTGATCAGTTGAATTACAAAAAAATCAGCACAATGGCTAACAAGAATTGGTTGATGATGGAGCTTCTAATTACCCCGCCATACTCCGTACTTCTGCAAAACACCTCCAGATCTACCCCGCCAACACGCCCTTCTGTCATTCACGAATCCATAGCTTAATTATTAGTGGCATTGTTGGAGGTCTGCAGACTATCGAAACATAGATAGGTAGTCGGATTTACCGAGTTTTGTGTGGATGAATAAGTAAGTCTCTAACAATAAGATGCCTGATACTCTGCTCTTTGATCCATCAACCTTGTGTTCTTCCCTGTAGTAATGAACGCCTGGAATAGATATATCCAAATAAAATACAATAGGCTTATCAAGCATATTTGATCTAGAAACTGAGAATTGATGTTACAAAACGGCCCAAATTCAGTCAACGGCCCAAACTTGCAAGCAAAATCAGGCATATGCACCAAGCAACACGTAGGTCATGAGTGTGCACCTCGCGCCGTATCGGTCGGTATCACCATCTCATTTTTAGCCTCCCCTTGAATAACGACCTGCTCCCTAGCTGTAAAAGTCCTTGACCCGCATCGATAACCACACATAGCTAACACAACTGCCACGCCTGACACTGCCACTGCTGTCATCATTCCCTTTTGAAAAGCTGTTGAATAGGCTAGTCGGACCGCATCCAAATCCTCCGGAGAAAGGTGGCTCAAGCCCCTGCCAAGTGAGGCTAAATCTTGCGGGGAAAGAATTCCGTGGAGATGTTTAGAAACTTCTCCTTGTAAGAAAATTGTCGATGTGGAGATGCCCAAGCTCCCTCCCAATACTCTCATCTGTGCCAGAATCCCATGGGCAGGTGCTATGAGGTGTCAAAGATATGCTGAGCTTGTTAAAATCTCGAGACATACCATGTTCCTCTATTGGAGCTTCAACCGCGACTAGAATAGTTGCTGCAGCGGTAGAGAGTCCGAAACCCAAGCCGGCAAAGGTGAGGAATCCGAGAGCTTTCGTATCATCCATCGACCCTACCACAGTTGTGAGAAGTCCACATGCGATGGTCATCAGACATGCGCCAATTGCCATAGTCTCGAAAATATAATTCTTCTTTGTGTTCACTTTGCCGCTTATCATGCTCCCTATAGCCGTGGTTCCTAGTATGGGGAGCAACATCACTCCAGTAATGAGTGCATCCTTGCCGCTTACTATCTGAGCTCGTATAGGGAAAGAGAATACTAGAAGTAGGTAAGGATATCCCAGAAATAAGGTGGACAGGGCTCCGGCCGTGTAAAAGCGGTTTCGAAAAAGACTAAGTGGGAACGCCGGTGCTAAATTATCTCCAAACCATCTATCGACAGCATGCTCCCAGAAAAGAAGAATTACCCAACATAGGACACCTACAGCCAGAGGTGCAACGAAAATAGGGCTTCCCATACATCAGATGCAGACTCTCCAGCATTCTGAAATGCAAAAATAACGAGGACTGCCGAAGCTATGAGCATAAAGCTGCCGAAAAAGTCGAACTCTCTCCAGGACCGTCGCAGAGTGTCTGGCAGATGTTTCTGTTTTGGCCAGCAACGGGCGAAGACAGCAATAGATATCAAGCTAATTGGTCCGCTACTATCGTTAGCGGAATCTATGAATATTACCGCCGGGAAAGATGGCGGACTTTATCCAGAAGACCCATCTCCAGCTTGCATGTTTTGTCAATATGCCACCTAAAACGGGGCCCAGAACCCCGGCGCTGGCAATTACTATGCCGATAAGGCTGCCAACATACTGGAGGAGTTCTCTTGGGCATAACCCATGTAGAATTATCATTGTCAGAGAGTAAAGACCTGCGTGGATGTATTAACATATGGGTATCAGGGCAAAAGGGAAAGTATCCTCACCGGAACCACCGATTCCCTGAAATACCCGAAATGTGATCAACTGCTGCAGAGTTTGGGCGAATCCACTTGCGAGAGAAAACGCAAAAAAGGCGATATATGCTGCTAAGAAAGCGTTACGTCTCCCAATCACATCTGACAGGCGGGTGAAGGCGACGGCACAACCAAGGTAGCTCAAGGTGTATGCCAAGGCGACCCAGTTTATCGTGTGCATGGACCGAAGATCGATGCCGATAGTATATAAACTTGTTGCAACTATGGAAGTGTCAAGCATCGAAAGAAATAGACCGAGATAAACCCTGATTATAGCGTTAGCTTGATGCTTGAAGGAAGAATTCCATCGTCCCCGGTACAGGTAGTTTACATACCCGATACTGAGTAGCCAGAATCGCAACGGAGGAATCCTTGTAGCTTTTGGGCTGTGGTCTAAACTTATGCCACCATTCTCTTTCCTTGTGTCGTTGTGTGTGCCATCGGTGTTTATTCTGGCGATTTGTTCAGCCTTTCCTATGCTATCCGTCTTTGAAGCGGCCATGGAAAAAGACATCGCACGAAGAGCAGTTAGCCAGAGTCGTCCTAGAGACAGAGGGCAATATCAAGTTGGTCGAAGGTGGCTTATGTTGGATTTGGAATTCCAATGGGACCAATACTTTTCTGTACAGTACAGACGATTCGTTCACATCTAATAGCTGGTCATTTCGGAGACGTTGAGGAAGAAGACCAAAAACCAGACACTCGCTTCTGTAGCATCATCGTCAAGTCAAGTGCAGCCACGTTTAGCAAAAAAGCAAGAGCATGTTACCGCTTTCCATTCCACACAGTCACTGCTATGGTGTATTAGTACCTTGGTAGTAGCAGTAAATGTCGATACTTTTGAGGTCGAAATAGCAGCTGCACTATCAAATCAAATGCCTTGTCTGTAGGCTTTGGAACTACTTCGTTAAGGATATTGAGAATGGTCACATTTGTTAGCTGTGACTACTGTATCGCTGAGTGCTATCGCTGAGGAAGACGATGAAGCAGAAAATGAAGATAAAACAACCTATGATTAGGTAGCAGCGTCCCCTGCTAGCGGTTTAAGGCAAAAGAATAATGAAGACTCTTTGTTTCTGGGCTAATGTTGTGGATCGTGTGGATTGTGAATGGAGCGATAGAGAGTACCATGGCAGTCGCAGTCGGGATTCGCCTACGGACAACGCAAAGCTCAATTATCGCGATGTCTATGGAACACCATCGCTCTGCTTGCCCGACACTGCGTTCAATTCGTTGCACAGGACAAGTAGAGTTGAGAATGCCCAATTCTATTGAGTCTCAATCTAAGTAAGGTACTGACATAAACAAAAGTGAACATGGCCACCACCAGGTGGTAGGTATTGGGAAGTGAATGATTAATTTTTTAATGGTCTAGTTGCTAGCCAAGCTGTGAACTCGATTAATGATGTTGGCTCACTTTTCCAGCATGTTGCCTCCCATCAATCCACATCGAAAAATCTTAGCGGAGGCCTTGGTGAAAACTGAGTCTGTGAATCTTATTTTAAATAATACTATCTACCTTACCATATAAATTCCATCAAAAATTAGCCATGTTGTAAGCTGGGGCTGTCTTCCAAACAAGTATCGTGCAGTTGCATGCATAAAAGAGGTTGTTTGACAAGTGGGAGCTTACCCCTCTGTTGACTTGTCAGCCCGTTGGCGAGGTGAAGAAGCTGTGCCACTGACAACGCACCAACCTCATTCATTGCTTCATCGTACCACTCAACTTGTAGTGCATACTCTCTCAACCACGCTCAAAATTATCATCTACCTCTTCAAGGTCACTATTGTGAACCTATAGAATCGTTCACGCATCCCCTCTGCATTTGTTTCGCAGGCCTGCCGGTGTGCCACCCACTGTTACCCCGCAAGTACGCAGGTCACGGAGCCTGTCCAGTTTCCTCTGTTTCAAAAACCCATAATCATCGAAATGACGGATATTCTTACACAGACGCCACCTGTCCTGCAGGGTCCGACAGATAAAGAACGAAAATATGATCGCCAACTCAGATTATGGGCAGCATCTGGCCAAGCTGCTCTGGAATCGGCAAACATTCTTTTAATAAACTCAGGCGCCGGCACGGTCGGTGTTGAGACGCTCAAGAACCTCGTTCTTCCTGGTTCGTTAACCGGCTCATGAGAGCTCTAGCATTTCGAGACTGACCAAGTTCGAAACCAGGGATTGGAAAGTTCACTATTGCTGATGATACTATTGTGAGCGATGTGGACCTTGGTGTCAACTTCTTTCTTGACCAGTCATGTCTTGGCAGGTCAAGAGCAAAGTGTTGCACCGAGCTTCTTGTCGAGCTCAATCCCGAAGTAGTCGGAGATTTCTATCCGAAAGACTTGGTACGTTTTATATTCATGTTATGGAGACCCATTGCTATACCTGCTCTCTGACCCATTCTCTCTTAGGGTCCATTCCAACTGCAAAAGCTGCTTGAAAATTCGGATGTCTTCACCATGATTATATATACACTCCCATTGCATTCTGATCAGATTAGCCTGATCGAAAAATACGGAAATCAGCATCTCATTCCAGTCCTTTCTGTCCACTCTGTTGGGTTTTATTCCTACTTCCGCACATCTTTACCCGGTACTTTCCCCATTGTTGATACTCATCCGGACGAGACGGCTACAACTGATTTAAGGCTGCTTAGTCCCTGGCCTGAATTATCCACATTCGCGAGTGACATGACAAATGATATTGATGATCTCGATAACCACGAGCATGGTCATTTGCCAATGGTCGTTATTCTTCTTCATTACCTTGAAGTTTGGAAAAGGGACCATCAAGGGTCTTATCCGACTGCCTATGCTGATAAAACCTCTTTCCGAACCCTAGTGTCTCAGGCCATGAGACGAGATAACCCCGAAGGTGGCGAGGAGAATTTTGAAGAAGCCGTGGCTGCTGTCATGAAACACATTACACCTTCGTCCGTTCCAAGCACGTTGAAGGAAATATTCGATTATCAGCATCTGGCTGAAGCTCAAACGAAGTCAGGTTTTTGGATTATCGCAGACACAGTCAAGGACTTTTACCTCAAGCATCAACGACTGCCAGTTTCCGGTGGTTTGCCCGACATGAAGGCACAATCAAATGTCTACATAAAGCTTCAGAATATTTACAAGGACAAAGCTCGAAAGGACGCCAATGAAATTTTAGACAAAGTCCGCAGCACCCCTGGCGGGGAGACGATCGAGTCAGCGGAGGTGGAAGCCTTTTGCAAAAATGCACGATTCATCAAACTAATTAATACGATTGGCGAAGGTGTCATTATATCAGATGTAGTCGGTAGGTGCTTCCAGAGCTCTGCGGCAGGCTCTATAATGCTAACGAGGGATATTTTATAGGGAGAGAGCTGAACAATGACCAAATAGCCGCCATCGCCGGACCGGAAATGCCAATGTCCTTGATTTCTATCTACCTTGCATTGGCAGCAGTATCAAGTACACCGACTCTATCTGCCGACGACATCATAAGTGCCATATATAAGATAGCGCCCGCTCTTACTGGAAACGAACGAGTGGTTCAGGTCGCCCAAGAGGTGGCCAGAGCGGCAGGTGGCGAATTACATAACATATCTGCCGTAACCGGAGGCATGGTGGCACAAGAGGTGATCAAGATAATCACACAGCAATACGTCCCCATCGACAACACATGTATTTTTGATGGTATTGAGAGTCGTTGCCAGGTTTTACGACTCTAAAATTTAAGGTCGACTCCTTTCCCCCACGCAAGGGTCCAAAGAACCGAATAAACCAGTTGAGATAGAAGCAAACAACAAGTTCAAGTTGAGATGGACTCTGAGAGGCTAGGTTGAATGGTGTCAACGGCAATCAGCAATGTTACTATTGAGGCACATGTTCTTCATCGGCATAAGATCAAGGCTTCCATACAACTACGCTAAATAAGAAGTGAT
Organism: Hypomyces rosellus; assembly: GCA_011799845.1. Taxonomy (NCBI): domain Eukaryota; kingdom Fungi; phylum Ascomycota; class Sordariomycetes; order Hypocreales; family Hypocreaceae; genus Hypomyces; species Hypomyces rosellus. The sequence goes on from WWCI01000001.1 coordinate 1,524,826, forward strand.
ATAAAAGTTTCTTGCAATAGTAGATATATCCAAGATTGAGAAAACGTGATTACCTATACAGGTAGGCTGGTGCTTAAAGACAGTAATAGCTTGAAGCATCACTCATTACTTACTACCTACGAGTAGTACTGCATGCCGCCACCAATTTTACCCAGTACATTAAACGGGCTACTATTTGGGTACTTGCCAGGTAATACCTCATAAGAGAGGAAGCACTTCCTTACACACCGTCTACGGTGGTTGAAAAAGAAGGCACTGAACGAGAGGCTTCAACGAGGAAATCGCGGTGGGGTACGTACCTAGTAGGTAGGTAAGTAGCTACTAGGTATTAATAACTTCATTTTGACGATCGGAGAGTCAGGGGTCAGGATGGCATTATCTCAGATTCCAGTCGTTATTTTCTATGATCGATGACAGCTTTAACGCGGGTCTTCCTTTCCTAGTTTCCCTACATGTCATACAATCCTATGGCCAGAGTTTGGGCATAATCGTGATATTCATGACTCTTACAGGAATCTGGGATCAAGGAAGGCCCTACCGAGGACTACACACATACTTTGAAAGCTGTCCTCCCCGCCTCTCCTCATTTTCCTCTCACCAGGCCGCCCAGCGCATCAACAACATGCCCACAAACACTATATAATCGCCGGTCTATTTCGATAATCACAATGGAGAACCCCCTAGCTTGCAACAATCTCAAATGCCGAAATGAGCTTGCTGAGGGCGCCGTTGTTACAACATGCAGGTACGTTGACATAGAGCTTCGTGGCTCAGATTTCTTTGCCAAATTAATGCCTAACATACTTTATACTGATCTTCTATATCATATCTAGCCACATGTTCTGTCTCGACTGTGCTCATCGACTTGATCTTACCGGCCATGGAGCCGCCAGACGTACGACCTGTCCAGCTTGCAACGCACAATTTTCCAATGACCGCGATATTGCCTTTGCCAATCTCAATCCTAAGGAGGAGTTCAAAACCAGTGTACTCAGCGGTCTAAGCCCCAACATCATCATGGAGTGTGCCGGACGAGCCCTTAGCTTCTGGGCGTATCAGATAACCCAAGAACTTTACTATCAGCAGCATCTTTACAAGACCTTGGCGGAAAAATATTCGAGTCTTAGTGTGCGATTGGAACAGACAGTTAATGATGCCAACTCCGAGATTGAAAATCTTCATCAAAAGATTAGAAGTCGGTACTGAAAACTTCCCTTTAACCCCAGCACAAACTTACTGTTGACAGGTTTGACAGCCTCACAGGACGGCTTGCGGCGCAAGAATGAAGACCTGGCTCAGGCGTATAGGGACAAAAGCAGGAAATTGATACAGGTTCAGGAGCTTTATGACAAGATGAAAAGGAAGACCGAGATGGGCCAAATTCAACGTGCGGCATGCGATGCCGTTGACTCAACTCTACAAGCTACATCTCATTCAATCGGGACGACTACAGGATTCGATAGATTCCAATCTAGCCAAGCACGAGATCATACAGAACCTCTCACTTCTCTTGGCCATGCAAACAGATTTGATCCCGTGGGAATAAACACGGGCATGCCACGTGTCAAAATTCATCAGTATAGCGACGAAAATCGCTGGCCAAAGAAGCCCATCCATTCCCTTGGTAGAGTAGTCCGCCCAGGTAGAAAAGGAAGTAGCTAACGCAAGAATGAATAGGGAGAGCGGCGCCTACGCCAGTCGAGTCATTCCATCAGAGGCCAGTGAATCAATCGCTTGCAGAAGGCTCCGGTCATTCTAGCTTTACAGGGGCACCAGAAATATTTTCGGGGGGAGACAGCCGGTATCAAGGAAACAATACGCCAAACTTCGCCCGCCATCGAGGTAGATTGTCAGGCATTGGTCTGACTTCGGGGTCAAAGGTTGGCCAGCCGGCGAACCCTTCCGGATTAGACGCAAATCTGATTCAGGAAGAGCATGTTTAGAAAAGAAAAAAGCTGTTCAAAAACAATTTGAGGCCATGCCTTTTCTCCATGCTTCTATACGTACCAATATAAAAGACATTGAAAGCCAAGCAATTGTTAAGTCCCACCTTGGACAACTCAATACATTTGACTTTCACCATGGCTACTTGTCCAAGTTATTCTATAATCATAAGAGAACTACGCACAAAAATATTGCAGAAGATTGCTCAATTCCTTGGACATTCAGATAAGATGGCCCTACCAGGAGGTTCAGACAAAGCCCCTACTAGCAATCGTAGTACTAATGCCTTCGGAGTCTCAACAACCAGACCCGTGGTTGACAAGAGAAAGCTAGCGCACCGAGAGGAAGCATTGGAATCTCATCCATTGATCCACAGACACAGCATCGATAAGAGCAAGCTGAGACGTCGAGAAGAGGCTTTAGAATCTCATCCGCTACACAAAAAAGCGGGATGGGTAAATGATAATCATGCAAACAGGGTAGCTGTTAGACAAATACGAATGAAATCACGGTATGACGCGCTTGGACTAGTAATTAGTATACATGCATGTACATACTCCGTAGGTTGCATTGGAAGAACAAGCGTGGGACAAGATAAGGATCCATAGGATACTTGTATGTGATTATGATGGTGATTGTTGAATGCTTTTCATATCCCTGTCCATGCATAAGTTGGCACAGAAATGACAACCTTTCCCCTCTCCAATGTGTTTTGATCTAGCCTCTTTTCAAAGAAGTGTTGAAAGCGGTAGGTGCTGAGAGACACTGCATGTAGGCAAGGTTTAATACCACCAACCTCGTAATTATGGATACCATGGAGTGCAGGACAAAGAATGGCGATATTGAGGGAGCATGAACTTTGCTTGCGTTCGCCGGAAAGACCAGATTATTAACGAAAGGTCTAATTTGAGTACTACCTCAGAGACAGGTACATTTGACTAATGACGTGCTGAACCATGCCCGAGTTATGTCAATCCTCTGATTTGCTTCGTGCGAACCTGCAAAGTGAACAAAACAAGAGGAAAAGGCAATGAGCTATTACTTGATGAATCGAATGAAGGTTTTATTTCATAAACTTGAATATATCGAACTACAATCATCTCGCCTTGTGGGCAACATCTTTTACTTACTCGTCAAGATACTGGGTACCTACAGATACTGGGTAGTTGCGTGCCAGGTACTTAGGTACAATAACTGGGTGTTGTTTAGCACAAGTAGTGCGTTGGTTCCTGTACCTACTATACCTACCTAGTACCTGTACTCCATACCTGTCTTGTCGTCGTAAGCAGATACCGGATATTTGTTTCAGCTAATGCAGATAACGGCCGTCATCTGCAGGACCAGACATATTCTGGTATTTGGTAACTTTTTATTTTTAACCTCGAACATCATCGAGTCCACGTAGCCGTGCCGCGCCACATTCCTTTCTTCTTCGCTGGTTTGCTTGACCACCACGATCGCTTCTTCAACCATATCCCCCCTGCTATCTCTACCTAACGCGCGCCGTATCGACCACCTTCTGGTCCTGGATTCAATCGCTCCGCCGTTGATCTTCGCTTCTTCTTCTTCTTCTTCTTCTTGTTCTCTACTTCAAAGTCACTCGCTGGCTCCTGTTACAAGTTTAGCCCCTTGTCACGTCACAGTTCTGCCGCCGGCCAGCACTACCTGCCTGATTTACCTGTTATCGACGACTTCTGCAGATCTGACCCTTTAATGCCCGTCTAGCTACGGCTGCATTCTCTGTTGTTCTTTTATTATATTCTAATTCCTATCGTTTATCAATACTTTGTGTGTCTATTCTTGCTTTAATCTGTCCAACTATACCCTCCCTCCATCAACCAGAGCAGGCACATCCACGACTCGGATTGAATTAGATGATTTGCATATCCTAATGGGGAAACATTGTATGTCGAATCCAAACTACAATCGCACAATTTCACGACTCTTTTCTAATGAATCGCGCCCTTTCAGCTCAGTATGGTGTTATTCTCGACGCTGGTTCTTCGGGGACCCGTCTTTATGTTTACAAATGGAAAGATCCCAATAAAGCCATCAAACATGCAACAGCCGCTGATGCGCATGCCCTGCCAAAGTTGAACCTTCACAAGAGCAAAAAGATACATCCCGGCGTGTCCAGCTTCGCTGAAGATGCCGCCTCCATTGGTCGCGATCACCTCCAGTCGCTAATCGACATGGCCACTGACGAAATCCCAAAATCCAAGATACCCGAAACGCCCGTCTTCCTCATGGCCACTGCTGGTATGCGCCTTCTCCCTAAACATCAGCAAACTGCCCTCCTTCAGAATATTTGCAGCTATCTACAAAAGAATACCCGATTCAGTTTGCCTAGCTGTTCCTCGAATATTCAAGTCATCTCGGGTGAGACGGAAGGTCTCTACGGTTGGATCGCTGCCAATTATTTGCTCGGTGGCTTCGATCGACCCGAGGCCCATGCCCATGGCAAAAACCATCATACTTATGGTTTCCTCGACATGGGCGGTGCATCAGCACAAATTGCATTTGCACCCAATGCGACTGAAGCAATGCGACACGCCGATGACCTAAAACTTGTTCGAATGCGACGATTAGACGGCTCTCCTGCAGAGTATAAAGTGTTTACCTCTACGTGGCTCGGGTTCGGTGCCAATAAAGCGCGCCAGCGTTATGTGCATAGTCTCAGAGAACAGTATGGTGGTGCAACTGGTGATATTCCTGACCCCTGCCTACCCAAGGATCTACGCACTACACTGGAAGGGGAACCTATTTCTGACAGGAAGTCGCCCCAACCTAACCAAGTACTCGTTGGAACTGGTATGTTTGAAGAATGTGTGCGCAAGACATTCCCGCTACTAGGCAAAGACCAGCCTTGCCAAGATAAACCATGTCTTCTTAATGGCCAACATGCTCCGGCCATCGATTTCGATATCAACCATTTTGTTGGCGTCTCTGAGTACTGGCACACCACACACGGCGTATTTGGCAAAGAAAATAAGGCGTACGACCTAGTTACATATCAACAAAACGTGAAAGATTACTGCAGTCGTCAGTGGTCATCTATTGAAAGCGATCTGGATGCGTCTAAAGAGGCATCGAAGCACAAGGCCGAGAACGCGAGAGAAGCCTGTTTCAAGGCTTCTTGGCTAATCAATATGCTGTATGATGGCATTGGCATTCCACGTCTGGGCTTGGAGGAAGTACCAAGGCCAGGAATCAATGCAACTAAAGAGGCACTGGGATCGGCAAAAAGTAAGACTTTTCTGGAACCATTCCAGCCAGTAGATACTGTCGAAGGGGTTGAGGTCAGCTGGACACTAGGAAAGATGCTTCTTTACGCTGCCGGACAAGTGCCTCCAAGAGGAGAGGCTTTACCGGTTGGGTTCGGAAGCAACGTTGGATCAGGAACATCAAAAGATTTCGAGTATGCCGGTTCTGTACCATTGCCCCTGAACTCGCATGTGGATTACGATGACGACGATGACGATCTAATTTCTAGCCCTCACAAATCTGTATCAGGCCTTCTAGTTCTCATGCTGCTCATATTATTCATTGGGTATTTACTGAGAAAACCTGAACGCAGACGCAAACTTTTTAGCATGGCGAGACGGCATAAGAAACCAAGCAACAGCCGGAGACCAGGTAGAGGGTTCTTGAGCGGAAAATTATTCGGTAGACCTCCAACAACTTATGAACGAATTATGGAAGAGGGCGATGCAGCAGAATTTGAGCTAGGCGGGGTAGAATCTGACGAGAACGACAGCTCAGACAGCGCTGATAGTTCAAGATCTATCCGAGGCCCACGTCTAACAGCGTCAAAACTGAATGCTGAACGATTTGATGACATGCGACCGCCGTCAGCAATGGACAGGCATGGGCTCGTTTTGCGGACGGAAAGTTGTGAGCGTCTTGCTCCTCCCAACTTGCAAATGCTTAATGCAGGGCGTCGCAGTCGAGCGGGAAGTCCAACTCGGATGAAGAGCCCTCTCACGATTCCATTACAAGCAGATTAGGGGAGCCGGTCAGGGGATTGAAAAAGGCGCATCGAGGGGAAAAGTATGATTCAACTGTTCAAACGCTTACAGGCCAGTTGTTGGAGCAGAACCATGGCCCCGTAGGGTCATGTCGGGAAAGCATGATTATTCAATTTTACTAGTTTTTATTATTATTTATTTGAACCCATCGATTGGGGTAGTTGTTGGAAGGTATGATGACATTCCAAGCAGGACTTGGAAGTGTTCTCATATGTAACGAGTTCGATTAGGCCGCAGGTGTTGAGCTTACCAGCAAGGACGATAGGCGACATTGGTGGAAATGTTGGTATGATAATAGATGGATAATGAAAATTTTACCTGCGTCTGGTAAAATAACCTCTGCTATTTTGAAGAACTCAAGATCATGGACATAAGACGAGAGATGCCCGTTTTCAACCTAAGTTGCCTCCACATTATTTGACACATCCTAAGCTTGGTGAATGGCAATGAGCCTGAAGCGATTCAGATTCGTTACAGGCGAGCCGCTTGCTGCAAATGTAGAGATTTAGGCGTAGATGAAAACAAGTAGCAAGTATTAGTAAATAGTATTAGTATATAATATTCGTCCTAGTCGGACTGCTTCTCGAGAAAGCTAGGATCTGAACGGACTCTCGATTCGAATTTGCGCCACCAGTCTTCAAAGGCCTTCAAAGGCACGACTTCAACGCCACCAGGGCCTGCTGTCCCGCTAAAGCTGGTGAGAAAGTTGAAGGCGTTTTGAATGATGCGCTGCGCAAGGACAGTGGTAGACGATTGCGCCGAAGGGCTTGCGCCTGATTTACTGGCAGCAAGTTCTTGTAGTCGCTGGCCGACTGCATCGGCTGGCTCGACGGATATGCCAATCATGAAGCCCTCGCCAGAGCCGGAGCCCACTTTGAACATGGCGCTCTCTTTGCCTGGGCCTATGGCGCCGAGGAAGCGGAAGTTGGGTGCGGTGTTGGACTGCGCAGCGGAGGCGACGTCTTGCGTTGTGGCGAGGTATATCGCGGCGGCTGTGTTATCCGGGAGGGCGACATTGGGAAGCAAAAAGACGACGATGTGAGAGAAGTGTTTTGTCGTTGGGAGGGTGTAGAGAAGGGACGTGGGGGAAGGGCTGGATGATGGCTCGGTTATGAGAGGTTGGCCGGCTGGGACGATGCCAAAGAGAGGGCTGGACATCGCGCTGGATAGGTACTAAGTAGGTAAACGTCGACAGACTCGATTCATATATCTGGATGTGCTCAGAATCGACCTTTGTTCCCTAATTTAGTTCCTCTCCGAAGTTGAGCTGGCCGACAAATAAAAGAAAAGGAAGGGGGGGGGATAATATGAGATGATGAACCTAGCTGCCAAATTCTAGGTGTGGTGGGACAGCGGGACAGGGACACACAAGGCACCAGGTGTTTCTAGAACCTTGTGGCATTTTCTACTCCTCCACTTCCCCAACCGAACTCGATCAATAGTTTGCCAAGTCGAAACCGCATCAGCGCAATTAAAAACCCCATGTATGTATGAATCTAATAATCGAGCTACTCTACATAGTAGGTATCAAGGTATCAACACAAAGACTAGCATGTACATTCTTTAACTAATTCACAAATGCCAAGCAAGTCTGAAGTTTCATTGCCCCGCATCAGTAAATGCCCGCCATGAAGACCAATCTCGACTTGATTGGCGACACTGATAGGTTTGTCTCACTTCTTATACATGCGACACTGATCTGAGCATCTCAAACAGATTTCCTTATGCGGATGATCCATCTGCAGAGTCGCAACTATGGAGAAAGGGGCTATATACTCTTCTATGGCAAGATGAGGCGGGTCAATATGGCATTGGCCATGTCCCCGATAGGGTCGTTGAGGAACTTCACAACGTGCCCCCCAACGTGAGGGGTGACATGGTTGTCAATAAGCAGGATAAAACTATCATGTTATTCCATGAGCAATCTACTGAGGAGGGGCGAAGCCAAGTGGTAGCAAGCGTGGGGAACTACTGGCGCGAAAGGGGCACGTTCAAGCTTCTCAAGGGCTGGCGCAATGAGCTCTGGCCTGTTTATGATCGTCAAGGTGAATTACTTTTCAGCATGGAGAGAGCGGCAATGGGGCTTCTGGGAACCATGAGATACGGCGTGCACATGGTTGCCTATATCGAGGATCAAGCCGCCCCTTATGGCATCAAGGTATGGGTGCCAAAGCGGGCGGCCGACAAATCGACATTCCCCGGCATGCTCGATAATACCGTCGCCGGTGGCCTCATGACAGGAGAGGACCCTTTCGAATGTATTATCCGCGAAGCTGATGAGGAGGCCAGTCTTCCTGATCCGGTAGTCCGCAGCAACGCAATCTGCACCGGCACTGTCACCTACATATACATCACCGAGGCAAAGCACGTAGGAGAAGACGGCTTTATTTACCCCGAGTGCCAGTGGGTCTATGATCTCAAGCTACCTGTTGACATCATCCCTCGCCCCAAGGACGGTGAGGTTGAGGAGTTTATGCTATGCGATGTAGATGAGGTAAAGAGGGATCTAAGCCTGGGCAAGTTTAAACCCAACTGTGCTCTGGTAATGATCGACTTCTTTATCCGACACGGAATCCTGACCGAGGAAAACGAGCCAGATTTGGCAGCTATAAAGCGAAGAATGCATAGAGAAATTCCTTTCCCAGGTCCGCATCAAATCGACTGGCAAAGATCATGAGCAGTGACTATGTGGTGGGAGAACGCGGTGACGGTCGGAGGTTGAACCAAAGACGGCTCTGGAAGAACCTGGCGTTTTGGAGAAGCTTGGGATTATCTTCTTCTTAATCCATTTAGACATTAGATGCACTGGTGGGTAGTCTCGATATTTTCCAAGATAACAACCCTCCGCTCAGTTACGGCTAGCTTTCGGTCTCTATTTCTTAACCATCAGATAAACATTGTCGACTCGTAATGGCGTCAGTTTCTTAACTGGCCCCTGTAGCGACATGAGTAAACCACCAAAGGAGACATATGCGTTGCTGTGAATTCGAGAGTGTTAGTTGTCTTGTTCCGCCGAAAAATAAGTATTAAAAAAAGATATTAGAACAGGATACCAAATGTAACGGGTTTACGCACATAGTATTGCCATCGAAGGTTTCCTCAAACTTATAGATCTTTCCATAGCATACGTAGTCGTACAGATCCGCGAGGGTAGCTGGCGCATCGCCGTTTTTGCCCACATCTCGCCAACCTTTATCGTCTTCCTTGGTACCGTCGGGAGAAAGGGTAGTGGTGAGGACAACGTGCAGGGTATCCGAAACAGCGCAAGGGAACAGCTCAATGTTGATATCTAACACCAGGACCGTCTGGGAATCGCTTGATGTGCACGAAATTCGGGCGACTCTGTCGTATTTGGACTGGTCATACTCAGTTACTGTGAAGCTCTCTTCGAAGAGAGTCGCGTCGCCGCCGCTGCCAGACATTCTTTCAGAATAATGAGGATGAGGAAAATAAGTTTGTAGTCTCGAGTATAAATACAGCTAATTGAGCCTGATCTTGCTTCTCACCACGGTTGGTCGCCAAGCTTCTGTGCTTACAGAGAGAGGAAGCAAGAAAACATTTTGAAGGCAGATGATGACACGGTGGGACGTGTCCGGGATACCTGCATATTGCTAAACCGGGGGCCATGGGTCAGTGGTGCGTGATTACTCCGTAGTGGGGTTGGAATCGGGACCTTGAAGCAGGACACGCTGACTCTCAACGTACCTACCCTATGTACAGATGCAGATGAATGGATGAGAATTAGAGAAGGATATATATGGAGACACTCCTATATCCATTATTCCTGTGCATTATTAAGACCTAATAATTTGGCCGCCAAAAGGTAAGTTAGCCAAGGTACTCTGGATCCTGATTTTCGGTCTTTTTGTTTTACTCGTCCAGAACTGATTTGTCACCAAGGAATACTGAGTAACTGTGCTTCTAGTCAGACTTTTGTTTCGCTAATTACAGTCGCCAAACCCTCTCAATCATTCATAGCTAGGTCTATGCCGACATGTCTTTTCGGAAGAGGAATGCTGTCATTGGAGTTGCTGGTGCAGCACCAGCACCACGGCAGGATAAAGCCCTAAGCTCAGGCACTCGACCATCTCCTCATGATGGCAGGCTGACTACATCAACTGGAACTTCTTCATTGGATCAACTTCTGGCAAACCATGCCGGTCTGCCTATGGGAACCTCAATACTAGTTGAAGAGACTGGGACTACCGATTTTGGGGGCATCCTTTTGCGTTACTTTGCTGCTGAGGGGTTGGTTCAAGGACATCATGTACATGTTCTAGGCCCTGGCGATTCCTGGCGGCGAGAGCTCCCAGGGTTATCAAGCGGAAGCCGGACGAGGAAAAATGAGGCATCTTTGGAAAATAAGATGAAGATTGCATGGAGATACGAAACCCTCAGCAACCGTGGCACTTCATCCAGGGGTAAGCACCCCCTTTCCGTACAATGAGTCCACTGTTAAGGACTTGAAAAGGTCAAGCCACTGCAGAAATTTCAACTTCGGGAACTACTCCATTTTGCCATCCTTTCGACCTCACAAAACGCTTAGAAGAGAGTGCCATCAATGGCCAGTTACACACCCTAAACGCAATGGAGTTGAGCATGCAGTCGGCGCAGACGCTCTTCCAGCGCTTCATCAACGATGTTACCTCAAGTCTAGAAACTTCGCCCCCATCAATCGTTCACAGGATTATTGTTCCTGGTTTGCTCTCGCCAACTCTCTATGCTTCTTCGGCTAGCCATCCTCACCAAGTGCTGCAATTCCTTCACTCTCTCAGAGGTCTACTACGGCGGTTTTCATCCAGGCTTACAGCTCTAGTGACTTTACCAGTCTCACTGTACCCACGGTCAATCGGACTTACTCGAAGAATGGAATTACTCTTTGATGGAGTGATCGAAATGATCCCGCTTCAGCATCAGGTTCATGTTGAGCCTTCACAAGCTAGTGAAAATAGAGAGCAGGGGCTCCTCCGAATCCATAGCTTACCGATCTTCCACGAAAAGGGAGGAGGCTTGGATGGTAGCTGGGTGAAGGAGGATATGTCATTCAAGCTTAGTGCTTCCAGTGGCCTGGTCATTACACCATTTAGTCTGCCACCGCTACTGGATGAAGGCGAGTCTGAGAAGGACACAGCAAATATGAAGGACAAGAACAAGCAGACACTCGAATTCTAAAACAAAAGAATTTTGCTTAAATTTGAAATAAAAATAAAAATAAAATAAAATAAAATAATAATCCTCACACAAGCTAGTTTTCCATTGATACTACGGAGTACATTGGTCCTTCATGGGTGGTGGGGTTCTACTCCGTACATCTGATGGAACCACCCACTAGAAATATTCTCTAATCGGGTGCCAACGGTTTATCGGGGCGATAGGTTTTTATTTCAACCACAAAAGCTTGCTTCTTGCTGATTCGTTTTCACTCTTCTGCAAACTTCTAAGAAACCACACTCTTGTGCAATAACTGGTAAGCAAACACCCTTCCTATCAATATTTTCCTTGACAATCAAGGATCACCAATATTCATGATTATGAACTTGAACATCTGTCAATCCACCGATTTCCTGTGACGACACTTTTCAATTTACGAAGACGACTTATGACCTTCAAAAAATTCTTCCTGACCCACACCTTTTGCCCTATTTTGTGGGAAACACATTTGCTGACCAAGCATACAATAGGATAGGGCTTATGGCAACCATGGAGCCCGCGAAGCTTATCCGCATTGCCAAGATTTCCGGGCGATACCTTGTCTTCGACCCAGATGGAGTAGCTTTATTGCGCCGAAAGGCAAATACCAATGGAACACTGGTCGGCACCGCTCCCCAACAGCCAACACAGAACATTTTCTTGGGTTTACCCATTGAGATACGACCTGAAGAGGTTGAAGCTCTTGTTCAACAGGAACTGGCCTACGTCGTGGATGATGTAGCTGCCCATCGCTCGGCTCTCCAGTCCCATGATGTCGAAACGAGGGAAGCTTACATCGAGTCGCTTCGCAAGCGGAAGCAGGCTGCACAAAAAGTATATGCTGAGATGAATGCTAAGAGAGCCTCCCAAGCAGCAAGCCGAAGTGCTCAGAACAAGGTTGCCAGAGCGCAGTCAATTGTCGATGAATCTGCAGATTCCACCCATTTATTTGGTAGCACTGTTCCAAATACCAGTCCATCCCAAACCGAGAATCAAGTGAATTCTCTAGGTATCACACCGACTTTCACCAGTGATCTCCTTTCGCCCGACGCATACACCGTGTCGAAAGCGGAGGGAGGCGAAGGTGGTCCTCTGTGCCGATTTCTACAAGGTGCCGGGTACTACATGACCCCGGGTTTGCGATTTGGGGCGAAGTATAGTATCTATCCCGGTGATCCTCTTCGGTTTCATGCACATTTCATGGCCAATCAGTATGATTGGGAAGAGGACATACCAATTCTTGATATCGTAGGCGGGGGAAGGCTTGCAACGGCAGTAAAGAAAGCCTTCCTTCTAGGTGGTGAAGAACCAGGTATGAGCGCCTCAAAGAGGCCCATGACGAGAGCCTTTAGCATTGAATGGGCTGGTATGTAACGATGAGAGTCATTTATAGAAAAAAAAAAGTATATATTGAATCATGTAATATGAAACGTCGCTTCCCATTCCTTCCAATTTCGAACGTAAATAACGGCCCAACTCCATGACTGAATGCTGAACATTTTCCCAATTCCCGGATGCCTTCTCACATACCTTGGACCCTAACTGTTCCCTCCCCTTCATGGTACATATATTCGACTGAAGCTCATCACATCACGTCGACAACAGACGCATTTGTCGAAATTGTTCATAGCTAACGAGACGCGACAATCATCACAGAGACTGAGACAGCGACATGGCCACACAATGACAGTTCTTGGCGCACATTGGCACACAACACATGGCGGGCCATCTCCATCCACGTTTCTGGGCGTTGGCGTTTGGCTGGGCTCTGGCGATGGTGTAGCTTGTCGCCGTGTCAAAAGCAGTTGTTCTAGCAACTGCTCCTCCTCGTCAGGGCTTAGCTTCACAATACGACCTGCTGGCCCGGCCTTCTTGCGAGGTGATGAGCTTGGCCCAGGCATCGTTAGGATACGAGTTCGTTGAAGCTGCTCCATTCGCCTGAACCCTGATCTTGTCAAGATTCGGTCACTTTGTAGATGCGCTGCAAGTGTTTCTGCTTCCTCGCGCTCTCCTGGGTTAGAGGGATGCAATAGCCGTGCAAGATCCCGCATACCAAGAGGGCTATCGATGAATGGCGTGTTTTCGCGGGTGCGATATGGTGATCGCTGAGTTGGTGTGCGCTGCCCATCATCTTCTGAAGACCATGAATTGTCTTCATCGTCTGTTTCATTATTTGTTGTCAGTGTAATAACACTTGTGGTATCCCAATCTTCATCTTCCGGATCAAGTTCGAAATCACCACTCGTGTCCTTGGAGCCCCACCATCCACCCTTCAGCCAATATTTGTACAAGTCACTGTCAAGGCCTTCTTCATCATGAGCTTGGCCAACTCGTCTGAACTCAGCCTCGACGTCATCAAGACAATCCACTGGGGGTGGAATGCCATCTTTGGCAGAAGACGAGGCCGACGCTCCCTTCTTGTTTTTAGCATGGATTGGTTTTGAATCAATAGCGGCAGCGGTGGCAGCATCATCGTCGGTAGGCCTCTTGGTACCACGTGCAAGCCAGACTAGCCAAGCCGGCCGCCTTCGGATGCGAATGGCGCTGAGAAACCATAGGATGGTTAAAGCAAGGACTCTGGCCAAGAGTTTATTGATACTCAAAAGAAATTCCAATGCCATGAGCCATCTTGAACTTCTCTCTGCAGCACCAATTCCAACTCTGAGCCCACGATCTCCGCGACCACGGGGCACTTTCTGCGCGGCGCGCTCTCGGCCATAACCATTCGCAGCTCCTATGGGCCCCCCCTTTACGGGTATCAACCCAATGGCACCAATTTGGTCGTATCGTGAATCCGATAGTCCCATTCCTATCCATTGCCTCTGTAACTCCTCTGCTTCACGATATCGAGCCTCTTCAAGCCAGGTATGTCGCTTCAAATTGACACCCCGATCCTCGTTCAAATATACTGCTTCACTAGCCATAGTAATTGCGGCAAACCCTGTCCTCAATAAGGCCGTATAAAAGTCCATCTCTCGTGTAATTCGAACTTCTGATAGCGAAATATTGGCTTGCATATTCTCGTGGGCGTAGACAATACGTTGACGCAGATTCATGCTAGATCGCTCTTGGTTTGTGGGAGGAACCAGAGCAGAAAGCAGGAGGGCTAGGCCGTAGATGAAGAGACACATGATAATCCCAATCAACACTAAGACGTGCGGCACAAATCCAATTATGCAGACCGTTGGGAACCTCAGGAGACCCTGGGATGCAGTATTGTCTAGCTCAAATATGAAGGCGCTCCAAACAATGCTTCCCATGAAGCACAGACCCCAAAAGCCAGTATTAATGAGTCGGTACTTGGCTTGAAGATCGAATATGCCTAGGATGTGACTGGTGATATGTGTCATCGATGACAAAAATGCGATCAATAGTACTTCGGGCGAAGTATTTACTCGTCTAAGAATCATTGATCGCGTGAGAGCAACAGCACTTCCAACATTGGCCGATGCAGGGTTTGAAACATGTGATTTGGAAAACGTTCCCCAGCCAAACTGGCTACTCACAGCTGCATCAGCTTCGGCGAAGGCAAGGGATTGTTCAAAGAGCGTCATGCCAGTTTCGGCTGCAACAGTTCGCCCCTGAACAGCACAAGATACCGTTTCGAGAAAGTGGCTCAAGCAAAAAGTACCAAATAAAGGCCATAATCGAGACAAGGACCCTTGAAGTTCGCGGGAGAACTCAGAATCATCATTCGGGATCATACCAACTGCCATGCAAGACTGTTCATCCGAAGCACCGAATACAAGTACAGAACTCATGGTATTCAGAAACCTGTTCGCATGAGAGAACATTAGATCGGAGCTCTTGTTGGTATCGGCCCATCGTAGCTGAGCAAAGTTCGGCGACGTCTGACATTGAATTGATTGAAGGATTTGTTGAGCTTGGGAGATCAGGAGAATGATTGGAAGGATTCGAAGAAGGAGTCTCATGTGCCATCGGAATCGAAGCCGTCGCCGCGTGGCAGCAAAAATATGGGTTCGGTTAAGAACAACAGCCATAGCCATGCAGGAAAGGGCCCATTTGCTGGTAGCATAGCTAAATACACTTCCCAACCCTCGGATACCATCCAGAGATAGTCGGGACGTCTGTGCCATTTGCTCTTGTTGGTCTCCCGTTACAAACGAGGTCTCAATGATATTAGAGATATTCGGGTCGGCCGTAATGGACCGGAGTATCTCGGAATCGGACGTCGCGGACGACGCGTGTTGAAGGACAGACCCGTCCAGGGACGCGGAGGCTGCCATGAGAGACCCAATCTTCTTCACAATACGAGGGCCAGCTAGAACGAGGTCTTCCAAGATGGGCGCATAACGTGTCACGTTGGCTGCCCAAGCGAAAGCTGTCAAGTTGTACCAAGTGCTCGCACTCTGGTTGACGGCGCTGGTCGGTAGTGTCAGCGCAAATGGTGGCACTGCTTCAAGGCCATCCGCCATGGCAGGGCCAGTCGAACGGTGGCCGCGCCGTAGCGGAATCACGAATTGACAGAGGAATAAGCAGGTAGTATTCGGTTCAATCGGTGTTTCCTTTGTCCTGCCGAATGGCTGTTAGTCGTCGGCGTGAGTTAGGCTTTTGACATAGGTTGGAGCTCTCTAGCTTCTACAGAGGTTCCGCGGGTGGCTATAGAGAACTGGAGGATAGAGGGTAGTAACGCTGGTGGGGGCTGCTACTGCACCCCAGGGCCATATTGGTCCCAAAGATAAGGGTAGTTATTGGGCCTCTATTGGGATGGATTCTTTTGGGCACCTGCAAGCTGAACCGAAGTTTTTAAGGTGTCAAATTGGAGAAAAATTACACTGCCAGGGTATGTAGATAGAAAGGCAACGTCTACTCCCCCGAGATTACCCTCGTTTCTCTTCATTTCCGTCATTGCCTTTAATTCGCCTTTATTACCCTTGCATTTTTGTAGTCTTTTCTACCTAGTGCAATGCTCTGTAATTTATATATTTTGAACATTCCCTCATCCATCCATCACATCGGCGTATATTTAGTTAATTCCTATTTCATAGAATTGTAAATGCTGTCATGGATCACTGTCGTTTCTACTCCAAATTCCTATTTTTACTTGCTGGATCGTTCTGGGGCCTGCTGCAAGCTAAGAAGTAAACGTCGAGTCCAAGTTTCTGATGCATCTCGAAGTCGATTAACTCTTCTTTGGCCTTTTTATTTAGAGACATTAGAGCTATCTAAGTTTCTCACGAAATAGGAACAATCATCTGTAGACACCAAAGGAGGTCTAAAGAAAGAAAAAATACCCTTAACCAAGACCTCACCATATATTGCCAGTCATCGCCGTTATAAAGAGCAAAGTAATATCTACCTGTTATTAGACGTCATTGCCTCGTTAAGACAATCTGTGATTAACTTTTGGGTCCCTTTGCTGGCATGTACTGCCCGGGAGACCAGAGTTCGATAAGTATCTGGATCTGATGAGGGCAAACGACCTTTGAACCACAGATTGGTGATTTCATCTCGATTTGGCAGATACGCCACACAACAAGCCGCGAGAATATCACCGTGCTCTAATGGCACTGGATCGAGAATAACCGCTGTTTCGTTGTCGTTCTCATTGGCCACAAGAGCAGAAACACCCCCGGAGACTGTGTCCACGCAGTCGATCCCCGCATCAGCAATCGCTGCAGATGCCACAGTGATGCATCCACTTAGCACATTCATCATCTCCCACTCCTCGATTCCTTGCTGCACCGAGTCTTGACGCGATAACTCTCCCTCGATGATCGTAACCACAACGTCTACTCCACTCTTTGGCCACCGATCAGCTATTATGGCGCCGCGTAATACTGTCTCAAGATGGGTGCTCAAATCCTTCTCACTTGAGTCACGCAAATAGCCTCTTCTCTGGCGTGTTGCGAAAGGAGCGTACTTGATATGTGTAGAGAGTACCATGTGAGGCGAGAATGGGGCAGATCGTGGTAGAGACCTTGGGCCATGAACTGTGCAGGTCAACTTCATGCCAGAACCCCCGGATCCATCCCTAGATTCCATTTCCAAATAAGCCGACCCAGAGGCAGAGGGTGTCACACCAGTCTTGAGATCTAAAAGAATGCTTAGCCCCTAAATTCCATTCAATAGCAATGTCATTGCCCTTACAAACTGGTCGAATACTGTTGGGCGCCCTTTGACGCGGTGTAATAGGTGAGTTCTCATCATCGTAAAGTGGTGGTAAGGTTGGGCCCCCTGGACCATTAACTCGACGCCGATCTGTCATTCTCAGGCTTACTCTGGTGAATTTTCTGATTCTGCAACTCGTATATCCGAGAATCGGAGTTGATGCTGATAATATTTATTCAAAGATCTGCCCCACTGAAAGAAAAACACCCTGCTACTCATCGCTCCACTTTGATTTTGACGAATATGCATCTATAAGGAACGGAGCTTCAGTTACAAGGGTACATTCGTATACCAACCTATCGATACGGCAGCTTTCCATTGCCATTAAAAAACTTTGCAAATCCCTTCAACTATTTCTCTTTCTTTTCATCATCAACATTCTCTTTCTAGGGCCTCGTCTCTTCTCCTCACATAGAAACTCAATGCTCATCTGGATGGCCTCACTCATTCTTCCAAGTTGGATATAGCCCAGCTATATCTGGAAAGGCTTTTCGAATAATCGGTAAGTCTTCTTTGCCCATGGCATGCCTCAACTTTTCCCTCGGACAATCCTTGCTTGCCGCCGCATGCTCCCTACCAACTGATGATTCTTCACACCACGTTCACGCGACTCCTGAGCGCATCGAACAACATGCACTACCATCTGACCTTGCTTCACTCCTTTTCACAACACCTCACCCTCTGCGGAACGCTGTGGCTTACAATGAAGCTATAGATGGAAAGCTTTACTCTTGTTCCAACTTGTGTATTATTGCAAGTCCATTCTACTTGGTAAGTGCAACCTGCATTTCACTCACTTTCTTCCCTTGTCCCGTCGATGATGAGAACCCATTTCAATCAGTTCTGCTTCTGAACTACTGTGATGACTCCAAATTACCATACCAAGATCTCTGATTTCGAATTCTACTTATCCATTCTATACATCCTATATCATGGAATATAGTCAGCTAACAAGCTTGAAGTTATCTAGGATTCATACATGATTCTCCTTTCTCAACACCACATTCTCATATGAGGCAGGCCATTAGTAAGGTAAGCAGCAACATCAGTGATTCTAGATATTGCTTTGCGGAGAGTGATGACACCAAGTTCTATCCATTCAACTACTTCATTTCGGTCAAGTCGTCCTCCCACACTAGAGCGTGTGCTTGCACACGTTATGACCAGTTGTGGAGTTGTCTTTCAGACGTGATTCGACTCCAGTTGTTTTGCCTGTGGTTGGTTCGTTTTGAATTGATCATTAGGTGAGGCCGGCCGGAATGACTGAGTAAAACGGCTTGTCTGACCCAACGCGATATTTTCTTTCATTACCCTGCTAGTTGATTACGCGAAGGCTGACCAGGTCGGTAGATGGCATATACCTTGATAACACCAAGGCGACTTTATACCCATCCTAGTATAATACCTGAGGTAAGTTTGCTCTTGTAAGCAGATTGTCATTGTGAGTGTTGCACAATAATGTGCATTGCATGTCGTGAGCTGCCATGGTAGTTGTAAATGCCGAAACTTTCAAACTACCCTACACGAGTAATGATAATCAAATGAGTTCGCTCCGTCTATTTGTGAATATACCCGGGTTGTATGTGATCATCTACTGGCCTCAACCTCAATAGCTGTGGGGCGAATGTGGTATACAACTATCCTGTGCGGCATTCCATATTTGCATAGCTGCCTAAGGCCACACAAGTCAAGGTAGCTTTTACATTTCGTACTTTCGCCAACACCCTCTGTCAATAATATGAAGTTGAGTGCCCACATTGACCACCGTTCTGCTTACCTGTACTGTACCAACGCCTCCTACGGAGTACACTATCGTCTCATGGTTCAAACTCTGATGTTACAACCAGTCAAGATCCACGACATCGCTGATCTCATCTACTCAATAAGCTGCAAAATCTCACCATGGATAAGATTACACTGAGCCAAGCAAATGATGACAAAGTAAAATGTTTGCTACTGGGTAAGCCTTTACGACAATCTACGCAGTGTATGGCTAAATAACGTCCCCAGATTACCCAGAGCACGAGCCTCTAAACTTGAAGGATGCTGTAACTCAGCTTGATGGAGCAATAACTATAGAAGTATATTCCCCCGTACAACGCCATTCCCTACCATTGTCCATGTCTGACTACTGTGATATTATTCTATGTCCATTTCTCTAAGTATGAAGTTGACTCTTATCATGGTTATAGGATCGGCATAACGCAGCGTTAGTGGTATACGCTTGTTTGCAACATCTTCACCCGCTTCAGAAATCAGACGACCCACAGGTGCCTGAAGCCTACAATGAAGGTTTACCCCGACAAAATTTGCACCAAACGAATCCAAGTTTACTTCATGTCCTCATAAAGTCTCTAATAAAGTGCCTCCCCATCTTTCCAGCTGAGTTTGGAACGAGTAGCTTGCAGAGTAAGATTTGGATTCATACGTCAAGTTCTGATAGTCTCTTGCGTTTACTTACACTTACTTACATATACTCGACAGTTGCGGACTACACGGAATGTTCTCTTGTTGCTGAAGCCGGGCTTGCTTCGCTATCTTGCCTCTCGTACCTTCATAAAAAATCATGGCTGCACCTTGATTTTGACAATGCAGACCTCTTATCCATCATGCCATTTACTGATCAAGGTGATCCATGGTCAACAGACAAGTCTACAGAATATGCGGAGAGTCTATTGCTTCAATACCTCACTCATGACAGGCAAACCGATGTTGTTGTCAAATCACTACTCCAAGATACCATACGCCCCTTTTTTTCCAACCCGTCTGCCCGTTTGACGGTATCAGGAAGGCCATCCCAATTTGGTCCACGGTCCGAGGACACACGATCTCGTATTGATCAAGACACCCCACATTGGAAAAAAACAGGATGCTACGTGATATCTAGCTTTCGATTTGCTGTTAAATCTGATGCAAGTATCTCTCTTACTACTTTTCTTGTCATATGCGAACGACCCCTAATACTGAAAAAAAGCCAGCCTTGATCACTAGTCATTGGCCGTTATTTATCCCTGTTGTGATTGCCCTGGCGGAGGATGGGGCAACACCAGTCAGAGAAAAGGGCCTCCAAATTATGGAGCTTTTTCTAACGCGGTGTCCAGCTGATCTCATACGTTCCACCGGCATTGGCAATGTCTTTCGAGATACTGTCTTTCCCAC
Source organism: Hypomyces rosellus (assembly GCA_011799845.1). Lineage (NCBI taxonomy): Eukaryota > Fungi > Ascomycota > Sordariomycetes > Hypocreales > Hypocreaceae > Hypomyces > Hypomyces rosellus. The sequence continues at coordinate 1,545,279 of WWCI01000001.1, forward strand.
GCTGCTATTCCTCCCAACTCTGACACCAGAGCAAGATTCCATAGGCTTACTGCATCCAGCCTACCGTGTGCTCCTGAAATTGGCACAGTTGGAACACCATCTGCCGAATTTACAGAGACAGCAACTCTTGGACAGAATTATACGCGACGGAATCCTTGCAGGTTACTCTCATGCTTCGCAGCACATCCGTATCGTTCGAGTTTTGATGGATTTTACGGAGTCGGTTGTTAATTGTATGGGTGTGTTGGCCGTGAAACATCTGCAGGTAGTGTTCAAGTTCATCTGGTCAACGATTGTGACTTCTTTGCTGATCAAGCACTGCAGAATCTCCTTCGCCTATTCTCATCGATCATGGTGGACCCCTTTGCAATTCTTCATCCTCCAGCCATCATTTCGACCGCTAAAGCTTTGCAAGCAACCATGATTAACTGCTGGCCCAGATTTTCTAACGCTTTGTATGCAGAACAAATCGTTAACGTAATTGTAAGATGTTGGCTGAATATGGATGATGAGATAACTTCCGAAAAACTAGCAAGTCACGATCGGGACGACATTTCACAACATCTTATAAAATTATATAAAGTCGTGCAGGCTCTGTGGAAGCAGCAAGGCTGTGGTGCTCCAAGGAAACTCCAAAATATGATAGCGAGGGAGCCTCGACTTGCAAGGCTTTTTCGTGGGGTTTGAGCTGGATTAAAGCACCGCAGTATCAAGCGTTCGTTGAGCATGTGTTGACTAATCTAGTCAAGAGGTTGCTGCTTGAAGAATGACTTCCCGCGAAGCCACTTACCGTAGGCTTTATAACGCTTCTTGGGTGCGTCCTCTTCCGTCACAGTCAAGGGATTTTCCCCAACTTTCAATAGTTCAGCATACACATCAATTTCGTCCTCGATGCCCGTGACCATGAGACCTTGATCCTGCCAACTACCATTAACATATTCCTGATACTCGGACGAATCAACGTCGACAGGAGTATCGCTAGACACCACAAGGGGAAGATTTTGTGGGTGCTTGATGTACCGTTCATAATCCTCTGCTTCTTGCTCGTTGACTGACGGGTTGAGGGATTCATGAACTGCCTTGGTGAATGTCCATTGCGCGGCATTTGACTTCTCAAGGGCTGTCTGTTTCATCTTCAAGTCATCCATAGCCGCGGTATTTGCATGGTCTGATGCAGATTTAAGACCTAATGTTTTTCCATGTCCCGGATGCAACCAACGCTGTAGTGACATACCTCGCGCCGTAGCTGCTTCAGGATTCATGAATCCTGCATCAGCATCAGCAGAATGCGGTTGGTGTGAATACGGTCCGGACAAATCCACCGCCTCCTTTTTCATCTTCTTTTTCTCGGCATCTGCATCGACCTCTCTGCGCACACGGAATGGGCTAAGATCGTACCGGCCATCCTGGGTTGCCTTAAGAGGAATGTATTTGATTGTTGAGTTCATCTTGTAGGCAAACATTTTTGGGAAGGACGATAGTGTAGCCGGTCGATAGTATTCCAGCCAATAGTCATCGAAGCGTTCCAAGCGCCGGAAGCGCGACAAGTCTCGAGGAGGAGCAAACGGCGGGATTTTCCTTTCCTTGAGATGGGCGGGGTTAAACCAGGAGATGTAGCTGGTCTTTTTCGTAGCAGACCATTCCCTAGGATTGGCATGATGAAGATAATAGTCTGTCGAAAGATCCCAAAGCATAGGTTGCCCTTGTGTGAAGATATAATTTCCCAGAAATAGATTATAGGCCTCTTGTCGCTGACTGTCAAGGAAGGAGTTGTTATAGTAGCGTTTAAAACTCTCGATCATGTCTCGAGAGTGACTTGTCCACTGGTTGATTTTCCGGTACGTCTCCATGGTATTCACTAGTTGAGAACCTCCGTACTGCAGGGCAATAGTATCGCCATGGTCGTGCCACATATGTGTAAAGAGATTGACGGCATCCGTGTCGTATTCTACTGAGGTGTCCTCAAGTATGCCTAGAGCATGGAGTTGGTGGCCTAAGGCCCGTTTCCCAATAACGAACTGGGCGGCATTGGTGCGATCAAGACAATCAATGCAATTAGTACGAGCGATCCCGTTTTGTGCCGTCATTGGACTTGTGATGCCATCGCCATTCTGGAAAAATCCCGTTGTTTGTAGAACTGATTCCGCGATTGTCTCCAAGTTCCCTATGACATCCCCACCACGTATTTTAGAAGCCCGGCTCATATCCCATGCCTTATGAATGATCTTGCTGCCGTCTGGAAGAAACTGGTTGAGGTAATCTAGAGCATGCGTGTACTCTTCTAAAAGTTTGGACTCTCTTGGTTGTCGTTCTTTCGATTTGATGAGGTTTAGCACATAAATCGGTGAGCCATACCGCTCAAACAAGTTATCGAAATGAAGTGCTGCAGCGCTATAGAACGGGTCCACTAGATTCAGTTCTATTGGGGGTTTTGGTGTGACGCCAGTGCTGTCTTGTGTCCAGTATAAGGGGATGCTTCCACGATGTTGAACATACGACGTGTATTGGGGGCTGCAGTATAACCGAGGTCCTGGGGCATGGAAGGATGTCGTCAAGGATTCAGCAACAATCTGTTCTGTTTCAACATCATTCGCTACGTAACCCTGGCTGCGTTTAGCATAAGAAGATAGAAAACGAGGGAGGAAGAGGCGTACCAAATCGTTTGCTCCACGCTTAAGGAAGCGTGCCCCAGCAAAGTAACGTGATCGTCTTGCAATCACAGTAATGTGAGCGGTACGACCATAAATTGACAGTGCTTCTCGCTTCAGTATGGAAGGCCATGAGTAGGTCATAGGAAAACTCACCAGCTTGGTCAATATATCCATGTATGATAGGCCTGCACCAGTCATAGGGATCTTGAAGGACTTTGGCGGCTGGCTGAAGTAGATAATTGTTCCAAACGAACATGGAGTTGAAGTTTTCATGAGGTTGAGGCAAAGTTCCATTAGCAAGAGCAGTCCTCTCTCGACTAATGTTGTGTTGCATGGTTCTCGTTATATCATAAGAATAACTGTAGTAAAACGACTTGGTCAAGTCCAGAGTATTGAGAATAGCTAGAAATCGTTGCTCTTCTGGGTTATTGCGAGCATCTGACTTGGACCGCCCTGGTGTTAATGGTATCAATTCAGTACCTTCGATCTGATTTATGTAGTGACCTCCAATCATGGCGACTGTGCTCTTCTTAGTTATGAGAAGCATGTAATAGGGGCCCGTGAATTTGATAAAACCAAGCAAGCCCCAAGTTGTGCAACGAAGTTTGACGCCCCCAGTACCACGATTCCCGTCGTCTATAGTGTCAAGGAGCTGGTTGACCTCCTTAAGGCTATATAAGATTTTGTCGTCGGTCATGTTCAATTCAGCGCCCTCAGTGGTTCTGTCAACTTTGAGGATTCTATACCTCTTCTCACTTACATCAACGCCAACAAGATAGTAACGACTGGCAGTTTCATAAAGACTGAATTTGTGCATCTTATAAAAGGGACGGCCAATAACTTCGTCGCCATCAACGTAGGTACCATCCTCATTAGTAGCAGCGGCACCCGCATCTTGTGTGCGAGTTGCCGAGTCTGGGCTTGACTTGCGAGCGAATGGCTTTGCCACTGCAGGCTCATCCTCTTTATCATCCTCAGGTTCTCGACCCTTACCACCAGAGAGATTAGGCCGAAAGGGACCTGCAGTCTCATTATTCTGAAGGAGCGGAAAGGCCGCAATGCCACCTTCTGATTCGGGCGTCTTTGGTGTATTATTGTTGTTATTGTTTGTTGTGACCTGACTTGCGACGTTGGGAGCTGGGGTCTCGGACATGTTCGTGAGTCCTGAGTGATAGTGATGATGTTACCAGGTGAGCTTGAGAAGAGTCACGCAGTATCAACCACACGTTTGCTCCTCTTGAAAGAACTATACTTTTATATACCTCTTCTGCATGAACGTAAGGGGCACGACAGGATTCACGAGTTGTATATGTGGTAGAATATATTTAATATCGTATCCAGGAGCTCGGATTGTGGATTGACAGAGTCGCGTTTAACATTAATTGAGGAGGCCATGGTACCAGGTATCCATAATAGGTACCTTAGTACCTAGGTAGGTCCCCAGCTGCACCTGTGCGCTGGGCGCCGTTTTGACACACACTTGCCACAGATCCTTTTGGTCTGCCAGGAGGTACTTGGGTACTTGGGTATTAGCGCGTGCCGCTTTTGATGAATCACCTTACCATCAAAATGATGCTCCTTAGCAAATATCCTAACATCCATGAAGGAGTTTTTTTTTTTTTTGAAAAGATTACCGAAAAGAAAACCAACAAGCAGCAGGAGCAAGGCGCCCGGGAAATGTGTCTTAAATAGTGTATGTATGTAGACCCATAATTACGTGTTCCTCCAATGCTATAGTATCTTTCTAAGCTGCGTTGGGTATCATATCTTGCCCATTCCTGTTCACATTGACATCATCTATAGATTAGATAGGAACAAGCCCTGAGTCTAAGTACGCCAACCAGATAATTATGAAAAGAACCCGTCGTCAGATTATACCCCCAAAGTCTCTATATTTTGGTGTTCTCCTACTTCGTCTGAGAATCTTTTGGCTTGATAGATTCAGATTCCTCGTCTCGTCCCTCCTCGGAAACAAGATCATTTCGCAGATCTGGCAAAAACCGATCAACCCGTTTCCAAGTCTCATCCCATAGCTGAGCCTTGGACGGATCCTTTTGAGGAGGCACCAAATAGCCACTGCTCGCCATGAATAAGACTACATTTTTCAGGTTTTCCCGAACCGCTTCCTCCTACATATATTCATGTGAGCTTACCAAGTTTCTACCTGTCATCAGATAAAAGGAGGGACTTACCAGACTGTCACCTTGCCCGCTATTCATGAGCCGATCCATTATTTCAATAATCTTAATCCACAAGTCTAGCATGCCATCCCATTCAGACAAGAGGACCGTGTATTGGAGAAAGACCTTACACAAAAGTGAGGCTGAATGAACCCGCATCTCGCTCATACCGTCCTTATCGGATGAAAATACTTCAGGCTTCAGGAGCCGTAGGATCAAGGGAAACAGGACTTTGCTGAAGATCGCAGTCCACTCCTTGGGATCACTACAGGTCAAATCTGGTGAGAGGAGCGATCTCTGCATGGCAGAAAAGGCAAGTTGGCGAATATCACGGCAAGGGTTAGTGCACTGCGCTGTCAATGCTTGAAAAATTGGCAACCAATACGCTGACCAGGCTAGTCGCGAGTAAGTAAATATGGCCATACGGTTACAAGTGCAACATACCTTCGCTGCTCTCTAAATGAGAGTGCTGCATTAGATGTGGAATGCGGGAGGTCATATTGTGCAAGGTGTTGACAGCTTTACAGCCTCTGGCAACAACCTGGCTATCCCTGGAAGACGATTTCAGTTCCTCATATCTCATAAAATTCCATTGCTGTTTACTCACACCTGAGTTTCCTTGGTTTGGTCCACGGCCTTGTGACTAGGTAGAGCCTGCGGGCTAGCAGCGGATGCGAAATGATTCAAAAGTGAAACAGCTGCCTCATAGTTGTCCGCTATGATTGCAGGGGGGTTACCGGTTGTGCTTTTCTCAAGTATTTCGAACACAGAAGTAGCAGCCTCGGGGTTCGCAGAGAGTACCCTCAATATAACCCAGAAGTCTGGAGAAGTCATCATTTCGCTCCTCAAAGGACCTGGTTCATCGGTGCACGCGGCAAGACCGGCAAGTATATTGTCAGATGTCCTGAGCAGCACGTCCTGTGGGATGCTGGATATTGTGTGAAGTAGAACTGGCACATTGATAAAATCATGATCCTTTTGGTCCCTCGTTAGTCAGAAAATATATGTTAGAAAAGGATAACATACATAGCTGGCCTTCAGAATTGTGAGGGCGTAAAACGATGCGCGAGAGATAACAATGGCGTGCCACTGAGCAGAATCTCGCAGGATTCCATGAAGGGTGTCAAAAATTTTCTTCCCAATGTTTGCAACACATTCCGCATCTCGAACAGCAAGGATAGTACAGAACTCAAGAATATATGGCACAGTGGGATCGTAAGAAGACGGCTGCGATGAGGACTCCTGTCTGTTCGCCGGGGGGGCAGTCATGTTTTCCTGTTTAACACTAATGACTGCTGGGTGGTCGTCTTCCGGAAGCTGGTCCAAGAGTGCTCGAACCAAATTATCAATACGAGAAGTCGGTAGTTGACTAGTTAGGTGAGTAAATCTTCTATGAATAGTAACGAGGCGTCAACTCACGCGACATGATTGAAAACAGCATCCATATTACAGGACTTGATGCAGTCGACAGTGCAGAGAGTACTCTCCAGCTCTTCATCCGAAGGTTCGGGGGGGTCGTCTGCGGCATAGCTAGAGATGTAGGATGTAAACGCTGAGAAAAACCCGGTGTCTGCAGACCTCGCAACTCTATCTATAATTTGTGATGGCGTTTGCAAAGGAATAGCAGGGATAGAGATAGTCGGGAGACCTGTTGATGAAAATGGCGGGGAGAGGGAGTTCACAAAAAGATTGAGCCATATCCGAATAATCTAGTCATTATTAGCCAGAAAAGTCGATGCATATTTGGCACAAAACACCTACATGTTTCCAACTTTGCTGAATCAAAGCTTCGCTGCCAGTCACAACGCGAAACAAGACAAGAGTCGCGAGTTGTGCGGGGAAATCCCGGCCCAATTTGACAGCCAGTTCGCTGACCATGACACTGCTGTCACCAGCCTGAACTTCGGTATTCAATGAAGTGTTGAATGGCATGTTAGTTGCCAAAGTAGTGATATGGCTAAGGCAGTAGATAATTTGGTCAAGCGCTTCAGTATTTCCATACTTACTCGCGATACGAGCGCATTCGTCAAAGCCCGTCACAATGCGAGCAAAGACTGCATCATCAGTAGCCGACATGAAAACATAAGAAAGCGTTGACACAATAGGTTTCCAGGTTGCAGCAAAGATATCAGAGTCGTATATGTTGCTGTTGCACAGAACCAAGCTGCCTGCGGTTTCCGATTTCGACAGCAATTCTCTCCAAGCATAATCGAATGCATGCTTGTTGTCATGTTCATCTGGGAGAATAATCTCATCCGATTTAATAGTGTCGTATATAACTTTTAGAAACTCAGGAGAGAAATTTTTACCATCATTCTGTCCGCGTAAATTTCTGGCAAAGTCCTCATAGGTCATTCTCTGAGTGTCCTTCACTGTTGGATTATGCTGGTCGGTGTTCAATAAGATGATCGCATACGTCAATATGAATACAGCATCCGTATTAGCGACCTCATCGGGTGTGTTGCAAGAGCAGTATTTATCAGAAAACGCCTCGACAATAGCCGCGATCAACGGCGCCTCTCCTGGTAGTCGAAAGCTTTCAAGCAAACCCCTTAGTGCTTGGTCGACGCGCTTACCGGAGAAGTCGAATAGATCGAAGAAAGCATTGAGAAATGCCTCGTTGCCCTTTTTGGATAAGAAATCACCCAAAACCGCTTTTGATACACGGGATGTGCTTTTGAGGAATTTCGCTACTAGGGCAGGATCATTGATGTCCGCAATGATGCCATGTTCTTCCAGATAGCCCAATCCTGCTTTGGGTTTTTCGTTGAACTTAGTCGTTCCTTTTATTATGATCTTCTTCCTTCTTCGCCTCTCCCTCAGATGTGCAGCGTCGGCAAGCCCTTCGTTAGCTGGAACATCGTGCAGCCTTTCGGCCAAGAATTGAATAAATCGCAACAAGGCATCCAAGCAAAGTGGAGGCACACTCGTGGTGCTCCACGTCGCAGAATCTGGCAGGGCATTCCTCGATAGTAGCCCAATCATATCTTCGCAAAGATCTGCTCTGTTCTCGTCGCAGTCATAGTTCACAAATAATTCGGTAACAAATGTTGGCATTCGGGATAAAACTCCGATAGTTTCCACCATTGCCTGCCGAGCCTCGGGTTTTCGTGCGCCTCCTTCTAATCCAAGCTTCTGTCTATCTTTGACTGGAACTGGAGTTGATCTGCCACTATTGGACTGTGAAGGGGGAGGTTTAACCAACTTTGGTGTCTCAGGTATGCCCGCGTACAACGTTGGATCAATGCCAGGCTCCCGGGGAATGTGGACAGTCGGGTGAAGACATGCAACCAGATAGGAGAGGAATAGTTCTTGCTGCAGTTTAAGCACTTCTCGACAGGTCGCGAGCAACGTGCCCGCTACAATCAATGACTCCTGCAGAATGGCCATATTGTCAGATCTAACGAGCTGGAAGAGGTAACAGCATAAACGATCTTCCGCAATGGTTGCCAGAGCTGGATGGCGAGCGATGAAGGGGCCAGAAACTTCCAATGCAACGTGAATTATGCGCAAAGCCATAACTCTCATCGTGTCCGTGTGTTGACGATCATTCGGGTCTAGGAAGTTGACAAGAACTCGAAAGAGTTCGCGGACAGATGGTAATGAATATGGCTTCAAATCCAAAGATTCTGTGCCTGCACCCTCGCTGTCTTCGCTTGCTCGACTTTGCGAAGCATCACCTTCCAAAATCTTGTCTTTGGGTTCTTGCCCTGGCTCCGAAATGGATATGCTTGTGGTTTCTTCATTCGCATCCTCGGTAGCAATAGCCTCCGTCGCAGTCGTAGGAGTTGCCATTCTGACATGACTCATGTCCTCCTCAACAAGCTGATCGATGCTCCCAGGATCATCCCCCGCCTCCACCTCAAGATGCTTGACATCCTCGAATATGATTTGGCACATTCTGACCATGACAGCCTCGGCGGTTCTACGCAAGACCGCGGAGAAGCGAGGCTGTGAACATATCGCCAAGCCGCGACCCATCATATCGCAGACACTCTCGTCGCTCAAGATATCGCCACCGGGCCCAGACATCATGTCCTCCATCAAGTTTAGGATCATAAGCAAAACCACCTCACCCTGACCTGGGTCGCTTATATCGAATTGACAATGCGTTACGGCGGCAGATAAGGACTGCATAGCCAACGCAAAGCGAGGAGATTCGGAGCAAACAAAGCCATAGGCAAGAAATTTTCTCAGCGCGCCTAGGGCTAGTATTGTAATCGGTGCTGCAGTCCCTTTGGCTTGGATTACGAGAAGAAACGGGGCCAAAAGAGTTGGTGCGTCAAAGGTATGAATATCTAGCAACTGTCAGTGGATATGTAATATGAACAGGCGGAATATCCAATCACACCTTTCACGCCAGCTATTTCATGCCTAAGCTTCCCAAATCCCGATATCATAGGGTTGTCCTGCATACTTTTTCCCTTTTGTCCCCGCAAACCCCAACGGTTATTGAGAGTGGCATTCTGGTCGGTCTCGCCGGCAGTATTGCTGAGAGGGCTCTTACTCCTCGTTTTGGAGGCTAGGGTTGGTGAACCAAACTGAATGGGATTGGGATTTCCCCCGAGAATCGCGGAAACGGATGAGTGCGGAGAGCGTGCATACTTCTGGATAGCCGATGTGATGGATGTGCATTCAGATATGACGAGAGAAACAGGGTCTATGGCGACGGATACGGGGCGGCTCCGATACTGCATCCTCGGTGCATCGTTGCGTAGGGTCATCGGCTGGAGAATTATGGCATCGGGGTTTGGCGTAGGTTCCATCTTTTTGGAATGTTGAGCATCGCGGCTCATGGTGTATCGCGACTGTAAGTGCGCAAGTTCTCTGTTAGCTGAATAATTGAATCAGGAAAGGCTTACTAACATACTGCGGAAAGAAGATGGTGAAATCAAGAAACAAGCTGGTGTGAACAGCGTGGCTACTTAATTATTGAGGCCAACGCTTGTTGTACAACTGAAAGACAAGAAGCAAGTAGCTGTCACCGAGCTCAGTGCCCCTTCAAGGCTGTGTGTCCACTTCTATGTCACCAAAAATGTCAGCCAATGACAGGCTGTTCTGCAAATCAAGCATGGCAGCCTTGCCAATACGTCAGAGGTAGCGACAAATAGTCGCAGCCACCACTAATGCGAGGTGGGTACCAACTCGGATCACCTTGAAATCGAATGGATCAGAATGAAACCTAAAGTTAACCCCATCTATGCAGCAGAGGAATGCTTCTAGGTAAGAAAATGAACGCGATGAGCAGTATCTTAACTGTTTGTGTTTGCGATTCCATCGACAAAAATAGCAGCATCAACAGAGTTTGAAGAAAAAAAAGGCCAGGTCAGGCTGTAGTATGTAGTGTAGATATGTAGGTTGAGCATCATTAAACATATTACTCTTCATTATCATCAAATTGGGTTCGCAAATAGAGCAACTTTACTAGATACATTCAAATGAAGCCACCGCCAAATATTCCAATCAGAAGTCAACCATTTCCCTATGATTTGCGTGTTCACGCATTGACGACATATTTCCAAACGCCTACTCCAACCTGGCATGCCCCCGATTTGATCTAGTCCAGCTCGGATATATCGAAACCGCTCTCATTCCAAGCTTGATGCGACAATGCAGGCATGACTGTTCCACCTTATTCGATATCATACAGTTTTTTCCGGATAGCAAAACAAAATAGCATGCTTTTTGAGAGGGCTAGCTTCAGGTAAAGGCTCGAGCACAGACGAAGCCTTAAAACATTGATACCACTGCCTCTGGCCGCAAGTTAATTACCCTTTTGACCAGCTCCAACTGCCTCAGCAGCCGCACCCTGGTTTTTCGACGCCACATCGTCCTCTCGCTGCCGAGATGCTAGATCTTGCAATTGCTGCTTGTCACTCTCCCATTGGGAGTTAGCATCGCCAAATTCCTCTTTGATCTTTTGTTCCTTGAGCTTCTTTTCCTCCTCCTCCTTTTCTCGTGCAATTCTTTCACGCTCCATTTCCTACACCTCTTATTAGCACCCGATGACACGAATTCCCCATACGGGATACATACCTCCATGTGTTTGATATCATCAACACTAGGCTCGTACAGATGCCAAATTGTGTAGTGCGGTAAACCCACAACAGAATATTGCATACGTTTGGCCATCTAATTTTCATCTTGTGAGCAACTTAGTCAAGTTGTAATTATAGGCGAGCATACCTTGCCGAAGCCCTCTGTCTCAGCATGCTTCTCAAAGCTGAAGGCGGGGAAATGAACTCCAGCCCGAAACACCTTGGCCTTGGCCAGAATACTGACGCCACCAACACCGTCTATCTCCATTTCCATATCTGGGTCGCCATAAGGATCTCTTAAATAGGCAAGATGCGGTCGCCATGTGGCATATTCAGCGTAGCCTTCTACAATGACAGCATCTTCGTCCAGCGTATCCGCGAGTGCGAGGGCGGTCTCTGATTCCTGCCAAGAGTTGAGATCGTAGGGTTGTTCTCCGCCAAGCCAATCAGGGAGGGGCCGCCAAACATCTAGTTACATGGTCAGTTATAGATATGAAGAGAAGAGTTATTATAACATATACGTACTGGGAACAATCACATCCTTGTTGTGTCGCATGAGATCTTCCAGAATAGTAAACGGCGCTGTCTCAACATCCACGTCACGCCAATAAACCCATGAGTGATAGGGGCGCAGAGCAGCACTGAGAAGCCAATTCCGAGCTTGAGCCATAAGCTTTCGTCGGCTAGCCTGTGCGGCAAAACCATGACGACTCTCTACATCCTGGTTGACTTTCTGACCAAAATCTTTTTCAATAATCGAAATCTCTCCGTATGGCTGCTTTGGGTCCTCGTCGGCTTGAATCCTTTCTAAGTTGTCTAATAGGACCTGAAGAGTGTGGTCCTTAGAGTCTGATACCAGGAAGGCGAGATCGATAAGATTGTGGGGATAGGTGAAGTTCTTTAGGTGCGAAAAAAACATGGCTAGATGCTGCTCAGCATCACGAAGAGGCACACATAGAAGAATGCGTTCGTCACGCTCCCACCCGCGAGCAGTTCCTTGCACATTGCTTAGATCATAGTATCGGACTGTTTCTAGTTCTAAATCTCCGCTAGTCGATAAAATGCCGAACGTGATAAGTGATGCGACTGAAGTGGGTGGCCATAGCCAGAGGGTTATAAGAACAAGGACAACAACTACCACGCCAATGCGGACATATGTTTTGTTTCGTCGTCGATGAGCAGGGAGTGTAGCTCGAGGTTGAAATCTGTCCATCGTATATGAATTGGGCAATTCAAACCAGAAATCGAAGACCGGGATATCTTACCTGTGGGGGGATATGTCAAAAGTATCGCCGCGAGGGTAGCCGTTGGAAAAGCCACTTGCCTGATGCCGGGGCATCATCTTAGGATTGTCTGAGGAGACATGCGTTGATACACACAGTAATGGCAGCCCAAGCTTGACCTGTACCGTACACGTCTGGTACGGCGTCAGGAGAAATAGAAGCAAATAATGAATGCGTGCCAAACGTTGAGGCTCACAGTGGATATGATGGGACACGCTGCAAGCGTTGCAACAAAGAAAGTTGATGTGGCTTCTGTCCCTGAAATCACACCTTGGCATTCCAATTGAAAGGGACCCGATTAAAATCGAATCGAGTTTGGAGTACAGCCGCGTGCCTTACATAAGGCAAATTATATACGATATAGTTCCTAGTACTAAGAAGGTACCTATCATCTCGGTATATGATTTTGAGATACTAATATTTACCACTGGGAGATTATGTATATATAAGTACAACTTAGGTATCTAGTACTTTCCAATTGAGGCTACCAAGTACAGGTACTAAGGTACATTTCTTAAGATTATGGATGGTATGAACGGTATTACCAAATAGAGGTAAGAAAACGCGTTACTCTTTACACATTTTATTTTTATGTACTGGTCCCTTCGTACTTGCCTACTAATTCGACGCCTTTTTGATCTCCGTATGATTACCTCTTGAGTCCCGTTGTGATTTTCAAGATGCGTATATATAGGTATCTGCCAAATTTAGCAGGATACGATGCGACCAGGGCAACAAGTTTACTATAATTGGATTTGTGTGTCTTTATACGAGACGTGAATCACCAATCACGAAGGCTTAGATGCCTAGTTTTTACCGGGGATTCCAACAAACCCGAAAAGTGATGCAAACTTGCGGATAATACGGGATATCGGGCAAACATAGATGATTAACTTGATACTGCCCAGTAAACCACGCCAGTTAGTTCATTTAGCTGTAGGTAGTGTTATTCCAAGTTCATCGCTTTTTCGTTTCACTTCTTCAATTGCCCCAGCTGTGTCTTCCTCGCCGGGATGACGTAGCTGCCACGACATACATATGTCTAAAGCTTTGCCGGTCCATATTCCAGGTTGAATACCCAGGGCTTTTGCTAATAAGCGGCCATCCAGCAGACGTTTTAGATTTGGGGCATCATATACATCCAGCTTCTCGAGGTGGTCTAAGAAGGCCTGCCAGCTATGAACGAACCTATCCCGTTCTAGACGGAATTTACTGTTAGCATGCCGCAAAAAAAAAAACAGAGAGACTAAAAGTTGAAATCGCTCCCCTCAAAACGTACCTTGATTTCCCGGGGGGGACCATGTCTCAAGACACTTCATAGCTTCCATCAGCATCACCACAAGCACTTGCAGCTTCCACGTACCCCCCTGCGCCTCCCACTTCCTGATAGCCATACCAAATTTGTCTCGTTCTTGGATAAATGGTGCTTTATTACTGACAGCAACCTTTAACTCGAGAATCTCTGCATGATGTCGATGACATGCTGCCATGACAGCGGTGAGCTTATTCGGAGCTCTGAACCCTTCCCGTGCAATCATGGCGACCGGAGGGAGCGCGTTTGCTTTTCGATTTGGATCCGGTGGAGCTTCGATACTTATCCAAGGGGTGACGGCGACTAGGTTCCATGCTATAAAGGCGGAATCGTCACCGTGAACTAGAATGTCACCAATAGACTTGGACGTTCGCTCTTGCAATAGTTCGTCTAGGCAATTGTACGCCACGTGCCATCGTGAGATATCTGGGGCGTTTACTTCCTCTTGCGATGGATCGCTAAAGACGGCTTGATAAAGACCTAATCTGTCCAATATCTCCAAGGCGTTGCGCGGATGGTTGCCTTTTATTGATCATGTCAGCGTAGTCTTCCAGCACGTGAACCAAGGACCAGACCTAGCATAGAGAAACTCACCTTTTAGCATTTTTTCCAGCTCTACCCCAACTCTCTCGCGACTAATCTTGACTCTGAGGGCTCTAAGAACATTTGGATCACTCATATAGCGCTCTGTCATTGCATCTATGCTGAAAGACAAACGAGCAGCAAACCGGGTAAGGCGAAGTACCCGAAGGGGGTCATCCATAAATGTTTGAAATGGATCAAGTGGAGTCCGTATAGTTTTGTTGGCCATATCTTGCATTCCTCCTGTAAAATCTTCTAGTTTTTCAGTATGTAGATTGTAGAAGAGTGCATTGATGGTTGCGTCACGACGGAGAGCATCTTCCTCGGCGGTACCAAATTCCATCTGTGGATTACGACTGTCTTCGGCATATGTTTCTTTGCGGAGATTGACAAAGTCGAGATCCAACCCAAAAAGCTTAACCATGGCAGTCTCAAGATGCTTTGATTTGTCCGGATTGCTAGCAACTTTATGAAGATTGCCTATATCGCCAGTTCCAATGCCATGCGCCTCAATGGCTTCGGACGTTTTGCAGTATTCTGAAAGGTGGTGTGCAAAATGCTGGCCAGTCATGGCATTGATAGCCACGTCGATATCATGACTCTCGATTCCAAGAAGTTTGTCACGTACCCAACCACCTGCCCAACGCAACACCACCGGCTCACCAAGTTGCTTTGAGCTGTCGATGGATTTGGCGACATCGATGAGTAAGTGACGGAGCCGCTTCTCATGGGGTGTGAGTTGTATTAGTTGTGTTGGAGCTGCCATGGATGTTGTTGAAGGTATATCTCGAAGAAAAATGTCCAACTTTCTCTTCATAATGTCACCTAAGCAGGCCAAGCGTGACAGCATGAACAACAATCGACTGACTCCTCAGCAAGTGTGGCCCATGCCAGACGATATATGTTATCAACAACCAGCTTGTAGTACAAGACCAGTTAGGTTATTTGATGAGTCGCAACTTCTAGGTATGCAAAAATTGGCTTGTATATGTGGTGACTGAGATCTCGAACTAACGTGAGGGATGAAGAAAGAAAAAAACCACCGGGTTGTGAAGTTGGAGAAACGACAATGGTGAAACAATAATCTAGAAAAGCAACGGAGATTAAAGTTTCTATCCACACAGCACCAGGTGGGCCCTGTCAAGCCACTTACCAAGCAGTAGTTCGCACCTAAAGAGCACTACATACTCCGTCCTGACCTACTAGAGCAAGTGAGGAGGAAGACGTTCATTAGGTATGATATCAATAGCCTACCGAGAGGTGCTACTAGGTATTTCAGCTTGATTACAACAAGGGTCTTTGTCTTAGAATTTTGATGCCTGCGACGGAGAGAACTACAAGGTACTGGAATGCCAAGTGCAGCATCTGCCTACCCCGCAGCCCGGTAAATGCTTCCGAAGTGCTCCTAGCGTAACAATTCCATCCACCATGTCTAAATGTCAACATAAGAATTCAACTCGAGAATGAATGGCACTTTAAATTCAGTCTGTTTCCTAAATCCGCTAACTTTTAATAGGTAGGCCTATGCTTCAGCTTGTATCTAGTATAGAGTTAGTACATTTATCATATAGCGTACTTTAGTCGTTTTTAGCACTATTATCTCCATTACAGTTCTAGCCTCAAAGTCGTGGGATACCTGTCATAGCTCTTATGAGAATCATGTACTAGTAGACGGCGAGATCCAAGGTGGTGGGCTGTTGGGGGACTTCAGAGGTGCATCCGACAGTGTATATAACCAGGCAACATATCTCTATATCATGCACATGACCAACCTAACAAGTCAAGTTACTGGGAATGTCGCCTTAAATGCTATACTGGTACGGCCATCGAGGCATCGTGACCACCGGTGTGACGTCAATGGTCGACGGTCATCGTAATTTCACGCCATCATCTCAATAGCAAGCAGAGTTGGTGTTGGGGGCTTGGTAAACAACTCCCAAGGAGGCTTGCGGGGTAAGGCGAAGCCTTGAGTCCGTTCTCTGGAAGCAGGACTAATCCGATCCAAATATGCACCCATGATACATTTGCTAACGACAAGCGCACTTGCAGCCAGCGCCATGATTAATGCGTATAAAGAGGCCAGTGGCTGCCATCCATTCCATGTATTCTATTCAAAGACCTGTATAGACTGAAACAGCTCACCCGCAACGACAACTCTTAAATCCACCCATCCTCCAAAGTTTTCTTACACGCGAAACAACGAGCAGGTTCACCGCAATCATGGAAGCAACAACCGATCATCAACAGTCACCACAGTCAGAGGCACCAGCCGTCGTGAATGAATCCCCTGTGTCCGGCGGCGCAAAGCAAGATCGTAGAATGAGCGACGAATGGGGTTCGTGTTCCGCATCCTGGGAATCACCGGGAGGTCTTTGGCCCAGAAGTGGATGAGGTCATATTATTCAATTTGTATAACTTGGCTAACAATTATGCTGCTAGATGCTGCCAAAGTCCCCCCTAGTCGCTTCCAGAAGCGCAAGGGTTCCATATACGCCACACCAGGTTCCCGTGATGGACACGTTGATAAGAATTACGCCGAGAAGTATCATGCCAAACTTGCAGAAATGAAAGGGGGCAAGTGATTCGAACCATGGCACGAGCTTTGTTTGGATATTTTCGTGAGTCGGATCGAAGCACACATTTTATGAAAACATCAGAATTCCTTTCTTGATTAAAAGAAAACAACAACAACAACAAATGAAAACCAACAACTCTTTATGACGGCGGTTGGTTATTGTTCTATATGTACATCAGTCATCGAGACCGTCAATATCAATTGCATCTGGATTTGTTGCTAGAACCGTCTGTTCTGAAACCACGTCGTTTGGGCCTGTGCTAGCTGCCACAAAACCCTGTGGTGCTAGCGCTTGTCTCTCCAATGCGGCCATGGCATCTGCAGTTTCAGCATCATTAGATCCGTCCAATTTTCGTTGGCTTCGAGCTAAAGCTTGAGATGCGATAAAGTTGACATCAGTATTATACTGGGCTTGAACACTTCGCTTGATCCGTAGCATCTCCTTGAACGTGTCCTCGTTACCATGCTGTACTTCGAATTGTTCCCACTTTGTCCAGAAATCAGCATTTGTCCGGGGATCACAAAATTGTGACGCGTGTCCATAGATAGCCCTTGCTCGGTCGATTTCCCCAAGCCGCTTTTCCATGTCTGCAAATTTCAGACACATTTCCTTGGCTTCGCCATCTGGGAGAGCTGTAATAGCCCGCTCATATATAGGCCGGGTTGACGGCAAACCAAAGTTGGATGCCGACTTGGTGATGTAGAAATTGAACATATCAGCTCTGTCCTCGTCAGACACAGCTCGCGTGGCTCGTTCATAGATTCGCATCGCATGTCGTGCAAGTCCACGTTCTTCCTCCAAATTGCCATACATCAAATAGATTGTCTTTGCAAATTTCGGCGGACAGTCCTCCACTGCTTGCTCGAAAAGATCACGGAGCCGCTCGATTCCGATTTTTCGGTCAACCGCCTTAGTGAGATATAGGTTCCAAAGTTCGAAAGCTACAGGATAGCTGAAAAGATCTAGACCACGCTCATAGATCTTGAAAGATTCCTCGTAGTACTTGTGCTCTTCCAAGAGGTTCGCATAATTGACGACGGTTTGCGGCGTAGCAATCCGGAGCTCAAATATCCGCTCATATACCTTCTTAACATCCTCCAAAGTCGAAACACTTTCTACCAAGTCGACATAGAAACTCCAGAGCTTCCAACTCTTGTGGACTCGTTGTTGAGGGGATAGCGTCTCATCGAAGTAATCAACATTTGATCTCTTAGGTGCTTGAATAGCCTTGGCCATGATCCGAACAGCGTCATCAAAATTTTCATTACGCAACTCCATTTCTGCCCATTCGATCCACATGTCCGCCAACTCAGCCACGGATTTGAATGGGACCTTGACGGCCTTCTCCATAATGATGCGAGCGTTTCTGATATCCCCTCCTCGTTCGTAAAACTTGGCATAGTTGGCCCACAACTGGTGAAAGGGGCCGACAGCTCTTTTGGGGTGAATAGCAGCAATTGCATCAGTATATGTCTGGACGACCTCGCTATTCTTGTCACCCCAAAGAGCAACCCTTTTTTCCCACTCTGAGACGCTATTCGGGTTTTGACGGAGCAAGACGTCATTGAGAAGGAAGGGACGACGATCCATTAGATGTTCGAAGCGCATCATTCGTATGTCAAGTTCTAGATCTGCCTCCTCGTCCTCGAATCCCTTCTCAGCCCGCGAGGATGCAACTTCCATCAACGCACCGATAATAGACTCTTCAAACTCCGCATAAGCATCGAATATGAGTGTAAAGTCCCTGACGGTCATCACAGTTGTTACGCCCTCTTCGAATACATCGCGAGCGCGCTCAAAGCTTCCTCTTCGTATCCAGTAGGTTGCCAGTCCAACCCAAAGTTTTCCTCTTTGGTCGCCGAATCGGGTTATGCCGCTTCTGATGATGCTCTCCACTTCAATGCCAGTTTCATGTCCAGTTTCGACTTCGGATGCATGCTCCACCAGCATGTCGACCATCTCACTCCATAATTCGTAGTGACCTTTGCCATGTTTGCTTAAGAAGCGTGGATTGTTAAGAATCTCAATATATCTGTTCGCTGCCTCTGTATATGCGCCCGCAAGAACAAGGAGCTCAATAAAGTCCTCGATATCTTCTGGGTGAATTTGCATATATCGTCGCCAGATCTTCACGGCGGTATCCCCAGAGGCTGCATTGGCGAAAGGGAGGTATAAGGCCCAAATTCGATTATGCTGTGTAATCGGAAGGGCTCGGAGGGCGCGGTCAAACGTACGGCGGCTGAACGTAACCAGGGGTTGCTTCATGACGAATTTCAAATACATCTCCCATATCCGTGGCATCTTATTCAACAAAATCAGAGACCTTTCGAACAAGGCGTTTACTTTCTTGTATTCGGAAGATGAGGCTGCCGGATTCAGTTTCGAGACGTGCTTCACTCGAAACCCGAGATACTGCTACTGTCAATAAAAGGACGGCAATTTATGGGAAAACAACGTACAAGTTTCCAAAGCTTATATGATCGAGGCAGCTGGGAGCAAGCCCGTTCCATGACAAAAGCCTGCTCCAGTGTGCTGCCATGTCGAGTTTTGAAATCGATATACGCCAGCCATGGCTTGACGCTCGTAGGATCCCGCAAGATGTCCTGTTCATAGATAGAGTCCTCGTTTGACTGTAGCTAGTATGAGTTAGTGTACTTTGACCAATGCTTACTGCAACTTACAACAAGGTGAAGGTCCGGCCGCGTAGGCCGGCCTCCGTTGGCCACTGCAGCTGTCATTTTGCTCTCTCGTCCCCGGCGTCAGTTGCCCAAGGAAAGTATGATATTCTGGGATCATGCAAAGTGACCCATTGTAGCTCGATAGAAAGATAAGGAAGCAGCCTGTCGTCGCCCACTACGTCCCCGCCAAGGTTGGAGATTTCACATATAATGGATGCCAGCTGAAGTCAGCGGGAAACTGCTTCACACCACGTAGTTTGTGAAGTCTTCAATACGGTCGTGTTGGCGCGCGGTTGTTGCACGAGTTTGCGATGCCCGCTTACAGCGATATTCGACACATATCAGGTCCGTCCGTACTAGCAGGTACCTATTTTGGGGCTTGCTTGGGCCACAGCCGCGCAGTGCGAGAGCTAGTCGTAGGTACCCACTATAACACACCTGCCTAGCTACGACTTCAAGGAACCTTGGAAGCACTGAGCAAGGCCACGAGAGCTGCAGCTTGATTCATCACCCGGACAAACAACGCGACCACATTACAGAAACTGCCTAAAATGTCTGGTGCCGCGGTATTTTCACTCTCAATCCAGGGTTAAGAGCCATTTTACTGAGTTCTCATCAGGATCGCGAACCTGTCTTCCCCACCCGGCAGTCGCTGGGTCTCATGAAAGCAAAGCTCAAGGGAGCTGAGACAGGTCATAGTCTGCTAAAGAGGAAGAGCGAGGCCCTCACGAAGTACGTAGCTCAATGTAATCATGTGGGTGCGATAAAACTGACGACATCTTTGATAGACGATTTCGAGGTAGGCTTCAACAAGCGTCCCACCCTAGAATGTCATCAATATCAGCCAATTCACATAGCTATCCATAGAGATAACCCGACGAATCGATGAAGCCAAACGAAAGATGGGTCGTGTAATGCAGATCGCTGCGTTCTCTCTTGCCGAAGTTACATACGCAGTCGGAGGTGATATCGGATACCAGGTACAGGAGTCAGCGAAATCTGCTCGGTTCCGAATTCGTACGAAACAAGATAATGTATCGGGAGTACTGCTGCCAGCGTTTGAAAGCTACCTAACCGAAGGCAATAACGACTTTGGCTTGACCGGTCTTGGCAAGGGTGGACAACAGGTACAGCGATGCAGAGAAACATATGCACGTGCCGTTGAAGCTCTGGTTGAGCTGGCGAGCTTGCAGACGGCCTTTGTCATTTTGGATGAAGTTATCAAAGTCGTTAATCGACGAGGTCGGCTCTCTCTCTCTCTGTAGGGTTACGTATACCTGCCAAGCTAATTTGCCGCAGTGAATGCCATTGAGCATGTCATCATACCCCGAACTGAGAACACGATAAAGTACATTAACTCTGAGCTGGATGAGCTTGACCGCGAAGAATTCTATAGATTGAAGAAGGTGAGTTATTGCAAACAACCTGCCACGTATAAATATATGAAGCCTTACGATTGGGTTACAAAAACAGGTTGCGGGCAAGAAGCAGCGTGATAACGCGGCAGCGGATGCTGAGATGAAGGCGAAGCGGGAGCTCAGAGAGCAAGCGGGGGATGAGACTACAAAGGAAACAACTGGCTCAGTTGACCTCTTGACTGCTGAAGATGATGAAGATGTTATCTTCTAATATGCTAATTACATGTAAAACCAGTAGCCATTTGCTTCTGTTAGTGGCGCCATCAATTCACCAACGCGATAGTGCTAATTTTGCTCACCAAGCTACAAGATTCAGTGTTATGCAATAGATAGATGGTAGTCATCTTGTTTAAACACAGAAGACAAATGATTATTAGGCTCGCTACTGCCGTTGATATGTGACCTTGATCGGCTTGTCTCCCAATGTCATACCGGCGGTGTTTTCCTTCGCTATAATGGCACCTTGCTCGCTCTCATATTCCACGAAAGCAATGCCACGCCGACCTGGCACCAGTCTAATCTCACGGAATCCCTCAAACTGGCCAAAAATTGTCGTGAGCCCGTCGACATCGTAATCGTCTGGGATATTTTGGAGAAATAGAATTTTGTTTGGTGGTAGATACTCATCCGGCACTACAGCAGATGTTGTCACGCTGGTTGACTTCAAACCTGATGGTCTTGCTGACTTTGATGGTCGATTGTCACTACCAACACCTGTGGCCCTCTTGAGTTGTCTTTGCTCATCAGCGGCCTCCAGTGCCTTTCGTTTATCTGGTTCTATGTTAGCCAGATTATCCAAGTCAGAATGCCATTCCAGTTGATTACCTTTTTCTGCCTGTCGATGCCGCTTGTGAACGTCAAGCTCCTCGCTGGTGCAATTCATCTCCACTGATTTGTCACTTCGGGTCCTAGCCAAGGCGATTTTCATGGGCTTTCCGAAAACTTCAAACCCCTGTACTTCCTCGATAGCCTCATGCGCGGACTCCGGATTGTCGAAAACAACAAAGGCTTGACCTTTAGCCTTGACATTTCTTTTGGCTATGATATCGACAACATTGCCGAACTCCGAGAAAATTGTTTTCAATGCATCTGTAAGAATCTCAGGCCTCACGCGTTCTTCCAGATTTTGAACGTAAACACTGTAGAAAGCATCAGCACATCCCATTACATGACGTGTCGAAGTGCAATGACACGCACGTTGATACGGGTAATTCAGCAGCCATGATGCTGGTCTTGACGGTTCGAAGACCAGAGAGCAGAGGGCAGAAATATGGGATCTAATGGTTCCAATTAGAGGAAGCAAGAAGCGCCTCTGGGTTCTGGCGATCAATATTCATATCGATATGCATCCAGTCGGTATAATCGAGTTATCGGGGTCTTATCTAAGATCTCTTCTAATTCTACTACGCACAGCACACACGCACAGTCTGCACTGAAGTACGAGTTATCATAAATGGCATATAAAGTATAAATGCATTAATAATTCCTTATTATAAAAATGATTTTTTTAAGGCGCTTTTTGCTTGCATTCGGATTTCTTCTTCTGCAAAGCGGGCTGAGGCGGGCGCAACGAGCATCTAAAAGCGCGGACTACACCTGAATATAGCTCATACTAGCTTATAGCGTTAAGACAGATTCTAAGTCAAGGGTAATATTGCAGAGATTGCGTGGCAACCGCTCTGTGTTCAAATCTGCTGGCGTAATTACGAGTGGTGCTGTAGCGTGCTCTGTGAAAGTTGTGAAAGCACCCAGTAGCTACGGCAAGGCTGATGTGGGCTTGCAATAACCTTTATTATGTAATAACGACATGCAGAGAAGGCAGTTAAAGTGCCGAGATAAGCTTGAAAGCACAATCATAAGCTTGTTCAGGTCAAGCGAATCGGGTACCGATCGACGTGGCTGGCTCTCCACTGTCCCTGGTTGCAAACAGCACTCCCAAAATGTCCATGCCTCGGAGATCGACCATACCTACCAGACTCGGAAATCAACGCCTATCAATGAGTCTGACGAGACTGCCGATACTCAGTTTATTGGGAAGGTTGCATTTTGCTTAGAACGCATTGATATCAAGTGCGAAGAAGAAAATGCAACGTCTCTAAGTGGAAAAGTGCCGGCTATGTTACCGTGACCAGACGGTGCCATTGGTTGAGAGTCATGGTTCTACATATTGCCCAAGTTGGGCATGCAGGTGGATACGAGGGAGATTTTCTAAGACAAGGACTCTCAGCCCTCGAAAATTGGTCAAGGGAAAGAAAATCCTTGAGTACCTACCTAGTGTAGATAGTCAACGATAGATCAAAAGCACCTAACAGTTGAATGGAAAAGGGATGGAATGTATGAGGGGGGGGAATCGGTGCCATATCCTCCGTATTATGTGATTAATTGATGTTTCCTAGTTAGGTCTGCTTATGCATACATTAGTACTATCCAGGCACCATAGTAAGCAAAGTTGTGTTTAGTTTAATTGCGCACAGTCTTGTATTTTAACACTGTGTTTCCAACTGCCGGCAAGGGAACGAACGAGGCTTTAACGCCAGACACAGGCGGAGCTTGAGCATGGACTTTTTCTTCTTCTCCCAATTGTGATCAATTTCACAAAAATTCCGCGACTCATCATGTCCACAGCCACTTATATTTCGATCAGCAATGCGTCACTGATGCCACTTGCGGTGAATCACAAACGCTACCTTCGGCTCCTCCAGGCTGTGCATTACACCATCTAATATTCATCACCCTGATATTCAGGGGCAGTCTTGAATCTAGAATCCTCAAAGCGCGGGAGAATTCTGCAGCAAAGTGGCTACCATGGCACGGCATATTTTCACAACTTGCATGGCTTTCTTGGCAGGCATTTCGAAGGAATACAAACGGGTGCCCTCAGCATATATGCAGGGCGTGGATGACCAACAGACCTCGTATTTCCCACCTACGTTGCTATGACCCTCGGGGATACTCGAGGGCATACAGGACAGTGCCCTCTGGCATGGATCGACGCATTAAGTTGCATTTAGCTGTTAATTGAAGCCGTCAACGATCTGCCTTAAGTGATAAGAAAGAGTGCTCTAAGCGGATGCTGGGGAAACAAGGAACGTATGTTCATTCCTGTCAAACCGACGATCTCATGGCTCTATCACCTGGCGCATCCAGCACCTGTGTTGGGTCTGCTTTCCGGCCGCACCGGGTCCTCCCTGGCTAGCTCTTGCGCAGATTAGCTCTCGCCAGTTGCCTATAATGGAGACCAGGTTGCTTCTCTTTGCGAACCACTCACGGGATTTCTTGCTCTAAGCAATTTCTCATGTTACCTCACCCACAGACACAGCCACCATTGAAGGTGTGACTGGTGATCAAAATGCACTGGAATACCCGAAACCGGACTTTCCGGGGCGGTTCAGAGTACGGGCCCCTTCCGAGACATGAGAGATGGATCATCGTCAGGTAGGTATGAAACTGACGATTGTATAGCGGCATAATCTGTCATATGTATCAAACTTCAATTAGTACAATGGGTTTAATTCTAGACATGTCTCGTCTTTATTACTCATTTTGATACGATACCCACATCAAGGTAGCATCAAAACAAGCTTACGATCCCACACCTGATGATACAAAAACTCTCCTGGAGATCAGGATCGTCATTCATGCTAAACTTTATCGAATTATTGGTCTGAACCGCTGATACCCAAACGAGACGTTCCACACATCATTCTTTTGATGGCAACGTATGACGGATTAATCGCACAATAGGTAAGGCCTCTATCCCGCAACTGGCATGTGTTTTGTTGGTGAGAGCTATTCTGTGTCGATCTGTGGTCGATCCGAGTTTCTTCGACAATTCAACCACCTTTTCTTCGCGATGCAGCATTCAAAGACATACCTGTGGGCTTAAGCAGGGGTGTGATGATGCTGCGCATGTTTCCGAAACCCTGCCACAACCCGTGGGTATATCTTTGGACATAAAGCTCGTTGCCTCCCTCAACCTATCTTGTTAACACAATCGCTTTGCAAGCATTGCATACAGTCCTCTTCCGGCATCTTTCGCAGGCGATTGCATCTCGGAACCACTGACGGAATCTTTTGGGTGATTACAAGGCTCATCCATAATTCCAGAATGGACTCACAACCGCTCTTTCAGGGACTTCCGACCCTGTTGCGTGGTCTATCTGATCTGCCGCCTTCTCAAGTGAAAGCGTCGGGTCAGTTTCAGAGCCTTCGCAAGGTTCAAGGCCAGAAGGACCAAATCCTTGCGTCAATTCCTTATACATCCCATCCCCCAGAACGCATACTCAGTCTCCTCCATCTTATATTAACGGAAATTCCTGGATCATGGCCGACAATCCCTCTCATCACGGCCTACACTAGACTTTCAAAACTACTTCCAGACGAAGTCAAATCGAACCCCCATAGCGAGCAGGCTCAGCTATCTCGTGACACCTGTCAGCTTGTTAAAAAGTCGTACAACTCCTTTGCAGACTTTTTGAGTTGTGAATCGCAACCAGCTCTACGATCAGTAACTCCAGAAAACTTCATCACACACAAAGGACTTCATGATTTTGTCAGAAATTTCCAACTACCAGCCAAAGACAATGAGAGGAAGCCTGTTGTTGCCATTGCATTGCCCAACGGGCCGCTTTTGGCCGCAGCGTGCGTCGCAGTCACAACATACTACACCTCAGCGCCTATCAACCCAGCGGCAGGTCCAGGACAGTTTCGCGCCGACATAACACAAGCCGGAGCACAATTCATCTTGACTACGGCAGATGACTGTGGGAGACTAGGTTTAACAGAACCTTGGGTTGCCGAAGCGGGCATCTTGGTCTGTCTTGTAGACTGGAAAGGCAACGATCAGATTACCATTCATAATGTTGACGGTACATCGTTGCCCCCTTCATCTGTCCTTAGAAAGCCCAACCAGGCAGACGATTTTGCATTGATTCTTTTCACAAGCGGAACTTCAGGGACAAAAAAGGTTGTTCCTCTCACTCTTCATTCGATCATTGCTGGCATCACATTTGTGATGGAATCTTGGGCTCTAAGTTCAGCTGACATATGCTTGAATATGATGCCTCTCTATCATGTGTAAGTCAAAGAAGCCCCCATGCCATGTTGCGTCAATCTGACTCATTCAATAGTGGCGGCTTGGTGAGAAATATATTTGCGCCAATTTTCTCGGGAGGCTCTACTGTTTGCTGCCCCGCCTTTGATCCCAATCTTTTCTGGGATGTGGCAGAGGATATCCAGCCAACCTGGTACTATGCATCGCCGTCAATGCACTCTGTCATACTGGCCGAAGCATCAGCCCGACCCCAAGCGCTCCAGAAGAGTAGGATTAGACTTGCATGCAATGCAGCAGGAGGTCTTCTCCCATCATTGGCGTGTCAACTGCGCGATACGTTCAACTGCACCGTACTGCCGAGTTATGGCATGACAGAGTACGTAAAATGATCCATGCCTGCGCTACGCACGGCCCCACCACCAGAGTTGGCTAACGAGTACATCAGGTGCATGCCTATATCAACGCCTCCTATTGATTATCGTTTGGACAGAGAGGGCACGTCTGGTGTCAGCACTGGGCCAGAACTAACGGTTCTAGACTGGTCAGATGAAACAGTGCCGCACGGATCCGTTGGGAGGATCTGTGTCCGTGGCGAGCCTGTCTTTCCAGGGTACTTGAGACCCGATGGGACTCTGGACAAATCTCCATTCAATGTGCGGGGCTGGTTTGATACTGGCGATCTCGGATATATGGACAAAGATGGGTACCTCTATATTACCGGAAGAAGCAAAGAGGTGATTAATCGAGGTGGTGAGTTGATCTCACCATTCGAAGTCGAAAATGCCATTATGTCCGCAGCCTTGTCAGAAGCATCGCCTATCAGTGGCCGAGTGAACGCAGTACTGGCTTTCTCAGCTCCCCACAATGTTCTCCAGGAGGTTGTTGCTGTTGCGCTGATTCCGTCTGCGAATGCGCCACGGATTGATCTTAGAACGCTGCACAAAGCGCTGCGATCATCTTTACAGCAGGCCAAATGGCCAGTCTTCATTACATACATGGACGACTTGCCCAAGAAAAACAATAAGGTTCTACGTATAAAACTTGCACAGCGCCTGGGGATGTCAGAACTCACTGATGACACACCGTATCTATCGAGGCACTGGCAGGCAGTATGCCCCCCTGGAGACACAGACCTATCCGTTCCGATTGCATCATCGCCTTGCTCAGTTGACTACAAGGACTTGTCTAAGTATCTAGACACAGTAGTCCCCGTCGACTTCAGACACCACAATCGGCAAAAGGCTGATAGCTCTGTGGAGTTATTTGTGGCTCCAGTAGGCCTCGAAACACACGGATTAAAGCCTCAGTTTGCCGAAGAGATGAGAGAACAGTTGTCTAGAACCATCCACAATTATATGATTCCAGAGCGTGTTCATCTACTGCCTGAACCACTGCCTCGTGGTGATTGCGGTAACGTCGATGACGCAGCACTGGATGCAGTCTTGCAGGCGCTGGATGGGCCATCTCTACAGAAGCTTGAAGGGTCCACTGAAGGGAAAGTCACAAAGGTATTCGCTGATATTTTATCGCGTTCTCCCAATGATATACCCCTTGACGTTGATTTCTTTAGTCTCGGAGGAGACTCGCTCAGGGCTGGGCGGCTGGTCTCGTCTCTCCGCTTGACTTTCAATATTCAACTCCCGATTAGCATTGTCTTCAACCAAGGAACGGTGGCTGCGATTGCCACCCACGTCGACACGCTTTTGAAGTCGATGCCGACTACCGTTAAAGAGGACCCTGTCTTTGGCTGCGAGACGGCGTGTAGCTCAACCAACCCATTCCTCATGCTTCTTCAGCTAGCCCCCATAGTTGTCGTTTACCCAATGAGGCGTGCTTTCCAGTGGACTACGTTTATTGTAGCACTGAGCTATGTTCAAACTTGGCCAACGAGTCAACACATATTGGGTCGATTGTTCAATGTTACACTTTGTATCATGTTAGCGCAAGCCATGATTGGGTGTATTGCACCTTTTGTAGGTATTTTCGCCAAATGGGTCATCATTGGTCGATATCGCGAGGGGCTTTATCCCATGTGGGGTTCATACCATACCCGCTGGTGGATGGTACAAAAGATTGTGAGTATTTGCGGCAAGGGTATCTTCAATACAACCGACACGACAAAGCGAATCTACTTGCGTTTAATGGGTGCAAAGATTGGAAGGAATGTGAAGTTGGCCGGTGCATCACTTGGCGAGTGGGATCTGCTTGACATTCGAGACGGGGCCAGTCTCACGCGTTGTATATGTCGCCCATTTGCCGCAGAAGGAAATACAACGATGTATTTGGGACGCATTGTCATCGGTGAAAACTGTTCAATTGGAATGGCATCCATCATTGCAGCCGGTTCGGAGGTTCCTCCTGATACGTGTATCGGTCCCAATTCATCGAGCTGGGAGTTACAAGATGCTGATGAAGCAAATCGAGACTTATCTCCAAGCAGAGCCCCAAAACCGCACTGGCTGCTTACTTGCCTCTTTACCCTTCCTCTGACCTTGATTGCCTGGTTCCTGTCACTGCTTCCTTGGATCGGTGGCCTCATCGGTATGGTGCTGAAACTGCCTTCAGTCATGTCCTCTCCACTTCGCGAGATTCTTGATTGGTTTACGGCTCCCGAGCGTATTGGATATCATTACCTTGCCCTCATACTCCGAGGTTTCTTCAGTCCATTCATCCTATTTGCCTTGGCTGTTATAATAAAGCTCACTTTGGATGCCTTGTTCGGTCCGCTAGTCCCCGGTCCAGCAAATGGTCAGGGCGCCATTAACATTTGGAGGGCGTCATTAATCAAGACACTAATGCCCGCATCACGATTGCATGACATGACAGGCCTATTTGGACAGCATTACGAAGCTACTTCAATTGCCCTCCGCATGCTAGGCGCCAAGATTGGCAAGCGCGTCTACTGGCCTGGTACAGGGCCCGGAATAGGAGACTATCATCTTCTAGACATTGGGAATGACGTTGTTTTTGGATCTCGGGCTCATCTCATTACATCGGATGGTACTGGTTCTGAAAAGATCACCGTTGGGGATCGCGCTATGATTGCCGACCGTGTGTGCCTCTTGCCCGGTGTTGATGTTGGTAATCATACAACGATGGGGTCCGGTGCCTTAACACGTAGAGGCAATACATACCCAGCAGGGGCTACTTTTGTAGGTTCTAAAGGAGGTGATGCCGTCTACCTTTCTACAAGTCAAAAAACCTCCCAAGAAAAGCCAAAGAGCCGTATCCGTCATATGAGCAGTGATGACACATTGAATGGGAAACACGCTGTCTCCACGAATCAACGGACTCCTGGTCAAATCCAGCACATGAGCAGTGAGGAAACACTTGCCGAATCACGGCATTTTAAGACGAAGCGAGATCCTAAGCACTACGACCAAAAAGCGAATCCCTCTGCAACTATTGACAGTGATTCGGACGAAACTGCAAATGGCATTTCCAATACTGACAATCTCTCACCATTTGGGCGTGCCTTTTATCTTAAGCAGGCACCTTACCGCGTGTTGGGTCCTCTTACTATATTCTGCTATTCCTCTTTTATCACGATCTTTACTTCGTTTTATTGGAATGTTTCAAGCGTCTCATCAATTCAAATTGTTGATCTCATCTTGAATCACCATGTTTCTCGAACCACAAGTTTCTGGTATCAAGTCGCCATGCTCTATCTGTTATCGTGGGCTGCAACTGCTGTCCTTGCCACTGCTCAGGCCATTCTGGCATTGGCCATTGTCGTTGGAGCAAAATGGATACTTTTAGGGCGACGAATGCCCGGCAATTATGATTGGGATAAGTCGCCATATTGCCAGCGTTGGCAGATTTTCCTTTCCATTGAAAAGCTAAGGAGAAACTGTTATCGTGGCCAAGGCATCTTAGGGCTTCTCACCGGGACAAACTGGATTGTCCTCTACTTCCGAGCTCTTGGAGCCAAGATAGGCAAGGATTGCGCCCTTTTTGCCAATGGGAGTCCTAGCCTCATGTTCACGGAGCCTGACCTGATCACTCTTGGTGACCGTGTAACCATTGATGATGCCAGTGTCGTGGCTCATATTAACACACGTGGAAAGTTTGACCTGAACAGACTGGAGATTGGCGACAGATGCGTAATGCGCACTGGTAGCAGGCTGCTGAGCGGCGCTACAATGAAGGACGATAGCTGCCTATTGGAGCATACTTTGATTATGGGAGGTGATATTGTCGAGAGCAAGTGGACAATGCAAGGTTGGCCAGCTGAGAAATTTTCTGGTCAGCGAGTCAAGGTTTAGGAAGATGAGAAAATATTATCGTAACATCGATTATGGGATAGAGTAAGACAATTATTATACTGGGCGTTTCATTTCATGTATAGAGATAGACCATTCATAGAGTTTTCATAATGTGACCACGCACAGCTATTGAACCATTAAGCCGCGCTCTCTATTTGTTACGGGAAATCTTGCTTGTACAGTTCATCACTTGAATTATAATCAAATAGTGACTTACCTGGGGTTCAGAACAGTGAATATTAGACAATAGGAATGCGAGAAAGTATAGTCCAGAGTGTGAAGAAACTGATTGGTATAGTGTTATAGTTATATTATTATATAATATTTTATGTTATTTATAAATTAAACTAATATGTATTTATTACTAGTGTTCTTATTGGTTATAAGATTGAAAAGTATAATATATAAGCAATAAATACTGAGTATTGCTGTTCGGGCTGTATTTTCCAGATCCTTACCTATTTTAACCTGGCGCCATGTACTAGGCTCTCGAACCCCGGTTACAGCGGGGCTCGCATTCGATAACTAGAATTACAGCGCATTCAATTGCTATAGCCGAATGAAATGCCTTATAACAGCTATAACAATATGCAATAGCCATTTGCATTAGCCATTTACATTAGCTATTCATATCGGCTATTTGCATTAGTCATTCGCATCGGCTATTTCAATTAGCTATTGCAATTTGTTATTGCGATTAGTTATTGTTGTTATAAGACATTTAATTAGCTATTGCGATTAACTCATTATAATAGCTAATGCAAATAGCTAATGTAAATGGCTATTATATAGTTATAGCGGCTATTATGGCTACTATAAGGTATTTAATTAGGCTATAGCAATTAAATTGTCATGAGCACAATCTGCGAAGTTAATTAGCCGTTAATTACCCGGCAAGATCGGCGATCAAAGTCATGAGGCGTAATTGAGGCTGGACCACTGATGAATTACGATATCATGGATTGAGATTGGGTATCTAGAATGAAGCAACGAGATCGCTGCTATGTAGTAGCTAGGAAGCTGTTATAAGTAGATGGCGATTTCCTGAGGAAAGATACTCTTCAGAGATCAATAGAATCGATGATCGCCCTTTTGAAAGCAGCTAACTAGCTGCTCTTGAGCCTCGTAATCTCTTTCACTCAGATCATTTGGCACTTTGCTATTTCCTTTACGTCTGCCGTAATCCGGTCATGACATTAATTAGATTAAACCTAAACCTATTTATACTCTTTATATAATATATTTGCTGTAATAATAAATAACAAACTAAAAGACAAAGATTTCAGAAAGCCAGATCTTCCGGGAGTACTTAAGGCCTTTAGATCACTCACATAACACCGCAGTTGCTCACTCGTACACATAATCGCGTACACACAACAAACCCACAAATAACACACATGCACAACCATATAATTGTAATATAAATAAAAAATGAAACAGTTAGTTTTTATTATTAACTATTATTTTATATTTATATAAGCTATTTATATAAGACTATTTATAAATATATAACTTAGAATAATAGAATTATTTAATATAATATAAAAGAAATACTTTTTATACTATACTTAATAGTTATACTTAAGTATTAATGAACTTTTTTTTTTAAAAAACCTTTATTTATTATATATAAATATTATAAAGTATTATAATTAAAGAGAAGTATTATAATCTGTTAGAGGAAAATAGTAAACAGATAATTAGGTAGAAAACTCGTAATATTAGGCAAGGTAGGCTATATTACAAAACTTAAGCTTAAGCTTATATATAATATAATACCTACGTTTTGATTTTACTTGCCTAGTGATCTTATAAGGTGTTATAAATAAAAACTTATATTAAAAGAATTTTTTATTAAAGTTTATTTTTTATAAAAATAAAAATGGTAAATATTATATATTAAAAAGTTAAATGAAAAACTATAATTATATTAAACTTTCATCACTTAAAAACACATCCACAAATATAAGCTATACATGCCTTGCCTAAAAACATAATTTATTAACAGGCACCTATTATACTGGATAGTATAGATAACAAACAGCGTTCATATTTCACTCCCTTCGTTGACATTCTCAACATATTTACTCTATAAACCGAAATTTTTTTACTAGGGGACTCAGTGGTATATGGCTTTACGTGACTTTGAGGTTTATACTGCCCAGGTTAATACAAACGGTCCACTCAAGACGTGGAGGGACAAAATTGAATATCAACTTCGAAATGTGCTCTCCGTTCCCGCTAAGAACATCCAACCAACCTGCAATGCTCCAAGGTCTTTCTCGTGAACATCCCAGATTGCCCCTTATCACCATGCCCCATCATATTACGATCGTATTATTAGACTACCCGCTGCGTGCGCTGTTAAAATGCCATACTCGTGACTGCCAATAAAAGGATAACTTTGCGGGGATCTTCCATCACAGTGACAGTGATACGCCGGGACCAAAATGACATGATCCTTGAATGTCGCCACATTATACCTCGCCGGCCAGTGTTGCATTTGAACTAGGCTTGCGGCTGTGACCGCCTGCCCATTCCCCTCCCTCGTGCTGGTCCATCCAATAGCCCCGACACACTGACACCATCAGACGACCGAGTTGCCCCTTTCTACCTTCGCCATCCGGGAGATCTAGAGCAAACGGACCGACTCGATCATCAACACCCGGCCCCTCGAGCATCATCATTTGCATATACTTTTGCAGCACCTGTCGAGCAAACGCCATGACTACCAAGCCAAAGTAAATGCGAATTATAGTAAATGCAATAATGAGGATCATGCTTGCAGCCGTATCCTGGGGGCCAATGCTGCCCTGTGCCGCCCTCTCCTTTCGAAGGCTGTCTACAGCTTCTGCAACAGGAGCGCTTGTCGAGTTGTGAGATCCTCCAACCGCATCACCGGCAAGATACCAGTCAGCGCCAAAGGTCGTCGTAAAGGTAGCATTAAGGAATGCATCAATTATGTAAAGCCACGCTAGAGACAAACATTCAAACGGGCTCTGTCGTCGGATATGCGGAATCAGGTAGATGAGAAAGCCAAGGACAGCTATCGTGTAGACATACGTCGTCAGTTGCAGAAACGAAAGCTGATATCCCGTAAGGATAGCCAGGAGACCGTAGACGCCGGTGACCTTGTTGAAAACAAGCGCGAGGGAAATAAGCTCAGTACCCGTCTGAAGACTGATGAGTCCAAACAAACTCTAATCATAACGTTAGCTGCACTGAATTTGTGCCGCGCTTCCTCCCAGACCAGACGCGCATAGCCCCTGGCATGAGGACAATACCAACCTTTGGACGGGGTATCCGCAGACATAACCTTGTAAACTTGGACATTATGGCTCCTTCGCCAGCAGCTCTTGGTTGCTAAGATCTATGTATCGTTTGGTGTACTCCGTAGTAGCACAGGGCAAACTGTTGGAAAGGGAGATCAATAAGGGAGAGGCACGAGATCTTTGAGATTTCGGCGTTGACGGAGATGATGCAGCCAGGGGTCTGTCATAGCCTCGACTTCTTTAGGCGCAAGCCCCACAAAACCACACGTCGCGGCAACTGTCAGCCAGTAAAGCCTCTAGTTGTGTCACGTGGTATTTCACGCTTGTTGTCGGCAGTGCCGAAAAAGGCAAGATATGATTGAGAGATACTTTATCAGTTCTCGAAGCCCCATAGTGGATAGCATAACGTCACAGGGTCGCAGCTTATGGAGCTTTGAGGCCTGGAGTGAACCCATCATTGCGATTCTATAGAGACAAGATCTACAAGACAGAAATGTTAAGATCCAATCATTGCCTCATCATATTTAATAAGCTATTACACTGAGATCCACTGAGGAAAAAGAACGAATAAAAATAACATGTTGTAGTGTGGCATGTGCTGCGGTATATATACTTGATAAGCCATGTTGTGTACATAAAAACTCCGTATGAGGGGCGACATCTACCATCTAATGTTTTTCTCAGCCTTCATCAACTTCAATATCTCTCATCTCAGACTAATACTCGGGCTTACAAAAGCGCCTCAGCTTCTAAGCCTCTTCATTAAAAAAGGTCTACGCATTGAAATCATATCTTTATGACAAGTCCAGTTTCAATAGTCCTAACCTACCTACATAGATTACCCTATAGTATAATATCCAGTCTTATCGACGCCTCGATTCAAACTATGTCGACGGCAGCTGATGCAGCGGCTTTGGTTGAAACCGCCAAGAAAGCGGCTGCATTCAAGGCAGTTGACAATCACCTTCTTCCAACTCACAAGTTCGTCGGCATTGGCTCCGGAAGCACGGTTGTTTACGTGGTGGAAGCTATTTCCGCAAAGGGCTCAGCGTTTTACTCTTCCATGACTTTTGTCCCCACGGGAAGCCAATCGAAGGGTCTTATCCGTGTTGCTGGACTGAATCTCTGCAACTTGGATGAGAGACCTGTTTTGAATGGTGTTGCCGTTCCTCTAGACGTTGCATTTGATGGTGCGGATGAAGTGGATGAGGACCTCAATCTGATCAAGGGTGGAGGAGGATGTCTGTTCCAGGAAAAGTTGGTTGCAATTGCAGCCAAGGAGTTTATTGTTGTAGCTGGTACATTATTTCTCCTCACCATGCAAATAATTTTCACTTACAAGTACCAGATTCTCGCAAGCAGTCACAGCGCTTATGCGCCAAGTGGAAAATTCCCATCGAGGTCCTTCCTCTCGCAGCCCCTGATGTTCTGAGCCGTCTCAGGGCCATGGGGTCCTCCAACCCCGCTGTGCGGTCCGGCTTGCCTGGCAAGGCCGGCGAGCTAGTGACGGACAACGGCATGTGGATCATTGATGCGCCGTTTTCGCCGTTGCTGTTAGCTACTGACTTAACTGACCAAGAGGATGGCACAGGCAAGAATGGAGCTTGGGAAGTAGAAAAATTGGGAGAGGAGCTGATCAAGACACCTGGTATTGTGGAAATTGGTCTCTTCTATGGTATCAACGGTCTTCACCCTGCTGGCCTGGGTAAAGCACAGAAACCAATTATAGTCTATTTTGGCACAGCTACCGGTGAAGTTGCCGTCCACACAGCTTTGAAGGAGTAAAAAAAAGCATAAAGCCGATTTGTTGGGCCCTGAATTGAATTTTTTTTTACTTTTAATTAAATTTTCTTATAATTAAAGTTATAAGCTTTGATAAATAATAAAAGTTATTAGTAATAAAAGGATTTTAAGCTTATTAAAAGAAAATAAAGCTTATTATAATTAATTAACAAATGTCTGCGTTTGCCTTATAGTGTGTTACTTTATATTATAAAAATTTATACTTGTTAAAAACCTATTATAAATTAACAACAAAATTAAAAATTTAAACTTTATAAAATCTTAATTCTTAATAATAAAAGTAATTTTTAAATATAGTATTATATTTTTTTATATACTAATTAATTTTATATATATATATTATTAAACAAAACTAAATAAAAATAAGTATTGCTATTCGGGCTATAATGTATTTATAACGCTGCCCCGAAGATTACCCGAATGCGTGACATAATGGAAATGCAAGGCAATCCTGCATAAATCGCGCATCTTTCACACAACAGTTAATTACATAAGCTTTAGCTTATATATAATATAATACCTACGTTTTAATCTTACTTACCTAATAATCTTATATAATATTATTATAATTCTAAAGCTTTTTAGTATTACTACCTAAGCAATATAGCTTCGTATACTTATTCTTAGAGATTTACGGATCTTTCGAATCCTCTCTAAAAAGTCTCATAAACAATACATACAAAAGATCTTTTAAAAATAAACTATTATAATAATAAATAGTAGACTATAGAAGGCTAATCTAGCGATTACCATTTTTAAGCTCTTTATAAAAACCATATTTTACTACTAAAGCTAATATTCTAAAACAGCAATTAAAAAACAATAATATTATACTTCACAACAAAATCACTTAATTAAAAAAGTATTAAAAGTTAAATAAAGCAATAGGTTAATTAAGAAAAGATCTTAAAAAGTCATTAAAACACTAAAATAACCATTCTAATAGTTTATTAAACAATTTAAAGAAAAATAATAATATAAAAATAAAAAAACCTTATTATATTTACTATAAATACCTTATTCTAGGTAAAAAAAAATAGCTCTATAATTTATATCGAGTATTTTTAGGGTAAAAAAAATACTATAAAAACTATTTAAAAAATTTTTTAAAGTCAATTATATAAATACTAAATACTAAACCTAATAAAAACTCTATTTAAAACACTAAAAATCGCCTAAGGCTTAATAAAAGTTAAAAAATAATTAAAAAATATTTTAAAAATTAAACTATATTATTATTAAAAGACATAAATATTCATAAATCACATATTATATAAGCCATCAAAAATACTAAGCAACAGAAACACTAATCTCCTTAAGACTTTTATATATACTTAGACTTATTAAAGAGTCAATTCCTAATAGCCTTAAAATCCCAACGTACTTATAGCTTTAATATAAAGCTATAAAAGAATCTATAACATTAGATTATTATAAAAAGAAACTCCTTTCTAAAAAATCGTAAAGAAATAATTACATTAATTACATGCTATTAGGAAATCCTATAACTTATAAAAAAACATAAAGTACTAAAAAAAAAAAAAGTCAATTTTAATAAAAACATATCGAGTTTTATATTACTCTACTAAAAAAAAAAACTATATAAACTAACTTTATTAATCTCCTAAATAACTTTTAAGAAAAACAAACAAAAACAGGTATCTCCTAGACCTTTTACGCAAAAAGGATTCTTAAAGAAGAATACGCTTAATGTTAATAAGAATATAAAATAATATTATAATTATAGAAGTAATACGCATTTAAAAAACCGATACAATTAATTTTCTATAAAAATACAAAAAATTAAAACTAATAAATCCTCCTTGCCTTCCAAAAAATAAAATAAAATAAAGGATCGAATAAAAATCCCCTTATACAGCCCCTCAAGTATCTATTAGGGTAATTCCTAAAGTCCCGGTTATAGTTTACATACGTTTTTATATTCCAGTTAAAATTACTAAATTAATTTCTTATAATATATATACTAATTTAAATAGTAATGTAAAAATTAATATTATTAATATAATATTTATAAAAAAGTATAATTTAACCAAAAGCTTAATAGTTATTTTATCTTATCTATAAGATATAAAAGAATAAAACATCATAACTTATAGAATTTAAGAAATCCCGCTTTAACTTATAAATACTTAAAGAACAATTAAGACTTTTATAAGGTTATGTATAGGCATTAATTAAGACTCTTAAGAATAGGGTAGCCCTGTGTTATTATTTATAACTATATTATTTAAGTATTATATTTACTTATACCCCTATAATTAAAGTTAATGGTTTAAATATAATTAAAAAAAACCTAAAAAAGATTTCTAAACGTAGATTTTAGAAAAAATACACGAGTTATATATATATTTTATTTATTTCTATAAACCTTAATCCTTTATACCTTTTAAATAAAATAAAAAAGATTATATCAAATCTTTTGCAAATTCTAATACATTTTTATAAATAAATAAAATATATTTTTAGTCAATAATATAAGGATTCGATTTTATTTTAAATAAACTAATTATATAATTAAATTAATTAAAAAAACTTTTTTTTTATAGTCTAATTTATTTACTATCTCCTATTGAATTAAAAGCGTTATAAAAGTATTTAAAAAAAATCTAATAAAAGGATAAATTTACCCTTCAAAAAGCCCAGTAGGCGCACCTATTTTGTTTATACTGAAAAAAGACGGAAGTCTTTATTTATATATGGATTATTAAGGATTAAATTAAGTTATAATTAAAAATTGCTATTCTTTTCTTTTTATTACTGAGATTATAGATTAAGTTAAAGGTTTAAAATATTTTATTAAAATTAATATTAAAAATATCTATTATTATATATATATTAAAAAAAGTAATAAATAAAAAATTATATTTTATATTTATTATAATTATTATAAATTTCTAGTTATACTTATAGGATTAATTAATACTTTAGTTATGTTTTAGAATTATATTTATTAAGTATTAAATAATCTATTAGATTATATATATATCGCTTATTTTAATAATATTTTAATTTTTTTTAAATTGTAAATTGTATATTTTTTATATATAAAAAGTCTTAGAACAATTAAGAAAAGCTAAGTTATATACTTGATCTAATAAATATTTTTTTATTTAAAATAAAATAAAATTTTTAGGATTTATAATATTAGATAAAAAAGTTATAATAAATTTAAAACGAATAAAAATAATCTTAACGTAAAAAAAACCTATTATATATTAAGAAATCTAAGTTTTTTTTAGGGTTTTATAATTTCTATTATTAATTTATTAAAAAATATTTAATGATTTTTTATCTATTATATAAACTATTAAAGAGTATAAAGAATAAGCGAAAACCAGGTTAGGTAATACTTAGGGAGTGTTAAAGAGTTATTTTTTATTAGTTTATTTAGGCTTTTTAAAACGCTCCTTTATTGTAATATTATAACCTGAAAAAGCTTATTTATATAAAGACTAATGCTTTAAAGTTTACTGCTATAGCTATACTATTCTAATTAAATGAAGAAAAAAAATATTTAATAGCTTTTTAGTCGCGAGTATTCCACGATACTAAGCTTAATTATAGCACACTAGACCAGGAAATATTAGCGATTATAGCGGTATTTAAACATTAAAGATACTATATAAAAGGTACTTAAGGTTAAATTAAAGTCTAGAGTAACTATTAAAATCTATAATCGTTTATAAAATAACTAAAATTAAATAATAGATAAACTAGATAATACATTTATCTAACTCCTTATAATTTCGTGATTAAACATTAAGCAGGGAAGACTAATCCTATTAATAGGCCGTTAAGACGTCTTGATTACGAAAAAGAATCACGTTTAAATCAGGAACTTCTTACTCTATTATAAAATAGACTATAGAACCTAATAGTAAATAAAAAAGATAATCCTTTTAAAAAGCTAATATATTTATAGAACCTTATTATAAAAAAGTAGCAAGTACTAAGGTAAGAAGCCCGCAAAGCTATCTTTACTAATACTTCTTTTAACAACAATATAAAAAGACTACTATTAAAATTATTATAATAAGATTAAAAAAAAGATCCTAAACTCTAACGTTAAAAAGACCCTGACTTTTATACAAAAAACGTAAAGTAAACTATAGGGTATAGCAATCTAATTACCTACCAGAATTACATTTATATCCTAGAAAAGATAATAATTTATTAAGAACTATTATCTTTTTATTATAATAATCTATTAGCAGGTTATTTTAGAAAGTCATAGATAAAAAAGTTATTATAAAAAAAGTTTTATTAGAAAAATATAAAAAGAGACATCAAGGAATATATTTAAAAATATCTAATTTATATAGGAATCGCAATCTAAAGGCATAAGCCATAGAAAAAACTTAAATCACTTCTCTTTCCTAATTAACTAATAAAAAAACTATTAATAGATTTTATAACAAAACTTTTAATAGTTCTATTTAATAATAAAAAAGTTAATACTATACTAATAATCATTAATTAATACATTAAGTATACACTTCTTTTTTTAGTTTTTATAATAATTATAATAAGTAAATTAGTTAAATTATTTTATACTAAAGTTAAATTATAGTTTTTAGGATCTCTATAAAAAATCGTATCCAATAAAGAATCTTTATTTACAAGTAAATTTTAATTATTAATTTGTTTTTATATAAAAATTCAAAAACGTTTATTAACTATATTCCATCCCCAAACAGACAGACAAATAGAAAAAATAAAGAGTATTGCTATCCGGGCTGTAATGTATTGCTATTCGGGCTGTATTTTCCAGAGCCTTGCCTCTTTTAGCCTAGCGCCATGCACCAGGCTTTCGAGCCCCAGTTACAGCGGGGCTTACATTTGACCACGATAATTACAGCGCATTTAATCGCTATAGCCCAATTAAACGCCTTATAATAGCCATAAGAACCGCTATAACTATACGCAACAGCTATTTACATTAGCCCTTTATATTAACTAATTCAATTAGCGATTTGCATTAGCGATTTGCATTAGCCCTTTGCATTAACCAATTCAATCAGCGATTTGCATTAGCTATTTCAATCAGTCGTTGCGATTAGCTGATTAAAATAGCTAATGCAAATCGCTTATACAAAGGGCTAATGTAAATGGCTGTTGCGATTAGGTATTGCGATTAGCTATTGCTGTTATAGCGCATTCAGTTAACTTATGGCGATAAAATGCGCTGTAATTATAGTGCTTAAATACGAGCCCCGCTGTAACCGTGGCCTTAGCGCGGGAGCTAAAGCAGTAGTCGCAGCACTAGGCCAATTTCAGTTAATTACAGCCCGAATAGCAATACGTTACAGCCCGAATAGCAATACGTTACAGCCCGAATAGCAATACGTTACAGCCCGAATAGCAATACTCAAAATAAATCAATCTATTAAGTATTATCTACAATGTTTCATAGGCGATACACTATTAACATAGCCGCGATTATTAGCAGAAGCACAGTATACTATAAATACTACTAGAAATACAATAACAGGCATATCTCCTTTTAAAGTATTAATGGGTTATGTTCCAGAATTCCGTCTAGACATCAAGGACAATACCTTTTAAAAGGAGGTCCTAGATACAAAGGCTCGTATAAAAAAATTACATTAACTTAGATAAAAACTATAGGATTATTAAAATATTGTAGTTAAAAAATAAACAAGAAATTATAATTTACATCATAAAAAGTAATATTTTAAAACAAATAATTTAATAGAATTAGCTATAAAAAAATTTAGGTTTAAAAAAAACAACAAAAATTAATACCTCGTTATTTAAGACTATTACAAGTACTTAAATAAATTAAAAGCCAAGTATATAAGATAGCTCTACTCTTAAAGTACAGTAGTCTACACAATATTTTCTATATTAGCTTACTAGAACCATAGACTCAACGACTTTCAGATAAAAAGAGTCAATTATTAATACCAGAGCTAGATAATTCTAATAAATAAGAAATTAAATTAGTCAAAGATTAAACAAAAATAATTCTAAAATACTTTATTTAATAAAATAAAAAAGATAGCTAATAGAATATAATAAATAAATATATAAAATATATATAGGAAATACACAATAAGTCCTTAAGGAATATTAAAAGTTATAAGCAAAAAAACTATAATAAAAAAAAACTTATACAAATAGTAAATAAAAATCTTATTTTTAAAAGCAAAACACCAAGATAATATAGTAATACATTTATAATTCTTTTTAATATTAAGACAAAGTAACCAAAAACTTATCTATATAACCCTAAACTATTTCTATCCACTACTCCTCTATCTCTTTCTTTTTATCTTTATTATAGGCATCTTTTATTAAAGGCTAAGTAATATCTTATTTAAAAAAAGCTATTATATTTTATTAAAAAATATATCCAATATTATTAAAGCAAAAGCAAAAACATCAAAAAAATTTATATTATTCTATAATAGAAAATAACTTAAAAGTTATTAATAATAATTATATAAATAGACTAAAAATACATATAGTATTATAAGGAAATGGTTAGACTTAAGTATTTAACCCTTACTAACGGGATTTATGGGCCTAGTTATATATAGCCTAGGTATTTTAAAGTTTATTATTAATAAATTATAAAATAATTAAGTAAAAAACAATAATATACCGCTTGATTTTTCTTACTACTAGTAATATTCCAGTAATAGCAATATTAGGTTTCGGTATTAAAAAACGTCTTAGTAAGCCGAAAGAAGGCATAAAAGATTCGCTTTAAACTAGACTCCTCCAATAATAAACCTCGTTTATTATCTTTTAAAAAAAAATTCTATTATCATCTTTATTATCCCATTAAAATATATAAAACTTATAGGTAAAACTTAATAAAAAAAAATCATTCTGATCTTCGGACATTATAATAGCGGCCTAAAAAAAGCTATTAAAAATACTAAAAACATAAGTAAATCGCATAAAAGTCAAAAACACTTACAGTCTTACACATTCGCTTATTAGTATAGTAACATACATAATAAGACTATACTCACTTTATAAAAACATAACATATAAAAAAAAACTTAAGAAAACATTCCACGTTTTTAAAATATATAGCCTAATTATTTACCTAGGATCATAGGCAATATATATATCATAAATAGTTCATATCTTAGGTATTAAAAAAAATTATCTTTTTATTTAAGTTATTTATCTTATCAAAATCAGAATTATTATAAAAGTAAAAACACAACTCGTAAACAGGTACTTTAGGATTAAACTATATAATATTAATAAAACATTATTAACTTTAACTTTATTACTTATAGGACTAGGTATATTCTTAGGAACTAGTTTATTTTTAACTAGAGAAAACTTA
Source organism: Hypomyces rosellus (assembly GCA_011799845.1). Classification (NCBI taxonomy): domain Eukaryota; kingdom Fungi; phylum Ascomycota; class Sordariomycetes; order Hypocreales; family Hypocreaceae; genus Hypomyces; species Hypomyces rosellus. Next base: position 1,587,741 of record WWCI01000001.1, read on the forward strand.
AAGTTTTTAATAAGACTCGCGAGGTAAGTATTAATAAACTTTATGTTATTAACATTTAATTTATTAACGTTTATCTTATTAAATTCTTTTTTTAAAACATTAATAATAGATATATAAGATAAGTGACTTTTTGTTAAAAAAAGTAAATGTTATATAAAAAAACGTTTACTTTTTAAACTAATGTATAAACCTATTTAGGATTCTCCTTAAAGAGTATAGCAATACTTTTATAATCCTGTACTTTCTTATATTAAAATCCTAATAATACCATAAGTTAAAGTTAAGATTTCGTTTATTAAGCGATTTATATTTTGATACTAACTCCGTTATATTATAACTGAATTACTTTATGACATTCTATTACTTATTACAAAAGCGAAAAAAGTAGAATTTAACAATAAACGTCCTTGAGAAAAATAAGGTTATTAAACTATAATAAAATCAAAGAAATTATAATAAAATTATAATAAAATCGATTATAAGAAAAATATAAAAAATATATATGCTTAGGATATATTTAAAATGTACGGGGTTTTAATAAATATTTGAAGTAATTAAAATAGTTACTATAAAAAAGGGAAAATTATAACACTACCCTAAAGATTACCCGAATATATAATATAATAAACATATAAGGTAATCCTATATAAATCGTATATTTTTCATATAATAATTAATTATATAAGCTTTAGCTTATATATAATACAATACCTACGTTTTAATCTTGTTTACCTGGTGATCTTATATAGTGTTGTTACAGTATTACTATTCGGGCTGTATTTTTTAAAACCTTATCTTTTTTAGACTAGTGTTATATACTAGACTCTCTAGCCCTAGTTATAGCAGGGCTTGCATTTAACTATTATAATTATAGTGTATTTAATTACTATAGCCAAATTAAATGTCTTATAATAGCTATAACAGCCGTTATAACTATACAATAGCCATTTGTATTAGCCATTTATATTAGCTCTCTATATTAACCAATTCGATAAGTGATTTTTATTAGCTATTTTAATTAAGGATTTCAATTAGCTATTACAATTAGCTATTACGATTAGTTAATTAAAATAACTAATTTAAATAACTAATGTGAAAGGCTAATGCAAATAGCTATGGCGATTAGGTGTTACGATTAGGTATCGCGATTAGCTATTACTGTTATAGTGTATTTAGTTGACTCATGGCGATTAAATGCGCTGTAATTATAGTGCTTAAATGCAAGCCCCGCTATAACCGTGGCCTTAGCGCGGGAGCTAAAGGAGTAGTCGCAGCGCTAGGCCAATTCGAGTTAAGTACAGCCCGAATAGCAATACTCATAATAATATGTATTTATAAGATTAATTTTTATAAAGTAATTTTTAATACTAATGCAATTAAAAATCTCTAAGAGAAATAATAATAAAGAGTATTGCTATTCGGGCCATAACTAATGTTTTTAAGTTAGTTTCTTATATAAAAATTTCCCTTATATAAAATATATAAAATATAATTCTAATGTATAAGATTAATAAAAATATATTATATACTTAATTAAATAAAATTTAATATATAATAGCTAAAGTTAATTCATTTAAAAATTTTTTTAATAAAATTAATAAATATATATATATTATAGGCTATTAATTAATCTATATCTTATAAGGTTTATTATATAATTAAAATAATTTTTTTAACTATTAAAATTATTACAATTAGTATTAATAATAAAGTTAATAATTTTATAGCTATATAGCTATCTTTCCCTTACTTTTATATTTTTTTTACCTTTACTTTTTATACTTATTTAAGAATATTTTATTAGTAACTATAAGTTTTTTTAGTTAGCTTATAATAATATACTTTTTATTTCAGTTATTATATAAGTATACTATATACTTAGATTAAATCGTTAAGTATTTTAGTAGCTTAAATAAGGTAGCTAAGGAAACTTAGGCTATAACTATAATTATAACTATGATTATAACTATAGCCTAGGATTAATAAAAACTTTTTTATTTTACGGTAATTAAGACTATTCTTATAGATTTTTAATAATATTATAATCTTAGATTTATAATAGTATTTTTTAAGATTTTATAGGTAAAGATTAGTAATTTTTATATAGTTAAGACTAGAAATCTTATTAAAGGCTTTTTAAACTATTATCGTAGGTAAATAACTTTCTTAAGTAACTAAAAATAAGCCTTAAGCTATACCTTAATATAATAAATATAAAAAAAAGTATACTATTATATAAAATAATAGGTTAATAAATATAATAGTAATTATATTAAATTCTATATTATAGCCTTAGTAAAGTAATATTAAAAAATAAGTAAAAGAATAGTAAAATAATGGATTTATATAAATAATATATTAAACTAATCTTGTTTAATATAATAGTACTATAGTTTTATCTTTTGTTAAGTTATTTATTAAATATAATCTTATTTCTTTTAGTTACTATTTATATAATTATAATATAAAAGTAAAAGAAATCTTTAGTTTTTACTATTAAATAAGATTTATTATTTTATAAGCTATTTTTATAAGACTATTAGTTTATTATTTAAAGTTATAATATTATTTAATACAATATTAAAAAAAACTATTTTTTATACAAGAAGTATTTTCTTATAATATAATTAATAATCTTATTTTAGTATTAATTAAAGGTTATTTTTAATATGTTTTAGGCTATAAAAAATTATTTTTTATTATTAATATATAAAATATTGCATTAGGCTTTTTTAAGGCTTTATTTATTATATTTAAATATTATAAATACTATAATTAAAAAGGAATATTATAATATCTAAAGTATAAAAAAAAATATTATTAATAATATTATTAATAATATTAATAAAGTTTTTTTATTATAAAGTTATTTTATTATAAATATTAGTATTAATATAATAGATATAAAGCTATTATTATATTATTAGGAAAAACGTTTTTAAGGTACTTTTAAGTGTGATTTTTTTGTTTATAATAATAATAGTAGGGGAAGAAATATAAAGATTATAATAAAATCATTGATATTTATAGAGCTATTTATAGCTTTTTGCTTTTGTATAGTTATAAGATTAAAGGTAAAGTTAGCTATAAATCTTTAGTTAGTAATATTTATAATCTAAAAAAGATATATTTTAAACCGGTTAATCTTATATATATTATTTAAACTAAAGACTTTAAAAACGTGTTTTTATATAATCTTATATTAAAAATATATCTAAAAAAAAATAGATTTTATTTTATTATTTTATACTTAATTTTATATTTTAGCCCTTAGGTCTAAAATATTTAAACTTATTATTATATAAGAGTTAACTTATATAAAAAAGCTTATTATATTCTTTATTAATTATTATATATATCATTTTATTAAAAGAATAAGGCTTTAATTATAAAAAATATATATAATATTTTTTATTTTATAAATAATAAAAGCCTTATATTAAAAAAGTATTTTTATAAAAGCTTATTATTTATTAAAGTAATAATAATAAATATTATATATTTAAGGATTAAATAAAAGATTATAATTATATTAAACTTTAAGGATTTAAAATGATTATTTTTAGTTTAAATTTTTAATAGCTAAAACTATAAGCCTAAATAAATAATTAATTTTATTAATAATAGACTTTTTAATCTTATTATTTAATAATAGTTAATTTAATCTATAGTTATAAATAAAAGTATAGTATATAAAAATATAGTTTTTATTAATTTTATAATAGTTAAAAAAAGATTTTTTTATAAGAGTAGTATTATAATTATAATAAAAGACTTAAAAAAAAGTAAAAAAGTTATTAAAACTTTTAAATAATAGTAATACTACTAATAAAGATTTTTTAGGTTTATTAAAAGAATTAGTAAAGCTTATATTAGTATTATAATTATAATTATTATTTATTGCTATAGTAATAATATATTTATAAAATTTAAGTAATATAATATATTTATAAAATTTGTATTCAATCTGATCTTATATATTAGAATTATACCTTATATATTTTATATAGGGAAAACTTTGTGCACGGAGCTAGCTAAAGTGGGCTAGTTATAGCCCGAATGGTAATACTCATAATAAATAGTAATTCTTTTCTATTATATTATTAAGTCTTTGATAATCTCTATATAATTAAAGAGCAGTACTTTTTTTTTAAAAAATAAAACAAATAAACATATTTATTAGACTGTTAAAGTAATACATGTAGCCTTTTTTTGGTTAGTATTAACATGTTTCTATAATTATTTAAGTTTTATAAAGAGAATTAATTCATGTAAGGATATATCCTTTGCTATTAAATTAGTAATATAACCTATAACTTTATAACTTAAACAAACTGTAACAAGGGTTTTGTCAGTCAGGCAGATGCACAATGAATTACTGTATATTCAAGACATAAGCTTGCTAAAAGCAAGCGATTGTGTGGCGATGGCCGCACAATAAGTAAACGAAAGGACAATATCACGAGTGTGCGCGCACGGGCGCGCACACTCGATTTGCGCGTTACAGAAACCTTTATATTATTTATATTAAATATACTATAAAAGTCTCGTAATTCTTTTCATAATTCTATAATATTTTAAGTCTAATTTATTAACTTTTTAATACATATGAATAAGATTTTTATAAGTACAACTATAGTAAATACTTTATTTTTTTTTTAAAAAATAACTACTAAAACTTATAACATTGTATTATGAATTTTTCAATTTATATTAACACTATTAGTATTAGTTTACAATAAGACAAAAAAACCTTTAAAATTAAAGATTATATTCAATAATATAAAACCTTTTTTTAATTGTAGATTTTAATTAATATATGTACAAACTAATAAATAATATTTTATATATTAATAGGTTTTAAGAAATCTTTTCAATATTATATTATCATATAATTATTTTATTAATTATTTTATTAAAAACACTTTTATTCTTATTTATTCTTATTGATATTTTTCAATAAACATTATATTCATACTATTTACTTCAATATAATTATTTATAAGCTTATCTCTAAAAATAATTGTTAAGATGTAAAAGTATTAACTAAACTCTAACATACTATTTTAATCTTTCATTATTATTCTTTTAGTTTTATTAGATGTTATTCTACTTTAGGTATTTATTTATAAACCATTTATTATCTTAGTAAATAAAACATTTCAATAGGGGTTTTTTTAATATAGTGTTTAATAAATCTTTAATTGAACTAAAAAAACACTATTTTTATATAACTTAATTATTATAGGATTTTATGTAAACATTTTGAAGTATACCTTAAAATAGGGGTTTAATAATTTTATATTTAATTCCTCATTTAATAATATCTTAAAATTGGCTTACTAAGCATATGATTTTTTTTATGTTTTTAAGATCTCTTAAATATCTAATTAAATATATTATTATAATGTAAGGTATGATTTAAAACAAAAGTTTAAAGCTTTTATCTTTTTGTTTTAAATAAATTAAAATCAGTATAAATCTGAACCAATTAATATAATTTTATTATTAAATATATACTAAGTAAAAATAAAAAATAAATCTTAATATATAAGATTCTGAAATAAAATATTTTTTTTTAATTTTGTTAAAATAACTAAAGTTTTTTTTAATAAATAACATAACATTTTTTCAATTATTTATTAAATTAGTATTTTTAAAGTCTTTAATAGTTATTATTTATATTATTTATTACATAAGCTTTATAACTTATTTGAAAAAAAAATATTTCAAGTAATACTTATTATAACTTTTCAAGTAATTGTAACAAAAGCTTACAATTATAAAGAAAAGTTAATTAAATAAAAAGCTTATAATATTAAGTAAAGTGAGCTATATTATAAAACTTAAGCTTAAAGACTTTAAGTATTATATATTATAATCTATGATTACAAGCTTACTAAGACCCTGATAATTATATCGGTATATATGGTTATATAATTTATTTAGTTATTTTATTATAAATAAAAACTAGTTTATTATTAGTTAATAAATGAATTAGAACACATTTTCATATTTTATAAAAAGTATAAATTAGATTTAAGCCATAGTTATTTATATCTAATAATAATAATAATAATAATAATAATAATAATAATAATAATAATAATAATAATAATAATAATAATAATAATAATAATAATAATAATAATAATAATAATAATAATAATAATAATAATAATCAGAGTTAATGCAAATAACTAATGCAAATGACTAACACAAATAGCTATTACCTACAGTTATTGCAATTAGTTATTGCTACTAGAAGCTTAGAAGGCATTGAATTAGGCTATAGCGCTTAAATGCACCAGAATTATAGTAGTTAAATGTAAGCCCTACTATAATTAAGCTATAGCAATTAAATGTACTATAATTATAATAGTCTAATATAAGCCCCGCTATAATTGTAGCTTCAGTGTAGGAGCTATAGTAGCAGTGATAGCACTAAACCAATTCAAGTTAATTATAGCCTAAATAACAATACTCTTAAATACTATATTAAGTATTAAATATTATAACAAATTTATCTAAAGTTTTTACTATACTTAGGCTATAAATTATAAGAGATTCTTTATATAAATAAAAAAGAATTCATTTTATAGATAACTATAGTTATATCACCTTAATAGAAAAAATTCAACGATTTATATTTAATTTGAATTATATTTTAATTTAAGAATATAATTTTAAGCAAATATTTTTTATTAATATGAGACTTTTATTAAAATAATAGTACTAACTATTTAAAAATATGGTTTTAATGCTAAAATATTTATGATGTTAATAATTTCATTATATTAATAAAAATATCAATAAAAATAAAATAAAAATATTTATATTTTATTCATTAAATCTTATTGTAAATAAACTGATAATAAAATTTGTATTTAATATTTTATATAATTACTTAAGAATTAATAAAAATTCAAGTTTATTATATCAATTGTATTTTTTTAAATATAAACTTTTTCAATTGGTATTATAGCTTTAAATATACTTTTTTATATTGTAATTTATTTATAATTAATAAGATTTATATTATAATAGCTTTAAGATATAATCTTTTACAAAAAGTATTACTATTTAGGCTATAATCAACTTGAATTAGTCTAGTATTATAATTACTAGTTTAGATCCTGTATTAAGGCAAAGGTTATTGAAAGGGCTTATATTAAACCACTATAATTATAGTGCATTTAATCGCTATAATCCACTTAAATGCCCTATAATAGCTATAATAACACTTATAACTATACGCAACAGCCATTTGCATTAGCCCTTTATATTAACCAAATTAATTAATTATTCATATTAGTTAATTATATTATTTATTTATACTAGCTATTTTAACTAGCTATTACGATCACGTATAGCGATTAACTATTGCTATTATAGCATATGTAATTAATTTATGGCGATTAAATGCACTGTAATTATAGTGCTTAAATGCAAGTCCTGTTATAACTATGGCGGTACCGCAGAAGCTAAAGCAAGAGTTACAGTAATACATTATAGCCCCAATAGTAATATTTATTATTTATATATAAATAGTCTACTTTTTTTTTAATATTTTTACAATATTCTTTTACCTTAATAGTATAATATAAGTTTTTAATAGTATTTTAATAGCATTAACTAAGGATTAAACAATTTTATTATTGATATTTTTAATAAATTAAAGTTTTAATAATATGTTTTAAAAAAGATTACTTATACTTAATTTATTTTATGATTTAATTAATCAATTATTTATATTTATTTTGTTGATTTTTTAATTTATCCTTTTTAGCTTTTATTTACACAAACATTCTATTATTTTAATTATAAGTTCAAGGCTTTTGTGCATATGAGGATATTTTACTATGCTTAAACTAATCTAGAATATAAAACTACTTATTTTATAAAAATATTTTACAATATTAGCTTTAATTATTTAATTAAAATAAAATATTTACTATCATAGATTTTAATATCTTTATTTTATTTAAATTCATTATAAAAAGTTAAATATTATAATAAAAGTATTTGTTAAAAAGCATTTTTTAGTTATAAAAATACTCTTTTTAATAAGGCTTGGCATTACTTTTATTAATTTATTGTACATTTATTTTAAACGAGGTAATAAGTATAGCTATAATTTTTATGCATTTTCTAACAAATTATTAGTAGAGGCTATAAAAGAAAATGCTTAAACATTTTTAAATAAGCTTAATTTGAGCTAAGATATACTAATTTTAATTTATTTAAAATCTATTAAAATTTTAGTATTGAATAAAATAAACAGAAGAAACTTTTTATTATTTCAGTAAAATATATACTTAAAGCGTATTGAAGGCAAATAGTAAATAGACGATGAGGTAAAAAGCTGATTATTAAGTAAAATAAGCTATATTATAAGATTTAAGCTTTGGGAATCCAAGTGTTACATATAATGATTTATACTTATAAACTTATTAAGACCTTAACGATTATACAAATGTGTATAAGTATATACTTTATTTAGTTGTTTTATTATAAAAGGTTTAATATATACTTTTATAATACATACCTTTATTAATATTTATTTGAGATTTTTCTATTTTTAGCCTAGCTTTGTATACTAGGCTCTTAAACCCTAGCTATCGCGACTGGCTATTATAAATATAATATATTTACTTAGTTTATGGTAATTAAATACGTTATAATTTTAATAGTTAACTATAACTCCTGTTATAACTATAGTCTAATCGTAAAAGCTGAAGGTATAGTTATAGCATTAGTCTAATTTAAGTTAATAATAGCCTAAATAATAATACTTTATTATAATAAACATAGTATTTGAACCTAGGCTATTTTAAGATTAATTATTGAGTATTGCTATTCGGGCTGTATTTTCCAGACCCTTTCCATTTTTTGGCCTAGCGCAGCGTACTAGGCTCTCACACCCTAGTTGCAGCGGGGCTCGCATTTAACTGATAATTACAGCGCATTTAATCGCCATAGCCCAATTAAATGACTTGTAATAGCCATAATAGCCGCTATAACTGTGTGTAACAGCCATTCGCATCAGCCCTAGGCCAATTCGAGTTACTTACAGCCCGAATAGCAATACTCAATAATATTAAAAAAAAACTAATTATTTTATTAAAGACTTAAAAAACCATTATAATATTTCAACTATAAACATAACTATTACTAAACTATTTAGAAAATAATAAACTATATAATATATAATAATAATTATTATTTTATAAAAAGATATAAAAAAGTTATTATTATTTTAAAAGTATTAATAATACTAAGTATTAAAAGTAATATTGAGATTATTATAATAGTATAATATATTAATATAAAAAAGATCTTATAATTGAACCTATAAAATTATACTTAAATAATAGTTAGTACATAATAAATATTATCTTTAATTCTAAAAATAATATTTATATTTTAAATATTGAATTTATTAAAGACATTTTTAAGTTAAAACTATACCTTTTAAACTTTTAATTAGTATTTATAAATATAAAAAGATTATATATTAAATTAATATATATAAAACTAATTGGTTTAAGATATATATATTTTTTAGGTTATAAGTACTACTAACTAAAGATCTATAATTCACTTTATCTTTAGTCTTATAGCTATAAAAAAGTAAAAAAGCTATAAGTAATTTTATAAATAGCTTAATAACTTTTATTATAATTTTTATAATTTTTATTATTATTATTATTATAAATAAAAATATTATATTTAAAAATATTTTAAAAAGTTTTTTGTTAATAATAGTACTTTGTAATATTTAAATATAATAAGTAAGGCCTTAAAAAAGCCTAGTATATTATTTTATATACTAAAATAAGATTATATTTAATAAGTTATTTAATAAAAGATAAAGCTATAGTATTATTATATTAAACAAGATTAGCTTAATATATTATTTATATAGATTTATTATTTTAATATCTTTTTATTTACCTTTTAATACTGCCCTACTAAGATTATAATATAGAATTTAATATAATTACTATTATATTTATTAATCTACTATTTTATATAATAATATACTTTTTTTATATTTACTATATTAAGATATAACTTAAGGCCTATTTTTAATTACTTAAAGAAATTATTTACTTATAATAATAACTTCAAAAGCCTTTAATAAGATTTCTAATTTTCATTATATAAAAATTATTAATCTTTACCTATAGAATCTTATAAAACTATTATTATAAATCCGGGATCCTAATATTATTAAGAATCTATAAGAGCGGCCTTAGCTATTATAGAATAAAAAGATTCCTGTTAATCCTAGGCTATAGTTATAGTTATAGTCTAAGCTTCTCTAGCTGCCTTATTTAAGCTAATAAAGTACTTAGCGCTTTAATTAATGTATATAGTATACTTATATAATAGTTAAGATAAAGAGTATATTATTATAAATTAATTAAGAAAACTTATAGCCGTTAATAAAATAGTTTTAGGTAAGTATAAAAAATCAGAGTAAAAAAAGAAAATAAAAAAAAAGAAAGGTAATTATATAATTATAAAATTATTAGTTTTATTATTAATACCGGTAATAATAATTTTAATAGTTAAAAAAGTTATTTTAGTTATATAATAAGCCTTATAAAGCATAGACTAATTAATGGCTTATGATATATATATATTTATTGATTTTATTAGAAATATATTTTTTTAAATAAATTAGTTTTAGTTATTATATATTAAATTTTATTTAATTAAATATATAATAATTCTTTTTTTAAAGTAATAGGTAAGTTTTTTTTTAATTGTTTTTCTTTTTTCAATATAGGTCTTTTTAGTGGATTATATTATTAAAGAGAATTATTAATCAAAAAACTAAAAGGTTATTATAGTTTTTAAGCTTTTTAAGCTTTATAAAAAGCTAAAGGAAAAATATTATTAATTAATTAAAAATATAAGCTATTTAGTTTATATTTATAAATAAATAAAAATATTTATAAGTAAATGATAAAAATATTATAATAAGGCACTAAAATAATAGATAATCTTAAAACAATACATTACTTTAATTTATTAAGTTTTTTATAATCGGCTAATATTTTTTACAATAATCTTAAAGTTATAGTTAATTAAGGTTTATTTAAAAATCTTTTAGTTCTAGGTTTTAATAAAAAAAAACTAATATAAAATCTTTTAAGCATATTTAAGATATTTAAAAGGTTTTTATATATTTTTAGTATTAATATAGTTTTTATTTAATTAATTAAGTATTAATATTTATTATTTTTATAGTATGTAACTGGAGTTAATTTAATTTTATATTTTTTTATTAAGAGTATTTTTATTAGATAATAAATGACTTTTTCGTATTTTTATTAATTAATGCTTTTTCAAGTAAAAAAATATAAAAGACTGAATAAATATATATATATATATATATATTTTTTTTAATAATAAAACTTTATAATTAACGTGTAAAATAATTTTTTTCATTAAATAAAATTTTAGTTTTTAAAATCTAATTTATAGCTTAAATATATTATTTTACTATTCATACCTTTTTTATTTAATATATAATAGAATAAATAAATTTATCTCTTTTTTTTAACACTTAATTTTGTTAATCTATTTTTATTTATATATTTTTTTATGTTTTTATAACCTAATATGAATTATACTTTTATTGCTTAATATCAATCTTTTATTTTATTCACCTTAATTATAGTTTCATTTATAATTATCCTATCCTTAAGTATCTTATATACCTTTAGGTTATACCTAAAGTTAATAAATATAAGGCTTAGGCCTATAGATTCTAATACATTAATGTTATAAGTAATTTATATTAGTAATATTAGTTTTATTTACTTAACTTACTTAAAATTTATATAATATTATAAATATTCTTTAATAATTTAATCAATTCGTTTAGTTTATTTATTAGTTTATAAATAATAAATAATATTAAGCTTTTAATTAATATCCAATTATCTAATTACTCCTTACTAAAATTTAAATATAATGATTAATCCTTAATCTAAGATAATTTCTTTAAGTAACAAATAAATATTTATAATTAACATAGGTGTATAGTAAGTTAGCTAGTATAGCGAGTTAGCTACTTTCCCATAATATCATAGCCATCCCAATTCAATTCTACTTTTCTTTTCTAAAAATCATACTATTACCTAATAAAGAAAATCAATTAATCTTAGCTATTTAAACAATTCAAAAAGACCTTAACATTAATATCTAGGAAGCTACTACAATTTACAGTGTAAATCGTAAAACCCTTAGTTTACGATTAAATAAAATGCCTATTAAATATAATATTATTCTTAAATCGAGAAAGCTTTTAGGTCTAGACGAGCTAACGATTATTTAGTATATCCTTGACCTAGATACGCGATTATTTCCTCCCTACCTTCGTAATATAGAAGATATAATAAATCGACTGTTTATTAAGCGTAACGCGCCACCGGTTAATAAACGCTAGTCTTTATACTTTATTAAACGCTAACTAGAGTTAACGATACGTTTTAATCGTAGATATCTATAACTTTAATGAGACTAGCTTTATAATAGGTATTATCTCGACTAGGATAGTTATAACAAGTGCCAAAAGGCATAGCCAACTAAAATAAGTATAGGTAGGTAATAGAGAATAGGTTATTATAATCTAGAAAGCTAATACTTAAGAGTGGGCAATGCCACTGTACATTATGGTTACAGGGTAATATTATCTTTTTATGTGGTATAAAGATCGTACTATACCTCTTGATTAGGTTATTGCTATAACTTATAATAGCTGGACAATAAATAAAACAGGCCTAAATTAAATCCAGTACTTTAATAAGTATATGAAAGCATGATCTTATAGTATATATTGTCTTCAAATACTTAACGGGCATAAAAACCACTACTTAACAGACTTTAAGCTATTTTACAAAAACAATAAGATTATCATACTCTGTATACCGGCACATTTATCTTATATATTTTAGCCATTAGATATAAATTATTTTAACCTGCTTAAACAGGCTTATAGGCAATAGAGTAAAGGTCTTATACAAGCATATATAACCTATATTATAAATGATAACTTTCTACTAACGTTTCACGTAGCATTTTAAAGCGCAATAATAGAAAACAACGTTAAGGTAGGTTTTAGAGGGGCAAAAATTATTCCTTATAATCTAAAAAATATACTTTTTCGGTTAGATTTGGCGGTATAGATACCATTACCGGCTAATACCATTGTTAAGCTGTCAGACCTTTAGGTTCTAAGGACGCTTAATAACTTAACTAAAGCGACTTCATAGAGTGATTTTATTAGAAGATAAATAAGAGATTATCAGGAAAGCTTACCAGCATCGATTTTAAGTATTTTAGATTAATTTACGAAAAGAGCATAAAAAATAATACACTAGGTAACATTATTAAAGGCTAAGGTTAAAACACTACGAAAGGCAAATAAAACACTTAACAAACAACAAAGGGCTAAAAAACACAACTACAATAAAAAAAAGTCTAACTCTAGCAGAAAGACAAGCTCTATAAGACTAAAGGGATATTAAATAGCAGGTACAGGAGGAAACATAGCAGAGTAGTGGTCAGAAGGTTCACAGCGCAGCAAAAAAACAGCGTTATAGTATATGCAAAAAGACTAGCCATAATACACGCATTTATCAGAAAGCTATAGAGATATCTAGTAAAAAGGATGGTAATAAATATTAATTGATTTAAAGTATTATTATTACTTTATTATTGTGTTTATACTAAGAGAAAAAGGAAAGTAACTAACTCGCGATACTAGCTAACTCACTATACCCCTACGTTATATATAAAAATATATATATAAATTCTTCTATAATTATAACTTCGTAGTATAAGAAACAATAAACTTATTTTATAAATTTATTAATAATTATAAAAATATTATTATATTTAATTATTATAATAGTTTTAATTAATATAAATAACGTTATAATAAAATCTAATATAACTATTTTTATAGTTTCTAAGATACTAATAATAATTAAATTTAGCTATATAGCTTATATTTTAAGGCCTTTACTTGGCTATGTGTGGTGTGTATTGGGGTGTTTCTTTTAAATGTATTATTTTATTTTATAAAAGTTAAAGTTTTATTTAAATGTTTTTTATATTCCCTTATATCTATATAAAAAGTATTAATAGATTTTTTTAATAAGGTTTTTCAAAATTTTTTAAATGAATTTAAACTTAATTCTTATATTATTATAGTTTTTTATTATCTATAATAAATGGTTTAAAAAATTTGTTTTTAAATTTTATAATATTCTTTAATATGATAGATTTAAGTATTATTATTTTTAATTCGGAATATAACGTTTAATATACACTACATATAATATCCTTTTAGTATAGTATCCAGGATCTATTTTATTATAATTATTTTACCTCAATTATAATTTACTTATTTACTTAAAGCATTAACTTTATTATTCTATAATTCTTTTTAATAAATAAAAACATAATTAAAATTTAATAAGTATTTAATATATTTAATTTAACGTTTATTAAACTATTAAATTATAATAAAATAAAAGATATTATTATAATTTATATAAATCTTAACTTTATATTTATTTTTAAAAGCTAAAATAATTACTAAATTTTTTTAATTATAAATAAAATAATTTAGTTTAGTATTATATAAAACTCATAACAAATATAATTAATTATAATTTATTGTTTTTGTTTTATTATTCAAGTTAAGCTTTAATTTAAGATTAAAAGAATTTGTTTTAAGTTTTATTTTTTAAGTTAAATATTATAAATATTAGATCTTTTATAATTAAAGTTTTAATTTATTTAAAGGTTTATTATGTTTTTTTTAGTTATTAAATTTTTTTAATTTTTTAATTAATTTATAAAATCAATATATAATTTTATTATAGTTTTTTATAAAGTATTAATAATAGTTAATAAAGCTTAAAAGTCTTAAACTTTTTTAATAGTATTTAGCTTAGACTAAGTTTATATTATGTTAATTTTAATACGGTTTATATATGTCTTATTTAATATAATAACATATTGAAGAAAAATAACTTATTAGGGATAAAATTTATATTTTTTTTAGTTTAATTAAAAGCCTTGTTTTTTATAATTTAGTAAATACTTAATATATATATTACTAATATTTTTTAAGTATAACTAAGAAGATTAAAATATTATTAAAGTAAACTATTATAAAGATATTAAGGTAATTTTTAAGCATATTATTAATTATTCTTTAAATCGTTATAAGAGTGTTTATTAATTTAAAAAGTATAATAAGGTATTTAAATAGTTTAAACTTAATGTAAAAAATTATTATTTATTTGGTTTTTTTTATATGGATAAGGTGATATGCTCTTTTTAGGTTAAATATAATAAACTATTTTTTTTTATCTTAGAGATGGTTTTATAATTCTCTGATTAAGGGTAATAGGGTATGGTTTCTAAGTGTAATTTTATTAAATTATTAATAATCCCTGATTAACTATAGTTTTTTTTTTAAATAAACATTATAGGATATTTTACTTTTAATATTAATAGTTTATTAAAGCCTTCAATTAGTATTTTATTAATCTATTTTTAAAGCACTATGGAAATTTCTTTATTAAGGTTATACATTTTATAAAACATAAGATTAATTTGTTTTTTAAGATAATCTTATAAGCCTATTAATTATATTTTAATAATCTTATACTAAAGGTCCTTTACAACAGTTTTTTATAGTATTTATATTTATTAGGGATGTTTTTAAGTCATTTAGTAAGGGTTTCTTTTTTCTTATTTAAGAGTAGTCTTTTTTTCAGTAACCTATTAAACTCTTTACATATTTTTTATAAAATAATAATGGCTCTATAGGTTTTCTACTCTTAACCTTTTTTTATATAAATCTTATTTTTTTAATAATTAATTAAACAAAGTATTTTATATTTTTTTTCTTCAATATCTGACTTGAATGTTTTTTCTTTTTAAGTTTATTACTTTATTATTAAATTCTTATAAAATCTTATATTTTATATTAATTTACTTTTTTATTATGAAACACAGGGTTTTAATTTATACAATAAAATAAATATAATTTATATCTTGGTTTTTTTTCTAGGATAATTATACATAATTTATAGCTTTAAAGAATATATAGTTACTTATGACTTTATTATTTACTAATATAATAAAATAATATTCTTTAATTTATAGTTTTACTATTAGGTAGAGCTGTTTATAATAGTTTTCGTTTATGAAGTTAAAAGACTATATTTAATAATTATCCTATAGCCCTTTTATAACCAACTAATTTTATTTTTTACTTTTAGGTTATAGATGTTATAAGCTGTTATATTATTTTTAATATTTAGTATATTTTATAATTTATATTATTCTTATTAATCTCTTGGGGTTTTTTCATGAAGTATGGTTTTTATAAGGTAATATATTTATACTAAGAGTTCATTCATTAATTATCATGGGGTTTTCTTTCATATATACTATATTTTTCTCTTTACCTGCACTTCATTATATGAACTTATTAAAAATGCTTTAAGCATTAATTTATAATATTTTTTAAGTTTTAGTAAATTAAATATTTATTACTAAATTATATAGTCTAGTGTATTAAAATATAGTTTAAAGTTTATTTAATAATAATATTAACTTAATTTTTTTTTGCTTTAAAGACTAGCTTTTAGGATTCTTTGCTTTTATTCTTATATAAGCTTCAATAATCTTATAAATCATATCATAGTTTACTATAATTATAACATTTACCTTTTTTTAGGTTATATCAAAATCTATTTAATATTATAATTATTTTTAAGTTATTAATATATTTTACCTTTTCATTTTTATTTATAATGGCTATATTATTAATTACTAATTTAATTAACTATTCTAATATACTTTATAAACGTATTTAATAAGTTTTTTTTAAAAGTTTATCTTTAATATTTTTTTTTAGTTTTTAATAAAACTAGTCTATTAATAGTTTATTATTCTAATTAAGTTTTGAAGTAACTTATTTAAATATAATAGTATAATCTAAGACTAATCTTTTTTAATAAAGGTTTTAAAGTAATTTCTTTTTATCAATAGTTTTAAAAGCTTTTTTAAAATATTTAATAAATTTATTGAAGTCTTTTATAGCTTATTAAGTTTAATTTTTACTTATTTTTAAATAATTATAATAGTCTTTTATAATGAAATTTAAATTATTTTTTAATAAGTCTTTTGAAATAAATACAAGTCTAAATAACTTTTATATAATTTTTAGAGTCTTATAATTAATAATCATAATAGGTTTATAAGTCTATAATAAAAAGTTGAAGAAATATTATTTTTTGGTTTCCTAAAAAAAAATAGTCTTAAATCTTTAAGTCTAAGAATCTTTTTAATATCTTTTATTTATTTAGTAATTTTACGCTTACTTAATAAATTAATTCTTTAAAAGTAAGCTAGATTAATAATATAATTAGTTAGTTTATTTAAGGTTTTATTATAGTTATACTAAACTGTAATAAATATAAATGTTTTTAAAAGTAGGTTCTTTTTTAGTATATAACGTAGACGTGGGGTTGGGTTGTTATATTATTACTTAATTTATTAATTATATTTTATATATATTTATATATGGTTATTTAATTATTAAGGAACTCATAAAAGTGTTATTAAAAATATATTTAAATCTTATAGAATATTATAGAGTATTATATTAGATTAAGATGAGTATTTTGTAAACTATTTTTGATAAAACTTTTAGAGCATTGCTATTCGGGCTATAATATATTACTATTTAAGCTATAAATAACGTTTTTAAGTTAACTACTTATATGAAAATTTCCCCTATAGAAAATATATGAGGTATAATTCTAATTTACTAGACTAATAAAAATATATTATATACTTAATTAAATAAAATTTAATATATAATAGCTAAAACTAATTCATTTAAAAAATACATTTCTAATAAAATCAATACATATATATATATTATAGGCTATTAATTAATCTATGTTTTATAAGGCTTATTATATAGTTAAAATAATATTTTTAACTGTTAAAATCGTTACTATTAGTATTAATAATAAAACTCATAATTCTATAACTATATAATTACTTTTTTTTTACTTTTATTTTTTATACTTATCTAAGAATATTTTCTTAATAGCTATAAGTTTTCTTAACTAGTTTATAATAACATACTTTTTATTTTAGTTATTATATAAATACATCGTACACTTAGATTAAGGCATTAAATATTTTATTAACTTAAATAAGGTAGTTAGGGAAGCTTAGGCTATAACTATAACTATAATTATAATTATAGCCTAGGATTAATAAAAACCTTTTTATTTTATAATAGCTAAAGCTACTCTTATAAATTTTTAATAATATTAACATCCTGGATTTATAATAGTAATTTTATAAGATTTTATAAATAAAAATTAATAATTTTTATATAATTAAAACTAAACTAAAAATCTTATTAAAGGCTTTTTAAGTTATTATTATAAATAAATAACTTTTTTAAGTAATTAAAGATAAGCCTTAAATTATACTTTAATATAATAAATATAAGAAAAAGTATATTATTATATAAAATAATAGGTTAATAAGTATAGTAATGATTATATTAGATTTTATATTATAGTCTTAGTAATATAGTATTAAAAGGCAAATAAAAAAAATAATAAAGTAATAAATGTATATAAGTAATATATTAAGCTAATCTTATCTAATATAATAGTACTATAGCTTTATTTTTTTATTAAGCTATTTATTAAATATAATCTTATTTTTAAATATAATTTTTTTATTTATAATAATAATAATAATAAAATATAAAAACTATAGTAAAAGTTATTAACTTATTTATAAAACTATTTATAGTTTTTTTTAACTTTTTTATAATTATAAGATTAAAGATATAGTTAATTATAGATTTTTACTTAATAGTACTTATAGTTTAAAAAAGATATATCTTTAACTAGTCAATCTTATATATATTATCTAATCTAAAAACTTTAAAAAAGCGTTTTTATATAATTTTATATTAAAAATATATTTAAAAAACAGATTTTATTTTATTATTTTTATATTTAATCTTATATATTAGAATTATGCCCTATATATTTTATATAGGGAAAAAGTTTATGCATAGAGTTAGCTAAAGTGGGCTAGTTATAGCCCGAATAGTAATACGTTATAGCCCAAATAGCAATAATCAACTTTTATTACCTATTAACGTATAAACAATAAATATTAATATCTAAAATAACTAAACCATTTATAAAAATAAATAAAAGCTATTATATTAAGCCACGAATTATTAATTAATAAATTGCTTTTTATTATTTAAAACTGCCTCATAAGCCTTAAACATAATACATTATTTATAAATAATTAATATATTAGTAATTTCTTTTTATAATACTACTACAAAGCTAATTAATATAAATAAATATATTATGAATAGAGACATATATTTTATTGGAAGTCATTATAATAATATAAAAAAAGTTTCTTTAATTAAAATAATATAAAAATAAAATATCTTTAAGTTTTATTAATAATATATTAAATCTTTAATAGGTTTTTATTTATTTTTTTACTTTATAATATTAGTCTTTTTTTTATAAAAGTCTTAAAAAGCTTTATAATAAATAATTTAAAAAGATTTAATATTCGTTTATTAAAACTACTAAAACTTAAATAATATAAAAATACATAAAAACAAAAATATAAATATGATCAAATAAAAAAGCAATAAAATATTAATAAATTAATAATAATAAAATTGCTATTTAGGCTATAATTAACTCAAATTGGCCTAGCTCTATGAATATTGCTTTAGCTCCCGCGCCAAGGCCGCAGTTATAGCAGGGCTCGCATTTAAGCACTATAATTACAGTGTATTTAATCGCTATAAGTTAACTAAATGCGCTAAAATAACAATAGCTACCAGTAACAGCTAATCGCGACACCCAATCGCAACGGCTCATTGAAATAGCTGATGCAAATGGCCGATTGAATTGGTTGATGCAAAGGGCTGATGCGAATGGCTGTTACACACAGTTATAGCGGCTATTATGGCTATTACAAGTCATTTAATTGGGCTATGGCGATTAAATGCGCTGTAATTATCAGTTAAATGCGAGCCCCGCTGCAACTAGGGTGTGAGAGCCTAGTACGCTGCGCTAGGCCAAAAAATGGAAAGGGTCTGGAAAATACAGCCCGAATAGCAATACTCTTTGTATCAGCCCTTCCATCAACCAATTCAATCGGCCATTTGCATCAGCTATTTCAATCAACTTCAATTAGCTGTTGCAATCAGCTTTTGCGATCAGCTATTTCAATCAGCCGTTGCGATTAGGTGTCGCGATTAGCTGCTATTGTTAGCTGTTGCTATTATAGCGTATTTAGTTCACTTATGGCGATTAAATATGCTGTAATTATAGTGCTTAAATGCGAGCCCTGCTGTAACTATGGCCTTGGCGCGAGAGCTAAAGCACTAGTTATAGCGCTAGGCTAATTTAAGTTAATTACAGCCCGAATAGCAGTACTTGACAAAATTAATAATAGGGTAATATATTTATATAGTTTATTTAGTTAGAAATAATAATTATATTTTATAATAATAGTTATTAAAATATTATTATTAAAATACTTATTTCGTAATTATAAAATTATTATTTATTAATATTATTTAAATAAATAATAGATTTTATATTATTAATAGACTTTTAAAATATAAAAAACGAAAATAATACTTCTAAACAGTAATATAATTACTATAAATTAATAATATATTAATAGTAAAAGAAATATATATATATAAAACTTAAAAAAACTATCGGAAATATAATAGCAATTAAGAATAGGTGGAACAGGTAAGAAATTTTTTATTTATTTAAAAGTAATATAATAGCTTTTTTAAAAAACGTTAAGTTTTTTTTATGCTTATTAAACTGTAGTTACTTAATTATAGTAAAAAGCTTATTCCTGGAGTTATTATTATCTTATTAAATCTAAGAAAAAAAGATTAAAAAAATGCTTATGTCTAAGAGTTAACTAGTAATTAATACTAAAAAAATTATTAAAAATATATATACTAAATTAATTTTTCATAAAAAGTATTAATAAAAAATATATATATATATATTAAACTGTATATAAACAATTAAAAATTAATCATTAGTTAATAATAATTAATTAAAACGTTAAAAAATTATATATTCAAAGATAGAATGAATAAAACTTAATATATATATATATATACATATATTAAATAGGCTGTAAATAGCTAGACAACTTTTTACTATACTATTATAATTACTTTAATACACTGCTTTAACAATAAATCATTTTAATAAAAAAGTAAAAAAAGAATTATATATAAGATAATAATAGACCTTTAAGTATATTAAACTATATTTTTATAGCAATTTATAAGCTAAATACTTATATCTTTCAATTATAAATTATTAAAGATTTATAGATAAAATAATAACATTACTATAAAAGTTATTTATAGAAAAAAAGTAAAGTCCTAAAGGCTTATTAACGAAAACTTTATAATTAAAAAACTAAAACATCAAATATAATTACTAGATCTAATAATCTATACTAAGTATAGAATAATAACCTAATAAATACATTACTTTTATAAGTAATTATAAAGCGGCTTATTATTATAAAAAATTAATAAAAAGATATTATAAAACTATTATAAAATATAGCATTAATATTATATATAGTTTAAGAATAGTCTATAAAAAAAAAAAAGGCAGTCTATTATAAGTATAATTTATAACACTAATTAGCCGTTAATTACCCAATAGATTAGCGATTAAAGCTATAAAAGGTAATTAAGACTAGACCACTAATGAGTTATGATATTATAGATTAATATCGGGTATCTAAAATAAAATAATAAGATTATTATTATATAATAGCTAAAGAATTATTATAAATAAATAAAGATTTCTTAAAAAAAGATATTCTTTGAAAATTAATAAAATTAATGATTATTTTTTTAAAAACAGTTAATTAGTTACTTTTAAGCCCTATAATCTCTTTTACTTAGATTATTTGGTACTTTACTATCCCCTTTACGTTTGCTGTAATCCAGTCATAACAAATAGCTACTTATATTATTACTTTATATTAACTAATTTAATTAGTTATTTAAATCAATACTGTAATTAGCTCGTGCGATTATTTAACCAATATAAAAGGGGTTCTATATTAGCCAATAGACCGTAAAGCTAAAAAACAAAAATTATTTTAATAATAATACTTTATATTAATATTATCTCTTACATTAATACACAATAAACTAAATATTATAACTATTTTCTTTTTTATAATAGCTTAATTTTAAGTTAAATAATAAAAATAAACTAATAATTATAACATAAAAAGATAAATTAATTAATATATAACTATAAACCTATATATAATTATAATCTTATATTAATTTGATTAGCTTAATATAAATAACTTAAGGTATTAAATATTATATTATAGATAATTTAAACTCTTAACTATTAAAAGATCTATTAATAATAGCAGTTCATGCTAGCATTGCCCCTTACATTAGTATATAACAGACCGAGCGTTACAGATTAGCTATCGCGATTCGCTGTTGTTGTTATAGCGCATTTACTTGGCTTACGGAGATAAATGCGCTGTAATTATGGAGGTCAAATGTAAGCCCTAGTGCAACTAAACTATTTAATAAAATCAAACTAAACTGATATATGATAATTAATTAATATAATTAAACAAGCCATAAAGATTTTTTTCTTAATAGGTACTAAAGTATTATAAATAAATAAGTAAATAACTAAAACTTAAAACACGCACACACACACACACATATATATATATATATATATATATATATATATATATATATATATATAACTAATAGCCTTTAAAAGTAAAACTAAAAAAAACAAATATTTATACTAATTAAATTTTATAAGTATTGCTATTCGGGCTATAATATATTATTATTTAAGCTCTATTTTTAAACCCTTTTTATTTTCTATTCAATGTATTTTACTAAGCATTTAAACCCTAGTTATAATAGGGCTCGCATTTAACCATAATAATTATAGCACATTTAATCGCTATAACCTAGTTAAATGCCTTACGACAGCTATAATAGCCATTTATCTTAGCCATTTAGATTGGCTATTTTAATTATTTATTTTAATTAGTTATTATAATTAACTAATATAATTAAGTATTATAATTAATAGTTATTATTATAATATATTTAATTAACTTATAGTAATTACGTACGATATAATTATAATACTTAAATATAAGCCTTATTATAACTATAGCCTTAATTACGTTTTATAGCTTTAATCGCTGATTTACTAAGTAATTAACAGCTAATTGGCTTTGTAAATTATGCTTATAACAGTAATACGTTATAGCCTAAGTAACAATACTTAATCTTATACTCATATTATTTACTTATAATTCCTTTTTAATAATACGTATATAAGCTATTATATAAAATATTATTATAATAAAGCTTTAAGTGATTTAATTAATTACAATTAACTACTATAAAATTAATTCAAATATAATTAATATAATTAATGATAATTATTACGTTATTAAATTATTTTTCTTAAAATAAAATCTTATATTTATTAACATTATAATAAAATTATTATATAAATTAGCTTATATACTCTTTTCTTATATATTTAATGATTATTAATATAACTATTGTCATGAGCACAATCTGCGAAGTTAATTAGCCGTTAATTACCCGGCAAGATCGGCGATCAACGTCATGAGGCGTAATTGAGGCTGGACCACTAATGAATTACGATATCATGGATTAAGATTGGGTATCTAGAATAAAGCAACGAGATCGCTGCTATGTAGAGTCAGACCCCACACAACCGTGTTGACCCCATAACCGTAACGTAAACAATAAGTGCCACATTTTTAACACCATACTTTCATATAGTAATAATATTATTAAATTAAATCTAATTAAAGCTGTTTTTTTATTATAACAAAGATAAATAAACATAAAAAATATCTTATTGATAAGACTATTAAAAAAACAAATACTAGCCTATTTATGGCTACTATAAGTCAATGCTATCGAATCCCTTAGATAATTTTATATAACTAACTTTAAGGTGTATTACTAATAAAATAAATAAAAGAAAATATCTAAAAGCTATTTAAGGTTTAAAAAAAAGATTTTATAGATTAGATTAAGTCTAAGGAATCTGCTAGCTAGGCCCTTACCCGTAAATATATTTAATCTTTTAAATAGTTTATTTTTACCTATAGTAATAGCGACTAACGCCTTAGTTATAACTAGATTAATAGGTTTTTTAAATGTAATAGTAAGGTTAAGATAAAGCTATTTAGGGTATTAAGGCTACTAGAATAAAAGGTATAACTAAGGAAATACTATAAGACTTCTATACTTGTCTAGACGACTAGATTAAAGCTAAGTCAGTTAAAACAACCCGAATTTATAACTTTAATAAGACTGGGTTTTTAAAGAGGGAAACTAGGTTAAGAAAGGTAGCTAGAACAAGCCTAACGAAGTTAGTAATTATTATAGAAAGCGACTCTTGTGTATAGATCACTGTTATAGAGTGTATTAGCGCTAATGGCCGCTGTATTAAGTCTTATATAGTCTATAAAAGGAAATCGGTCCAGGAACAGTAATTTTTTAATGAAATCCTTAACTAGGCATATAACTAGAGCCTCTCAGGCTTCACGAACGCGAAGATACTCTAGAAATAGCTAAAATAGGTGTTTTTCCCTGAGACAATGCTAGAAAACCAGTCTTTATAGTATATCTTAGTCTTAGATAATTCTATAGCTTACGTCTTTATTAAATTTATATATATAGTCTAGTTAAACCATATATAACTCCTTTACTTACCGGCATATAGCTTATATATCACATAGCCCCTTAATATTAATATTTTTTCTCCCCTAAAAAAGTATTTCTAGTAGAACACTTAAGGGTTTATCTCTTTTAAGACCTCGGCCTTTATCTAAAAATAACACTTCCTATAAACATACTTTTTTATAATAAAAAAAGCCTTTATAAAAATTAATATAAAATCCAGGTTTTATGTTACCGGGATTTATCCTATAAATCTTAAACAAGCCCTAAAAGGTATAATTAAGCCTAAGCGGCCCCCCTTAACACTAAAGGCCCCTATAACACTAAAAAGAGCCAGAATTAATAAAAGCTAGCTTTAATATACACCTTATAGCTCTAAAAAGATCAGGGCCTAATTAGATCTTGTTTATAAAGATCTAGATAATATAGATCACGGCCTTAGAGCCATCGTATAAAAGGCAAGAAAACAGCTTAACTACAAAAATACTATAATCGCGGCCTTAAAAGAAAAAAACAACTATCTAAAGGCTAAAATAATAACTAAAAAACCGCTTAGCTATAAAGCTATTAATTATAATAATAATAAGACCTTTATTTATATTTTTAAGATTATTAAAGCCCGGTACAAAGCCAAGAAAGCTTATAATCGCTTTAAGGTATAACAGGCCATAAACCTATAAGATAAAGCACTAAAAATTACTAAAATAGATAAAAAAGAAATAACTAATAAATTTATATTATAATTATTATTTTATTAATTTATTTCGTTAAGAAATAAAGCCATACTATGATGCGTTATTTTATGGTAGTGTCTACGGTTATAGGGTCAACACGGTTATATGGGGTCTGACTCTAGTAGCTAGGAAGCTGTTATAAGTAAATGGCGATTTCCTGAGGAAAGATACTCTTCAGAGATCAATAGAATCAATAATGGCCCTTTTGAAAGCAGCTAACTAGCTGTTCTTGAGCCTCGTAATCTCTTTCACTTAGATCATTTGGCACTTTGCTATTCCCTTTACGTCTGCCGTAATCCGGTCATGATAACTATTTACTATTAATAACCAATACCTAAACTATAATACTTTATTTTATTCTTTTATATTACTTTAATACACTCCTAATATTAAACTACAACTTAGCTTATGCTTCTTAAGAAACGCCTGGAACGTCGCACTAGCCTTATTTACATGTTAAGATCTTATTCGCTAATTTACTGGATAATTATCGCCTAGTTGGCTTCGCAGATTGTGCTCATAACAAATACCTACAGAGTCACTTAAATTTACTATATAACTAAACCCTAATAATATAAACTCAAGTACTTAATCACAGTGCCAGACCAATTAGGGTTTTCTTACTGTTACAGTTATAGTACCATTTTTATATCTATACTAAATTGTTGTAGTCTTCTTTTCTTTGCCCTCTTAAAAATACGCCCTATTAGACGCACCGTTTGCCATTTCTGGCTGCTCCTTAACCTCCTTGATTATTTTGTCCAATATCCCCGCGCTAGATGCAACGAGTCCTAAAAATGGTAATGAACACTGCGTTACCTTGCTCGTAAATTCAGGGTGCGCTTGGACACTAAGTAAACAAGTTAGTCATATTTGTATCACTAGACTCCTGCATCATTTGGGTACTTGCCCGACATAGAATGGATGGTCTTTAAGCTCAAATGCTTCCATACGTCGGCCCGTTTCATCTTTGCCAATGAAACAGAGCCCGGCTTTTTGAAGCTCTTCGATATACTCAGGGTTCACCTCGTAGCGATGTCGATGACGCTCTTCTACAACCGAGGCGCCACCGTAGAGCGCTCTCAACTTGCTCCATTCGCTGCCGGGCTGGAAGTAAGTCGCTCGTGTGCCAAGCCTCATTGTACCCCCTAGGTGCCTATATGTTTATATCAGTATCTGTGGGCGCATTTAGTTATCGTAAAAGATAGACATACTCTTTGGATGATTCAGGCATGAAGACGATTGCCCAGTTTTCTGGATCCTTAGACGCTTCATTCTCGAATTCCTCTGATGTCGCATTAGGACGGCCACACAGAGATCTGGCAACCTCTATAGTGGCGATTTGCATGCCCAAGCAAATTCCCAAGAAGTTACGTTTGTTTTCTCGGGCCCACCGAGCGCAAGCTATCATTCCCTCTGTGCCTCTGGATCCAAAACCTCCTGGAACAACGACTGAATGAACGCGTCAGCAATGGTTACTTCATCGTATACTTCCAGCGGGGCGCCCTGATTTGCACACAACTTACTGCCTTGAGATTTTTTCACAGCCTTCCACGCTTGCTCGTATTTAATAGGGTCCTTGTTCTGCATTTCTTCATCAAGATGTTCTGAGTCCACCGATATTAAGGTTAACCTCCGGTTACACCGCATGGCTGAATGTTCCAATGCTTTAATCTAGGCTTATTAAGTTTCCGAAAGATTTAATGTGTTCCAGCAGGTAGACTTACAGTTGAAAGATATGAATCCATAAACTGTGTGTACTTCCCGACCAGGGCAATCTCCACGGGAGGGATGTCGTTGGAAACAACAATGGTCTTTTTCCAGAGTTCCCATATTGATTGACCCTCAGAGATCATAGCAGGCACCAGAGTTAGTTTGTCGAGTTCCAGTCCCCTCTGCAGCAACTGAAGCAATCCCTGTTCGTGGAGAAGGAGGGGGACCTGGTAGATTGTTTCCATATCATGCACACCAATGACCTGCTCATAGTCTACTTGGCAGCTTGAGGCGATCTTGCGTATGGTGTTATTGTCAAGAGACGTATCACAACGACAGGCAATCCATAGACCTGTTAGTTAAACTCATGCCTTAGGAGGTGCATTCTTACCAAATCAGGAATCATGCCAGCGCTTCGCATTTGCTTAATTGCATGTTGAGTAGGCTTCGTCTTCTCCTCCCCGTGAATTCTGGATTTAGAGTAAGTCTGAGCCCATGGATACTATGTCAAGTATGACGGCCTTGCTTCGGGGGCGCCATACAACAGAAGGAATTACTAACAATGGAACGAATGAGACATGGATATTGAAAAAGGATGAATCGGGGTCTCTGGTCAACTTGTGTCTCAGCTGTACCAATGCCTCTACAAAAGGGCTTGACTCGATATCACTAGTAGTTGTGGGTTAGCATTTGAAAAATCCCAATTCGGGGGACCTTGAAGACTGAGTGGGAAACCAGAGTGACTCTGATATCTTGCACCCAATTAGCTTCATCAAAATAAAAGAATACACATACCCTATTGTGCCACCCTAAAATCGGCCAGGGTTAATACCTGATTCGATGAAGTCATCTACTAGGTAATGATGGAACATACCAGCTCAACTAGCGATATAAATTAGCAGGAAGGCACAGGCAGTCAAGAAGAGGTGAAGGCATACTAATACAGACATCCGGTGCTTCGCCTGAGTTATCAACCGGGATATTGGCGACCCGTAATATCCAATCTTGGATCGCATCTGTAATATGAGGAACCACTTGCACAGTTCTGCCCAGATAATCTCCTCGTCGCTCTCGCTCCTAAAACCTTGTCAGCAACTGTCTGATTGCAATACAAATGGCGTTTGGGAATTTAAGTACGATGACAGATTGGTAGATTTTCCCCGTCGTGATGTTGTTGTCTCGAGTTAACTGAATACCAAGATAGCTACAGTACACAGTTAGTCTGAGTCTGCAAGGAATAAGAACTGAGAGGATGCAAAGTACCGTTCGTAATTTCCAAGATCGAGATCGGACTCGCCGCCATCAGCGAGCACAAAGCATTCGCCATGCCTTGATCAAAGCTGTCAGTGGAACAATTGACTAGTGTGCAAGAATCTGGCAAGTCGCGTACTCAAGTGGTCCAAGGGTACCGGCGTCGACATTAAGATAAGGATCAATCTTGATTGCCTAGAAAGTGATATGAGCATATGAGATACGTCCAGGTTCTCAAACTGCTAGGTTCTCGTACGGTAACCTTTAATCCAGCTGTTTTGAGTAGGAGACCGGCCGAAGAGGCTGAGGGTATTGATTAGACAACTCGATCGATAATTCGTGTTAATTCAATTGCCATACCAATTATGCCTACAGATAATTCAGATTAGTACGTTGCCTCTGATCTTAGATACACACCGATTCACAACGAGATAGCCATCGAAAAGTGAGGAAAAGAGCAGAGCCGCAAATACAACGAAGGAGTATAGAACAAACCTTTTCCAATCCCGGAGATAACACCACCGCTTACGAGAACAACGCGCATATTGGAGTAGTTGTAAGCGAGCTGCAACGTGATGAATTGAGGTCTGAAGGTGCAATTCGTGAAGATGACTTTTTAAGAAGATAAATAAATTTGAAAAGATGGAGGGGCAGATGCCTAAAATAGTAGGTGGGGTGAAGATGTACTTTCGTAGTACTCCATACTACTTAACTTAAAAAATCCTGTGCAAAAAGTGAAAAAGTGATTGCAGACCTACTAGTAGTAGGCAGGAGCACTCTACCTATCCTAAACTACCTAGTAACCAACCAATCTCCGTAGCATCAACCCACCATTATAGTGGGACACTCCAACCTTGCAAACCCACCTCTGTCCCGCCGCTGTATCGCCTTATATCACCATTCTCCAAATCGTTCTTACAGGCCATGGAGAAAGGTAGACGGCCAACCTTAATCAACCCGCGGGATCCATCAATGACTCCCGACTCAGAGGGACTTGAGGTTGTGCGCCCTCCACCCTATTCGAGCCCCTCTCTGGCTGAGCTGGATAGTGAGACCAACACATCTACAACAGCCACGCAAAAGGAATTCCCATGTTATCCAGGATTGCCGATGCTTGATTATAGACTCTATTCTCCGCCTCTATTTAAATTATCAAGTGATTCCACGATTTTGTCATCCAAAGCCGAGCACCTATCGACCAATGTCGGTGCCCTTGTGTCGCTCATTCGAGCACAGGCATCAGTGCCACCCAAGCCCCAGATACGGATCCATGGCACTCGTGGCCGAAAGGTTGATTTCGACATTCACCTAAATTTAATGAGCCTTCTGGTTCCGGATGACTATCGTCTGCGCCTAAATTACACTCGCTGCGTCGGCAACGGTGAACTTGCGTTCCGCGGTGGAGCCAAACCGGATGTGTTACCTGAGGTTGGTGATGGTGGAATAGAGGAGTGGTGTCGCCGATTTGTGCAGGATACAGCAAATGTGAAATCTTTAACACTGGAACGTGTCGTGGCAAACCTCGATGTTGGCTGGCTCGAAGGCCAAATCCGCACACTGATAGCATCGCTGAACTATCGTGGAGCTGTTGATGTTACTTTTCCGGTCACACATAACCGAGTCGTCATTCAGAATCCAGATAAAGTCAACCAGTTTTTTACAAATGTCACCAGTCTCTTCTCTGGAAAAAACAAGTATGAAGTTATTAAAGCTGTCTGGCCATTTGCAAACACCAAAAATGGAGAGCCCGGTCGCCGTTGTTTAGTCCAGACGGAAGAGACATGGTGGAGGGAATGGAGAGATCCTATTCGATATGTCATCTCCCAGAAAAGACAGGGTTGGGTTACGGTAGAAGACAAGCTGGAGGCAGTGATGGAGGGCAAAGGTAACGCAATGGAATCGATTGACTGGGGTCCTGATCAAGGGTTGCCCGTCTAGTAAGATGGGGGAAAATGACATTGCCACAACGTACTCTACACATATGGTACTATGGATCTACGACTTGGTTTTCGTTATTTCTAGGAATACGTTCGATGCGGTGAATTCCTTCCTTTATTACGCTCTTGCTCTTGACTCTTATATCTTACCAGTTTAAATTTAGATTGCTAATCTATTGGGAAAAGGTCAGCTAGTTCGCTTCGTGGATTGTACTCATAATACTTAAATACTATAGATTTATGTTTTATATAATATTTTTATTATGAATTAAAACTTTAAAAAAACCCTATTATAATACTATTATTATAATAGCTTAAATTCTTTCTTAACTTTAAAAAAATATAGTTCTTTGCTTAAAGAACTATAATAAAAACTAAATATATTCTTTTTTTTACAAAAACAGTAAAGAAATAATAGTATTAATATTAATATAATAATATATATTATTGATAATTTTAAATTACTAATAAAGCTCCTTTATAATCTCATTACTTTTTATACTTTTATTTTAGACATAACTTAGCTTGGTCTCCATAAGTGGATTTCTGTGCTGTGCGGTTTGATGCGGTATTACTACTAGGTAGTCCATCTCTGCGTAGTACATTTATATCCCTTACCTACCCTTTCCTACCTCAATTTCCAAATCGTCAACTTCTTTTATCCACCCTAGTCCTTTCCCTACCAATGGTCTAATAATTCTTTATCGAAACGGTTCCAGTCGTCTCAATGCTCCTCCGCCATGGCAGTTGGCGGGTTGTCACATATCTCGCATCATGCGGTAGATGAAGAAGCTAGGGCTGAGGTCGATGTCCTCAACTCCAGACTGGATAAGACTACCCAGTTAACAAAGAAAATCCAAGCGTGTCTTGGCAGACTCGAAACAACCGGGCAGAGCGTACGCGATGTTGCTGGCCCCTTGAACGGAGAGACTAGACGTCTCCAGACATTGGGAAATAGCAAGTCGCCATATCAAGACCCGATGTTTCTCAACACTGCTAATGCCTTGCAGATGTCGACTCCGTACTTGCCGCTATTGACCGCTTGCGAAAACCCGCCGACAGTAAGGATGACGAGGAACAGATCATTCGCGCAGGGCCCGAAAATACTGGCTTATCCAACTATTTGGCGTCCGTCAAACGACTCAGTAAATCCTACGCCGACATGCAGGCATCTAATTTACGGGCTAATCAGAATACCATGGCGGATTTGACTCGGCTTATCAAATCTGGGAACAATCAGTTAGAGAGCCATTTCGACAAGCTCTTGCGCGGCGAAACCCCACGATCTATTGAGCCTTTACACTTTATCACGAAAGACAAACCGTTTCCGGTTTTATCACAGGACAAGATTGCACGCCTGGGACTCGTCTATGCCCACGTCAATAGCACGCATCACAGCAATGGGCACGATTCTCCAGTTTCAAAGTTATATGCTGATATTCGGGGGCCATACCTATCCTCTTCTCTTGCAAATCTAGCTGCTGCTAGTGTCAATACCGCTAAGAAAAAGAATCCTGGTGCCATTTATCGGACGGGTACCAATGGTATTGGTACATATACCAAGGCGATGGAGGGCATATTCCTTGCCGAGTATGATAACATCTGTAGTATTTTTCAGCGTGAAGATTGGGGCCAGGTTTTTCAAGTAACATGCCAAGCAGCGCTCACAGAACTCGCACGAACTCTTCGTGAGCTGAATGCTCACATAAAATCACACCTTACGACAGACTGCTTCTTAGCATACGAAATTACTGAAATCATTTCTGGTCTGTCTGGGAATTTAGACACAAGGACTGGTGAACTCAAGAACTCTCTGGCTGCAGCGTTGAAACCCGTCCGTGAGACGGCCAAGGCCTCACTGTCTGAGTTGCTCGAAGAGGGCAAACGAAAAATAGGCAATCTCCAATCGTTGCCCTCAGATGGCGCCGCGACACCGGTGGTATCTGAGGTGATGCAGCGTTTACAAGCCATGGTGGAGTTTCTTCGTCCCATATCTAGTATCATGGTCTCACTTGGTGACGGAGGTTGGAAATCTGGAGTGTCTTCGAGTAGCCGCACAACAGAAGGCATCCCAACAATCACATCATTCGATATCGGCGCTGATGGTAGAGATATATTTGCTCATTACTGCCTAGATACTATCGAGGCGCTGCTAAATTCCATTGACCAAAAAGCTCGTGTGCTTCTCAGAAGCAAAGCTGTTGTGGGAGTTTTTATGGCTAACTGCGTTGTCATTATTGAACGTATGATACACGATTCAGATCTTGCCCCGCTCCTTGAATCTCGCCTGGAAGTGCTTGAGCAATGGCGGAAGAAGGCTACGGTCTCATATACCGACATTTGCAAGGATCTGTCCGTTCATTTATTTGACACCATTCATACAAACCGCACAAAACGTCCAACTTCTGGACATGCAGATTCCGCAGATTCCGCATCGATTGTTAAGGGATTGAGCAGCAAGGATAAAGATAAGATCAAAGAAAAGTTTACGCAGTTCAACAACGCTTTTGACGACATGGTATCACGCCATAAATCATACAATATGGAACGTGAAGTGCGGGCTATGTTTGGGCAAGATATACGCCAGAAACTACAGCCACTCTATGAACGATTTTGGGATCGTTACCATGGGATTGACAAGGGCAAAGGCAAATACGTCAAGTATGACAAGTTATCAATCGCAGCCGTGTTCCTTAGCTTGGCATCATGATGTATGATTCTGCTATAACCTTTTCATGATGCAGTTTGAGAGAGCACCACCAAACAATGGCGTACTAGAATACCAATCAACTTCTATAGTACTCAAGACAAGTTTGGAGCACACAGGCCTAAGTTGTCATGTATATGTACGACTATTGATATCGTGTTCACCCTTGGCTTTTGCCACTTGCAACTAGACGGACGTGAGCGCACAGCTCTTCATTCAAAATTGGCTACCTACACCGCATGTAAAGATAAATATTATTGAGAAGAGTCACTGATTATGGGGAAAAGCCGTCCTGTCGCCTTAGACCAATATTCTTCACTCTTAATTCTTGCCCTTCGCCTCACACCTATCCAACCCTAGATGGCATATCGGTAGTTTGGGTGATCTAGACGCCTATCCTCTTTAACCAGGACGTTTAATAGTCCTGGTGATACTCTTTTCTTCTATTCAGTTACACTATAAAATACGAGAGGAAGATGTCTAATCGTGAAAGATTTTCATGTCATTTATCTCTTTTACATACCTGTTTGTTATAAAAAGGGATACACATATTGAACTACCATGGTGGAACGCCATGAAACAGACCAACAATTGATTAGACTCTTAATGACGGGCCTATTATTGACTCTAAGAGGTTTGAGATTCATGTCTGCCATGAAAACCTCTTCCATTTCGCTTACAACATCTACATAGCATCATCCACTGCCAAATAACTTGTCTGTCCGACTCTTCCGTTCCCACACGATGGATCCGTCGCTCTTGCGCTTGAAATACAAAATCCTATGCTGTGGGATGAACTCCTCATCTGTCTGCTCACTCTTCCAGTGCTCCAATGGCTTCTCTCGTGCTCCCAAGAAACGATCCTCATAGCCAACAAGATAGTCACTGGAATTAATATTAGTATCCCAGCGTAATCGGTGCATCACGTCCATTGCGCTGCGAAACTTTCCAGCACCGGGTGGCTTGTTTGCAGATATTGTGTTTCCTCCCTTCGAGCGTGCTGGCCTCGGTTTC
Source organism: Hypomyces rosellus (assembly GCA_011799845.1). Lineage (NCBI taxonomy): Eukaryota > Fungi > Ascomycota > Sordariomycetes > Hypocreales > Hypocreaceae > Hypomyces > Hypomyces rosellus. Next base: position 1,622,007 of record WWCI01000001.1, read on the forward strand.
TGCCCAGTCCTAGAGTCCAAGTGTTCATCATTATCTCCCCCATATTCTATCTCGTCGTAGTCATTTTCTAGATCGTCTTCCGAATCACTATCACCAGGGTCATGGTCCCACCAATGCGTTCGATCGAGTTGCAGAGAGTTAACATCTCGTGCATGTGCCAGTGACGCAGCCATCCAGCAGCACTTGGAGTCATAGTACTTTTCGTCTCCACGAATACGTGATTCAAAGTCTCGCAATACTAAATAGAGACTCTCTCTACTGGTAGCAGTATTCGCGTCGTGTTTCTCGCCTGTCGCACCAATACTCATTTCAAGACCAATCAGGTAGCAGCCATGGTGCTCTGGGATTTCGTTATCTGGGCTGTTCGCCTCATCTTCCACAAACCTTGTTGGCCAAATGCGGGATATGAGGTCGGGTAGCTTTCTGTCAAGATCTGAGATCAATGGTTAATATTTGGACTTCACCAGACAATGTCTTTGTACATACCAACAAGTATAGAAACACATCTAGACTCTAACCAACCTAAGAATTTTCTGCCCTTGCTTGGTGATGATCCCCAGTAGCGAGCGTCAATCTTGACGTATGTTTTGAAAGATTGAAGAAATTCAGCGGCACCTCCGTCAATCAGGCTGGCTGTTTTTGGGCCCTCCAAACCCAAAAATTTCATCCATGACATCCCTTCTTGTGAAATCAGAACACTAGCCCGACTTAGCTCTGCAGCTATTGTCTTGACAGTTGGAACGGAAGCATTGAGTGTAGTATTCAGGGAGGGCGGGTGCCAGCCGAGTAGACAAAGAGGTTCCCTAAATGTCCGGTGATATTTGAGATCATTGTGGAAAAAGGGGTCAAAAACCATCCGCGTCTTCCAGTCAAAATCGGCGTAGTGATGAAAGAACGAGCTGACAATGTCGGCTGCAGATACCGTTCTTCCGTCTTTAGCGAGCATCTTGCAAACAGGCGCGAGCATGACGGAAATATTGATGCCTCCCAGAAAGCCAAACTTTGCAGCATACAGGCCTCTATTCTTAGCCCAGGCTTTGATAAGTAGATGGGCTACACGGTACGTCGACATGTCAGGTATAGACCTTCGTAAATAGTATAGATCGCGGGCAGGCTTGAGCTTTGATAGAGTAGAAAGTGGCAATGCAAATGCGGGATCTGACAGCGGCCGACTCATGACGTCCGGAAATCTACCAAGCGTTAAAACGATTCAATCGGATGATGCCACATTGGGCTGATATGATTCACTCACCGTTCAGCTACTGATGTTGCAGCACAGTACTGAAGATCAAATTTTATCCCATGGATCTGGATTTCAAGCATGGTCCCAGAGTTTGCTCTGACACGTCGCAGGATGGTGATGCCCTCGTGTGTAGCGTTCCTGAGCCTTTGTAAAGCCAAGGAAAAAAAAGTCTTTGAGCTAATGCTTCCTACACATAGACAATCTACATCAGACACGCTTGTCCAGACTCCAAGCCCAAATGAGCCTACGGGAATAAGGACAAGGCTGAGTCTGGTTCGCCTCTGAGACTCCGAATCCCCATGATCCGGTCCGAGAAGGGTCTTCTCGAGGAGCCCAAGAGCTGCCTTTCGCAAGGACTCGTCAGTTTGCGTCGGGAAGCAATCGCAGGATAATAGACAATCTTTCAGTTCTTCAAAGTTCGCTAGATATGGTGGTGCTTTGCGTAAACCAATTACAAGGCTTTGCTCCGCAGACTTTGTACCACCATCTACTTGACGGGCAGGCATAAGGAGACAACGAATACCCCAGTGATCACTAGCATACTCTTCCGGGCCGTCTCCTTCGATGGCTGTCCGCGACTGGCCAAATAAGTTGAAACCAGATGGGCGTAAATCGAGATAGTCATTCACTAGAATCCTGTCATATCGCTGTGGTCGATTATGATAGTCAGTCATCGTTAACCTTGAGGCGAGAGGGTTTGAAATCGGATCGAATGTTGCGCCTTGCTCTCCCTCATAGATATTGGAAGCGCTTTCTTGGCCTTTCATGGTGTTTGATGATTCACCTGAGCTGAGCCTGGTGAGCACCCATGTATCGTGCAGGCCTGCTTCAATAATAATGTCACCAACGTCGGTAAGATGTTGAAGACTTTGTGGTGATATGTCTTTTTCCTTCCGCGCCATCTCAATTGTATATGAAGATGTGGTCAAGTTGAAGTCCCCTGCAACGACCCAGGGATGATGTGAGAAATTGTTGGATAAATAATCAACGAGTCTCTGAATTTCATGCTTCCTGGCTGTAATGGCAGCATCGGAAAGTCCAGGGCGGAGATGACAAGCAGCCAACACTAGAGGCGATGGCTCTGATCCCTCACATCTATTTAGGCGCATCGTTGGGAAAGTAGCAATTGCAAACCCCTTGTTTCTTGGAGATGACAACAACTTCCACCGTAACTGATACCTGCTCAAGATGACAATGTTTAGCAGGCTGGGCAAGGGCCCAACGCCAGCTTGGCTCGGAGGCCCATGAGTTGAAAATGGATAGCGAGAGCATACTTCACGATCGGCGAGTAGAAATGAGAGAAATTGGTCCGTGACCTCTTGAAGCACGAGTATGTCAGCTGCAGCCCGGTCGGAGAGAATATTAGTAACCAGAGCAGGGTATCTGTGGGGACTTGGTGGCCATTCGAATTCTGCCAGGACATTATATGAGGCGATGATGAGATGGTCTGGACTTTCCACGGCAGTAGTAGCACTTGACGCTTCAGATAAATACTGCCATGAGCGATTCATCTGTACATAATTGCAAGCATCTTGTGGGTGGATGCTGAAGGCTTCTCCAGTATTCTTAGGCACACTCTGGAGAATCAAGCTATCGAATTTGGTATCTCGAATCACCGTCTGTGAGGAAAGATCAACGTGGCCCCAGAGTCTCATTTGTCGAGAGGCAGTAGTGTCGCCATCCAGAAGCGCTGGATCACGAATCAAAATCACGAGTTGTCCAGTGTGCCAGTTTAATGGGGTTAAAAGGCGCGCCTTTTCAAGAAGAAAACTGTGCCAATCTGAAAAAGAGTCTTCACTCTGGGCAACAGTCATGTGCAATTGATGCGTCTCATTCTCGAGCCATCCCAAAAGACAACGGATGCGGGCCGTCAGATCGCCCAGCCTTCTTGTGCTTGCGTCAGAATCGGGTTTGAGATAGATGGTGGAGCGTTTCTTATGCGAGAAGGCGTCAACGTGCTCGAGGTTGATCGAAATATCTTCTTGTGATGAGAGATCAAGTTGGCATATCGCATTGGCCACCTCGGAGAGATTGTCAGGCCCGACAAAAGGATAAATGAGATTGATATGCGGTGGCCATTTCCCGTAAGCTTTGTCATTGAGACTCCTCAGACGATTGATTGGATTCCACAAATGATTTGGTGGGATGAGGCAAAGGGCAGTATCATGAGACTCTGCGAAAGGCTGTCTGGCAGCCAACTTTGTCGACGACGCCTCCATCAGAGCAGTAGTTTCAATAAGACCCTGAATGATAGAAAACGGTTGCATACACGTTTCGTGTGCGGATATGATGAATCAATACAAAGAGTTGCGAGGAGAAGTCAATAATTATTTTAAAACTATATTTCTCTGACTCGAGATGCTGGACATGAGCAGGAACGAACCCGTTATTATATGTAAACTACTATACATAATAAGATAGCCATAATTTTTATTATTAAAAGAAATCCAATTTTTATTAGAAATGAGTTTTGAGCGGAGGAGAGGAGGAGAGGAGGAGAGGAGGATTCATACGGCGTGAGTCACTCTAGCAGCTCATAATTGGGATGGCTGTGTGAAAAATGAGTGAAGGCCAAAAATGCCTTGCAAAAATCTACCCTCTCCTTTGAGTCATCACGCAATGTCGCGAGGCAGACTGTACTTTCCCTAACGCGCTCTTATTGTGTCAGGTACATTCAAATCCGCAGTATGAAAGTGAGTGTTGATACACGCACACCCTTCGTAAAATCACACTGGCCGAGGAGGTACCTCAAGGTAAAAAGAAGCATCTCCCTGCACACCGTCTCGCACACTGTCTAAAGAAGTCCTTAACCCCTCCCACTGGAGCTGAGTACCTAGGTACCACCACTTTACGCGGGTCCCCTGAACGCGCTTCACGCGCTGTGCAATGTTCTATCCCACCCATCGCACATCATCCGTAGTTGATCACCTTCGCATTGCATCACAACTCGAGGAGAAAGCACAAAATGGATTCTTTTATGCTCCAGGATGAGGGTGTGCGCGACCGCATTCGCCAGGCGGAGGAGTTCCTGGACCCCAGTACGAGCTCTTATCTTGCTCTTTTAATCTTCACTTAATTCTCTGCTAACTTTCACCCCACCGCCAGACGATCCTCATGCCCGGAGTTATAGACCAGACATCATATTGATGCTACAAAAGAATCAACGGCGCTTGACTGTCAACTTGGATCATGTACGCGACCACAATGCCGAGTTTGCTCAGGATATATTGCAGCTGCCATTCGACTATGCCCTAGCGTTCAACCATGCTCTCAAAAAGATCGTTGAGACGATACCTCAAGCTCGACCCGATCAGCTTGCAAGGGATACTGTTTACTACTGTGCTTGGGCGGGAAGTTTTGGCCTCAATGCCTGCAATCCACGCACATTGTCATCCCAACATCTGAATCACATGGTTTCCGTTGAAGGCATCGTGACTAGGTGTTCACTCATTAGACCAAAGGTTGTCCGAAGTGTTCATTATAATGAGGCCAAGGACAAATTTCATTTTCGAGAATATCAAGACCAGACAATGACTAATGGAGTCACCACGTCCAGCGTGTATCCCCAGGAAGACGACGATGGCAACCCTCTCATCACCGAATATGGGTTCTGTACCTACCGTGACCATCAGACTGTTTCTATTCAAGAAATGCCAGAGCGTGCGCCTGCCGGTCAGCTCCCTCGTGGCGTAGATGTGATCCTGGATGATGACTTAGTTGATCGTGTCAAGCCCGGAGACAGGGTTCAATTGGTTGGCATTTTCCGCACTCTGGGTAACCGAAACACCAGTCACAATAGTGCATTGTTTAAGACCATTATACTGGCAAACAACGTGGTGCTGTTGTCGTCCAAGTCGGGTGGTGGAGTAGCTACGGCTACCATTACGGATACTGATATTCGAAATATCAACAAGGTCGCCAAGAAAAAAAACCTACTTGAACTACTCTCCCAATCTCTTGCGCCTAGCATCTACGGTCACGATTATATCAAGAAAGCCATTCTTCTGATGCTTTTGGGGGGAATGGAAAAGAATCTTGAGAATGGCACCCATTTGCGAGGTGATATCAACATTCTCATGGTCGGTGATCCGTCTACAGCAAAATCTCAACTACTACGGTTTGTCTTGAACACAGCTCCCCTAGCGATAGCTACTACTGGACGTGGATCTTCCGGTGTGGGTTTAACAGCCGCTGTCACCTCAGACAAAGAAACAGGAGAGCGGAGACTGGAGGCAGGAGCTATGGTCATGGCGGATCGAGGTGTTGTTTGCATTGACGAATTTGACAAAATGTCCGATGTCGATCGAGTTGCCATTCATGAAGTCATGGAACAACAAACTGTTACCATCGCAAAAGCCGGGATACACACCTCGCTCAATGCACGTTGCTCCGTTGTTGCCGCCGCCAACCCTATCTTCGGTCAGTATGACCCGCACAAGGATCCGCACAAGAATATTGCCCTCCCAGATTCGCTTTTGTCTCGATTTGATTTATTATTTGTTGTCACAGATGATATTGAAGATTCACGAGATCGGCAGGTCTCTGAGCATGTGCTTCGCATGCACAGATATCGTCAAGCAGGTACCGAAGAGGGTGCCCCTGTCCGCGAACAGACATCACAATCCCTTGGTGTATCTGCCAATAGCCAGACCGGGTCCCAGCGGCCAACGGACGTGTATGAAAAGTTCGACGCTATGCTTCACGCAGGTGTGACTCGCACATCAGGTCGAGGCTCGAACAAAAAAACGGAGATTCTAAGTATTCCATTCATGAAGAAGTACATTCAGTATGCCAAAACCCGGATAAGGCCTGTTTTAACTCAAGAGGCCTCGGATAGAATTGCCGAGATATATGTTGGCCTCCGAAATGACGAAATGGAAGGTAATCAGAGGAGAACGAGTCCTTTAACAGTTCGTACTCTCGAAACTATAATTCGTTTGGCTACGGCGCATGCCAAGTCACGGCTCTCAAATCGGGTTGAGGAACGAGACGCCATTGCGGCAGAGGGTATTCTGAGATTTGCCTTATTCAAGGAAGTCGTTGAAGACGACTCGCGCAAAAAACGTAGAAGGACACAAGTAGTTGGTTTGGTCTCGTCTAGTGAGGAGAGCTCGGACGACGATGACGGTGACGGCAATGATGGAGAGGTTAATTATCGTGGCAGTCGACGAAGTCGAACAGCATCTCGATATGCTGGCACTCGCTCACAGGCTGGGGTCTCTAAAACAAATGGAACAAATGGATCGGGAGACAAAAACTCAACTCAGCCAGAAGAAACAACTCTCGACAGCTCAAATGGTGCAAGATCTCGTCGATCTGGCCGGGACACTCAGCCAAGCCTCACGACACAGACTCAACTATCTTTTGCCTCATCGATGCGGGAGTCACAGCTGCCGTCTCAGACCCAGGATGAATCTCAAGTTGAGCGAGATCTAGTCAGTGAAGCAGCCAATTTAGCAATTGACGATGCCCCTATCGATCTGCAACGACTAGCTACATTCAGAACAGCACTGGGGCAGTTGCTCAATACCAGCCTTTTCGAAGACGATTCAGCTACGTTGGATGCTGTCATGGATGCTGTCAATGACAAAATCGGTGGCCGTGACGGCGGTGCTTTCAGCAAGACAGAGGCCATCAAGGCTCTCAAAAAGCTTGAAGATGCAAATCACATCATGTAAGTTCAGGGAAAGTCGTCGAATAGGGAAAGAAAACATCTGCTAACACCAGTTTTTAGGTTTGCTGATGGCGAAGTCGTTTATAAGATCTAAAACGATGGCACATTTGGAAGGGCTTGTTGTCGCATGACGCCAAAAGTCGGGTAGACATGGAATAAGATGCTTAGATGCACTGGCATGCTGGGCTAAATACACTGCAATTCAGCGTTTGTACTGGCAGCATGGGGCTGGGAATATCAATCAGGTGTCAAAGTTTGGACCAATTACTTTTGTCTAGGCCGAGTAATCTATATAGTGTGAATCATAGCCGTGCCTGGAATTCCTTGAGTCGATCGAGTACGCGTTGCTCGTTCCACGTCTCACCACTGTCTTCCTCCTGTGTTAATGTAGGCATACCGATTTGCTCAATGGCAAAACTGGCTGCGACAGAACCCCAGATAGCTGCGTCTTCACAGCCCTCACCACGAGCTAAAGCGACGGCTAAAGCACCAAGAAAAGTATTCCCGCCACCGGTAGGATCAACAACTTTTGAGTCGTCTTGGTGGTAGGCAGGGATCCAACGTTCAATGCCGGGATCAACCTCAATCTCCTCCCGAACCAGAAGCCCCTCGTCGTCCCGGAGCAAGTCGGCAAAAAGGGCACTCATGTCAGTATCTGGCTGCAAACCACCTCTTGTATAATCCTTGCGCCGTCTTGGTGCTGAGCTCTGGGGTTGACGTTTTCTTCCACCACTTTTAGCTATGTAGCACCCTTTGCTACCAGCACGAACGATGAGGGTGTAAGATTGCAGAGGCATACTTGCTAGAAGTTGCTCACATGCACGCTCCACTGCAGTGGTCGAAATTTGACCAGTGTCTGGGTCGAGGCCATCATCGCCCATGAATCCAGCAAGTTCGGCATGATTTGGGCTGCAAATATCAACATATGGCAGTGTGTTGGTGCAGTTCAAAAGTTCATCGGGGGTGCAGAGATCAGGTACTGGCTCCCAAATGAAAATCGGCTTTGTGTATTGGTCTGGTGGAGCGGTGGACCTGCGTAGCGACTTAATGTCTGTCACCAATTCCTGGCAACGGGTTGGTGAGCAAATGAGATGAAATGAGCGAGACTGCAGCAGTTCCGGTGTGAGATCGTCTGCGGTGATACGCTTCTTTGGCGTCAAATACTTGAACTCGCGTTTTTCCGCAGAGCCACCATACCCATTCCAGCCACGGGTAGTAAGACGATCCGGGTCACTACGAATGATAACAGAAGTGCCCCAACTATCTATGAGAGTGGATAGAGCCGGTGGAAAGTCAGAGCCTTTGTCAACAATCCATCCCACTGTTGAAGAGATAGGGGGTGGTGAGAAGAGACGAGCGCCAAGGGCCGAATAGGAGCCAGCACCACCGAGGATGTCCTTCACAGAAGGCGTGGGCGGAGTGAATTCGATATCATCTTCAGGAGAAGGATCAGCACCAGACTCGAAGGTGAGGGGGACACGACTCTGCAAGCTCTGGGAACATCTCACCAATGATAAACATGCCCAACGTGACAAAGTCTATTTTGACCTGGCGCTCCAGCTCTTGGTTGTTCTTATCCGCATCAGGGTTGGGTTGAGAAGTCATGGCCCGGTGTATTAGGGACTATCTGTCCCATTGGCATGTGGGGGATGGGATGATGTACTCAATGACTGTCCCTTGAGGTGAAGGAGTGTGATTATTATAGAAGCAAAGGGTTGGGAGAAATTTATCTTTAAACTACCCCAAATTTGCCAGCTTGCCGAATTCACTGTGTCTCCTGTTGGGCATGATAGATGTGAGAGAAATGTGAGTTGAGGATGTTCCGAACCAATAACGACCTGCTGGCTCATCGATGTGCCCCAGCAGCGTGAATTATCCACTGGTGTTTGAGTGCATTAGACCAGCTGCTTTATAAACTGCCCTACGACCTACCTGGCAACTACCTACCTAGTACTCTACTAAGCTTCCCTCCTCCCCAAAAAGAAGAATCCATGGATATGTCTTTTAGTAAGCCGCGGTATTTTGAATCATGGAAATGAATCTTTCAACAGACATACATGCATGACTCCATGCCCTATAGAAAAAGAAGAAGAAGAAAAGCTATTATATGATCATTGAGTGATGTACTCTCGCCAATATAGGTTAGGCTGTGTTGCCTGTCAGAGGACTTGTTCAGAGACGCCGCCTGCTAGGCAGACTATTCATTAGGCATCGAGCATATTGATTTCATCTTCTATGAGATGCCTAATACATCTATAGACTACCTAGGTAACTATTGCGGGTCGTGAACTACTTGGCAGGTAGCACTTTGGGATCCGCAAGCCAGTGCATATAATACTACAAACCATGACTACAATTACTATCTACTTTAAGGGGGAGGACACGCGCCAAGATCGACAGATTTTCAGTGCGTTTTCAGTGGTGGCTTGTGATAAAGGTACATTCTACTAGTAGGTATAATCCTAGGAACCCAGGTTCCGATTAAAATCCATAAATTTAGGACACGCAGATGTGGCGCAGCATCCGCAGTGCCCCAGGTACCTTTCTCTTCCCAGTACCTCAGGGGGTAAGCAACGCACTGTACTGTGCCGAGTAAGTTAGAGTGCTACACCCCTCACTCTCGCTGAGACGCCAAGTCATGGTTTCATGTCTTTCCTACATGTACCACAGCTGTCGCATAGAGCATATCAGACCTTCACCAAGTCGTGGCCGTCGTCAAGCTGCGCCTCGTGGATACTCAAGCTGGAATACGTTTATTGACTCTTCTTCAGTTGATTATAACTTAGCTGAAAAATCACACTGGTTTATGACGGCTCTACACCATGGCGACGCAGAATCATATGCACAATCTAACGACACTCCTCAAGCGGTACGGTTAGGCCAAACCGGAAGGTCGGTCTCTCAGCTGGTTTGAAGCACACTAACCTATTAAACAGGCTTGAAGCTGCAACATCTCGACTCGAGGATATAGCTTCCGCGACTGAGCTTCCGAAGGACGTACCTAGTCGTGGAAAGGCCGCTGTAGTTGCGCAGGGCGCCTCAGTTACGCCGCCAGCAGCTCCTAAACAGCTAGACGAGCCCCTTCCCGAGTCGATTGAAGACTTTGATGTCTTTCTCAACACCGCCGTTGATAAATATGTCAAGCTCAGCAATGATATCGGTGGCCTCGTTTCCCAACAAGTTCGTAATCGACATATTCTTGCTGCTAGCTGTGGGTTTTTCTGGCCAACTAATCATGCTGAAATAATTCTAGGCAGCCGAGGTCCTCAAGGGTTTCCAAGAACAACGCCGATTCTTGTTGATTGTGACAAAAGCGGCCAAGCCTGAAACATCGGGCGCTGTCTTCCAGGATCTCCTAAAGCCCATCAACGAAGCTATCATGGCCGTGACCGAACTTAAGGAGGCGAACCGTCCCGATCCATTTTACACTCATTTATCCTCTGTCGCTGATGGTGTTATAATGTTGCATTGGGTAGCCGCTGATAATCGCCCTTATAGTCATGTTGAGGAGTCTCTCGGCTCAGCCCAGTTCTTCGGCAACAAAGTACTAACGGCGCAGAAAGACAAGTATAATCAATACGTTTGCCACCTTCCTATACCAAATAGCTGACGTTTGCTCCAGGGACCCTAAGCAGGTTGAATGGATGCAAGCATTCTACCAGGTTTTCCGTGACCTTGCCGCGTATATTAAACAGTATCACGCCAATGGCGTTGCTTGGAACTCTAAGGGCGGACCAGCGGAAGACGTTGCCAAGATGATTCCTTCTACCCCGAGCCAGGATCCTTCCTCTGCAGCTGCTTCAACTGAATTGTCCAGCGGACCGCCTCCGCCACCTCCACCGCCCCCGCCGCCTCCAATCCTTGAAATCAAGACAGAAGCCGCCTCATCTCCTAGTTCATCTGGAGGCTTCAATGCGGTATTTTCAGAGTTAAACAAAGGAGAATCTGTAACCAAGGGTTTGCGAAAGGTTGACAAGTCTGAAATGACACACAAGAACCCTGCTCTTCGTGCGGAATCAACTGTTTCAGACGACTCTGCACGAAAGAGCCCGGCCCCAGGGAAAAAGCCCAAGCCGGAGAGCATGCGGGTTAAGAAGCCGACTAAGAAAGAGCTCGATGGCCAAAAATGGACAGTTGTATGTCATCCTACCAAGACGGTGGGAGAAAGCCGAGGCAAGCTAATGGATAATAGGAAAATTACGAAAAGGAACCCCAACCGGTAGAAATTGAAGCCTCCCTGACACAGTCAGTGCTTATTAGCAGGTGTAATAATACTACCATCATCATCAAGGGCAAGGCAAATCAAATCACTGTTGAAAATTCTACTCGGTTATCACTCGTCGTCGATACCCTTGTCTCAACTGTGGATGTAGTCAAGGCTAATAACTTTGCACTGCAAGTACTTGGATCAGTGCCTGCTGTCATGCTAGACCAGATCGACGGTGCCCAAATCTACTTTAGCAAAGAAAGCTCCAGCACCAAGATTTTCACCAGCAAGTGCGCGGGAATCAACCTCAACGTTATCTCTGGTCCAGAAGATGATTATAGAGAGGTGCCACTTCCATCACAAATCTGCTCCTACTATGATGAGGAGAAGGGTGATTTAGTAAATGAGATTGTGGCTCATGCTGGTTGATGGCATTGGAATAAAACAGGGGATCTATGGGTTGAACATCTGTCCAAATGGATTCATATAGCTGCACTTTTAAATCACTTTGGGCCATAGAAGCATAACGAAAGGTAGATTTCTTAGATTTCTATGTCTATAAACTGCAATCTTGGTGAATCCTGACATGATGAAGCCGCCGCCATCTAATACTGCGGTCCTCTTGTTTGCCTATCTATATCCCTTCAGTTATTAATCTGGTAGCTGAAATATGCTTGATTTTTTTTTATAAGGAAATGAGATTGCAGCATCCCAAGATATCGGAAGACTTGGAAAGGGTATTGAATTCAAGGAAATATACAAGCCCTTGTAATGATCACATTTATAATCCATTCCCTGGTACAAATTCGAACACCTTTTTAATAAAAAAGACTAGAACAGCGCCTTGCTATTGATAATCGTTGGGCCAATCTATAACTTGGCCTTGGGAGCTTCGATAGTGGGAGCTAGGAGATCACGCATGTCGTTGGCAGCCTCGTTGAGGTAATGGCTCATCTTATCACTTCCAAGATTTTTGGAAACGATGTTAAAGTTGATGCTAATTAAACATTAATAATGTCATCCTCACTTCCATGATGATCATCAACCATGACTTACCTGTTCTCGTTGATCATGTAGGCAATTCCAAACCCACCATCAATAACCTGGCTCCAGCCATAGCCATTGAAATATTCGGAGCTGAGCTGTGATGTAGAAAGATACCAGGATGATGAGTATCCATAAGCAGGATCCTTATAGATAGCTGGCAGTTCCTGGCCAGACTCGAGCAGCTTCTTCAAACCAAAGAGATGGCGATCAACACCCTTGCCATCAGAGGCAGCGGAAATGTACTCGATGTGGGCATTGGTGGCCTTGCGGAAAAGCTCAACTCGTGTCTTATCATCCATGGAGTCATCTGCCATGGAGTTGCACCAAGCAACCGAATCGTCTGAGACGGTTCGGCAAGTCTCGGTACGCCCTTGCTGGAAACGGCGTGTAGCAGCAGATTCGTAGGTAGGACGGTTCTTGCCGTACATCTTAAAGTAGGCCAATTGAATAATCATCTGGACATAGGCGTCGGGCGAACACTTAAACTTCTTGATAAGACCTTTTCCATAAGCTTGGTAAGCTTGAACAGCAAGCTGGTGCTGGCCGATGACATTGTGAAAGTCAGTGATGGCACGTTCAATGTCTTCTCGAATCTTAGGGGTGAGGTCAAACTCGATCAACTGGGGATCAGGCAGGTCGGGGCGGACCGTAGGATCTGAGAAGTCAAGCTTATTGCCGAAAATAAGGCCATTAACGTAATCGTTCAGGCGGTGTGTGGGGGTGCCGTCCATCATGGAGTGCTCGCCCATGAATCCCGAAGTACCATTGTCATTAATGATAAACTGCAGGGGCTTGTCATACCAACGGTTAGCGCCATCACCATGCCAGTACTGGTGAGCGCGTTCCTCCAGAGTTACAGGTGAAGCATCGTCAAGGCAGACGATGAAAGAGGCAGCCTCGATAGCTTCTAGAGTCGCCTTATTCTGAGGGCTCGCCTGAAGGAGGACATCGCGAGCATCGGCCCAGATATCACGGTTCTCGGAAGTTAAAGCACCGACAGCAGGTACACGCTGGGCAATCTGGTAGATTCGGTTAAATTGATGCTCGAGCTCAAAGGCGTTGAGCTGTTTGCCACCAACTTCGTGGGCAACCTTGAAAAACTGGTTCTTGCGGATGACCACAATGTGCTTGTGTTCAGTGTGTGAGAATTTGACGGGATAGTCGGCAGGTCGAGCTGCAACGCGGCTAGCATTGAACATCCACTTGTAGCTGTCCATACAGATTGGGAGCTTCTTCATGTACTCGGGCTCAAGAGAGCCACCGTCGACCAGCTTCTTGAACTCCAAGGCAGCGGTCGTGATGGCTGCCGCACGCTTGGCAGGATCGCGGCGCTTGCGATCATCGCGGTGGGAATAGAAGTAGCTGACGTAGGGTACAACAGGGTCACGGTAGGCAAGATAGGCGGCATCATTCCACCATTCATACATCCAGTTCTTCGTCTTGGGGTCTTCGCGCCGTGCAAGAAGCTTCTCCTGAAGTTTGCTACCGACGCCTCCAGGTTTAATGAAGTCCTCAATGGCAGTCTTGCTCGCTTCGTATTCGGCCGTGGATAGTATAGGATGCAGACTCTTAAGATATCTCTTGGCGGTTTCTTCGAGAGTCGGTACGGGTAAACGAGGAAGCGATTCTTGGAACCTCAACATGGCACCCTTAGACTTGTCCTCAACATACCCTGTAGATGATCGCATTAGATTCATTATATTCATCCAAATGTATGCAGATCAGTCGCAGTAGACGCAACATTGAGGCATATAGGGGGGTGTTTGAAACATACCAGAGGGCAGTGAGCTATTGCTTCGCTTGGTTGAAGCCATGATTATGGGATGTCGCTGCTGTCGAAAGGAAAGTGGTTAGCCGAGGGATTCCAAGTGGGCACAAGCCGAGTATATATAGGTGGGAACATTTGCCCGCCACCGCAGCGGCTATAGCAACGACATAGTTAGGAACCAGGGGATCACCAACCGTGGGCACCGTAACTCGTCTAAGGAGATTCCTTGATGCGTGAGAGCGAATAGACGCCAACATTGCCATAGGCTCTCTCTCTCGAGGAAACAGAAAAGAGAGAAGAGAGGTGGTTAAATTATATCGGTCGAGGGAGTGTCCGCTTAGCAAACACAAAGACCGCGGCGCGTTTTTTTTTATTACCCTGCTTGGTTTTGCGAGCAACTCGGACTCCGTCTGACACTGATCACCCCTAGTCAGATATGTATTAATAAGTTATGCTGAAGGGTTGGCTGCTTTGACAATGGGGAGATGGTGCCACATGCTCGGTTATGCGACGAAATGGCCGGCGTGTCCACCAAGGAGTGACCAAAATGGTGCTTTCCATTCGACTCCGACCCCTGCTCTGCCTCGTTCCTGCCTCGATTTACCCCGGAAGCGGGGCTCCACCAGCCGAGGTTATTGCAAAACTTACCGGTGGAAAAACCCGAGAAGTCTCACATGTACCTTGATGGTATCTTGGAGAACGAGACTTGTACAAAATGGGCAAAGCGTTAATTAAAAGAATCACGGTCATGCTTCAGAATATCATCTTCTTCCCCAAGCCCGAGAAGTCATCCATCACACACATATAGTTTAGAGTTGAATTGATTGGATGCGTTACTTATACATTTAGCTTCCGCTTCCGCTCATCCGCTCAGTCCTATTTTGTACTGGATGAAAGGCACATGCAAGACATAAAGCCTGGGCTCGCTGTTAACTAGGCTTCACAGGCTGTATTGCATGTAACTACCTAGGCATGTCTGGTAGGCGAGTTCACTAATAACTCGTGGCCCGTTCAGTTCTTAATCGTAGAATCGGTCCTATGTTGCCAGCTCGTTACGAGGCTGTTCTTTGTTTAATCACTACTTTACCATGCCGGGTGATTGGTAGTGCTATACGGAGTACATGTTGAACTACAACACAAGCAGGTTGTATAAATACAGAACTTGAACTAAGACCGCACCAAAGACTCAAGATTAAGATAGTACATATCCCCAACTCCCAGCTCCAGCACCTGGCGGGCAACTGAATCACATCGCCCAGTTCCTGGTGATATGTCGAGTCCCGAATCCGCCATTGTGTCCTATCATACCCAATCTGATCTGCCTCACCCAATTCTTTCTAATAACCATTTCTTACGCCTCGAAACTCTTGATCTGGCTGTTGCTGCTTGGCGGCTGTGCTGACTGACCTTCACTAACTGTTTGGAAGCTTAATTTATCGCCATCAATAGCAACGTCCCGAGCCATTCGCGCCCCTTGCTCTCCGCCAACCCCCGCTGCCGTTTTCAGGGACTCCTGAACATCTCGCACTCTTCGCCTAAAGGTCAACCTATCCAAGAATAATTGTTGTCGGCCACGTTCTAATTCTCGTCGTTCTTCTCGGAGTATGGCCTCCATTTCATTGAAGTATTTGAGCTTCAGTTCCAGTTTCTGAAGCATCACATTGGCAGCTGCTGAGACTAGCCGTGTCATCTCTCGTTCCTCATGGGATGCAAATCCCGCAGAGCGAGCTCCCATGGATGCCAACGCAATAGAAGCCAGAGAGGTCTTAGTAGTCGTGGTCGTGGTTGTGGTTGTAGTAGTTGTTGCCACATGCCGAACATCCACATCCATCGATTCGCTCTTGGTTTCTTGCAAATCCTTTCCGTTGGCTTGCGTTTTCTCTCCAGACTGGCCAGAACCGTCAAGTTGCCTGCGCAAATTTCGCTTTAGCTCATCGGCAGACTTGTTGGCAGCGGCGGCAGTACTAGCAGGATCAGCCAGACTGGCCAAGAAGCCTACAACAGACATGACAGGGTTGTCAACTTGACTGAAGGGAAGATGGCCATGCTGGCTACCCAGCATTGAAAGACCAGTCGGTGCATTGATTGGCGCTTCCGAGTCTAGATACTTTTCTTCAATGTCAAGCTGAAGGAACTGCAACACACACTCTTCGCGCGTGCGGGTTCCCACGTGATCTGCAATCTCCCCCCAGTCATCATCAAATCGCTCAAGCCCTTCAAGAAGACGCAGGATTTCTGCATCCGTCCATGGTGCATCGCGATCCAAAATAGACGTGTATGTGGGGTTTTCCATTTTCGAGTACATGCTTGAAGTGTGGTTTGCTGGTAGTCGTCCCTCGGTGAAACAGTTGGGGCAAAGGTCAAACTTGGCTTTAGAATTTGGATCCGTCTGGGTGCTGTGATAGTAGATGCGTGTGCAATCGTTTCCACACTGATGACAGTTGACCTTTGTAGTGGGTGGCTTGATGGCATCTTCTGCAGCTGTAACTCCGTTGCTGGCTGAGGCATCGCCGTTTGCTTTATTTTCGGACTTGTTAACAGGCGCTCCTTTAGCACTTGCTTCGTAAATATTCCGCCCGATCTCGAGATTCAGATCGGCTTTGGCAGGAGCGATAGCGTTCGACTTATTCTCGGTGTCATGATTCTTCTTTCCTTCCAAAACAACGGGATCAGCAGAAGGCTGCCACGGCTGAAGTCCACGAGGAGTATCACATATGATTTTGAAATGTCCTGTGAAAGGAGGTCCAACATGAGACGGTCGTTGATCTGCATCAACCTGTATAGTATATGGTTAGTCAAAAATCCGACAGCAGGTAGGGATAATTTTAGGTACCTGATAGTTGATCAACCCCCATTGCTCAAGAAATGCGTGCACGCGCATGATGGCGCAAACGTCACCTGCCAGGTTTCGTCGGCATGCTGTTACAGTTAGGTATTCGACCGGATTGAGGCGATATGTATTAATCATGAAATCTCGATAGTCCTTGTAAACAGCTGGCGTTTTACTCCTGTTACGGTTGTTGAAGAATTCTGCCATGGCCTTGCGCTCGATGTCATGGATATTATTCATGTCAAACCAAGTGCTGTAGCTTGGCAAGACGATTGCATGGGTTTGTGAGATTAGGTGCTCTCTGGCTGCAGATTCGACAGCCTCCTTCGACTTGGTATCTTGACCATTGTCTGCAGCAATTGTACCGTCTCCCGAACCGGGTACGTCCTTGGACTCCTCAGGCGCATCCCCCATCTCTTCATCAAGACGCACGGCGCCTTGTGCGGAACTGCTACCTAGTGTGTTAGGCGCATCATTGGATTGCGCATTTAATCGAGCGGCGTCGTCATCCTGCTTGATGTTGTCATGATTCGCAGAACTTTCGGACATTTGGATATCTACTGTCTCTGCTCAGTGCCTGTGCAATGGAAAATCAAAATGCTTGAAGCACAAACCTTGACCATCTCCTGCAGTGGGGTTTGATTGCAACGGTGGTTGCGCAAGTATGGCGTTGCTGTTTGGCGATGCAGTATTGCCAGGAGAACCATAAGTCGCATTGTCATCCATGGCTATCGCGTCTCGCTCCTGCGAGCAATGGACTTTGGGAATAGCAGCACAGGGGAAATATTCTAAGTGACGCGTCACAAATCCGGTTGCAGATAAATAATTATCCAAGTATCTTGACTTGGATTGAGCTTTCAACAAGACTGAAGTAGTAGGTACGGCGATGGCTTTGCGAGGATGAGCCGCGTTCGAAGAAGTTTGGCGCGACAGGGACAAGTGCGCTTCGTACAATTACACATACGCACGTGACCCAATGGCCTAAAATCACGTGACCAACGTGTGTGTTAAATCTAAGGATTAACAGCACTTGCTGAGCATTCGCGCTTAGTAAAACCCCCTTGCTATAGACGTTGGTAATGCCCTTTAGCAAGGGAAGCAATATGATAGCATTAGTATTATTATTTATATATATAAAAATTACCGACTTGATACCTGCGTAGAGAAGTCGCATCTTGAGGACGCTGCTTAACATCATGGATCACACTTACTAATAGTACTTCTAGTAGGTAGTATAACATAAGAGGTAGTACCTATATTAGTATGAGTACTCACACCAAGACATAATTGAAGTGTTGGGATCCTTTAAAGAAACAAAAAAAACTGGCAAATGTCACAAATCTAGAATCCATATGTTGCCATATGTTGAGTACCAAGGTACCTTGAGCAAGCAAGTTGCTTGCTTACCATGCGATTCATGCTCCTACAAGGGCACGGGGGGAGCCCCACCAAGAGCCGGGCACAATGGCCGAGCCACGTGATGGGGAAGCTTCCGAATTCGCAACCGAGGGCCGTGTCAAGCCGTCGCCGTTATCCTGAATACCTAGACTTTTGAATGATTTGACATTGCATCTAGGTTCTGCCGGTATCATCACAATTATCTCATTATGAATTACGCAGCCCGGCAACTTCTTACAAGGCGCGGTGGTGTGTTAACACCATCGCAGTTTCTTCATAGGTATACTAGAAGCCGGGCGCTCTCGACGCTGGCCGTCTTGGAGCAACGCGATGGTCGATTGAGCAATGGGTCTCTCAGTACCTTTACAGCGGCCAAAGAGCTTGGGGGTTCCGTTCATGGCTTTCTGGCTGGAAGCAATGTCAATACCGCCGCTGAGCAAGCAGCAAAGGTCGATGGCGTAGAAAAGATTATTGCCATCGAGAATGTGGCATATGACAAGGTCGGTTGCCTAATAAAATCTCCCCTGCGCTATCGTCATTGACAGGTTGTTTTATCAGCGGCTTCCCGAAAACTATGCTTCATTACTGGTTGAGAATATCAAGAAGGGCAATTACACGCATGTAATTGCCAGCCACACGGCGTTTGGCAAGAACGTCTTGCCGAGAGTTGCTGCCTTGCTGGACTCACAGCAGATCTCAGATATTACTTCCATCGAAGGCGAAAGTACATTCGTGCGCCCGATATATGCTGGAAACGCTATAGCCACCGTAGAGTCCTCTGATGCTGTTAAGGTCATTACTATTCGGGGCACCGCTTTTGCAGTCGCCACCCCTGAGCAAGGCTCTGCCACAATTGAAAGCGGCGTAGACCCCAAAATCGAACCATCTAGCGAATGGATATCTGAGGACCTGGCAAAATCTGACCGACCGGATCTCGCCACTGCCAGCAAGGTCGTTTCCGGCGGACGCGGACTGAAGTCAAAGGAAGATTTTGACAAGATCATGCTGCCCCTTGCTGATTCGCTTGGCGCAGCTGTTGGCGCTTCTCGAGCGGCTGTCGATAGTGGATATGCGGATAACAGTCTTCAGGTTGGACAAACTGGCAAGGTTGTCGCACCTCAACTGTATATGGCGGTTGGTATTTCAGGAGCCATTCAACATTTGGCAGGCATGAAGGATAGCAAGGTTATTGCAGCCATCAACAAGGACCCTGAGGCGCCCATCTTCCAGGTTGCTGATGTAGGTCTGGTTGGAGATCTTTTCGAAAAGGTGCCGGAATTAACCGAGAAGATTAAAAACTCTTAGGAAGCTATAATACAATCAAAGCCCCTTAGTACTCAGCTAACCACAGAGAGCATGTCCTCTGTATTTGTAAATTTTTCCCTCTCTTTTCCCTTAGCCCGTCCGCGGTCTCTTTCTGCTCTATCTATCTGCAGCCATTGGCCCCACGTAACAGCACGAGCAGCAGCAGAACCAATGTCCTGTTTGACTGCATCCCACCCACCCATGTTGTTTTGACTGTGGTATGCATCTAGAAAAGCAGCTCCAGACAGCCAGTCTTCGACGATGGTATCGCCTGTAGCAAATGCATCATGCATTGTAGAAGCAATTACTCCAGTCGGTCCTCGTTTAACCCAGCCAGCGCAATACATTCCTGGGACTTGTTGAGTGTCGACACTTGAAGGTGTATCGTGATAGACGAGGCGCGTCACTCTTCCCAATCCATCGTTTTTTACTATGCCCCGCTGTTCGTCAAATTGGATGCCGGCATCTGTAAAACCCGGGAGTGGCATTGATTTATACCCGATAGAACGAAACACTACGTCCGAAGGTATTGTAATCAACTTTCCCGTAGGCGTTACAGGCGACTTCGGGTCGAAAGGAGCCGTCAAATCAGTTACTTCAAACTCTGTACCCGCAATGACCGAAGGATTTCGTTTGTTACCAATGAAAGCTGTTGGGGACAGGCAGCCGTCAAGAGACCAAGACCTGGGTGTGGCCTCAACACCCCTCGAAGACCCTTTCAATAGTACTTCCATGAGCCTTCTCGGAGCCCGGGGCAGGGTATTGACATCTTCCGGTATCAAAGAACGATTCACTGGGTGGAATGATACCTCGGCAAGTTTCATCAACTCGCGCACTTCTTTGATAGTGAATGCTGCCTGTTGGGGGTGGATCAGCTTGAAGGTGCTCCATGGAGCGATTTTGTTCTAACGATTCACCCACCTGCATGGGCCCCCGTCTCCCAACCACATGTACTCTCCGGACTCGATTTTTAGCTAGATGCGCAAGCGCATGTTCGGCAATGTCGGTTTTTCTCAACACATTTATATCTTCCAGCAGCATTCTTGCGACATCCAGGGCGACGTTGCCTTGACCAATGATGACCGCTTCCTCGCCTTGCAGGTCCGGCTCGAGGTTTGCACAATCAGGGAGACCATTGTACCAACCTACAAATTGGCGGGCCGAGTAGATGCCGCCAAGGGTTGATTCACCTGGGATCCCTAATTTTCTGTCTTCCGATGCCCCGTATGCGAGTAGTACCGAGTGGTAGTGGCGTCTGAGAGATTCCAGCTGAACAACGCAGTGGTCCGACATGTGACCTGGAAGATCCACAGAGACATTACCCAGGAACCTGAAATTGGGTGAAGATGCAACTGCTTCAAACTTGTCCTGGCAATTCTGGTTCTACAGTTAGTGGTTTTATACTTATACGTACCTGCTCTTGGTCCATGGGCAAATACCTTAACCTCCGGATGGTCTGGCGCGACACCGTGACGCACTAATCCAAATGGAACTGGCAAAGATTCATACATATCAATCTGTGCTTTGGGTATCTTGCTCATTACTCTGTATGCAGTATAGAATCCGGCAGGACCAGAGCCAACTATAGCCAAGCGAAAAGGCCTATCTAATTGTCGTGGACTTTTTGCCAATTCTGAGAAGCCCCTCGTGACAGTATACTTGATAACCTGCGTATAAGTGGGAAAGACCCGCTTGTGGTTACGAGAGAGCATCGCGAAGTATTATGGCCATGAGCCAATCGCTTTCATGACTGTAGTTAGATTTAGGATGTATCTATAGGTAGATTACAAGGATGTTAAATTTATCTAGCGTGCTGACTGAAGATCCAGATCGAAGAGTTGATGGCTGCATTCGGATTCCCGATTATTGCTGTGGCAACCAGGGTCCAACCTCAGCTGAAGCTGACATAACATTCTAGCCTCACGTCATGGGAAATCCCCTTCTTTTGGTGTACCTGCATGAATTGAACATTAAGACGTAAAAGTATTCCAGAGCCGGCATTCCAAGAAGGCATTTTGCGCCTTGTGTCGTATTGCAATCGAGTCCCAGAGACCGAGACGATCTTCTCAATGGATGCTTCTCCTCCCTTTTTGTATGGCGCTCACCAGCGCGATTCGCGCTTTCCTCCAACCTCGTTTGATCCAAAGGCAATTACTCGCGCAAGCTGGGAGCCCAAGGCGAGGAAACCTCAGCCAACAGGCCCACTGGTATCGTTCAATCGACACCCTGAGTATGTCCCTTCGCCAGTTTGCAACTCATGAATTGGGTAGTTGATACGTGTCTAGTGCTCATGCTGCCCTTCAACCCCGAACAACCCAGCATACACCTTTGGGACGACGGACCAAGGCATGGATCAAATGGCTGCGCCGATTGCAGCTTGCTATGCGTCTGCTGCAGCTCATTGGCGCCGCTGGTGTTTTGGTCCTCTTTTCACTGTTCACAAGAGTTGATACACCAACTACCTGGGCAGTACGAATCATGGTATGATTATAAACTTCAGCAGCTTAATACCCTTGAATCCATGCTGCTACGTATGGCTGAATAGCGTTCACTAACATATCCTCTAGCAAGCGGTGACAATTCTTCATTGTTTCTATGCTACGTACCATCTTTCCCGTGAGGCTGCAGGTCGTACCCCGGCTTCATCAGCCGCTTACCAGTTCTTCGCTATTACTGTTGACTTACTTGCTACGGTCGCTTACGTTTTGGGTGTCCTTGTGGTTCGCGGAAAAGCAAAGAGCTGGGGTACTGTCCTCAGCGACCAGAGCCTAATGGACTACTTTATCCCCGCCACCTACTATGGCATGATGGGCACAAGCGGCCTTCACTTCCTCACGCTATCCTCTTCGATATGGCTGGGCTGGATGTTCCGAAAGATTAGCCTCTTGCCGCCCGATATGAACCCCCTGGAGGATCATTTAACGGCTCGACCTTTCCACAAGAGGAACAAGTCATCTATGTCGACCGCAAGCACTATTGTCGATGGCGAGAAGAGGCCCTGGACACAGGGCGACTCCCGACGTAATTCTGTTCAGAATTCATCACGGCCTTCTGCAGTTTCTTTTATGGATACCCGGACACAGTCTCGTGATTCAGTGGATAGCAAATTTGCCAGAGTTAACCTTCCAAACAGGCAATACCAAATTATTGCTGGGAACTCTCCAAGAGACTCAATCTCTTCCATCAGAACTAAGCACTGGTCATTACCTGAGTCCTCTCACCGAGGCTCTTATGCAGAGATACCTCTCGCTGAAGCGGATTCGACGCAGCCTGACCCCCCACCTCACGGTGCCAACGGGGGACGTGCCGCCAAATTCACTGAAAGTTGGATGCCTTCCGACTCTCTCATATCGAGAACAAATCAGCGTCACCAAAATATGGCAGTTGTTGACCAAGGGCATAGATCCCGAGGCTCTAAGTCGTATTCAGCATTGACTCAACCATACAATGTAGACGAATATTCATCAGACTCGGATTTTGAAGAGAAAAACGGAGCAGATCATTTTGTCGCAGACTCGGATCAGTTTAACTCACCACACCCAAACCCTTTGCGATCAAATCCAACTTCCCCTGATCAAAATGTCGGACGCGCCAAAAGGGCAATCCGCCCATGGGATTCTGCCAGGAGCTTAGACTATGGTTTTTTATCTGAGATCAACCCCGATGAAAGACAAGTGAGTACTAGCAGGGACATTGCAGACGAAGGGCTGGAGTTTGAACCGCGTCAGAGGGATAGTTCTATTCAGCCTGAAGAATTTTTTGCCGTATCTTATGGTCAGGTGAGAAGTGGAACGCCTCCCCTTTTAGTCGGGACTGGCCGCAAGGTCTCGGGTAACGACTTCGCCTCCAAATACTCTTCTATTCCATATGAGAGACGCAACGTCAGCGGTAAAATTGCCGAGGAAGGCCGCGCGGGTGGTAGATATCTGTGATGGGATTAATTTGGTAAGTTGTTTTCTTTTCAGACGCAGGGATGCATTGCAAGTTGTAAGAGTATGGTTCATTGGAAAACTGGGTAATCAACTGGAGGATGTCTATTTACTACACATGGACAAACCTTGGAGACGTATGATAATGGCTGGTTGGGATATTGTAAATGAGGTGTACGAGCTTTGCTGATGTTACGAAACTATTCAAGAGTAATGAATTAAAAACATATTGGGTTTAGTTATGAAACAGGCTCTCATGGCATCCTAAAATACATCAAAAGTCATGTATATACTCCTGCCACATGGCTGTAGTGCTGCTCTCACGATCGCCATTCCAACCCGTCCCGTCCCAGGATTGCAGCCGGGTTAGGTGTCTCATTGTGGGACGACCGTGGGGACAATTCCAAGGTTTGTCCAGTTCTCCCATATGCTTCACAAGTCCATACATTTGGTTTCTGGTCAAGGCTTTTCCAATCATGACACTACTTCGGCAGGCTCTCATGGCCAGCATTTTCCTCACTTTAGAGGGTCGGGGTATTTGTGAGGATTCAGAAGACTTCTCCCCTAGAAGCGAAATCAATTCTTCCAAATCTTCCAAGCCAAATGTTGTTTCACGACTCAATGGCAGAGCAATTAGCTGGCACCGTGAACCAACTGGCCAACAGCCCGTTGTGTCAATGTCCACCTTGAACCCATTGGCCTCAATGGCGGATGTATTCTCCAAAAGGATTTCTTCTTCAAGGGCTGTTAGCTGAAGCCTCTTAGGGTGCACTAGCCGCTGGGATTGTATAATAGTAGTATTCTGGAGTCTTTCGAAGTTATACTTTTCATCTGATGCATGTTGATCGATAATGAATAGTTCATCGTGCCTAGCTTTTACACCATTGCCCTTCTTCTTTGCTGGCCGTACAGCTATAATAAAGCCTAGGTTAAACTGCCCAGCAACTCGCATCTCTGCAAAGTCAGTTTTGGCAATGATAAGAGGAAGCTTCGATTCCGCATCAGCAGCACCAATTTCCTCTACTTGCCGAGTATCTGATGTTTTGCGGCTATGCATGGAGACATGGTGAATGCTGTGCTGCAAGAGAGACCGCACGTGCGGTTCATTTGTGGGTAGTTGCCGTATAAGATGAGCCGTGACATCTTTTCGACGTGAACTACTCTGTAGTGTCGGCATTCGTGATTCGGCTGCCGAGCTAGGCTTATTTTTATTGTCATTGATATCTTCGGCTGGATTCTCTTCATCTATTGTATCAGCAACTAGCCTCATATAGGGAAGGCCAATGTCCGTTTCTTGTTCGACAAATATAGATTCCTCTTGAGAGCTAAATAATCCCTTGGAGTTTTTATGTGGGCTCACAGCTCGTGTCCGATGAGATGGTCCGTCTGTATTTATAGTTACACCAACACTTGGCGTATCGGTCTTGGATGTATGCTTTGCAATTTTGACAGCACGGTGGGGAACCGATTGTTTTCCCATTGATTCATGAATTTCTCCTTCAGTTTCAGAACTATTGCTGCGAAGTCGAATCCTTTTTGGAGGATTTACAATCGAGTCATCTGAGTCATCGGGACTCTCACCGCCAATGCTTATATCTGGCTTCTCCGAGGGGATTTTCTCATGCGGTCGATTAACATTATTAAGATTCCGAGGTGTAGAGTAGTCTAAAATAGGAGGCCGAATAATGGGGATTTTTGAGTTCTTGAGAGGCGATGCACTTCTGGAAATCGTAGGCGGGCTCGGTGAGTTGGACTTCGCCATCGAAGCCGCCAGAGTCGTCCCGTCCAATCGCCTATTAAACTCCCTGACGGGGATCGAATTGTTCGGCTTGACAACTGGTGATGTTTTCTGTAACTCTCCAATATAATCCCCGGCTTTATTTGGGGTGATTTGAGACAGTTTGTACCCGGATGGAACCGGGGATGCCATAGCATTATCATTAGAAGAAGTAGATGAGGATGACGTTGGCCTTGATGTAGTACCATCCTGTTGATTTGCCCACATTGTAACAAGGCTCCGGTTATCACGACCAACGGGGCGTGATTTTGATGCGGGCACTCCAGTCCCCGTTTGACTCTTTTTTGAAGGAGACCTTGTAGTAATATCATCTCCATCTGATTCGGAGTCAGATTCGGGGATGACTGGGTTCTTCGAGTCTGGCTTGCTTTGGATCCGGGGCGTTGTGGCTTTTCGAGTCTCCTCATTTTCTGGCAATTGCTGCTTTGTGATGCGTAAAGGGTGAGCTACAGGAACCGAATAGTCATGAGCATCAAAAAGGTTAGTGAGGGATGTACGTAGGTGATCTAATAAATGATTTTGATCATGTAGAAGTATACTGCGCTTGTCCGGGCTCACATTCACGTCATATAAATCAGTATCCAATCGTATGTCAGCGAGGATGAAGGGAGACTGTGAGGAGTTGTATGACCGGTAGACCTCATTAAAAGCTTTGGCAAATTGTGGGAGTGCACATGGCCTTCCGTTAACAAAAAACATTTGTCGATCCGGCGTTTGCCGTCCTTCTCCATGGACGGGACGAGACACATGGCCGATAATTCGTACTTCTTTGGATCCTGGGCTGGAATCTGCCAGGGCTTGTGTTCCGGGCTTTGGAGCTGATGGCTTGAGTTCCATACTCAGGTCAAGGGATACCAATGCAGTCAGGGTCTTAGCACCAAAAATGTTAATGATGTTTTCCCGGGTGCTTGGATTGCCTTTTGTGGAGAAGAGAAGGATGCGTTTCCCCTTGGTTGGTTGTTGAGAAACGGAGAACTTGAGGTTTGTCTGGATACATGCATACTGGTTGAGTAAGGCGATGACTTTCTGCCATTCTCTTTTTATGTTCCGATCCAATTCTCTGCGTCGAACGGGCAGATTATGAAACAGCTTCTCTACCGAAACAGTGGTCCCTCGCGGAGATGCAATGATACTAGTATCCTTGAGCTTCCCTGAGGGCTCAAAAGTCAATTTGGAGCCCTTGGGGACTTCTTCGGCTAAGCATGTCGTTACTGTCAAGATGGATAATGCACACAAGGAGGCTAAGGCTTCGCCACGAAAGCCGAAGGTATGGAGTGATGCTATATCTGTGTATGAGGATAGTTTTGATGTGTGATGCTTTAGAGCAACTGAGGAATAATTTTCCGAGGATATGCCCGAGCCATTATCTTGTACTTCGATCAAGTCAAGACCTTGGTTCTTGAACCGGACATCTGAGCGAGTGACATTTGATTAGCCAAATCGTAACTCACATAAAAGAAAACAGGCCCGCCTCCCAAGTATAACCTACCAATAGCACTTGCGCCAGCATCAATGCTGTTTTCAACCAGTTCTTTAACCACCGAACAGAGGTCAACGATGACTTGACCTGATTGGATCTGATGGATCTGGGGAAATTGCTTAGCGGACCCTGGATATGAATTTGCAGAAAAGGCCGTTGAGACTTACACTATGACCATCGATTTGCTTGATAGTAGCCATGGAGGAAATAGATTATTTAAAATAGGCTCTGAAGTTTGGTATGAAATCTAGATTGTGCTGAACGAGGTGTGCATTGCGTCTGGTAGCGTTGAGTTGAGTGAGGCGACAATAACTGGAAGCAATGACGATAATCTCCTTCTTAACTTTATACTGAGGCAGCTTCGGTAATTGATAAATACCTAAGTAGGCAGTACGTAGTAATTTCTTTCAATAAAATCTTGAATTTGAGCTGGTCAGGCTCATCTCATGACTGACGGGATGATTGATTCGGTGCGTGAATGAAGTGCAGTTATGTAAGAGAGTCGAGACGCGTCGCTGTGATAATCAGCCTAATTGGGGGGTCCACGGGCGCCAGGCATGTACTCCGTATGGAGTACCTAGTACTTACGTGCTACTACAAGTAGTAAGTATCAAGCAGTAACCGCGCACTTTAAAGGTGCGTAGTAATAAAGTAAGGAGATCCAAGTTAGACGGCACCGTACTTCGTAGGATGACATGCAGTCTGCGTACCGTACATAATGCGTCAGCCAACGTCTGAGATATGTCTATACCGATTAACTACCTGTATTCCAGAAAGCCATGGAAGGGAGCGGTGCTTACTGCTGCAGGAGGTACAAGCATGCAGCAGACTGTAGCAGTGGTCTATTGGAGTACACCAAAGTACTAAGCGATCAAGTGTCTACCAAGATTCTCAGTATGCTGGCCAAGATGTGAGGAGCTCTCCTTATATTTAAAGTAAAAACTTACTGTTAAATCTTCATTCTTGCTTATTCAATCCATACGCTACATGTTGTGTAAAAGTGAATACCCAGGTTTAGATTAGGCGCTGATTGATTGAATGATTTATTCATCTCACGAGAGATCGTATCGGCATTCACGTTGGTGGAGTTAACTACCTACTAGGTAGGTAGTGGGAAAAACCCACGCGTTCCCCCTACACGCTGCCACCCGCGACTCTTTTTTTTTTAGGGGTACATGAGTACTAAAGCACCTATAGCACTTCTTAGTGGTTTCCAGATTGTATGGATCGAGTAGAGTTAGTATTAGTCCGACAGATAAGAGAATCTCGTTGAGCACCCAATTTCCCAGGCGTATCTTATATCGACTCCGCCATCACCACAGCATCCTATCGCGCTCGCTCTGGTTGGACGGCAATAACGACGGCATGTGTCGCCTTCGCCCGCGCGACAATAATTTGCTTTGATTAAAGACTACAATTCCGACACTCCGCCTCTGACGCTCGTTTCAATCGCGAGAAAATCTTGCCCTAGTCGCTGCGATTCGTTTTCTCGTCTCCTCCCTTCTAGGGAGTCGCTCTGAGCTATCTCCATGAATAGGCGCTCGTCGGCTTCGACCGATGATGGTGGTGAAGCTTCCTTCCAGCCAGAGAGTCTCAACACCGAAGCAGACACCACCCTTGTTGGCCTAAAGTCCCGTCAATCCTCAGCTCGAAGCAAGCGGCCCAGCAGCCTCAATTGGAACCATTCCAATGGCAACGACGGACATCTCTCAGGCCATGCTGTAGCAACAGCAGGTCTTGCGCAACCATCACTCCCTTCCTCACCTTCCGACATGATAAGAATAAAGAGGCCATCTCCCACTATCGATGTCGCTCGTCGACGCGGCATTTGGTACATTTCTTTTCTTGGGTTTCTTGCTGCGGCTATTGGTGTTATTCTATTGTGCGCAATTCTCAGATCTCTAGTCACACATCAAATTGAACCCAAGGGATGCCGCATGTCCTACATGCGACCTTCTTACATTCATTTCTCTGAATTCGATACTGAGCATACTCGTTTTGCGACCAAATATTCGCTGTATTTATATCGGGAGGAAGGGATCGATGATGAGGACAAAGTCAGTCTATCCTTGTTTGAACTAAAGGAGGGACAATTGCTAACGTTGACAAGTTGAACGGAATCCCAGTTCTCTTCATTCCCGGAAATGCAGGAAGTTACAAGCAGGTCCGTCCCATTGCTGCGGAAGCGGCGAATTATTTCCACGATCATATTCGGCATGATGGAGCCTTGATGGACTCGGGAGTCCGAAGCCTCGACTTTTTTACTGTAGATTTCAACGAAGATATTACTGCCTTTCATGGTCAAACGTTACTTGATCAAGCCGAATACCTTAATGAAGCCGTTCGATACGTTCTTTCCCTCTATTCCGAGCCCCAGCGGGCTTCACGAGACTCCCATCTTCCGGACCCAACATCTGTCATCATCCTCGGTCATTCTATGGGTGGGGTGGTTGCGCGGGCAATGCTGGTTCAGTCGAATTATCAGGCGAATTCAATCAACACAATCATTACGATGTCGGCACCCCATGCACGCCCACCCGTCACCTTTGATGGACAAATTGTTCAGATATACGATGAAATCAACGACTACTGGAGGCGAGCATATACACAAAAATGGGCAAGCAATAATCCCTTGTGGCACGTTACTCTTGTCTCCATTGCTGGTGGTAACCTCGATACGGTTGTACCTTCGGATTATGCAAGCATCGAATCTCTTGTACCAGAAACTCACGGATTTACCGTCTTTACCACCGGTATACCTACAGTATGGACGAGCATGGATCATCAAGCTATTCTTTGGTGTGATCAATTTCGGAAAGTTGTTTCTCAGGCAATGTATGAGATTGTGGATGTCCATAGGGCTTCTCAGACCAAACCCCGAGCTGAGAGGATGAGAATCTTCAAAAAGAAGTTTTTGACTGGTATGGAGGCCAACGCTGAGAGGGCGATTTCGTTGGGTGAGGCGTCAACATTGCTCATGCTCGATGATGAATCCAATATTATTGTGCCGGCAGGTAGTCGCCTGGCCTTGTCTAACCTGGGGACTCTGCCGAAACCCAAGGCTTACCTTCTTCCCATCCCACCTCAGGGTTCTCCTGGACCTAAGCGCTTTACACTTCTAACCAACACTCGTCTTGATGCAACGAGTGAAAGCGGCCATTTAGAGGTTCTCTTGTGCAGCGTTCAACCTACAGTCGGAAATTTGGTCTTCTCGTCGATTATAGATTTATCTGCAAATAGCAGTACACCGACCAAGTTAGCCTGCAAGAGTGTTTTATCCGATCTAATCCATCTGCCGGCTTCGACGATGGATACACAAAATCCATTTTACCTTGAGAGGGAACAACGTATTCACCCTTTCTCATATCTGCAGTATAATCTTGAACATCTTTCCGAACATCAATTCGTTGCTGTCGTGGATAGAGTCGGTGGCCCAGTTCAAAATTTTGTTGTGGCTGAGTTTGGCGACCAATCTGACTACGAAAAGAATAATGACATTGGTCTGACACAACTTCTCACACTCGGCATGTCATTTAAGTTGCCGGCGAACCGGCCTCTTGTTGTTCAAGTCAAGGTGCCTTCTCTGAAGTCAGCTTTGTTTGCCTACAATCTGTTGATAAATCATCAACATTGTCATGAAGAGCGGGGTTTGTTTGCACCATTAGTCCGCCAATACCTGGAAAGACCTTACGAATCGAAATTCTTCGTCAATGCTAAGCATGCAGATATTGGCTTTCATGGAGAAGCCCCTTATGTGCCACCGGCTTTAGCATCCAGCAGTGAGGATAGTCTTACGTTTAGCATCTGGTCTGACCCAACTTGCGATGCCCCCCTCGAAATTAAGTTGAGCGTGGATATGTTTGGAAGTTTGGGCAAATTGTATATGCGATATCGCACAGTGCTCGCTGCTTTCCCCCTGCTCATCGTCGCATTGGCCCTTAGGAAGCAGTTTGATGTTTACGACACTACTGGAGACTTCATCTCATTTCCTGACAGTCTGGATCGGTCTTTGCGGGGGTCGATACCGTTGCTAATTCTTTCGCTCACCTTGCTTTCCATGTCATTCGGCAGAGTGTTAGCTTTCTGGGGTGGATTGTTTGGTAATCGCGCAAGTCTGATCCCGTCCCCGCATATTGACTTTCATCGAAATGATTACCTTATTGGTACCGAGGATCCCCTCTTTGTGTTCCTAGTACCTGTCATTGGGTTCGTCTGCATTGGAATATGTGCCGTTCTGCACTACACTATGCTTTTACTGACACAAGTTCTCGGCATCTTTTATGGCATCTTAAGTAGCAGCGAAATAACAAGCTCGGGCGATGGTCGGCCGCAAATATCCTCTCCAGCGTTCGTTCCCTCAACACCGAGACGACGGATGATTTCCACGGCCGTTCTTTTGTTTTTGGTATCAACATTTATTCCATACCAATTCGCGTATCTTGTTGCTTGTCTAGTACAGCTTTTTACAGTGGTTCGGGCTCTTCGTATACACGCCAACTCCGCTTCAACTACCAATTCGAACTATTATCACTATTCGCACTCAGTTCTCCTACTTATGATGTGGGTTCTTCCAATCAATTTACCAATTTTGGCAGTATGGATTCGCAATCTTGCTGTTCACTGGCTCACGCCATTTTCCTCCCATCATAATGTGTTGTCCATTATGCCCTTCATCCTACTGGTTGAAAACTTGACATCAGGCAGAATGGTGCGTCGCGTCACCAACGGGTTGCGCCATGTCACAAGTGGACTGCTCTTCGGAACAGCACTCTGCGCAGCGGTGTACGGAGTTTCGCATGCGTATATAATTCACTACCTGGTTAATGCGGTGGCTGCATGGCTGGTTGTCCTCCATTCCATAGAGCCGTGGTCACTAACAAACATCGGCGCAATGTTTGAGGGGAATGCCGACGAGGTGAGGAAAGGGGGGAAATCGCCCTGAGGTTCTGATATTGACTTGTTCATTTCCACGACTAAAAGGATGCGAATAATGAGCGACCATGTCATATCCGACACGTGCCAAGCAGTCATGGCTATTCATGTTGCACGTGGGGCGGTCAACGCCAGTCAACGATGCCTAATCAAGTCTTCAGGATGTTGGATCCATCATGGCTCTTTCCGCTCATGCAACTAATGGCGGGAGATTGCATGTGTGTATACAATTTTTTTTCAATAATGCCAAGTAATTGTTAATAATCTTTGACGTCATGGGGCCTCTCGTCGCGTTCGGAATGCCTACGCCGATATGTCGTTTAGGGCGGGTCTTGATTCTAATGTATACATAGTATCGGCGTTCAATGGCACATGAGATAGCCAATTTTTTCGTATATACGGAGTATATGGGGATGGGGGGGTAGGTTGACTGTTTGCCTAAGATAGAATGGTTTGTAATATATCAAGTTTCAACAAGCCAAGGGTGAAGAGGATAACTTATGTGATTACATATAGTAATAATTAAGTAAGCGTTTCAAAAGCGCCGCACTGTATCATGCTCCCTAAATGAACGATTCTCTCTCAGTCTTCCTGCTCCAATTTTTTGGCTTCTTTAAGCCTCGTCGCTTGCTGATGGCGAATCACCCATAGCGTGACTGAGAGACCAACCATGCAAGCAGCACAAGTGACAAAATAGGCCTCGCGGTAACAATTTAGGCCCTCCTCACAAATTCTTTGACCCCCTGGTTGGATGATGCTATGCCTATCATATATCATCCCGTAGAATAGGTTGAAGACGTTGGATGAGGCCACAGGCGCAAGAGTCATGAAGCCCCAATTTTGACTTAGTCCGCGTATACCAAAGGTTTCTGCAACAATTGATGGAAAGACGCCGAAGAGCATACCGTACGCCAAACCTGACATGCTAGATATAAGCCCCAAAAAATGAGGATTCAAAATGCTGATGGCGCAGAGTTGGGCGAGGAGGAAGATGGCACAAGCGGTAGCAAGACACCAAATACGACTTGCTTGAAGGGTTTTGATGAGGAAGTCCGAGCCGATGCCTACGATCGAGGAACGGTTAAATGATATGACCAGCACGGAGCCATGCCGAAGAGTTTGTGGTAGTTTACTTACCACTTAGCAGCCTTCCTAAGAAGCTACAAACGGATAGAATTGAAACATGCATTTGTCGACGGCCAAGCAAAAAATCATCATCAACTGATTTGTCATAATATCTCCAAAGTGCGTTTGTATTGTTTCCAATATTGCTAGGGATAGAAAATTAACATTATTGGGTTGGGGGGGGGGGGGGGGGGGGGGGGGGGCAAGGGGGGAAACAGAAACATACTTGATGGTCATAAGGCCGGTGCCGGCTAAGATGGCCATGATAGCGAAGAGTTGCCAAAAGTCAAGGGTGGCCAAAAGACGAAGTCCTCGAACATCTATTCGGTAAGAACGATCCCGATCAACATTATTTCTTCTAACAATTTCGGTGACCGAGGTGCTCGTTATCAAAGGTGACGTTTCGTCAACAAGAGATTCCTCGCCGTCGCTAACGACATTATCGTTGGGGCTGCGGGTAGTGGTGCCACCAGAGGCACCCACAACAGATGGTGTGTGGGACTGTATGGCAGTGTTATGAGTTGTAGGAGAAATGAATGACGTACCAGGTTCAAGATCTTGATGGGATTCTTCAACGGTAAACGACCGTGAATTAGAATCAAGGTCGGGCACGGCTTGATAACTCGCATGAGAATATACATTAAGGAAGAAGTACCCAGCCAAGGTAAGGCTAAACGTGCCCCAGGATAGGAGCATCAAAAAAGCACTTGGATTACCAGGGAACAGGAGCGCGCCAAACATGGAGAAGAAAAAGGCACTGAGTCCGAAGCCAGCCAGGGGGAAAGCAGTAGCTGTGCCACGGTGATGGGGCCAATTGAGGGCTGATGTCTTAACCGCACCAGCAAAGGCCATACAGCCGCCAAGGCCGGTAAGGTAGGAAAAGAAACAAAGGATGGGTATGGATCCTGAAGCCCTATCAAACGCCTGATGTAGAGGAAAGTAGCCGATAGCAAGAAGTATAGCGCCAGCTAGCACAGCTGGCCGTGGCCCACGATGATCGACAAACATGCCAATGGGTACTCCCATCGAGTACATGCCTAGATTTCCAAATAGCCCAATGAGGTTGCTCTCTGTAGCAGAGAGCTTGAGTCTATCCGCGAATTGAGGTGCCCATGCGGAGTAGACATACTAGAAGGTTGCGATGTTATGATCAGCTAATCTCATTCTTTGTTCGGTGAAGTGGTGAAGAGTTGGGCGTTGTATGCTGGCTGGACCGAGTACAGCCGAGAGTGATGTGACGTGATGAAGGCGGCAGCTTACATTGGTACCACAGGCCAAGGAGATCACAGTCGCGGCGAGACTGGCAATAAGTCTGCCGCGCAGCATTTGTGGATCTTGATGCATGTTTTCTTAGCTTAGACGTGGGTGTCGATATGTACTTTGAACGATTCAGAGCATCAACTATGACGCTCCTTGTGTGCCAGGAGCTAAGCCGGCCGCAGCACTGGGAGACACCTCAGAAAGACGAGAACGTCGCTTAATAATAATAAGAGTCGAGTTTAGTAAGTTTTTGGTCAAGTTAGACAATCGTCTAGCGTGAAAATGCACTGAGATAGATTAATTGGAATAGAGGGAACAGATCGGAATGGCGACTTATTGAAGAATATATGGTAATACTGGAGGTAAGTGATTAGTACTATTGAATGTGACAACTGACCCAATACGGGGAGGGAGTGTATCAGCACGTCTCGTGCCAGGTAAAATAGATATGAAGGCACGATTTATCTAACGGTTTGCTGTTTCAGATACAACCCTTTCAACGCGTGCTTTGCCACGTTTGTCTGAAGCCAGGAACTAATCCAATAGGCTTATTGCTTATCAGCCCCCAATTTATGCATGCATAAGATATCTCACATGGGATCTTTCTCCATAGATAGGAGAATCGGTAAGCTGACAGAACAGAGAGGCTCCCGTGGAAGGTACGTTGGTAAGTGTAGATACGTATTTAATCGAGGCACGTTGCAAAGAGCATCTTCAAACAGCAGTCCGGTAGCTGTATCGAAACAGACACTAACAGCGTAATGTAGGGCAGCACTCATTGAGTGACTAGGTCACACTCCCATATCCTCTGGTTAGTACACCCTCCCCGAAGATTGGGGAGCCTCTATTCGCTTGTAGATATGGGCAAACTTTCAATTTATCCAAGCTCTCCGGAATCGGTGCATGGTGCTGCGCCACACCTCAGCGCCTGCCTGTCGCGCATGACGTTGCAATAGATCGAATGACGACGCTAACGGTCAAGTCACGGGGCTGTGGCGCATATCCCAACTACCCAGTCCCTGGCACGCTCCGCGCGCTTCCGATCATCATCCAATTCTACCAAGAACAACTGACTGTGCTACAACCTCCCAAACCCTGGCGCATCACACCTCTCACTTCTGAGAATGGGTGCACTTCTATCATTACCGCTTCTTGCGGTACCCAGCGTAGGTACTGTATGTTTACACCGTCTTTAACCGTGTCTACTACCAACACTTTAATCATGAACCATGCTACCGCCATACTGGCTTTCATCTCACTGACGGTCTACCTCACAATAGGTATTGTCCTTCGTGGGCAGCTGCTGCGGCGCAGCAACATGCTCGATGGTCTGCAGTGCTTGCGGCAAGTGCGGCAACAGGTAGGACTACTTCTGAAGTCTTGAGATCCAGCATTTACTATACCTGATTTTAGGTGCTAACTAGAGTTCAGTGTTGCTACTCGTGTAGCTTATGCTCTACTTCTGCTTGTAAACTCAATCCTTGCATGGATCATGCTCACAAAATGGGCCGTCGAAAAGCTTCAACATCTCATGCTTGATTATGTCAAGATTAATTGCCCGACTGGCCAGTGCTATGGGTGGCTGGCTGCCCATAGAATCAACTTCGCCCTTGGAATCTTTCACTTGATCTTTGCTGCCTTACTGTTTGGTGTTACTTCATCAAAACATCCGCGCGCAGCAATTCAGAACGGATACTGGGGACCCAAAATTATCGCCTGGCTAACCCTCATCATCATGTCGTTCCTGATTCCCGACGAATTCTTTATGTTTTGGGGCAACTATGTCTCCTTCGCTGCCGCTATGCTATTCCTTATTCTAGGCCTTATCCTCCTCGTGGATCTGGCACATACCTGGGCCGAGTACTGTCTAGGTCAAATTGAAGCCACAGATTCGAGGGTATGGCGATTCATCCTGATCGGCTCCACTCTCAGCATGTATCTGGCATCTATCGCCATGACCATTGTTCAGTATATCTTCTTCGCGCGGGGCAACTGTGCTATGAACCAAGCTGCCATTACCATCAACCTCATCTTCTGGCTCGCTATTTCAGTTCTATCAATCAACCCTACCATCCAAGAATACAATCCAAAAGCCGGTCTGGCTCAGGCAGCAATGGTGGCTGTTTACTGCACCTACCTAACCATGTCGGCCGTCTCCATGGAGCCTGACGATAAGAACTGCAACCCCCTGATTCGTGCCCAGGGTACACGGACTACTTCTGTCGTTATTGGAGCTATTGTAACTATGCTCACTGTGGCGTACACTACGACCCGTGCAGCGACACAGAGCCTTGGGCTTGGAGGAGGTGGTAATGGTATCCATCTAGATGATGATGATGAACATGGTTTGGTCACTCAGCAACCTGAAGCCCGGCGTGAGATGCGAGCTGAGGCTCTCCGCCGGGCGGTCGAGGAAGGTAGCCTCCCTGCTGATGCACTGTTATCAGATGATGAGAGTGACGCTGGTGGCAATTATTCACACGACGACGAGAGATCCAGCACGCAGTACAACTACTCCATGTTTCACATCATCTTTTTTCTTGCTACTGCATGGGTCTCAACACTTCTTACCCTTAATCATAACGATTCAATGCAAGATGGAGACTTTGCCACCGTTGGTCGCACCTATGGAGCTAGCTGGGTCAAAATTGTGAGTGCCTGGCTCTGCCACGGAATGTACATTTGGACACTTGTCGCCCCTATGGTTTTACCAGAACGGTTTGATTTCTCTTAGTTTGTCTGGTCAGGTTTACTGCAGGTTTTGGCATCGCTATCGGCGCTCTACATAATGATCCCTAGAATCACCCAGGTTGTCCGCTTTTAGTTACAACGGTATCGGCCTCGAGGTCAAATTAACAGACGCACAAGCACATAATACACGTTTTGTTCCATGGCTTGGATCTTTAGGCGTACTCTGTTAATGTGAAGCATGTTTTTATAGATCACATAATTTCCTTAGCATTCAGATTTACTTTCCCACCGTGCTGCTCCTTAATATAATGTTATCGTGATATGGTAAAACGAAAGAGCTGAACCAAGATTTCGTGATCAAGTGGCCGAAGAAATCTTACTACACATCCCTCTGGATCCTCTCACAAGATTTAGACGTTATTTACATGGTAAAAGTTTAACTTGGATTTGTAATCGTAATTAGGATATCAGAACTAAACACATCCAGGCAAAAGTCATCTGCAATGGCGCCATGGCGACCCCTGATTTCTCTTTTCTTAACATCAAGTCCGAATAAACGAATGAAATAACGAGCTTGTCATCGTAGCTCGAATATCTCTGGATCAAGTAGAGCTGTACGTGCCATCTGCCGGGGCCCGGAGTTCGCTCATCTGTGATGAAGACGAAAACATCCAGTACAATGTGTATGTGCATGCTCATTAATAGACACTTGTCCGTTTTACCCCCGCATCCTCCCCTCCTGGATAATATATTCATCAAAGGATACCTCAGAGCAAAAGAATATGACTCCATTCCTCTTCTTCATCGCAGGTCATGTCCATACGGTTGGCATGACTCAGGTTAGAGGACTCGTACAATCGCGATGCTCAACCTTTTGGTAACATGGCTTGCTAGTTGGTTAGGGGAGTTTGTCCTAGTTTCTCTGCCTCACCAGTAGCATGGAAACCATCGAGGGTGACAGTTACAGCACCAGCCTGTACCAGCTATATTTGAAGTTAGTTAAATCGACGTTGCGTAAGGTTCTGGGCAGGCAAAACTATGAAACTTACAGCACGAGATAAGTCTTCAATTAAATCATTGGCATCCTCGATACCAACGCAGAGGCGAATAATATCTTCAGGCATTTGTCTCTCTTCTCTTGTTTTAGCATCAATGCTAGCATGGCTCATCTGGCAAGGCATGCTAATGAGGCTGTTGACACAGCCAAAACTGACGCTTATAGCCCAAAGCCGAGCGGCTTCCACGATGCGCTGTGATACCGCGGGGTCGCCTGTTTCAAACGATAGAACAGCACCAGCTCCTCTTGCCATGGACCAATGCAGATCGTACTGTGGATGAGACTTGAGACCAGGGTAGCGTACCCTGAAACCATGAGCCTCAAGAAACTCCGCAATTGCTTGTGCGTTGGCCTGCTGCTTTTCCATACGAATAGCAAGAGTTTTGACACCTCTCATAAGGAGGAAAGAGTCATTGGGTGAGAGGCCGCATCCTGTGGAGTTGATGGTGAAATATAGCTTGTCGGCAAGCGAGGAGTCGTTGCAGGCAATTACACCCGCCATGATATCGTGGTGTCCAGATAGATATTTTGTTCCGGATTCATAGACAATATCGGCGCCTAGGTCTAATGGATTTAATAGCATAGGAGAGAGCATGGTGTTATCAACAATCACCAGCGCTCTCTCGTTAGCCTCGTGGGTCATACGGGCAATGGATGGGATATCCACAATTTTGATAAGTGGATTTGTAGGGGATTCGAGTAGAATCATGGCTGTCTTTTCGGAGAGGCAAGCTTTGACAGCATCGACATTGGTTGTATCGACATGATGCACAATGATTCCCTGATTTGTTGCCATATAGGTGAGCAGCCGATGAGAACCACCGTAAAGATCATCTCCGGTGATGACTTCGTCTCCAGGTCGCAGCATGCGAGTTATAACGTCCAGGGCGCCCATACCTGAGCTAACAGCCAATGCCCGATTTGCATTCATAATCTTGGCTAGGTGCCTCTCCAAATGAGTGCGAGTAGGGTTGCCGGACCGCGTATAATCATATTCTTGCTGACCGCCACTGGCAGAGGTCTGTTTGAAAGTAGCTGACTGATAGATGGGGATGCTTGATGCACCGTATTGATCCTTCCCCTCTGTGTATACCAATTCGGTTGCTAGAGCGTATCGACGACGCCCATTGCGGGGACTCGAGGGGGCAGGTGAAGGAGGAAGGTCATGGCCGTCAAGGTCAAGACGCTTTTGAAGATCGCTAGGCTTGCCCGAGGGCCCATCAGGCGATATACCAGTCATTGTGTCGAAATCTCGGTTCAACCCTGGCTTTTGGATGCAAGTTCTTCAAAAGTAAGATCGAGTCAAGTCCCAGGATGATCACATACGTTCTCAGGTAGTAACAGACAGGTAGGGAATGAAGGTTGGCCACGTTTTGAATTGGAGGTACCGATGTCGTGAGGTGTAGGATCAAATTTAGTATTAAGGGAGGAAGAGGAATGATGACTGCCTTGGGTAGGAATGTCACAAATCCAAGGTCATTGTTCTGACTCCGATACTGGATCTTGCAGTTCCTTGCATACAAGTGACATGTCACTGTGCATTCCCCAACAGCCGGCAACGGAGGGGTATTCATGTTCCCTCTCTACCTACTGTTGGCTGCAAGCCCCGCTATTCTATCAAGTACTGCACTATCAACGACTGAAACAATGTGGGGAAGGCTAAATGACGTGATTGTGGGAAAAAGGGAGATGCTTGATGATGGAAATTCCTGGCTTCAGAATAGGTACAGGTATTCGTAAAAATAATATACTTGACATGTAATGGCGTATGTGTAAGGATTGTTTGTTCAGATGGCTTCCTAAACATGTCATAATCTCAATAAGACATCGAGTTATCAGACGGATGCAATCGCATAAGATGGCCTGGCAAATCGATTACTGGCTTTTAAATGCATGGAAATGCTAAACAAACTGGTATGTTACATAGTGTGGTACAACAATGAAGAATCTATATATGGGATTGAGACATCATCATTCTAATAAAAAACCTGAGTAACCGCGCACATTTTCATTCATTAATTCCCATTGGGTTCAATGGGGAGTCTGGTTCCTAGAAGGGAGTGGCTGGCTGGCCTTGATCCTGGCATCATACACAGCATGTCTGAGGTGGAGAAAATCGGTTAATCTTGTTCTTCAATGAGAGCCTCATCTATGCCGTCGTAATCTCCAGCCGATTGCTTTGTGTTAGTAATATTTGGTTGTCGTCCATAGTTGTGTGCTGCCTCCTGAATACCCCTTCTTTGAAAAAAATCGTCAGTCCGAATTCCGCGGAATCGACTAGGGTCGACGCGAGCCTGTGAGGATCCAGCTTGTCTATGATATCGCATATATTCTCGCACCGGGGCCATTGCAGCATCCCGACATGCCTCTTTGATATCGCTTCCGGACATGCCAGCTGTAATGTTGGAGAGGTAGTCGAGATCAAAATTGTCCGGGTCTGTTTTTGTATCTTTCAGGACAAGTTGCAGAATTCGTCGCCGTTGCTCTAAGGTCGGCAGTGATACAGGAAACTTCTTGGGCATTCTTCGTAATATAGCTTCGTCGATGTCATGAATACGGTTGGTAGCTCCGAGAACCACAATCTGCGCAGGCATCCCTGAGGAGTTTGATGATGTCAATCCATCCCACAAAGTCATGAACCTATTTATCGTCAGATCCGGTTACCAAGTATACGAGGAATCCGTGTTTGGCTTGTTACTTACTCCGCCTTCACCATACCGCTAGCTTCATGTTCACCACTTCTCCGGGTGCCTAATACGGCATCGATCTCGTCAATGAAGACAATGGCAGGTTGCATTTTACGAGCCAGTGAGAAAACAGCACGCACGATTTTGTTGGAATCGCCGTACCACTTCTCGGTCAGTGTAGATATGTGGAGGTTGATAAATGAGGCACCGCTTTCCTTAGCGAGCGCCTTAGCCAGCATGGTCTTACCACAACCAGGTGGCCCAAATAATAGAACGCCAGAAGGCGCAGACAAGAGCGGTGCAGCATGAGAGTATAGGTGTGGCATCGTCAAAGGGTAGATGACGGATTCCTTTAGTTCTTCAATAATCGATTCCAAGCCGCCAATGTCTGGATGGGAAGGTCAGTTATGAGAATGGCGTGTTTTTGGGAGACTTAACGATGAAGAGCTTACCATTAAAGCCAACGTGAATATCCTCCGGCGCCACCATCTCAAGGGCTATCAAGTTCTCGTACTCGTTAAGAGCCAGGTCCTCAACCCGTGGTCCTCTCCGGAAACCATCGCTATTCTCGTCGTAGAAATCGTCATCGTCGTCGGTACGTCGGCGACGATTTAACCGTTCGAGGTGTGCCTTAGCCTGACGCCGAGCCTGCTCATGTTTTTCCTTGTCCGGGTCCATCAAGCCGCTCAGTAATGGATTGAGAAGAGTCCGTGCCATATAGAGACCAGCCGTCATCTACAGAAGCAATACATTAGCAAGGCCATGGCTAGATGGAACAACATGGGACAGGCGGTTCTCACCATGCCGGCGAAGAGCACAACATCCATGGCGACATCGCCAAGTTTTCGTCGCTCGCTCATTTCAACTATCCAGCGCAGCCACGAGGCTGCCTAGTCGGAGCGTTAAACAGCACTCGTCCTCGTGAAGAAGGAAGATGGAGATTTAGAGCCAAACATAGAACAAATGCGGGCATGAGCATAAGAACTATGTATGGTGCAAGCTTAGTTCACCTTCAAAAACCAGCTCCAAAGGCGATGACGGATACAGAAGCAACCGAGAGACCAGGTATGGAGTACGACAAGAGCAAATACATGCCCAATAGCGCTATACACTCGATTCCCCAGCTATTTGTCTATTTAGAAGGTATATGCTTAGCTTGCCGCTGGTATCCTGCGGGTGCCAAGCGCTAAGCAACCCTGTAGCAACCTATCACATGTTACGGTTTCCTTGTTTGAGGCTGAGTGGGCTTGGATCAACTCTGTCATTGGTCATATCTTCTGCACGTACCTTCCATTTCCTTGATTTTGGACATCTGCCGAATAGCCTTTGTCTGAGTGGCAGAGGCACAGAGGGTAGTACTTGGCAAGTCCTCTGAAATGTTTTTACGAGTAGAATTTCTTCTCCTCTCAATTTTTTTTTATAAAAAAATAAATAAAAAAGACGACTCCCTGCATATACTTAATTGATATATTTGGCTTTAAAAGAGATTTTTTTTTTATGATATAATAATAGCGGAATTAATGGTATCCAAAAAGTGGCCAATACTAGTCTAAATCAGGAGCTTTTAGCATAAACGCCTTATCTCATTAGGCAGTAAAATGATGTCGCGCTAGGTACTTAGGTACCTTTAGTAAACGCGTCGAAGCAACAACACAGTTTTTGTTTACTTGCCGCCTGAAAGGGAAGAACTGGCGTCAAATAAAATAAAATCTGCAAAGAGAAAACAACATCGCAGTACACGCAGCAAGGTGCACGAGTTTTAACTCGTCAAATCCATAAGTTGTTAGTATTGGCTTAAATCACACTCAATTTTCTTCAAAGCTCGAAAGTTTTCAGAGCGTGTCGCCCCATTATCATTTTTACAGCATGGCG
Organism: Hypomyces rosellus; assembly: GCA_011799845.1. Taxonomy (NCBI): domain Eukaryota; kingdom Fungi; phylum Ascomycota; class Sordariomycetes; order Hypocreales; family Hypocreaceae; genus Hypomyces; species Hypomyces rosellus. The sequence goes on from WWCI01000001.1 coordinate 1,664,310, forward strand.
CCACGGGCAAAAGCTGTTGCATTGCCCAAGTTGGTTGAATCTGAGTCAGAGCCAGACTTCGACAGCTTCGATGCAACTGCAAATGCGTCTACTATAAGGGAATCTCTGCCACAGAAAAAGGGGAGGCCGCGAGGTCGACCGGCAGGGGTTACCAAAGTCACAAAAACTGCGCGGAAGGCAAGCCGTCGAAGCAACCAGACGGTGCAGTCACCGCCAAGGCGTATACTGGCAGATAAAAGCAATCCCAACCCACAGAGTGTTACGAAAGGGAAAGGGAAATTAACTCAAGATGGAGATGAGATTGCTTTGCTAGAGCGACAAGAAAGTGTTGCACAGCATCCACCAAAATCGCGCGGACGTCCAAGGGCGGCATCAAATATCGATAACAAAGATGTTACTAATAACACGACTGTCAAAGGCGCTGCTTCGAAGGTTTCTCCTAAACCTGATGAGGTTCCTGAAACCCAACCTTTAGATCTTATGGCAATAGACAAAGGCCCCCAAGATCAAGTCAATCATGGAGAGCCATGGATGCGTGACAATGAGAACGGGTTGGATAGCGAGTTTACGACAGAGGACCTGGACGTTATTTCGCTCCGCCGGCGACTTGGAGATCTCACTAGAAAACACGAAAATTTGCAGGCAAGATACCGAGATCTCCAGGACATTGGCGTCAAAGCAGCAGAACGTAATTTCGAGCGTCTTAGGAAACAAACTGAGGATAATACAACAGGTGAGAAGACAATTGTCAAAGAGAGTGGAATTTACGACATGAGCTAACATGATGGATAAACGTAGCGGCTAATAAGTTAATTTCACTGTTAAAGGAGGAGTTGGTGACACAGTCCAAAATCCAAGAGCAAGCAGAGCTCCTGCAGCAACAGTTAGGACTGAGCCAAGCTGAAGCCAGTGATTTGCGAACAAAGCTGATAAATGCTGGTGATGCACTGTCTGAAGCCAAATGTGAAATCAAAACAATATCTGCAAAATTGGCAGCAAGCAGAACCAATGAGACGAACCTCAAGTCATCGAACAACTCGTCAAAGCCCACCGCTGCAGGAAACCGGGCATACCAGGAGGCGATGCAGGTTGCTCAGGCCAAGGAAGACCTCTACGGTGATTTGACAGGTCTCATTGTGCGTGACATCAAACGCGGCGAAAAGGAAGATATATTTGATTGCATCCAAACTGGGCGCAATGGCAGTAAGCAACACCCCTCTGTAGTCGTCGGGTTACAAAACTTATGTGCTCACACTTCCCTGCAGGTCTTCACTTTAAATTGGCGTTGGAGAAGGTCAATGGCAACGACAGCTATGAGGATGTACAATTCACTTATCGGCCGCAACTTGATGCCAACCGTGACAGTGAGGTCATAGAAGTGCTCCCAGATTATCTAACAGAAGAAATTACGTTTCCACGGCCTCATTCCTCAAAGTTTTATACCAGGGTCACCAAGGCCCTCACAGAACGAGTGGAGTAACAGATTTTGAGGAGAGTGGATGAATAGATGGATATGTTGTTCGTACTCATAAATGATACCCAACCAGCTGGGGATTTTGAACCCAGTGCTTGAGTTGTATTGAATCCTTACGCATATTAATATATTGATCCAACCATTTTATGATCTTCATTATGTATGAGCATTTTATTCCATCAAACCCCATATGTAATTCATGTTATTAAAGAGAAGCTTTTGGTTGAGCAAACGATTCTTGCCTAGTGCCTAGATATGAGGCATGTAATGTGATGTTCAGCTAGGAAATGCCGCACGATCAAATCCTTTCGTCAACCACCCATCAAATTACTTGCAAAGACCCCAAGTCGGATACCAGGGTTTGATCCATTGATATTTCATTAACTCCAGGGAATCCAAGGGAAGGTTATTACAGAGGTACTACAGGTGCCTGGTAGGTACTACTAGGTAGGTAAATAGACAAGAAGTTAAAGATCAGGGCAGTTTTATATTTAAGATGCGTTAAGAGACCTACCTATCTACCTCTAGATACCTACTATGCAAGCAGGGTCTCTAGTGGCTACTACTGTGCAGCTAATGGGTAATGTACTTACTAAGTATATTAGGTAGTTAGTACCAATATCTGTTCGCGCATTGGTGTGTTTAAGTGCACTTGCAAATCGAAATTTCTAACAATATGTTAAGCTCTATTATAAGGGCCTTTACAGGCTTTGGAAGCACTTTTGGTGCCTATTAGCCTTAAATTGACCTGACAAGAGTAATTATGAGCCAGTAAAAACTGTCCAAAAACCATCCCCCACCTCCTAGTAGTACCTAGGTAATACCTTAATGACTACTAGGTAGTCGGTACCTGTAGTGCAAGTAATTAGGGGGTATTGAATAAACGTGACAGCGCGCGACGACGTGGTTCGCGCAATTCGAATAGGCAAGGCTCCATTGTGCAGTGCCATGATGGTGGTCAAGTTCCTGATATTTGTCCTCTCCTGGTTTTGTTGGTGAACAATCTGTACAAATTCGCACTCTCTTCTTTTTCTAGATTGCACACATCTCATCCATTTCCTTTTCACATTCCTGGTCATCCCTGCCAGACAAGCATCGGAGTCGTGCTTTAGAAGTGCACGCCATGGAAATAGTTGTTTAATTTGACACCTTGCCGCACACTCGATATTGCCTGCAATCATGGCAGCCATAACTCGCTTTGGCTTTCTGGCTGTGGCCATAGTTTTTCATCTTGTCTACTTTTTTTCCATATTTGATATTTACTTTGTCAGTCCTATTGTTTCTGGGATGCAACTTTTTGCTGTCGAGCGTCCCAGTAATGTACCCAAGGGCCCTGCAGACAGATTGGTCCTCTTTGTTGGTATGGTGGTCGATGAATAAAGCGATGCCTATATTCTTAATTTTCTAATAGCTTTGTTTACGTAGGCGACGGATTACGAGCTGATAAGGCATTTCAGTTGTTCCCCGAACCTTATCCTCAGTCCGAAGAGGATCTAGAGCCAAGGCATCTGGCACCTTTTCTTCGTTCTCGAGTGCTACAACATGGAACATTTGGTGTCTCTCACACACGTGTCCCTACCGAGTCTCGTCCTGGTCATGTCGCGCTAATTGCCGGCCTCTACGAAGACGTTTCTGCCGTTGCAACTGGCTGGAAGCTCAATCCTGTAAATTTTGACAGCGTCTTCAACAGGAGTCGACATACATGGAGTTGGGGCAGCCCCGACATTTTGCCCATGTTTGAACGTGGAGCAGTGCCTGGCCGTGTTGATGCGTATTCATATGAACCAGAGTTCGAGGATTTCTCCAAAGATGCCACCCAGCTTGACTTTTGGGTTTTCGATCATGTCAAGGATTTCTTTGCTGAAGCTGCTACGAATAAGACTTTGGATAGGGCACTTCGTCAGGACAAGGTGGTTCTGTTCCTTCATTTACTAGGTCTTGACACCACTGGTCACTCATATAGGCCATATTCGAAAGAATATCTGCACAACATTCAAGTTGTTGACCAAGGTGTTAGGGAAGTGACAGAGCTTATTCAGAAATTCTACGCAGATGATAGAACCGCATTTGTCTTCACAGCAGATCACGGTATGAGTGACTGGGGGAGTCACGGAGATGGTCATCCAGACAACACTAGAACACCGCTGATTTGCTGGGGATCTGGTGTGGCAGCTCCAAAAATATATCCGGGCTCGATTGCTCCCGGTCACGATGAGTACTCGGCTGATTGGAAACTTGACCACGTTCAGAGGCATGATGTTGCGCAAGCAGACGTTGCTGCTTTGATGTCTTATCTAATTGGCACAGAATTTCCGGCAAATTCTGTGGGTAAACTGCCTCTATCATTCATATCTGCCAACAACTGCGAAAAAGCAGAGGCTTCGTTGGTCAATGCTCGTGGGATACTAGAAATGTACCGTGTCAAGGAAGGGGCAAAGGAAGCCACTGAATTGAGATATAAGTCATATGGCCCGTTAAGCGAAACAGGTCATACTCCGAATGAACGTATCGCCGCCATTCGCGACCTAATAGAGACGGGTAAATACGAAGAGGCCATTGAGGAGTCAGATGCTCTCATAGGCGTAGCTCTGGAGGGACTGCGATATTTGCAGACTTATGACTGGCTATTCCTGCGAGCTCTCATCACTGTTGGTTACCTTGGCTGGATGGCATATGCCATCACAACTGTCATCGACATGTTTGTTGTGCATGGATCTGTCCCCGCTAAGCGAAGTATCACCACAGTCCTACTCTTCTCTTCTGTGCTCGCAGCCCTCTATGCGTCCTTCATCATTTCACAATCGTCATTAACGTACTATGCTTATGCCTTCTTCCCCGTCCTCTTTTGGGAAGAAGTATACGCACACAGAGCTAGTCTAACCCAAGGCCGCGGTGTACTTTTTGGACACATCAAGTCGGCCGGTACAATCGTGACGTTTTCTCTGCACCTCGTCATCTACGTAGCTGTCATTCTATCCCTAGTAAGTTTCCGGGGGGGGGGGGTGTTCATTTTACATTAGCTAACCATTCTAGGCTCTTGGATATATCCATCGCGAGATTCTGACAGGTCTATTTGTCCTAGGATCATTGTGGCCAGCAACATATGGGCTCGGTTTCCTCCGCACAAATGGATGGGTGAGCATCACTTGGACCATTTCTTGCTTGATAATGAGCACATTTACTCTTCTTCCGGCTATGAAAATGGAAAATATAACTCTCATGTAAGCTATAAATGTTCTCATTCTGATCTAGGTCGGATTCTAACCTTGAGAAGTTTGGCAGGCGGCGCGTTTATGGTGCTAATCGGCCTATTATACTTAATTTTTGAGGAGACATTTCTGTCACAAGCTCCGGAAGAAACTCAATCAATTGAACAGGCAAAGCCAGTCATTGGCAGGACTGTAACCGGCATTCAGGTTGGTCTACTGACAATCCCAAAACAACAGTTTGGGCTTTAAGTGCTGATCTACTCTGACAGATTGGCTTGGTGATCCTATCGATGATAGTGACTCGGTCCAGCGCACTATCTCTCCAGGCTAAGCAAGGGTTACCTCTGGGAAACCAAGTAACAGGCTGGATTGTACTGGGTATGTTCTAAACTTGAGCCAATTCGGTTCTTCTATAGGCAAAGACCTTGTATCAGGCTAACCAGTTGCATAGTTGTATCATTTTTAATGCCCTCGATGCATCGTCTTCAACCAAACAGCCACTATATACATCGACTTGCAATGATCTTTTTGACTTGTGCCCCAACATTTGTCATATTGACAATATCATACGAAGGTCTCTTCTACGTTGCATTTTCAATCATGCTGCTTGCTTGGGTTCAATTGGAATACAGCGTCAAGGTATTCAGCGCGAATCCAGCACACAAGCGCGCAATCTCGTCGTCAACCGCGTTGGAAAAGCGTGGGGTGTATCGTCCCCTAAGTCTATCTGATGGACGTGTCGCGTTATTCTTCTTGGTGCTTCTCCAGTCTGCATTTTTTAGCACCGGAAATATTGCTTCGGTATCCTCTTTCAGCTTAGAGAGCGTTTGTCGCCTAGTACCCGTCTTTGATCCATTTTCACAGGGGGCGCTGCTCATCCTCAAACTAATGATTCCATTTGCCCTAATATCGGCCAACCTTGGCGTTTTGAACAAACGCCTTGGAGTAGCACCATCCGCCCTGTTTATGGTGGTGATGGCGGTAACTGATATCTTGACCCTGTACTTTTTTTGGGTTGTGAAGGATGAAGGGTCGTGGTTGGAGATTGGGTCAACAATCAGCCATTTTGCAATTGCTAGCCTTCTTTGCGTATTTGTCGCAGCGCTGGAGGGAGTTAGTGCCATGTTCATTGCCGGAATCGAAGTTGAGGATGCGTCGAAGCCTGGTCAAGACTCTGAGAAACCGTACACCAACGATGATACACCACACGCGATCAATCACGATACCAACCCAACAAAGCCATTATAGGCATGATGAAAACGGCGTGGTGTAAGATAGGCATGGAATGAAGATTAGCTGTTCCTTGTGGCTTCTTACACGTTTTGAAAATAGCAAGTGTAATGGTTTCTGCATCAAGGGTCTGGCAAAGGGGAGATGACCTGGTGCGTTTTCTTCTAATATAATTAGACAGATGATAAAGGGAGTAATGTATATTCCCATTCATGATGATTACTTTAGATTAAATAGAATACGACGTACTACTAGGTAAGTAAATGACTAGGTACAAATTTACGTATAAGTGTGCTCTCTGCCACATAGGTCTATATTGTTCAAGTGGTATTTAGCATTACGGCATTTGCTACAGAAACTGTAACACGCATTATAAGATATACATGGATGACATAGTAACGCAACAACAAAGCTGCAAACTATTGTCTAGAGGAGGATGGTGAATGCGTCACTCTGGCACCACAGGTAGGTGCGGCGCTTATGATTATAATGTAGGGTACGAATACAAGAAAGCTACATTTCCAGCTTGGTAGATATTTGTGTCAGCGCATGCTATAGGTTTACAATCACATTGCAAGATAGGTACTTTTGTGAAAACTGGGTGTTTATAGATTTGCTCTGGTATACTACTAACTTGGTACTAACTAGGTAACTATTCTGGATTCTATCCAACGGCTAAATATGTGGGTAGTTGTAATGCGAGCATTGCCAATGGATGAATGTGAATGAGCATCCTTGACCATTTACTGTATTCTGTAGCTAGCGCGTCGCTACATATTACCTACCAGCAGTATTTCGACCAACGTCTGCTTAGTCGGTTCGGATAACGATTCTTGATCGAAAAATGTATGTAGATAATGGATGGATGTACAGAGTAATTGCCTACAAGGTGGTAGTATCTCCTTCCTCCATGCTCTCCATCCGGATCGGACAGTGGGGGGAATGTCCTTGGATAAAATCAACCTACGGAGTACATTGAATATTATTGTCTTCCAGGTTTGCATTTCCCAATCTCCGCGCAGGTATACACTTGGTGGCGGATAAGGGGACGACGCCCTTCACTTGTTTGCTACATTATTTATCACTGTTATCTCCAGGTGGGCTTGCAAGAACGGGGTTCGGAGTACCTAACGCACCCAACCTCCCCTGCCCGCAGCGTCCCAGGCTGCCTACCTGTACCTCTGCACGAGCTAACCTTGCCTACCCTCACCTACCTAGTACCTACCTAGTATTTATTATTCTTATTTTTCCCGCCGTGTTCGTTTTCATTTGCCTCGAAGAGAGAAGGGAGGGGGGACCGCCTTTTTCCAGCTTTTGAACAACTTACCTATCCATTAGAATATCTACCTTAGCTATCGCCGTGTCCAAAGTACCAGGCGTTGAGTTCTCATCCTAATTTGTTTGACTTGACCTTGCCATTCTTATTGAGGAGGAGGGAGTGATTTGCTTGTTGCCTCCTCCTCCTGCCACCCCTCCTCTCTGCCTGTCTGCCTGCTTGCCTGCCGACCTTGTCTACCTCTAGCTGACTGCCCACCCACAAACTCCAAGTTCCGCCAACTGCATCAAATTGCCCATCATCGTCCGTTTGTTGGTGTCATCGACGAGAAGCCAGCATCATGGACATTGATATGTCTGCTAGTGATGGCCAGACACAGGCGCATTCGCGAGCGCAAACTGATTCCCCATCTAAACAATCGCCATCCACTGCAGCCAGCAACGCAGCTGCTGCCTCAGCAGCTGCCCAGATGAGTTTCAGAAGGCATGGCCGCACGCATCCATGCGCAGGTTGAAAATGCTAACAAATCTCCCCTAATATAGGCAACGAGCGTCACGAGCATGCGAGGTATGTACTGTGCTATCCTGCGGGTCACTTTGTCGTCGGTTTCGACATACCCTACCGCCCACTCCGTGCCCTCGATAAGCCGAGGCATTCAGACGGCGGGCCCGCCAGCCACATTCATGATGACAATGATTGCTAACCAGATATCTACCCTTTGCTTTGCAGACCTGTCACGCCCGCAAGGTGAGCAAATTATAACCTCAAGCCCAGATTTTCTCTTTTCTCCTTGTTCGAGTTACCACTTCGCTTTTTTATTGGCTGACTCTTTCGCCTGCCTAGGTTCGATGCGATGCTGCAAGTCTCGGAGTGCCCTGCACCAACTGTGTCGCCTTTCAGATAGAATGTCGCATTCCGACACCCAAGCGCAAAAAGGCCCAGACAACTGGCGCGCAGGCTGCTAAAGACTCTGACAGGTACATCATCCATCCCCCTTTCGTTTTAATTGTTTAGGGCATCGCCGTATTGATACTGACATCATCCGCTGAGCAGCGACCGTGGTGACGGTCCGGATGATCAATCGCAACGAACGCCGCAGAGCAGCACCAACTCTTATTCCCCGCGCGCACCTACCGTATCTCATACTACCGATGGAACTCCTCCCACGTCGTTGACCGAGGCTCAGGCTAGAAAAGAAGAGGTTGATAATGGGACATACCTGAACTTGGTGATGAAACCAAAGTTCACCCGTGCTCCTATCACTGAAGCTGGCCGGGTCGCCTACCTTGGTGAATCCTCCAATCTCACCCTCCTGGTTCACGACCGCCAGGGTTCTGCAGATGTCGTCCATTACCCGCTGCCGGAGAACGTAAGGGGCTCCCGAGCCAGACTTACCGAACTGGACAACGTTGAGATCGACATTCTTCATCAACGAGGTGCCTTTTTATTACCACCACGATCTTTGTGCGACGAACTCATCGATGCTTACTTCAAATGGGTTCATCCCATCGTACCTGTTATCAACCGCACTCGATTCATGAGACAATACCGGGATCCAAAAAACCCACCGTCGCTACTCCTTCTCCAAGCAGTTTTATTGGCAGGCTCTCGGGTTTGCAGCAATGCACAACTCATGGATGCCAATGGATCGACTACACCGGCAGCTCTGACCTTCTATAAGAGGGCTAAAGCTCTCTATGATGCAAATTATGAAGATGACCGAGTCACGATTGTGCAGTCATTGTTATTAATGGGTTGGTATTGGGAGGGCCCCGAAGATGTCACCAAGAACGTCTTTTATTGGAGTCGTGTCGCTACTATTGTGGCTCAGGGGTCAGGCATGCATCGCACTGTTGAACGGTCCCAACTCAGCAAGTCTGACAAGAGGCTCTGGAAGCGGATCTGGTGGACTCTGTTTACTCGTGATCGTTCCGTTGCTGTTGCTCTGGGCCGTCCTGTTCACATCAACCTGGACGATTCCGATGTGGAAATGTTGACAGAAGATGATTTCATTGAAGACGAACCTGATCGAAGCAGCGAATACCAACCAGATCCCATCCATGTACAATTCTTTCTTCAGTACGTTAAGCTGTGCGAGATCATGGGGCTTGTCTTGTCACAACAGTACTCCGTGGCGTCCAAGGGACGGCAACGAAATGCCATTGACTTAACCCATAGTGATATGGCCTTGGCTGATTGGTTGCAAAATTGTCCAAAGATTGTATACTGGGAGATGCCTCGCCATCATTTCTGGTCCGCGCTCTTGCACTCAAATTACTACACGACACTTTGTTTACTACACCGAGCCCATATGCCCCCTAATGGATCGTCACGCTTCCCTGAAGATTCACCTTATCCATCAAGGAATATTGCTTTCCAGGCTGCGGCAATGATTACATCCATCGTTGAAAATCTAGCAGCACATGATCAACTGCGCTATTGTCCTGCTTTCATTGTATACAGTCTCTTTTCCGCCCTCATCATGCATGTTTACCAAATGAGATCTCCGGTTCCGTCCATTCAGCAGGTCACACAAGACAGGATGCGCAGCTGCATGCAGGCGATGAAGGAAGTATCACGTGTGTGGTTAGTTGGAAAGATGGTATACACCCTTTTCGAATCCATCATCGGAAATAAGAACTTGGAGGAGCGTCTACAAAAGGCCGGAGGCAAACGACACCGGAGAATGCAACAGAGCCTTTCCCAGTTAGAACAATACAAGTCGCAAGATTCGACAAAGCGCAAATTTGATGATATGACTATTGACTTCACCGGCAATACACCTACTCCTCAGGAATCATACGAGCGGTCGAGGCCACAAACTCCAAGTACGGTCAAGAACGAGAATGGTGGCAGTCAACGACCATCGGCAGCATCCCCTCCCGCTCGTCAGGGTGGGACGGATACGTTTATGGGCGGTACGAGTTCGCGGCCTCAGACCAGGCCGGCGACGCCATTCAATCCTTCATTTTCCGTTCCTGCGACACCACCAGACCTATACTTGGTTACTCGAAATTCGCCCAATATCTCGCAATCTCTGTGGGAGAACTTTCAGCCCGACCAACTCTTCCCCGAGAGCTCGAGTATGCCAGCATTCCCCAATCTATCACCCTCCCAAACGCATCAGACCTTGGATCAAAGTCTTATGAGTCAGATGTCGGCTGGCAATGTGGCGCCAGGTATGCAAGCAAATCAATTTCAACAGAGGGGAGCAGGGCAAGGAGGTGGTCTTATGCAAATGCCTGGATTCCAAAGCCAGTCGAATATGTGGCAAGCTGGCTTCGATGGTGGGGTACAGGATGGCCAAAGTCCAGATAGCTGGGGCACAAGTTCAGCCCAAGGGCAGCCGGCTCCAACGACTCTGAATGTAGAAGATTGGTAAGTTTTGTTTGTTCAGTGGCTATGGCGCAGTGCTGATGAATGGGCTCTAGGTTCCAGTTCTTTGGCATCAATGGTGATACCAGCAGTCTCAATCTTGATATGCCTCTAAGTTAAGAAGGCTGCAGGCCCAAAGATGATGACGAACGACATGGTTAATTTTGTTGTGATGTTGTATGCTACTTTTGGTGATGGGGAAGACGCAAAATATGGCTCGCCGGCCAGCTGGATACGCATTTAGATATGTCATTCCGCCAATAATAAGTACGGAGGCAGCTCTCACTTTGAAGGAAATGAAGCAGAGAAATAGGTTGTGAAACTAGGTCTTGAGTAATGTTCGGCTCTGCTTTAGGTTTGCTGGGTTTGCTGGCGTCAATGACTGACGCAGCTTGTTGGACTGACTTTGGCGCATGGACACTACAAATATTATGAGGTGCCTTTTATTACGGACTTCAGAGCAACTTGGAAGCTACCTAAGTAGTTCATGATGTAACAAACGCATTCAAGTGGGAGATAATAGACAGCAGAAGCCCATCTTATCAGCCTAGAATGATAGGGATTGAGGCGCTCTAATTCGCCATCATCAACCTGATTTATTGTGGTATATATACTAGGTACTAGGTACCTAATACCTAGTAATAGAAAAGTAGTAGAGGATCATAAACTACTGCAAACCTACCTAGGTACTAGGTACCTAGCAGTATTTCCTTACACGACACCGGTATCCGTACCTGCATACCTACTTAGATATCCATATCGATACCTACGGGTAAGCTGCTTATAGTACCTCGCAGCATCCATCTACCCTGTCGTACATTTGGTTAATGGTATCACCTCGTAAATTGCTCGCCACGTAAATGAGAAAGTATGCCTGAACTGCGATTCGCACAATGTGCCCATAATAAAATAGAAAAGAAAAACCATTTCAAGTCATGGTGCTGAGCGTTTGAGAGAGGATGATGAACCCGAGCTGTACCAAGTAAGGTAGGTCGTTGTCAGATACAACTGTACATGTGTCTGAACTGGGAGCTGCTGACACTACTAACCACCTCACTGTCTGAAGGTGACCTGCAGACCCGCACGGCTTGTACCTCTTTGGCTCCCGCAATCCCGCCACCTTGCCTTCTTCCTCCGGGGTTCCCTTTGCTTGCTACACGGGTAAGTTAAATTTAATGGTGTCTTGATCGTTGATCTCAGTATAGCCCAGTGCGATCCTTTTTTCCCTCATCTTCATGGCCGAAAGGACGATAATCCCCCCTCATACCTCCTCTTACAGCCGCTGTGTGGAGATAAGATCGTCAAGTCGTCTAGAGAGGTACGATCCAACCACCCCCGTCGAGGGGTCACGTCACCGATCCTGCAACGCCGTAAGGAGCGTCGACGACTGGCGCGACACTTGTGCGTCGCAGCACTGATGCGAACCCGTTGTCCAACTCCAGCGCGGCCTTCGATGATTTGGTAGTTGCCATGGCCGACCCGAAGTTTGCCTCGAGGCAGTCCTCATATCTATCCTCGTCGACTGTGAAATCAGCGTCGCAGTCAACAGGCTCTAGTTCTGTTCGGTCGCGCAATCGCCGTCAGGTCAGCTCGAACAAGAGCGGCAGCGGTCAAGAACTTGGGCAACCACGCAACAGTGACCCCGATCTTCTCTCAATCTCCCACCGATTGGAGCACCGTTCGAGAAGCCAGCAATCACCTCGGTGGCCGAACGTTAGCCCCAGTCGAAAAGCTGGTACAGCTACGTTGGGTCAGTTTCTTGGGGATTCTTGGAATCAGAGCTGGACTTCTGTTCAAGGCTTTGCAACGTCACTACTTGCGGCCGGCGAAGAGCAAATCAGTGTTATCGGAAGATCACAATCCAGGAACCGACCTTCTAACTCTAGGACAAGTCTTTGGGGCCGTGAGCGGTCAGATAGCAGCAACAGCACGGGTAAAAATCAAGCCTCTTGGGGCCCGGCGCCTCCCTCACGCAAGCCTGGGATAGACGATGTGGCAACTGGATCATCTGCTGAGAGGGAGGCGGCGCTGAAAGCTGCCAGAACAGCAAGCGTTTTGGAGAGCCACGAAGGAGTCAACGGAGGTTTGGATATCACAGGCAAATACAAGCGACGAAATTCAGACGAGATTTCTCCCGAATTCTCGCAACCAGAGGAATATCTCGTCTATATCCACACTGTCCAGCCCACCGACACATACGCTGGGCTGATTCTTCGATACAAATGCAGAGAAGACGCTTTTAGAAAAGCGAACGGCTTATGGTCTAGGGATAGTATTCAGATACGCAAATGGCTGACCTTTCCGGTTGACGCCTGCGATCTTCGAGGTCGGCCCTGCGATGCGCCACCTGAAAACAGCCCACCTGCCACGGTGGATCTTCTTGCAACAATGCCACCGTTTGCCTATGAATCATCAAGACAAGCTAGACTGAACCACGATGATCCCTTTTACCAACCTGATGAGGTATTAGGGAGGAAGGAGGAAGAAAAGGACATGCCATGGACTCATTTCAGGTGGGTTCAAATTGACTCATTTCCAGAGCCTGTGGAAATCGGGCGCGTTTCACGGCAGGCAATGGGATATTTCCCCCCGCGTCGGAAGAAGAGTGTTAGGACCACCTCATCCTTATCAACACCACGGCAGAGTTTTGATATTGCTAGCCCAGCCCCAGGTGCAAGTGAGCAGCCAGTATCGAGGCGGCAGAGCTCCTTAAGTAACCAACCAAAATTCCTGGGAAGCCCAGCATCAACTCGTAGTCGGGCGGGTAGTGATGCTGTGGACACCAAGCCTGCATGGATGCGTCGTCCCGGTGGAGTTGGTTCCATGGGTAGAAATGTTAGAGCACCAGGTCCGGATAAGGACTACTTGAACACATGGACGAAAAAACATTTGCCGGGTCTCAATATCGATGAATTACCGTCGATGTCAGTTATGGGGTCAGAAACAGCACGACTTGGGTTTACGCATGATTCGTCCGGAATCGTTGAAAGTCCGTTTGAAGACGGGCAGGATGCCGTACCGGATACGCGTCAAGGCAATGGATTAGACAAGGCGGCGGCAGCAGTTGAAAATTGGTTACGAGGCGCTTTATCAAAGCATCCCAGTACCCCCTTGATTGGAAGTATTCGAGGGAGGCCAACAGGTCGGGATGGAGCTGGCGGTGATTTAATCGAGTTGTCCAACACCCCTGGCGATGACGGCAGGTCGTCATATATTGTACCAACTACAAATGGAGGAGATAGATTCTTGGCTGCTTCCACTCAAACGGCCACGCCGACGTCATTGGGACTCAGAAGTCGCAAGGATGACCGAAATCTGTTCTGACGAACACCGCCGACATCAGACATTACTTAATCGACCTTTGTCTTTTTTTATATCTTATGAAATAGGCTCTTTTCTGCATGTAGATAAGCAAGACGGTGTGATCTTGGATGAGGGCGTTAAATGGCGACTTGGACTTGCGTTGCGCACCTCCATCAATAGGTTCCTTAGCATACTGAGTCTGGAAGGCGTTGATAGCTAGAGGGTGTGCTCGTTGAGGCAAACGATTGCCCACCGTTTCTATATTTCAATTTATTTCACGGTTATTCATGGTCTTACCCTCTTCCTCCCCCTCCTTGTTCTCTACTCAACATACCTCATAATTGAAGAGACAGACTGTGTGCGCGTTGTAGCATTTAGTATACGGAGTGGGTACCGCCCTTGATTGAATCGTTGATAAGTGGCTGCAGTTTCGTGGCGCTGGGAAAGTGTGGCGCAAACGGAGAACTTGTCACCAAGCAACTCACCACTGAGATTCAATTGATTATTGTCAGGGCATAGGACGTCGCTCTACTTTGATTCATACCTACCTAGTAGTAACTGACCATACAACCTCGGGTTTTTCTTCCAATCAATAACTTGACTGTATCAAATTTCTCAGCGATCTCTTCTTTTCGGATCAAATTGGAACAGCGACCCCATAGTACCTAACAATTTGTATAAGGAGAACCACATTGTAAGCTGCTCTTCCTTTACCAATGCCCATTTGCATCGAGTGTCGGCATCCTGTCAAGACACTATGGACAAAATATTCTGGTGCAGATGACAAGTCAAGTGGGCATCTCATTCGCCTGACTGTCTGTCGAAAGTGTGGGCGCTTCTGCGACAAATATGTTGAGCATGATTTTGTTGTGCTTTTCATAGACCTGGTCCTCATCAAACCTCAGGTGCGTTTGTTTCTATCTCACAACATTATGATGGCCCTCGCTGACCTGGCCATTACAGGTTTACCGACATTTACTCCACAATACGTTGATGAGAGATGGCGATCGCTTTGATGTGTGTAGATATCCGATAATACTTGATTTTGTTTGTCCACTAATTCCACCTTCTTTAGCCTTCCATCATTCGACTTGGCGTGCTGCTCTTACTTTTCGATGTTTACTTGACGTGGGCTCGCATCGAGAAGCAGACATTCCCAGATGCAGCGCCTGGTGAGAGCAATTTAGGACGACTGGCCCAGCAGCCCATTGTACTTCAATACCTCTTCTTCTGTTCGTCCTTCTCTATCTTCTGCAACTACAGCGTCTGCTAACAATGCCGAATACAGTGATTCTATGTGCTCTATCTACCCTGGCATTTCATCTCGGAATTCGCTTTCTTACCTCATCTCGCATCTCGCCCCTCAATGCTCTAGGTATCATGCCACGATACACACGCCCAAACTCTGTTTCAACCGCACTTCTTGTCTCATCTTCTACGAAATTGTTTCCGATACTCATGGTGATATGGGAGTACGACGTCCCGGCAGCGGCTCGGTCGTTAGGTTGGGCTGTAGTAGCAAACAATGTTGAGGCGCTGCGCATTTTACTTGACTGCAAATACTATGTGGCATGTCTTCTGGCGATCGCTGGTGCTGCGGCACGATGGGCAGTAGGGCGACTTGTGTTGGTTTCAGCCGGACTTGGTGATGTAGATTCCATCAGTGACAGTAGTGTTGCTGCCGATGGCAAAGCCCTCTGGGCGCTGTTAATGTATGCAAAGGAATGGGCGGGACGTCTAGCAGTAGGGTAGACTAGTAGTGTTGCTTATCAGAGCCAATAAATTGCGTATGAGCATCTCAAAGCTGCCCCCTACAGAAAAAGTGGTCCTTTCAGAGGTTCGTTATCTCAAACATTACATATATACATGGGCAGATATGATCTCCAGTCAAGCGGGTTATTGAAGCTTTGAATGGAGCAGCTTTTTGCCCTTAGCCATGTCCCATATCACCATCCACCTGAGCATCAACCATTGCCGATCTATGGATAGATAGTTGATTACGGATTCAAACTCCACATGGGCATGGCAGTGGCCTTGAATCAGTAGTGATGAAGTTGTTGCTCCCAAAACGCCAATCTGCAAACCAGCATGAGCTGAAAGTCGCCCTTTCAAATATCCCTTCTAGCTAGTCCGGCGGATAAAATTGTCTAATGTCCCAGGAAATCCCCCCGTAGGTCGCTTCGTTTCGGCACAATCAAAGGATGCAGTTGGGCGAGGAACGTGATTGCCCACATAAGGTAGCAGCTCACAATCGCGAGAATAAGGGAGGATCGCCACAAACTGCAAGTTAACCTGTTAGTATAGAGCATAGAAGTCTTGTTTTTGTTTTTGTGATTTTAGGGAATCAAAGAAGATAACTAACACTTGGTTCTCGCCCTTGGGAGACAGGAACCAGGACGCTATGCACAGGGCAACGATGACGACGAGGCCAATGAAGATGGAGTACCTAAGTACGCGAACGCGCGTCTTGTTAGCATCTCTTGCCAGCTATATCGGTCGTCGTCCCGGGTACAGTATTAATTTCCTCACCCTTGAGCCATGTTGATTGAATCGTCGATGCAAAACAAGAAGCCTAGCGAGGATTGAAGTCTGCGTTATTGGGATGGATTGCAGCTCCAAGGTTAGCCTTGCTGTCGAGCTGCTCACAACAGACTACCTGACATGATTGCTTAGTCACCCATACCTTAACAGGTGTATCTTTTATTGGGCGTGTGGATAACAAAAGATAATGTGAGTTATTCTCCGCACACTGTGCCGAACGGCCCAGCTAGCACAGAATTTGAAAGACGTGGTGGCAGCTTTCTACATACATCACTTTACTGTCGTTATTATAACTGGTAATATTGAGAAAGAAATAATGAAAATTTGGTGTCATAATTGATAATGAAACTATCCAGGTAGGCTTCTTACTATTGCTAAGACTCTAATAATTCTTTAGACTCTACATCTCTTTACGAACTTCGGATTCCCCTTAATTCGCGGTCCAATAGCAAACACGAACATGCAGCCAAACGAAATTCCACTCATAAGATGCATTGTTATTCACCACTCTATTGCCTAGCTTACATACTAGTATTATACCGGATCCTTACCAAGGATCCTAATAGCCCTCATTCTCAAATGGTAGTCCTGCCTCCTTTCTCACAGCTCCATAGATTGCAGCAATATCTCCCGACGATCCAACGTGCTCTTTAACTGCCGCAAGATGAGTATCAGCGGTTTCCATGTTGTGCAATGTCACGCCAACACTTTCTGCGAGACTCCTGGCATGCCGGGCATCTTTTCGAGCAAGATCAACTGCGAATAACGGCTCTTCACGCTTGTGGTAGTCGCCACTAAGCATTCGCGTACTATATGTAGAGTAAAGTCCGGGGAAGAGCGACTCGATAAGCTGATGAACGGGTTGGGTCCCAAGCCCAGACTTCTCAGCAACGACGTGGACCTCGGCGAGCTGTTCGACTGTGTTCAGAACAAATGTGTTTCCAAGCAGCTTCAGCGTTGTGGCCTTGGAGTAGGACTGGTCGCTGAGGTCAATTTCGGCGCGGGATGTCACTCCCTTGAACCATGGCCTAGCTTTCTCAACACTAGACGTGGGACCAGCTAGGACGCCGATTAGTTGTCCTGCTTCAGCTGATGCAGGGGGGCCGAAAATCGGTGCCGCAACAAACTCGGCACCTCTGGCAATGACAGCTTTTGCCAATGCCTCCGTGGTATCGGGGTGAATGGTAGAGCTTTCGACAAACACCTTGCCCCTAACATCATTTTTGAGCATAATCTCATGCACTTCCTTGACAGCCTCATCGTTTGCCAAACAGGTGAAAATAATGTTTGCCTTTGCCACAGCATCCGAAAGGGACTCAACAACTTCCGTCTTTCCAGGGGCAAGTTTGGCACTCAGGTCCACGGCCCTCTGTTTTGACCTGTTGTAAATGAGGAGAGGTGCCTCTTGAGGGCCCTTTTCCACGATGTTCTTGCACATACCCTAACAAGGTGTTAGAATAAACTAATATCACTTCTAAGATTGTAAACATACCCTGCCCATGTTGCCAAGGCCAACCCAGAGCACGATGGGAGCCATCTTGTAAATAATAGTGATGGATCGATAGATGAATAGAAAGTTGATGGAAGTAGCTCGAAGAGGAATGAGCTCTATAAGTTATGATCTCAGTGAGGATTGATAATTGAATGTGCAAACTGTAATGTGGTATAATTCTCTCCTTTAGATGGTAGAGCTCTCCCAAGCTTTATACTTGCCCACGAGAAGTTTTGGATGCTATCCGCAGAGCCCGGTAATCAAGTTCGGATTTCGCGTTTAAAAGCTCGGTCTTTTGTTTTCCGGCAAAACCCGCAATGTAAGACCTTAGCAATCACGTAGTCATTCGTTTGAGCTTTATGTAACTTGTAAAACTGATTGCTCCGACGGCCCATGGAATTAAGTGCTTGTATGTCCTTCCATGGTGATGTTCCAATGTGGAAATATCATTTCGCACATGCCCCACCAACTGTTATAATGAAGTTGCTTGTCGGCTATTTACCTAGAATTCTACATCGGATATCCAAGGTATCCATCTATCTACCTACATCTAGGTACCTAGCAGTAGTACTAGGTACTCTACTTTACTAGCTATATATGTAGTCTTTTAAATTAAAGCAGGCATTTTATCCTAAAATTCTCGGTAACTTCATTGAAAGCACTCGTTTACGAGTTCTCGGAAGACACCGGCACCAAGTTACGTTTGTGTTGTTTGGTCATTCTTCAGTAAGAAAGGTGATGACGTAGGAATGTGAGGCGAAAAGAACTTACCAAGTAAATAATACTCAACAGCTGGTAAGAGCAACAAGAAAATACAGAAATTCATACGTAGAAATAACCTACCAGTATACGAAGCAAAGGGAAAATAACGTGAGGAATTTTGAAGGTCATGGGAAAGTGCGTTGATACAGGCATCAAATCTTTCTATCTAAGTTATGATTCCTTCATACTCTCTACCCACAGTTACGATCTGAGGAGAAAAAAAGATAGGTAGTACATGAAATTGGTGGGGTAATTGCACAGACTATTGTATGACTAACAAATGTCGTATGCCTTGATGCCGGATCGGAGTTGTTTTTGCCATCTTTGGTTTGTAGCGACTAATATTTTATTTGTTTGCTTGGCTTCCTAGGCTGTCTGCCTCAATCTCGGTTAGTACTAATATAGCAGTATATGTGCAGGTGCTGCGGCGTTGAGTGACCTAACTTTCAAAAGCTAATCGAGAAACTGGAGCTTATTTATTTTCCCACTCAAGCTCGGTTACTCACTTGCCATCCAACATCGGCGTCAATTCAAAGACTCTGGTCGTTATGACCTCTCAATAATATATCAGGAAACGCTTTGGCCGCAGCAGCCTATTCCGGTCACCCTCGACCTCAGAGAATCGCCCATTTATCCAAATAACCACTTGTTGCGGCACTTTTGGGCGGCACGATATGCGTCATTGCCCTCATAATGCGCTGGAGCTGTGTTGGGAACAGGGCGTCTCGCTGCGGCCACGGCCACATTATGACTGGCTGTCATCATCTACGATTATTCTCTTGTCCAACCGGGTCACGGTGGAATGTTCCTCTGCCAGCATTGGCTGTCGCTGAAACTCCTATATCCTATCTCGCTCCCGCATCGCGGTTAGCGGGTGCTCGTTGGTTGTCTTCTCCATCAGCTGCTCGTGTAAAGCGGCATGCATTAGATAGGGTGGGTGATATTGTTTCCCTCTTTAATAGTTGTTTGTGATTGCTGACCTTGTCCAGGATGTGGTTGTGTCTGTTCTAGAGGCTTCAGCAACGAGGCGGGACGCTAAAAATTATTTGCAAAAATATGCATCAAAGTCCAAGTCTCTGACCGGCCCGATCAATGTTGTCGAAGATCGTCATCAACCTCAAACGACTCTCAACATCGGTGATCCTGTCAATGTTGCTATTATGAGCCTTAGATCTCCCCAGCATTTACAGACTGATACCATTTATGGAATTACCAAGACACTAACCCAGCTACGAGTCCTTGGCCTCTTGAGTGTTGTTGTCATCGACTGTGGCGTTGAAGAGGATAGTGCAACGTTTCAGGACCAGGCCCTACGGCTTTGTGAAGCAATCGACTCGTTTGGGAAGCCTGGTGTCAAGCTTGCACAAAGCATTCTGTCAAGGCGTCATCAACATCGCGCCATTTTACCCTCCCTTTTCTGGGACGATGTTCGAGTTGAAGATCAGGGTCTGATAAACCGGGCACTCCAAAATGACATGATGGTGGTCATTCCATCGCTTGCATGTCATGACGAGACCTCTAAACCACAGCCCACAGATGCGCATAGAACTATCTTAGCGTTGACAAAATATTTTACTGGAATGCAGTTTGAGGAGACAAGCGATGGATTGGCTCTAAGGAATTATGTGAATCGGCCTAATAAAATCGCTTCGGTTGAGAGGGTTATCATTCTTGATGCATTGGGAGGAACTCCGGTTCCTGGGCGCCCGGGAGTCTGTCAAAGATTTGTCAATCTTGAACAAGAGTACGATGGGCTCTTGAAACATCTTATGGGCCCCGAAGGTTCTCCACTCGCTGATGACGACCAAACAAAGGGGCTATTAACAACTCACGCAGCCAATCTAAGGTTAGCCAAAGATACCCTGTCTTTGCTACCAACAACATCTTCGGCAATCATCACCACCCCTTTTGCTGCGGCTAACACAAAGTATGCCACTACTGCTACTCCCACAATACTAGCTATAACCGATTCTCGGTTTGATTTCGAAGGGATGGTTACGACGCGGAAGAAACAAAATCCATTGCTCCATAACCTACTCACCGATAAGCCAGTATTTTCATCCTCTCTGCCCATCAAGCGTGTCCAAACCGGAACTGAGAACTATCTTCATGCTGGCGAATCGGTTGATGCAACTTTAGTCAAAAGAGGTATGCCATTGACTATCTATCCGGACCCTAGAACGGCACCTTGGAGTCCGCCGAAACCTGGATCATCACGGTCGCGTCTCACCGACAGATGCATCGACCTACCCCGATTAGCAAATCTCATAGAGGACTCATTTGGCCGCAAGCTGGATCTTGATGACTATTTAAAGCGTGTGAATGACAATTTGGCGGGCATCATCATCGCGGGCGAATACGAAGGAGGTGCCATTTTGACCTGGGAACGGCCGGATGGCATTGATGACCTCAAAGCTTCCGAACAAGGACGATATGTTCCATACCTGGATAAATTCGCAGTGCTGAAGAGCCGACAAGGCAGTGGTGGGGTTGCTGATATCGTATTCAATGCTATGATTCGGGATTGCTTCCCCCAAGGGGTATGCTGGAGAAGTCGAAAAAACAACCCGGTGAACAAATGGTATTTCGAACGATCTATAGGGACTAGCAAACTGGCTGATTCTAACTGGACCATGTTCTGGACAACGCTTGGTCTCGTTGGTGAGCATCCAACCCTCATGGACTACGAGTCAGTTTGTCGAGGAGTTGTGCCTTCTTGGGCCAACAACCACCACATTTTAGACTAGCGATTCAAGCAGTTGATAGAATCCGATGCCTATTAAACATAATGAAGAGTATTGTGTGAATTTTCCTATACATATTCTGGCAAGTCTAACGTCTAATTCCGCAGTCATCGTGCCTATTAATAATTATATCTTAAGTACCATGGCTACAGTTGAAAATCATGAGCAGAATGTAGGCATGAAAGCTTTCAAAGAAACACAATATGAGTCACGTGATGGAGATCGCGGGGTGGTTGAAGCTCTGACCAGGACGCTGGCCTGCAGCTAGTCGTCATGCCATTCGTGTACAATTTGCTTGTGACAACCACTTTGAAGTCCCGAGCAGTTGAGGCTTCATCTCTTTAGAACAAATCTCATCTTTTGACTGCCAGGACGTTATCCTTCAAAATGGACTTCTCCAAGTTTAGCAAAAACTTGACGTGCGTTTACCTTATCCAGCTTCACAAGTGTTCCCATTGTGCCGCTCAACTCCATAAACCCTGATAGCTGATCTAAATATTTGCCGCGTTCAGGGACTTCGGCGGGAAGATCACTCCGTTTGCGTCGCGCACATTTCAATTTACAAAGGAACAGCTTGGGCAGGCAGAAGACAAGGTGATAGACCTGCATTGCAAGTTATGATGAGACTCTCCTCAATACTGATAATCTGCAACCCAGACCCAACTTCCCCCGGATTACATCGACCTTGAGAAGAAGGTGGATGCTTTAAAACAGGCTCACCAGAAGATGCTTGCAGTGACGTAAGTTTGGCTTACCAGCCCGTTATATAATCATTCCATTGAAATTAATAACCACAATAGCTCACAATACTCCAACGAGCCCTATGACTACCCTCCTAACATCAAGGAGACCTTCCAGGACCTTGGACGGACCGTCAGCGAGAAGGTCGGCCTGCTTTCCTCTGCAACCTCCACCGCCGAGGCCCAGGCAGCCCTAGTCGCCCCTCCCTCTGCGAAGCCACAACCCAAGACCTTCAATCATGCCATCGCCCGTGCCAGTTTGTCCAGCAGCCAACTCCTGCATCAACACCACACTGGAGCTGGTGAGGACCCGCTAGCCACGGCCCTTGAAAAGTATGCCCTGGCCATGGAGCGAGTCGGAGAAGCCCGCCTCGCCCAAGATTCGCAGATCCAAAGCCGCTTTCTTGCTGGGTGGAGCACAACCCTGAACACAAACCTCACGTTCGCCACTCGTGCTAGGAAGAATGTTGAGAGCTCTAGATTGACTCTAGATGCTGTCAAGGCTCGCGTCAAGGGAACGACTTTCAAACTCAGTAACGTTGCTCGCGCAGATCACCATGATGATCACGAACTTAGCCCTGAGGCTCAGGAGGAGATTGAGAAGGCAGAGGATGAGTTTGTCACACAGACAGAAGAGGCTGTTGGTGTCATGAAGAATGTAAGATTGTGCATACATACTCGATGGGTAACAGCTAGACTAACATCATCAGGTGCTGGACACGCCCGAGCCACTCCGCAATCTAGCTGAGCTTATTGCCGCTCAGATGGAGTATCACAAGAAGGCTTACGAGATTCTCAGTGAGCTTGCACCAGTTGTTGAGGGCTTGCAAACTGAGCAAGAAGTAGGACGCGCTTCTGGCTTTTCAGCACTCTGATCGCGGAGCTGACAATCGCCCTACTAGGCCAGCTATCGAAAGAGCCGTGACAATGCTCCGTAAGCATCCACTCACTCAATCACTCAATCACTCGCTCACCCACGCTTTCACCTCTTGATTATAAGACGCATGGCTTAGCACTTTGGCCATTTTGTCGACTGTATACTTGCCCTTCTTTAATCCTAGTTACATGACGGGGGTATATATGTGCCAGGGTGCCTTGTTGTGTCTTTCTTATGCATGTCGATATTAACTGCTGCGCAACTTTTGACTTTTTTCATAATACGGCAAGCTTCCTGGTCTCTTCTTTAATTAGTAAGAGCACAGCCTGCCCAGGTTATGATATAGCATAACACGGACGCGATGAGTGCGGAACCGGAGAGGCAGGTATAGTTGAAATGATGGAACAGAAAATCATATTGGAGTGGTTCCGTATTTTTTCCTCACTTTATTTTCCCTATCAATAAATTCTCAATCCGTAAAATAAGAAGAAGAACCTGGTGTAGTAGGAATTAACACTGGACTGGTTCATTTATTATCTCTGTCATCGCCAACAGTCCCTTTGGTTGCGAACATGTAGATAGCGGGTCAATTCACGTGACCTGACTTGGTAATTCATTTGCCTCAATTGGATAGTCGCCAAAGCCAGCAAGCTACTACGTCTGGCGACAGAAATCGCAAACCTCGGCCTCCGTTTGTCACAGGTTTCTCATTTAACTCGCCAACATGCGGCCGACAATGCGAGCGCTTGCGCGCTACCTGGAACCAGGTACGCCCACTGGACTCACTGGCCTGTGGACTCATGGCACCCCTCGGTCGACCCTACTCTACCTCTATGGCAGCACCCTCGACAAGCTCCAATCCATACCCGAGACTTCCCTTTACCGCCAATCGATTGAGACAGTGACCAAGCACCGTTTGGGACTCGTTGAAAAGACGGTCCCCCAAGGATACGAGGAGTGGGCGGCCAAGGCCAGGGAGCTTATCCGCAAGAACCCGGAGCAGTTCCGTGTTTCTAGTGGCCGAGTAGATGGCAGCGATGCCAAGACAGTTAAGCTGGGCAATCGGATTTTCGTTGTTGGCTCGAGACACGAAGCTGGTGACATCCGATTTGAGGAGTGGAATGGGGAAGAGGATGAGGGCGCCGAGCTCGAGGGTATTAGAACTCCTGAGGAGAGAAAGGATCAGGTCATCTGGGCTGAACGCAAGCCTCTGGAAGATCATGAGAAGGTTGAGTGGGAGGATGAGCCTCAATTGACGGCAGAGCAGTAAGTTTCCCATGGCAGCTTGCGCGCTTACTTATATGCTGGAGAGGCTGACCATGATGATAGAATCCACGATCTGGAACAAAAGATTGGTGCCGGTCTTATTGAGGAGGTCATCCAAGTGGCTGAGGGCGAGCTGCAACTGATTGAGACAATGGAGAAGGCTAAAGTGTAAGAGCCCCCGAGGGATCACCCAGCCCATTCGATAATCTTGAAATACTAACTGGAGGGCATAGTTGGGAAGACTTGGAAGAAAAGCCGGCCGAGGGACAGTGGACATACTTCGATCGGCACTCCATGTAAGCCAAATAAAGCTCGATTTTGTCTCCTGTAAAGTAAGCGGACCTCGCTGTATATTTGTTCTTGTTTCGTCGCTGTCTACAACCCAATTAAAAACGGTCCGGATGACACTTGGGGGTGGTAGATATCATCGTGCTTCTCTCTACTGTCTGTATTATGCAGGTTTCCGGATGCCTTCGTTAGAAGGGAGTTACTCTGATCATGAGTTGATGTTAACATGTAGACTATAATGATGACGACCTCAATGAAAACGCTTTATTCACCCATGGCCATGTCCCCACTTACACTTGATGTATGAGACGCCCAAAAACGAATAAGAATCTCTAGTAGTTGTGACATTGTTCCGTAAAAAATTTTTATTTTAAATTTTTTAAATACAACATCTAATTTTTTTTTTCTCGACGTATGAGATTGTAGCTGGATCACGTTTATTATCTGGCGGTTCTGAAACCATCTTTTTTCTCACCCTATACCTAGAACTTCAGCATCAATTTTTTGTGTCACATCACGCTTCTGACATCCGCATCCAGTATGATTTAGGGCATCCGGAATACTAAAAACCAAACTCATGGCTAGCCCAATATCTACATCTTCATTCACTAGAAATGACTCGATAGGGAAAAAAAGAAAAAGATGGTCGTCCTCAAACGGAGAAAGTGTGAACGATGAGAGCGGCGCTATTAGTATGCAGCCTTTTCTTAGTCAATCATCCCACAAAACAGCTCAGCTCGAACTTGCAGGGCTTTCGGACGCAGATGGTGATCCCACTCTGACAGTTCGTGACTTTCCTCATCGTGGCTTTAGTCGAATCCAGTCCGATGAGGAAGCAAACCCCGAGGCGGACAAAGAGCATCATCGGAAACCTCGTCTACGGGAAAACGATCGAAAGGGTCACTTGGATGTGCTGCTACGTGCCACTGAGCAATTCCTAGACCAAGGGGAAATTGAGAAAGCAGCGAGAGCGTATGGACTCGTTCTTCAGCTGCGACCCCGAAGTCAACCCATCGACGTCCGTCTGTACAATCTCTGGGCCATTGGAGCCGAAATCCTGATGCGTCAAGGCGAAGAGCAACATCAGCAATTACAAACGTCGATTGGCGAAGATGAGGCTTCTGATTACTATACCAAAGAAAATATCAACAAACCGCAACGAAAACTGGCAAGGAGATGGGGTTCAGCCGCTAACATGGGCAAGGTCAAAGCCTACTTTGAGACTCTGATACGGCAATACCCGTATGATGCCAAGTTCCCAAATAAAATTTCAGCAGTAGACTTCTGGCTAGCTATGCTTAGCTGCGAAGTCTATAATGTCCATGCAGAATATGTCGTTGGTCTCGCCCTTCTCGACGGGCACAAGGATGATAGAAGATATGACTGTATGCCGGACGATGATGGTGATATGGTGGAGGATAACTTTGGCTACGACGGTAGTGAATTTGGCGAGGATACTGACTTTAAGTTGCATGAAATGCCAAGGCAATCTGGCCTGCAGAAACAAAGAGACGACCTTCGAAAGCTGGCCCTTGAAACTATGCGAGATATCATCCAAAGATTAGAAAAGCTTATGGGAGAAGCGCCATACTCAAAACATGGGCACTTTATGCGGTTACGCGCTACATCATCTCTATTTGCGGCAGATCTTTGTGTTCCCACATCATACGCGTCCCCTACACAACTCAGGGAGGCAGAAACGAGGAGAGATCTGGAACAGCAAGCGGCCATGAACGCCATACGAGAACTTGCAAATACTAGAAACGATACAAATTCGATTGCTGATGCCGTTTTTGACTCCTATTTGTTGAAAAAGGAACATGTTAGCAGCCCCCCAGCGAACCTCTACGCTTCTCTCCCTATTAGGGAGGGGTAGTCAGTCGGTAGTATAGTTATAGATATATATCAGTGGGTTTGGGCGAGAAACAAAATGTTATTACGTATATTATTTTCCTTTCTAATTCGCAAGATTAGGCTGAACTGCTGCGCCTTTTTTATTCCAACGCTGTAGCACCAACGTAGTATTTGAACTTCCAACGACGACACACCATTCTCCTCCAGGGCTCCAAGCCGCCTGCCTCCCTACAAAGTTGGCCGACGAGGATTCACTTTTATGAGCTCGTAGCGGTTCATGTGTATCTTCCATGCTGTATCTGGCTGCCCATGCTTCTAGAGTCTCAGGGCTAAACTCAAAGTTGTCTGCATGACTGGCCTGTAGCGACTGCGCAATAGGCTCCTTATCACTTCCGTTATTGCGCGTTTTGCCTGCTCCGTCTGTTCTCTGTCGTGGGATAACAGGCTTCTGCCAACTAGGCAATTGTAATGGTTTGCTCTTGTCCCTATGAGGGTCGCTCAATGCCATCATGAAGTCGTGATATGTGGTCAGCCTCTTGAAATCCCAGAAAAAGATATTACCAGCAGCATTGCAAAATGCAAGCACTGGGTTTTGGTTAGGTACGTGATGTAGTTTGAATCGCATGAAGAACTGGGGTCCGCAGTTTGGTGTATGGAATTCTAGTAGCCGCGTATACTGCACTGGACATTGCGGCGAGATTACGGGCACGAAGGCGGAACGTGTGAGACGCCCGGGATCTTCATAGTTGGTCGGAAGGACATTCTGGGGTGTTGGAGCCGAGGTTTGTGATGGAGGAGGCCCATCCGACGAAAACCCCTCGATCCTCCACAATACGATGACATTATCGTGGCATGCTCTAGATAGAATCAGATCCCCATAGAAGGCGACACTCGAATGATGTTAGCAACTGGGAACTTGGGTAGACACCTGACTACTAACCAGTCGACAATACCGCTATGAACCGCCGAAGTGGAAAAATGAGGATAATGAACTTGCAGTGGGGTAGTGATGGGTTTGGTTGGCAAATCGGGGATGGTCCACTGATTCGTGTTAGCTATTGACCTTATCCACCAACCACGAAAAATATGTTACCATGTTTATGATTTGGTCATGTCCTGCCGAAAGGAGATAGCGGCCGGTATCATGAAAAGCCTAACAGATCTCATCAACACATGGTAATTCTGGCTAGCGGCGTTCTGTTGGACCATCTAGATGGTTCTTACCAGACTGAGAAGATTCCAGGAGTGTCCCTCGCCAGCAAGTACGCATAGACAGGGCTGTTGTTTATGCACCGGATCAATGCTCCAGATTCGCACGCTTGTATCATCTGAGGCGGAGGCGATAATGGAAGGATTTACGGGAGAAGTTGCCAGATCATTTACGTCCTTTTGAAGTTGAGCTGTCATGATAAGAGGAGGTGGAATTGGGGCTGGGTACTAACACCGCCGTGACCAACAAAGCACTGAACGATGAATTAAGTCAGTGGAAAGTAACCTAGGAGCTAAGAAATGAAACATACTTCAATTAACTGGCCCTTGACCACGTCGTAGATCTTGACCTTCGCGTCAACGCCGCCAATACAGATATAAGGATCACCAGTTTCTGGATTTTTGGTCCAAGTACAACAGCAACTAGCTGCCTCAACCTAGGATATGTTAAATTGCAATCATTCTCATGTCGAATAATATGTCTTACATCATCGTCCCTGATAATGTTAATTACCTCACAAGGATTGGAGTCACCAGTATTCTGCGACAGCCTGCAGAGAACAATCTACAGTAATGTGTCAGGGTCCTTTTCGTTTTGAAGCAAAGATGGTGCTTTTCAGCAAACTTACATGTTTCTTGCTCACAGCGGCGAAGACGGCATCGCAATCGAGGGGCTGGTAAGGGCAGAACTTGACGTCAAAGAACTCTGAGCCCTTGTTAGAGATAGAGGTTCGACAATACAGTCGGCTCCAAGAGACTTGCCTGCAACGTTGTCATTGTCGAGGAACCGAGTGTCGTTCTATAGTCATCAAGTATTACCACCTGATAGTGTATTGAGGCATACCCTTTTCTTTTTATTTGGATCCAACATACCTCAAATCCAAAAGACACACGTAGTTTAGGAAGCTCAAAGGCACTCTCGTCGGTGGTAGCCATGGCGGCCGTCCACGTTCCACAAAAATGCTGAAGGTAAGTTGATGAGATCAAAGCAATAATAGAAAAAGAAGAGGGAAACAGACTTGAGCTTTTACAAATTATTTGGAAAGGGTAGCAAGCTTAAGGGGCCGTTTAGTTGTGAAATGCTTATTTTGCTTAGCTAGGCGCATGGAAGAGGGTTAACCTTGAAGCCCAAGGTTAGACGCGTAGAATGATACTGACAGGGAATGGCGGTGGTGGTTCGCAACTTGTTTGGAGTGGCCCATGCTGGCTCTTGCCGCTGTAGCGCTGAGCCGAAAGGGGCAGAGGTAAGCACCATTAGTCCTATGGCCCGTAGTTGATTTCCATAAAATTTGTAGATGCCTGTATGAGAATAATATTGATAGTTAAAACAGTAAGGGAATCCTCTGTTCTATAGGCATTATGAAAGATGATATGCAGCTGAGACAGCAAGACATCCTACAGGCAGCACCAGAATCATGAGAAGCTTCCATGCCAAGGTGTCTGACTGTCAGGTACAAGATGGTACCTGTAAGAGGTTGATGGGCGGTACCTCTGCTCGGTTTCAAGATAAGGTACTAGGCACTACTGGGTACTAGGTAGGCACTCATCATATTGTTGCATGCCGAGATGTAGAGATTTGAAGCGCTAAATCTGCATCTCAACGCAACTAAATATCGGTTATAGGTACCTGCCTACTTGTATGCAACAATTGGATTCGTGTTTTTTTTTTTTAGGGTACTGAGTACTCCGTACTTGGTACGAAGCTCCACTACCTTGCTCAGGTACCAAGTACCTTCCTGCTGGGCTGAGCTGAGCTTGGACCACTCAGGACGTTACGACAGCTTGCAGAAGAAGCAACTTGGAAGCTGGCCAGTTTGGCAACGTCAGCTTTCAAGTGCCACCACAAGAATCATCACATCGAGCGCCGGCTTCTGTGCACGCAACAACACTCACTTTAGTGTCAGCTGCATCGAGTCATTATCTTACGTTGTAGGAACTGCGCAATCAAGCGCTTAAAAACTTCATTCTCTCAACAATGTCCAGCTCCAGAGGCCAGTACCATCGCACGTCTGTAGACGACGATGACTTGATTGACCCTGATGACGGTGAGCAGAGACCAATAGACTGCAAATGCATGGAATGAAATCTGATTGGATAATCTAGCCGATATCAATGAGTTCGACGACCCTCTAGGACCAGACTCATCGCGACAACCTCTATCAGGCAATATCGGCTCCGGATCCTCGTCATCGCGGCCACTCGATGAAGGCTACCTTACGTCTCGGATACCTGGAGAGGACAGGAGAGCTCCCCAGAACACGATTGATGAGACTGTTTGGGAGACTCTTCGCCGCGATCTTTTCGCAGTCTGGGCCAAGATGAAGGAGGTGCTGTACCCACGGTATCTGCTCGGCGGTACCATGTTCGACTCTGACGGTGGTCTTCGTGGTGCCTATTCCAACATACGTGGCGCTGGATTGACAGGTACAAGAGAGGAGCTCACTGGCCTCGCTAGCCGAATGATGGATCCCGAGGCGCTCTTGCAGAGCAATATGACACCAGGCCTCCGAGATTGGGATCTGTGGGGTCCTCTCATTTTCTGTTTGCTGCTAAGCTTACTCCTTAGCTTCACCGCGCGAGCTGATCAGAAAGATGCTGTCTTCAGTGGCGTGTTCGCTATGATTTGGCTGGGCGAGGCTCTTGTCACGCTACAAATCAAACTTCTGGGTGGTAATATGTATGTAACTTCTCATGACCCCT
The DNA here is from genome assembly GCA_011799845.1 of Hypomyces rosellus. Taxonomy (NCBI): domain Eukaryota; kingdom Fungi; phylum Ascomycota; class Sordariomycetes; order Hypocreales; family Hypocreaceae; genus Hypomyces; species Hypomyces rosellus. The sequence continues at coordinate 1,694,650 of WWCI01000001.1, forward strand.
CTTGTGGTGTCGCTTGCTCCACTCATCCCTTACTAACAAGACCTCGATAGCTCCTTTGCTCAAAGTGTGTGCATCATTGGCTATACCCTCTTTCCACTGGTCATTGCCGCCATGTTATCGGCACTGAAGCTGCACTGGATTGCACGAATACCTGTCTACCTGGTTCTGATTTCGTGGTCACTCGCTGCGGGAGTCAGTATTTTGGGTGGTAGTGGTGTCGTCAAGAATCGTGTAGCTATTGCAGTCTATCCGCTTTTCGTCTTTTATCTTGGACTGGGATGCCTTTGCTTCATTAGTTAAACCATTCTATTGGCAAAAAACATGAAGTCTTTGGGCCCAATTTTGATTGGACTAGATTACTATTACACGACATAGGGTCTAAACATGCATGTTTCTACGGATGACAAAGTGAGGCATCTGGTTTGTACTTTTAGATGGGTTGATTTGTGGCAAAGAGCTCCGATGACGATGATGACAATTTATGTCTGATAAATTATAGACGTCATTATGGAGAATTTTAACGATACAATGAATAATTGCCTTAAAATATTGTCATGTGCTTTGCGTCATATGGTTTATTGGTCAGAGGTTTTTAAGTGTGCCTACCTAGGCACGCGAGTCACTTGTCTGAGTTTGATGTCTATGGAACCATTGAGAAGGGATATTTAGGTGTTTATACTGCCTGCAGGACGACCAAGTCGAGAGTCATACGGCTTTTAATGACTTGAAAGAGGAACGATGTTTTGGTAATCTAAATATTTTAGTAAAGAGCGTTGTTCTCGAACTATAATGCCAAAGGAGCTCGTCACATATCATCCAAATTTGATGTGGATGCCGTTGTCGTGTGCTCCATACAGTGCCAAAACGCCTGTGCAATTTACCCCTCTCCAGCGAGGGCGGTGAAGATCATTCTCTACCTGCAATCCTAGCATTCTGCAGCGCTAGAATCCACTGTATTGATTGGGCGACAGGGACAGTTGCAGTGTCTGGGCTCTGAAACGACTGTTTGGTGCCAGAAGGACAGGATCGCGACGACGGCTGCGGCCAACATATGCAAGCGTCGAATCTTTGATCATATCGAGCATCAACTCGTTAACGCTACACGCTACGCCTCTGCGCGATTTCGCTATTCATTTTTCTTTGCCTGGAGCTGCGCAGATCAGCAGATCACGCCGTCATCTCGTTTACTCGCTACTAATCTTGGCACGCTTCCCTTCGGCCTTCGAATTTTCATTTCTTTGGTGTCAAACATCTAAATCCTCTTAATCAAGCTTGCCAACCATGGTCGACGACGTCCATGGGGCTAGCCCCAAGAACGAGCCAACTCATGCAGAAGTAAGCGAAGATGCGGAAACACGCGCAGCTCGGCGAGAGCTCAAGCAATCAACCATATCCGACCCTCCAGCGTCAACTGACGACTCAACGGCAACCTCAACCGATGGAAAAACCACCCGTCCTGATACCCCCGCCGAAAATTTACTCGATGCGCAAGAGGATGAGTTGAAAGAACAGGTTTCCTCTCCAAAAAAGAAGCGCGCACATGATCAACTTGATGGAGGCCAGGAATCCGAAGAAAACGATGCCAACAGTGTCGCATCTATCGACTCTACAAAAGATAGGGCATTGAGATTAGAGCCAGAGAAAAAGAGACCTCGAGACGAAGACTCCGAGGGGAATGCCGCAGTACGTCGAACTTTTGACTTCCCGATTCTCCTGCCTGCCCTGCTAACGTTTTTCTAGAATTCGGAGCAAATATCTGAAACAGGACAATCACCGACGAAAAAGGCGCTTCAAACATCGGCCAGTGCGTTTGCGGCTTCAGGTTTCGGCAAACTAGCTACAGGATCATCACCTTTCGCGGGCCTAAGCGGCCCTCAAACCAGCCTATTTGGCGCAGCCGGCAGTTCATCGCCTTCTCCATTCGGTTCCGTGCCGACTGTATTATCATCGAAACCGGCAGCAGTATCAACTGTCCCCAAGCTCACTTTTGGGGGTACCAATAGTGTTTCGCCTTTTGCTGGTCTCTCTACAGCGAATGGTTTTGGAAGTGGAATTGGTGGCAGCGCTTTTGGCAGCGTCCTCTCTGGAGGGAAAGCGCTCCCGAGTTTTGCATCCTCTACCAATAGCAAGCCTCTCCAGAGCGGAAAACCTTCAAGGCCTTTCGGCGCCCCGGAAAGTGACAATGAGGGCGAGGAGGATAATGAAGATGGAGATGATGATGCGGAGCCGACCGAGGCTGAAAGAGCTCTTTCGCCCGATAAAGACTTAGAGGAGAAGAAGAAATTGAAGCTGCATAAAGGTCAGTGTACTCCCCTCCCTTTTGTGTTTATCAACTTTGGCTGATTTCCTTGCAGTGGAGGTCGATGACGGAGAGTCAGGTGAAGTAACTGTTGTTTCAGTAAGAGCAAAGATGTTCCATCACGATAAGGAAGTAGGCTGGAAGGAAAGAGGCGCGGGCATGCTTAAGATCAACGCGCCCGAAGCTTGTGTAGAGTTCGATGATTCTGGAATCCCAATTCCCGGATCATTCGATGCTTCTGGATTAGATCTTGAGGATGGCGATGATACAACAAGCCGCAAGGTTGTCCGTCTTATTATGCGGCAAGACCAGACACATCGCGTTATATTGAATACTGGCATTTTGCCTGCCATGAAGTTTCAGGAAAAAGCGTCGTTAAAATCCGTCGGAATCGTATTTACGGCATTCGAGGGTGACAACGCAATGCCTGTTAGCATTACGATGAAGGTTTGTTATACCCATGACACACCCCTCTATTAATGCAACACTTTCCATCAACATAAATCCTTCTTGCTTTCCGATCAGTATGGAGCTAACATTCGCCTCGTTTAGATGTCCGCGGCAAACGCCAAAACCTTCTTAAACGAAATTGGCATCATTCAGAGAGAGCTACAGAGCAACTAGGAGTTGCACCCAAGTTCTGTAAGAGTGGTGGACTATTTAGACCACCTGGAATGATCTTTTCCAACACTGATATTGTTGACTATGGCCCTTGACGGGCTCTCTTCACTGAAATGTGACTTCGATTAGGCGAAAGAAGGCATGGCTGATTACAAGTATGTTGTCGGTCATCTGCCCAAGCAATGAAAGGGCTTGATGCCTTTGCTTAGGGTTAGAAGTGTGGAAGAAAGACAGCTAAGTAATGAAGATGGATAGGGCGTGACGCAAGGTTTGATGTATGTATACTACTTCAGAGACAAACTAGACATCCTGTATGGTATTTTTGCTTCACGGGAAGACCATTGCAATTCAAAATAAAACAACATTCAAAGTATTCGAGGATCATGGAACATTTCTCTTTCATTACGCAAGTAAAAGTAGGGGCACCTGTGTAGTCAAGTAGGGTGGTGAGTGATGATCGTCAACGCCAGGACACACAAGTAGGTATCCAGTACGTAGTAGAAGTCATGAGACGAGCACGTGATTTGGCGCAATTCCCGCGATACTCGAGGACCTCCCACCACGCCCACTTTCAACCTGATCTCCCATATCCCTATCAACATACACGAGTATCCTTCAACCTCGTCGTGACTATTCGTCAAGGAAGTAAGAATTCAAATGAGATTTGAAGAGTAACTTCTACTTCTTCCTTTGATCACATCATGTCAGATTATCCTAAATCACAGCCTACAAGTAGTGAATGCGTGCGAAAACAACAACATGGTATAAAACGAAAGCGCAGATCCGATGGCCGGGAGTCGGCGGCTAAAAATGACAAAGAAACTAAAAGAACGCCCGGCTCAGAGAGGGACCCAGATGTGAAGGACAGTGGAACCAGTTCCAAGACAGAGGCCATACCCAAAAAGAAACCCGGCGATACCGCTGAGTCCCCTATTCAATGGCCTCAAATTTTCAAAGACATCGAGAAGGCGCATAAAGCTCTAAACTTGGTTTACACCTTTTGCTCAACGCGCAAGCATTTGGCAACCACGTATGGGAATCTTAAGCCGGCGGTTGAGAATCACACTGGCAGGAGTCTGTCTATAGAAGACATTGCATTCATGGTAGCTCTGCGTCCGGAGAGCATGCTGTTTGCCTATGTGGATGAGCTCATGCTGCAACTCGATATCAAAGGTTCAGAGAAAGATGACGTCTTCAAAACATCAAGATCTGCGAGATCTCAGGCGCCAGCACATGATGCATCTGTTGGCGGGTGGACTGGTAACGAGAATCTCGAGGACTATCGTAACCAGGCAACTAGTTCGAGTGAAAGAGAGGTACTATATATCGAATTCTTAGATGGAGATCTGAAAAGGCAAGTGCAAGATAAGAGGACCGGCGAGCCTATTCGGCCAAACCGGAAGTTAAGAGAAGAGCAACTAAGAATGCCCGTCTATGGCCAGAAGCAACTAATGCAACTAATTGAGCGGCGCAACCAAAGTTTCACCAGGTCTATCGATTCATTTCTTAATAACTGCGTGAAAGGGAATTTGGAACCAGAAATGATCCTTCGGGAGAGGGCAAAGGACCATATTCCAAGTCCTTCCGCCAAAGAAAATGAAGCAGCAGAGCCCGCCGTCGGCACACTGCCGGATAAAATACCTAAGCAGCGAAGGAGTATTCCGGAAATTATCGAGGAAATCAAGCAGTGCTCCTGGTACACTGGACAGGTCGTCCCAGATGGACACCGGGTCTTTGAGCCACAAGACCCAATTCATGGTGATCTTAACTTTTTACTGAGTCAACATTTGGTGAATGCTTTGTATAATGCGAAAGGCATTACGCAATTGTATACTCACCAAGCCGAGGCTCTCAATCGACTACACGAAGGCCAACATGTTGTGGTGGCGACTTCTACTAGCTCTGGAAAATCATTGATCTATCAACTCCCTATCTTATACGCCATAGAGAAGGATCCTAATTCAAGAGCCATGTACATTTTCCCCACAAAGGCCCTGGCACAAGATCAGAAACGAAGTTTGAAGGAGATGATGACATATATGCCGGGTCTTGAGACCATGATGGTAGATACGTTTGATGGTGACACTCCTATGAGTGCACGTAATGCCATTCGCGAAGAGGGGAGAATAATCTTTACTAATCCTGACATGCTTCACATCACCGTGCTCCCTCAGGAGGAGAGATGGAGAACCTTCCTTAAGAATCTAAAATATGTCGTTGGTTAGTTGTTGGTCACACACTATTCTCTCCTGGCTACGAGTTAACTGACTCTTGGCTAAAGTGGATGAGCTGCATTACTACAATGGCCAGTTAGGCTCTCACGTTGCCTTTATCATGCGAAGATTGAGGCGGATATGCGCCGCCGTAGGAAATCGACGCGTCAGGTTCATCTCCTGCTCAGCCACCGTCGCCAATCCCAAGGAACATTTCAAACTAATATTCGGCATATCGAACGTTCACCTTATTGATTACGATGGATCTCCATCTGGCCGTAAAGAGTTTCTCTGTTGGAACACTCCGTACAAGGACCCCGGTGATCCCGCAAGTGGACGCGGCAACACAAAGTTTGAGTGTGCTCGACTGTTTTGTGCCCTTTTACTAAGAGGCGTCAGAATTATTGCATTCTGCAGAGTCCGAGCTCAGTGTGAGAATTTGGTCAACGCAATTAAACAAGAATTGCAAGATCTGGGTAGACCAGAGTGTATCAATTTGGTTATGGGCTACCGTGGTGGGTACACAGCACCTGATCGCCGAAGAATAGAAACGGAGATGTTTGAAGGCAAACTTTTAGGAATAGTTGCCACTACGGCATTGGAATTGGGCATTGATATTGGTACGCTTGACTGTGTGCTGACCTGGGGGTTTCCCTATACAATCGCAAATCTACGCCAACAAAGTGGCCGTGCCGGGCGCAGAAACAAGGACTCGCTGTCCATTCTTGTAGGAGACAGTTTTCCCACTGATCAATACTACATGCAAAACCCGGATGAGCTATTCTCCAAACCCAATTGTGAGCTTCAAGTAGATTTGGAGAATATGCTTGTTCGAGAGGGGCACATTCAGTGTGCTGCATACGAAATGCCTATTCGGCCTGTGGAGGATACGCAGTACTTTGGTCAGGACCTGCCACAGATCTGCCAAGAGAGGTTATTGAGAGACAACACGGGCCATTTTCATTGCCACGACCGCTTTCGTCCACATCCGTCAAAATTTGTTGCTATTCGGGACATAGAGGACGAGCACTTTGCCATCATTGACATCACGAATGGGAGGAATGTTGTCTTGGAGGAGCTGGAAGCATCAAGGGCTACGTTCACAATCTATGACGGCGCAATCTTCCTTCATCAGGGTAACACCTATTTGGTCCGAGAATTTCTGCCGGATAAAGGTATGGCAAAAGTAGAAAAGGTTAAAGTAGAGTGGACAACTACGCAGCGGGATTTTACGGATATAGATCCCACGGAAACTGAAGTTATACGGAAGATCGCGGGCTCGCGGTCCCACGCGTACTTTGGAACTATCAAGATCCAGCAGAATGTATTTGGGTTCTTCAAGGTGGATAAAAAGGGCAGGGTTTTGGATGCAGTACAAGTAGACAACCCGCCAGTCATTCGATACAGCAAGGGCATGTGGCTAGATATGCCGCAACAGGCGCTCGAGATACTGCAGTCTCGGCGCTTGAATATCGCCGCGGCTATCCACGCGGCGGAGCATGCGGTCATGAGCTTGTTACCGACGTTTGTCATAAGCATGCCTGGAGATGTGCGTACGGAGTGCAAAGTAGCACTTAAAGAATTCGCCAAAAAGGAGACTCAGAGAAAGCGGCCAGCCAGACTGACGTTTTACGATGCAAAAGGCGGTGCAAGTGGTTCTGGAATCAGCACCAAAGCGTTTGATCACATCGATCACTTACTGAAGCATGCACTACAGCGAGTAGAAAGTTGCCATTGTCAGCATGGTTGCGTAGAGTGTGTTGCGTCAGAGATGTGCAAGGAATCTAACGAGGTGATGAGCAAAGCTGGGTGTGGCGTTGTGCTCAGGTGTTTGTTGAACATGGAGATTGATAAAGATGAATTGCCAATGGGGCCAGAGGAATTCAGCCCTGCAGGAATCGAGACGGTGATGGTTGCCCAGCCAGTTCCAATGAAGGAGAGCAGCCAAAGTCTAGTAGTTCAGCGTGCGGGTCATGGGGGGAATCAGGGGGATGGGAACAAGGAGAGTTCAAGGGATGGTGGATTTGAAAGATGGGTAGGATTTCGATGAGGAGGCACATCCAATGTCTGTCTCGGTCATCGTTGTACCCCAGATGCCCGCTGTTCAACGTTCCGACGACTCTTGGCTCTTGACGGCCTCTCCCAGAAGCGCGTGGCGTCTGACTGGAACAAGGGCGGGAGTAACCTTGTCAGCTTAGTCGTCCAAAATTGATCAGGCTTGGCGCCGTCTATATCTTATCTGCAGCCTTAATTTAAAGTCGGGTTCACAAGTCTCATCCTCTCTGTCTGTACGGGGTACCGAGTACCGAGTATGTATGTATGATAATGTTCTGTTCTACAAGACACTGTTCCTTGAAGTCCTGCGGTACGTGCATTATGCAACCACCCCAACAACTGACTGAAATTGAAGGGCCAATCAGAGATTTTGGGATGGCATCCATATCCCTTGTTAGGTTGACGCCCACTGGAAGTCAGATGTATAGGTGTTCATCAGTGTCTACCAAGCATATCTTCAAGATTCAAACTCGCCCAAGCCTTTGCTAACTCCCCTCCCCCTCAAAAAAAAAAAAAAGTTTCAGAGCCCTCATAAGCTTCTTCGTATTCCAAAGCGCGACGAGTCTTCGCCCATCTTACGGAGTGATATTGTATTCCCAATCTCGTTTATATTGTACGCTACTTGCACAACCCAACATCTACCTGTTACATGCATACATGATATTTTCAGCTTTTTAGCGTCTGAGCGTGCCCATCGTCTGCCGGCCGCTGACCGACTGCCACGTTGTGGTGGGTGGTGGTGGTGCGTTTCCCCTGGTTGACTCTCAACTGGCTAAAATTAAATAAAGCGAAAGCGAGCATTAATTATTCCAAGTTTTCAATCTCTTCTCCGTCTTCTTTTTCCTTTGCACAACTTCATCTACCGTCCAACTGACAACTGTGTTATACTTGTTTTTGTCACCGGTCTAAACAGTTCATCGCCAAGACTCAGCCCCAGATCTCTCCGCTGAGGCGTTCCACTCCCATTATGGCTGGCGAAATTAACGATCGTACGTGGCCGACCAGCGAAGACCACGGCCAGGCCAATCTTGGCATATCGAATACCGACAACGGCCACGACCAATCACATCATCACCATCACCGCGGTCTCCTTCCGGTTCCAACCAGCTTCAGCGAGTTTAGAAGAACTAGGATCCTCGGTGAGAAGGTGAAATCATCATTTATCAAGGATAGAGGTGATTCTGGACGCAATGGTATCCATCCTTGGCACTTTATTAGAATTTGCTTCCGCTCTGCCAGCAAGGCAAGCGCTGTTTGCAATCTTCTCTGGCCAGTCGTTCCCGTGGCATTGGCCGTGCGATGTGAGTTCACCACGCACCTATCTCACAGGTGTCAAGTTACCAAATAACTGATCGTTCGGTTTTATCTTGATTTTTCCGTGTGTAGACAGCCTTCCTGATCATCACACTCTCATTTTCATCCTCTCCTACATCGCCATGGCTCCTTGCGCCAATCTCATTGGCTTCGCTGGTCAGGAATTCGCTCGCAAAGTCCCTCATGTATTCGGTGTTCTCATTGAGACTACCTGCGGTTCGGTTGTCGAAATCATTCTCTTCATGATTCTGCTTCGAAAGGACCAGTTCGAAGTCATCAAGGCTGCAATTCTTGGTTCCATTCTAGCTACTATGCTGCTATGTCTGGGTCTCTGTTTCTTCGCCGGCGGACTTTATCACGAAGAGCAAACTTTCAGTGATGCCATTAGCGAGGCCGGCAGCGGTTTACTTCTCACAGCGTATGCATTGCCTGCCACCGAATCTCCGGCTCTTTCTAGTTGTGCGGTTGCTGATTTCTGATTTAGGGGTGTTGCTTTGTCTATTCCCACAGTGTTCAAGTACGGCCTGCCGTCAGACGAACCTACAAATCTCGATGTTGGTGACAAGGTTCTATCGATTTCCCGCATAGTATCCATACTACTCATCATTGCGTACTGCGTCTTTGTTTTCTTCCAAGCCAGAACTCATCACGGTATATACGACGCCATTTTCGAGTACGACGAGCATCGTGACCGTGACGGCCACAAAGATGCTGCCAAGGACAAGCTTACCATGACCGAATGTATTATTGCGTTGACTATTGCCATCGCTCTCGTCACAATCATTGCCATCACCCTTGTTGGACAAATCGAGCACATCATCCAGCACTCTAGCATCTCGGATGCATTCATGGGTCTGATCCTCGTCCCTCTAGTCGAGAAATTCGCCGAACATCTCACGGCTATTGATGAAGCGTGGGATAACCAGATGAACTTTGCATTGTCCCATGTCCTCGGTGCGACACTTCAAACGGCTCTCTTCAACGCGCCCCTAACCGTCATTGTTGGCTGGGGTCTCCGTAAACATATGGACCTTGATTTCGCGGTTTTCAACCTGGTTATGCTCATCCTCTCCATCTTGACTGTTGGGAGGTTTTTGCAGGACCAAAAGAGTAATTATCTCGAGGGCTCGCTTCTCGTGATCCTCTATGTTGCTATTGCCGTGTCTGCATATTACTACCCGAATCCTGTTCACATGGAGCATGGCGGTGCTAGCAGTGATGGGGAGGCTGCACCGAGCGGCTCAGAAGGTGGCCATCGCTAATTATGTCAATATAATGGTGATATTTATTTATTAGTTTAAGAATTGGGGAAGACTGCTGCAACTTGAATCATCTAGCTTATAGTTTCCAAGTCCCCAACCGTAGGTGTACGGCGTTGATGTCCTAGTGAAAGAGGGATGGGCATTGATGTTCATATTCTAGTTGAATATGATTTGTATTCTGTCGTGCTTGGAATCGAATTATATGTTAAAACACCCCTTTGGAATGATGAAATGGGTAGGTTGAATTCAAGTCTAAACATCTGGAATAGTAAAAAGAGCATTGTCGACAAAACATTAAGCCATCGTGACATCTCCATCAACGCTCATTTGAGTTCACCCTTGCAACCCCACCTACCAGAAGATCAAGAGCAAGATGACTAACCCCTCGCTACCACGTTTCTCCGGGAAATAAACTTGTTAGCGTCGCATATGCTGAATTAAGCTGCCAATGACGACAGAGCAATCCATTAAACAGAATAATTTCCTGTATCAGAGTCTATCAAGTTGTCGCACACTTCAACCTACAGTGTGTGAAGCAAGCATATCGTGCTGGTCATTGACCAAAACGCGCAGCATACTCCACCACCTCTATCGGATCAGCCCTTGCGGACGTACCGATGCCCATTTCTCTGCGCCGGCAACAGTGTCTTTTCTTGGGGCAGTTCACCCCTTAGCATTCCGGCGCTACGCACGAATGTAGCGCCTTTATCAGAACCCGGACACGGTCGTTATAAAATATCTACCTTCACACATCGCGACTCGACATGGATCGCGCAAGAAAACGTAAGCGTTTTTGACTCAGCATCCTTCTCATAGCTTGGTTTAATTCTCACACATCTCTAGGAGAGCTACGTGCTCTTAACGAAAGAGCCTGGGAAGGCGAAACAGGTTCGTTGATCTTCGTCCACGCTCCCCCCCCCCCCACCCACCCTTGACACCCCACCACTTTTATGCTAATATCTTTGCTCAAGACTTGGTAGCCGTCGGTAATACGCTCGATTCGTCTTTGAAAAAGAATACCGCATTCATTAAACGACTTCGAACTGCTGTCAGCTCTGCGACCCTCTCCACCTTTTTGCAGGAGATAAAAACTTTAAGCCTTCACAAATATCTGTCCGAAATTATATCCGCCTGTTATGAAGGCCTTTGCAGACTCAAATCGCCAGGGGAAATCGAAGCTGCGGTAGAAATCGTCAGCGCGCTTCACCAGCGGTTCGGCCCCGGCGAGTTTACCGAGTATCTTGCCTGGTTGCTAGGCAAGGGCATGGCCACGCCCGACAAAGGCATCCTCAAAACATTGGCACCAGAAGCCCGGGAGAAGGAGGAAAAGGAGCGCATAACACGCCAGAGAGCTCTTCTGCGAGTGATCACGGAGCTATGGCTCGTTGGTGTTCTGAGAACCTTAGACGATGCAGCAAAACCTGACGATGCGACTAAAGGTGCTACGGGCAAGACGGCTGATCTCAAGCTCCGAAATGGCTCAAAATCTTCTAATACGGAACCTTTCCCCCTTGAAGTTCTTAAAGACCTCCTCGGATACGACAGAGACCACGCCAATCTCCCCTTGCTTGTCATATTTGTGAAGGCCTTTAGTTGGGATATTCTTGGGGTCCGCTCATCCACGCCAGAAAGTCGTAAGACCGGAGATGAGGACGGCATGGCAGTCGTATCGAACGGAGAAGGTGAAAATACAGATGATTCCACAAGTGATGGCCAACCTTTCACGTCTCCGGACTTGGCAGAACAATTTAAGGCGGTTTTGAGGAAGTACTTCGACGACGTTGCGAATCATATTGTCCGTGATCAAAAATCGATTCAATCGCAAGCTCGACGAAATGCCGAGGCCTACGTCAAATCGGGAGAAGTCTTTGAAGATCGTCAGGCCAATTACGAGAAGCAAGTTAAAGCCCAGGATAGATTGGTTGCCAATGCTCAGGTTGTTGCGGATGCTATTGGCGCTGAGATGCCCGATCTGAGGGATTCTACCGATCCACTTGCGGCATCAAATAGTTCGATAGGTCTTGTTAAGACTGGCGACTACTTGCGTTCAATGACAGATGGTGCCGGAATCTGGGAAGATGAAGATGAGCGTCGGTTTTACGAAAGTCTAGTTGACCTAAAGGGGAAAGTGCCTGCTATCCTTCTTGAGGATGCTAAGAAGAGGAAGACTGATGCTGATGAGCAAATTGGCAAAAAATCCGATGAGTTTCCGGAGCCTGTCAAAGCACCGGAAGCTATGGACGAGCAATCCATGGCAATCGCTAACAAGACTATTGGGGCTCAGGTTGATGCTATCCTAGCCCGTTTACCCGAGTTGACAAACAAGGACATAATCGACCAGACAGCCATTGATTTCTGCTTTCTCAATTCTAAAGCTTCACGTAATCGGTTGGTCAAGGCCCTTACAGAGGTCCCCAAGGGCAGGAGTGATTTGCTACCCTCTTGGGCTCGTCTCGTCGCTACCTTGGGGCGGTATATGCCCGATGTCCCCAAGGGTCTAGTGGACTACCTTGATGCGGAATTTCGCAGTTTACAGCGACGTAAAGAGAAGGATTTCTTGGGTCAGGTGAGGCTCAGCAACATTCGCTACCTAGCCGAACTCACGAAGTTCGGGGTAGTCCCTGAACATGTCGTTTTTCACTGTCTTAAAGTCAGCCTTGATGATTTCTCTCGCATGAATATTGAGATTTTGTGCAACTTGATTGAAAACTGTGGTCGGTATCTTCTAAAGAACCCAGATACAGCGCCTCGGATGGCAAGCTTCCTTGAAACACTTCAGCGAAAAAAATCGGTTCAGCACATTGGTCAGCCCGAGAGGATGCTCATTGACAATGCTGTGTACTATGTTGATCCGCCAGAGAGGCCTGCCATAGAGCAAAAGGAACGAACTCCAATGGAGCTCTTTATCCGTAAGCTGGTCTATAATGATATGACCAAGCGAAACTACAGCAAGATTCTGAAACAGATTCGCCGACTCCACTGGGAAGAGGTTGAGGTATGCATGCTTGGCCGGAAATCAGACACAAATGGCCTTTGCTAACCTTTTCTAATCTCTAGGTGGTTGCCATTCTCGAGAAGGTCTTTTCCAAACCGGGAAAGGTCAAGTATAGTAATATTCACCTTTTGGGCATCCTATTGAGCGCACTCTACAGGTATCATCCAGGGTTTGTTGTTAAAATCATTGATAATGTCCTCGAATCCATCAGCTTTGGTCTGGAGCAAAATGATTTTAGGTTCTCCCAACGTCGTGTTGCAGAAGTCAAGTATCTTAGTGAGCTGTATAACTATCGTATGCTGGAACACCCAGTCATTTTTGATACGATGTACAAAATCATGACTTTTGGATATGGTTGGTCGTCTCAAGGTTGAGTCAAAAGAAGTCATCTAACGCATCACAGGTGGCCCTCCAGTCCCTGGCAAGTACAATCCGCTTGATCCCCCGGACGACTTCTTCCGACTTCGTCTTGTTGCTACCATGCTAGAGACATGTGGGATGTTTTTTAACAGAGGCGCTGCTGGCAAGAAACTTGATTACTTTTTGTCGTTTTTTCAGGTAAGCTCGATTCGAGACACAATATGGCCACCTTTTCCCCTATGCCATCAGGAACCCGAACTCGTCCGTGTTAACCCAGGTTAACCGTTGTTTGGTAGTATTATATTCATACAAAGGCTGCACTTCCAATGGACATTGAATTTCTTGTTCAAGACATATTTGCTTTGACTAGACCACAATGGAAACTTGTGGCAAATTTGGACGAAGCTGCGAAAGCCTTCCAACTTGCAATTACCCAGGATCAGAAGACTGCAGGTGTAGAACGACTCGCCGAAGCGGATGATGCTACTAGTGGGCCGTCTTCGGAGGATGAGCATGGTGACCTTGATGAGGGTGAAGATGATGAGAGTGCATCAGAGGAGGAGGAAGAGGCTGAGGTAAGCATTTCCTGGCACGACAAACCTGATTTTCCATACTAAAAAAAACCTTCGACAGGATGCCGCCGACGATGATTCTGGGCATGAAAGCGAATACAACGAGGCTATCGTTGTTACCCGGCAGGAAGAAGTGGTCGATCCAGAGGATGAGGCTGAATTTGAGCGCGAATACGCTAAGATGATGGCAGAAAGCCTGGAATCTCGCAAGTTTGAGCGGAAGCAGTTGTTTGATGTCCCACTACCCGTTCGTGCAAAGAATCGGGAGCAATCAACGTCAACTCAAGAAGGTGCCGGGCAAGGGAGTACCATGGCCTTCTCGTTAATGACAAAGAGGGGCAATCGTCAGCAGGTGAGCCACACTCTAATCACGGACGTAGCCAGATGTCTAACACAGAGCAGACTCGGACGGTTGAACTACCTTCGGACTCGACTTTTGCAATTGCTATGAAGTCGCAGCAGCAGGCCGAGAAAGAAGAACAGCAGCGAATAAAAAATCTTGTTCTTAACTACGACCTTCATCAAAGCGGCGACGATCAAGAAGGTACAATTGAGCCGGCTGTCTGGTAGCAACTACCACGCTGACAATGGCTCATAGGAAACGAGCGCCCGACAACATTCTATCACAATCGGATCGAGAAACCGAATAAGGATCGGGGTCAGCGAGCCCGAAAACTTCAGCTTAGTGATGTTGACTGGTAGCCCGTGTCCCCCTTGGGTGGGTGGAATACAATGAAGAAAAAGAAGATGAAATGAGTTAAGCATATCATCGCACAAGCATAGTCACGTTCAGCACGTTTAGCGATAGAAGTGTGCATATCAGGATCATTCTGGACCAAACGGAATACTCTTTCGCGCAACGGATTCAGCTTCCGAATTACTTCCAATACCAACGACAACACTGCCAGCCGGTACACCAAATCCGATACCAAAAAAAGGCAAGTTTGAGAGACAGGGATATGATCCGGCAAAGCCGCGGTCTGCCCCGTTGTCAGCAAAGTTTGGTTTATGGACAATGATGAAAACAAACGAAAGCAACGCTAGTTTATGCAACGTTTGTTAAGTTGTTGTGAGGTGGCTGGTAATTTAGGCCAAGGGGCAAGACCCATTGAGATATGGGTGAGGTGATCGGCGTGGCGTTTTGAAGGTCTTCCGTCGGAGCTAGCCGCGAAGGTGGCTGTCAAGCCGCAAGGAGGAAAACAGGCATCTGGCAACAACGGGACGAGAGAGGGCTTTATTAGCACTAGAGAATAGTCTCATTAGGATGAGGGATTATGCAGGGGGGATGGGGGGGATGGGGGTCGCAAAAGGCACAATAAAAATACACATAGAAAATCTAGACAAGAAAAGGCTTTCGATCATGAACAGTGAATGGTGTGTGGTACACTGACTGATACTGGATAACCTGGAACACAGGTACAGGCAGTAATGGCGCTATAACCGCTATAACCTTGGGATTGAACCTCCTGCTACTTCAGGACACGTGAGTGAGACGGAGACTGCGAGTCATCCTGACACCCAGGATGAAACCTCGTACCATCTCAATAGGCCTGTTTTGTACTAGAGAATATTAGAAGGGAAGCAAACTCTGCCACATCCCAACCAGGGAGTTGCTTCGTCTTGGTCTTTGGGGATTACAAGTACTTGTAGAATTACGGAGGTAGATGGGGCAAAGAATTCACAAAGAATGGGCCTCCAATGGGTCCTTGCTTTCGTGCTGGCCCAGCCCAGAACTTTGAGAGGTGCTGGCTGGCGTTGGGCCATCATTGCAGCGCGTTGTCGTAATTGTACTACAGCACAAAGTTGTACAATGACTTCCTTTTTATAGCACAAGGCCCCAGCTAACGTTGTACGTTGTGGTGTGACCAACGGCCTTACCAAGGTCTCCATACATGGCAAGTATCCATACTACATGGAAACTAGAGGGCTATAATAGCACGGGCACCTACATAATGCTACCTTACCTGCCCTTCCCCCAGTCTCACTCCCGAAAGTTGTCATCCTTTTCTTCAGAATCTGCAAACCAGCGTGCCCTGAGGCATGTTTGCTGTTTTCTCGTCGCTCGTTTGTCCAGAAAACAAATTGAGGCTTGACAACGACGGCGAAAGCGAGAGTAGCGAGAGGAGAGTGATGATTTTTGGCGCCAGTCTCGGCATTTTGTCCATCACTCCATGACACTGCGATTTGCAGCTGTTGGTCTCCGCCGGGTGTCACCTCAACTACGGCGGCTCGAGTCATCATACGGTGCTGGGATATCGAGTCCTCCCTTCGAAATCAGCTTATTATCGGGCGTATTGCGGTTCAGTGTCTGAGGTTTTGTGAGGCTGGACGTTACTCCGTCAGCAACGCCTTTCTTCATTATTCTCCGAAACCGGCATAAAAGCAAAGCGACAGATCTTGGTTGGAATTATCAACATTTACTTCTTCTTTTTTACTCTTTACCTTGAGGTCGTTTTTTTTAACTCTTTTCATTTCAACAAGAGGCAAGATGGCCATCAGTTCAGAATGGCCTGTCAAAGACGTAAGTTTGAACGACGTGTTTATTCCTTTCACCGTCTGCAAGGTACTGAAGCTGATATATGGCATTAGATTGTCTATACCTCCATTGTAGGTGTAGTCATGTTGATGGCATTGCTGGAATGGTTTCTCTGGCTCGCCGCCTTTGTTTATTGCTTGTACAAGGTTTTCCGAAAAGCTGAGCATTGGTCCATTAACGTCCTCTGCATCATCGTTGGAATTGCCTTTGTCCTGTTACGGTATGTTGCTAAGCCCTGCCATGGTCTATATGATAGGTGGCTAACAAGTGACTTGCAGCTGCATATTTTTACCAATCATGATAGTAACGCTTCCATTGCCTCATCAAGTCACCAAGATCTGGCCTCATGCTGCTGTTTCATTTCTGCAGTGGTTTGCCTTTTGGAGTTTTGCCTTTCTTCTCACAGTTCCGTGGCTCTTTTGCGTCTATCAGCTCGTCACAAACCAGCTTGGGCGAACGAAACGCATTAAGCAGGTCCTTGATGACGTGACGGCCCCAAAGGTTGTTATTGTCATGCCGTGCTACAAGGAAGAGCCCGAAGTTCTCATAACAGCCATCAATTCAGTCGTTGATTGCGACTATCCAGCTGCCTGCATTCACGTATTTTTGTCATTCGATGGTGATCAGGAAGACGAGTTGTATCTCAACACTATCGAAAAGTTGGGGGTGCCCCTAACGATGGAGTCGTACCCAAGGAGTATTGATGTTACTTACAAGGAGGCTCGCATCACCATATCCCGTTTCCCCCACGGTGGCAAGAGACATTGCCAAAAGGCCACGTTCAAGCTTATTGACAGAGTATACGAACAGTACTTGAAGATGAATGACAACCTCTTCATTCTCTTCATCGACTCAGATTGTATTCTAGACGAGGTCTGTCTGCAAAATTTCGTCTACGATATGGAGCTCAGTCCTGGCAATTCTAGAGACATGCTTGCCATGACAGGCGTCATTACGTCGACCACGAAAAAACACAGTATCATCACACTACTTCAAGATATGGAGTACATCCACGGCCAACTATTTGAGCGAACCGTCGAGTCCGGCTGTGGTTCCGTGACCTGTCTCCCCGGAGCGTTGACTATGCTTCGATTCTCCGCCTTTAGGAGGATGGCCAAGTATTACTTTGCAGACAAGGCGGAGCAGTGCGAGGATCTTTTTGATTTTGCCAAGTGTCACTTGGGAGAAGACCGATGGCTAACACATCTTTTCATGATTGGTGCCAAGAAGAGGCACCAGATTCAGATGTGCACTTCGGCTTTTTGCAAAACGGAGGCCGTTCAGACCTACCGCTCCCTTATTAAGCAGCGGAGGCGGTGGTTTTTGGGCTTCATCACAAACGAAGTTTGCATGTTGACGGACTGGAGACTTTGGAAGAGATATCCACTTTTGGTCTTGGTTCGGTTCATGCAGAACACCATTCGCACTACAGCACTTTTGTTCTTCATCATGGTACTAGCGTTGATATCTACTGTGGCCAAGGTTAAAGACTTGCCGGTTGGGTTCATCGCCGTATCGTTGGGCCTCAACTGGTTACTCATGCTCTACTTTGGTGCCAAACTTCGGAGATTCAAGATTTGGCTGTACCCCGTCATGTTTGTCCTGAACCCTTTCTTCAACTGGTACTACATGGTGTATGGAATATTTACAGCCGGGCAAAGAACTTGGGGAGGCCCAAGAGCGGATGCTGCGTCGGCTGATACAAACACGACTGCACGAGAGGCGGTGGAAAAGGCCGAGATGGAAGGCGACGAGCTTAACATTGTTCCCGAGACTTTTATTCCAGCACAGGAAGCTAGGAAAGCGGCTGGTGTGAAGGTTGACACAGGGAACCTTGGAGGTCTCGGTCGAAAGAGGAGCGTTGTTAGACCTCCTGATGCGGTGGATGGTCTTTTCTCGGCAAGACGAAAGACGCCGGCAGGTCTCTATACGCACCTTGATGAATCCGAGGTTGGTGTGGCGAGCTCTGTCAAATCATCATCAGCTGCTTCTCCCTCGTGGATTGTTGTTCAGCCGCGTGCATCAACTGAAAGCCTCCAATCAGACGGAACGGGAACGAATTCAGTTGAGAAGTTTATGGGAGAAGAAGATCGTCGAAAGTACCTTATTGCGCAGAGAGCGCAACAACGATACTCGCGGCTCGCGGCTGGTTCACATGGGGATTCGACGGACGTTGAACTCATAGACATGACGGCATCGAGCAGTGAACGCGGCTAGAGTTGGGTTCCATTGAAAAGACCAAGATTTGGCATGAAAAGAGCACATATAACGACACTAACGATATGATTTAATGTTTCAAATGAAGAATGCAACTGGGAGACTTGATGGATGATATGGGGCTAGGAATTTTGGCGCACTTTCTACTGTTATTAATTGGCAACAAGGGCTGCAAGGCAATATGAAAAGAATGTACATGTTATTCGGCGGATGAAACTTTGAGATGAGCATTTGTATACTCGAGAAGATGTAGAGAGAGGCCTGTAACATGGTTTTTTTCTTTTGAGAAGAAAAAAAAAGACGTGGATTGTGTTTTTGCCATCGATTTGCGTACTTGCCCCTCCATCAAGTGGGGTATCAAAACGAAGGTGGAGGGAAAATTTGATGAGACGGATGGCGGGGCAGCAGCTGGAGGGGCACAGTTTTTAATCCTTGGACGAAGAGTAGAATGAGTGAATATAGGGAATACCCAAATATATAATTACCTAGTACTAGTATGGGGAATAGAAGATAAACTGGTTACTTTACGACTCGCATCCAAGATACTTTATCGTCTAACTGTTTGATAAGTATCTATAAATTTCATTGTCTTTTGGTTGATCTCGATTCGTGCTTTAGTACTTACGTACGCAGGCAGGTAAGGTAATGTCCCAGGCAAGTGATGCGCACCTTGTAGGTACGTAATTACTTACCTATCTTAATTGGCGGGGTATTATCAAGCGGGCAATGGCATGTCGACAAAGCGAGAGAGGCACCTGCGCCTGCTAATCTGCTACCTATCATATGTATACACTTTCTTTGATCAACACACATCTTTCCAACGCTTCTTATTGCCCTGTAAAATAAAATAAAAATTTATTGAAGAAGAGGAAGAAAAAGAAAAAGGAGAAAAAGGATAGGATGAGGGTGATTCCGTGAACAGCGGCTGAAAAGCAAACGCCACTCAGTAACAGCAAATGGGGAGCCTAACTTTCCCAGGGCTGTGTTACAGAACAAAGCGCATCGGATTCTTTGGCTAGGAGCATCTGAAAGGACCAAAGAGCCAAGGCTTGCTCGTAGGGTCTAGAAATTTCTGCGACTTTCCATCAAGTAACATGCTCGCCCCATGGCGGGGCATTAAAATCAAGTGCCTTTCCAGCTACAAATTGGTCCATCAGTTACGACCTGAAAACCGCCCCGCGCCATTACTACAGCCTACAGGTACCGGGACAGCGCCTACCTACCTGACTTCACCGCCCGCCCACCACCAGAGTGAAGAACCTGAGGGACAGAAAGTCAAGTTAGAGTGTGTCGAGCCTCTAGACATCCCACATCCGCTATTGCTGTCAAGACGTTTCTCCAAAGATTATTTTTTTTGGGCCTGATTTCCTTTTCCTCACCCCCCTTCATATCCAACCTCTAATTTTCTGCGCCCCCGTTGCGCCGGTTGCTGTTCCTTTCTTTTCCTTATACCCAAGGGTTCTTGTTTCTTTTTCTTTTCTTCTTTTCTTCTAAAGAAAAAAGAAAAGTCTCTGCCCCTCACTTCCTCGACCCTATCGCTATTGCGGTTGTGCGTCTACGATACTGCAAAAGGCCAAGGAATAAAATAACGAGTCCGAATAAAGAAGAAAAAGCCAGAATATCAGAGCAACCATGTCTGTCGTTGGTGAGTTGAATGTCCTTCATTCTTTCGCATCCACGACTCTGCATTTCCTATACTTGTCGAATGAAACTAGATTGTTGACGACGTCGTCCTGGTGTAGGTGTCGATTTCGGAACCCTCAAGACGGTCATCGCCGTTGCGAGAAATCGCGGCGTTGATGTGGTACGTAAAAACACACAATACGGCCTATGCCCCCAACGACCATCTCGAATTTCCGGCTGACGAAACCATTACTATAGATCACCAATGAAGTCTCCAACAGAGCCACCCCGTATGTCCCACCTCTCCATCTATCGTTCAAGCCCCGCGCACTACTACTACAATACCCCGATCGTATAGAATTTTTTCATGCTGACAGACACTGTCGCAAAACAGGTCTTTGGTAGGCTTCAGCGCCAAGTCCCGTTACCTCGGCGAGGCCGCAAAGACACAGGAAATCTCTAACCTCAAGAACACCGTCAACTGCCTCAAGCGTCTTGCCGGTCGCTCCTTCAACGACCCCGATATTCAGATCGAGCAACAGTACATCACAGCCCCCCTTGTCGATATCAATGGCCAGGTTGGTGCTGAGGTGAGCTACCTTGGCAACAAGGAGAAGTTCACAGCTACTCAACTCGTTGCCATGTACCTCAGCAAGATCAAGCAGACCACTGCCAATGAGTTGAAGCTCCCCGTCTCAGACCTCTGTTTGAGCGTTCCCGCTTGGTTCAGCGATGCCCAGCGCCGAGCAATCCTTGATGCTGCCGACATTGCTGGACTCAAGGTCCTCCGCCTTATGAATGACACAACCGCTGCCGCTCTTGGCTGGGGTATTACCAAGCTCGACTTGCCTGCCCCTGAGGAGAAGCCCCGCCGGGTCTGCTTCATTGACATTGGCCACAGCAACTACACCTGCTCTATTGTCGAGTTCAAGAAGGGTGAACTGGCTGTCAAGGCCACGGCCTGGGACCGCAACTTTGGTGGCCGAGACTTCGACAAGGCCTTGGTTGACCATCTTGCCAAGGAATTCAAGGGTAAGTACAAGGTCGACATCTACACCCATGGTCGTGCCATGGCCCGTACTATTGCCGCGGCTGAGAAGACCAAGAAGATTCTTTCTGCCAACCAGCAGGCTCCCGTCAACATCGAGTCGCTCATGAACGATGTTGACGCGTCTGCCATGGTTACCCGCCAAGAATTTGAGGCAATGATTGAGCCGTTGTTGGCCCGCTCTCACGCCCCTCTTGAACAGGCCCTTGCTCTTGCTAAGTTGACCAAGGATGACATTGATATCATCGAGATTGTCGGTGCTGCATCTCGTGTTCCGGCCCTGAAGGACCGCATCCAGGAATTCTTCGGAAAGCCCCTTTCTTATACCATGAACGCCGATGAGGCTGTTGCCCGCGGTTGTGCCTTCAGCTGCGCCATTCTCTCTCCTGTTTTCAGGGTCCGAGACTTCGCCGTCCAGGACATCATCAGCTACCCCGTCGAGTTTGCATGGGAGAAGGCCCCCGATATTCCCGATGAGGACACCAGTTTGACTGTCTTCACCAAGGGTGGCATCTTGCCCTCTACCAAGATCCTTACATTCTACCGAAAGCAGCCATTTGATTTGGAGGCTCGCTATGCCAACCCAGATGATCTTCCCGGAAAAATCAACCCTTGGATCGGCCGATTTTCCGTCAAGGGCGTCAAGGCTGACGGCAAGGAGGACTTCATGATCTGCAAGCTCAAGGCCCGTGTCAACATTCATGGTGTTCTTAACGTCGAGAACGGCTACTATGTTGAAGATCAAGAGGTCGAGGAGGAGGTCAAGGATGACGATAAGAAGGAGGATGGTGAAAGCAAGGACCCTGATGTGAGTTACATTTCCAACCCCTTTTACCTCTTCCCCAACGACAGATATTTATATTAGCTCACTCCTGTGGACTGTATGCTAATGTTGAGTCATCAACAGGCCATGGAGACGGATAGCAAGAACGACGGATCTAAGAAGACCCGAAAGGTCAAGAAGCAGGTTCGAAAGGGCGATCTTCCCATCGCTAGCGGAACGTCATCATTGGATACTGCTGCTAAGACAACTCTAACAGAGAAGGAGGCCTCCATGGTAATGGAAGATAAGCTGGTTGCCGATACAGAGGAAAAGAAGAACGAACTCGAAGCTTACATTTACGATCTGCGCGCCAAGTTGGACGAGCAGTATGCTGAATTCTCAAGTGATGAGGAAAAGTCTGCTATCAAAGAGAAGCTCGAGAAAACCGAGGTATGACCCATCGCCTACTATTTCAATAACAAAAAAAATTGCTGACTGTGATATCAGGACTGGCTCTATGACGAGGGCGATGATGCCACTAAGGGTATCTACATTGCCAAGATGGATGAGATTAGAGCCATGGCCGGTCCTATTGTTCAGCGTCACTTTGACAAAGTCGAGGCTGAGCGCCGCGCCCAGCAAGAGCGCATTGAGGCCGAGCAGGCTGCCAAAAGAGCCGCTGAGGAAGAGGCTCGCAAGGCTGCTGAGGCTGAGAAGGCGGCCCAGGGAGGATCCGACCAGGAGATGAAGGACGCCGATGCTTCACAGGCGGAAATTGATGCGTCGGGAGACCCAAAATAGATTATTATGAGAGGACAAGGACAATAGCTGCAGGATAGAAAAAGGTCACCTCATAGAGAAAGAGGGACTCGTCATGATTTGAATGTATCACGTTTTAGACTCGTCTTACACCTAATTTCCTAGTTATCCACTGTTGTGTGACATGTTCCTGAAGCCATTGATCGTATTCTTAGCCAAACCGCTTTGCAGTCAAGGTGAACCTTTCTTCTTAAGTGATCTGATCACTTAATGATAAGTCAACAAAATACGGCTTTCAATCCACAGCTATCTTTTAACATTCACTGTGTAACAATACTTAGTGATAGCTTTAAATGGGAAACATATTATCAAGGGCAAACAATTTTACTTTTCATTTCAACCCGATCGAGTAGCTGGTCCTTCGATTTTTTCCATTCCCGTTATATGCTTCGACTTGTTCACTTAGCTCTCTCTCTCTCGCTCTCTCTCTTTTCATAAGGAAATGAGGGGCTTTCTCGTCCTTTTTCATCTCCCCGCTTCTTGTAGTGAGTTTCTCTTCTTACATCTCACGATGGTGTATACATATAGCCACCACCGAGTAGACCGCCCCGCATCCTCGTCAATCACCCTTTTCGCTGACACATATACTGATATTCGACATGCAAGAAATCGGTCAGATATCCCGAATCAAGGCAAATGTCATGAACTACGCAAGGCGTGTTCATTCAAACGGAATGGAATCTAGAGAGGAGTTAGCCTATAATTAGAGCAAATGGGGCCAGCCTGATTTCCATGTACCATCTATTTCTCCATCTTAATTAATATCGAAAAGGGGCTTCAACTTAATAATAAGCTGCCACTCCTCATTCGACACATCCTTTCGGTAAAATTCTTTGAGGCAATCAATACTGGCTCGTGATACTTGACTGTAGAGGGCGTCTTCTTCCTCCAAATGTCGTCCATACACAGGCTGGTGACCTCCCATCTCGATCTTGATAGCAACAGAAGGCTGACCCTTCTTGCAAACCGGAATTTGCTTATGATCACGCTCAATTGATGTTCTAAAGGGTGACCAGACGTTAGTATACAAGCCACACAAAAAAGAGAGAAAAGAAGGGTCGAAGGGGGGTCAGTTAAGGTTAAGAGGATAGTGGTCCATGCAAGGTATCCTTACACTCTTCCAATGGCAACAATCTCCTTGGCATTGGTGATTGTGTTCGTCTTTACTGCCGCAACCGGTGTGTTGATCTTGAGCTGACCCTCCACAACATCAACACCAATGACAATAGGGTTTGTCTTGTTGAATATTGCGACTGGCTTCAGGACACAGGGGAAGACTGCAAGCATCTTGGACTCTTCCTTCTTCTTTTCCAGCATGGCATCCATGTGTGCGGTGAAGTTGTCGAACAGATGATAAATGATATCAGCTGTGAAGACCGTGATACCCTGTTCATCAGCGTATGATTGAGCTTCCTTGTCAACCTTGACATCAAAGCAAAGCATAACTGCATAGTCGGGCGCCTTCTCCAACATAACACCACATTGCATTACGTCTCTTTTGTACACCGGACCGATACCAACGTTTGCCACGGGAATTTTGCAGTCCTTGAGGAAATCGAGCAAGGCCTCCAGGGAACCAAGAGTCGATGCTTGTACACTGACACCACGTCCAGAAGTTTCAACTCTACTCAGCAGGTTGGCCAAATCGGATTCGACTTCGTCGGCGATATCATCTTCATCGTCATCCGGTCCGACAACCAACAATCTGGATCCGGCAATGGCACCTTCAAGACCAGGGGCACTGATCTTCACACCCAGCGCAGCCTTAACCTCTTTATTATGCACATAGGCCGACTTGAGCCGCAATTCTCGAAGTGGCGCAGGTGTCAACAGAGCTCTGATATTAGTTACGATCGCTCCCTCTGTGCCACACAAAACAATGCGATCTCCTTCTTTCAGGATACCGTTGGAGAGGATGACATCAATAGTCATACCGAAACCTTCAATGGCCTTGACTTCAAGGACAGTGGCCTGCACCTCGGACAAGTACATGATGGAACCAACCATACGTTCCTGAGTAAGTTGAACGATGAGTTTCAACATATCCGGGATACCCTCTCCGGTATGAGCTGATGTCGGAACCAGTGAGACAAACTTGGCCATAGACTTGTTCTCGTAAAACAGTTCCGCATTGAAACCCTGTTCGGCGAATGCCAATTTAGTTGCCTCCAAACGATTCTTAAACTCATTATGAACTGCCTTGTTTTGAAGCGCAAAACTCTCCCGGAAGCCATTGTTGTCAACCTTCTTCCAGCCGTAAAGTCTGTCAATCTTGTTCAGGGCCACAATGAATGGTGTTTTCCTCTCACGAAGCATACGCATAGATTCCAAGGTCTGAGGTTCCAAACCGTGCATGATATCGACCACAAGAATGGCAATGTTACAGAGGGATGAACCACGAGATCGCAAGTTGGAGAAAGACTCGTGGCCAGGTGTATCGATAACCAAAAGACCGGGAACCTTGAACTCGAACGAGTTATCTTGGTTGACAACAGCCGTCTTTTGCTTGATGGCTTCTACTGGGAAATAGGTAGCACCAATCTGCTGAGTGATGCCACCTGCTTCACCTTCTTGAACATTGGTCTGTCGAATCTTATCCAGAAGTTTGGTTTTTCCAGTATCGACGTGCCCCAAAATACAGCAGATGGGAGAACGCAAATTGTCCTTGGAACGAGCAGCCAAAGCAACCTGGTGAGCCTTTTCTCGTCGTTCGGCGGCCTCCTTCTTTCGTTGGGCCTCGGCTTGTTTTGCCTTTGATACGGCTTCATCTTCAGATTCCGATTCTTCAGATTCACTGTCGTCATCTGATTCTTCCCCTGCCTCCTTGGCCTTGGCCTTGGCGGTCGCTTTCTTTTCGGCCTCTTCGTCTGTATCTGCATCCCAGCTATCCTTGACATCATCGTCTTCCTCGGCGACGGCAGCTTCCCAGTCCTCCTCTGGTTCACTCTCAACAGCTTGCTTCTCTGCCGCAGCCTTTGCTTCGGCCTCTGCCTTTTCCCGGGCGGCCTTCTCTTCAGCTTCCTTTAGTACCTTCTCAGCCTGGATTCGAGCTCGTTCAGCGGCTTCAGCGAGAGCGGCTTCTTCGTCCTTCTGAGGCAGATAAACATTAGTACACGGTGTATAGCGATTATCTCGGGAGCAGAAGTACCTTTTCGTTTCGTCCCTTCTTCTTCTTGTTGTCGTATACGACCTTCTTCTTGGATTCACCTGCAGCGTCTTGTGGGCCAACTTTGATACCCGCCGCAAGCATTTGCTGCAACTTCTTTTCATTTCGAGCCTTCTCTTCTTTCTGCGCCTTGGTAAGGAATTTACCCTCCTTCTTAAGCTGCTCTATGCGCTCCTTCTCCTTTTGCTTCTTGAGGGCCTTTTGTTCCTCTCTTCGTTTAGTCTCTTCTGCCGCCTCCTTCTCCTCCTCTTCCTCTCGAGCTTTGGTTTCAGCTTCGAGACGAGCAGATTCTTCTTGCTTGCGGCGCAACTCTTCCTGTTGCTTTTGGATCACAGCCAGATGAGCTGGGATCTTCTTCTTCTTGCTTCCTGTTTCCGCGGAAGCGGCCTCTGAGGCCGGGGCCGGGGTCGGGGCAGCAACTGGTTCATCTTTCGTTGGAGTAGGCTTGGCTAGTTCTGGGGCTGTTGCGGGTGTGGTACCCTTCTTCTTCGCAGCCTACCGTGCGTTAATGACGAGAAATTAAATAGTTCAATATGGGCAGTGTGCAATACCTGTTCCTTCTTGCGCTGCTTCTCACGCTCTTTCTTCAATTTTTCTTTCTCGGCCTTTGTGAGCACCTTTCCTGAGTTCCCGTCTTCGTCGGCATCGTTGTCGGCAGCGGGGGTAGCCTGTTTGCCCTTGGTGGCATTACCTCCCTTGCCTCCCTTGACTTTCTTCTGTGGTAGAGCGAATTCGTCGTCATCCAAAGATGCTTCGACGGGTGCCTTGGTAGACAAGTCCTCGGCAGGTGGTGCAGGGGCTGGTTCCGGTTCGTCATCGACAATGCCCTTCTTCTTACGCTTTTCCTTGTTCTTGCGCATGATGGCCATTAAGCCGCCAGCGCCAGCGCCGTCTTCTTCCTCGCCGTTCGCATCGTTAGTGGGCTCGGATGTGGGAGCTGCTGGAGCAATGCTCTCGCCCAGTTCGGCCTCCCAATCATCCTGAGCATTCTTATTTCCCTTTTTCTTTGGCGCCATCTTAACGGTATTTACTAAGTTGACCAAACTTAGCAAGTAGAGAGAATCGAAGAAAGGGAAGAATAAAAGGAAATAGACAGTGGGAAGTCTGCCGAGATCAATCCAGCGGGATGAACAGGAAGGATAAGAGAGAAGGGGGGGGGGGGGGAGAAAAGGAACCCTGACGTTGAAAGGGTGAAAGAGGAAGACGGGGAAGAAAAAATTGGTGATGGCAGCGATTCCACACCACCAGAGTCACTGCTTTTGGTTTGTCCTTGCGGTGCAGTTTCCAACCTTGTGGAGGGTGGCAGTGGTGGGTGGTGGGTGGTGGGTGGTGGGTGGTGGGTGGTGGGTGGTGGGTGGTGGGCAAGTGGGCTAGGCTTTTGCTATATTACTTGGGCTTAGGTATTCTGCAGCTTTAGCATTGGATCCAATGGATGGCTGACTTGGTTGGGTCGGCGGGGCAAGCGACTTCACAACAGCTGCGGGGCAACAATGATTCACTAAAACTCGGGAGAGGTAATATCGATAAGAATATTACGGATATCTACGGAGTATTACTACCTGTCTCCTTTACTTACCAGAACGAGTCCATTTACAACCAAATTCAATACAAGAAAGTGGCAAAAGATATTGATATAACGGATTCCTTATTCCAACACTCGCTTTGCATAGATGATGAAACTGACATACTATAGCTCATCTTACAATATCGCGTTATTATCTTAGTGCCCCGTAATACCTTTTTTCTATTTCCGCATTCCTCACAACTAACCACCTGCGTTGAGAATATACACAAGTTCAACGCTTGACCCTTTTCAAGTTCAATGCAATCCAAATCACTTTTACGCAACCCAATCATGATGACATATTGAACAGTGAACCCCTACATAATGGGGGCCACAAGAAGATCTAGGATTTTGTAACCCAATTCCAAGTATCCCTCTTGTCGCTTAGCAGCATCCTTACTCCGGAAGTCTTCAGTGTAACGGCCACCTTCTAACAAGTCGAGATATTTGCAAAAGAGAGCCGCACTGGGACCAGTTCCAATCAGTCCCTCCAAGGCTCGCAACGTAAGGCATCGTTTCAACAAATCTCCATCAATGTGCATGGTCTTAGGATGCGGTTGTGGTTCCAGATCCGGCATGTCCATATCGTCGTCGATGTCATCGTCGTCGTCGTCGTCATTCAATGGGTGATGAGTGAGCGGCGAAACGACAGTACTGCTCTGAGCCAAATTTTGAATCAAACTCAACAGTCGCCAGAGATCAAGGCTCAGTATAGTGAAGCGTTGCATCGAGCCATCCATAGCCACTCCAATGATATCAGTGCCATCAGCCGTGCTTGGTAGTGTACCATAAGACTGTTGTGTAATGTCGGATTGCCACGGGGGTCTGATATGTGCTCGCGCAAACCTTCTCACAGAAAAGGGTAGTATGCCCTCAAACACCACCTCAAACTCTTTGTTGCGCTGTCCCCATGGGATCCAAATGCCAGCAACACAGCCTCTCTGGTCCGATAAAAGAGTCAGTGGCCATCGTCCAAGGTTATCTGTCGGGTCGCCAACATCAATCATATGAATAGTCCTCCGCGATACTCGATCTGTATGGATGAGTGTCATCTCCCCCCTATCTTCGCCCTGATGGTCGATTACCTCCAACGAGTGCATCGTCGTCAATGCAAAGACCTTACCATTTACCACTCTCAATGAGGTCGCTGGGGAATCCAACTCAAATTCTTTCATCGGTTTCAATTTCTTCTCCACCAAATCAAGAACATCCCAATGAAGGGTCCGATCAACACAATAAAGGAGACCTTCCGCGTCACCTACGATGGAATAGATTGGCTTCCTAAGATCTTTCTTGTAGCGGGTCCAGTATTTTATCTGCCTGCCATTTCGACGGCTATCCATCTTCTCTGTCGAGACGATAATAAGCTTGCCATCCTTCGTCGTCACTAGGATGAAGTAAAACGTTTTCCCATCTTTGATGTAATGCCATTCGTGTAATCCGTATATTCTATCACCAGGGATGCCAAGGCCTGAGATGTAGTTATCTGGGGCCTTGTCCTTGTTGGTTGGCACCGAGATAATCGCGCCTGTCTCGGGATCCACAAACGCAAGGGTAGGTCTGTCGCCATCAAGGAGCGCAACAACTAAACACTTCAACATTTGTGAGAAGATGATCCTGGTTGGCGTTCCATATAATGGAATAGATCTAGGTACATGGCCCACCTGTGGGCCGATGTCGGCTAGAAGCAATTTCGATCCCGTCAATATCATGAGAGACATATACACAGCATCGCCAGATAAGCTGTGTGGAATCTGAAAGACGGAATGTATAGGAGGCGAGGGCAATGAGGCATCATTTGAATCTGTCGGCCAAATGAAATGTCTGCTCAGGAACTTGCATTCCCGATGCGAAAAGCCAGTCATCAGGATCAAGTTGTTGTCACAACAAGCGAGAACCGTAGGCATACCGTCGAATCGCCCAGAAGCTGGGAATACATCGACTCGTGCCACTCCGACAATCTCAGTGGTCCATATTATCTGTTCATCGGATTCTTTAGAAATCCTAGCCGTAACAAGTCGGCCACATCGACTACCAAGAACAAGGTCGACTTCTTCTGGCGCTTGACAAACAACGGAAATGCTTGTAAGGGCTTCAAGGTTAGTAAAGCCCTCAGTTCCTTCAGCGTCTATTGCACTTCAGTCAGTCACGGCTCCTAACACGGGAGTTTATGATCGAGGGTCTTCCAACAAAGTCAATCCAGTAAGTAGAAGTTAAAAAAGAAAGCACTAACCATGTTCAATTCCAACTGGTCGCTCGACAATGAGAGTCCCAGTTAGAGAGTATATGGATATCCAAGGAATACCATCATGGATTGAGGCAGCCACGATAAAATGATTGGTGGAGACTGTGAAAATCGAGATGCAAGTCACCTCCCCTTTTGCATCCCAGCTGCTTAACTTGGAAAATTTAGCCCCCTCTGCTCGCATAACATGCAATCGCGACTGTTGCCCAATATGTGTAGAAAGGGTAACAATATTAGCTAGGCAGAAGGCATTCTCAGCAGTAACACCAGCGATTTCGAGAGCCTCCTCAAGCAAACACCTTGAGCTTTTCGAAGGATTAGCATTACTGTTCAAATTAAGACATGGCCCGTGATTGCACAAACCTCTCGGTTGATCCAACCAAGCTAATAGATGTCTCTGTTACTTGAATAATAGTCTCGGAGACTTGTATAGCATGTAGCGTGCGAGATGTGATATCGAATGGCGTGCTTTCGGAAGACAAAGGCTCAACATAGCCGAGGTCTTCTGAGAATCGTAGTACTAGCGACGAATGAGGTAATGCCAACAGGCCATATAAGCCTCTACTACCTTGATGGTCTATTGTGAAAGCCCAAGTTTGCCTAACAGGTTCGCCGATTTCGATGTCCAGACCAATTCGAGCCTGAACACCCCATCTCCAATGCGTTATGTTGCCTTTTAACCCACGACCTGAGGCGCTGAAGATACTGTCAGGTTTTCGCAGATTATTCGGCAGGCTTCTCTGCTTCGTTCTAATAGCTGGAATATCGGCAGCATCTGGACCCCAAGCCGAATGTTCATTTGTCGTCGCGATATCCACCACAGGAGACCAATTCGGCAGAATGCTAACTTGCTCAAGCTCTGAGCGCGGTGCCAGCTACATAGATTAATGTCAACAAGTCGAGATTTTGATAATGCATAGGTTGCATCTTACCTTCCATATACCGCCTGGTCCAGAGTCTCCCCCAGTGATGAGAACATCTGAAAATATGTCATATGCTGTAGTAAAGGCCGTATCAATATTGGTTTCGAGACAACCAACATTCGTCACTGAAGGGAGCATCTCATTTGCGTCTATTTCAAGGTGAATGACAGCACCATCTTCGCGGGCCAGATATATAATATCGGTCTTCTCGAAATATTTTTTCCTTCGAAATGGTCGGGCCCAGGCAGTCCAGAGCGGCTCATGTGTTCCGTGGTGAAGTTTTGTACAAGCCGGACTGTCGTTTGGCAGTAACTCGAACCCCGGAGAACCAGAAAGAGCGTACTTAACGACACCAATGAAGTGGGAAGAAACCGCGAAAAATGCCGTCTTGAATCTAATGGGGATTAGTAACATGGGCATCCTATGCTCTCTTGGAAGACGATGCCCATTTTTTTCTTCAGCAAAAACTGCCTGTAGGTCATCACCAATTTCCCATTCGTACGTAATCATACGTGAGACTGGGGTGTCAGTGTTCCCTTCCTTTCGAATCACAATCATGATTAGAATTATGTGGTAGTCGTCCTCCAGGCGTGGGAAGAGGAACTCCAGTTTATGAATGACCCCTTGAATTGCCCGCACACGGACAGATTTGACCGGACGAAGAGACTCCTGGCGCACATATTGGTCATTTAAGTTTGACAAAGCTTCGAGTTCGTAAATAACTACAACGCCATCTGGAGAAGCAGCAGCGATATAGCGTGAGGTAGGATCAACAGCAAGATGATATCCTAGATAGAGCAGGGCCGTTGGGCTTTCGTATTTGGTGATGAAGAACTCAAGAGATGCGCCAGGTCGTTCTCTGACAAACAGAAAAAGAAGCTGGCCCGTTTCCAGCATAAGAACAAGTAATTGGGGGGGGAGAGTTCGGGCTCGGAGTTCCTCGTGGGCAGCGAGAAAGCCTGGCTCGAAACCAGAAGGACTCTCCGATTTAATGGTGTTTCCGGGGCCATCATCATCCAAGCCATGCTCTAAGGAATCGCCTAGAACAACCGCGCTCCGAATCTTTGGACCGAAATCACTTTTCCTCAGAATTTCGTGGACTTGGCCATCCTTTTGGAGCTCGCTTATCTGGACAAAGTGGTCCTACGTAGTTATTAGCGTGGAAAGCACCAGAGACCAGACAAAGACGTAGTAAGGATTATGCATGATGATTTGGAAGCATTATTACTCCCTCGCAATGTCGCTAACGCAGATCAACATTACTCCCAAGTGTCTTCAACACTAGATTGCTTTATTTCATAGGTAACGAGGCTTTTAATTTAGATCCGCTCTCAAAGATATTGCTTAAAAGAAATCAGAATCACTTACTCCAATAAAAGCAATATCGTTATGCTCCTTGGATCGCAACCGGACCGGCAACACCCAATGGACAATGGGACTCTCAACTATAGTTTGAGACAAAATTCCACAAACGGGTGGCTCGGGCAGAGGATCAGAAGCTGCTTGAGGTGCAGCGGATGCCTTTAGGGCGGCCTGGAGATTGACAGTCTCTGTGATCCACTCGCCATCCCTAAGAAAGCTTGTTTGGAATGCCATGCTGTCATCCTCACGACAGCATCAGAGGGGAGGAGGGGGGCTTCAGCTTCAACGTCGGGGACGCGGTCTTGAGGCGACTTAACAGGTCCCGTCTCAGTCACACCAGTCGAGAATATGTAGATTAATCCAGTTTCCAGAAAGTTGAAGAAGCCAAAAGAGCATCTTTTTTTCCTATCGTGAATTCAAATCAGGGGTAACTTGGTGCATAGCATCCAGCAGCGTGAAAAGGCCGACGGCGGTTGCTTCGTCGATGACGTGAAGCTGGGATAGAGGACACCGGCGATGGTGATGTTGTTGCTTTCACAAATGCCAGTATATAGTCCAAGCGTCGTGAAGTCCGTCGAAGAAGGGGAATGTATCTTCCTCTTCAAACAAATAAGTGTTGCTGCTGAGGGTTTGAAAACGAGCACGCGCTTAGAGAGAGGGAAGAAAACAAAATAAAATAAAAGGAGATGTGGGATCCTGCAGAAGAAAGAGAGAAGGTTGAGAGTAGCCGGCAGAAGCTGTCACGACAGCGCAACTGAAGTTTCAGTGGGTTAGACCTCCATCCATCCATCCATTCTTACCTCGTTAGATGCACTAAATGGTTGAGGTGCAGCTAATAATTAATACCCGGAGGCCTGGAGCTGGTGGGTGATGGTGGGGCAAATACAAGCCCAAGTTAGTGCCAAAGGTCGCCCATCCATGCCCGGAAAACTGCAACATACCTCTGGGGCTACCACTACAGAATACCACCTGCACCTAATGCACCAAGCAACCCCCCCCCCCCCAAATTTCTAACCAGACAGGCATCCAGGATACTAAAGGCAAAGGTTCCTTTTCCCAGCGTACTGAGCACCTAGTAGTCGTAGTATCTCCCTATGTACTTGATATCCATCCAAATCTAGTCGCTCGACAAGGATACGTGGACACATCCTTCCAGGAATTGGAAAGAAGATGCCCCGTAGATAGTACCTAGTAGACCCTTTTTTTTTAAAAAAAAAATATTCACTCAATCAATCAGCACACCTTCAACATCGGCTCATCCGAACTGGAAGTAGCCTCTCTTTTTACAATTACCGTCGCTTGATATTCACTTTCTCCGTCAAAAGAGGGTTGACCAACCAAGCAGACAGCATGACAAGCCACAACAAATAACATCTAAAGTAACTCGCTTTCGACCCCAAAAACACAGCTAGCTTAGTGGATTCACCGGTCAGTTGGTCAAGCCATCCGCCGATATCCAGACCTTCTCCCGAAGCTAGAGGGGCCAAATAGGACCTCATTTACATGCAAGGTGAGGTACCTGTTGTGTGTTGGCCAACTTCCTTCAAGGCAGTTCAACAGGCAGGCTCAGAGAGGCTGTCATCTCTATTTTTGAAAATCTTGTTCACCGGTGTCTTAGCAGAGTGGATTCATTGGGTTGATTCTGTGGGAGTTGGTTGGGGGCAGGGGCAGGGTTTGTACGCCCTTGAAAGTTGAGGGGTTCTTTTGCAAGGCCAGATTCGTCTCCAAAAGTCTCTGCTCGGATCCCTGCTGTCGTGAAATTTTAGCATCAAGCCCCAAGACTTAAACTTTCCTCGAAGCGCTCGAAAGACGATTCTGGGCAAAATGAGCTTTGGTTTGTCTCTATTGTCATTATAACATCCACGGTTGGGCTAAATTCTTCACGCTGCACCCGTATATGCGTATATACGTAGTAGTACTACGCACGTCATGTGTCACACTTGGATGACTCGCTCAACAAGCAAAAGGTACGGTATTCGACAGACTTGGCGTCCAGTGGGAGATCAAGGTGCACATGCTACCTAGGCAGGCACAATTCATTGCAAATCACACATCCTTCATTCTCCGTCCATTCAACCCGGACAGGCCGAATAGAGCTCATTCCCCGCCGTGATGCTCCATACATCATGGCAGATCTATACGCCATCTGTACTCGGGAACTCATACCGGTGGAGCTTGAAAAGGAAGCCGGTGAGGAGGGGTTCAAGCATAGCATCTAACACAGTGGGTTATTTTTGGGCTATTCTGACCTCTGACTGCAACCCCCCTTTCACCCCAACTTGCCAATCCGTGGACAGGAGACGTTGGCTGGCAAGGATTCAGCAAGGCTTCAAGAGGTATGCTGTTGCTTCTATTCCCGTCACCCCCACAAGCGGACCGAGCGTTTGAGGGACCCCAAAAGCTGAGGTGGCATGCAAGCACGACGCATGTGCATACATACATAGCTCGTAAAGTCAAAGAATGGGGGATCCTCTTTGTGCAATGCTACTTGCTGCATAGGTACACAAAGCGCCTTCATCCATGTCGGCTGAATCGCAAGTGTCGTGGAAACGTTTCTTAGCACATCGGCCACATCCGTATGACAAGCCAGCGGGCAAATGAAAACTACGAGGTCGACAGGACACACCAACCAACAAAATCTTCCGAAAGGCATGCTTCCCTTAGCGTCCATTGTTTTGACTCTTGACATTCGCCCTGCCTGCAGAAAGACCCTCTGAATCGTTGAAGATGACATGTCATAAGCTCCAATCGAAGAGCCTCCGCCAGCCAGAGCCGCGCTCCACTCTGCCGTTCTTGATAATACCTATTTAGGTAATCGTAGTTTTCTGACATAGTTCTGCAGGTTCAAGTATGAGACAAAGTCGATCAATCGTCAGGACAGAATTAGTATATGAACAGTTTCTCAAAAACAAAGACCGACACAGTGCCAGCTACCAAAGGAACAAAGAGGAAGAACTAAATAATTTCACTGCATAGCAACAATACCACTTGGCAATGCATCCGTGTTGTTAAGCACGTAAAGCTAATGCGATAAGACGGAACATCTGCTCCCCCATCATCTCACTTAAGATGCTGTAAGTATTCAATCTAGTATATAGAAATATCTAAATAAAGCTATTTATAGATCGGTATGGTTGATTCCTGTCTAATTCTTTGTTCTATGATAACATTGATCTGGTTGGCGTTTACGCTGTCAACCAAGATGTACGTTTTTATAGTCACTTCAGTCAAGTTTACCTAGAATAAAACTGATTAAATGCCACAAGGATCAATCCCCATGGCCTAAATGATATCTAACTCAAAAAAATTTATAAATAAAAAATTCTTCAATTCTTAAGCACCTTTCCTCGCCATAGATTCTGAGACATGATGCCATGAGAGCACCAACCAAGTATCTCATCACTTGAATGTCACTACTACCGGGTAGGCTATTTTCAGGCACTATTATAATACGCCAGAAGTTCTGACGCATTTATGCTCCACAATTAAGGCAGTTCCAGGCCAAGCACCTCGCCAACATTCATCGCCAAGCCATAGCCGTTAAACCTTCTTTCACTACGATGCAATAATGCCAGCTTGCAAAGTCTGGATCCCGATTCAGCATCCCAAAGCTTCTGGTTCATGGACCCGGGAAAGGAGCTGATTGAGGCCGCTGGCGACTACAGCGATGTCGATGTAAAGTTCAAAACTGTTGACGACACAGGGCCGAGCCTTGCCATCACCCAGAAGACAAACGACATCCTCGAGGCTTGTAAATGGAGGGACGCGACACGTCTGAGGAATCTCGCTGAAAGCGATGGTGGTTTTATTTCAGACAGGCTTCGCCAAACGGCTTGTAAGCGATCGTGTTTTACTATTCGTATCCTGAGAAATGGCTAACCGTTCTTTCGCTTTCCAAAGGGCCAATCTTGCTTGGTTTGCCGTCCCTCAATATAGACGAGAAGAATAGCGAAGCACACCCTGAGACCGAAGATGGCACCGCATCCGACGGCAGCTGGAGCGATTTACCGCGACACAGAGATGAGGACCAAGTGCAACTCGACGTGAACCGATCCTTCATCTATTACCCCAACGGTATGGCGCCCGAGTCCCGTCTGCTTTCATGTTGCTCGTTATAAAACAGTATTATAGTACCATGATACAGACTCTCTAACGCCTATAATCTCTTAGACCAATCAGATGCGGAAATTGATAAACGAAAACAAGAATTATCTCGCCTCATCGCCGAAGTGCTCCGTCGAAACCCGTACCTCTGTTACTTTCAGGGATATCACGATATTTGCCAAGTCTTTTTGCTAGTATTACAACCAGAAACCAGGGCGCGCATGGTTGCGCGACTTTCCGTTCTGAGAATACGAGACTTTATGTTGCCTACCCTTGGTCCCACTACCACACAGCTGAGGCTTCTACCCGATGTGCTGGCTCAGGCAGACCCTGAACTGCGAGAGCACATAGCTGGCATCGAGCCCTACTACGCCCTTGCCGGTACTCTGACCATGTATTCTCACAATATTGAGGGATATCACGACATAGCTCGGATATTCGATGTTATCCTTGCCCACGAGCCTGTCTTCAGCATCTACATGTTCGCTCAGATCGTCATTGACCGTAGAGATGAGATTCTTGAGATTGACGAACACGACATGTTGCAAGTTATTCTTGGAAGGGTCCCATCTAGAATGGACTTGGACGCTCTCATCAAGAAGGCTGTCGACCTTTTTGAACGCCACCCCCCAGAAAGTTTACGATCCTGGAGTCGAATATCGAGTGCTAGCGTGCTAAAGACAGCAAGAGACCTTGATACATGCGCTAAGCAGACGTTGGAGGACGGCCATCGTTATTTCGAGAAGCAGGCCAGTGAGGTCCACTGGCAAGAGCTGCGAGACAGGATTAAAATGATGGCATGGGCATATCGTCGGTCAGCCGGGATGGTTGGAATGGCCGTTGCTGTTGGGGTCATCGCCGTGTACTTCCGACGCAACCCAACAACCCTCCAGTCAATCCTGGGTTTCTTCTCTAAATGATAAATATTATAGAAAGATGATGTGTACTCATTGAATGCATAACTTCATATCGCTTCTCACGTATGGGCTATTATTACGGTGGCGTAATTAGATTCGGAGAGCTATTACAAATAAGATAATATTCCCATCCATAATATATAATTACCACCTCCCCAATCACGTTAACGCTATAGAACAACTAAATAATCTTCATCATGACGTTGGAACTTTTTACACTCCCCCAATTTGGCATCATGTATTTTCTTCTATGATTCCTCTTGGTACTGCCTTTTCAACTCCTCAAAGTGTGCCTGCTGTTCCGATGCTAGTTTTCCGGATGCATCGCCGATGATGGTATGAATCAGGGAATAGTTATTATACAAGAATCGATTACTCTTGCGCTTATCTGCGCCGTATGCTCGACTTTGCCGTGTTAGAAAAGCCTCCACCTCAGACTGCAGCCGCCGCAGGCTAGCCACGACAGGTTCATCGTCCCCGGCCTCCGTACTCAGAGACAACAAGCCATGCAAAATTTGTCCAAACCGCTGTGTTACCATGTGCGGTGCTGCCGAAGGTTTGGCTTGGTCTACGATAGACCAGCTTGATTTGGACGCCCCACTGGTGGCTAACTGCCGGACGGATTCACAGTGGCGGTCCATAATAACTTGTAGCCGGGGCCATAGAAGCATATTCATACCGTTGATGTAACCATCCACAGCGGGAACTTTTCGTCTTTGCAGATCAAATGCAAAGTGCTGGTTGAGTCGGATGCAAAGGAGAAGCCCTAGTGCATCAAAAGTGTCACTCACGAGGGTCTTTGATAACGATCGGCCGATCTCGAATGTCGGTTCGAATATATAGTTGAAATTTTTGGATATTTGTGAATAGGACAAAGCCGGCGAGAAAAATGTTGCTAAAAAGGTGTACTCGGCCGTAGCATTATCGACCAACGCTAGGTTAAAGTTTCGAAAGGGAACTTCCAAGTAGTGTGTTGACTGATCCTCCTCGGCCAAGTATGAGGAGATGGCAGAAGTGTTCTTAGTCTTCAGTACATCGATCCGGCGCCCAAGGTTGAAAGCATCATGAGGTGGCCCTGCCACACGAGCACTCGAAAGTACGGCCGTTTTCCTCGTGCTCTCTTCATGGCCAATGACATCGTTTTTATCCAATATATGGAGCTTGAATTTGGCCAGGGCCTTCTCATAGCGACCGAATTGATTCACATAATACCAACGCATCGTATTCATATATGCCAGAGAGATCTCTTCTGCCAGGGTAGCGTGATGTTTGTGAAGGAAAAGGTAAAGATCTCTAAACTTGAGAAAGTTCTGCTGTTGGATAATCTGGGCATTGATATGGGGAGAGCGGAGGGCCTTAATCTGGGCAACGAGGAAATCGCGAATCCGTTCAATAGCCTAGGGAATAAATTATTAGGCGACCATTCTGCAATATCCCAAAGCAAACTATACGGTACCTTAAGAATCAACTTCTCCAAGATAGGACCCAGTTCTTCGCTCGCCTTGCTCTGCTGGGTGCCCGACTTTTTCTGATGCGCCGCAGCCCTTTTATCCACCTCATTCAGAATCTTGGACCAAGATTCGTCAATATGACCCGTCGTTATCTTTGAAATAGTCTCTGGTGATACGCTGAGCTCCTCAACCAAGGGACCGAGCGCTGCTTCGACTGCCTTCCGATTTTCTAGTCTTCGGTTGAGCACGCTGGAGCGTACTTGCAAGGATTCGATATCAGCGGATACGGTGGACAAATCATTTCGAAAGCTCGTGAGATTTATTTCAACCGAGTTCAACACGTCATCGCATGCGCTGATTGATCGATGCAGGTCAACAAATCTGGACCTGTCTCTTTCGTCTGGCAATGGATGTCAGCAGAGAGATACTGGGGATGTATTGGATAGAAATATCGGACATTCTTCTACAGTCTGAGGCTGGCGGTGAGTGATGGCAGTGCCACTGTAACTCTCGGAAGCTGCCAGTTCTCTCAAGGACAAGCCGCCAAAGGCAGCGTCTAGCGCAAGATCATTCTCTGTGATTGAACTCTCTCGCCTTTCGGCCGAAGCTCCATCTCCTACGTCTGTGCCCAATAGTTTCTCCAGAATTTCTACAGTATCGATTGTGCGCTCGGAAGGTATTGGCGTGTGCCGTGATCCAGATCCATTAGGCTTGCGTGCAAGCAATGAAGCCGTCGAGTCATTGGAAACGAGAGATAGTGTCGAACCACGCGGGGAGTGCCCTTGCCGTTGCGATGTCACGTAGGGGCTTAGGCTACTGGATGTTCTTCGAGGTGGCAGAGGAGAGTGTTGTCTGCTCGCTGTCTGGGGAGTTGCAGGTCCCGGCGCGTTTGCCTGGCTCCCAGCCAGACGATCTAGCCACATGGTGCACAAGCGCTAGCCTTTGTAGCTATCGATTTATGTAACAAAGAACACATAAAACATAGTCAGGGCATCATTAGATGAGGACGACGGTTGACTTTCGGTATTGATTGCCGAGGCTGAGGTATCACAACTCGAAGCAACGTAAGCTTCGCGAGCTTGCTGCGAGGCTGAAGGACCTTGAGATGTGGCGTTGAGCAAGAGCCCCAGACTCTCGCTATCGCTGTGATTGGGCGATAGTGTCCGGGGCCGTTTTGCACGGTAGTGAGTGCCACCGAGGCTGAGCCCCGCAGCGAGAACCTTATGTAGCGGAACATGAATTCATGGATCTGTCGCCAATGTGTGAGCACCCCGAATAAAGCTATTCCTTAATTTATTAATAGGTGATTTATTATATATATATGTGTGTGTGTGATCTCGCTCTTATAGTAAGTTTACGAATCATATAATTTCCTGGGTTCTTGAATACCTCAATGATAAAGTTTTGGCCTGGACCCCTCATATGAAAATCACCTGGTACCTACTTGGTACCTAGTACTACCTAATACCTAGTATTTACCCAGGTATCTTGTGAGTAAAGCATCTCTATCATGATATTGGCTGAGATTTGCCATCCCACACACAAGCTTATATCTTTACTCCTCTGTTATTATCTGGTCACTTCTATGATTTAGTCTCCATCCAGGATTCTATAGTCTCCAGTAAATTTATTCTACTATTATTACATTAGTAGCCAGCTGCTTTGCCTTCAGGTTTCATGTACATTGTTATTAAAACGTGTGATCGTCATCTTCTTAATATGTTTTCCCACTTTCCCATTTAAAGCCGCAAAGGCCCTTCTCTTGCATTCAAGGGTCAGCCTGGCTACAATACGGAGGCTGCTCAGCTTGCCCATAATATAGAGGTACCTACCTAATTCTGTACGTTCAAGGTGAAGTACTACCTAGTACGTAGTAGGCAGTAACCTATAGTGTTTCAGCTAATCGATTACGCCGACATATCAGAACGAGAATGCCACTTTATGTGTTAGAAAAAAAAACCCAGCTCGTTCATTTAATGATGTTGGTCTGGCAAGGCTCGAGAAAGACGTTGGGCAAAAGAAGTATCAGCTTATACCACCTCACTAGGCTATTATTAGTATTCGAGGTTATTTACGGGCTGTATCATCACCAAAAGACTCTGACGTCTCATTCCAGGGCCAAAATTTACCACAACAGACAAGGCCAACTGGGGCTGGCCTCATTAGGTTCAGAACCATTAGATGAAGAGGGAGGGGCGCAAAGCCTTGGTGACCCGTCCCACAGCTGTCTCACGGCGCTACGCCAGGGCCCAATCACACAGAACGAGAAAAAAAATTCGGGCAACACGCCTTTTCCCCCCCTCCAACCCATCTTCGCTCTTCTCCTCCCACTTCTTTCTTTCAACCTCTACACCCCACAGCCATAGTCCGACGGTGCAGGCCTCTCCTTTCACATTCCCTTTATTTCTTTCTGCTTTTTGAAAAAGCTCTATTTTTGTTCAAACAATCACCATGTCTGACGAGGTAAGAACTGACCATGTTGAATTTTTTTTAAACTCGAAACCCTGGGTTGAGCAACTCGCCCCGCATTGTCTTGATGCCCCTCGACGAAACGACAACCCCACATCAGAGCAAAAACTACATTTTTTTTTAAATAAATAAAAACGGCAAAACTGCTGTTGCTCTCGATCCTCTTACTGTCTCTCACA
This sequence comes from Hypomyces rosellus, assembly GCA_011799845.1. Classification (NCBI taxonomy): domain Eukaryota; kingdom Fungi; phylum Ascomycota; class Sordariomycetes; order Hypocreales; family Hypocreaceae; genus Hypomyces; species Hypomyces rosellus. Next base: position 1,735,727 of record WWCI01000001.1, read on the forward strand.
CTTCACTCATTCGGATCTATACAATAATCTCAGCTCCATTGCTAATTTCCAACTTCTTTTATAGCATGAGACCTTCGAGGGCGCCGCCACCGACTCTGGCGCCTCCAAGACCTTCCCTATGCAGTGCTCTGCTCTGCGTAAGAACGGACACGTCGTGATCAAGGACCGCCCTTGCAAGATTGTCGACATGTCTACCTCCAAGACCGGAAAGCACGGTCACGCCAAGGTTCATCTCGTTGCCATTGACATCTTCACTGGCAAGAAGCTTGAAGATCTCTGCCCCTCCACCCACAACATGGATGTCCCTGTCGTTATCCGCAAGGAATATCCTCTGGTACGTGGCTCTACCTTCTCATCTAGTCTATACGTCTGAGCGTTGTAGGCCCTGAATAATAAGAAGGCCCGTCACTAACCCATCTACTAGAACAACATCGATGATGATTTCCTTGTCCTCATGAATGAGGATGGCTCGGAGAAGTCGGATGTCAAGATCCCTGATAACGATATTGGCAACCAGATTCAGGAGGGTTTCGATGATGGAAAGGAGCTGAGTAAGTTGAGAATTCCACATGCATTAGCGTGGTATATCATATCAATGGATCTAAATGCTCATACATTTCAATTTAGTTGTTACCATTGTCTCCGCCATGGGTGAGGAACTCGCTCTCGCCGTCAAGGAGGCTTCCTCAAAGGATTAAGCATGGTTTCGCGGCGACGAAACAAGTATTTATGGCCTTTCGACGATGTTATTCGCCATCTACAAACACTAGGTCAAAGCACTGGCGATATTAATGACCACGAAGGATATCCTTGGCATGACAGGATGGATCGTTGCATACAACAACTTGATGGTCTTGATTGTGTCACGGGACTAGATGCTACCAAAAGCCCACTCTGAAGGTCAAAATCTATACTTGGTTTCTCTCAACAACACATTGTCAAAACTATGGCGATATGTGCGTAGCTGGCATGATGTTAAAATAAAATAACTAAAAACAATAAAAGAAGAGAAGGCAATTACAATATACAACCGAGATCAGTAATGCGACTCTATTTGATGAGAGAATAAACCAGTACTATGGTAAACCTAATGAACAAATATTGTTTCAATCTCGGGACGAGCTAGCTGCAAACCTCGCATATTTACCTACCTAGTACCTACATATCTTGTACTTTCCCAGTAGGTACTTATCTTATCTACGTACGAAGGAGAGGTGTTGCCCCACAAGCAGCTTACCGGGTAATACTACTGGGTAGGCAGTAGTACAGTACCAACAGGTAGGCACTCAACACTTAATCTAAGATACTACCTAGGATTAAGACACCTGACTCTACCTTGGTGAAAGTTTTGCGTTATGGACCTTTAGTAATTCACTGTATAATATACGCCTAAACTTTATTTACCTGAGTGGATTAGCATTCAAAATTCTTTTTGGCAGCCTTTTTTCAATTCTCACTACTTCTTTTCTTATCCAGCCGCATTATCTTTACTCCAGAATACAAATTGTACTGGATTTTCATTGTCATCTCTAAATAGCAACTGCGATAGGCAATTCGCGGCTTATGTCTCGGACGAATCTAGAAGTAGTTCGTAGACTTCATTAATGTGAGCAGCCCAGACTCGGTATCTCAACGCAATAGCCTGCGTTTCAGCTCAATGTGTTATTGTTGGATTGAGATGTGCAGTCGACCATTATCATGGATGGACCGCGAGAGTTGCGTCGCATGCCCCGTGGCGAGAGATGCCCCGAATGTGGTAGTCAAAGATGGTATTTGCAAGACGGCTTGAGATTCTGTTCAAGAGGTCATCAGATTGAGGTACCCGTGCCCATAAAGGAGTGTGAGATTCAGGAAAGCTAATACAATACAGGGCTTTGTTCAGTTCGACGTGGGCGATGAAGAGGACTCTGGAAAGCTGGGTGCCGTTTCTCGCCGCGAGAAAAAAACAAGGGAAAAACTCAATCGTGCGCCGATTCTCAGCGGCCAGGCGGGAAGGGATTTATACCTTGAGGCACTTCAACTGATTATTAGAAGTCAGATGCAATGGCTTATCAATGTCAAGGGACACCGATATGAGTTGGAAACCGTCGTCCGCGATCTCTGGGATCTGCGTATAAGAGGGTCTAATTCTATATCTGAAGATAACCCCAGTGGAGAAGACAGCCTGGTTTTCTTCAGCTCAGCACCGCTTATTGAAGACGCTGAGGCGAAAAAAACATGGCCGCAGCAATCAAGACGGCAGAATTGGGACCCAGACCTTGGGATACGTTGGCCATCGCCCAGGGTACCTGACACTCTTGTACTATGCTACTTGGGATGTGTGCTCTTGAGAATACCCACTCGCCTTAGCGAGCTTCTTCAATGGGCTAATGATGGCAACATTCCCTATAAAAGAGCTGCAGGTGTATCTTGCCCCGATAGAATGACAAATTGCTAACCAAATATTAGTATCTCGACCTGCCACCAGAAATGTGCGATCGAATGCCTGCACCATACGTCAGAACGTTGAAACTGCCTTTTCGATCTCCTCTTCGGGGTGATGAATTATATAGGGCAACCACAGATATGATTCTATCGTACCACTTGAATTATGACATGGCTTTTCCTGAAATCAACCATGTACCGATGCTTGTTCAAACGGCAAGAGTGCTTTCATTGCCTGGTAAGAGGGATCTGATGATAACGATATATATGTTCTGACCATTATAAAGCTGAACCGGTATTTTTGGCACGCAAACTGTCAGCGTTGCTGGGATACCAATTTTCATTCCCAGTCGAGAAACAAGCAAATCAACGTCTCGATCATCCAGAAATTCGGCTGGCTGCTCTCCTCGTTGTTGCTACTAAGCTCTGCTTCCCCTTTGACTCTATATCTTCGCCAATCCAGTACGGAAATTCTATATCTTTGCCTCTTTTCAATTGGGGCAAGTGGGGTGCGGATAAGATTGACATGCCTGAACAGAGAGATGCATCTAGCGATAAGACCACGTTCGATAACATTACACCTGGCCAGATTGCAGTGATGAACAGCGAAGAGCTTGATGCCTATTTCGCACATATTTCCAGTCTAATTGATAAGAGAAGTATGTCAACTCAACTCATGATTGTATAGATGGGCTAACCGATGAAGATGAGAACCCGATAACAAGCTTCTTCCCAGCCGAGGAATCATCTACGACGAGCCGTGTGTACGATACCTCCACCGAAGACTTAGATACGAAAACTCAAAACCTTTTGCGCAAGGTTCTAGAACCAGTCCAATATACCCCAAGCGAAGTAACGGCATCTGCTTCGATCACGAGGCACACATACGAGGCATACCGTGATACCGAGCAGCTTACCGAGACGGCTGCTGGGTTCTACAAGGCTGCAGGTGGGGAGCTCTCCCAAGTGAACAACGGAATCTCTCAGATGCTAATAACCTGTCTAGGTGATGTAGCTGGCGTGTCTCTCCAAACAATGGTGGACGCTGTATACAGACTTGAACGGGCTATTGTAGCATGGCAAGGAGAAAACTAATGAATGATGAATATGATGAACATGATTCTCATATGTGAACTTGAACTGATGATACGAGTGAGAAAGTTGACATCGAGTGAAATACAGAGCAGCCAACAGATCGATCCTAAAGAAAATAAAGTTGATTTCAGACCCACAAAAGCGAGGCGCTTCCTTGACGAAAATAGCCATCGTTTCTTGCGTAAGCAATTCCGTAAATTTCCAAGTTGATAGCGGGGTGTCAGGCGATACACAAATTGCTCTTTGTACTCACGTGACTCAACAGCTGACCTAGGGTTTTCTTCGACTTGAACTTTCTGCCCCACCAAATTTGGCACGCAAGTTTGGCCATTGAATCTTCACATCGTCAGCATCACCAAAATCAATCAAGAGTGAGTACCGCTACGAGCCCGTAACTATGTATTGGAGGAAATTACTGACAGAAAACAGTGCAGATGTAAGCCTTCAGCGCTGACGAAATCGAACCGAGCGACCTGTACTAACCGCCTCACCAGCTTCGTGAAGACCCTGACGGGTAAGACCATTACCCTTGAGGTCGAGTCCTCGGACACGATCGACAATGTCAAGTCCAAGATCCAGGACAAGGAGGGCATCCCCCCCGACCAGCAGCGATTGATCTTCGCTGGAAAGCAGCTCGAGGATGGCCGAACACTGTCTGACTACAACATCCAGAAGGTGCGCGATGAGCGATAGCTATAGTCAATAGTGACAGAAGCTAGGAATGATACAAATAAGCAGTATGCTGATGGGTTATACAGGAGTCTACCCTCCACCTAGTCCTGCGTCTCCGTGGTGGTATCATTGAGCCCTCCCTGAAGGCTCTTGCCTCCAAGTTCAACTGCGACAAGATGATTTGCCGCAAGTGCTACGTATGTTGCGCTTTCACTTTGATGCCCTTTTTGGCAAAGGCGATTAACAAATGCTGACTTGAATTTCTTCCTAGGCCCGTCTTCCCCCCCGTGCTACCAACTGCCGCAAGAAGAAGTGCGGTCACACCAACCAGCTCCGACCCAAGAAGAAGCTCAAATAAATTATTTCACCATGGATGTGGCGTCTGGTTTATGGCATTCTGGGTGGCAAGGACAGAGGTGCTTCATGGTTTGAGAGTCTGGCTTTGTTTCTACACTAGCATCTGTTTCAGAGGCAATACATCTTGATGATGCCTGATGACCATTTTCGATCTGACATCCTATCACGGAACGTCGGCATGTGCCCACCAACATCTGGGGAGCAAGTGACATACTTCCGATTCGTGACAAGTTGCCAATGGGAAGAGAATCTGCTAGGACGGGGAAAGATTCAGAAATTATAGGAAATATTCGATGTAGTCCAATTGATTTCCACCAATATCGCGCCACTTGTTAAATCTCCAGAGACCTACTAAACCTATTTGCTAATGACGCATGTAAAATGTCGAACATAGATGGTTGATGAATGATAATGCTTAGTATGGAGTAATGGCGTAATCATGTTTCACAAGGTTAGGGTTGCTGCTTGAACATTGCGATCGGAATTGCCCCAATTTATTCGGCCCGCATCCTAGCGCTGCAGAGGCACGTGACTGCTGCAGCCATAGTGTATCTATCACGTGATATTGCGGCAGTCGTACGTGTCGCCTTAGCAAGCTCTCTCCATCCGGAATGATGCAGCTGGTTGGAGAGGCAAGATATGAAAGCTTCCCAATCATCAGAAGCTAAGCATTCAACCTCCCGCTGAAAATCCCAAGCAATTTAACCCAGTGTCTATCAGAGTAACTTGGGCGAAACTTTCCTAAGAAATTGATTGCACGGGCGCACAATATGTCCGGGTCTGGTTACGACGCCGTCGTTGATGTGGATGATGAGGTAGGTCCTACTTGAGAGCATTAGATATGATGATGCGATTTGGTCCCCAATACGTCGATAGTATAGCTAATGTGACATATCTCTCAAGGGCGACCTCGGACACACTGATCTTCAAGAGGATCTCGAATTCCACAATTCCAACTTCAATGAATCGTCTTCGGCCAGAGGTCGCAAAGCGCCATCGGCAGGGCTCCCCCCGCCAGTGACGGCTTCATCCTCCTCCTCTAAGCGCTTTCTCTGGAGCATGTCGTTTTACGCCCAATTCTTCGATGTCGATACCTCTGCGGTTTTATCGCGTTGCTGGGCGGCGCTGTTCCCACGGGCGAGCTTCCTAGATGTCCTCGAGGGCAACCCCGATCTATATGGCCCGTTTTGGATTGCGACAACGGTGGTGCTGATTTTGTTCCTGGGTGGTACGATTAGCCAGTATTTGTCGTCGACTGGAAAGACGCCTTTTGCTTATGACTTCAAGTTGCTCAGCGGTATGTATCCGGCTCATCTTGGTGGATGCGACAGTATTACTCTGTTGCCAGCCTCTCTTGGTTGAAACATGCACCTTCCTTCGGAATCGAGAAGCTAACATTATGGTCATTATAGGCGCTGCCGGCTTAATCTACGGATATACCATGGTGATTCCCGTCATCCTGTTCCTCGCACTCCGATACTTTGGCAGCGACTCTGCAAACCTGCTCGAATGTTGGGCGCTCTACGGCTACAATAACCTGATCTGGATACCCGTAGCCTTTATCAGCTGGTCACCCATCTCCATTCTCAACTGGGTATTCGTTGCCGTCGGTTTTGGCCTCTCTGTCACCTTCCTCGTACGGAATCTGTACCCAGTCTTGAGCGCCACGGACCGCCAGGTCAGCAAGGTGCTTCTTATCATTGTCATTGTACTACACGCAGGTCTTGCCTTGGCCATCAAGTTCTTGTTTTTCGCTCATGGCAGTCCGGTTTCAAAAACTCCGGGTGAGGGCGGTCCAGGTGATAAGAAGGATGGTTAAGATTGCGTCACGAATGGGTTTTGATGGGAAAGGAACTTGATATGGCGTTGCTCAAGGCGGTTTATAGACGATAGCTTCTGAGAGGTTCTCTGGAAGAGGGACATCTCGTTAGGGCGTTTTAACTACATTGTACATTAAAGAGCATGTATCAGTGTTATGTCGTGATATGAATGGCAAGTGTTTGTTTTTTTAGTATCCATCTCCACATGATCTATTCTTCCACCCATGATATATCTTCATCTACGCATTCAGCTTGATTCTTCAAAACTACACCCTCCATATTATTCCTGTCCTCCCGACTTGCCCTGTCCAACCTTCTCAACCGGACCCTGATGCGTCTCCCAATCGAGCCAACTTCCTGGATATTCACCCACGCTCGTCCAGCCGGCATGCTGCGCCAACCCCGCCGCCGCCCGCGCCCGCACGCCGGCCCTGCAGTAGAACAAGAGATTTGCATCCTTGGGCGGGCGCTCAAAGCCGTACATGTCTTGGAAGTCCTGCTCGGAAACGTGGAAGCTCTGGACGGCGGTTGTGATGGGGATGTTAATGGCGCCGGGGATTATACCCGTTTGAAGGAGTTCGCCTGGTTCGCGGACATCTGTTTACGGTTTTGTAAGCCATTGGAGAAGAAGAAAATATAGGATTGCTCCCGCCGGTGACAGTTCTCGTAAATACGTACCAACGATGACGACTTTGTCCTCTGGGTTAGGGGTCTCAACTAGCTTCTTAATCTCCTCAAAGTTCCAGATGCGACTGTTGGGAACCTGGTTCTCATTCTGGGCAGAGTACCACCGCACGCCGCCGCACAGTCGAGCCTCGCTCCTCACTCCCAACAAAGTCGCCGGCCGCGGCGCAGAATTCAAACCCGCAGCCGCTGAACATGCCATCCTTCTCAACGCATTGGAAGATGCTGCCGCTCCGATCGAAGTTCGGGCAGATATGCGCCGCAGCAGAAGCTGCTGCGCAGCTCGTCGACTCGGCATTTGTTGCCCAAAAATTTGTTTTCAGAGGTAGAAATCCAAGCTGAAATTCAATCGTGCTAAGAGTCTAGGTCGCGGGACTCAATGGATGGAGTAGAAACGAGAGCCAGTTGATTAGCGACAAATTCTCAAGCTGTTTCATTCTCAGACAAAGTTTAGCAACAGCTTCGAAGAACTGACTTGCCCCGCGACGTCATGCTTTGTCATACACATCAACTAAGCTACAATTTAATATCTTCCTTTCCTACATCAACGATATGCTACCAGCTAACGCAGGTATTCCTTTGGATGTGTCCACATCGCTATAATGAAGCACGTTGACTCTATCAACATGTAATAGTAGCAGAGTTAAACTGATCCAATTCCATGTCAAGTCGCCATGACGGCCCACGTCAGATATCTTAAGAGTACGTAGTTTTCGATTTTGTCTATTGTCAACCAAAACTCCATGTACCTCATGATGCGTCGTGAAGCAACGCGATGTAACCGCCAAATGATATCAAAAACTATATACAGTGGTAGAGAGTGATTAAGATTAGGTGTCTCCTTTTGTTCGTTCGTTCGTCAGCGGGGGTCGTTATGCCTCACAAAAATCGGCGTATATCCTAACGTCGTCATAACTCGTGGCCCGATGCTGCAACTAGGTCTCATGGTATCGTGGGTGAAATCTCAACCGATTGAATGCCATATCCAGCTGCGCCTCTCCACGTAATGGGGCTAGCGCCTCGCCAACCGTGACCCTTACAACCAACATTTTTTCTCCTCTGCATCAACTCCCTATCTTTTTATTTCCTTTCTTCGAATGTGAGAGGACAATCATCCTAGGTAAATTATTAGCGTTGTTGTCTTAATGAATTGTGTGCAGATCGAATCTTACCTTGGGGAAAATTGTGGCAAACACCTTGATTTCCTCTGAAAGAGGAGTGGCGTGGTGTGTCCAGTTCAACTGCACGGATGCCTTTCCAATCATCAGAGCCAAGTTAAGCTGGGCATAAACTTGACCGAGGCAGTAGTGAGGGCCGACACCAAACACCAAATAGTTCTTGGCACCCTTTTCTTCCGCATCACCAGAGTAGTATCGCTCAGGGTCAAAAGTGTCGGGTTTATCATAGACCTCGGGATCGTGAAGCGCCATGTAAGTAGTGGGGATAACCATCGAACCTACTAAATATTAGTACTTTGTCACAAGCTTGAATCACGTTGAGATCCGCTTACCCTTGGGGATTGTGTAAGTATCAGTAATGGGGAACGGCTTCTTGACCAAATAGGGAACCATCAGCACCGGGGGGCGATAGCGCAAAAGCTCACGGACAACTGCTCGGGTATAGGTGAGAGATTCAAGCTGATCCATGGTGAGATCAGCATAAGCATCGCCGTTTCGAACCTTGATGTTCTCTTCACGGATGCGGTCGAGGACGTCGGGTCGCTGGGCAACGGTCTGGAAGAGCCAAGTGGCGGCACTGCTTGTGGCATCCTGGGAAGCAAAGAGGAAAGTAAAGACGGTCTGGGCAATCTCATAGTCGGTAAACATGCGCAGCAGCGGCTGAGGCTTCTCTAATCCCTCCTCACCCTTCTCCTGAGCCTCACGCCAGCGCTCCGAGTTGACCATTTGCAAAACCCAGCCATCCATGATGCAGCTAACCTCACCACCTGCTGCCATACGAACCTTGCTCTTGGCTGCGCACTTGGAAAACTCAGCGAGCACCATGTCAGAGGCCTTCTTGCCATACCAGGTCTTGGTGAAGGGAAGGATGATGGGGAAGTTGACAAGCTCAAGGGCAGCAGTAATAAGGTAATAGTCGTCGGCAATCTTCTTGACAGCCTCATCGGTCATGTAGTGGCCGACAAAAGTGCGGCAAGAAACAGCACACATGAGCTCACGAAACTCGGGCATGAAAGGAATGGGCTTTCCGTTGTTTTCCTTGGTAATATCGAGGAATCGCTTGAAGTACTTCTTGTATACTTCCTCCTGGCCAGGCAGATAGCTCTCGAGAGCCTTGCGGGTGAAAAGGCCATTAAGACCCTTGCGAAAGTCAACATGGGCCTTGCCGTCCAAAAAGACCCAGTTATCTCCGCCAAGGAGCTTGTGGGCGACATCGACGACGCAGGGTTTGACATAGGCGGGTGAGTTGAGAACCTTGCGGGCCATATCTCGAGTGGATGCAATGACGACGAATCTACATGACAAGTTAGTTGTGATACCAAGCGCGATCTGAGGAATTGCGCCCTTACTTGTGGAAGACGGAGACGCAGCTCAGGGGACCGCTGAGCCACTTCTGATAGTACTCCTCGAACTTAGGATCCATTGATTGCAGGAAAGGACCAATAAATGGCATTTTCCATGCAGGGCCGACAATATTGCCCTTACTAATAATGTAGCTAACTATAACACGGAAATTTTCATCGTTAGCCCACTATGCTCCTCGTAAGGCGGAGTGGTCGCGCAACCAAGATAGTTGGGCGGGTGTACATACTCTGATCATACACGACACAAACGGCCAAGAGGGTCAAGACCCAGGTCAAGGCGCCCGTGTTTGCAATGGTCTCGATAACATAGTCGAGTTGTGGGGGAATGTTGGCACCAACATATTTAGAGCTGGCAAGGACCGAGGTGAAGACGGAGGAAGACGCATTGGCGTTGATGGCGTCCATGGTGGACTAGAGAAGGCCTTGTCGGCCGTAGGCTTGGCTAGATCTGGCGACAACGATGAGGAATGGATCTTCTTCAGTATAGGGACCGTAGGTAGTAGACAGGCCAGGCTGTTGATCCAGATAATGGTCGAGGGTATCTGGAGGGGAGAAGAAAAGATTGACGTGGGGAAGCGAGGTGAGGGCCGTAGGTACAAGTCTTATTATGGAGGTCGGGAGAGAAAGAACACGGGAAGGAAAGAAAGAAAAGAAAATATACGAGCAGTGACGTTGGGGAAGACAAGGGCTATCTAAGATTTTTAGCTACTACTAAGCAACCTACTCTGTTAGTAATTAACGGGTAGCGAGACAGGCATACATAATAATAATAATATTAATGGAGGATCAGATCCAGCTAGACATGACCCATGGGACAAAACATGGGACGTAGACTAACACAGGACATGGGCACGATGGGGCAGAAAAGAAAGGGAGATGAGCTTCTCGGGCCCGGGAAAAGCTGCGAGTGAGTGCCCCATATTAAAATTGATCCATGGGGGGTGTGCTCTAACGAGAGAAAAGATATGCAGGCAATTTCCTCGATATAATGGGATTTTGTGGTCCCCCTTGATTTTGATTTTGATTTTTTTTTTCCCTTTTGACTTTTCTTGCAAGTATAGCAATTTAGTTTTTAAGAAAGACGTAGATTAATATTGAGTATTTCCACTCAATGGTGTCAGGTTGATTTGAAATGATAGTGGCGGTGACGGATCAACGTCCCTCACGCTCTTCTTCATTGTCTTCTTATCCATATCTCATACTTTATCAAAGACCAAACATCATCACTCTGTTTGTCTGCCTTCTCTACATGTACTATGTCTCTTTGCGCTTGCTTTTCCCCCCGTCGGCTACGCTTGGCTCCGAACTAGGAAACCCGACCCATTGTGGCTTTCTTTATCTAGAAAGTATCGTGTACCCCGATATAGCAGATCCCGAGTACGGAATCTGGCAGTCTAATTGTGCAATTTTAATCAACATGCATGTATACTATACTTGAGTCATACCATCATTACGGGGTTAGAGCGGAGAAGCAGGTACTTTACGAGTACGGAGTGCATGGAAAGAGCACTCTGGCGTGACACCGCGATCTAATTGAATACATACTTCCTTCCGGTAAAGTACCAGGAACCTCAACGAATCTGGGAATAAACCACACATGCTCACTTATTACTAAGGTAAGTATTTGTTTTTGTACTGATTAATAGGCACACGCGCTTCATCATACCTGCCCATCTACCTTGATACTCAACGGTTGATCACGGCCATGTATGTAAATGCAAATAAATACTGAGTTCCCAGTAGATCAATATCTTTACCGCCTGTCAAATGCAAAAAAAGACGGTTTGCAACTGTCATCATGTCCTCAAGACCCCTGATATCGGCCTACCCTTGGTTTGTGGCTCTTTCCACATATTAAACGCCCCGATTCCTTAGTGTAAGTGGTCCAAGCAAAGATTGGTAGGTCCGCTCTTCCAAACGAAGCTCCAGCTGTGCCCAATGAGTTGCTTCTATCCCTTGCAGCACGTGTGCAGTAGCGGGAAGCCCAGGGGGAAGTTGCATCCTGTTGGGGATCTTTGCATATTATAGATCGAATACGAACACGAATAAGATGACAAGCGCGTTTTTGTCTTCGCTCCCGCACGCTCTTTCCACACCTCAGCCGACTCGCTCCCTCCCATCTAAAACAATTTCAGTGTCATTTAAAATCGCAAATCCATGTCTTAATCAAGTCGACCCTCCATTTCGTGTTCCCTTGTTGTCTCGGCAGGCCAATTTGGTCACACTTGTTCGGAGTTGATGACTTTATTTGCTTGAGTATCATTGTTGGATGAGGCCCTATTTAAAATAAATTCATATGGCAACTTGCTTCAAAGTTCTCCATTCGCCAATTAGATGTACCATCCTTGGTATAAGCAATGACTGCCGGTCTTGTTTACATGTGGTTTTTTGGCATGAATGCTGAAAGTATTACCTAATCGTATATATTAATCCTAGTGCACAAGTGTTTAGATTGTAAGGATAGAGTAGATTCAACACAATGTGAGAGCCCCAAAGCATGGACAATTATCAATTCAGCTTTCTTTATCTACTAAGTATACTAATTTGGCGAGTTTGTTTATCATCTTGCATCGTAGCTAATAGCCATTGTTTTGGCTGTGATGATGGATACAGCTTATGCTGAGCAATTTCCGAGCCTCCCGCTGACAACATCCTTGTTTTGTTACAGGCAGCTCATGAGTGTAGGGTAGGTTATCATATATGGATGAGGGGCCGCGATTGATGGCTATTAATGTGGCAAGTAATACTACTGGATAGGTACTAAGGTACTAGGTAGGTGCCTATTAATCAATAAGTGCTGTTTGAGTACTACCTAGTACCTATTAGCAGGTAGTTTTGTTGGCTTTTGATCCATAGCTAATCCGTAACATTGTAACACCTACCAGGAGACCTATGCCACTGCCCCTGTTAACGACAACTTCTCGTATCAATAATTATATGGAAACTCTAGTAGTTCTATAAGCCCGTCATGCTGGGAGAAGCTTGCGTGATAGCCAGTATTATGTTGCTGCAACACGTATTCAGAGAGATCCCAACCATCAACCACCAGCCACTTGCCACCAAACACCACATCGTCCCAGTCTCATGTAGCGTAGTATTGCGTTTAGGTTAGTATGAATAGTTCCCGGGTTATTTACTCGGGCCGCCCTCCTCTTGGCCCTATCAGACATCCCAAACAACTGGCTTACGAAGATGTTCCGGTACCCAATGCATCCATACGCAGCCCAAGGTTGATCAAGTGTGGCTGATCAGGTTTCTTAGGGCGTCAAGGCGTATATGACGTCCCGAGCCTTGGTTTCGGCAACTATAACTAAGCTTAGCCGTCGCCCTCCTCTTCCTTATTCAACAACTTACCATCATCAAAATCAACATACATCAACTACCTTCAAGATGCCCAGCTATATCGTACGTCTTTCTCTCTACTGGCAACTTATGGTATTACACATCCGCTGACAGAACTGGCTCGCAGGTATCACTCAAGGAATCTGCGACTGACGAGCAGATCGCCGCGTACGTCTGCTTCTTTGCACTCGATAATCTTCACTAACGTGGGCATCAGAGCCAAGAAGCAAGCTACAGACCAGGGGGGCACGATTACACATGAATACACCTTGATCAAGGGCTTTGCGTAAGTTTACCAATTGAGAACTTTACCAGAGATCCTGATGACTGACTGCTTTGGTGCTTCATAGTGTTGAATACCCCGAGGGTACTGTCACGACTCTCGCGGACAACGAGCACGTTGAATCTGTTGAAGCCGACCAGATCGTCACGACTAACATTGCGATAAACTAATACTGCCAGAATCGGCTTGATAAGTGTATTCTCATACCTTACTTAGAAGTGAAGGAGAGGCCTCATCTTAGATAGTACTTCGAATAAAGCTTGAATTCATCAACCCCGCCATCGAACTGTCCCATGACGCGGTGATGTACCCCTCTTTGCCGTAATGACGTAATATGATAAGATAAGGAACGCGATCTGGTACTGTAGCACCTCTGATCTTACTGATACGTACCCTGACTTTTCCCTGTTCGGCTCAACGCGGCTTCTCAAAAAAGTCCCATTTGCTGTGGCTGGAGCCTCCGATCAGCTTCCTCAGCCGTTGGCTCATTGATTTCATCACCGAAACATTGAACCCCCTTGACCGACTCGTTGGAATTGTATCCCTACTCCTTATGTGCAAACGCCCCGATCGAGGTTCGCAATCGCATTGCTGAGATTCGCGTCCAATTTACCTGCTTCTTCGTCTTATCAACATAGTCGCAATGCTGCAATGAAGACATTTCTCAGATCTAACAGGCTTCACCGGCCACTGAGAATTCTACAACACCATACGTCTGCTTCACGATGTCGGCGCTTTACCTCCTCCAATAGATCATACGATGTCTCTGACGCCGAAATTGCCATTTTGGCAAGCCAGCCACAACATCCTCTGAGCCTCGCTGACCTCGTGAGGTATGATTAGCGCCAGTTGATGAATAGTTTCTACACCGAGATGGACAACCGCAACTAACACCTTCATCTACTTGATTTTCATAGACACGGCCGTCCTCCCTTGTCCGAAAAGTCGCTACTCTCTTCTGCCAACTTCACGCTTTCGCTCGCCCCCATTCGTCTAGCCCACCGCATCCAAGCTCTCCGTAATCTACCTTATATCGTCGTCTCTAATCCAAACATCTCCCACATTTACAACAACTATCTGCACTCGCTCTCCATCCTGCTACCTTATTGGCAGGCCGCCTCACAAGGTCGTCCTATTTCTACCCTCGAAGACGAGATCAAATTTACGAACGTCCTCGCCGAGCTTGTCGCTACCCACACCGACACTATCCCGATTCTTGCAAAGGGTTTCTTGGAGTGTCGCAGATACATCTCCCCTTCAGAAGTGACTCGTTTCCTCGACGAACATCTCCGCGCACGTATCGGTACCCGACTCATTGGAGAGCAACATATTGCTCTGCACTTCAGTAGCCAACCCCATTTCGACCCGAGCGCCAGTCCGACACCATGTCCCGAATCCCCCAGCTATATCGGGGTCATAGATACAGCCCTAAAACCTTATTTAACGATTGAGTCGTGCGCCGGCTTTGTGGCCGATATCTGCGAGCTACGATATGGCGTCCGACCTCAACTTTACATAGATGGCGAACCAGAAACTACTTTTGCCTTCTTACCGATGCATCTCGAGTACATCGTAACCGAGCTTCTCAAGAATGCTTTCCGAGCTACAATTGAGAATAAGTCACGCGAGCCCATTGTCGTCACCATTGCCCCCGAACCACCACTCAAGGAACAGTCTGGTGATATCCCTCACATCAAACCAGCTCCAGAGGACCTAGGGCAATTCAAGAGCGATGCCATCAAACCATTAGATGATAACGCGCCCGGGGTAACCATTCGTATCCGGGATCGAGGCGGAGGTATCCCTCCGGACGTCCTCCCACATATTTGGTCTTACTCCTTTACTACGTTTTCCGAAGAGAGTGACATCTCCAATTCTAGCGGACAAGATGGTCTGAGCGCCATAGCATCAGCCAGCACGGGTGGCAGCTCGATTGCTGGTTTAGGTTACGGATTGCCCCTGAGCCGAGCTTATGCTGAATATTTCGGCGGTGGCATCGCTGTCCAGAGCTTGTATGGGTGGGGAACGGACGTCTACCTGCGCCTTAAGGGCGTTGGCAAGATCGATAGCTAATGAAACAAGATTACGAGCTAGAGTAGGAATATCTTTATGAAGGATTTTATACGCTTGTATGTAGATAAGATGGAAACTTGAGCGTAGTTTGGCCATATTCCGGGATTTTTTAGGACTAGATTAAAAAAAAAGTAAAACCAATATTACTACCATTGTCATTAAACTGCAAACATACAAACAACCAAACCACAGTATTTTTTGCAAAAAAAAAAGAGGATTGTCAGAGCATTTCCCTACCCTGCCTCCTTCCCATCTTTGTGTCCAAAAACATAGAACAAAATGTGATGTGCAAGCCAGCCCTCAACTTCCAGACCATGAAATAGGGAATGTGTTTTAAAACAAAAAGAAAAGTGTTATAATAAACACTCTTGTCTCCGTGACGCCATTATCTGCCCAAAAAGGATGGACATGTGTGTGTGTGTGTGTGTGTGTGTGTGTGTGTGTGATGCGATGTAATTTTCCCCAAAAGAACCGTGTTTCTGTTTTTGGTTTTTAAGATTTTGATTTTGTGATAAGTCGTAGGACGCACCCATTATTCAATGTGCTCGTTGATAAGCCATCGCCAAGAATAAATCAGTAAAAAATTAGAACAAAATATATACTACCACGATCTAGATTTGCCCAAGACTGGGCCTCTTTAAAAAATTGCTCCTTTCCCCTCCACATTGACGACATTACATGCTTTCCAACTCGCGATCTATCTGTTTGTCCATAAAGGTACGGCGCTCCCCGACAAGCTCCGTCTGCAATCGCTGCTCAACTAGCGCGCGCACTTGCTTCTTTGTTACTGTATCCAAGTCGACTTCTCTAAGGACGGCTTGGATGGCATCGACAATGGCGATGTCTGATGAAGCAGCGTTACCACCGGTCTGGAAGTCAAACGAGGCGTTAGATCGCATGGCTTCAGTTCCCATTGTGGAGCGGTTTCCGGCACCGAAGCCGAGGGCAGACGATGATCGATTTCCACTAGCCATGCCAATGGCAGGCGAGAGATTAGACTGGCCTCGGAGGTTCATCATGCTGCCGCGCTGATTGGGGAAATCTTGGTATGGCGACTGGCTGCGAAGGTCCTGAACACCCGTGCCCATTGACATCATGGATTGACGGTGCGACATCATGGGTTGGTTGCCTGCGCCAGCAAAGGGAGCAGGAGACTGGGGTGGCATGTATGTGTTACGTCCAGGCATGCCAGTCAGAACAGAGCTCTGAGGTCCAGCTGAGTAGACAGACTTCATCTCATCCATTTCATACTGATCACCATAGGCATACTCTGCCTTTTCTTGATAAGTTCCGCGACGGCCAGGAAGGTTGTTGGCGAGGGCATAGTCGTCCCACCGTTGCAGAGGAATTGATCGAGGATCAAAGCCTTCGTCATCGACAGCAACGACTTGCGTGTTGCCCTTCTCTCCAATAACGATACGTGTGTTACCCCAACTGAAGTTGTCTTGGTTCCAGAAGGAGTAAACGGGGAGAACGAAAGAGTAGATGGGATAGGCGAGGATGTAAATAATCATCCATCCAATGTGCTGCCACTGTCTCTTCAAGATGAAGATCAAAGCCTGAAGACCATAGACGGCGGCGAGAATGACAATGGACCAAAGAGGGAACGCGCCCTTGTGCGTCGCCACACTATAGATGAGGAAAACAAGATAGGCGCATGTCGCGGGCAGGATGAGAGTACCGAACAAATCAATGAAAACAACGAAACGCATGCCGAAGAAGCAGAAACCACACATGTCCTTCAATCGCATGAGTTCGACCAAGTTGTGAATGGTGGAGTTGATCCATCGTCGACGCTGTGAGAGAAGAACGTTCCACGACTCGGGTGCAGCTGTCTTACACTGGGCATCCGGAAGGAACTTGAAGTGCATGGAAGGGAAGTGCTTGGTCATCAAAGTTGTAAGATAACGATCCTCACCAAGGGACAGAAGATTCTTCTGATGCAGGGTGTCGACATCGCAGATACTGTAATCATTGATGACATGGTCGGAAATAATCAAAGGTCTTCCCTTGTCGGCAGTTCTGAGACGGTACATGGTAAAACTAGAGCGATGTGTTAGTGCTGTTGAATAGACGAGCGATATCAAAATTGTTACTTACCAACCAGGCAAACAGGTGACACTGCCAAAGAGAGACTCAAAGGCCTTGGCCATGTGATGCGAGATGAAATACTCGTAAACTTGAATCATGGTCCACCAAGACTTCTCATGGTTCTCAAGACTGGTTTCGCCACAAATACCAGCAATCTTAGCGTTATGCGCACAAGCGGAAACCAAGCGGTTCAGCGAATCTTCCTCGACGCAAGTATCGGCATCAACCATAAGGAGGTATTCGTACAGTTCAGGATCCACACCAATGATGTTGTTAATTTGGTGGAACATTTCCAGTTCCAAGGGGCTCATGGGGGCGCGGTGGTGAACACGGTTGAGGAAGCTCATGAGCAAAATTTGGGAATCACGCTTTCCACGATTACCGGGCTTTGATTTGGTTTGTTCCGACTCCTTGCCGACCTTGACGACGACGAGATAAGGAACAACATTGCCTTCGTATTCATAGAGACCAGAGTAGACTTTGCCATAATTGAGCTGATCACTACCAGGGCCAACAGCCTTGAAGGGAAGCGCAGGAGGATCAACCTTGGGGTCAACGCCCAAAATGTCAAGGACAATCTTTGGCGTAGGGCGATCGTTACCTTGACCAACAAGGACACCATCGCAAATAACGCAAATCAATTTTCGCTTGTTGTCGTATTGCAGAGCCGTCAAAGAATCCAAGGCTTTTCGCAACGAGTCTTCACCCTCAGTATAGGCAGGAACTTGGCAAATGACAAACTTGTCTTGGGGGGAAGGTCGACGCTTAGAGGTGAACTGCAGGGCAGAGACGAACTTGATCAAGATAACAGCGCAAAGAAGAACGGTAAAGGTAAGAAGAATCCAGTTGTTGACAGTACACTTTGGGGTCTCACGGAAATCGGTGTATCCCTTGAAGAAAGTGCGCTGGATGCAAAGCCAACTGTTTTGGACGCTGGCATACTCTGTCTTGTTCAGAGTCGTATCAGCCAGAACGGGGTCAAGAAGAGATCGGATATCTGTTCCCGCATTATCTCTGAAGATGTCGCTGACTTGCTTGTTGATAAACTGATATCTGGGATCATCCTGAAGCAGATCGAGCGTGTAGAAATAGTTGGTGAGATCATAAACCAAATTGCCGTACATGACCCACATATGACCTTCATTTCTGCCCTCATTCTTGATCAGTTTCTTACTGAATACCAATTCACCCTTGTAATAATGCTGAATCTTGGGCAAAAAGGTGTTCCAGTACCAATTAGGGTCGTGCAAAGCACTCCTAGGATCTCTCGCCAAGAAACCAGAGGTATGATCGGCAATTGCGTACTGAATGGTGTTGTTGAGTTGCAAGACAAAAGTTTCGCCAATGCCGAGACCAGGGCAAGCCACAGACATCGGAGGTCGAATGTAATCATCCATATCGAAACCAGCAAGGGGCATCATGTTGTCGGCAGTAGTCTTAATGGCCATATCACTATGGGGGAGTTTGTAAAAATCCGTGAGATCGTAGACCTTGCCTCCGTGACTGACCCAGTAGTCCTTGGTGCCTTGATGGGTCGCCACCTGTTTGGAATTCCAAGCTTTGTCCATGTTGGGGCAAAGCACACGCCCGAAGCCGACAATCCAGAAGACGACAATACCATTAATGATGGCAATGATCATGCAAAGAGCAAGCTTTTCACGCCATGCCATGCGAACATCAGGCCGCTTCATGCGACCAACGACACTAAGAAGGGGGGATGGGATCCAGAAGGTAAGAGCCCAAACGAACCAAACCCAACTCCTTCTAGCCATGTCAACTTCCTTGGTTTCAATCGCTGTCTTGTCTCCAAGTTCAGGGTCTGCAGGACCAGTCCCCGCATTGAAAAAGCCATCACTCTTATACGTGTCACCTTTGGATCCCAAGCCATAATCACCTTGAGCAAGGGTGCGCAAGGCAGATGGTGCGATGGACGGAGCTGTCTGTGCATTGTGACCAAGAGTAAGATGACTGCCATTGCCTTGGCTCATGGTTCGCTGGTGAACAAGATTGTCACGACTATCATTGAGGCCGTTATCCAGAGCAGGTGGTGGGGCAAAATAGCCACTTCCGCTGGCTGAATAGCTTGTGTCGAAACCGGAGTTGAACGGATTGACGTGAAGTCCTTGCATATTATCCTCGGGTCTGATGTCGAGCATACTTTCAGCGTCCCACCAGGCAGATTCCCGAACCCAGATACGGTCCTTGCCAATAAAGACTTCACCGTTGCTCCAGCCACGCTCAAGTGTCCAGCTTTCAATACCATCCTTGCCATCTTTGCAGCCGAGGATAGAATAACGTTGGACAAACTCGTCAACGTCAAAATCAGCTGTAAAGTCTATGTTGCGATGGCGGCGGTTGGCCCACTCGGCAAGTCTCCATGAACGGAGCTGTCGTGATATGGTGCCGGCTGACCAAGAGGAAGTAATTGATGGAAGTGCCGCAAGGCTGGCTGGGGAATCATCAGTAGGGTGCAGGCACAGATGATACCATAGACGATTCGAAGTGAGGACCGTTTGCAGCTGGAATCGGCCGGTACGACCCAGATTGATACCTTGGCCATCGACGGGGAAAAGTAGTCTTCTGAGGAAACTACCCTCATCGGCAGCAAAAGCAACCTTTTCGAGGACAAGCTCGCGCTTTTCCAGCTCATGCTGCCTCTCACGACCCTGGGGACCAGTCATGATTCCCAAGTCGGGCGAAACCTCTGACACAGCCTGCTGGACCTCCCGCATTATAGAAGAACCAGAAGGAGTAGCCTGGACACCATCTTCAATCATTTCAGAATTGATGCCTTGATTGTCATCAAAGATGGATCGCATGCAGACCGCCTTTCCAAGAGCAGGGTCAGGAATCTCAAGGACAGTTAGAGCAACAGTGTCGCCACTGTCCTCATGCGAGGTGGGAGTTCTGGCACCGGTACCATCAAGAGATTCATCACCGTCTCGAATGCGAGTCAACTGGGCAACGATGGCATCATTGGCCTTGCCAACGACCCAATCAACTAGCGCTTCGTAGAGACCACCAACAAAGGTTCTCCTGTCCTCAGTGCTGCACTGATTGAGAAGAGTATCAGGATCCATACCCAGCAAGCCACTGACATCTTCACAAATTTCCTCCAGAGTTTCAGACTCAACACTGTAATCAATGGTGTCGCCAAGCTTCAGCAACCCAGCAAGAATAGAGATGAGATTGCGATGAGCGGATCCCTTAATGCCGATATCTTTCAGTGCCTGGCGGAAATCATCTGCTGCTGCTCCATCGTCTGCCGTGGGCAAATACGAGGGCGGTTCATATGAGCCCGAACGAGCAAGAAGTCCATAAGCAGATGCAGACTTCAATCCCAGAAATTCTCTCTCTGCCGGTGTGGAGGCAGAAGTCAGGAGATAATAGAAGACGTCGAACGCACGGTAACCAGCTTCAGGTGGGATATTCAAAAGACCTTTGCCAGTATCGATGCCACCCTGGGACAGAGCCAGGGAGGCCGCAGTCAGATTGCCAGCCAGATTAAGGGTTAAAGTCACACCTAGACCCGCCTGCCTTGGAGCCGATGGGTTGAAGGGGGTGACACATCGTAAGAACGGCTGGATGGCTTCCAACCCCTTATACACAGTCGAAGGTATAGCAAAGGGGAAAGAAGATAGGAAGGGTGAGAGAAGAGAGGGTGATGATTGATGAAGCGAACTGTGTTGACCGGTTAGTATAATGCTAGATGATGCCATCAGAGACGGAATTACTCACCCCAAAATGACACAGCCATCCTCTGCGCGCCGCCTGGCATGCTCCCAAGCTCTAGATGCCAAAGCAGCATCAACAGTTGGGCCACCCTGGGCTGCTGTCAACCATGTGTTAACCACCAGACTGGTGCTAGAGTCAATCTGGTGAGGCTGTGAATTAAGGTAGATGTTGTGAATCGTGTTTAACAGAGTTGTCGTTGACACCTGGGTTGATTGAGGGCCGCCGGCTCTGTTCCCGGGGGCTTCGGAGCCCATGGAAAACATGGACATTCGATTCGCCATGATTGGCGAAACTTGGGCGTTCTTGCCCTGGACCGGTGTGTTATTCCTGTCGACGAAACGGTTTTATTCCTTGTCAATTACAAAGAGGTCGCTCCTCTATAAGAGAGTACAATGTCGATTACTGTCGTCAGGGTACAAAACGAGCGCAGTGGAATATCGATATTATGATTATGCGAGGTAAAACGAGAGACAGTAGAGGCAACTTTTGGGACGTGGAACGAAGGACTCCTTTTCTTCGTCTCACAGGACGCGACGACGACCGTTGGGTAAAGTGGTATGAAGAAGAGAAGAGGAAGAAGGAGTTGTGGGAGTAAACGATAGAAAGGAAGCTGCCAAAGCGAATGAGGCAGGCTCACCACGGGCCAAAAGGTAAGTGTTAAACGTACAAGTAAGAAAACGATGTAGGAGAGTGAGCGAGCGAGCGAGCGAACGAACGAACCAGAAAAAAGTGTCCCAGAAGGATAATGACAACAAAAATGGTTGTTTTGGCCCCGGCAACGTGGAGGAGAGGCACATTGCCAGTGAGTCCGCTAGGAGGGCAGGCTGAGTGATCCGGGTGGCCAGATGGACCAAAAGCGCAGGAATTACAAGGTGAAAGCGGCTCGCCTATGCTAGTAAGGAGGTACCTGTATGTGGTAAACAAGGGGGTTTTGGGGTGTGCAGATAGAGGGAGGGTGTGGGCCTTGGAGCGCGTTGAAGTGAGGTGCTAGCGGACGCCGCTGTGGCGGATCCGTGAGAGGATTGCCCTGGCATAAAATGGATTTTCTCGACCTCCATCGACCACTTTGGAGCCTCCACTGCGAGTGCTGCAAAAGCCAGTGCACACACTCCCGTCGCGATGGCGAGCAGAGATTCCCCTAAGAGATCGCGCGCACTGTCTCTCACTGTATTTTTTTCCCTAATGGTGAAGCGAAAAAGGAACTTAGCGCTGCTAACTAAGTGATGTCCGCTGTAGTATTGCCCCTGAATTTATGCACACATACTGACTAGCATCTGTTTTCTTTTTTTCCTTCTTCCTTATTCCCTATGCTTGGACCTCTTGTTTTTTTGTTTGTTCTTATCCCCTCATTGCATGAGATGTTAGTTCAATGCGACAGTGGGGGAGGAGAATGTCAAGACAAGATGTACGGAGTAGGTAGTGGCATGGAATCCCAAAGGATATACGGAGTTTAATGTGTGCTGCAGTGTCATGTTAGTGATGACTGTAAATTCGTATTGGTTGGCTTGATAAGCCGACTTGGGACAGCATCAAGGCGTAAGGCAGGGTCACGGAGTGGGTTTTAGGTTGGATGGTGATTTTGTAATGGGTGGCACCAAATACGAGGACCAGTGAGCGTCGGTGGCAGCACTGGAGACGTTTTCCAACGCGTGCCCTATACATATAGGACGATGTGCCCGATTCGGCTGTACCCGCTCGTATTGTTTGCAAGGGGACCAAGAAGAAAAAACTTGAGGCTGTGCCACTGCCATGTGCTCCGTATAACAATCAGGCGAGAAAAGTGTAGTAGTGGTAGGGTATGGAAATAGAACCATGAATGATCATCCACCCACCTATACCAGCAATTGCCACCGCACAAGGGATGGATGGATGGATAGCTCACCCTTTTTGTTGTTGTAGCAATTGTCACCCATCCATCGCCTATTTCCTCCAAAAAGGACACGATCACGACGCCCATTCTTCCTTCCTTCTTCTTCTCTCTCTCTCTCTCTTTCTCTCCCCGACTCTTGCAGGTAGACGGTCTCGAGCATAAGCATCTGCTCTTGACTAGCAAACTCAATGGGCCCATCCATATGCATGCACTTGTTGATGTGTGCAAGCACTTCCATGCTTGTTAGCTGGTGCTTTATGCGGGAAGTCAAATGGTTCCACTCTTTGCATGCTGATCTATTGCAAGTAAAGTTTTTCCCCCTCCTCTCTCATTTCTCAACCAACGCCGGCAACGCTCGTTACTGTCTTCTCCAAGTCCCCAGACCTACATAACGTACGTGAAGCTGGTTCATGCAGATCGAATTTCGCCTTACGTAGAAGATTTAAATGTGGATACCCGACCGACTTGATCGCATGTCTCATTCCATCTTTTTTTGTTTTGTTTTGTTTTCTTCAACACATTTCTCGTGTAGGTTAATAATACGTTGAAATATCGTTGCTCAAGACTCCATACCGCCCAGATTACGATTGAGGACGCCGAACAGCAAATCAGTTGTTGTGCTTGTACGACGTCTGTAGGCGCGGGACTTGGACCTTTCCTAAGCAACGCCAATCAATCCGGTTGTGCTGAGACACGGCTCCGAGTAAACAAAGCAAACAATTTTTTTTTTGGTTTTTAAGAACATGAGCCAATTGAAAATGGACGTTATGAAAAAAAAAAAAAAAAAAACAGTCCTTCTCGGGCTGAGATTCTCGTTCCAGGGGTGGTGGAGCGTCGACCGTGTGAGCGTTCTCAGAGGATTGGACGGATCAGCTTATCTAGCGCGTCGATGGCCGACGCTAACATCTCCTTTTCAGCGTCTCTTTAAATCCAGTAATCTCGACTTTATTACAAGTAGTGCTCCAGAGTCCAGGGCTCCGTACACAGGTACAGTGCAAGACAGCGGAAACGACACCTCGTAGGCCTAGGTAGCCTGGGCTAATAGTAAACAACCTTTACTTGTATGCGAATGGCTCGATCGATCCGTCATGATGCCATTTCCATAGAATGCATGTCTTCAAACTCAATTCCGGTTATTTAAAGTTTATCGATATATCAAACTACACATGCAAGTAATTAACTTACTGTCTTGTCTCTTCCATCTTCGAGTTTAATGGTCTTCTCCATGTTCCGTGTGTCAGGTCACGTCGTACAGACGGTGATAATTTAGGCTCGCATGTGCCTCGGCCACTTTGAACCACCTGTACGCATTTTCCGCAAATGCCTACCAACCTGTAACCAAGTACTTGGCAATTTGCCCAGGACAAGGTCTACAGGAAGGTATGCTGTGATGTGATTCATTACCAAAATCAAACCAGGGGGGGGTTCAGCCCGTCTGGGACAACTCAAAAGACGGCTCCATTGCAAAATCAGACCGGATCATCTGGGTTCGAACAGCTGTTCCTCCAAACAGCACACACTGACACTGAATGGCTTTGACGGCAGAAGCCTTGAAACTCTTCTAGCAGTATGTAGCATGCCGTCTTGTCCTGGGGGGCCCGGCCAAGATCAGATCGACGCAACGCTTCCCGGGCTAGTTCGCCGTGAGTAATGAATGGATTGGGGAGAGAGGGCATGAACATGGCAAAAGGCGACCGACAGCGACGAGCTGGCCCTGACCTGACCTACTCCAGGAGAATAACATACTTGTAAAAAGGGGTAGGCGTTTCAGCGTAAAGTCACCTACTGCACGCCTATGGCGAGTGTCTTTCGAGTGCTGCAACAGCAGCTAAGACAGTGGGCGTGGCCTTGAATGGTAGGTATTTAACAGCCGCCGTCCGTTGGCAGGTAATTGTATCCATGGATGTCAGTATAGAGTAGGTATGTTCATATGAGCCTCCATTTACAATAAGGTTATCATGATGATAGTTATATTTTGCCCTTGTTTGGTTTCCCTGAGGGCACTATTGAATTCAAGGTAACCTACCTGCCTTGCTATCTCACCACAATGCCATTTAAATGAAATAGAACAAAAACTGGGCCTTTTCCTTCTTTCTCGCGATGGTTAAATAATTGCCTGTACCTGCTACATGTGATTGTGAACGCCAATTATCTGTCGTGCTACATCATGTCGTCACGTCACCATTACAAGCAGATCCCTCTGGTCAGCTTTGTTTTTCTCCGCAACGTTTGGCCGCTGTTGATCAATTGAGTGGACGGGTGTTGCGCAAGACTTAGCATTTCTTTCCTTCTATCCAACACACGCACGTATCGATTAACAACACCATAACCGTTTTCATCATCCGTTTCCCGATACATATGTTCATACCCTTCTTTAGTTCTTCCTAGAGCCTGCGGACAGTACCAATTCAAGAACAGAAAAATTTATGCTCACTGCCGGGTATGCCATGCCATGCCATGTCATGTTCACATCACCTAGGCTGTGCCTTTCTTTGTACGAATGCTAATAATAATTCGGCACGCATCCAATCCCGGTAGAGCCAGGGGCTAGAGCGAGGGGGCCAACGCACTATACGAAGGCAAACCTAGCAGCAGGGGGGGCGTGTATTTTGAGATGCACCTTTGGTCTTAATCGCCAGCCGGACGACTCCGTTGCTACGTCTCCCATACCACACACCACATCTCGTGTGCCTGCTGCAAGAAAACAAAGCCCTGTCCCCTTTTCTAGTTCCCGACGAAGAACGATTATACCAGAATCACAGTCGAGTTCACGGCTGAGGTTGAGGTCTCTCGTTCAAGACCCTCGTTGGCGTGTTTTTGATCATTCTTCGCTTCCTCACGCTCGCTTCTTTCCCCTTGTCTTTTCGTCTTGGAACCAACTCCATCTCCGTCTTCCTCCAACTCTCTCCCTTCTCTTTTCCCACGTCTCTCAAAGGTGTTTGGTTCTGAAACTCGGCCGGGACTTTCTCCATCTGAAAACTCCCGACTCGACGATTCGCCTCGTACAACTCTTTCTTTCAAACGCTACACGCTCGTTTGACGGAAAGTCCTTAATTCAAGCCTTTGCATTGTTGTCCACAAGCCAGCTCTTGGCTTCGTGCCTACAACTAATATCATGAGTTTGCCGCCCATCGGCGCAGGCAATGGGGGCGCTCATACCCAACATTCGCTACCCTCATTGCCGACACATCTCCAATCCGACACACATCTCACAGCCCATCTTGCCAGCCGCTTCCATGTATCGCTTCCCACAGCGAGATTATCATCCCATGGCCTGATTTGTTTGAATACATACACGAATTCCGCCAAGGGGCCAGATGGCGGAAAGGAAGGAAGTGCCATGGCCGGCGCTGAAGACCTGGCTGAGCGCGCCTGGTTGAGATTGGGACACCGTTCCGAGAGTCAAGCCGTGGTTTTCCTGTAAGAAGCTTTTCCTCCACAGCATTGTGGGACGTGTTTTGTTCATTCTTGTGCTAATAACTTTTTCAGGGGTGAATCCGGAGCTGGAAAATCGACCATTCGTAATCATGTTCTGACTGCACTTCTCAACAAGTCATCCACTCCACTGTCCTCCAAACTCTCACTTGCGGCCTACGTCTTTGACTCATTGACAACTACAAAGACTGCGACAACTCCCACCGCCTCCAAGGCTGGTTTGTTCTACGAGCTCCAGTATGATACCTCAGCCACTACCAACCCGATTCTTATTGGTGGTAAGCTTTTGGATCACCGACTGGAGCGAAGCCGAATCACCGATGTTCCCACTGGAGAGCGTAACTTCCACATCTTGTATTATCTGCTGGCTGGCACAAGTGAGGCGGAGAGGGGGCATCTTGGTTTCGACAGCGGTTCAGCTGGCTCCAACAAGAGATGGAAGTTCCTTGGCCACCCCACGCAAATGAAGGTTGGCATCAACGATGCCGACGGCTTCCAGCTCTTCAAGAACGCGATGAGAAAATTGGAGTTCCCTAAGAATGATATTGCCGAAATCTGCCAGGTTCTGGCTTGTGTTCTGCATATTGGCCAGCTGGAATTTGAGACAACCAACAAGACCAGCGCGACTGCTGACGACAGCGGTGGCTTTTCTCACGAGGGTGGGCAGTCTATTACTGCCGTTAAGAACAAGGATGTTCTGGGCATTGTTGCCGCCTTCTTGGGTGTCGGTGCTGCCGATCTTCAAACCACCTTGGGCTACAAGACCAAGATGATTTCCAAGGAACGTGTTACAGTCATGCTTGACCCCAACGGAGCTCGTGACCATGCGAATGAGCTTGCCCGAACTCTGTATGGTCTCTTGGTTGCTTGGATCATTGAAAATATCAACGAACGTCTCTGCGCTTCCGAAGAGGCCGTTGCCAACACCGTTTCTATTGTCGACTTCCCTGGTTTTGCCCAGCAGTCATCCACCGACTCTGTTCTCGACCAACTGCTCAACAATGCTGCCACCGAGGCCATCTACAACCTAACTCTACAGAACTTTTTCGATCGCAAGGCTGATTTGCTTGAGACCGAGGAGGTTACTGTTCCGGCTACCAGCTATTTCGATAACACTGATGCTGTCAAGGGTCTGTTGAAGCCTGGAAATGGCCTCCTCGGCATCCTCGACGACCAGACTAAGCGAAACCGAACCGATATGCAGCTCCTTGAGAGTTTACGTAAACGATTCGAGGGCAAGAACACATCCATTGATGTTGGCTCTGCCACAGCGAAGTTGCCCGGTAGCAACTTCCACACCGAGAACCTGGCTGCCAGCTTCACCGTTAAGCATTTTGCTGGAGAAGTCCAATATCCTATTCGAGGCCTCATTGACGAGAATGGCGAGATTATTTCCGGTGATCTCTTGAGCATGGTTAATTCTACCAAGAGCGACTTCATTGCTCGTCTCTTTGGTCAGGAGGCTTTGCAAACTGTCACCCATCCTCATGAGAAAACCACAATCATGCAAGCTACCGTCAGCTCCAAGCCTATGCGTGCTCCCAGCGTCATGTCCCGCAAGGGCACTCGGAACCGAGGCAACCTTTACCGCAGACAGCAGGAGCCACTGGAGGAGCAGAGTGTCGACTCGAGAGACCAAAAACGCGGCAATAGCAAAGTTGGCATTGAACAAGGCGCTTCTGGCCAATTCCTGTCTTCCCTTGAGAATCTCCAGCGTGCAGTTACGGAGCCTGGCACAAACGGCTACTTCGTCTTCTGCCTAAAGCCCAACGATCGTCGTATTGCCAACCAGTTCGACAGCAAGTGTGTGCGTACACAGGTTCAAACATTTGGCATAGCGGAAATCAGTCAGAGACTCAGGTCCGCTGATTTCAGTTTGTTTATTCCCTTTGGTGAATTCCTGGGAATGGCAGATTCCGATACCATTCTTGTTGGTAGTGAACGTGAGCGCTCTGAAGCTGTCATTGACGAGAAGCGATGGCCATCCAATGAAGTGCATGTTGGTTCTACTGGTGTCTTTTTGAGTGAACGCTGCTGGCTTGAGATCGCGCAGCTCTCCACTGCTCTGTCATATTCCGGCCACGCCGCTTCGGACGGTGACGGCATTGATGGACTGACCCCTGGTGAGCACCACGCTTTCGGTGCCTCCAAAGAGCGTTTGCTTTCTGGCGGTAACACTCCCGTCATGTATGGCGAGAAGGGCAAGAATGGCTACTTTGTTGCCGAAGATGCGCGTTCTGAGGCGGGTGTGTCCGCCTTTGGTGCTGGCGACATGTTCAAGAATCTCGACACCCGTGAGCAGATGGCCGAGCGTGGCAACGAGAAGTCCATGGAGGAAGTTGAAGAGTACAGAGACAGCCCTAGTCGTAAACGCTGGATCTTCACTACCTTCCTTCTCACCTGGTTTATTCCGGATATTCTGATTCTGAAGCTTGGACGAATGCCTCGCAAGGATGTTCGAATGGCGTGGAGAGAAAAAGTTGCCATCAACTTTATTATCTGGTTCTCTTGTTTGATCGCCGCTTTCTTCATCGTTGTTTTCCCCATGCTCATTTGTCCCCGACAGCACGTTTTCAGTGCTGCTGAATTGTCCTCATACAACGGCAAAAAGGGCAAAGACTCATACGTCTCAGTTCGCGGCTGGGTCTTCGATTTGGACGCCATCACTCAGGTGCACTACCCAAGCATTCTTAACAAGAAGTACCTGCTGAATTATGCTGGCTTGGATGTCTCCGGTCTTTTCCCTGTTCAAGTTTCAGCCCTCTGCGATGGTGTGAATGGCCCCATCAGCCCCTACGTTCTTCTGGATTACAAAGATACCAACTCCAGTGGCTCGCCGGCTTTGATCAGCACCGTGGACTTGAACGCTCACTACCACGATTTCCGATACTTCACCAACGATAGCCGACCGGACTGGTACTATGAACAGATGTACGAGATGAAGCACAAGTATCTTAAGGGCAACATTGGTTACACTGCTAAATACGTCCACACCATGGCCACCAGGTCCCAGTCTGTTGCTATCCTCAACAGCAAAGTCTATGACATGACCAAATACATTGCTGGCGGACGTAAGTTGAAGGCTCCTATTGGCGAGAAGGTTCCAAACGATCCCAACCTTGCCAACTTCATGGACCCTGATGTTGTGTCCTTGTTCCAGTCCCAAGCCGGTAATGATATTACCAAGTACTGGAACTCCTTGCAACTCAGTCAAGACTCCAAGGGCAAGATGCAACGATGCTTGGATGCTCTTTTCTATATCGGTGATGTTGACACTAGAAACTCTACCAAGTGTAAATTCTCAGAATACCTCATCGTCGCTGTGTCCGCCATTCTGGTCTCAGTTATCGGCTTCAAATTCTTGGCCGCTCTGCAATTCGGTGGTAAGAACCTCCCTGAGGATCTCGATAAGTTCGTCATATGCCAGATCCCCGCCTATACGGAAGACGAAGATTCACTTCGTCGTGCTATTGACTCCGCCGCCAGAATGCGCTACGACGACAAGCGTAAGCTCTTGGTCATCGTCTGCGATGGTATGATTATTGGTCAAGGAAATGACCGACCTACTCCCAGGATTGTCCTCGATATTCTTGGCGTTTCTGAAACTGTCGACCCCGAGCCACTCAGCTTCGAATCCCTCGGTGAGGGTCTCAAGCAGCACAACATGGGCAAGGTTTACTCTGGATTGTACGAGGTGCAGGGTCACATTGTGCCCTTTATGGTTGTCGTCAAAGTTGGCAAGCCGTCTGAAGTCTCTCGTCCCGGTAACCGTGGTAAGCGAGACTCTCAGATGATCATCATGCGTTTCCTCAACCGCGTCCACTACAACCTGCCCATGAGCCCTCTTGAGCTTGAGATGTACCATCAGATCCGCAACATCATCGGTGTCAACCCAACCTTCTACGAGTTCATGCTTCAAATTGATGCCGATACTGTTGTTGCGCCCGACTCTGCCACCCGTATGGTTTCAGCTTTGATCAACGATACCTCAATCATCGCCGTTTGTGGTGAAACTGCTCTTACCAACGCCAAGGCTTCGTTCATCACTATGATTCAAGTCTACGAGTATTTCATTTCCCACAACTTGTCCAAGGCCTTTGAAAGTTTGTTCGGTTCCGTTACCTGTTTGCCTGGTTGTTTCTCCATGTACCGACTTCGCGCCGCCGAGACTGGTAAGCCTCTCTTCATCAGCCGCGAGGTTGTTGAGTCTTATGCCACTATCCGAGTCGACACTCTTCACATGAAGAACCTGCTGCACCTTGGTGAAGATCGTTTCCTCACCACCTTGTTGCTCAAATTCCATTCCAAGTACAAGACCAAGTACATCTCCACAGCACATGCCTGGACCATTGCTCCCGATGAGTGGCAGGTTTTCCTGTCCCAGCGTCGTCGATGGATTAACTCCACTGTCCATAACTTGATCGAGCTTATTCCCATGGCCCAGCTCTGCGGTTTCTGCTGCTTCAGTATGCGTTTCGTCGTCTTCATTGACTTGATGAGTACTGTCGTGCAACCTGTTACCCTAGCCTACATCGTTTATCTCATTGTTCTCGTTATCCAGAACCCTGCTGTCGTACCGGTCACGGCGTTCATTCTCCTGGGTGCCATCTACGGTTTGCAGGCCATCATCTTCATTGTTCGCCGCAAGTGGGAAATGCTTGGCTGGATGGTTCTTTACGTTCTCGCCATTCCCGTCTTCAGTTTCGGGTTGCCTCTCTATGCTTTCTGGCACATGGACGACTTCGCTTGGGGTAACACTCGTGTCGTCGCAGGTGAGCAGGGCCAAAAGATTGTCATTTCCGATGAAGGCAAGTTTGATCCTGCCTCTATCCCTCGCAAGAAGTGGGAGGAGTACCAGGCCGAACTTTGGGAGACCCAGACATCTCGTGATGACACTCGTTCCGAGGTTTCTGGCTTCAGCTACGCTACAAAGGCTCAGGCTCACCAATCCGAGTACGCCTACCCTAGCCGGCCCAACTCAACTGGCGGTGGTTTCAACCCCGCCATGTCTGCCCACGGCCTTGACCGTAACATGTCTCGCATGTCCATGGTTCACTCAGAGATGGGCGGTGCTAACCGCATGAGTCAATATGGTGGCTCGCAATTCTTCTCTCCTGACGACATGGTCGGCCTACCGAGTGATGATGCTCTTCTCTCCGAGATTCGGGACATCCTCAAGACGGCTGATCTCATGACTGTCACGAAGAAGGGCATCAAGCAGGAGCTAGAACGCCGCTTCGATGTGCCCTTGGACGCTAAGAGAGCGTACATTAATAGTGGTATGTATTTACGGTCTCATCAATATCCTTTATCCTCATCGCTAACATTATCATAGCAACCGAGGCTCTTCTTTCTGGCCAACTTTAAACTTAATTCATGCGCACGTAACGCTACTAACTTCATTTAATTTGACGCATTTTGACCAAAACTTTCCGGTGGATAAAAATCGAGGAGATGGATGGGCACTCAGACTCGCGCACTGCACA
Organism: Hypomyces rosellus; assembly: GCA_011799845.1. Lineage (NCBI taxonomy): Eukaryota > Fungi > Ascomycota > Sordariomycetes > Hypocreales > Hypocreaceae > Hypomyces > Hypomyces rosellus. Next base: position 1,767,636 of record WWCI01000001.1, read on the forward strand.
ATCTAGCGCACACATCTATTTTTTGACAGCTATTATGCTTATTTGGGCGTCTTTTTTCTTATAATGCCAACGTAAAACACACAGAATCATATATAGCATTAATCTTGGGCGATGTTTGTTTGGTGGAAGGGGTGGAAGAAGACGTATGTGCAGGTATGTTGGAAGGAGGAGGTTTTGATCCTTTGGGACATGAAGTGACAGCGAGACACATCTTGGAAACGAAGCGATAACTTACTGTTTGGCTTTGGGTGTTTTTGGATTAGATGGAAATGAGAAGGTTGTACATATAACTGTGGAGTTTGATCAATTAAGCCTCGCGCCGCTATTCCTGTTGAACGTCCCCTTTTTGGAAGTTGTTTTGTGTGTGTGTGTGTGTGTAGAGGGAGGCTGTATTCAATTCGATTCATCCTGGGCTCGTTCATGTAGTCTACTTGGTCTGTTCTCGTGGTTCATCTAAAATGTTGTCTATCTAGTAGTCCCTGTGGCATCTCTCCTTGTACGGTAGCAGAAGTTAGAAGTGAACATGAACTTGAATATGAATATGTACATGAACATGTACATGAACATGAACATGAACATGCTCGCTCTTACTCGTCTTTATAACTTCTGTCTGCTGCTCTTCCTCAACTCTTGCTTCACTCCATCCCCTCTTTCATCCGTCCTCATGTTTCTCAAGCTGTTGGGTTCGCTCTCATATTTTTTGGGCCGCTATATCGTGGCCCCCCCGACCTCTTAGCCTGCTTATCCATGTCCTCAGTCCAACGACCCGTACAAGGCAGAGTGCCAGAGTGGTTAATGGGTATGACTAGAAATCATATGGTTTCGGCCTCGCAGGTTCGAATCCTGTCTCTGTCGGAGTTTCTTCTTTTTGCTTGTCTACACGCTGGGCGAGATTGTCCTTTTGGAGAATTTGCCTAATTTACTTTTGTTTCATTTTTGGCTCTTTGTCATATTGCCTGCCTGCCCTTGGTGCTATAACGAACCTGCGGGATTGTGTATATATGTAGAGAAGGCCTCTTGGGACTTTGAGTAATCCAAACAGACAGAATATATAGATCAAGTTGCATCAAAGAACTTTTAATCCTGCCTGTTGTACTAACCAGCTAGTCATTCTGGGTATCTCTAGCATTAGATACAGATTTATGTATATACATCACTCTTGCTTATGCTTCTAGTCTACCTTCATTTCAAATTTCCAATCAGTTTCTGCACCCCCCCTTTGCTCCATGCCGTTACTCGCGCTTCATCACACGTCCCCCAAGCCCGTTGTATTAACCCTCCGTATACATCAGCATCCTCCGCGACCTTACACGCCGCTCTCTGAGCATCCAGCCAACTCAAGAGCCCGAACCTTGTAATCAGTGTTGTGCTACCGCCAGCAATGCAGGTTGCCCGGTAGATGATTCTGAGTATCCTGACTCTAAGATTGGATCTGAGATATGGGTTGCTACCGATAGCCAATATTTTCTCGAACCATCTTTTCTTGTGGAAGACGCCTAGATCAAAGGGCGTCTTCAAAGCATCCAGGATGTATGACAAGAACCATGTGATTTCCGTATAGTACTTGTCGTCTTCGGATGGTTCTCCATGAAGTATGTCGTGCGCCAGCGGTAATTTCTCTAGCGACCAGACGGGACTGCGTGTTAAGAAGCTATTGATCTTTGGATAGAGAGGATGGAGAGGGTTTCTCAAAACATCCAAGCTATGAATGGAGAACGCAATGAATGCAGATGGAACTGGGCCAATGTCTACCTGCGGTTTGGACGATTCCGCAAGCTCAGATAGCAGTAGCCAAATCTGCTCCTTCTCCTCATATGGCGACTCCTTGATCTTCATAGCCATCTTGAGAAGATTTGTGAGAGCCTCCTTCCGGATATTGATGTGGTTCGATGCAAGGAGGCTCATCAGTTTCGCGACCCAGCCATCTTCTACTAGTTCTTCGACACTCTTTGTGTGCCATTTGATCAGAGCTGATGTATCTTCCTCATCCGAGAAAGGTATATGCAGCGCTTGTTCCAATTTTGAGTCCCTCACCCCCTCTTCACTGGTGTCTACCTTTTGCTCCTCGTCTCCTGCATCATCCATATCTACGTCGCTATCATTTGCGATTTCTTTCTTTTTGCCTTTTCCCAACTTCTCAAGCTTTACGGAATGAGAAGCTAGATGTTCATGTATCTTGCCATGGACAGATGTAAGAATATCTCTTCCTTTGAACGAGGATAGGGTATTGAGGTAAAGGGAAAGGAAGCGCGCAACTGTGGTTTTTGCTTTCTTTTCAGCTGAACTTGTAAAATATGGCAATTGCTCAGCCATGGCGACTGTGAGCAAGTTGAAATCACCTGTGCTGTGATTGCTTTGGTCGTTTTTATCATCGCCCAGGTATGTCTCTAACAAGTCGAGATATTTGATTGGTGATGTAGCACATCGGGTGATGCAGTTGTCCATGAATGCCCAAATGCTGTCCATGTCTTTTGAACTGGCCTCCCCCATAGTAGTTTGCAACGCTTGAAGAAGAGGCTTGAGCCTTGTACCTTCAGACACAAGTTGATTCTCAACTGCAACATCAGCCAAAACCTTCTTGAGTTGATCTAATGGAGCAGTTCGGTCACTACTACACAGTAGCTGCAATAGTGCGGTAAATGGCGAGAAAGAATTTTGGCCACTGATAATTTCAAGCTTTGAAAACCACCGCATCCCAGGAGAATAGCTGGCTATAGATACAAGATTCTCCAGCTCCATGATGCCAAGGGATTTTGGTTGCTGATCGTTGCTCTCATCATGTAAACTTTGCAGGATATCGACAAAAAAGGGCGAAACGTCGAAATTTGCGGCTAGAGCAACCTGGGGGATCACCTCGTAGTAGAGATTTAAGAGACGACTGGTCATTGTCTTATGTATACTGTTTTCCTTCGGAATACTCTTGTAGCATCGAACAATTTCCTTCATGTCTGGAATTCTCTGGCAAAAAGTATCGATGAGACGTCGAGCTGCTTCTGTCCAGCGTGCGTCGGATGATCGGAACCCTTCCTCATGCATCTTGATTGCTCGAGAGAGTTTCTCCAGGGCCTCGACCAAAATCCTTGTGGCAAAAAAAGATGTCAAGTTTGACTTGGGCGATAGGCATCGCACAAGAACCTTTTGATTGATTGGTAGAGGCAGAATGTTGTCGAGAAGAATAGACGTTGGTGGAGGGGTATTGGCATACTGATTTTTGTCGCCGAATGCATTGGGAAGGGGTATCCTCATTGTGTTAAAAAGAAACGCGGAATATCCAATCCATGTCATTGAAAGTTTCGGCTCAAAGGTAAATGATCGATTGTTGAAGAAATAATCAGCGATTAGCTCCGGTGCGGCTGTTAATATAGCGATCAAGAGCTCGCTATGCTTCAGGCTGGACCATGGACGGAGCTTCGCCGCGAATTCGGACAGAACAAAATTGAAAACAGGGATACCATTGCGGAACTTATCATCTTTAGCTGCTTCACCATTTCCCTGGCCGCCTTGTTTCGCCGTCTGGACTGAGAACTCTTCGCTCGTTTCCTTGGGGTAGAGGCCAGTGGACGGATACAATATGCCAGCACCAGGTGTCGTGCATGCGTATATCAGGAATTGGTGCAATTTTTCGCCAACCGCGCCATCTTCGTTGCCCGCTCCCATTGTATTAGAGTAGTTGTAAAGAGCCAAGAATCGCATTAGTGTTTTCGTGTTGAAGGCCTTAAACTTGATGTCTCGAGGTATCTTGCTATCCGCAAGGATATGTGTTTTCAGGATATCCATAATCTCTATGACGAGATAAGGAGGATCGCTCTTAATCATAAAAGTCAAGTGAGATAGCAGTTCTTTCTGCAACAGTAGCTCTTTTCTCCCGTCTGAGTGAAGATACCTGAGACAACTCAAGAAAAAGCGAACAGCATTCGTTCTCACCGACGCCTTCTTGATATCCTCTTGGCTATCGCCCAGATGACCAATCTCCAAATTCCTTCCCAGAGAGGCAAAGGTGAATGCTCTGGCGCGGACTATTCGTTTCGCATAGGCGCCTCCATCTAAGCAGACAACTTCTCGTAGTAAGCGAAGAGTCGGTGATATGATGAAGCCTTTGGATTTTTCGGCAGACAGATTTCTTGAAATAGATTTGAGTTGGCGTTCCTGGACCAGTGTCTGGCAGATGCCAAGCCCATAACGAACGAGGTCCAAAGTATCTGAGGTGATGTGGAGAATTAAAGCCAAGACAACGGCCACGGAGGACATGACACCGTCGTCGTTAACCTGCGCAGCAAATGACCACATCTCCATAATGTCATTGAGAAAAACGGCATCGTCGCTGGTGTCTCGTGGCTTGACCAGTTCAAGGTATTGTCGCAAGATGGTGAATTTGGTATTTCGGTCGTCGTCTTTGGCAACTATTCCGTCGAGGACTCTTTTCAATGATTGAAGACCTGTAAAGAAAAAAAGTATTAGTCTTGGATGAAGAGATTGATATAGGTAGTTGGGATGGGCCATACCATGTCTTGCTTGGCGCATATCTTGATTAAATGCCAGTAGCTTCCGCAGCTCGTCGCCAGAACTGACATCTTCGCCAGTGGGAACATCGTGTGTAATTTTCTGTCGTTTTCGGAAAGCGGCTGCCCCATTGGCATCGATGGAGTTTCTCTTACCCATTGCGTAAAGAGCTTCGTTAGAATCACAACCGCCAATGAAGAACCAGCTTTGACCGTGGATACACGACTTGCGTCCTTGGTCACTTTCTTCCTTCGTCTGGCGCCTCAAGATTTTGGAAATTCTGCCAATTCTTTCCTTTCCCCGCCTTCCCTTTTAGGCGATCATTGGATAAATTCTCGGAAGTTGGAAGTATAATTGATCCGGTGTGGAGACCCACAATTATGTCATTCGCGGGACAAGCACAAGCTTGCGGAGCTCCAGATGCAACCTCTCAAGCAATGCCCCCAACCCACCACACCACACTATCTGAGCACGAAACAGTTAGGTCACAGGCTATAAAAAGAGAGGTGGTCGCTTCGGGCTCGCATAGGTGCGCTCCCTCCGTGATGGTGGATGGAAACTGAGACAAGCATGATGGCTTCGCTCGCATCTCCCACTGTCGTTGGTGGATGTTGCTTCACATGTTTCTTAGGAGTTGAGCCACGCCACAGTCCGCAGCAGCCCCCAGACCTTGTTGGAGAGAAATCATGTGGTCTGGTCTCCATTGTTTTACATCATATTTACTCAAGGTAGGGTGATTTTACCCCCGAAACGTTGTGCTGATGCCATCATGACTCTCAGGCATTATGAAGTGATGGTGGTGGTGGTGGTGGTGGTGGTAAGAGTTGGGTATTCTTAGAACAGGGGGCAATCACAACGGGATCCGCTCAGCATCATTAGCTCCATGAACTTGACATGCGTCGCAATCGACTATTGTTATTTTTTCTAATGGTAATGTTGTGAACCAAGAGCCAGGCGCAAAACGATTCGTCTGCGAAGAACGACAAATTTCGAAAGAGATGGTCGCCTCCAGAACAGGCACATTGGATTTCCCGATAGAGCAAGGTGTGGCTGTGTGGCGTCTGGTCGCCCGTGGGAAATCTGGCGTCTGCTCTCTCAACTCTTGTCCTGGTCAATATGACAGACACACAGCTCTAATATTATTTGCCGTGTACGGAGTACAGCTATTTACGTCGCGACACGGAGAAAAACAACGTTGCACTTTGACCAATGCCGACATCCCACGCGACCCCTCCTCTAAAGCATCTGCAGCAATGTCATAGCATGGTGAGTTGCCAGGCGTGGCGAATGCAAGACATCGACTCGCTGTCCTGCCCTGGCCGTCTGACCTCGTTGGTGGATCCTGAAATATGGTGGGTAGCGCCAACCATTCGAATCCGGCGTACTACGCGCCTACTGGACGGCCGCATTTATGGCCCAGCCTATCATCTTCATGATTTGGCTGGTTCACCATCAACTCTGCTCAGCCGCCACCCATTGGGTTGTCAAGGATTGCTGTGAAATGAGGGAGGAAATGGCACTGGTCTTCAGGTCAAGTGAGCCTGCGCTACTCAGTACGATGTGTATTTACGGGCTCACTTGGCCGCTCTCTTGTCGAAAGGAATATCCCGGAAATTTAGTTTCTTTGATAGCGAATCGCTGGCCGTTCGTTTCACTCGTTTTGCTTACTCATTTATGTGCCCGGTCGGAAATGGGATTCCTTCTTTATGTGAGATATGAAAACATCGACTGGCATCTTTGGTGAGGCATATGCGTCATGCCTTTCGTGTCTCATGTTGTGCTGCGGACCTTTGACCTCTCCACATGACGAGAGGCTGCAACATAGTAAGGCCTTGCCGGTCTCCTTTGCGCAGTCTTTAAAATATCGAATAACCAGAACTTACTGATCAATCAATCAAGATAATCAGAAATATCCTTCCCCCCTCGTTAGCGACCAGCCGATCACCCAACCGCGGCTAATGGCGGTATCAGAGATTGATCTTCCCCGGTCGAGCCGGAAGCACAAGGTTCACAGGAACTTTGCTTCGAGCAAGACAAGCCTCTCTGGGAGAAGCAAATTGCGGCCACAAATTTCAGCACCTTTTGAATTCAGACATTTGGAATCTGCCTCGTTCCAATTCGCTGCTCCAGGACAGCAATTGCCTCGTGTTTGGGAGCCTTCTCAAACACGACCGGCATCATTCAGGCCGTTGGAACTCGCTATATATACACCGGAAAACGAAACCTCACCCATAATTCCGTACTTTAACATGCCTAGGACGAGAACGCCGCCAACGCGGTCATATTTTCCGGACCGTCCCTTGAGTAGTTACCCGCTGCCTCATAAGAGGAGCCATTCATCCACATCGTTTCACATTCCTAGAAGACAGGTCGCCGGAAGCTCTCCATCTAGTACTGAGGACGACGCACGACCGAAGATCCCACCCAAGTCCCGGAATCGTACTCGAGGCTACACAGCTTCGGAAATGGAGGTCATTAAGGAGCGTGTGGCTCATGCAATGAATGAAGTCGAACAATTGCAACAGAAGATTAATGAAATCATGGAGCGACAAAGCCTCTACGCTCTTAGCCGGTCGTCAACGTCTGGTTCGGTAACACATACAATGCCTGGTAAGTTTATTTGCCTATATTATACTTGTGCTTCGTTTCTTACTTATCATTGATCAAGGACCGGAAGAAATGCCCTCTATGCCTGCTCTACCACCCGCGGCCCCATCATTTGCTGAGCGGCTCAATGCCGAGATGGAGCAACCTCAGATCACACCTATGGATGAACTACTTCAGCTTAATCAGTCTAAACCCTCTATTTCGGTACCAATAATGCCTGAAACATTCGCATCAGAAGCAAGAGAAGATATACCTCTCGCCCCTCCCCTTCCGCTCGTTCTTCGACCACCGCTGCGAAAGAAAAAATCCTTTTCACGTGTGTCGACCTGGCTATTCCCAGAGGCTAAGCACAGCCGAGACTTTAGCCCAGATTCTGCGACGAACATTCCACGCCCTGTGAAAGTGCAAGATGAATTTTACCAATACATTTCTCCGGACGAGAAGCCAGGCCGGACAAGTGGGGACTCGTGTGATACAGTCTCTACGTGGGAAACGGATGAGGAGGCTCGTACCGTTCCCACAACGAATTGGTCACCCGAGAGCACACCAGCGACGAAGAAGGATGAGCGTACACTTCAGAGGACCGCAAATTTCGAAGAAAGGAGCCGCATCAGACCCGATTCAACAAGCGTCGGCGTTGCGATTTGATCGACTACAAACGATACCAATTTTGTACATCACTGCATGATACCAGTGTATATATAATGCTAATGTGCTGGACCACATATTATGATAGATCACCTGGGATGGTCGGATGGTAATTATTTGTTGGCAGACTTGGCGTGGACTAAATCTGTCAGTTGCGTATTTAGACGAAGGTGAGCCTTTTCATGAGATACGGGCAAAAGCATTGATGTAGCATCCATGCTATGCATGTATGATGTCTGTATTTGCCTGTAACAAAAACAATAGATAAAAATGATATAATGAGAGAAAATATGAGTTTATTTTTATTTGTTTTTATTACTACTATAGGGCTCTATGAATTCAGGCCCCCAAGGAAATTTATAATATCCATCAATCCATTCATACCCATGCTGCCATCTTAAGGTTGGGCTTGAGCTGCATAAACATCCGTGACGGTGCAGGGCTGGCAGGCTTAATAACCAAAGCTAAAAATCCATCCATTCCGAGTGGAGGTCCATTTTTAGGCATTAATTACAGGGCATCTCTGCACCCAAACAGGGTCCTGTCTTAGAAGGTTGATTAATCCATAAACAAGGGCAGGTACTTACTATCCCACCAAGTAGACTACCTCCTGCCAAGTACCAGACGAAAGAACACACTCAACACTTACTCTACGCAATACTCAAAAACATAAAGGCTATACGGAGAATATGATATATATTAATTCCTAAGAATTGAAAGATAAAATCTCTGGGCTTTGGTAGTACTAGGCATGTTTTGGCAGGTAATCCAATCCTTGCCATCCATCTTCAAACATACTGTCTCACCAAGAGGGTGTAACCTCTCCTCAACCACGTGTTTGAGACGAGCGCGCTGAATCTGGATTCTACTTGTAATTTGGCGGCATTGACCAAGTCATTTCCGACTTTTGCATGGTAAAGTAACCTGAAGAACCATGTCTGTTTCAGAGATCGTGGCCTCGATTAGAGGCGCCATGTCGCGGGAAGGGTATAAATACAGCGCCCTTCCGAGGCCGGCAACGCAAGGGCGGTGCGGTAACCGGGAGTCAAACTCGCCGCAGCGACATGCGAGGATGGTCAAGATATCTATCGGCGGCATGGTGCTGTTTGCCTTTTTGCTCATGATGGCCTCTTTCAGGTATGAAAACCGAGCTCAAAGTGAAAACCGCTCTGATACTGACAAGCTGATGAAGTCATGGTCATCCAGCCCCAGGATGTGAACTCGTGGGGAACTGCACGGGAGATGTATCGCACATCTGGGGCCAGTACTCTCCTTGGTTTTCTGTGCCATCCGAGATTGAAGCATCTACGCCGGAGGGATGCAAAGTGACCTTTGCTCAGATCCTGTCCCGCCACGGCGCGCGCTGGCCGACGGCTAAGAAGTCGGCCGATTACAAGTTAACCATCAATCGCATCAAAGGGGTTGTTACAAATTACGGCTCTGGATACGACTTCATCAAGAAGTACGAGTACAACCTTGGGGCGGATGATCTTACAGCCTGTGGGCAGCAGCAGATGGTCGAGTCAGGAGTCGCATTCTACCAGCGCTACAAGGAATTGGCGAATGATTCCACCCCTTTCATTCGAGCATCCGGGTCTGGTCGGGTAGTTGCATCTGCGGAAAACTTTACAACAGGTTTTTCTACAAGTCTAGGGCGAGATCCCTCAGACTCGTTGAAAGGCATTCTTGTTATACCAGAGAACGCAGAATTTAACAACTCGCTTGAGCATGGAGCCTGTCCTTTATTTGAAAATGGACCTGCTTCTCAGGTCGGGGAAGAGAAGCAAAGCGCATGGCTCAGTAAATGGGCAGCCCCTATCATGCAGAGACTGAATGAGAGGCTTCCCGGGGCCAACTTGTCACTCACTGAGACGGTTTATCTGATGGACCTCTGCCCGTACAACACAATAGCATCACTGAATGCTACACTATCCGATTTTTGCAGACTTTTCTCGCATGAAGAGTGGACAGATTATGACTACTATCAGTCGCTAGGCAAATGGTACAGCTATGGCAAGGGTAATCCTCTGGGCCCATCGCAAGGGGTTGGATTTGGCAACGAGCTGATTGCAAGGTTGACGGGCAAGCCTGTCGATGACCATACTACGACCAACACGACGCTCGACTCATCCCCCAAGACGTTCCCTCTGGATAGGAAGCTCTACGCCGATTTCAGCCACGACAACTCAATGAGTTCCATCTTTGCGGCCCTGAGATTATACGACGAGACAGAGGATCTACCAGTCAAATACAAGCTATCACCGCACCAGACGCACGGATTCTCATCAGCATGGACAGTTCCATTCTCAGCACGGATGTATGTGGAGAAAATGCAATGCGGTAAAGGCGAGGAGCTGGTACGAGTGCTTGTCAACGACCGGGTCATTCCCTTGAAGGGCTGTGCCGCGGATGACTTGGGACGATGCAAGCTGAGTGCGTTTGTGAAGAGCCTATCGTTTGTAAGGAGTGGAGGGCGATGGGACGAGTGCTATTCAGCTTAGATGGCTTATGACCTATGTACAGCATACAAAGTAATATATAGACTAATAGTTGGGTTGAATAATCACGATGATTAGAAGAACTGCCTGCTTGTCTGTTTGTTTGCTTGTTTGCTTGTTCATGGCTGCCTCCGTGCAACGAGTTGCCCTATACTCAATTTGGTGCGCAGCTACAGTAGTATGCAACAATTCTCGTATACAGCAAAAAGCATCTTCATTAAACTTTACATCAACCATCTAAAAACAATCCGAGACGTTTCGATTTCTGTTTACTGTGTAGGGCGTGCTCATTGCCGGTTTAATCCTCATCCGGGGGGGGGATTCAGCATTTGAGGAATGAATCCATGGATCAATAATGACACAGTACGAGAGCTGAGTGTCAGCTCTCCCAGGGCTTTCACTTTCCGCTAAGCAGTGGCAACAAACGTACCTGTACCAGCCTCCCCGCCAACTCCCAATCACTGCCGGATGTAGGAGGTACAAGATAAGATAGGCACCCTTCTAAAGCACAGCAGCTCCACAGTGAATCGAATCCCTCAATCCCTCTCCTCCCCCCCAGAACCCGAAGCGGGTAGCTCGACGTCAGCTACGGCATGCACAGCCAGCTCCGTCATGAAAATCGTTCGCAACAACAACAAACCTGTTCTCAACACTAACCTTTGTTTGTTGATGTTGATGTTAGGCTGCCTCACTGCAAACGAAGGCGGATGCAGGCGATTTGACGTTTCATCACGAGAACCATCTGCGCCTCTTTTCTTTTCTTTTCTTTGAAGCTTCGTTTGTGGAGTCTATTGCTCTGAGCTGAGATAGGACAGGGGAGCAGAAGCATATACCATGGTATCGACAGCTGGAGTCATCGTCATCGTCATTGTGGTGTTGCTTGTCGTCGCGGTTATCGGATGGATCGCATTCGCCCAGCTTCGTGCTAGGCGACTCGGGGTAAGTCGCCTTTCCAATTCCTATTCGCCAATCATTCATCCATCACCTTGAAGTTGGAAACAAGCGCCCGGCACCGCCGTCGCTGCTTGACACACCTGGGGGGCCGCAATGCAAACGTGATGTGATGTGATGTGATGCAAGGCGACGGGAGCCACGGCAGCGAACCAATATTCACATTGTACAATGACTAACGCTCGCAATCTCTAGCTACCGCCTCCCAGTCTATCGTCCTACCTTCCGTGGCGCAAATCAGATACCCCGTACGGCCCTCCGCAACCAGCCCGCGGTGGTGTCGTCGGCTGGTTCAACGACCAGGTGCGCAAGTTCAAGCACCGCAACAATCGATCCGCAGCCGGCGCCTACGAACCTAGCGCAAACAGAGGAAACCGGGGCTTTGGACCGCTCGATCCGGATGATGCTTGGGATACGAGAGTCGGTCACGAGGCGGATACATATGGCTACTACGAGGAGCAGGAGCTCGGCGGTACGACCGAGTACGGCGGCGCAGCTGGCTACAGCAGCAGGTTGGGTGCAGCGCCTACAACCGTAGCGGGCGGCTATGGTGACGAGGGCAGAGGCCGCCAGATGAGCCGACCTCCTCCTACTGCATCTGCACACAGGAACCCTTTCGATGATGATGCTGAAGATAGCTTGCGAGGCGTAAGCCCCCGGCCCATTGCTGCGGTGGTGGGCGGCTCAAGCCATAAGCCAGGGACAGATCGGCCAGGTAGTGCAGGCAGTAGTCACGGCGAGCGGAAATCGATATTCAGAGAGGATGTTTAATGAGACGATGGCGAGGGGGGTGTCTACACAACGAAAGGACACAGGACAACAATACTGTACGGACTTTTGGTTGGCTACTGAGTTAGCCTGTTTGTGGAACAACCTGTTTGCGTCGACTGTCGACGATATGATGCACAGAAAAAACACGCGGGTTTCAGTTTATTAAGGAGGAGGTTTTATGTTTTATGGCGTCACATACTGAGCCGAGCAGGTGTCTCATTCCCTTTGAAAAGGGAGGGCAACGATAAAATATTGCTAGCGAGGCTACGACTATACGTATGAGGATCTGCTGTTGGCACTTTGGCGGTTGTATGATATCTTTTTTTCTTTTTAATGTCATGTATTACGGCTGACAATATGAAATGATCACTGAAGTTTTAATGGGAGCTAGGATATGATGCGGCTATGAATTGGCACCGTAATGAGATGTCTAGACTATATTCTTTGTTTGCTAAGCCAATATGGAATATGTATGTGTGAATCTGAATCAGAATCTGAATGTCGTCCTTGTTGTTTTCTCTAGTTTCTTGGTCTCAAAGCTCTGCGTGGTGGTGGCAAGTCTTCCGACTGGCCAAACATCGCCTTGCCCCACGTGTTCAGCGTCATACCAAAGGGTTAATCTGGACGAACCAAAAAAAAAACCACCAAATAAAGCTGCCCCTCCATCGCCCCTCATTGAAACGACTCTTAGCTTTGCGGAGCCTACATTCATATATTCATATTCGCCATCCTTCATTTTCAATTTCTCATATCTGTCTCTCAGATTGATAAACCAGAAAAAGAGGGGGGAAAAAACCATTACAGTTTATATCTTGAATCAAGTTCTTGGTTACTTTGTCGCAATCATGGCAGAGGTGAATCTTCAAGCTGTTCATGATGAGATGGTGTTGGTGGCTTATGCAGCTGGGCGAATGATTCTCTCCGCCAATCCGGCCGATATTGGGACCGACACGAAGCTCAATTGTGAGTATAATTGTTCTACAACACTTGTCAATCCTCCCTCAGCTCATCCTAATTGTCAATTGGTGTATATATATGTCTATATATATGTATGGACAAAGGTCTTGCTAACGTGACTCTCATCTCATAGCCGTCGACATCGTCACCGAGGTAGACAAGGCCGTCGAAGCAATGGTCTCAACTCGTCTATCCCAAGCGTTTCCTGCTTTCTCCTTTATGGGCGAAGAGACTTATACTCCCGGAGCTCGGATTGGCCCTGAACCTACTTTTGTCGTAGATCCTATCGATGGTATGTTTTCACCCCCTCTCAATATTCATTCATGTGCTAGTATTATATATATATATATATACATATATATAAGACGTGTATGGGAATGGGTCCAGCTATAGAAGCTCAACCAAGCTTATGCGAAATAATTAACAAATATATAGGAACTACAAACTTTATACACTCCTTCCCCAACGCCTGCATCTCCCTCGGCCTATCCATCAACCGCAACCCTTCCGTCGGCGTCATCTACAATCCCTACCAGGACCTCCTCTTCACCGCCATAAAGGGCCACGGCGCCTTCATGACCCGCATCAAGGGCACCCAACCCAAGAAACTGCCCCTCGCTTCGTCCCCCCGCCCCCTCCAGGGCCTGGGGACCGCGCTGGTGGCCATAGAATGGGGGTCCAACCGCGACGGGCCAAACTACGAGCTCAAGACCGACGTCTTCAAGAAGCTCGCCGGGAGCAAGGAGACGGGCGGCTCCATGGTCCACTCGCTGCGGTCGCTCGGCTCCGCCGCGTTGAACATCGCGGCCGTGGCGGCCGGTCAGATGGATGCCTACTGGGAAGGCGGATGCTGGGCGTGGGATGTGTGCGCTGGCTGGTGCATCCTCAGGGAAGCAGGGGGTATCATGGTCAGCGGTAATCCCGGCGAGTGGAACCCAGCCCTCGAGGATAGACTGTACCTGGCTGTAAGAGGAGCCCCGGACGGTCAAAAGGAGTTGGTTGAAGAGTTCTGGAATGTTATTGGAGACGGAAAGATGGATTATTCTGTGTAAAGAGAGAGGGAGAGAGAGAAGGGGGAAAGATAAGTTTTGGATATGAAAAGACTGGTTAATTTAATTACAATGAGTAATAAAAAAAGTTATTCTATAGACTTTTGATGCTTTTATATGCTTGTTTTCCCCTACTATAGGCGCTGACTGTGTATACATCTCATCTCTGTCGCTTCAATTTCTTTACCATATACATCTATATAGGACCTTTAAGTAGTAAACTTGCTGGCCACTCGCAGCCTTTGTCCATAATACCATAGGAATATAGGACTTGGCCATCCAATCGCCACGGCGCACGCCGCCAGCACAGTCCCTCCCACTCCGTATCCAAGTTTGTCGTACATGGCTGGTGCAAATAGAGGGAAACCAAACCCTGCCAGGCTGCGAAGAACCGTCAAGGCACCAATCGCACTGGCCGCGTACCTTGTGTAGGAGTCCACCATGTATCCCTGAACGCATTGGAATCCTATCACGATGGCCGCGCCGAAGATGGCCGCTCCGATATTAGGGCCGATCCAATGAGTATGCTTCTCGGCCGTCCATGAGTAGATCAACAAGCCGACGGGAAGAAGAATGGAGCCGGGTATCATCATGGGCACGCGAAACTCGGGGCGTCCAGGCCCACCGTCGGGGACATAGCGGCGCTTGAGTGCTGCGTATATGCGGTCCTGCAACGGGGCGCAAATCTGGGCACCGAGAAAGAATCCAATGCCAAGGGAGATGTAATTAAGTCCCTGGATTCCTGGTGATTCGTGGTACTCCTTGCCCCAGAGTTCGGCAAAGGTTGAGAGCACAAGGTACGTTAGACCATAAAGATACATCATATATAATGACATGATTTGTACAATTGGCTGCGTGGCCAGCAAACGGAACGGTCGTGTGAGGGCGATTGTCAGACTCTGTGTAAGAGTTCGGTCAGGGTGATCAAACTCCGTATGGAGCGCTGTGTTCCCCGTCTCTTTGATAAGCCGCGTCTTTTTCCGATGCAGTAAGACCGGGGCATACGTCTCCTGGAGAAAAAAGAAACCGACGGCCTGAATTACGCCGCATGCTATCGTCGTGCTGTAAAAGACCCAACGCCAGCTGGTGCGCTGGGTAACCCATCCACCTGCAATGGGGCCAATGGACGGCCCTAGCATGGGCATCAATGAGTATATACTCATAGCCTTACCTCGCTCTTCTGCTGTGAAGAGATCGCCAAGGACACCACCACCAATGGCAAGGGGGGCTGATCCTCCAAGGCCTGCGAGAAACCTGAAGGCAAATATTTCGCCCTTGTTCTTAGCTAGACCGCATGCCAAATTGAATAGCAAGAACCAGAGGTTAGAGACTTGAATGATGATTGTACGGCCGTACATCTCCGATAAGGGACCCCATATCAACGGTCCAAGAGCGTATGCAGCGACAAAAATGGAGAGAACAAGGGCCTGCTCGATGCTTTTGGTGATGTGAAGATACTCTGAGATGGCAGGGAGTCCAGGGGCAACCATGGAGGATGCCACTGGAGAGATGAGGGTGAAGAAGGATACTGGATAGGATTGTTAGCTCTGAGGACCCATGACCCCCCACAAAAGTGCAATGGGTTGGTAGGGTTGATCTGACATACTACATGAGACTGCCGCCCATTTCCGCTTATTACTCCAGTTCTTTGGGTTTTGAGGATCATCTGGTCCGTCCCATTTCACCAAATTCGGGTCGTTTTCGTCCACTGAATTTCTCTTCTCATCCTGTTCTTCGGGTCCGATCTCCAGATCCCTCTCATTCCGAATCCCATCTCTCACTTCTGAGACTGTCCGAGAGAGATGTTGGTTGGCGGATGGTGCGAGAGACGGGCCCCTTCTTGTATGTTCATGGCTTGAAGATGGCGGTGATGATGATGATGATGATGATGATGGTGATTCCGAGGATAAATCATTTAGATCTGGATGAGCCGCTGTTGGATCTGCATGTTTATCATGATCTAAGACAGAAATGTCGTCCACATGTGTGTGCTCGGAAGGCGCATGCTCCTCTGAGGTGGGAGCCATTGTGGATTCAGGCGAGATTCGATAGTGATGTGATGGGGTAAATGTGATAAAGGAGCATGAAATACGACCATAAAGTTTATATATATATAATATATACTAATAATGTAAGTAAAACAATATGATGTCAGTCCAAATCTGTCGACTGTCTTGCCAAGCTTTCACACCGAGAAAGCCAAGGAAAGGAGGGGTGTTGAGAGCAAGAGCGACACTCCAAATGTAATGTGGGATAATTGCAAAAAAGGAAAGAGGGGAATTAATATATATATATTCTCCATGAGGAAGGAACAAGAATAAAGAGAGAGAGAGAGAGAGCCAGCAAAATGAATGAAAAAATAAAATAAAATCAATGCAGAAAAGATGGACAGGAATTCCGGTTCTTGTCAAAAATCGAGTCGGCAGGCTGCATCCGAGCTAAGGCTTCTTTCTTCCCTATTACTTGCCCATGGGCCATTGTTCTTAAGTCCACCGAGGACGGACATCGCTGCCCCAATGTTTATTGTTACAGGCTGCCGATCCGGCGCCGCGAATTTTTTCCACCGCGATTGAACAACACCTAAATGGTAATAATGTCGAAAGAGGAAATGACCTCTGATCCCATCATTGATTCCATTATTTGGTGCGTCTTTCGTATTCATTCCCTTGTTGGGGGTGCGTTGGGAGGGGCTCGAGAGCTTTGACCATGGAGTCTCCGTGGACTTGAAAGCAAAAGAGCATGGGTCCGGAGTTTGGGGGTATACCGTATATGAAAGGGCAACATAAAATCCATTTTACTTCCGTAATTACGCGGTATACTCGTCGTAGCCAAGCAGACCTGTTGGCTGTAAAATTCGCTACCAGATTATCTAATATGTTGTATTTTGATTTTGTATTTTGCACTTCTCTGTCGCTTCAAGAAACTACCTATATGAACACTAAGGAACATATAAGCATCGCAGGTTCAGAGTCCGGAAAGTTGAACGCATCCTAATTACCCATGAACACCTTATACAATGAAAACAACCAGTGATTCCGTATCGACCGAGTCCGCATACATGTAATGCCGCCTTTTTTTGCGGCTGCGACGTCATATTTGTTTCCTTCAAATGGTATCAAGTTTACTCCTCCTTGTTGTCAACCTTCTTTGCGGCCGGAGCCTCAGCACCAGCATCCTCTTCCCTGCCCCTCTTGCCGTTTGACTGGTTTTCTGAATGTGCCCTAGCGAGTGAGTTAGTAAGAGTTAGGTCAAGTTGGTCCGGGTTGGGTCACTTACGCATCTTTTCTGCTCTCTTGTCGAGAACCTCGATCCCGGTTAAAGTCACGGCCGCCATCACGGCCGCCGCCACGACCTCCGCGACCTCCACGGCCCCGGTTACCTCGGCCCCGACCGCCGCCCCGACGGTCTTGGAAACCGTTCTTCTGGTCATGGTCACGGCGCTTCTTCCAGTCACCGGCATCTCCTTGTTCCTTGTCGCCCCGGTCACGGCCACGGGCGCCCTTGAAGTCCTTGCCTTCAAAGAACTTCTTTTGTGATGTACCGTTAGGCTCCAACTTGCCCTGGCGAATAAGGTCGCTCTTCTCCTCGCAGTAATCGTGCTTGGACATGATCTTCAGGTCGTTTTCCTTCCATTTGGGAGCAGGGTCCAACTCAACAAATTTCTTGGCAGTCTCTTCGTCGGTAAATGTGACAAAGACAGAGCCCTTGAAGAGGTTCTCGTTGGTACGACGAAGCTTGATGCCCTTGATATCTCCAAACTGGGCAAAGAAGCTCTCCAAATCAAACTGGGTATCAGGCTTCTCGTCACCAAAGCCCTTGACGTAGACAGTGGCAGCCTCAGCCTTGGCCTTGGAAGTAGCCATGGGCTTGTACGCCACCTTGCGCTTGACAACTTCCTTGCCCTCCTCACCGGATACATCTAGGATTTGGCTGTCCCGTAGGGCCGCAACTACTGCGCTGTAGGGCTGGAAGGATCGCATACGCTTGAAGGAGTGAAGCTTCTCGATAGCAATAGGCTTATTTTCAGCGCCACCGCAGGATTCCCACATAAACTTGTCCTGGGGGTAGTTCCAGTCGCCGAAGTAGAATTCAACCTTTGCAAAGAGGTTTTGTTAGCCAAGTCTCCTGTATTACAACGTCGAGGGTATCTTACCTGCTTGCGGATGGCATCGGGGTCGTCAGTCACTTCTCGAACTGAAGGGTCAAACTTGCGGTTGTTTCGGAAGTCCTTGTAGTCGATTGAGGCAGTGGTCTTCAAAACCTTGGGGTCGGTCTTGGTCTCAGTCTCCTTCTCTCCCTCCTCCTTTCCCTCCTCAGTCTTTTCCGCGTCCTTTGACTCGGGAACATCGACCTGCTCCTCGGTCTGTTCTACAACCTTGTCCTCGACAGGAGGAGTAGCCTCTGTGGGCTTGGTCGCAGCTTCCACCTCGCTCATGGTTACTGTGTTGTAGAAGAAAGCTTAAGAAAAGATTTCCGTTGTTTGCGGATACTCGCGACCCAAAAGAGCAGAGAAAGACCAGTTGAAAATGTCTGTGTGACTAGGAAAAAAACGTGAGTAATTCTTGCGCCGACGAGGTTGACAGGGAAGTGGGGGTAAGAGTCATCGGCAAGGAGTCAAAAGTGGCTTTTGCAATGAGCTAAATATCAAATAAACTCACCTCCAAGGTACTCTCGCCACGCTGAAGCTTAAATTGGAGATTAAGAAGTGGGAAGACAGCAGATTCAATGATTGTTGCGATGAGAAGGTGATTTTTGAAAAGGCTGGGAATTCTGCCGCGACGAAAAACCCATCCGATGCCCAGAAAATCTATCAGCGACTTCACCGCCCGCATGATCATTGGCAGATTGCACTGAACATCCCCCACTATCGCCTGGCTTCCCCCACCAGGTACCTGCCAGTTTTCGCTCTTTGCCACACCCACAAGAGCCCAGACCATCGCCGAACTGCAATTGCAATTGGCTACTCAAGGCGCGTGCTACGTAGTGGTGTGAGGAGTCTTTGGGGTAAAATTGTTACATCAATACCTAGTACTATGGAGGATAAGGCATTTGCAAACCATTGCTCACCTTTGATCTGATTTTGCTCTATAATATTGCTACCTTCTCTTTGCATAGCCAAGGCTCTAGTCTAGCTCCTCAGTGAGCAAGAGCAAGCGAGGATCATGATGCAATTCTCTTCCACTCGACATTTGAAGCAGCCCCTGGAGAAAATACAAAAACATTTCGTACTCGACAAGTACCTCGTCATCTTCTCCACAGTCACCTACTAATCTTTAAATGGCCTAGTACGATTGCGGTTCCAAGGCAGGTCTGCCGGGAAATACCAACCGCTACAGCCTTCTACAGCGTGAGGTTGTTAGGCATATACTTGAAAGTCTCCGTTGTCCATTGAGCATTCTAGCGTACCAGGCTATTTTCCCGCCTTTTGGCCCCAACGCCAGGGAGCTTAAGTTCCTTGTTTCTAGGTGGCCATTCAAGTTGGCTTCATGTGCTCAGCAAACGCCGTGGGTCTTCCGGTTAGCTGAGTTCGATCATGAACATTGACGAGCGATATTTGTATTACCGCTTGTTTGGAGGCCGCCGGGTTTACTAGACTGATGACTTTTCTTTCTTCTCAATCGGCTCTCACCAGCTCCAGGTAATGCCTAATGACCGATAACCAGACTTGGTGGTGAATGTAATCGCATTTCGTCACAATGATATATCCTCCAAGGTTGTCAACAAAGTTGACAACTCTACGTCACACCCAAAAAGCTGCATTGCGCTCATCACCGCTGTCAAGACAATTGAGGCATGGCTTTTTCACGAAAGCAAAACAAGAGCCAAAAAGAAGCCATCGGGGCTCGGGCATGGTTTCTGGTATCCTGTCTCTGGGCGTCTTCACTTGGTGGCTTTATCCCTCGGAAGACTTCGCACGGCTATCTGAATCCGGAACCCACAGGAGGAGAAGCCATGAGAAAGAAACGCAGCAAATCAGCTCGACCGATCGGTTGGTTACGGAAAATGGGGATTCTGAAGAGACTGCGTGGGGCTATTTTGCCCGGCAATTTGAATTTCTGTCTGTCATGGCGGATCTCGAATGGGTTGCATTTTCAGACAGACTTGTCGATGCTATTCTCCCGGAGTGGTCTAAACTTATCCCTGGCTATGTAAAGAAACTCCAGCGAGAACTATCTGCATCTCCAGGATCTCTTGCAGATGAGATTTGGCAAGAGGCGCATGACCCCTTGATAAACCCGGAGATTCGGTTTTCCGCCAACGTCCGAGTCTCTCCGGAGTTGTGTCCCGAAGAGAGAGAGTATCTATTAAGACGAAGAGTTGCTACCAGAGAAGCCCTCGCCAAATATCTCGAGCTGGATGCTAGGGATATTCATCCTGATGATGTACCAACCATTGCCATGTGCGGATCTGGTGGTGGGCTTCGTGCACTCATTGCTGGCACCGGCTCGCTTCTCGCCACTCAAGAAGACGGACTCTTTGATTGCGCCACCTATACTGCTGGAGTAAGCGGCTCCTGTTGGCTTCAAACACTCTATCTCACTTCGTTCGCACAAGGCAACATCGGCTTACTGTTAAACCATCTGAAATCGCGAGCATCGACCCACATAGCCTACCCCCCTGATGCATTTCACCTGCTCAATACCCTACCGACAAGCAAGTATCTACTTAGTGGATTGGTAGAGAAGCTCAAGGGAGATCCAAACGCAGATTTTGGACTCGTCGACATCTATGGACTTCTGCTCGGCGCTAGATTCCTAATCCCAAAGGGGGAATTAGGTGTCAATGCTAGCGATTTCAAGATTTCTAACCAACGACAATATTTGAGGCGCGGACAGCTACCCTTACCCATTTATACTGCGGTTCGACACGAGATTCCTGAGGATATTCAGGAAGACTCTATCGAGGCAATCGAAGCCAAGGAGAAATTGAAGAAAGAGCCATACTTTCAATGGTTCGAGATCACACCGTACGAATTCTTTTGTGAAGAGTTCGGTGCCGGCATTCCCACCTGGGCTCTCGGGCGCAGGTTTAGAGAAGGCAAGGATGTTCCCCCTGAGCACGGGTTTCACTTGCCTGAAATCAGAACACCTCTTTTGATGGGGATTTTTGGTAGCGCATTTTGTGCCACCCTCAGTCATTACTACAGAGAAATTAAGCCCCTCATGAGAACAATGACGGGCTTCGGGACGGTTGATGAGATGGTTTCAGGAAGAGACGATGACCTCAGCAAGGTACATCCGATAGATCCCGCGACCATTCCAAACTTCGCCTATCAAATGCATGGAATGTTGCCAAGGACAACACCGAAGAATCTCATCGAGCGAGAGTATATCCAACTGATGGATGCAGGAATGTCAAACAACCTGCCAATTTACCCTTTGCTTCGACCTGGCCGAGACATTGACATTCTGGTCGCATTTGATGCTTCAGCCGATATCAAGACCGACAACTGGCTTTCCGTAGCAGATGGTTACGCTCGCCAACGTGGCATAAAAGGTTGGCCCGTTGGAATCGGTTGGCCAAAGGCTGAGGATTCTGTTTCGCAGACAAGAAAGGAGCTGTCTGATGCACAAGCTGAGACGACTCGAGAGGCAGAACGTAAGGTCCAAGAAGCTCAAGTAAGCCAGCAAGCTCTTCGCAAAAGCGCTTCCAGTCAAGGCATGGACTTTAAGTCAGCCAAGCCTGATGAAGAGTCCAAGTATGAGCCAGGGAATGAGAACGCTGGTGATCTTGGATACTGCACCGTGTGGGTGGGAACAAGTGAGGAGCGTTCCTCTGATTCCCCACCAATCTCGAAACCGGTAACCGACACCAGCTCATGGCAGTTAATGGAACCTAACGCCGGGCTTACCGTTGTGTATCTCCCCTTTCTCTCCAACAAAAGTGTATCTGGTGTCTCCCCTGGCACAACCGAATTCTTAAGCACCTGGAACTTTGTCTACACCTCGGAACAGATAGATGACGTTGTCCGACTGGCTCGAGCCAATTATAATGAGGGAAGGGAACAAATAAGAACAACTGTACGTGCGGTGTATGAACGCAAGAAGCAGCTTCGTGAGCAAGCTGAAGCACAACGTCGACTGGATAGATATCACAGCCTCGTGAAAAGGGATGCTTTGCTTGGGCATGGTGACCAATTCAGCTAGCAAAACGGCACAAACATCGAAAGCAGGTTTCGAGGGAACTGTACATTAAACTGGATCTGAATCGGACGATCGGAAGAATGGGGTTGAATCCTAGAGATACTTGTTGTCTCGTTATGAGGAGTTCCATTCATGTATTTCTACAATATGGATTTATTGTACAGGGGCATTTTCCAACCCAAACCTACGTAAACCTCGTGTCCCCCTTTGCCTTGCATTTTTTGCGTGATGCTCAACCCATGCATGAGTGCTATCATACCGTGTCGTAGAAGGAACGCCAATATTTTTCTCTTTTTCTTTTTCTTTTTTAAATGATTTCTCCTATATCAATATGCGGCGCCTTCCAGGGCTTAGCGCCCTTCTCCATCATGTCGCTGGGCACACGCACTTTGTTGCTTGGGCTGTATAGATACCAGGATTTGAGTGAGGCCATGGACGCTTTCCGCCTCGCAACGTCTAGACTGGCACCGGCTCCCTCCCCGAGCTTCTCCTTGCCACTGTAGATACCAACAACGTAGACTGGTGTGCGTGACAATCGACCGGTTTCACTCTCCATTCGTGCAAGAGGTGGCTCGAAGCCCTCTCTGGCGCAAAGCATAGCCAGCTCGCGGGTAGGTAGCTTGAACTGGAAGAGAACGGAGGGGTCAAATTGTCGAGATAGGATGTGTGATGTGACAAACGCTTTGGCCTCCTCCCGACCGCAGTGGGCATAAATCGAGCCTACGACAGCTTGGACGAAAGACTCAAAGGCTTCGTTTTGGAATTGTTCGTATTCCATCTCTTCTGATGTGGGCTTTTGCACAATGTCGCCAAAGTCATCGTCGAGCACCACACGACTGCTGAGACCACGCCGCCACGCAGGACCCCGCTCTGCCTCTGCGCGAACGTAACCCCATCGTGTGCCCACCTTTTGCTCCCCCTCCAACCTCCATTGTAGCAAACCCGAGTCTACCTCCTCGCCGGGCGCCGCCGCAGCGTCCACACCCCATCTGAGAGCAATCTGTTGCAGCGCCTCGGAGCCGGCATAGGCTCTTAGTGCCTCATACAGGATGGCCATGGGCAGGCGCGGCCACTTGCAGACGAGGTATTCCAGGACATGGTAATTGATGATTGTGCCTCCCAAGAAGGCGAGGTTTGTGTTGTTAAAGTTGGCACTGGGATCGGCTGAGGGGGTGACGAGTGCCCGCGCCAAAGTTTGTAACGGTATCTTTTTTGATAGAGAGAGTCTGGCGTGGAGGGCGGCGAGTTTTGCAGATTGAGCCGCTCGATCGAAGGGAGGCGCAGGGAGAGTTCTTGAGGGGGATTCTTGGAATTCAAAGTCGTCTATAGAGTCGTGCGCAGCAGCAGCCGAAGACTGGCACCGAACGGTGGTGTTGAAAAATGGCTGTCTAGCAGCGATGCCGGTGCCAGAGCGAGCCTGGAGGAATTGGCCGCTCCATCGTGCCGCTCGTAACCTCTTCATGGAGCCTGGAAAATGTATGGAATGGGCCCCCTTCTAACCCAAGCCCGAGGTTGGGTATTAGCGCGAGGAATTGAGACGAGGTTCGTTGGTATATATCGATCCGTTTTAAAATCGGTTTGGTACTCGGTCGCAGAAAAATTCCTGCTTCAAGCCGCCGCACCGAAAGTCGTGCGAGCGATGCGCACTCTTTTGCCCAATTGTTGTGCACTAAACCAGGCGGAAATACGGTCGGCCCGGGCGCTACAGCGGAACCTTGGAAGGTACCCGCGATGAACCTCACTTCCCGGGGAGATTTCTAGGTGCTTGGGAAGACCAGCGATCAAAGGACACAATTGTGCACCAAATACCCTTCACAGACGTCCATTGACATTGTATCAAAATGGTGAGTGGTTGCGATACTATTTGCGCAGAGTTTTTAGCTAACCAATGTCTAGGGTGGCGGTGGAAAAATCCCGTAAGTTCGGCACGATAGCGACTCTCCTCCTCGATCACTGCTTAACCGCGTCTACGAAAACAAAAAGGTATCCCAAGCACGTCTGGTCACCGGCTGGTGGTTGGTATGCGCAGCCGGCCAACTGGCGAGCAAACACCATAATCGCCGGCGCCTTCATGTTCGGGATCGTAGCTGTTACTTGGAAGTTCAGCGCCGAGCGTGAGACCTGGGCACACAAGCCAGAGCCTTGGGAATGGCATCCCAGCCGATAGTACGTGCGCCCTTTGGATATTGAGAAATATTGGAAATTTCTGTGCTAATGTGGTTTGGGGGGGAAAGCTGGTCGAAGCAGTTGATCGAGTGGGACAAGGAAGATCGGTTGAAGGCGGAAGCAAGCAAGAGTGCGAAGGAGTAGGCTTCAAGCGCGGCTTAAGACAGATGCCGGGTGCAGCCTGTGTATAAATTCGACGAGATAAAAAAAATCGATCATGACATGAATATTTATTGACGTTCCGGAGAAACCTATTACTTGGATTGGCAGCCTATTTGGGATAATTTTACACACATTTCAGAGGACGCCGATGGTTATAACCCGCACGCTTATGATGAGGCAGGCTTTTGAGATGGATAGCACATGCGGCGGATTAAGATGGTACTACAGGTCTCGATCCGAGATTCCAAGATCTTAGAATCATGTGCTTCCGGTTTATGCTTTGTGCTCCTACGCCATTTACCCACGATACTAAACGACGGGACAGGCAGACTACTTGAAAATCGGCAACTCTCGTCTGAGAATGGCATATGTGTCACTGATTGTAGAGGTAGACTACAGACTGGACAGCCTTCTGTTTGCCATGGTGCAGACGAGGCGGACGGCATGGCTAATTGAACACGGTTGTGTTACAGCCAGTTGCCTCGTTTCCCTCCGTATTTGATTGCCCACGTGGAGTGTATTTAATCTTGCCGAACAATATGATTTGCTGTCTGCTCTCTTTGTCATACCATGACTGTGCTGTTTGAGAAATTGATGGCTGGGCTGACAGAATGAATGCAGGAATAGGCAAACAGACCCCCTCACCGAAAGGCTGTATGATGCCGTGAAATTTCCTGCAAATGCAAATACCCCGTTTCCTGCATGCTTGTTCAGTTTGGGCTCACTACGGAGCAGATGATTGTTAGATTATTCCAAGTGATTTGCCGTCGTACGGTCATGGATGCATAGATAAACTGTGCTGCGCCTGGCTGAGTTGGACATCTTGGATACTCATGGGCTCTATTTAGGTTAAATCTAAATAATTAAGTCATTAAGAACTGCATAGAGTGTGTGTCTCCCCACTTTGGCAACTTGTGGAAACCTGGAAACGCATGGAATCACTTTAGCTGCACTCACTGCACATGCTGTGGCGGTTCTGCACTGCGATCTGCACTGTCTTGCGCCGACAAGCAGAGCAGAGCACGTCAAGCGAACAACCCTGGGGAGGCCCATTGCGCCCCGTTCGAAAGCACTCATCCATCTTTTAATCTTTCCCAAGGCCGAAATGCTCTCCCTCTTTTCATGCCCAACCGACTAATGTAGAAATTGGTAGCATCGACATTGCCACGTGATGGGTGGATGCACACAGCAAGCCATGCGAACAAGCAAACAGTGATGGAAATGTGGTCCCAGCATGGTGGATGATTGACCCAACAAGTTCCGTGATCCCGATAGCGATACTATTAGTTGACTGTCCAGTATAATATAGTAACCTAGAACATCTTCAGTGGCTCAGACCCCCTGTCGCATGGCATCCGTCCACTCCATTTGTTTGCTTGGTGGAGGGGTGTGCACTCAGTGGATGACAAACTGCTGCATTAACGTCACCTCTCATTACACCCTTCTCCCTCTCCATACCTACTCCGTACTGTACCTGCTTAACATTAATTACCCTCTCGTATCTCGGGGCTCTTTTATTCTTCCTCAGCAACAACAACAACTACAACAACCGTCTAACCTATTCATCGGTGCGCTTCTGTTTTTCTTGATGCAAACCAGCGACTGCCTCAACTGACGTCGCGGTCACCGACAGTCTGTCGCTATTCACCGCGCTGTCCATCCAATCTTCGCATTGTCTAATCAACTTTAATCGGCCTCGAAGCCCCTCCACGTTCTTATTGTTCCTTCTCATCATACGCCTTGCACTTTTGTTAAGCTTTTTGCTACGCATGGCATTGCCTTGCCCAGCCCGCCACCGATTGTTCTGCCTGTCTATAGATTGTTGTTGCGTCTCTACCTGACGGAGCTTTCACGTTTGTCACTGCTCCGATTATATAAGTCGGCTCCATATAATCCACGACCAAACCATCAGCTTGTCCGAACATCGCCGAGAAGCTCGACAGTTCAGCCACCGGCCAGCGACCAATCGTAGGCCGAACTTGGGCGAAAAAGCTGCCCGCTATATAGTGTCGCTTCAATCGACTTGCCTTTAGATTCCCCAATAAGCGTCATCCAGTCTGGCGTTCCGAGCGCTTCGACTTGCGGGTCTTGCCGTCGGCCTTGGACTTGGAGCCTTGACTGCGTATAATCGCAGACAAGCGCCGATGGATTCCCCAGGTCATGATCACAGGCACCTCGATGCGACCACGAACCGTGAGGTTGTCTTTTGCCATGCTTGTTCTCACGAGTGGTACCGAGACGAGCGCGGCTTAACATGCCCCCGCTGTCGGAGCGATATCACCGAGATTGTAGGTCGACTCTTCTCTCGAGCCAAAAGCTATGTGACAAGACATAGGAACGCGAGCTCAACTAACGGTTGTGTAGATAAGTCCTGACAATGATCCACGGTTCGAGTCGGCATCGACCTCGCCAGAAACACCCGCGTTTAACCAAGAGGCTGGCAACGATCACGATTCGGATCCTGACGAAGCTGATATAGAAGAGCATATTGGTCCCAATGGCTTCCACTTTCGCCGTAGCACCAGAGATGGGGGTCCAGGCCAGAGACAACATGATCCAAGCGTTGATCCGGTACTTGAGCGCTTCTTTGGTATGATCCAGGACTTCGCCCCACCGCCGCGACCCGGCGGCGGTGGTTTGTTTCGACAAGAGGGCGAACGACGTTTTGGAGAGCCGCATGTCCATCGCACTACCTTTACATCTGGAAATACGTCGGTCACCATACTATCTGGACCTGCCCCAAATTTCATGACTGGCGGGTCCCCCGGCGCTGGCCGCCGTGATCCTTTTCAAACGTATGTCAACTCCTGCACACCTTGAGCTCAGTCACATAACCTTACAGAGCAGCATGCGACGGTGTTTCTTAATGAGGCTAACATCTAGTAGATTCTTTTCCAGTGTCATTCGCGATATGAGCCCTCCTGGAGGCGGCGAACAAGGCGGCCTAGGAGGCCCAGGGGGTCCAGGGAGTCCACCCCCGACGTTTGCACGAGGTCTTGCGGAAATTCTGAACTTGTTCAACCCGGCCAATGCCGTGGCGGGGGACGCCGTATACTCACAAGAGGCGCTGGACCAGATTATCACTAATCTTATGGAAGCACATCCTCAATCCAACGCCGCGCCACCAGCATCATCAGAGGCACTTGCAAATCTGGATCGGCGACCGGTAGAGCGTTCCATGCTCGAAGGGGAACCAAAGACGGAGTGTGCCATCTGCATAGATGATATGAAGGAGGGTGACATGGCTGCGTTTTTGCCATGTAAGCATTGGTTTCACGAAGCATGTGTCGTCTTATGGCTGAAGGAGCACAACACCTGCCCCGTATGTCGAGCTCCCATTGAGGGCAACGCAAGTAGCAGTGGCAATGGCAATGCTAGCAGTTCTTCAAATCCACAAACTCCCCTACATAGAATGTCAACTACCGCTGAAAATTTTGGGAGCCGTGGCAGCCCTCTTCACAATCCGGGAAATCGGCCTGCTCATCTGTCTCGGCCCCCTAGTCAGAGCCAAACGCGGCTAAACGAAGTATTACGGAGTATCTCATCATTTGCACCAGAGCGAGAAAGAGACCGAGAACGGGGCATTTCATCAGGATTCAGCTATGACACCTCACGTCTACAGCGACGCAACTCACTCTCGCCCACAAGCCCGAGAAACTCTGTGCCTGGCGATTATAGACGTATGAGGCAGAGAAGCCCGTCCCAGAGTAGCAGTCGACATGAACCCAGGAACACTGAGCCTAGCCGCTCGTCCGGCTCAGGACCCTTCAGTTGGATTCGAGGCGCGTTTTCGAGCAGAGGAGACTCAAATGCCAACCAAGACTCAAATCGGGAGGAGCGGTGATTTCTCTCTCTCTCTTCCACTTCGCCTTATGATTTCTCTTCTTATGACGGAACCCAGTTCATTCTTGCTACACACCGCCTATCTATAATTGCCCAGTCGAATGGGGAAAGGGGCTCATAAGACGAAACATGTTGGTATAGCTGGCTTATAAGGGAATCGTGTTTATGATATGGAGGCACTAGATCTGACTGGGGATTCATACGACGACCACTTCTTATTCCCTAGGGCAAAGGGAAAACAACAAATTATATTGCCTCTAAAACGGAAGGACACTATCAATAACATTACATAGAAGGCGATGGCGTAGCTCGACACACTTGCTCTGCCATATTGAGCTATTAGCCACACGATAGGACATGAATCAAGAACCTGGCATGGCAAGATTAACGACGTGATGGTATGACTTGGATGTTTGGTCAACAAGAAGGTGCTTTTATTTCCTAGTATGAACCTCATGGATTACCACATTATCTTGCAGGGTAGTACTTGTAGAACGTGGTGATGTAAGACCCAGCTAATAGGTTGTTTGACCCTGTTTCTGTCCCTGGTAGGGTATATTGTCAAGTAATGAATGATATTGTGCTGTCTCGGAAAAGGTGCTTCCGGTTCACGTATTCCCCCTCCTGGTATAGAGTGCTTGCTTCTTCTACCCGGCAAGACTGCCAAGATATGGATAGAAGTATCACGAGAACGCTCATTTTGGTTGATTCCCTTGCCGCGTTTCAGATAATTAGCCCAACCTCTATTAACCAAGGGTTCTAAACGGTGTATATAACGTGATAGACTCGCACTCTGCAATGTTTTGCCATCTATCAACCATACCCCCAATTTCTGTCTACTTTTATACGTCTAAACACATCATCTCTTCCAATCTCCTCTCTTTGTGTGAAGATACGCGCTAACAGATGGTTAAGCGTGGCACTATACATCCTTGGCAATGCAAACTATACAACAACTAACAAATAGACTTCAAGAAAGACACGGGAGAGGTGAATCAAGGCAGCGTGCTGCATTCTCATCTTGGTCCGGGTTGCATGGGAAGTTGCGTCGTCGCGCAGATGATTGATTATTTCTCCATATTTACTCTCTTGAACTGGTCTGGTCAAATCACATGAGCTGTAATTGAAGGTTTTTTTCTTTCTTTCACAAGACATGCACTTGTTGAGTTTTGTATTTAAGGTGATGTAGATCATATCATGGATGTCTACGATATACCTCTGGAAAACCTAGTCTTGCACCTCGGAAGACATGTCAGGGCCAGGGGAATGGTTATTACATCATATCTACTTGGTAGTTTTCCTCTTCAATGGCAAGTGAAATAGGTAAATAAATATCCTTCTTGCAAAAAAATTTAAAGTGTGACCTAGTAGGTAGTATATGTATGCAGCTTCTAAACTTCCTACGGGGGGTGAGGGATATCAGATCCATGGATGTCAAAACTGCCGTTTCTACCCCACCCTGATTTTAGTGATGGAGGTTGCTGCTAGAGCTCTTTACCTGTACCTACAGGCTACCCCCTCCCCCACCTTGGATGCATCCAATGTAGCTTTGGCTCGGCCTTTTTTACTTGTAGCTGACATGCATAAATCCAGTCTCGAGATAGGTGATCAAAGTCAAAGTTAAAGATGAGAAAAATTTTGTCATGATATCGCAATCAGGTGAAAACACGTCATTTATCGGTGGACGGAGGTCGGGTGTCGGGTTGATGGCAAGCACCGGTCATCCCTTTCTTTTTTTCATGTCTTGAAGTTTACGAATTGAGAGATATTCATGGGTCGATCCAAGGCATGTATGGAGATGGTCACCAATCAATCAATCGATCTTTGGTGCTTAGTAGTACCAGGTAGTCCAGGGCAGTGAAAATATGGATTGGATGGATCAATCAATGGTGGATGGATTCAGAGCCGGCTGGGCACCGAGGCACCGAGGCTGGTAAGGGGCGTTGACAGGTGTTGCAGCAGTGCAGTGTAGGGCTCGATAGCTGTAGGTAAGCTGGCCCGCTTTGCAGGGTCAGAAATCAAGGGACTGACTGGGAATCACTGAATCGGGAACGGAGTTCGCCTGGGACGAGATAATCGCCGTACCCTGCCTCGGCCAAGTGGGGGGCTCTGATGCCCCACTAGTTTAAACCGAAAGCCGCCGGGTTCTGTTGTTGTTTAGCGCGGTATGAAGAACGTTGAGAATAACTGAGCGTTTGATTGATTAAATGATAGCTACTAGATAGGTACTAGGTATGATGGTGGAATGGATGTTTAAATATTGTGAAGACGCTCGATGGTGGGCGTTTATGAGAATGTACAGATATCTACTACCTATCTAGTAACCTTGTAAAAGGATGTAAACACTCTGCTAGGTGGTTATGCAATTTCTTCAAGGACATGCTAAACATCATGAGGAAAGAGTAATGGGATTACTATCTGCCTATACCAAATTTCTCTCACCGAACCCAGTCAAGAAGATTGTGCCTGCCACAGCTACTCGGACCATAAACCAACCAATTGACTCTAAGTGATTTGTTTCTACTTTAGAACCAAGAATGACGTTTACACCCAAGGTACGGAGTAGTGACTAAACGGTAGGAAGTACCCACATCCATGGAACGATTAAATGGATCCATTGCCGTCTCGCCGAGCTTTAGCTTGCTCTTGGACTTGCTCGTCCAAGACCGCCTGCCATCTCATTGGGAGCACTAAAATCTTCAAGACCTTGGCGTGCCCCGAGCCTTGATCAAGCGCACGATACGCATTCTCTCGCTCTTCTTCAGTGAGCTTTGAGCCTCTCAAGGCCTGCCGCAGCCCCCGGGACCCCCGCGCTATGGCCACCAACCTTGCTGGCAATGAGATTGAATGCATTGGATCCATTGCATTCATCCACTGATGTGCTCAGCCCAACAAAGTTTCCCCCCACCATCACTGCCTCAAAGGCACATCTCGGGCTCAAGGACTCTTGACTGAGCCCGTCCGCTCCAAGACACACGATGGTTGTGGCGGGATGACACGCGACTTGCGACAGGGGATTAAGGAATCATCTCGGATCCGTGGGCAATCATCCGTGTCGGCAGTTGGTGATCCGTCGACCGACTATCCAACTTCTCGTATCGGCAGAGGCCAGACGGAGAGACGCACCAAGCTCTATCACTCCAAGACCCATGTCAGGCGTCAAACTTTCTAGAATGGTTGCTGCTGCAAAGCTACTAGTAAGTATCCTGTCTCATGTACGCAGCCTGTACTCCGTACATCCCATCCATATCTGGCTCTTTCAGAATAAATACCTTGGGATAGCTCCCCGCTAAATAGTTTGGACCCAGCTACCAACCACACATTGGGTTTTTCCCCTCATCCTCTGATCCCAACTTATAACTACTTGCTTTGCTCCTGATTTATTTTCTATAACTCTTGTTCAGTTGCTTTTGCTTTTTGCTTTGCTTCCCCTCCAAAAGCTTTGCAATTGTGAAATATCAGTGTTCCGGCATACACCCTTCGTTCTGGGTCCACTTCTGGAAACACCCCTCCCTCCCTCCTCCAAACCGGTATGTCCTCCAACCCCATATTATCTTCCCCCTCATCAATTTGTTTTCACCTCATAAACATCTCTCTTCCATTGAGCTAACACAGTCTTACTTAGAATATCTCTTTGATATTTGAGCCACCATGGCCGAAACCGTTCCCATCCCAGAACCCCCTGGACTGCCCTTCCTTGGTAACCTGGGCGAGTTCACCACCAGCCCCGTCAAGGATCTCCTTCGACTTGCGGATACCTATGGTGCCGTTTACAGACTTCATCTTGGAACACGACCCAATGTCTTTGTTACCACCAACGAGCTTGTCAATGAAGTTTGTGACGAGAAGCGCTTCAAGAAGTGCTTGAGCAATGTCCTTCGCGAAGTTCGAAATGGTGTTCACGATGGTCTCTTTACCGCCCATGACGAGGAGCCCAATTGGGGCAAGGCCCACCGTGTTCTCATTCCGGCTTTTGGACCTCTCTCCATCAGAGGCATGTTTGATGAAATGCACGATATCGCCTCCCAGCTGTCCATGAAGTGGGCTCGCCATGGTCCTCAGACCCCCATCCACGTATCTGACGACTTCACCCGTCTGGCTCTCGATACTCTAGCCCTCTGCGCCATGGACTACCGTTTCAACTCGTACTACCATGAGGAGATGCACCCATTCGTCCAGGCCATGGGCGACTTTTTGGCCGAGTCCGGCAGGCGTAACAGACGACCTGCCTTTGCCCCCAACTTCATGTACCGTGCTGCCAATGAGAAGTACTGGGCTGACGTTGGAATTATGAGAGATACTGCCGATGCTGTCGTCGAGGCCCGAAAGAAGCAACCCAACGACCGCAAGGATCTTCTCGCTGCTATGCTTGCTGGCGTCGACCCTCAGACTGGTACCAAGCTCGACGATGCCAACATCACCGATCAGCTCATCACTTTCCTCATTGCAGGTCACGAGACTACCTCGGGCATGCTGTCCTTTGCTTTCTATAACCTTCTCAAGCACCCCGGTGCTTATCAAAAGGTTCAGCAAGAGGTTGATGAGGTTATCGGCCGAGACCCCATCAAGGTGGAGCACATCTCCAAGTTATCGTACATCGCTGCTGTAAGTTGCACCTGCTGACTTTGGTCCTCAACATTGGATTACTAACTGTATACCACAATAGGTACTCAGGGAGACTCTTCGAGTCACCGCCTCCATTCCTGCTTTCACCGTTGAGGCCAAGGAGGACACCCTTCTTGCCGGCAAGTACTTTGTCCGCAAGGGTGAGCCCATTACGGCTCTGATTGCCAGATCCCATGTTGATCCTGTCGTTTACGGTGAGGATGCCGAGGAATTCAAGCCGGAGCGTATGCTTGAAGATAGCTTCAACCGCCTCAATACTGAGTTCCCCAACTGCTGGAAGCCATTCGGTAATGGTAAGCGAGCCTGCATCGGTCGACCATTTGCTTGGCAAGAGGCTATGCTCTGCATGGCTATGCTTTTCCAGAATTTCAATTTCACTCTCGATGATCCCAACTACCACCTCGAGGTTCAGGAGACATTGACCATCAAGCCAAAGGACTTTAACATGCATGCCTCTCTTAGGCACGATATGTCTCCCACCGAATTAGAGCAGCGTCTTGCTGGCAAGATCGCAGAACCTGCTCAGGATGAGAAGAAGAAGCACCCGGCTGCGACTACCAGTGCAGGATCCAGGAAGCCAATGGCTGTCTACTACGGTTCTAACAGTGGCACATGTGAAGCCTTGGCACAGCGTCTTGCTGGTGATGCACCCGACCACGGCTTCAATGTAACCGACCTTGGTCCTCTTGATTCCGCCAACGGCAAGCTCCCCAAGGATCGCCCGGTGATTATTGTTACTTCTTCATACGAAGGCCAAGCCCCATCCAACGCCGCTCATTTTATCGCATGGATTGAAAACTTAAAGGGCAAGGAGATGGAAGGTGTTTCGTACGCCGTGTTTGGTTGCGGTCATCATGACTGGGTCCAAACTTTCCAACGCATTCCCAAGCTCGTTGACTCAACTCTTGAGCAGCTTGGCGGTGACCGAATCATCCCCATCGCCACCACAGATGCGGCGGATCGCGACATGTTCAGCGACTTTGAAACCTGGGAAGATGAGTCGCTGTGGTCAGCACTGAAGGAGAAGTACGGTGCGACCGAGGACGTTGAAGCTGGCAGTGGCGGTCTGACGGTTGAAGTGTCTCTTCCCAGGAAGACCACACTGAGACAGGACGTCGAGGAGGCCCTTGTTATCTCTACAAAGACTCTTGCCGATACTGGATCTATCAAGAAGCACATTGAGATTCAGCTGCCCACTGGCATGAGCTACAGATCTGGCGACTACCTTGCAGTCCTCCCTATCAATCCCAAGCAGACCATCACTCGTGTCTTCCGCCGCTTCCATCTTTCCTGGGATGCATTCCTGAAGATTGAGTCGGACCGACCAACGGCTCTACCAACTGGATCGGCCCTTTCTGCTGCTGATGTTCTTGGCGCATATGTCGAACTCAGCCAACCGGCTACCAAGAGGGTAAGAAATCTTTGGCAGACATTTTTGATTCGGTTACTAACTTATGATGTAGAACATTTTGACACTTGCTGAGGCGACTGAAGATGCCGAGGCCAAACAGGCGCTGGAAAGCCTTGCTGGCGACAATTACCAGCAGGAGATTAGCGCAAAGCATGTGTCGATTATTGATTTGCTGGAGAAGTACCCGTCTGTCGAGCTTCCCTTCGCTTCATACTTGTCTATGCTTCCACCTATGCGAATCCGCCAATAGTGAGTCTTATATATTCCTGTGTATTCAGAAATGAATGGATATACTAACATGGACAGCTCCATCTCCTCCTCGCCCCTCGCCGATCCCACGAAGCTGACGCTCACCTACTCGGTTCTTGAACAGCCTCATCTTTCCGGCCAGGGTGAGCACATTGGTGTTGCTACCCACTTCTTGTCTTCCCTCGTTGCTGGCGAGAGACTCCACGTCGCCGTCCGCCCATCGACTGCATTCCATCTTCCTAGCGATGCTGAGAAGACTCCCATCATCGGTGTTGCTGCTGGCTCCGGTCTGGCTCCGTTCCGTGGATTTGTTCAGGAGCGTGCTGCCATGATTGGTGCCGGTCGCAAGGTCGCCCCGGCTCTCATCTTCTTTGGCTGCCGCTCACCAGACACGGATGATCTCTATGCTGAGGAGTTTGCCCGTTGGGAAGCCCTCGGAGCTGTTTCCATGCGCAAGGCTTACTCGCGTGCGTCGGACAAGTCTTTCGATTGCAAGTATGTCCAGCACCGTATGTCGCACGACCGTGAGGATATCTACAAATTGTGGGACCAAGGTGCCAAGATCTACGTGTGTGGCAGCAAGGATGTTGGCAAGGCAGTTGAGGATGTCTGCACTGAGCTGGTGATTGAGAGAGCCAAGGTTGACCTGAGCAAGGAAATCACAGCAGAGGATGCAAAGGCGTGGTTCGAGAAGCACAGGAATGAGAGATACATGACGGACGTCTTTGACTAAATTCGAGGATTGGATGTAAGAGCTTGGGATGTATATGGATTGATCACAAATGATAGGTTGAATATACAGAATATCAATGAGTTGACTGCATGAAGTCTCTTTGTTCAAGAAATAAGCATATCCATCATCTAAAATTACCAGGTATTACTTTCGCTTTGAATTGTATTTTACCAAGTAACCAAGTACAATTGATCAACAGCTCTCCGAAGCGAGTCGTGGGGTTTCAATGTCAATGACCTCACCACAAGGTCATACACACATACCATTTATGATCAACATCCAGTTAGCCACCGAAACACAACATCAGACGTCATTTTCCATACCATCGCGACTTGTTATGGGTATAAATCTCCAACCGTCTCCGCAGAGTTTAAAAGGTTAGTTTAATCGTCGCCGTTACCATCTTAAAATCTTTTACTTGCTGAAACCCCATTTCTTGACGGACGAATAACTTCAAAATGACTGTCCACAATATTGAATCGTAAGCATTCTCCCATCCCATCAACAACATCCGCCTCCGATGTCAAACACGATTCTGTTATTATTATTATTATCATTTTTCAGAGAAACTGTGGCTGAATGTGAGAGTCGTTTAGTGTCGGATCTTTCAAATCCACCATCGCCGAGCATAAAGTCGTCCTCGTCGACTTCTTCGCCCTTAGGGACTCCTCCTGCAAAGCCGTTGCCCCCATCATTGCGAAGTAAGCATCTCTCATTTCGCCACTTACCCCCCTCCCCCTTTTTTTATCGTCCTCTAATTTCTTTCCTATTTTCTTCTTTTTTTCCCCTGCTTCTTCTCCTTCTCCTTCTTTGCTCCTGAAATGCATGTGAGATGAACAATGTCCTAACCTGGCGGTTTGCCCCCCTCTGATAGATGCTCCAACAATGAGAAATACAAGGACTTTTACTTTGCCAAAATTGACGTCGATGTCCTCCCGGCCTTTTGCGATGAGTTACACATTCGTGGACAACCCACACTGCATCTGTACAGGGACGGAGAAAAGGTCGCGCAGGTTCTTGAGCCATCGCCTGATAGTCTAACGGATTTCCTTGACAAGGGATTGTAAAATAAATTCTCGATGTGGATTAGTGATCAAGCAGTTCGTCTCAAGTAGGAAAGAAAACTGTCGTTGTAATTTCATCAAATATATGGTTTAAGCCTGCACTATGTAAAGAGGAATCAAGAGTATCACATGCTGGTAGAGCTGGTATTCATATATCATAAAGTAAATTCATAAACCTTCGTGACATGTACATAGGAAAAGTCAATGTCCACCGTTCCTCCAACCTTTTCCCGCCTTGTTCATCACCCAATCTATCTACTGACCGTAATAAACTATTCCGTGCCTTGTAAGGTGGTATCTTGAAAGGAATCGAGACCAAAAAGAGCGCAAAGTAAACAATACTGACGACCATCCCGTATACTCCAAGCTAGCTATACCAATATCTCCATCATTACCACTTAATCCTGGAAGAACTTGATAATCTGTTGTAAGTCACGCAATCCAACACCGTGCTTGGGGTAACAAATGTAAACCTCTTCTCCCAGAGCACCAAACTTGGAGCGGAAGCTGGCTTTGCGTCGCAGACCAAGACTCTCGACGATGGAGCGGTATGTAGTAGCCAGGAACTTGGCCCGGATACCGTGCAGATGCTCTCCTGGAGTCAACTTCTCGGAGACGCCAACACCAAAGGTGACCTGGCCTGTGACACTGGATAGTGTGTGGTCAATCAACACCTCAATGGCGCCGTTGACAGATCCGGGGAAATCGAGGGCCCACTTGACTTGCCAGCCATAGCGAGGCGCAAGCTTGGCCAAGACAACCATAGCCATGACCTTGCCATCCTTCTCGGCTGCAAAATAGCGTCGATGTTCGGGGTCGACCCAAGGTCGCACCTCTGTCAGATGGACCTGCTTGCCCTTCCGGTTCGCCTTCCAGGCTTCGATTTGTGGGTCTACTTTCTTGATGAAATCATTGTCAAGTTTGACTTCGTGGACCTTGATACCCTCACGCTCGACACGACGTGCTTTGGCTCCACCGGCGGGGCTCTGGTGTCTGGTAGTATCGACTCGCTGCTCCTCAGTGCAAGAAAGTGTACGCCAGCCCATATCGTGAGCAAGGATTTTTTGGACGTCGTATGAAACAAGCATCCAAATAGGGGTTAAGCGGAGGTCCGAAACAACAAATTTGACAAATGCTGTCAATACCTCCTTATATTGTGACTTATCGCAGAGGGGATCGCCAGTAACCATGGCAAACTTCTCTTGCTTAACGTAACCCACAGCTGCACCCGACTTGTGGCGCCAGAGGTCAAACCGGTCGTCGAGCCACGAGGTGTTGGAGGCATCACCGTAGTTGGCAATGAGCTTCTCGACGGGAGGGGGGTTAGAGGCTGCGTAGGACTTGGTGGTATCGGCGTCAGGGTGCGGCAGACCAGGCTTGCGGTCTGGAAGCGACTTGGGGTCACGGTAGAAGAGAGAAGCATTTCGAACATCTCCAAGCTCCAACATCCAAGTTACAATGCGCTCCAAGCCGAGACCAGCACCAGCGTGTGGAGGCGCGCCAAGTTCGAAGCCAGCAAGATATTCTTCCATACCGTCATCGGCAATACCTGCAGCTGCCATATTGGTGCGAAGCTCATCAATATTGTGGATACGCTGGCCTCCTGAGCAAATCTCCTGCCCACGAATAAAAATGTCGAACGAGCGCGTCCATTTAGGGTCCTCTAAATCTTTGTGAGTGTAGAACGGGCGTGCATTGGTTGGGAACCTGTCGAGTACGTAGTAATCGGTGTTGTACTTCTCCCTAACAAGCTGGCCCAAGCGGATTTCGTCAGGTGTTGATAGATCCTCCTCTTCAACTTGACGTCCATCATCTCGCAACATTTGGAGACCTTCTCTGAAATCAAGGATAAGAGTCTCATCTGCGTACTTAAATTCGCTACTGGGCCAGCGATCTTGGAGGACCTTGACCTCTGGCATTTCGTAGACGGCCTTGAACACAGACTTGAGGAACTCATCAAGGACCCAGATGACCTCATGATAATCATGATCAATGGCCATTTCAAGGTCGAGGCCCGTGTATTCAGTCAAATGACGATGTGTGTTGGAGTTCTCAGCACGGAAGACAGGGCCAATCTCAAAAACACGACCAAAATCAGCAGAGACGGCCATTTGCTTGGCCAACTGCGGGCTCTGAGCCAAGAAGGCTTTGCGGCCAAAGTAGTTGACCTTGAAAACGGAAGATCCACTCTCGGTCGCAGCAGGCTGAAGCTTGGGAGTGCTAATCTCAACGAAGCCATGACCCTCAAGAGTCTCGCGGAACTTGCGGGATACTAGGGATCGGATTCGGAAAAGGGCCTGGTTGGCTGGGTGACGCAGATCAAGAATTCGAGCCGACATGCGACTGCGCAGGCCCTCGGGAGGCTTGTAAACGCTAAAGGGGGCGCTTTGGGCAGCATTCACAACGTAAATGGCGTGGATGTCGACTTCAATATGTGACACAGTGGCAGATCGAATGGGTTCCGGAGGTGCCTTCAAAACACCGTTGACCTGGAGGAGAGACTCAGGGGACAGTTTCTGAACCCATTGCACCATGTCCATATTGTCCCGAGAAAGAACGCCTTGGATCGAGTGCGTCTGATCACGAAGAAGAAGGAAGTCGAGGGCCTTGGACAGCTGACGCTGCGTGTGTATTCTCGCACGGAAGTTGACTTCGGTGCCTACGGGCAAGTCTTCGAGTTCAGGAATGGTGTTGATTTCGTAAGGGTGAGTTGGCCATTCTGAGGAGCTAGCGGTGCTGCGAACGCTGTCGATGCTAGAGCGTCCCGAACCGGAACCAGATTGTTGGCTAGGGCCATCGTTCAGGGAACTGAGGATCGACCTAGATGCCTCGCTATGAACTCCATGGGCCAGAGGAGAGGACGGGACGTGGTGGAATGAGGGGGGGAATGAAGGACCGAAAGAAGGCGATGAGGGAGTTGAGGGCGACATGGTAAAGCTGTTGACGCTGTGGCTGATAGCGTGATAGGATCGCGGGCAGTGCTCTTTAGGTAGATTAGAACGATCAGGACTCTCGCGTCTGCTGCCAGTTCTGCTGCCGGCTCTGCTGTTTGATCTAAAAGGAAGGCCGAATGCGGAGCCTGTAGGAGAAGCAATACCACTGCCGACTGGAGGAGCCATGGTTGCGGTGGTAGTGAAGATAATATGTCTTCTTTCTTTTTTTCAGTAATCTTGATTGTGACCGAATGAGACTTCCTAATTGGGACGCTGAGGTCCTGCTACTGTATGTCCTTATGGAAGACGTAACTAATGTGGGGCCGTGAATGGAGAAGACGACAGCAAGAGCAATACTGCAACGAATGAGGTGTCAGAGTTGAATCGTTGGGAATACAAATCAGAACCTGATTTAGAACACTTCGTACCTTTTGGCTGTGTCTAGTACGGTGGTGGTACTTTTTTTGTGGTGATTGCGAAGCTGATCCCCCTCTACTCAGGTTTTGCCCCTCGTTGTCTCGGGACCGCGCCTATGACGTATCTGTCGCCGTATGTTTGTCAATGACGTTCTGTCTGTGGAACAAGTTACACCGGCGCAGCTGCTCCGCTTCGACAGGGTGGGAAGAAATAGCTGAGTTGTTTGGCTAACAGCGACTGGGGACGTTGCCTTGTTGCGCATAGGAGGGAGAAAAAGATACGACAGCAATGAGTTGAGGATGCTGATGTTAGTGGCGAAGGCACCTGTGAACCAATCAAGGCTGTGAGTCACTTCAATGAGAAGGGTTAGACTTGATGATGCTATAGATGAAGAGATGAAAGAGGAGAGGGAGAGAGAAGAGTCATGGAGGGATCGTGAAAAGACCCCGCAACTTTATATAATAACTCAATGGCTGTGAACGTATACATGGAGGTACTACCTCTCCCACGCGAAAGGAGGTCCCATGTCTAATCTCATCCCACTCAAGACAGAGACACTGGACAAGACAGGCAAGGGAGGGAGTACAGCTGAAGTAGCCCATGTCTGTCGTAAAGGCCGAGAACCGCATCTACGATACATCCCTGGTACCAGTATCGGAGACCGAAGAGTCCCATGCATCCGTGTTCTAATTACAAGTACTGTTCATTCTTTCTCATCGTTCCATCAAGTGACAAAGACCCAACTCCACTCGCTGCATTCAGAAGTCCGCTAGCTGGACAGCCATGTTGGAGCCATGCTGGACTAGGGTTCGGGTCTAGCGAGTATATCCATGTGCCGATATAATCGCTGACTGAGCCATATTTGGCGCTCTTCTCTCAGATTCCACATCCGGTCTTGGTTTAACGACGACGAATAAATGAACGAAGGAGCTATTCTGAGCTGGCTCGGTTCGGGAGGTCCTTCCTTGGAGCTTTGGAGGGGTAAATTTTTCTTGGGAGTGGGGGCCGCCACGGTTACATTCGCGCGCGCTGGTGTGTGCCTTCTAAGACTCTGAGTGATCAATTACCTAAGCGACGGAATCACTCGGTTGACTCGGTATGGAGGAGAAGTCCGTAATGCAACTGCCCTAGAACCGCTGCACGGCACAGACGTTTATTAGACCATGATTACCTAGTAATTAAGCAACTCTGTCATCAATCACTAATTATTCCAGGGCACCGTCAACACATATCTACCTATCGTACATGCAGGTTTCCTCTGAATATCCCATCGTGTATCATATGACGACGATTTACCTGAATGAAGAAGGTATGCTTCAGTTTTCTCTCTCGGTGCATTCGGCCGAGTCTCTCAACAATTCTGCCAGAGAATCAACGGGCCAAGACCTCCGCCCTGCCCTACCTGCCTTGGCTGCTCATCCTACTAGGTAGCCATAGTCGCATCCCTCTGCATGTACCTGAAATTCTGGATGCAGCTGGAGTTGCCTGTGACGTCAGACTGCCGAAGCGAGTGGCTGGCATTTAGTGGGCAAAGGCCGAGCATTCCGAAGCTTGAAACAGAAAGAGGAAGAAACTCATCATTCTCATTCACTACCCGGTGGATTCTCCTGTTGGCGCAAT
This sequence comes from Hypomyces rosellus, assembly GCA_011799845.1. NCBI lineage: Eukaryota > Fungi > Ascomycota > Sordariomycetes > Hypocreales > Hypocreaceae > Hypomyces > Hypomyces rosellus. The sequence continues at coordinate 1,808,985 of WWCI01000001.1, forward strand.
TGATTGTGTTGGTTTCCATTCTCTTCATTCATTTTCTTTTCCCATCGTCACTTGCGGCGCTCTTTCGGCATGTTCCTGATACCCACCACTCACCTACCCTGCTAGACTACTACTGACAACCTAGTATCTAGTAGCTGTAACAAGTGATGCCATCATCTTGCAGGTTTTCCAAGTAAAATATTATTCTATGCCTGTTCTTTCTTTCCTTTTCTTTCACATGCAAACAGGCAGGTAGTTGTTCTTTCTTCATTGAGTGCCTCTTTCCCGGTTTCTCATGTACTACAACGCACCTGCTTCCATCGTTCATTACAACTACAACTTTGATACAAATTCAATTCAATTGTGCCTCTTGTTTGCTTGACGCTATTCCACATTAGTTCATAACACTGCTGCGTAATCCCTTCCACTTCAACTGCCGACAGGACGACAAGTCAACTGAGAAAATCAATTCCTCTCTCTCCCTCTCTCCTTGTTTTATCAACTACTGCGGAATCCATTTACCCGGTAAACGTTGGGGGAGTTTGTTAGAGATACGGGCCGTTTTCTTCCAACGGAGAAGGATGACGAATGCACTCTTCGGCTTATAATCGTGCTATTCGATCGGGCCAGCGATTACTTGCCTTATCTCTCCCTCTCCCTCCTTATTATTTCTCCGTTGTTTCTTCTTTTGCATTGAATGTACCTATTTCTGCGTCTCTCGCTTGTCGTGCGCCCTCTTTACTATAACCTCGATAATTAACACGTTTCCCCGCCCGTCTCCTTTCTTCCCCTCACGAGCCACAAGCCAGCCAACCAGCCCGCCCGCCCGAAGAGAAGCTAGACAGCCGACATCATACCTACCTCTCACTATACCAATCCTTACTAACTAGCCTGTATCTGCACCGTACTCTGTACTCGTGCCGCCTGGCCTGCCTGCCTGCCGACCCTACCTACATACACACCACACTACAACCCAAGCAGCCAATCCCCGTAAAAATCCTACAAACGCTTAATGCCAAAGTCAGTGTCTCTCTCACATGGATGTGCTTGAATCCATCAAGAAGCCCACCGTTCCGGAACCTCCGGATTATGAGAATCCACTAGAATCCAGCTCACGCTGGTCTCTGGCTGCCCGTGCGCAGGCCATTCGATATGCCGCCAGCCTGGGCTTCAGCATCGCCAATCGAACCGAGCCTGCTCCACCTACTCCATCCACTGACTTTTGGGTGGATTCGACCCTCGCCGAGTCCTGCAAGGGCCGTCACAAGATCAAAATCGATGTGTGGACCCCTCCGAAGCTCTCCATCGGGCCACGGGCCGCTGTTATTAGTCTCCATGGAGGTGGATGGATCCTCGGCCAGGGAACCGACTGTGCTCGCTGGGCTGGGGCAGTCATGGGCGCCTTAGACGCCGTCGTCTTTACTGTCAACTATCGTCTTGCCCCAAATTTTCCGTTCCCAGTCCCTATTGAGGACTGTGTTGACGCCATCTTGCAGATTGCTAAGCGCGCTGGTCAGTTTGGCATCGATCCCAATAAGATCATCCTCTCAGGCTTCTCGGCTGGTGCCTCTTCTGCTCTCTCCAGCTGGATCATCTTAGAAGACCCTGCTCGTTTCGGCTACACGTTGCCCTTTCCTGCTCCCCGTATTCGTGGCCTCGCCCTCTTCTATCCCTTGATGGACTGGACCATATCCCGTCCAGATAAGCGGCAGAGTTGTTGTCGCCCTGACATGACTTTGTCCAAGGGCATGACGGATCTTATTGATGCCTCTTACATCTACCCACCCATCGCACGTCGCGAGCGCACTGATATCAGGTTGTCACCTGGTCTCATGCCAGATGAGCTCATGCAGAAGCTCCCGCCCATCCACCTCTGTTTATGTGAGTACGACATGCTCTTAGAGGAAGGTAAACGATTTGCCCGGAAGCTAGACAGTCATGAAAAAAACTATTCTCTCCGAGTAGTCAAGGGGGAGAGGCACGCCTGGGATTGTCCGCCTCCGATGGCTCCCAAAGATAGTGTTGCTGTCGAATATGGCGAGGCAACGCAGGCTATGGCAACCTGGCTAGGCCAGGATCATGAGACTGACACGGAGTCGATGCGTTCCATGAGGACGAAACGCCTCCGTATCCCGCGACCTCTTCACCTGCTGGCCCTTAGATCACATTCTGTGGGGCCCTAGAGTCGGAGTCACGAGAACATTATATTTCCATTTCTTGTGAATCTTTTTTTTCTCATGCTCCATTTTATACTTTTTGCAGACTCTCCGAATGTTTGCTCATAGATGAGTCTCTTTTCACAAACTAGACGGCAAGAAACGGTGGAGCACATATTGTTGGGGGCATGGGATCGAATGGCAGCATGGAAAGCAGGCGTTGGTGACACGGACAGGAACTGGTTTAAATGGCATAGATTTCAGATTATAATCATGAATAAGAAAAGAAAAGAGCAATAATTGCCGAGCTACAGCAATCACTCGGGCAAGGCTAGTTTTCTCACATCCCTCCCAAACTGATCTGCCCGAAAGTTCATAAATTTGACATATCCCCACGTCATCCACTCCATGACGAAGCCGCTCATCCACCCTGGCGGTACGGGCATATTCCACCTGGCCATGGTCTCCTTGTACGTGGCATCAATGTCTGCCCTACGCAGTTTCTCGTAATCGCTGAAGAGCTGGGGTGTCGTCCGGGAGGTCCGGCGAGTGAGCACGTGCGCCAAGAGAACGCCGTCCTCGATGGCAACGCCGGTACTTTCACCTTGTGGAGGCATCTGTCAAAGTTGTCAGCTGAGGGATACCGACGCTCTGGTAAAGATGGAGTGGGCTTTTTTATTTTTATTTTTATTCTACACGTGGTTTATTCCGGAAGGATCGGGAATGAAAGCTTAATGGAGATAAAGTAGGGGTGTGTGTGTGAGCGGGCATGGACTTACACCATGGGCTGCATCGCCGAGGAGCATGGCTCGGCCTTTGGACCAGATTCCGCCGGGCGGAAGCATGTAGACCGGGAAGAAGAACCATTCATCGCATTTGTTTATAATTTCGGGTAGGCAATCTAATCGTCCGCCTACATATGTGGCCTCGATATCCCGCTTCAGACCCGCCTTGTCCGCCTCGTGAACGGCCCACCCCTCGCGGGACCCGTCCGCTCCGGATTTATCCTCCAAAGGCATGACGGCGGCCATGTACAGGCTATCGTGCGATTGGGTGTAGTGGGTCATGAGGAGGGAGTCACTCCCCTTGGACACGAGGACAGTATCGGTGATGAGTGGCTGGCCGTCGGTGCGCAGCCAGCGGGCGCTCTCGGAAGGGGCGAGGACGCTGGAGTAGCCGTAGGCGTTGCATTTCCCGGAGTAGGTCTTTTGGCGGGCGGGCTCGATGTATTGCGTGCGGACCTGGGAGTGAAGGCCGTCGCATCCGATGAGCATGTCGGCTTCTAGTACATGGGTGGCATCGCTTGTGGTTGCCGGCGTTTTGTACGTGACCTTGATGGAGCCGGGTTCTTGGCTCTCTGGTGAACCTGGTTCTTCTATTGTTTGGATTTTGGCGCCAAAGATTATTTTGACTTGTTCTTCTGGGAGGGTTCTGACGGTGTCCATCATGCTCTCGACGAGCAATTGTCTTTGCACGCGGATGGCGTCGACACCCGGCCATAATCTGCCCAACAGCCCGCCCGTCCTGTGGGAGACGAGCTCGATGGCCTCGACCTCTGAGCCCAGTGGTCTGAGACGTTCCCCGACGCCCAGAGAATCGAGATAGCGGAGGGCCAGAGGTGTCAGGTTGACGGCTCCGCCGAGGGTCTGAATCTTGTCTCGTACCTCGAGCAAGGTGACTTGTATAGGCGACTCGGCATCGGATATCTGAGCAATGGAGAGGGCTGTCGATAGGCCTGCTGGCCCGGCACCAACGACTATGATATGAAATGGCCTTCCCATGATGGCGCTTTCTGCTTTGTTCGATGTGCGGTTCAAGACTCCAATTGACAGACTCTAGAGCATAAAAGTATCCTATGGAATGCCACAATCGCAAATGCTCCAAGCATATGAATCAATCTCTTGGCACTCGATCCCATCCACAGATGCCGTTCACCTCAGGCTATTTATCTACCGCGTAGGTATCTTGGTTGCCTCTTTTCCCCACGTTTATAGACGCGCGTGTGTCGCATTCGAAGGCGATGGGCAAAGAGGGCCTGATCGGCCAAGAACTGGACCGGCTTATGGGTACTAAAGCGTTCAGCTTGCACGCCACGTCGTCTAGCCGCCGCCGTTACATCGTAGCACGGAACATCCCGAAGTCGAGTGTCTAAGATGTCCAAGATACAGCTAGTTGAGAATATTGCGTAGTCTCAAGGGGCCGGTTGAAATATCGGAGCTCTCTCATAGATCGTTGCCGCTGCCCCGTCAAGGCATCACCATGCATTTTCCGTGTCTGGGTTCGACCCAGTTGATGCAAGGATTGCTTATGTTTTAATCTTCATTCCGCTTCAATCAGAAATGCACTTGCTTCAGGTGAGAGTCCTCCCCGAGACGAATGTCTCAGGCTACGATGCATTCTGCCCGGTTATGAAAATCGAAAGGCTGGCCATGCCCACTCCTTTATGGCATCAACGGCGTGAATTCTCTGTAGTATTAAATATCAAGGTAAAGGCGGGAGATGACTACTTCTAATGTTTCCTATTTTTCATCAAAAATGACGAGTCGCCGTGATAGGAGATGTGATGGATGCATTCCACTCAGAGCTTAGAGGTAGAGGTAGGCCTGGAAAGTGTTGATGGATGGCAGTCTCATTGGACTGGGAACCGAGGGTAGCCGGTATCCTGACGAGACGGCCATATATTGTAACAACGACGCAATAGACCGAGACGTACTAGATCTCTAGGAGCCAGAAAGTGAGGATGCGACGGTCGGACAGGTCAAAAGAGAGAACGGCATTGATTCGTGGTTGAACCCCCTTGCCATGTGTTCCTCTCTTGACTGGGGCTGCTGTGATGGCTGCAGAACAAAAGAGGCTTAGCAAGGAATATTGATAATTGTAAGACTGGTGGAATGATGGAATGATGCACCGATGCCACGCTTCCATGGCGAGGTGAGGTGAGGTGTATACATGGGGCTGCTCACCTTGTTGTTCCATTATTGCATGTTCCATACTAGGTTGTATACCACACACGCAGACATACATAGACGAGAGTGTAAGCCAATGATTATACAACACTACCCCATCGACAAGCCATGAACTACAATCGCACGCTCATCAATCGCTTCCATTATGCCGTCAGCTTGCGTATAATGGCGATTGCCTCGACCCTCTTGCTTGGTGTGCTGCTGTGGAACGTCGAAGGCATGAACTTCGTTTCTTAATATCCCATCACGTCTGCAGCCGTTTCCCTCAGCGGCTATCTACTCTTTGGACGCATCCTGGACAAATATGCGGCCCCATGCCTGCTACTCCCGGTGGCCCCATCGCAGGCTTTGCTAGGGGCAGTCTGCAGCAATATAGCGAAGTCATTGGCCTTCATGACCTCGCTTGGCCCCAAGTCATATTGGTGTCCGTGATTGTAGCAGGCGTAGGATTCGCCCTATTGGTAATGACACCACCTCCATGGTCGAGCTTGGCACCCATCATATTGTCCTTTTTCGAGGTACGTTGGCGGAAAACACATAGCATCATTTTAAGCACCAATCTTTACTAACGTTTATACACGCATACATAGACCATCCTTTTTATTTCTATAAAGTCCTGCAGAACACCACGATATATTATCCTCATCTCTCCGTTCCTGCAGGCTGTGTACTGTGTGCAGTGGGGGGTTGTGCCATTACGTATCGCACCTCGACTTGCCATGCCTCCCTGGGCCTTCTTAATCCTACTTATGGCTGGCCGTTGGTTGCTTGATCTTTAAGCTATATCCATAGGAACGCAATGAGTAGTATACATGCGAATATCACATTTTCCAACGTTTTGTTTATTTCATATGATATAACTGTCTTTGTAGGTCTATCAGTGCCGTCATCTTGAGCGGACCTAAGAATAATGAAACCTTTCCGTCATATCTTCGTTTCTTCGTCTCATGGTTTGAAATCGGAAATAACAGAACAGTCATCTCTTTTATATACCCATCATAATAAATGGCCAGAAAATCTACCACTTGGCCTCTTTCTCAACAAAACCCTTGAGAATGCCAACAATGGTTTCCAGGGCAGCAAGGTACACACGCAAATCGCCATGGACCTGAGACTCGTCAGCTCCAAGCTTGGGGTAGAAGTCCTTGCGGTATGGGCAAGCGCTCATAGCAGCACTGAAGACAGGCTTGACGAGGAAGTTGTGGTGTGGCTTTAGAGTCTTGCCATAGGCGCCTCGGAAAGAATCGGCAAGCTCCTCGCTGGCATTGGCGACGTTCTGAGAGAGACCAATGCAGGTAAATTCGAGACCTCTGTAATTTATATATGTTAGTTATCCGGTACGAAAGTTTGATGAATGCCGAGTAGCCGAGGAGGAGGATGTACCTAACGAGCCATACGAGACCCTCAGTGGCAGTGTGCTGCTTAGCCTTCAACTCGTTACGAGCGAGGTCCTGGATGTTCTCGGACTGGGCGGGTGCGGCAAGCTGGCGGTCACGGAGTTTCTAGATAACAGGAGATGTCAGTCGCTATCCGTGTTGGGACGATGTTTTAACGCAGGGTACCTTGATGTTGCCGTTCAAATCTTTCTTAACGGCGCTGAAAGCGACAGATCCCAGGACATCTAGGTAGGAAAGTAGGTCAGTCGCCGGCCAAACGAAGCAATACGGAGCTTGAATTATAACTACCAAAGATGGTGACCAGGGAGTCGGCAGCTTCAAGGAACTCTGTAGTGGAGATGGCGTTGCCGTTGTTCGCATCGATGGGGACGTCGACAAAGGACCTCTTGAAGGTGTGGACAATGGTGCCGCCGGGGGGGATAACGAGAGCAGACATGGTGAGCGAGCAATGGGAGCTGAGATGAAGCTATAACACAGGGGCCTATAGTGGCTGTAGCTGTAGGCTGTAGCTGTGGGTTGGAATGCAGAATGCGAGGTTGTATGTAAGTACGTGTTCGGTATCGGGTCTCCAAGTTTAGCGGTGAACGAATTGGGATCCGGTGGGGTTGGTGGGGGTTTTGGATTTGTCTCAGGTGCCAGGAGGAGGGAGAAATGAGGGGTACATGTATGTACATCTTGTGTGCAGAGTTGCTGCAGCAAGTTTTAGTGCGATTTGAGCTGCTCATGTACTTGTAAGTAAATTTGAAGATATACTTTACCACATTGAGTTTATAAAACATGAGATTTATATGTAGAGGGTGAATGTGTATGTGTTTCCTCATGGAGCCCCAGATGGATGGGGGCCTGATTGTTGAAAGGCATCCATGGATTCTAACTGAGAGAAAATGAGACGCTGCCGAGTGGAAGATGGAATACCTACTCGCCCTACCTACCTCTACTTACTAGATAGATAATTTTAATGCAGTCACTTCTCTTGTTCCCTTGCATTCCGCTTCATTTCTATCTACCCCCTACCTACTTAGTTCTTATTTCCTATACATGCCTTTATCAGGAATTACTCCGTATTCCACTGGCGTCTCTTTTCATCGTGTATGACATCTACAGCTCCCTCCTAGTGCACAGCTACGAAAGCATGTCAATATGCCTAACCTATACTGATATCCTAAGAAAAAATGATATCACTTGTGCCATGAAACCACAACATCAATCAAGGCAGAGAAATGAGGTGCCATTCGTATTTCTTTTTTCTTTTTCTTTCTTTTCTTTTTCTAGAACACGGGTTGTTTTGCATGGTTAATCCCACTGGCACGCCTTTACGCCTGTCATGGAACCCCTTACATGCAATGCAGGCTTCAGCTGGGAACGACAGATGCCATGCTCTGTGACGTCATAACCATCGTCATAACAGGTTCTGAAAGATTCTCGACTTACACGCGCATCCCATGACAACGACTCGACTGGCCAAGGAGGCTGGCTAGTCGATATGCAGTCGGAGATCGGTTAAAGAGGCGCATTAACCTGAAATAGTCTGATTGAAACTCTGTTAGTAGTATCTGTAAGACTGTAACCGTCAACAAAAGACACCGCCATGGTTTTGGCCATCTGGCGTCACTGGTCGTCTTGAAAGGGAGAGGGAGGGAGTGAGTCTCCCCGCTTCCCTAGCTTGACTTGGCAGATCCAACATTCGATCATACTTGGAGTCTCGTGTTGGTAGCTCTCTTTTCCATATCAATCACAACAATGCCGTAATCATTCTTTTCCTTCATCATTCATTGTCAAACCTCCTTTCTTCTACAATCTTTTCCTCAATTGACGTGGCCTTTATTGCTCTAATCCAACCTCCCAATCGCCTACTTACTTCCTATTACTATACTTACCTGCAACTACTCTCTACTACCCACTTGGTAGTGCAAAAAATGTCAGATTCAAAAGACTCAAAAGAGTCCAAAGAGAATGGCGCGAATCATCATGGCATCCATGGCCTCATAGATGACCTGAAAGAAAAGCTGCACGATAGCAAACTTCATGATGTCAAGGTAGCAATGATTCATAAAAAGTGAGTTTCTTTTGGTCAAAAAGGTGCTCTCCTTTCCACCCCCCCCCATAACTAATACGATGCCTTAGACACCAGATTGGAAAGCTCGGAAACCTGGTGAGCAGCACTGCCTATAGCCGTGGAGCCAGCCAGCCAGCCAGCCAGCTTGATACTGACTCAACCATATAGTTCAACAAGGATCACCGTCACGACGAGGAGCATGAAGTGCGCTGTGACGAAAAGAGAACCAAAATCTGCAAGTCGCATCGCTTTGAATCATATTTCCCTGAACGCGAAGGTAATCTTGTCAAGTGGTACGTTGATGGACGAGATTACTTCTGGGCAGTGTCTGTGGCTCTGGAACAAGCTCAAGAGACCATCTACATCGCCGATTGGTGGCTGTCTCCAGAGCTGTTCATGCGTCGACCTCCTCACCATAATCAAGACTTCAGACTGGATCAAATTCTAAAAAGAAGAGCAGAAGCAGGCGTCAAAATCTTTGTCATGGTATATAAAGAGGTTGAGGCTGCCATAACGTGCAATTCTGCACACACAAAGCATGCTCTGCAAGCCCTTTGCCCAAAAGGCTCGCCAGGGTACGAAAATATCAGAGTCCTGCGACATCCCGACCACAATCCGTTTGAGAATGCGGCAGATATGACAATGTACTGGGCACATCATGAAAAGTTCATCGTGATCGATTATGCCATGGCTTTTATTGGTGGCCTGGATCTATGCTTTGGGCGATGGGACGCACACCAGCATCCCTTGTCCGATATCCATCCGGAAGGAGTTGCCGAAGAGATCTGGCCAGGTCAGGATTTCAACAACAACCGTGTAAAAGACTTCCAGAATGTGCAAGACTGGCAAATGAATGAACTAAGCAAAGCAGAATATGGTCGCATGCCTTGGCATGATGTCGCCATGGCGGTAATTGGACCTTGCGTCTACGACATTGCCGAACATTTTGTCCTGCGCTGGAATTTCATTAAACGAGACAAGTATAAGCGTGATGATCGGTTCAACTGGATTATCTTGGAGGGGCGGGAAGGGGAGGATGAAGATTTGGTCGGAGTTCAACGGCCAAAGCATCCTGTCGGAGACTACATCAAACACCCCCTTACGTCTCTAAGTACCAAAAATCTGGACAACCGAGGAACCGTTCACGCACAGGTTGTGAGATCTAGTGCTGATTGGTCCAGTGGCATCTTGACAGATCATTCTATCCAGAACGCGTATTGCGAGGTGATACGCAACGCACAGCACTACGTGTATATCGAGAACCAATTCTTCATTACCGCAACCGGTAAAGATCAGCCACCCATCCACAATACAATCGGTGGGGCTATCGTCGATGCGGTTGTTAGAGCTGGCAAGGAGGGACGCAAGTTCAAGGTCATCGTCATTATTCCTGCCATCCCCGGATTTGCTGGAGACCTCAGAGACAATGCTGCGGCTGGAACGAGAGCCATCATGGACTACCAGTATAAGTCTATATGTCGTGGCGAGCATTCAATTTTTGGCCAGGTCAAGGCACAAGGAGTGGATCCTACCAAGCATATTTTCTTCTATAACCTGAGATCGTACGATCGTTTGAACAAAACGCCGGCGATTGCCGAAGCTGAAGAGAAGACTGGCATTCCGTATCAAAAAGTCCAGCGCGCCGAAGCCGAGGAAATCATGGCTGAAGGTATTTACGGGACCACGGATCCCACTCAAAATGAGAGGGATGATCATATGGGCTTCGAACATGAAAGCCGAAGGGCGCAGGAGCGAGCTGCGGAAGCAAAAGAAAAATTTGATAAAGCTATGCCCAAGGAGGAATTCCATACGGCCTTCTCGGTTGCCCACCACGCAATGGATGGTCAGGGTTCGGTATTGGACGAGCCATGGGATCAGAAAGACCCAGAGTCAGAGATCCAGAATTGGATTCAGGAGGAACTCTACATTCACGCCAAGCTTCTTATTGCAGATGATCGAGTCGTAATCTGCGGTTCTAGCAACATTAACGATCGCAGCCAGCAAGGAAATCACGATAGCGAGTTAAGTATCGTTATGGAGGATACGAGAAAGATCCAGATCACGATGGACGGCCAGCCGTTTGAAGCAGGTTATCATGCTACTACCCTGCGACGGTTCCTGTGGAGAGAGCACCTGGGCTTGCTGCCCCCACAGAACCTTGATGCCAAGGACGATATTAATGCGCTGCCACCAAATGTTGAACCCAGGAACAACATTCTTGACGACGATGAGAGCTGGAAATTCGTGGAGGATCCCCTGGGTGAAGACCTGTGGGACCTGTGGAACGGCAGAGCGGATAGAAATACCGAGCTATTCCGTCACCTCTTCCACGCCGATCCTGATGACCACAGTAAGTTATTTTTGTTTTTACCTAGAGAACGCAATGGAATCTAATGTATGAGCAGTCAAAACTTTCGACGACTATGATCGCTATCTTCCACCTAGGGGAGTGAAATCAGGTCACATCTTTGACCAGTTTATGCCACCAGAAGATGCGCGGAAGAAGTTAGCACAGATCAAGGGCCACTTGGTTCACATGCCCATGGACTTTTTAAGAGATGCAGAGATGGCGGAGAGAGGACTCCAGATTAATGCATGGACTGAGAGTGTGTACACTTGATGGATGGGCCTTGGTGGAGTTAAACTGGGACTGGATTTGGGCCGTGGACGGACGGAAGGGCTGTATCATAAAACGTCATTACGATATCTCAGGATTGCACAGATACCAATGATTCAACTTATAACTAACATGTTGATGTTTTAACGTCCGGCGAAGATTGCATTGCTGTGAGGTTAGGTAGATGGGACACTTGGTTTCTACAATTTTGAGACATTGCTCTTGTTCCTGTTGACGGCATTTTTTGTCCCCCACATGACGCCCTGGTCCTGCATAAGGTCTTGGTGATCAAGGTCGCATAAGAGGTCGCAGCGGACACGGCGCCACCCAGGACAGGCACTTCTAGAACAGTGACAGGTTCACGGTCCGCATTAGCTGCAGAATATCACATCCAACCATCCATCCCACCCAGAGCTCAGGCTAAAGTTGAGTCAACCGCGGTCGTATGTATACCTACAATAAATTGGCGGTGTCGTCCCCCCCTCAAACAAGTTGGGCAAGAATTAAGAACAAAAAAGCGTGAAGCGCCGTGCTTCAGCCAATGGCAGAGTGAAGGCTGCCACATTAGGGTCCTCCGGGCTTGAGGGGGCTCATCACTTGCATAAGCTCCAAAAATCTCAGGGCGGAGGAGAGGAGAGGTCTATTGGAGCCCGGCAGCTGTTGGGTTAGGTTGAAGTTTTCCTTGTCTTGGTTGAACAGCAGGGGAATTGAACTTTTTGTCTTGTTTATCCTTGTCAAGTCGAGGTGGTGTTTGGCGGTTCGGCTGGGCCAATGGTGTTGTGAGGTTCGAGATGGTTGGTGAATTAGGGCCGTTTTAGTGCTTGGATGAGATGTTCCAGCTTTGTGATTGTATGGATGAGAGGGAAGTGAATGAGTCTGATTGCTTTTCTTTTCTTGGTGAGCACTAACTAACTGCTCTTTTGACTATAAGGATCCGGCCAGTAGAGAGAGAGAGAGAGAGAGAGAGAGAGAGAGAGAGAGAGAGAAGAATAAGAAAACAAGAATCCGTTGGTTTCTCTTGCCCATCTGATTTTGAATGCCGACTGGTAACGCTTTGCCGTTCTTTTCATCTGAAGGTGATGATGATGATAATGATGACGTTTGGGCTGCATATTCGGTCAAGGGTCTCTGAGCGGCGTAGACTCTGAAAAGGGTAAAACAGCTAAGCCATTGTTGGGCTTTGATGCAGGCGGCGGTTAAAAAAGAGAGACGGAGTATGTGTTGCTCGCTTTCCAATATGACGATGCCGTGAGACATCTCTCTACAACGACCAAACGAACGAGCGAACGTGGGCCGAAAAAAAAAGATTTCAACTTGTGGCCAGTGTGGCTCGAACACACGGCCTTCAGATATTCCTAATTGGACTTGAAGTTTGACTTCAGTCTGACGCTCTCCCAGCTGAGCTATGGCCACTTGTTGCTTGTGAATGAAAGATTAGGAGAGTAGAATGTGGTTATAAGCTTGCTGGGGCCATCCATGGGATCTGGGAGGGCCCGGTCGTTTATGAGGTTTGTGGAACAGTGGTGGGGTTGGTTGGTTGGGTTGGGTGGTGAATGGGAAGAATGGAAACGAAACAATTACAGGCTGTGCGTCTAAGCTTAGTGTACGGAGTAGGTACGTTGGCGAGGGGGAATAAATCCTGAAATGCTGGATATGGTAGACAGATATGTATCTAATTATGTTTCTTCAGACCTCTGATGCGTCTGAAAATCCCTCTTGTATCTAATAATTTCCCTTCCATCTTTAAATCCCCAACTACTCCGTATGATATCTTACTTATAAATGAGCTCTTATCCGGTGTATTTTCCGTGGTACGTTGTCGTTGTGTGACGGGACCACTGACCTGGCGTCTGTCTACCCGCTAAAGCCCCCTCCCTGCCCGCTGTACTAGTCCCTTATTGGGGCCCACCGCCACCCTGTTTAGTGACGTCTACAGGGCCTCGTCCATGCTCGTCAATGCTCACCAGGCACCTGCTAGCGAGCCTGAACCACTAGCCTCGGTGGGTGCTAACGCACTGGACTTCTGTTCCTCCTGTTGGCGGGCGGGAAACCCCACGGCGCAAGAAGCGCCTGTTCCAATGGAAGGTTGGGTTTGCATCAGCGGCTATTACAGCAGTAGCACTTGAAGTTACAGCACCAGCATCAAAGATCGTCCATCCTTGCTGGCTGGCTGGCTTGTCTGTCTGTCTGTCTGTCACATGGATCCACGACGCTGATTCTACCCTGCCTGCATCTTGGCATAGCAACTTCAACTCACCGTCCGGCTCGCCTGACGCTCCTTGCGTTTTTTCTCATCGTCCTTTCTTGGTCGATACTGTCAGCGTAAACAGCTTCGTCATCTTTGGCTTGCTCCTTGAAGGACCCCGCTTTGGGAGACAAACGACTCGTCAACGATCCTAAGCAGCAGCAGCAGCAGCGGTAGTAGCAGCATCCTTCGTTCTCACAGCTGCCCACGAATAAGCCACGCAGACGCCGAGACATTACACGAAGCATACGCACACCCTCCACACGTGGACATTTTTGTCGTTGTTTCCCTCAACTTCCCTTCTACAAGGCCTAGATCGAGCCATATACAGCAAAAGGGCTTGTCTGCGACGACGTTCGACCCCGACTGTCGACATTGATCATAGATTGGGATTGCACACAGCCTGCCATAAACCACAATCGACTGTCTTCCGCCAAAGAGCCCGCCGTCCGCGCAGAAGCGCATGCGACCTGGTGGTCAAGCTTCCTGATAACCATTGATTCTTCTACCGTCGCACTCAAGATGTCGCAATCACCGATGATATCCGCGCCACCAAAGGCGACAAACGAGATTGACTGGATTGGACCTCTAAAGACGTATATCCGCGACACATACGGCGACGACCCCGAGCGGTATGCGGAAGAATGCGCAACACTCCACCGCCTCAGACAAGATGTCCGAGGTGCAGGCAAGGAGGGCACATCAGGCCGGGATATGCTCTACCGCTATTATGGGCAACTTGAGCTGTTGGATCTACGGTTTCCCGTCGACGAGCAACATATCAAAATAAGCTTCACATGGTGCGCCTACTATACGGGCCCTAGCTAAGCCTCTCTTACTTAATTGCTAACACCTTCACTGACATAGGTTCGACGCCTTTACTCACAAACCGACAACACAATACTCCCTCGCATTCGAAAAAGCCTCCGTCATCTTCAACATCTCAGCTGTTCTCTCCGGACATGCGGCCTTCCAGAATCGCGCAGACGAGTCGGCGCTCAAGGTTGCTTACCATTCCTTCCAGGCGTCGGCCGGCATGTTCACCTATATAAACGAAAACTTCCTACACGCACCGTCCTTTGATCTTAGTAGAGAGACGGTCAAGACTCTGATCCATCTCATGCTTGCCCAGGCGCAAGAAATCTTCCTGGAGAAGCAAATAAACGATCAAAAGAAGGCCGGGCTTTTGGCCAAACTGGCATCACAAGCTGGCTATCTCTACAGCCAAGCTGTTGAAGGAGTGCAGGAAAATGTCACAAAGGCCATCTTTGAGAAGGTGTGGCTGACAATGGTTCAGGTAAGGGAATATTCGAGCCCTCAAGTCCAGGCGGCTTCTTATGAAACCTATTGGAACAAGCAGTGAGCTAATCACAAACACTGTGCAGATCAAAGCGAATCTGATGAACTCCATGGCACAATACTACCAAGCCCTTGCGGACGACGAAGCAGGTCAACATGGTGTTGCCCTTTCACGGTTGCAGGCTGCAGAGGGCTTGGCGAAAGAAGCGGACCGACTATCCAGAAATTTCCCAACCACGGTACCGTCCAATGCTAACCTCAGTGCTGAATGTGGTGCGCAGCTGCAAGAGTTATCAAAACGTCAATACTCGGCAGTACAGGCGAAGCTCAGAGAGGCCGCAAAGGACAACGATTTCATTTATCACGATGATGTACCAGCCGAAGCCAGTCTTGCACCCATTGCTAAGCTTCCCGCAGCTAAGCCAATTCCTGTCAGTGAACTTTACGCGGGCCAAGATATCCAGCGCATCACCGGGCCCGATTTATTTGCCAAGATTGTACCGATGGCGGTCACTGAGTCTGCCAGTTTGTATGATGAGGAAAAGGCCAAGCTTGTGAGAGCAGAGACGGAAAAGGTGGATACTGCAAACGGTGAAATGGCAGCGAGTCTGGACTACCTGCGACTGCCAGGGGCTCTTCAGGTACTGAAGGGCGGGTTTGATCAGGATATTCTACCAGACGAAGATTTCCGACAGTGGTGTGATGATGTGGCTAATCACGAGAACCCGGTTAGCATCTTCGAATTTCTAAAGACCGAAAAGGAGTTTGTTATGTCGATTCTGGATAAGAGCTCAAAACAGCTCGACATGGAGGAGAGTGTCTGCGAAAAGATGAGGTCTAAATATGAAAATGAATGGAGCCAGCAGCCCAGCTCACGCCTAACGACGACCCTTCGGGGGGATATTCGAAACTACCGAGAAGCCTTGGATGAGGCCATGAGGAGTGACAACCAGCTAGCAGCAAAACTCGGCCAACATGAGCAATTATTTGATGAGATGCGGCATGCCGCTGAGAACGGACAGGTCGATAAATTATTCCAGAGAGCTGTATCACAGGCCAAGGGAAGGAGTAGCAATGCCGTCAGTCCGTCTGTAAACGAGCAAAATCTTCTTGATGCCGATTTCGAAGAAAGTGGGTCGAGTGTTATAGACCAGATTAACAGAGTGGAGGATATCCTGAAGAAATTGAATCAGATCAAGAGGGAGCGAAACCAAGTGCTCAAGGATCTCAAGGAGAAGGTTGGTCATATTACCGGATATATCATGGTATTGTAAACAGGGCAATGCTAATTGGCGCAGGTACATGATGATGACATTTCGCAAGTTCTCATCCTCAACAAGAAGACGATAGCAAACTACGAGCAACAGCTCTTCCAGCAAGAGCTGGAAAAGTTCCGACCTCACCAAAACCGTCTTCTGCAAGCAAACCACAAGCAGTCGGCGCTGATGAAGGAGCTCACCACCGTGTTCAATGCCCTTCTCCAGGACAAGCGTGTACGGGCCGAACAGAGCAAATATGAGTCCATCCAACGGCAAAGGTCATCGGCAATCAACAGGTATAAACGGGCATACCAAGAGTTCCTAGATCTAGAGGCAGGACTGGCGAGTGCTAAGAATTGGTATGCCGAGATGAGGGAAACAGTGGAGAGCCTAGAGAAGAATGTTGAGACGTTTGTGAATAACAGAAGATCGGAGGGAGCGCAGCTTCTCAACCAGATTGAACAAGATCGGTCCGTCAATAAGAACGCTCAAGCAGAGCTAGAACGAGAACGGCTGCGCGGGCTCATGGAACGAATGTCGATGGAGCCGGCCAAGACACCAGCTCAGCAGCCTTCAGCAAGGCCAACACCGGCGCCACTGTTCCCGCAAGGCCAGGCGCCTCGATATCCACAAACCAACTTCCAGGGCCAATTCCAAGTCCCGACCTCACCACCACCTAACCAGCAGAATTATCCAGGCTACGCCAGCCCTCCCCCCCAGAGCACGTTTTCTCAACCGACTTACAACCCGAGCACATATGGCAGGACTCCCGGGCCGACATCTCCACCGCCGAATCAGACATCATTCAACATAAGCGCTCTGAGAGGTCCTGCATCCCCACCACCTACACAAACATCGTTCAACCAGCATCAGACTTATGGTAATTTTGGGGCAACGGCCACGCCGCAAGGGTACGTGCCTCCCGGATTCGTGCCGCCGCCGCCTCCTCCCGGACCTCCCCCGTTGGGACCGCAGCAGACGATCCACTACGGGTCGCAAGACTTCGAGGGCCACCCACAGAGTGCGCAACCTCGATCAGCTCAGCCGCAACAGTCGCACGACCCTTGGGCTGGGCTTAATGCATGGAAATGATGAATTGCTACTTTGCTGTTGCTGTTTTTTTTTCTGGAGGGAGGAGAGAGGAGCTTTCTTAGTTTCTTTAAGCATTGAATGGCTACTGCGTGGAATAGCGAAACTCGATGTTAATGTTACATGGTGATGATTAGGGCGCAGGTGTGGCTTAAAAAGCAAGTTATTATCGACGAGTAACTTGCGTTGATGAGATGAGAAAGAAAATCTGGTCACTTGGGGGGTTTCGAGATGTGCCGGATCGGGAAGGACGTGATGGACTAATATCTGATGACGGTCAAGGCTGTGAATGAGGCGTGTTGTATTATGATTGGCAATGCTGTTTGTTTGCTGGCAGGACCAGCAATTTATACTCTTAGCATGAGGCGTATCGTGGGGTGTCAAAGGGGTGATGAGTCGGTGCGAATAGATGTTTGAGCCGTGCATATATAGTTACATGGCTTGAAATTATAGTGAATTGTTTGCATGAGCAATCCTCCATAGTAGCATAGCATGGCGCATGGCATAGCAGAGCACGGCGCTCTTTGGCACTTTTGATAAGGGCGTGGTATGGACGGACGAACGGACGGGCTTGAGACATTGATGAGCACGAACGGCTGACGAATAGCATGAATGTCATTTGCCACATATTCTTATTCAGACTATGCTTGAGCAAGCGCCGCTTTATATTATCCGCGTAGTCCTACATGAGTGAGTGAGTGCGTGTGTGTGTGTGCATTCGACTCGGCAGTTGTGAGCGGTTCTTGATCCCTCGCTTGCTTGTCTACGTCGTAGAGCGGAAAAAGTTGCGCGTGTCTTTTTATACCCATTCTCCATAGCAAAGGCCAGATTCGGGCATCCGGATGATGAGCCGCATACGTGCATCAAAACCAAGACTGGACACTAAGATCGAGTAGAAAGAGCTGAAGTGAGATGGTTCAGTACCGAGTAGGTGAGCTCAGACTCTTTGGTTGTTTGTTTCCTTTTAGCTGCATGGCTAAGCGGATAATTGCCCGAGAAGAATAGGTTCTGTGGCTGGCTGGGGTTCGTACTTGTCGTAGAATCAAGTGCTAGTACCTATCTAGTATCTATGTGCTAGATAGGTAGTGAGAATGAGATTGATGAGATGTGCATTGATTTCAACAGTCCACGATAAGAACTGATTTTCACTTGTTTGTATGGACATACGGAGTAGGTACGGAGTAGTGGTGTCGATTTTTCCCGTCGGCTGAAGATGGGTCACTGACTCGGCTCGGTTGCCAGTGGTTACAGGGGCAAAGGTCCGCTATATTAGAATAGCCGACGTCCATCATTCAAGGTGGAAGGAACTGAACCCGACCGACTACTTGCCACTTGATCTCCATAAAGAATCCATTCATTCATGTCAGGGAAATCTCTTACCCTTTAATACCACCTACTACCTACTACCTACTCATAGACGGGCTCATACAATAGACTGGGATCATTGATTGGACATTTCTTTGGCAAGATAAAACGGAACTTGATCATTGGATTTGCGACTTCGGCGCTTACGGTCTTTACTTATACGTCACGTCGAATACCCAGTCAGGTCAGGTCAGGTCAGGCCAGGGCATCACCGACATCATCGTCATCAAGATGGTACGAAGATTGAGCGGCAATGAAGTCGCAAAACATTGCGATGCTAATTCATGCTGGGTCATCGTTCATGTGAGTATATAACACTTCCGGGTCCCGAATATAATATCAAATTGAGATTGACGAGATGTCGTCTTAGGGGAAAGCATATGATTTAACAGAGTTCTTACCTGGTAAGACATTGCTGATATGATATCCCACTCGGCTACCGAAACAATTGCTGATGAGATAATTTACTAGAACATCCTGGAGGAGAGGAAATTATTCTCAAATATGCTGTATGCTACTTTACTGTTCATCCATACATTTGTTCACCGTCTTACATGAAAAATAGGGCAAAGATGCTACAGAAGAATTCGACCCAATTCATCCACCAGATACCCTGGACAAATATCTCGAAAAGTCCAAGCATCTCGGTCCCGTCGACATGTCTACCGTAGTCCATGAGGCCAAGGAGGAAGACCCCGATGAGGCTGAGCGGCTAAAGAGAGTCGCCGAGAAGCCTCTCTTGGAACAGTGCTACAACATGCACGATTTTGAGGCTGTTGCGCAGAGAGTCACCAAGAAGCAGACGTGGGGATACTATTCCAGTGCTGCAGATGACGAGATTGTGAGTACCATCCCATTTGAAAAAAAAGGACGAAAACTTGCTTGCTAATTCTTCATAAGACTCTGCGTGAGAACCACAGCGCATTCCATCGCATCTGGTTCCGCCCCAAGATCCTCGTTGACGTGGCAAACGTCGATATTTCAACCACCATGCTTGGCAAAAAATGTGACGCGCCATTCTATGTCAGTGCTACGGCTCTGGGCAAGCTTGGCCACCCTGAAGGCGAAGTCGTCCTCACCCGCGCCGCCCACAGCCATAACGTGGTACAGATGATTCCCACACTTGCCTCATGTTCCTTTGATGAAATCGTCGATGCCAAGCAGGGCGATCAAGTGCAATGGCTGCAGCTTTACGTTAACAAGGACCGAGAAGTTACCCGCAAAATCGTCCAGCATGCCGAAAGGCGCGGTTGCAAAGCCCTCTTCATCACCGTGGATGCCCCCCAACTAGGACGCCGAGAAAAGGACATGCGTCTCAAGATGGAGGAAAAGGGCGCAAACGTGCAAAGCGGCCACAAGACGGACAAGTCTCAGGGCGTAGCCCGCGCCATTTCTAGCTTCATCGACCCATCGCTCTCCTGGGCCGATATCCCCTGGTTCCAGAGCATCACCAAGATGCCCATTATTCTCAAGGGTGTTCAGCGTGTGGAGGACGTTCTCCGCGCCGTGGATGTGGGCGTACAAGGTGTTGTATTGTCTAATCACGGAGGCCGCCAACTCGACTTTGCCCGCTCCGGCATCGAAGTCCTCGCAGAGACCATGCCCATCCTACGGAAACACAATCTCCAGGACAAGATTGAAGTCTACATTGACGGAGGCATCCGTCGCGGGACAGACATAATCAAAGCGCTCTGTCTAGGCGCTAAGGGCGTGGGAATTGGCCGTCCGTTCCTGTATGCCATGTGCGGGTATGGGCAGCCCGGCGTGGACCGCGCCATGCAGCTTCTGAAGGATGAGTTGGAGATGGGTATGAGACTGATTGGCGCGACAACTGTTGAGGATTTGAATCCTGGGCTGCTGGACACGAGGGGTCTGTTTATGCACACGAATTCCACGCCAGTGGACACTCTTTCGGTGTCGGCGTATGATCCGTTGAGCATTCCTGTTCAGAGACTATCGAAGCTGTGAGAGGGGGGCGACTTAATCTAGGAAGAGGAAAATATTGGAGGTTGTTTGTAGATTTTACTTTCTTGGGTACCTAGTAGATATGAGCACAAGAACTTGTTAGAATGTTTCAATGAAATTATGATTTGGGTAATAATCTATGTTC
This sequence comes from Hypomyces rosellus, assembly GCA_011799845.1. Lineage (NCBI taxonomy): Eukaryota > Fungi > Ascomycota > Sordariomycetes > Hypocreales > Hypocreaceae > Hypomyces > Hypomyces rosellus. The sequence continues at coordinate 1,829,523 of WWCI01000001.1, forward strand.
ATGCATATTCATATGTTTTCCGGGTCATCCAACGCCAAAAGACATGTATATAGATCAAGATCTCCAACTCCTTTACTATAACCCTTGCAAAAACTCTTGCAACATCATTGGTTTCCTAACAGCATTATTTAAACCTTCATGATACGTCACCCATACTTTGCGCTCCTCCTTTTCTGGCTTGCTCTCCATAGCATCGCCGTTTATGTCCAACAGAGGTTTTACGACAATGACCCGTCCGAAAAAGTCCTTCTTGATGATGACCTCATCCTCAATCTTCAACAGCTTCTTGGTCTCTAGGGGCACGACCTCAGGCGGCTGCTCCTCGCCTAGTTTGTGGCCCGACTTGAAGCGAGATTGCCGGGCGGCGGCCTCGCGCAGGGCAATGGTGCGGGTTAGTTCTTGGTCGAGGACCTGACGCACTGCGTAGCGGGTTGGTGCTTGGGAGCTGAGTAGTGATGAGCCGGTTTCGAAGGTGGAGAGGGCGTCGATGTCGCTGATGTAAATGTTAGCTTGATGCGGTTCTAGAAATCAATAATGAAAAGTATGCAAACTCACGGTTCCATGCGGTAAACGTATTGTGGCCCTCGACTGGAGAGGGTTTCTCCCTCGATTTTGCCCTTTTGCAGGACTATGCCCACCTCGGCGAGCACTTCGGATGCCCTTTTGACCATAGCCCGTTCGGTCTCCTTGCGCACACTCGCCGTTGTGCCCTGGCTGCCGCCGACGACTACGGGCTTGACGTCTGGGGAGACCATGCGCACCAGGTACGGTAGAAACTCCGTGGCCACATCCTCGACGCTGCGGAATAGGCGCGTCATGGTCGGGCTCAGTTGGTTCTGGAGGGCCTGCAGCTGTGTCCGCGTGAGTTTCTCGGCCTCGTGGGCCTGGTAATCGGCACGCGGGCCGGAGAAGGGCATCGGTGGGGCTTGGTCCTCTTCAGCTGCTTCTGCGCCGAATCCACGTCGGTTGCCGAAACCCATGGCGTTGGCAAAGTGTTTTATCGGGGACGCAAACAAATCATGACAAGCGAGCACAGGCTGACTCAGATAAGGGGCAAGCTCCCATTCCTGGCTGGAATATAGTCTCGACTGGCAGGCATCGTGAAAGTAGAGCCAGTCGTATGCCTTGTTGGGTTTGGAGAGATAGTGGTCGTCATTGAACTCCCGGTTGGGATACTCTGCGAAGATTTCCGTCACGATGTAGCTTATCTCTCCGCTTGAGTCGACCATCTGTCGAAGACATTCCATTGCGTACTTCTTCTGATGCTCTCCGAAGCCAAGCTCGGTCTTGGGCTGTTCATGGGCCGTCTTTGATGTGGAGAGATTCAGTGCTTGTTTTGGAAAGCCACCGCCTTCCTGGAAGAGACGGGAGATGATGTCTTTGACGCTTCCTCTTCCAAGGCCTCGGGCGCCGGCCGCACCGCTGGCCATTTCATGGAGAATATTGCGTTCGATCCATTCCCTGGTGAGGCGCTGATTTGCACTCAAATTCGATACCCTGAAGCGACTGGCTACCCACTCGCCCACGACCATGACGCCTCGGAGATCGCCCTGCACAGTACTTTCTTGCCCTCGTTTGGCATCGCTCCCACTGGCCATACCCCATGCTGCCTCGCACAGCTTTCTAGCGGCATCCTTGTCACAGGGAATGCCCTCCTTTTCGAACACAGCCTTCAATCGGCCAACCACAGCATCGAGCATCGGCCTGCCGACGTGGATGATTTCAGCCAGGTTGGATTGTCTGAGTGGTCGCAGGGACGGATGATACACGTCGTTGCATATGAGAATTAGGGGTCTCATGAGGCGAAAGTCGTCTCCCTTTTTCTTTTTTCGACTATTCTCTGAATCCGCAGCCCACGACGAGTTCTTCTGATCTATCAGGACGAGATCAATCAGAGCCTTGACAAACCCACCCTCGCCAGAGGCTCCAGCTCCTGCCGTGACACCATCGACTTCATCAACTATGACACAAGCAGGCTTGGCTACCTTTTGAGCGCCATCGCCGTCCTTGCGGTTGCTAACATTCTTGACACTCTCTGTGCCAAGACTGGTTCGGATCCGGTTCTTTACGACGTCACGGCTACGGTCATCGCTAGCGTTGACCTCGATAACTTCATACCCTGCTTGTTTCGCACAAACGTGGGCCAATGTCGTCTTTCCCAATCCCGGTGGCCCCGTGAGCATCAGGATCTTCCTATGCGGTTTCTCCTCTTCGCCCTCCTGTGACTGCATGCCATGCCGTCTTGCGGGCTTGGACTTGGCCGATCCAGGGAACACCAAGGGATCCCACTTCTTCAGCCATCGCAAAACTAATCGGTTTGTGCCGTCATCTCCGCATAGATCCATGAAGTTCTTGGCGCGGTACTTTTCGGTCCATAGCATTGTTTTCTTATGCTTCTTGCCAGTTAGGTTTGGCGCCTCAACCGATGGCACTGGTGCTTCTGGAATCGTTTCTGGTTGCTGTTCCTGCTGCTTTTGGCGTTTCTCGGCCATCTCGCTTGATGCGGCATTCATAAGATTGTGAATGTCGATGCCATAGTAGTCTCGTTTAGCTCTCCCTTCCTTTGTCTTCGATCTCGCTGCTGCCATGGATTCGTAGGATTGGTTGACGACCTCCTTGCGCTGTTTGATTGTGATTTCGCGGCCGGCGCAAGTTGTTAATTTGTAGGTTGTCTTGGTCATGGAGTTCAACAATGTGCTAGAGAACAATGCATGCGGCTTAGACCACAATGATGTCGAGGCCGACCCAGTGGGTTCTGAGGGGATTGTCTCTTCCTCTCCCTCCTCATCTTCGACGACAGTAGTAGTAATCAATGGTGTCCCCCGGTGGGGGATCTGGATTTGAACACCATCCTGGATTTTGGACGGGGATCCGGGGTCCTCATTGTCCCCTGGAGCCTCAATTCTTCGCCTTTTTGAGGGGGTCTGTACATTTGTCGCAGCATCTTCTGCTTCAGAGTCGGAATCGTCGACGAATGGTCCGGCAGCGCGGGGTTTCGGTTTGGTATGTTGAAGATCGAGAGGTCGAGGGCGCTTGACAGGCGATGCCGGGTCACTGGGGAATGTAATGGGCGAAGAGGCTGATAACATTGTAGTCGCAGTAGAAAATCAGGCGGAGACAAATCACTAAAGAATTGCGCAAAAAAAGGACCAATCCGTCACGGAGATGCAGGTAGTTGATTATGTCTCTATTCCGTATGACGAGGGTCACCAAAAATGTACGACGCGTCTAGAGCTGTGGGAGACGCGTTGAGTGGCCCCACTATTAGAACCATCAATTACTGCCAGCTGTTGCAGGCTGTCAACAGCTGGTCCACCCCACCATCCGGAGTACCTCCGGAAAAATTGCACACCTCGATATTCTGGCTCATGAAGCTCATGGCGATATCGTCAAGTCCCCATTGTCACGGGACGAGTCGTCAAAATGCGGAAACCTTATAGGTTCTACAGTCTCAGTCGCCCGGTACGTAATTTCAATGTCAATTGTCGAGTTGCGACTACATCCTGATCGACTGTTGGTCTGCGACGCTCCTCATCTTGGCACCGCTAACCTGCAAAAAACCTGTACAGAAATTGCGACAATCATGGAACAAGTATAATCTGTATAACCTCTACCGCCAAATTGGAAGGGAGCCTCAGATCAGAGGCACACCGACCTTTTTCCAGCAGAAATGGGCAGCGAAAGCGAAGACACGATCTTACCATGGCGAGCACATTCCCGAGAAGAAATGGGTGCGCCTCTTCTCTCGCCGACTTCTCTCCGCCGTCGATATGCCACCCGAGTACCTGGCGGCCCATGATGGCTCTGAGCAGGCTGCCGGTCGTGGTTCAGGCTTAACGACATCCAATATTACCGCCGAAACCTTTTCCAGAGTCCCCAAGCTCAGCACGCAAGAACGTTCAAGGCGAAGGCCACTTTTCGGCGATGTGAATAAGCTGTTGTCGGATCAGTTCCACAACATGACCCCATACATGCAGATGACCTTTGCGCCTCTGGAGAGAAGGTTAGATACAGCCGTTTTCCGAGCCCTGTTCGCCAGCAGTGTCCGGCAAGCACGCCAATTCGTCATTCACGGAGCAGTCAAGGTCAACGGAAAGAAGGTGTGTTGCTGTTTACTTTTACGCCATGTTTAACCTATTACTTACAATATTCAGATGGTCCATCCTTCATATCAATTGAACCCAGGTGATATGTTTCAAGTTGACATCGACAAGGTCATGTACGGAACGGGAGAACAAAAAGAGGCCCAGGGGAACCAGCGACTGCGCGAGAATCTTGAGGCACGAAAGAAGAAGGCAGAATTGGCGTACCAAAATGCTTTGAAAAAAACTAGCGGAACGGCTACAGCCGCTGAAAGCACCGCAGAGGGAGGCGCAGAAGAAGCTGCCAAGAGCGACGGTGAAAACGTTGAGGCTGAATCTGGAGAGGAGAAGGCCGCAACTGAAAGCACCGAATCCTTGTCTCCGGAAGAGCAATGGAAATTGAACAATGGGGCTATCAAATTCCTTCTCAAGGACGTCAAGAAGATTCTGAAAAACAACCCAAAGGACCTCACAGCAAAGGAAAAGAAGCAGCTTCGTCTGTTCCGAGCTGACGCCAAGCGTTTCCTGTCTCATCCCGAGAATAGTCAAGCTGACGCCCAGGAATTGATTGACGAGTTGCAAACACAAATCAAGAACCACGAGCTTCTGCGCGAGAGCTTTGAGAAGCTCGATTTGACTGCAGAAAAGCCCGAGGCTGAGGCAAGTGAGGTCAAGGCGGAAGAACACAACAGGGAGCGAGAGGTGGAAAAGGGTCTCGAGGGCCTGTCCGAAGGCCAGAAGGAGAAGGCTAGGCAGATTATGGGAGATTCGGACCTGTCTCGAGATGAGATGAGAAAGCTGGCTAGACTTCTCAAATACGATGAGGAGAATCCCATTGACGACTCTAAGCCCTACGCCACTCCCTGGAGGCCACGTCCCTACATGTCGGCATTTGCCTTTATCCCTCGGTACCTTGAGGTCAACCCCAACATTTGCGCCGCTGTCTATCTCCGACATCCGGTTGCAAGAAAGGGCATGGCTGAAGTCCCAACACCGTTCGGCTATTTGACAAACCAATTAACGCACAACTGGTACCTGGAGCGGGGTTGATAGCACCGTATTAAGCTGATGAAGAGAAAAAAAGAAGAAAACCGAGAATCAAAATCAAAATTGTCACGACGGATGTACATACTATGGGCTATGGCATGAAACAGATGAAGTTATGTAGACTCATGTGCACCGTTGAAGCCGAGACTGGCTTCTGCAGGTCTTGGCTTTGTAATATATAAACGTTTTATAAAGTCTCAGAAGTACAGTCAGATGAATGCAGCATCGGGTTGGTGGCTGATTATCCTGGATATCAGCGTCCGAAGTGCCGTGGGGGTCATGGCTGGAGCAATGTCATGTTTAAGGATTTCATTCGTCGATTGGAGAGAGGTGGCTTTCTAAATCGATTTCGACCGCATGATGCAAGAACAGCTGCATTATTGACAGGGTTCTTGATTGCCGAGCGATTTTTCTTGGTATTTATCTATTTGTTTCTCTGTTTATTACTGCGCATGACATGTACTACAAAGGAGAGAGCATGAGAGCGACAGAGAGGTATGTGGCCATCCTATTCTACGGCCGCTTTCAGCTGCTTTTCCAACGAACCAGCGCCAAAACTGAGCACCGGGCCGATGAACCCGGCAGAAGTGGAACATGTATGAATCACATGTCGTCTGGGCATTTTCCCATTAAGGATCTTACTGCTTCCCCAGATTCCAAACGGCGGTGCTGTGAGTGGAGGGAGTCAAGGAGTGGATGCTTTTGGAGAAGCCCGAGAAAATGGCGAAATTTCCAACGGGGCTTAGACCTCTCCTCACACACTCTCTCTCTTTCGCTGTCCCTCGCCCTCCCTCCCTCCTTCACCCTTGATGCATGCATACCGCTGTCGATCACCAAGACTAAAGGAAGAACGGTGTGTTGTGTGTAAAATGCAATCGACGCCAAATACTGCTTAAACAGAATGCATGCTAGGGCTACCTAGATGTGATAATCAAAGCGCTCAAAATCGTCATCTGAACGTCCAGGGCGCTCTAGAGCCTATCTATACCTGTGCAACGTTTTGTAGCCCAGGATTGCATGGATGCCATGGTACAGGTATTACAGTAGATAGATACGGAGTACAACTCCGTAGGCGAATACAAGCATATCCTATCCTACAAGTCAGCTGGAGCTCCATTTGCGAAAGTGCCCGGAACTCGCGGCCAACGGCATGTCGCCACCATTGGTGAGTTTAATAGAATAATAGCGGTTGGGGCGTCTTTCAATGTTCAAATGGCTCTGGTGGTCACAGGCCAGCGGAGGACGAGGACGAGGAGGAATGAAAAGTGCCTAAATGTCGTGCCTAGGTACCTCAATTAGTAAGATCCATGGATGTATTATTGGGGGCCGAATGGTACTCTGAGGCAATTCATATTGGAGAGCGAGAGGAGACGGGAGGAGAGAAGAGGAGATGACATAGAGAAGGAGAGAGGGAGGAGTAGCAGCAGCCTTTACGCTTAGGAAGATGAGGCTAGGTCTGAGTACAAGGAAGGTACGGCCTGCCGCCATCCGGAAACCCCTACCGGAAATGCCTACCGATGGAAATTCAGCAGCTTCAGCACACACAACACGCACACACGCACACACACATCCTATTCTCTCTTTCTCTCACTCACTTACTCACTCACTCACTCACTCACTCACTGCAGTTACTCATACACATCAATTCTCTCTCATCTCACTTTGCGACTCGTCTTAAACTACAATCTCTCATTCTCACACACCCTCACACACACACACACCACCATCATCGTTGACATGCCGCCCTGAGTTGATTTCGTGTCGCCCCGTTAATGCGTCTTGCCTTTCGCGGTTCCAGCCGCAACTGATCCTGCAGCCTACTCGCCCGCATTCGGCCCCACGAATAGCTGAAGCTGGGTTTGGTTTGACTTGACTGTTCTGCCAAAAAAGAAATCAGTGACGCGGTGGTCGTGGGCGCACACGATGAAGAAGCAGCAGCAATAACATCACCAGAAAACAAAAATAAAAAAAGAATAAAAAAAGGAAGGGCATTCGACCGTTGGATTTGTAAGATATTACACGTGTTCCGAGGAACATCCTGTCCTACATACATACAAAGCGGTGTCCAGGGAAATAATCCGGCATCTGAAACCTCTCTCATTGCCTTACTTATTATTATTATTATTATTACTACTACGGATACTTTACCTAGGTATTACCCCCCAATACCGACAGAGCGGTTGCGACATTGAGTGGGAACTCGGGAGCGCATCCGGATTCGCTCGTCTCCCCCTTCTATCGATAATACTTGACCAAACCCGTATTGCTCTCTCTGTACAACTTCACCAATCCCTTATTCATTTACAAGTTATGGAAGACGCCAACGTGCCCGCCACCTCCGCGGCCCAGTCCGCTGCCTCGATTGATCCGTCTTTGTCTACTAAACCCTCGGCGTCGTCTGCATCGGCCTCTTCCAAGAAGAAGACGACTCGTCGTAGGGGCGATCCTGATAATCAAAAGCGAAGATGCATCAGCACCGCCTGTATTGCTTGCCGAAGGCGCAAGTCAAAGTGCGATGGCGCTCTTCCAAGCTGCGCTGCCTGTGCTAGCGTCTACGGCACCGAATGCATCTATAACCCCAACTCTGACCATCGTCGCAAGGGAGTGTATCGAGAAAAGCTGGACAGTATGAAGGCGCAGAGCTCAACTCTGCAAATCATAGTTGAAGCCATCCTAAACGCTTCAGAGGATGAAGTGCCCGATGTCGTGAATAAGATTCGGACATGTGACAGCCTCGACACGGTGGCTCAAGAGTTTCTAAAGCTGCAGAATTCCGAGCCCCAGGACGATGGCCAAGATCAGTCAGACGAAATGGCCATGTCATTCTTGCCCATGGAGGGTGAAAGGGACTTGGCAGGAAAGATGGGCGAGCTTCGAATCGAAAACGGCTGGCTGCGATTTATCGGTGGCACTTCTCACCTGATATATCTGGGCGACCCGCATGATGGTGTGCATCACGACTCCCAGCCAGAACCAGCTTTCTCAACTGAGAATCCAATTACAACATGGACTCGCGTTACCTCGGATCCGCATCTTATTATCCATCTAATGAACATGTATTTCAACTATCATTATCCATACTTTACCACTCTATCCAGGAAGCTATTCTGGCGCGACTTTATGCGCGGTCGGACAGGTCAAAAGCCAGGCACATCTTATTGTTCCTCCCTCCTAGTCAATGCTATGCTGGCTCTAGGCTGTCACTTCACCAATATCCCCGGTGCCTACGGAATAGCGGGCGATAGCAAGACAAAGGGCGACCATTTCTTTGCCGAGGCAAAACGGCTCATAGTTGAGAATGATGAGTATGAAAAGCCTCGCCTTGTAACCGTACAGGCACTGGCACTCATGTCTGTTCGAGAGGCTGGCTGTGCGCGCGAGACCAAGGGATGGGTCTACAGTGGCATGAGTTTCCGAATGGCACTCGATATTGGGCTTAACCTTGAGGTTGAGGGACGGGATAGAGACCACATGACAGAGGAAGAAATCGACGCAAGGCAGATCACTTTCTGGGGATGCTTCTTATTCGATAAGTGTTGGTCCAACTATCTCGGCCGCTTACCGCAGTTGCCCAAAAACTGCTTCAACGTGTCCAAATTTGATGTTTTTCCAGACGAAGATGCTGCGCTGTGGTCCCCCTTTACTGACAAGGGGTTTGATGAGAGCTTGGCTCAACCATCGAGAACACGCGCGGTTGCAATACAGCTCTCCAAGCTATGCGAAATTACTAGTGATTTGCTCCTCTTTTTCTACCACCCTTCTTACATAAAAAAATCTAGCAGCAAGTCGCTTGAGCTGAAGAAGCTGAGTGAGCTTCACCAACGATTGGAGGAGTGGCGCAGAGATCTACCAAAGGAATTCGAACCTAAAGAAGGACAACTGCCCAATGTCATTCTGATGCAGTAAGTAGTGGCCATTCACATTCCAACGAGACAAAGCCCATAATTAATGCCAAATTAGTGCCTTCTTCCATCTCCAATACATACATCTTTTCAGACCATTCCTGAAATATTCTCCCTCTGCGTCTCCCCTTCCATCGCATATCTCGCCACGAAGGATATGTACTGCAAATGCGAGCGCTATATCAAAGCTCATGAGACTCTATAAAAAATCGTGGAATCTACGTCAAATATGCAATATTGCCGTGTACATGCTACATAGTGCCTGTACGATTCACATGCTCAACCTGCCAGAGAAGACAGCAAAACGAGACATCACTCATGGTCTAAAGCATCTCGAGGAGATTGCCGAGGACTGGCTCTGTGCCAGACGGACGCTGAGCATATTGAGCGTCTTGGCTAGGAAGTGGAACTGCGAGCTTCCAGAAGATGCTGCACTTGTCCTAAAGCGCACAGATGAGAAATACGACTATTATAGCACCTCTGAAGTCCCTTCGCCTAAGTCAGTCGCCACTGCTACGTCTCCAGGGACCTCTGAGGATGGCGCCACATCGGGTGCTAGACAAGACTATGGATCACCTGGACAGCAAATTCAGATTTCCAAAAGCCAGCCAGCATTGCAGACGTCTATTGGGCAGCGCATATCCATGAACCCTGCATTGCAAGTGATTCCTGGTACCAACGTGGTTCAGCCCCGACAGGGTGCGGCGGTGGATTCTACTCATATGATATTCAATCAGGGCATTCTCGGGGGATGGACTCAGCCTCCGTCCATGTCAGTAACTGCAGACTCTTCGTCCATCGCCTCAACCAATCGGAGCAATATTACGCCTGAGACTATGGGCCAACCAAGCATGAGAAATGTGTCTCCAGGCCAGGGAGTCAACGTGGACAGCCGAGAATGGATCTTGAGCGACAGTGCGAGACTGCATCAGAATTTTGGGAGCTGGCAGGCAGGGGGCGGAGGTCTCTTCATGTTTGGAGGCAATCGTGACGACGGCGTCAGCAACATGCCGTCGGAGAATCATGATCTAAACGCATTCGAGGCGCTGGCGCAATCATTAATATCCCTTAACCGTGAACAATGGCTACCGCCAGGTTTGGAGTAGAAGACTCCTTTTTGTTTGTTTGGTCCAGTCAAAACAACAAAAACAAAAAAGACATTTTTATTTTTTTGGGGGGTCTTGTCTTGTGTTTGACAAAGGGAAATCAGACGAAGAAGACAAATGTTGGGTTGATATTGGGCGCAGGGGCGTGTATGATGGAATGTGTAACAACGTGGGTTCATGAGATGTGACGTACAGGAAAGCATGGGAAACTGTCATTACCTATCAATTTTTTTCCCTATAAAGGACGTGGTTTATTTTTGTCGATATACCTGTACATAATGAGAAATGCAAAAAAGGCATGCGGCCAGGGTGGTACACGATTTGTGTAAACGGCAATGGAACCGATTTCACAATATTCACAGTACAGAGTACGAGGAGGGGGTGTCAATCATGCAACGTCACGCAGCCGCTGATCGAATTATACACCGGAGAGCCCACCCTGCACAGCCGGTTTGTTGCTGTAGAACGCCACGACGACTATGTCAGTGTACTGTCGCAGCCAAGCAAAAGAAAGCAAGACAGCAAAATGCGCCTCGGATTGGGCATTTTTTTGGGGGTTGTTTCTCCCCTCACGAAAGCATATTTTTTTCGCAATGAATTGCTGGCCGTTTTGGACGTCAACGACGTGGCTGACTTGTGTGACTATCAGCCAATGAGGCCTCGCCACGAGAATGTGGGTTTTTTCTTTTTCGTCTCGTTGGAGCGGTGACCCCATTAATGTTCCGTCATCATCGGCCGTGTGTGTGCGTATACACGTGTGGCAAGCATTATTAGATCATAAAAACGGAGAGTATATGTAAGTCAGAGGGAGTCCAATGTGATGAGCATCGCAGAAGCAAGAGCAAAAGCAACAGCGAAAAAAAAGAACATTCTCAAAAATAGAGAAATTGGATTCTTCAAAAGGCAAAGGAGGAGAGAGACTTCTAAAGTCCGAAGAAGAAGAATAGGAAGAAAAGATCCAATCAGAACCATCCTCCATGCGTCTCATCAATACGCGGAGTCTTGAATTGGAGGAATTTTACGGCGATGATATACCACGATACGCCGTTCTTTCACATACCTGGGGAAGCGAGGAGGCCACCCTCCATGGTTGGCAGAACCCCCATGACTCGGCATTGACAGAAGATGGATACGCCAAGATTCACATGGCGAGGGGCCAGGCGCTCAATGACGGAATTGAATACCTCTGGGTCGACACGGTGTGCATCGACAAATCAAGTCTGGCCGAGGTGTCCGAGGCCATCAACTCCATGTTCTGGTGGTACCGCAACGCCTACGTCTGCTATGCGCACTTAAGCGACGTTGGAGACTCCGAAGACACAATGGTCGACATGACGGAAATGATGTATGAGTTCTCCGACAGTCGATGGTTCAGACGAGGGTGGACATTGCAGGAGCTCCTTGCGCCGGGGAGAGTCGTCTTCTACTCCAAGTTCTGGACCAAGCTGGGGACCAAGCACAGCATGGCCAACGACGTGGCAAGGATCACAGGCATCGATGAGACATATCTTCTCGGAATGGAGCTCAGCCGCGCGAGCGTCGCAAAGAGAATGTCCTGGATGTCCCAGCGGCAAACGACAAAGCCCGAGGACCAGGCCTACTGCATGATGGGTATCTTCGACATCAACATGCCCCTGCTATATGGTGAAGGACGCAAGGCTTTCATGAGACTCCAGGCAGAGATCATGAAGCAATCTGTTGACGAGACACTCTTCTGCTGGTCTTGGGATGAGGCAACACCCTCCGATTGGGTGAACCTGCTCGCTCCTTCGCCATCCAACTTTTCCCACTCTGGCAAATACGAAGAGTCGCCAGGGCTACACTCATCATATTCACTCACTAACCTTGGCATCAATATCAGCCTCGCACTTACAACACTATGGACGCACTACGTCGCGGTGCTCAATGTTCAGGCCCCGGATGGGTCGCCCGTCGGAATCGCTCTGGCAGGATACCCAGAGAAGGGCATCTTCTGGCGCACCAATTTCCCACCGGGTCCAGTCGAACTGCCCCTGAAGGGTTTGGAGTCCACAAACGCAGGAGGTGTGGCGTTCAGGAAGAATGTCTTTGTGCTGTCAAGGATGCCAAAGTCAGCAATGAGCCTGGTACGCCCAGTCTCATGGGAGGCGCCCCCTTTCAAATATGCCATCATGATTGCATTTTCAGACAAGAGTGCGATACAGATCGAGGAGACAGTTCCTCCCGGAATGTTTGACGACAGAACCAGCCTGTTGGCTCTCCAGCAGTCAACCCGCCGCAGGGGCATCCACGGCGCCATCATTCGCTTGAAGGTCTCTTCGAGGATCGAGATGCGATTTTTGTTTGCCATTAACGCCAGTGGGAGACCTTGTTGGTATTTTGTGGACCTCACTCCATCTTCCTCAAGAAGCCTTGATGTAGTCGAGACGACTGGTCAGGAAGAGCTTGAGAGACATCTCGATACCCTGTCCGTACAGCACGCTGTCCGGGGCACACGGTATGTACAAAAAACCGATTATGCAGTCTCGATAGGGAGGGCGCTCAAAATGCCCCACGGTGGCGTATTGCGACTGGTACACATTCGCACTGGGAAATGCGTTGATGTCAATGGCTTAAAAGCTTGAATTTGAAAATTTCTTTTTTTCCTCTTTTGTTTCTTTATCGGAGTCCGCAGGCGGCATTTCGAAACTTGCATCTATGGATTAGCATTGACAACATTTTGGTTCCTTTGTTATTTTCTTTCTTTCTTTCTTTCTTTCTTGGGAATAAGGCATTTGGTATGGTTTAGCATGACGCATATTATGGGTTTCCTTTGTTCTTTTTTCTTTTCTCTTTTAGCATCTATAAGACTGTATAGTAGAATCTTATGACGAACCTCAGATGAATGAAACAACGAGATTGAACCAACAAATACCAATGTCGACTCTATTAGGATCGCTGAATCACTTACTTGTAAAAAAGACTGGCAACACTGGCATGGTAAAATCGAATATTAATCAGCTCTGCATTGCCCATGATTGGAGATTCACCAACAGCACCACCACACTGAATGAGACCGATCAACCAAGCATCGGGCCGAGGGACTCATGGTCGTATCTTTGCAGGCATTTGACGCTGCTGCTTCGGCGCTATTGCTAGTGGCGCGGCCGATGTGCGGTGGATTTCGCCCAACTACCGTCGGGTCTGCTTTACTTGAAAAGACTTGGGGTAATTATGAGGTTGCTGGGGTACGTAATGGGTCCCTCTCGTTCCGATAGTTCGGATGTGTCTGACTCCGATATGCCTGTAAGCCTGTCAGTCAATGCTCGAAACAAGTAGAGTTACGGCGTAGCCATCCATGTACAAGTATGTTGATTGTTGATTCAAACGATTGATTGGCATGGATGGAGCTTAAAGCCATCAGCTCCGTAACGGAACCTCGTACCGGCATTCAGAAGTTGTCTCCTGTTTCAAGGAGCCTCGCCGGATGGACGGAAGACAATCAGTCTCCGAAGCCCCGTTTCTCAAACATGAATCGTGTAGTAGGAATTTAAGAAGGATGCCTGAGCCTGTTCGATGTGTCTGGGTTTGACTGGGCCATTCATGTTGGTGGGTTGTCTAACCTTGGAGAAGAAAGCTTGCAAGTTTGCCTGCATGGTCTTGCCCCAAAGGACCTAGCAGCATCACCCGCTTTGGGCTTAGTTGCATTGCCGCGCAGTGCTCTCTCTACTTTGCTCCAGGGGCCTCGGCAAAGTCAGGTGACTGAGTTTTGGTCAACTTATGTAAGCAACCCTATTTCCGTTCAAAACGGATGAACATTCTTAGGTAGCAGTGCAAAACGGTTCTCTGGATCCCACACAATTTCTTCACTCTTACGGAGCGGACACTCCGCTCTCTGAATACAATTGAGCTTCGTGGTTCATCAAGAATCTCATGAAATTTCGATTTGTCTTCAGAAAGTCTAGAATCATGTAAAAAATGGCCATCAGCGAATGACGTTTCGACTCGTGAGCAGGTGTTATCTTGTTGCTCCATAATGGGATCCGTCATTTGGCAAGGCTCGTGCAAACCATGTTCAATTGAGGGTTTCCAGACCGCCAGGTGAGACAATCCCACGAACAATGAGCCAAACATCTTTTTCTACGTAACCACGTTGTGACGTCTGAGGCTCAATGCAAAATTCAGCTGTTCGGAGATGCAGTTCCCCGTTGAGACAAATTGTTACGATACATGAACTACAGAATGCCGACTCTAAGGGATGCGACATGGTTTAGGAGGAAAAGAATCAGGGTTATTCGCAAACGTCTCCTCGCATTGCGATATCCCGATCCCGACATCCCGCAATCATGGTCGACGCGATGCGAGGCAGTCTTATCAGGCTAAATCAAAGTCGCAGATTCTCATGCAGGGACTTGAGCGGCGTCAAAATCGAATTTCTACAAAGAAAAGATAAAGATCAAAAAAGATGTCGACTTTTGTTGTTACCATTACCTATTCTGTGAATGGGGCGATAGGGCTTATTACCGCTTTCCGCTGTCTCGGCCGTCCCTTGAAGTTAGCTCTTCCGCAGGGTCCTAGGCAAGCCAGGAACTTGACCAATGTCCACGCCGTTGATTGGAGAGTGACATCGGGAGCGGCATATGCTGCTGTGGAGAGCCTTGGCTACGCCAAGTACGGGGTATGCCGACATGAGCTCCAATCTTGTTTTCAAGCACCATGCTTTTTGCGATCTGAATCACCAGTTATTCAGCGCAACCTATCATGCTCTGGATAATGCATCTTGATTGGTTACACCGTCTTACCAGCCTCACTTATTGTCCCAGCGAATGAATCTGCGGGATTGCCGAGTCGTTTATCTGGCTGGCTCGGGGGATATAGTTGATTTGGCGGGCAAGCGCCGGTCGATCTGTAGATCCTTTAGATGGTACTCGTTGGCCTTCTGAAATGGGAGCCTCTTCCGCACGCTAGATTCAGGAACTTTGTTGTCAGACCAGCGATTTTGCGTCATACCAAACATGCACAGTCACAAGGCGCAACGGCAGAGCCTGAAGCGAACACTTATTATTCCTGTGTCAGGAATCGGCAGTGTTCCTCCGCGATGTGCGCGATTTGGCACTATCTTTCGCTTGTCTCGCTGGCAGCTGCAAAGATCACGCACCGCTTGGTCTGACATCCTTTAGTCACCTACCGTATTCGTCGAAAGCTCCATCCAATGATAGCATCAACTCCACACTTTTGAATCGCTTGGAAACACGGTCCTCGCTGTCTGAGCGCTGATCTCAATGTTCGATATCATGTTAAATAGAGGGCATCTCGACTTGTGTCATTTAGTGTGGGCTAGAAAACTCATCTCTAAACACACAAGAGTCAATAAACCTCACGACTAACTACTCAGACCTTTCTTTCACAATGGCTTCTCTCCGCTACGCCGCGCCTCTCTTGGCTCTCTTGGCCGCAACTGTTTCAGCCGACGTCAAGGCTTGCCCTGCTGACGTTCCTCTATCATGCCACAACACCACTACCGTTCAAGACACTTGCTGCTTCATCCCTTCCGGACAGCTGCTTCAGACGCAGTTCTGGGACACCAACCCCCCTACTGGACCTTCCGGTAAGCATATCCAAGGGGATTCGGACTTTGCTGCTGTTTCAAGTGGTAAATCTGTGGCTAACTATGGACTAATAGACTCTTGGACCATCCATGGTCTCTGGCCTGACAACTGTGATGGCTCTTACCCCAAGACCTGTGATACCAGCAGAGCTTACACCAACATCACCGATATTATGTCATCTGGTGGTGCTGATGATACCCTGCAGTACATGCAGAAGTACTGGAAGGACTACCAAGGAAACGATGAGTCTTTCTGGGACCACGAGTGGGCCAAGCATGGCACCTGTATCAGCACCCTTTCTCCCAAGTGCTACGACAACTACCAGCAGACTGAGGAGGCCGTCGACTTCTTCTCCAAGACTGTCGAGCTATTCAAAACCCTGCCTACATATAAGTGGCTTGCCGACGCCGGCATTACCCCTGATAAGTCCAAGAGCTACGCTACCAAGGATATCCAAGCTATCCTGTCGAAGCAGCACGGCGCGCCTGTCACCTTGGGCTGCAAGGGCAAGACTTTCAATGAAGTCTGGTACCACTTCAACGTCAAGGGCTCTCTCCAGGATGGAAAGTTTGTCTCCGCTCAGCCAGATGGCGCTAAGAGCACTTGCCCAGACAAGGTCTACTATGACCCCAAGCAGAGTGGTAGTAAATAATGGAGAGGTAGCATGAGTGGGAGCCTCGAGAAGCAGCAGTGCATCCCTCCAATTTTTTGTTTTCTTTTTGTATATAAATATTTAACTGCATGATGGCGGTGTTTTTTGTGTTGTATGGGTATATCATGAATGGTTGGGTTCTGTAAATAGGCATATGTGATGGACATAGTTCTGCTCCATGTCAGAAAAATTGAATGTTTTTCTTTCCTGAATCGTTATGAGATCAAAACGGTGAATTCATGGACGTTCATTACGTTATCTAAAATGGGTTAGACCGATTACAGAGCGGCTCGGAACTACGAGTCTAAACTGCGGCCTTGCTAAAAGCGGCAAGCAGTTTGCATGTAATATATTTGACCAATCACGAGAACACCATGTCTCGGAGCCAATCGGGCAGGTACGCGCAGTGGTTCCAACTGCATGGCTCGATTTTTTTTTCAGTGTCACACAACGCCTCCTTCCAATGCTGGTTGCCTGGCATGAACCGCTTTCTTCTCCGCATTGATCTTCTTCCTCTACCTCCACCTCCACAGTGGCCATCCAAAATAGATGCAACCGACAATTGCTAACACAATAATTATTTTGTCTGTCGGCAGATAACGCGGGTGTTATTTGTCTCCCTTCTACTTCTCTTTGCCTCCCCCAGAGAAGAAAAGAAGAAGAAAAAAACACTGGCAGCACTGCTTCAAACAAAGATGGTTGGGGCAACGAGACAAAAAAAAAACCATGGCGCCACAAAGCATGGCAAACCCTTGAAAGTCGCATGGCCCCCATGCATGTCTTCCCTAAACGCCAGGGTCGACTTGGCCTATTGAGGAAGCCCGCTCCGAGTAATACTCCTGATTCCAGGTTGGACGACATGGTTCTTGACAGAAGCATCCATTACACGAGCAAGCTAGAGAAGACTGGTCACATAGCAGTCTGAGCAGAGGCGCCGAGATGCCAACCAGCCAACCCCGCATAGTTCATCGTTGATGAAAACTGGGGGCGAGTCCTTCTTTTGCCCTTCAAGGTGCTGTGTGTGCCTCCAAGGCTCTGACTAACGGTAATAACTCGTCAATACGGGTGGCGTTCTGGAAGACCTTGCTTTGGCTTTGCGTGCCTGTGGCCTGCTGCTGGTCTACCTTACCTAGTACGTACTCTGTATTGCTACCACCACTAACAACCATAACCTTACCAGCCAAGGTTGTCCGTCGGAATTTCACTTCCTCTCGGAAATATCAAGGATATTATTAATCGTCAGCGAACCATGGGAATTGGGTGTTTCGTCTATCTGACTTATAGTGTCGGCGAATCGAAGCCTTTCCAACTTCTCTTTGACTCGATCCCGCCACATGATCTGGGGGGCGTGGTGTTTGATGATGGCGCTGCCTGGAACCTCAGCTCCCTTTGTCTCGGCGTTGAGAACCGTGTGCGTGCAAGCGCATCATACCGAGTAACAAGATGCTACGATTCCATCTCCGGAATTCTTACCGTCCGTCACTTACCTTACAGTACCTAATAGTCTACTCGTTCTCGAAACGACGCGCCAATTGCAGTTGCATTTCTGCACCCCAGCATCTCCACCCTCATCTCCACCTCCACAACCCAGGCAAGGACCACATCCTCCATGACCAGTGACAACCATCTCTTCCCTCCACACACACAATATCCACGGCCGTTGCCATGCCTGCCCACCGCCCTAGCGAGGGCACCTCACCCTCACATGGTCTTGTGGAGGCTCTCCGAGGTCAAAATAGATAGACAGCAGACTCCAGGAACCCGCCATATATTAGTGCAACATGGGGCTCTCACCATCTTTTCATTGAACCCCCCCGTCTTTCTCATATCCCTCTTTCGCTCCGTGTGCTGTACTTTATTCCGGAAGCTGCCTGTCAGCATCTGCACCTTGCAAATGTGCTGTTAATCATCTTTCCCAATCCTCTTCGCCGACAACCTTGATAGTGACCCTCGGTAGTTGTTCTCCGGAGGACGAGCGCCAACGGACCTGTTTTTTTCTTCTCTTGGATGATATCAATTCACCACTCACCTCGCTCTTTAAAGTCGCTCAGTCCAACCGAATGCACGATAAGGATCTCAGTAATCACTAAGGGGCCTAGCTCTTGACGTGCTCACGACGTGCTCACGACGTATCCACAATCCGGGGAACTTTGGTAAGTCATACTCGCCTCGAGCTCAACGTGCCAAAGGGCATCGCGAAAAAACTCAGCAGCGAGAGTCATATGAGCCTATCAATTCGGAAACCACAGTATTGGGTTCTCTAGAGCTGCTGCTCGCCTTGATTCGACACTCTCTGGCCTTTCTCAATTTGCCATTCAATGCTGTAGTCTCCTCAGCTCATATCTGCAGTGTGCTACGGATTTGAACTCTGACCGGCAAGATGTTGTCCAACCCACTTCGTCGCTATTCTCAATACTCTAATCTTCCGCCGGCTCCTTTTGAGACAAATCACCATTTATCTCAGGGACACTTACACACAATCAACGTTGACCCATTTAATCACAACACCGCCTACCCACTTCAGCATCTTCAACAACCCGCCGACATCCCGAACCCTCGTTTATTAAGGTCCACTCCGCAGCCAAAACAGAGACAAGACTCACTTGGTTCAAGCCGGAAATCCGTGGGAGGCCCCCCTGGGCCAGTCAGAAGAAGAATCAGCAGGGCTTGTGATCAGTGCAATCAGTTACGGACCAAGTGTGACGGCTTGCATCCTTGCGCTCATTGTATCGGTATGAGTCTCCTTCATTGTTTCCCATCAAACTTACTAACCGATCACAGAATTTGGGCTTGGTTGTGAATATATACGAGAGAGGAAGAAGCGCGGAAAGGCATCGCGAAAAGACATTGCGGCCCAACAAGCGGCGGCGGCGGCAGTGCATAATGGACAGGGACAAGATCACCAAGGCAAGCAACGACAGAACGAGTCATCACCCGGGAGTAAGGACTTGCATCAGGCATCACCGAACACGGCTCATCACTTGGACGACTCTGTAAATGCCTTTGCCGATGCAGCAATGCAGCCACAGCATCAACAAGGAATGGGGACATTGGACAATCTGGAAGATGCCCACAGTCAGACTCACATTGGAGTTGACCCTGCTCTGAGCAGATCACAGCTGGAATCTTCTTCTACAATCGGCCTGGAGAACTATGGGGAGGTTCCTCGTGCCTACGCCAGCCCGGGCATTAGTGGCCATGTAATGTATGGTTCTGCTCATTCGAACATTCCAGCATACTCAGCCTTACCGTACACAACCCAAGCTCCGAGCCCAGGAACATTCAACGGCGATGGCAATTTTCGACTAAGCAGCGGCAATATTCACGAATACCCAATGGCAAATGGGAGCTCTCCTTCGTGGGGGGTTTCGATGCCTTCACCTGCTGCCCAGTTTCCAATCAATCTTTCCCAACCAAACTTCAAGCATATCGATTTACGATACCCCGTCTTGGAGCCTCTTCTCCCCCACCTTAGTGCGATCTTGCCCGTCTCCCTAGCTTGCGACCTCATCGACCTCTATTTCTCCTCCTCCTCTTCGGCGCAAATGCACCCCATGTCTCCATACGTTTTGGGATTTGTCTTCCGGAAGCGTGCTTTTTTGCATCCAACAAATCCACGGCGCTGTCAGCCTGCCTTATTGGCAAGCATATTATGGGTGGCTGCTCAGACAAGCGAAGCATCCTTCTTGACCAGCTTGCCTTCTGCACGAAGCAAAGTCTGCCAGAAGCTCCTTGAGCTTACAGTTGGTCTTCTTCAGCCACTTATACACGCATCATCCAATCACTCGTCACCAAAGACCAGCCCCATAGTAGGTGGGGCTGCATTGGGAGGCCTTGGTGTGGCATTACCTGGATCCATGAGCTTGGATAGTCTCACCGGCGAGACAGGAGCCTTTGGTGCCACTGGCAGCATTGACGATGTGATTACTTACGTTCATCTCGCAACAGTGATTTCAGCTAGCGAGTATAAGGGGGCGAGCTTGAGGTGGTGGGGTGCCGCTTGGTCTCTTGCAAGGGAACTGAAACTTGGCCGAGAGCTTCCGTCCAACAGCTCATCGAGAACGCACGACGATACTGACGCCGCGAACGAAGAACTTGACGAACATGATATGAGCCGAAACAATCCAAATTTTGCGCCCGAAGAGGAACGGGAGGAACGACGTAGAGTGTGGTGGCTCGTCTACATCGTAGACAGGCATCTAGCTCTATGCTATAACCGACCCCTATTTCTACTCGATAGCGAATGCGACGATCTCTACCACCCAATGGATGATAGCAAGTGGCAGAGCGGGCATTTTCGATGTCAGGCAGTCGATGATAATGTCGAGCCTCTAATGGCCGACGAGTTTGGTATTGAGGGCACACGTATTCGAGGACCTTACTTTGAGTGCCGTGGGCATAGCATTTTCGGATATTTCCTGCCGCTGATGACAATATTGGGCGAGATTGTTGATGTCCATCATTCCAAGAGTCACCCACGGTTTGGTGTTGGCTTTCGCCCAGCGCGAGATTGGGATGACCAGGTTGCAGAAATTTCTCGGCACCTTGAAGCATATGAAGAGAGCTTAAAAAGATTTGAACATAAATACGCGTCCAAGTTCACCAAGGACAAGGAACAGCAAAACCACGACAACGAGGGAAATGCAGCTGCTTCGGACATGGATATGCAATCTCCACATTCCGTGCGAACGAATGGGTCGAATCGCATGACAGAGAATGAGATACAAGCTAGCATTGTCGTCGCATACAGCACCCACGTTATGCATGTTTTACACATTCTGTTGGAGGACAAGTGGGATCCAATCAGCCTACTTGATGACCATGATCTCTGGATCTCGTCTCAAGGTTTCGTCACAGCAACGAGTCATGCTGTGTCGGCAGCTGAGGCGATCAACCAGATTCTGGAGTTTGACCCAGGCCTAGAATTCATGCCATTTTTCTATGGCGTATACTTGTTACAGGGCTCGTTTCTCCTCCTCTTAATAGCTGACAAGCTGCAAGCTGAGGCATCGCCTAGTGTCATCAAGGCGTGCGAAACTATTGTGCGAGCACATGAAGCATGTGTTGTAACTCTTAGCACAGAGTATCAAGTAAGTTTTTTTGCTCGCTCCTTTCCTCTTCGTTCCTTGTTTCCGATCCTCTGTCTCTCTTTGGTGTCAAACGTAGACTAATATTTGGGACAGCGTAATTTTAGCAAGGTTATGAGGAGCGCTCTTGCCCTAATCCGAGGGCGTGTTCCCGAAGATCTTGGCGAACAGCAACAACGACGTCGCGAGCTTCTTGGATTGTATCGATGGACTGGTAATGGGACCGGACTGGCGCTTTGACGAAAATTTAGCAACAAAAAGCCTGTAGGAAAGGGGGAGAATGCTTAAATACCCTGGTGATTTATGAAGGTGGTATTAGCCACCGTGTATTCGAAATGTCTGGAGATGGGCGCAATCTGGAACAGGGTGTAACAACACAAAGGACCGGCATAGCGTGGTTCATAATTCCAGCGTTGTTTTCGATTTGTAGGAGATGTATATTCCCAGGAGTTGCTTTGGACGCTTAATGATGGAATTGCGCCTAGGAAGGCCATTGGCGTTGGATGATTCTTATAAGAGGTCATGCATGAAGATACCTTATGGGTAATGTCAGGGCAAGGGAGGAATTTATTTGGATGTTTTTGTTTGGGTGTATATACTTAGTGACTGAAAATTCTGTTTGACCTTGTTAACTGCTTTCCGATACTTTAGAAGGTTGCTTGAATTGTGTGTTTTTACGAGGTTGTTGTATTTCGTTGGTGTGTGGTTGATCGCTATCCATCGCTTAGGTAAGGCGGGAAGAGATATCATATCAGCCCCTGAAGACATCAGAAACCAACGAGGATGCTGCATTTTCAACTTTGACTTTAACATATCCGAAAAGATGCTTCGAGCAACTGGAAATGCAGATTCATGCGATTACGAATGCTGACCGCTTGTCTGCCTAGGGCGGCTTCATCCCAAGTTGACTCGCTTGCCCGCAGCAATGCCTCCGACACGTGAGCCCCCCAAACATACCATTTCCTGCGTCCTCTACGCTCCAGGACCAGAGAGGCATTTCTCTTGAGGGCACGATTCACTGTCCCTTTGCTGTCGTCAGCTCATATTTTGCTCCGACCCGCTCTTCGCTTATCAAGAGCAGCATCTCATCTTTGCAAACCCCCTCCTCTTCTGCTTCCACCACCAAAACGCACACTGAATCACCCACTTCAGCCCTCCCACCCCCCCTGACGATATCAGAAGAGAAATTGCTGCAGATGATGTATTAAGGGTCTAGACGGCTTGGGTCTGACCTTTATTTGGCTTTCAGGTAAGATTATTGGAATGTTGGGTTTGACTCCCATCAACTGCACATGCTGCAGTTGCACACTGCAAATACGATCTCCCCCACCGATAATGGTTTGGATGTTTGATCATATTCGTTTACTCCCCAGATCTCATACACCCTTTCTATATAAGTATTGCCCGTGTTCCGTGTTGTTGGTTGCTGGTTGTTTCTCCTATTCTCGCAAAGACAGAGCTTGATACTTGGAGCACAAAGACCTTGTCTGATACCAACTGACAGCAAGACTAAAACTACTTGGTTCTCTATTTCTTTCAAATAACTTTTTTAAATCTATCTTTACTCAAACTGATATATATTTTGAAGAGAGAAAAATTAGAACGTTTTGTCACCAAACCCCCCGTTTTCCGACCACAATGTCTTCCACTACCTATGGTCAGGGGAGTGGCTCGCATCAACCGCCATCGCCGCCACCTACGAGTAGGCTGAACAAGAGAAGACGTGTTTCTCCTCAGGATATGGGCGATATTAATGCCATGTCGCTGGTTGAGCCGCTCAATACAACTAGTATCGGGGGGTCTTACGGAGAGACGAGTGGGGGTGTGCAGCAGCAACAGCAGGCACCCACGGCCACGATGACTTCATCCTCGCCATTTCACCAACAACGGATCGTTCCCACAAATACCTATTCATCCGACATGACCAGACCTCACACTCAACCTTCCAAGCTCAGTGTCGGGGGTTACCCACTTGAAACGGCCCGCCTAGGCATACCTGTCGGCCTCGTCGCCGCAGAGTATCATCGCCGGCAAATCGCCATCGCCCACGAGCTAGTTCACCAAGCAACGAATCCCCCAGTCCTACCCCCTACCCAAGTCGAAGACCTCCCGCCAAAGCCCTATCTCAAAGACTTCCACAAGATTCCCGACAACATATCGGACCGGCAGCGCAAGAGGATCGAGGCAGCCAACAACGAAATCGCAGCGGACCACCAGCGTGTGGAGCGGGAGAGGAACAACCAGGCGGCCAAGAAGAGCCGACAGACGCGCATGGAGGCACTGTACAACACCCGCCAGATGCTCAACGAGAAATCCGCAGAGTGCGCCTGGTTCCGGATGAAGGTTCTCGCGCTCGGCGGGTCGGTGGACGAGTGGACCATGGTGCCCGCCCCGGTCAAGGACAAGATGATCAAGGAGATTGACCAGCGGGTCAAGCTGGTGGATTCCCAGAACGCGGAGATTAAGAAGAAGGAGGATGCGAAGAAGAGGGCCGAAAGGGTCAAGAGGCGAGCGGAGATGGAGGAGGCGATGCACGGACGGCGGCAGGGCGAGGAGGACGAGGCTGTTACGGAGGAGTTGGCCGTACAGGTGAAGATGGAGCAGCACATTGGGTGGGTTTTAGAGGAGAATAGGGATGCTGAGTAAACTTATCGGGCGGCGGTGCTTTCTTTCTTTTTCTTTTTCTTTTCTCTTCTTTTCTCTTTCTTTCATGAGGCGTTGTTTTTGTGCTTTTGGTTTGGGGAAGGATAGTAGAGATTTTTGGGGTTTAAAAGACAATGATCTGGATGTTTTGTTTTGGCTCGGGGAAAGGGATAGTTTGGGGGGGCGAATCAGCATAGAAGATTCTTTGGGAGTTGGTTCGGTTCAAAGGCTGGCTTCAGAGTAAGTAACTTAGATGGGGATAGACGGATCTTTTAGAGGAGTCTGATGACAATGGTTTGATATTTCAATAAGCTTGATCCTCTTCTTCTACTTCTTCGTCATTATTCATTTGCCTGCTTTCTATTATGTCTCTATCCCCATCTCTATATCTATCGTCTATTGTGAACAAGCCTCCCCTTGACCCATACACTCTTCGTATTCCGGTCATCCCCGTTGAACAGCCACTTGGCCAACCGATCCTCCCACGTCTCCCATCCAAAAATGTCGACAAAGCCATCGTCTTCCTCCAGGGTGTCGGAAACTCCCATGGGCCCAACCTCGTACAGCCCTACGAGCTGTGCGTCCCATTCCATGCCGACGTCGAAGCCCCCAATCTTGTCCTCCAGTCCGACAACCTGAGCTCCTCCCCTCGTCGCGAGATACAGCACCTCCTCGACGGTCAACTTGTTCTTCTCCTTTTCTTCGTCGGCGGCGCAGCCCATGGCCACGCATCTGCTCACCAGGGCAGCCTGTCTCGCGGCGTCGAGGATCGAGGGGCTATACCCGCCGCTCATGTCCGTCCCCAGGCCGACATCGACGCCCTTGTCCCACAGCCACTTGACCCTCGCCGTGCCGCTCGTGAGCGAGCTGTTGCTACAGGGGCAGTGCGACACCTTGGATTTCCGCAGGGCAATCAGGTCCGCCTCTGACTCAGAGAGGTGCACAGCGTGCGCCAGGATGGTCCTCGGGGTGAGCAGGCCGTGATCGTCGTACACGCCGGTGTAGCTCGACGACTCCGGGAACTTGCTCGCCACGAGCGCAATCTCCCCCTCGTTCTCGGATATGTGCGTCTGGATGGGCAGACCGGTCTCTTTGTGGATCTGGGCGAGGTCCTTCATGGCCTGCGGGGTGCACGACGGGGCGAACCTGGGCGTCAAGATGGGCGATACGATATCATACCCTGGATCAATAGCCTTGATGTGCGCAATCGTATCCAGCGTCGCCCTGCGTCCCTCCTCGGCTGATTCGTCGCGATAGTAGTCCGGATTTATATCCCCGTCGTCCATGCACACCCGCCCTACAAACGCGCGCTGGCCCATGGTCAGACACAAATCGGCGAGGAGGTTGGTGGCGGCCACGTCAATGGTCGCATAGTACGCCGCCGTGGTGGTGCCGTGGGAGAGGGTCCTCCGGATGCACGTCGAGTAGATCCTCCGAGCCTTGGTCAGGTCCTTGAGGCTGGCCTCGAGGGGGAATGTGTACTTGTTGAGCCAGTCCAGGAGGGTGGATTTGCCAAAGATGCCGGCGTTGGCATACTGAGGAGCGTGAATATGAGTATCTAGCATTCACCTTGTTAGCAAATAGAGATCGTGACTCATAACATACTTGATTGACTCACCTATAAAGCCAGGAAAGAAGAATTGTCCAGACTTGGCTTCTCGAATATCCACCTCATTCAGGTTCCATCCAAGCTTTTGTAGCAACTGTGTTTGTGCCTCCTTGATATCCTCTGCATCCTTTATGAATTTGGCAATCTTGCCAAAAGAGTCCACTCCAAGTGCAGCATTGTGAATGAATTCCAGTTCTTGGCGTGATTTGCTATGCACAAATGTGCCCAGCAGGATTAACTTCCTTTGCGGTGACATGATTTTTGTATTCCAGAGATAAGAGTATTACCCGAGTAGGTAGGTGTAGGGTATGTAGGGTAGGTTATGTATGCAGGGTATGTCCTTGAGGGGGGGCGGGCGGGAGAAAGATTAGAGAACA
This sequence comes from Hypomyces rosellus, assembly GCA_011799845.1. NCBI lineage: Eukaryota > Fungi > Ascomycota > Sordariomycetes > Hypocreales > Hypocreaceae > Hypomyces > Hypomyces rosellus. The sequence continues at coordinate 1,855,595 of WWCI01000001.1, forward strand.
GGCAGGAACTAGTGGACATGTCAAAGAATGGCAGGACCAACCATGGTATTTATTTAGTAAAGAAGGGACAACACACGACTCGTCGTTGCACAACCGAAAGCAGATAATCCGATAAGAAGATACTTATATCGCACTCCTAAAGCATTTGCTATTACTGCATACAACAGCCAAAAAGGGGTTCGCTTCCTGACACAAGAGTCTCGGGATGGAGATGGATGGGGGGTGCCACCACCCACACCAACTTTTGGCAAAGATTCTTTCATGTAAGAAACTGTGAGACCCGACACTGGCCATGACTGGGCAGAACCGGTCCTCGCCGCCAACCGTTGCCTCTTGCGGATGGTTCCACGTTCCATTTATCTCTATCGTATCCTATCAAAGTTCCATTTTTGGCTGGTCGACTAATAATAATAATCGATACCGCCATCCTTTGAGAAATTACTAATATCATGACACGACAGCCACAGTAACGGCAACGGTGACAGACCGCCCTTCAACCTCCTCCTATTATACAGGCAATCCAGAGTCACGCTGAATGATACCTCCACCGCTATGATACATATACGGATTCTAATGTTTAAAACAAGTAAGCCGTGTTTCATAAGCTCATATATAGTAATACAAAAACATACACCGCATATACTGTTGTTTATGATATCATACTGTATGGAGTACTGCACTTAACATTACATCTAATTGCTTGTTTGTTTGTTTGCATTATACGTCTACTCTCTATTGTCGTGCCGAGATAAAATAAAATAAAAACAAGTTCAAGGTCGACCATGTCTCTCTAGCCTTGGCCATTTTCTAATACACGCAATTCGCTCCAGTTCCCATTTATCCCCTAGGTAGTCATCACATCTTGAATCAACATCAATATCACCGCCAACATCACCACAGCCACCGCCATCGCTCACGCAGCCAGGCCAGCGCCTTCGTGGTCCGCACTAGCACCACTCTCACTCTTGCTCTCGGCCGAGTCTTCCTCCTCCTGCGCATACTTGTCCCAGTTGGCTAGAATCGCACCAATCTTGGGCGAGTTGGTCAACCTGTAGACATCCTCAAAGTACTCCTTGGTGAGCGCAAAAGGCTTGGCCGTCACGTTTGGAATATACTTTCCAACCAATTTGGCTGGATCAATCGTCGTCTTGTTAATCTTCTTGAGCAAGAAGGATCGGAAAGGCTTGACACCTGACCGCAAGAAGGTAGAGTGGAATGGCACATCAATGCCTCGAAGAGGAATTGTCGCATACCCACGCTGCAGTTCCAGTGGCTGTGGCTTCTTCTCTGTCTCTGCAGAACACTGGCGAATCACTTCGCGCAACACACCTTTGGCTTGCTCAATGTTGCTTCGCATAGCTTCCACATCCACTCCCTGCACCTTCAGAATGTTGGTCACTCCACTCAAAGTATCGAGCGCACGCAAGTCACCAGCGCACACATACTGCTGGTTGGCAATGTTGTAGTTGACAATTTCGAGTAGCCAGCCAGTCTCTTCCGAGATGCTGTTAACCACAAACTGAAGTGCCTCCTCATTGAATGTCTTGGAGATTCGGCTCGGGTTCACAGCGCACATGGAATAGTTGGATCGACCATGGGCATCTCGTTCCACAGCCACCTGCATCGTCAAGCCACGGTAGAACACAACAGAGACCAAACTTTCAATAGGCATGACGTCGGCCAACGCAGCCAGTGCAGAGTATTCGCCAAGGGAATGTCCTGCAAAGGTGCTGTCTCTGGGCACGAGCCCCTTGGACTTCATGTCTTCAAAGCTTGCCTTCTCCATCAAAGTCAAGGCTGGTTGCGTAAACTGTGTCGCTGAAAGCAGACCAGTCGGTGACGTGTAAGTATAAGATGTAGTGGTTTCGCTGATGTCCTTGAAGATCCTCTCCGACTTGATGGAGCCATCCACGGCTACTGTCTCGAAAGTCATTGCCATGTAGTTCTGGCGAATGGCCTTTCCTCGAGGTCCACCGAAATGGACAGTGAGTTCTTTAGGATTGTTTCTGACGATGTTGGTAATGGAGAAGCCTAGATTTAGTTAGTACCTTGCTGCAATGTTGGCCATATCTATGCATATTAAACTTACCGTAGTTGTCAAGCAAGTACTTGTCGGCACGGTCCCATACGTCCTTGGCGACAGGGCTGTTGTCATACAGGTCCATACCCATACCTTGCTCTTGAGATCCTTGACCAGTGAACACATAAGCTGTGACGGGCTGCTCGACCTCAGCCTCACCCAACAATACCTTCTCATCATTCTCAATATTGATGGCCTCAAGTTTGATAATCTTTCGGCCGGCAACCATACCGACATGTTGTAACTTGACCTGGATGGCATCGTTGGGCAGAACCATGCCCACAAGCGAGGCATGGAAGCTGCGTACGCGACCAATATTGTTCTCAGCAGCCCAAGTTTCAATCAGACTGCGGACGGCAGCACTGGTATACATGCCATGAGTGATGGTACCAGGAAGATTCGCATACGTGGAAAAGACTCGAGACACGTGAATAGGGTTATAATCTCCCGAAACACGCGCATACGTCTCATTGGAGGCAGGGGCTCGAAGCTGCAGAGGAGCCTTGCCGCTGAGAGGAATTGCATTCTCAAAGTTGATTGGCTGATCAAGCAGGGAGCCGTTTCGTTCTAAGAAGTCAATGACGGGGTTGCCATGCGACTCGAACGCTTCGTACTCAACACTAGCGACCTGGATCACCTCCTTCGTAGGCAATTCAAGGAGCACCTCTCCTTGTGTCTGCACGCTGCTGAAAACGGTCTTGTTCTTGAACCGAACCAGACTCTGCAGTCTGAATGTGAGGGTCTGGCCTAAGAGATCAATGTCGTTAGAAGCGTCGTCGAGGGTAAACCACTGCTTGGATCGCAGAATTGCTACATCCTTGGTCGTTGCAAGATGAACCTGAACGGGGGTTTCCATCTTGCGTTGGAACGTGTTTTCATAATCGGTGTAGGCTCCTCTATACAAGAACTGAGAAGTGACCTCCATGACAGGCTTGCCATCTCGTGCAATCGTACCACAGACCTCGACCATCTTGCCAGAATCCTGGTTAATGACTGCATTGATCTGTGCAGTGGTGGAAACCTCATCACCCTTCTTCAGAGGCGCAGCGCCAGGAATCATGCGAAATCCATTGGATAGATGCACAAGCTTTAGGAGATCGCCATCAATTGTGCGAGGGAAGATTGGCTTCGTGATAGCCTTCCATCCAAGAACAATGGCAAAGTCCATGGGCGCATACACAGTCTTGCCGGGTCGGTCAACAAAGGCCTCGCCAGTGTTTCCAACAGCATGGACAAAATCGTTTATAGCCTCGGAGGTAATGGTAGTGCTACCTCCATCAAACTTGCTGGTAACAAGAGCATCCAAGTCAAGGGGTTCATCACCAAACCATGCCTTCCAGTAGAATTCCTTGATGCGATCATTGCGGCCCTCCATGACCTCGTGAATTGGCGCATATCCGGCGTCAGGCTGGTAAGTGAACTTGAGAGGCAGAGCAACGGACTGTCCCAAAGCAGTAGTATCCTTGATCATGTTGACAAGTATTTCATTCTTGCTGCTGAGCTTGACTTCAATCACATCAACGTACTGGTTGTGTCTTGGCTGCTCCTTGACTACAATAACTGTCTTTGCAGGCTCATTTGGGTATTGGATCTCAACAAAGAGACCTCGAGTTGGGGCAAAGATACGTCGAATAGGATTAGTCTGGAACTTTTGACCTTGGACCACAACATCTGACATGAGAAGGGCGTGTCTCCAGTTGCGGTTTGGTCCGGCAAGCAGGGCAAGCCAAGCGTCAACAGCAGGCAAGGCACTGGTTGGCGAGGAAGCGAGGCGGTATGTATTCTTTTGAGCGTCGTAGCTTACAGTCAGGCCTTCGACGTCGATAGGAATCTCAGATTCCACAAGCTTGCCTCCAAAAGATTCAATGGTTGGAATGGCACCCTCGTTGCCACTGTAATAGTCCTTTGTCAACGATGCAATGTGAGAGTTGTGAATGTTGTCAAGGATATCCTTAATAGGCTCATCAAGAACAGTAGAGAACTTGACTGCGGTAGGACCCTGAAGAATACAAGTACGGCCAACGTCTTGACCGATGACAGCATCAAGATCTTCAGATTGCCAGAGGGAGTCCTTCTTGAAGAAGAACTCGAAATTCTCATCGAGGGCAGGGATGAAAGTGACAGGTTTTTGACCTGGGCGCATGCAAAGGAGCAAGAAATGCTGAACATCTTGGGCATTGATGATTTGATGTTCGGCCTCGGGGTAGCTGGCAAGGACGCGGTCAACAGTGCCAAAAGGCTCATCGAGATCAGCGTAACTCTGAAGCAATGACGGTCGACCAGATGCAGATGTGAATCGTTCCTCGACACGATGAATGAAATCACCAGTCAGTCTAGCGAATGATGCATCGATCCATCGAGATTGGTGTTTAACATAGAGCAATTCCACTAGTCGCCGAACGACCTCTGCATAGGTCATGTCCTCAAGGTCTACAGCTTCACCATCCTTGTTGGAGCCGAACCAAACTTTTTGGAAGTCATCGTTGAGCTTCTTGATGATGTGCTGTCGATTCTTCTTCAGTTCAGCAACACGCTTTTCCTTGGGCAAGCTGAAAATTTTGTTATCCATCTCAGCCCAGAACAATACACCACGGGTAGCGAGTTTGTGAATAGGCTCGCCCATCTCAGATCGTACGGTGATGACGCCACCAGCCGGACCCTTGTAGGTCTTCTCCCACTCGCTATCGTCTAGACCAGGGGCATCAATAATGGCTTGCTTGGCGCTCCTGCTGGTGTGAGCCTCCTTGGCAACCATCATACGGCTACCAAACAAACATCCATCAAAAGGCATTGGGGGATAACCATATTTCCTAGCCCATTCACCGGTGATGTATGGGTATGTATCCTCAGCACCACCGAAACCACTGCCTGCAACAAGGATGATGTTCTCCTGTCGTCGAATTCGCCCGTACATTTGCAGGACTGGCTGATGGAAATCTTCAAAGGAGTGATGCCCACCACCACGGCCACCGGTCCACTGCAGGATAACCGGGAACGTCGGATTTGCCTTGGCAATGTTAATGACGGATTGAATGGCATCAACGGAGCCGGGCTTGAAAGCAATGTGCTTCAAACCCAAGGTCTCAATGTATTCTTGGGCGACTTCAATGGATGGAACGCCGGCACCGATGGTCAATCCTTCGATTGGCACGCCTTCAGCACGCAATCTACCAATCAGGGGGATCTGCCAGCCCATCGCACGTGGGTTAACATAAATCAGGTTGACCGTGATACCACGACCTGCTGGAATAGCCTTTTCAATCTTTTCCAAGGCAGCCGTCATGCTCTTGGCGTTGAAATAACCACCTCCTGCAAGTTCGATGTGGTATCCTGCATTCATGGTGGCGGCAACAAAGTCCCAAGGAACCGTCGCAGGTGTCATACCGGCCACCATGACAGGAGGGATACCGAGGAGGCGACTCATCTTCGTGTCAACGTACTTCTGACCACCAGAAGTCTTGATTAGCCGTGGGCCAAACTCCTTCACCCAGTCGATAGCGAATTTGAGAGCATTATTTTCATCTCTATCGAACAATTCAGGTTTGTAACCGACTTCGTTAAGAGTGCCTTCAACAGTGCCGGCGAGAATAACTCGAACACCAGTACCTTCCTTGTTTCGGCTGGTAAGGGCACCTAAACCAGAAACACCTCCAGGGCCGAAGTCAAGCACATGGGTTGCCTGGGGGAAAACAGTCGCCTTCTCCCAGTTGACTGGATCTCGTGTGATCAGGCGAACAAGGGCAGGGACAATGTTGCCGCTGACCTCGCTGCGAAGATCATCACCAGTGTTGGTATCATACACTGGAATATCAAGAGCACTGGAGTCAATCACAACATCCTTGAGATCCTCATCAATGATAGTTGTGGCGTCAACGAGATATTTGCTGTGGAAAGGGGCGGTGATGGGTAGGAATCGGTTTACAAATCGAACTTTACGTTCAGTATGAGGGATACGTGTCTGATCAAGACCAGTTGGCGCCTTAACTTTACGCAACTGAGTGTTCAAACCATAAAGAGATGTCGGAGGGCCTGTAACAACAAGGTTACGGGGGCTATTGATGAGAGAGATGCCGATGTGACGGTGAGGAGGGAGGTACTGATTGGTGGCATCAATGTGCTTCTGAACTTCCTGTTGAGACAAATCTCGGATGCTAAGCATTGGCGTGGGTGTGCCTTCGCCGTTATCCAAAGACTCCCTCAACATGGTAGGAGTCAGGGAAGTAGCTGGGAATGACTGCTGGCTTCGTGTGCCAACCCAGAAAAGAATAGTCAAGGTTGAGCTGGCAATCTCACGCCACGAGTCCCAGGAGTCTGCCGCTGCAGTGGCAGCTGCCATAACAATGCCTTGTGAATGTCCTGTTGTGCCGCTGATTCTGTCTCGAAGCAGTCCGGGGTGAATGCCTAGGACCTTGCACGTAACCTCATAATGTGCCAATTGGACTAATCCAATCAACGGAAAGCTCACCGGAGCAGAGATCAAGTAGTCCACATCGGGGGTAGCATCGGGGTTCACCAGCCATGACATGATGTCGAGACCCTTGGGAAACATCTTTTCCGCGCCTGGATGGTTGGAGAGGTTTTGCAAGAGCTCTGCCGCACTTGTGATGAGCTCACCAACAAAGCTTGAATATGTCGTGAAGATCTGGCGCAGCTCCTCAAAATATTCCTCAATGTTGCCCTGGCCACCAAAGATGGTATACATTTTGGCAGAGTTATCGTCTGAGGCTCTCAACAATGCCGATTCATGAGGTCTGATGGTTCGATTTGAAGCCGTTCTGGCTATGTAGTAGCTGCGAATAACTTCGATCTTCTTGAGCTCAATGCCAGGGAGAGTGGCGGCAAGAGCATGAACCTCATTGCCCTGAAGGTGCATTCTTTCGAATTCGTTCAAGATGATCTTCAACACCTCCTCATAGGATCCTTGCGCATCATCTTCTCCCTCGTCTACCTCCTTGGCAATGAAGCCGAGGTACCTGGCAACCAACTCTGCCTCGGACGAGGGCTCGTCATCTTGGGCGAGTTCGTCGGTTGCCGGTGGCAGGACTGCGACAAAACGCTCTTTCAGTTCTGAAGCATGGAAGTGAAGATTTGTAGGGACGAGGAAGTGGGCTTCGAGAGTGCCGTGCGACAGAGTCAACGGTCGCAGCGAAGCGCTGGATCTGGGGGTGGAGATGCCGGTCTGAGGGCCAGTTCCAGTGCCGTACATTTTGAAAAGGAGTAACGTGCGGATGAGAACGTCTTCTGCGCAAGGTACGTTAGCATAAAATGATTACACGTGCTAAAACAGCAAAGACTTCGCACCTGTGTATTAGGAGCCGCTGAGGCCAAGGACAGAACGTAGTTCTAAAGCTCGTTTGTGCTCGTCGGGGAGTTGGGCAAAAATCGAGCTTTCAACGGTGTGTACGGCTCACCGTGTTATTTGATCGTGTCTGGCGGGGGGGGGGGGGGAGATGGTAGAGGGGCGGTGACTCCTTTTTCTCGTGGACTTCTAGGCGACACAGCAGAGCGCCAGGCAAGCTATATCGAGGAGTATTAACGACAGAAGAGAATTGAGAGGGGAGAGAAGGAATTGCGTAGACTCGAGAGAAGTTTCTGAAAGTGGGAGCAGGTCTTGAGATTAACAAGTCGAGATGCCTCCCAACGCCTACGTCAAGTGGCACTAGTGGACAATTCTCAGGTTCCGCTTGATGGTACAGAGAAGGTACAAGACAAGGGGAACGATCCACTGGAAGACAGGGCTAATGACGCTATGCCGGGAACTCGCGGTGGACTCGCCAATTTTTTTTTAGTTCTGTTGGGGATAGTCGAGAGCGATTCCCTTGAAGTGGGGGAGATTTACACCTTGTACTGGTACTACAGTACTTTGTTTTGGTGGTGCCACCTTTGCTGGGACTGTTGAGACAACAAAGAGTGGAAGAAGGCTGACAATTTCATACTATGTATGTGGACAACAATATCGTAATATTACCTAAATCATAGGGCTTCCAATAGAAACATATGGAAATGCATTCTCGTACTCGCAAAAATAACCATGCCGACCAAATAAACTGACCAGCATATCAGGTACTTGGCCAAGTGCCTACAGTACCTACCTGTATTGTATGTATGCAGAAGCCCTATGTTTCCCATCTTAGATCAGCAAGATTTTCTGTCGATGAACCACTGTATCAGACCTCCCTGCATGATCCTTCTTCTTCCATTGGCATTAGGAATGTTGGAGATAAGTGACGGGCGTATGAGATAGGCCGGGGAGCATAAACACCTCATCAACAAATACTAGGTACGATTCAGATATCTACAAAAATTTGTTGGCGATCTTGCAGAGACTGAGCCACCATCTGCTACTAATCCTCCCTCCCTTCCGATCGGCTCGTTTCTTGTCCTCGGCAACATTTAAAACTCCGGGTCAATGGATAACGGTGAAGTCCGGTTCATGAGTAAGTACGGATAGGTACAAGTACTATCTATAGATTAGATACAGTACTAGGGAGTTGATGAGTGAACAAAATTCGGCAGTCTCTCCACTGGCCCGGCTGTGAAATAAAAGATTATTCTTCGCTGTAGTTGTAACTGTCGTTTATTAATGCGGAAAATGGATATCCAAGAGATGATGAAAATCTTCTCACTGTCTGCTAGGGTCCTGATCAGTGATTCCTAATTACTTGTACTCCGTACCGACGTGGAGGCAAGGGAAATGGAGGTTGCCGTTAGTGGCGGGCTCCTGAGACTGATTACAGAACGGTACGCAAATTAGCAGCACCTTACTGGACACATTGAAAGGGGCATAGAGACATGCACTCATACCAGCCATCTTGGGTGCGGATGCCTCAGAGTTACAAGTAAATCATCCATGGTCAGCTCATCCTTCGGCGGCTTGATCTTGTAGCAAGTACATACTCGATGTACATCCGCAACCCCAAAAAACAGATCAAGATCCATAGATCCTAGATTTACCGACATTGAGCTAGAATTTTCTTTTACAGATCGCCACGCGAGAAGGGGAAAAAAACCAAGCGTGGCGTACCGAGCACTCAAGCATCAGTACCTGTTCCTTTGTGTCGTTTATCTTTGCGGCTCCAAGAGCGGGAGGCGAACGTTGTACCGGTACATCTAGCAGTAGTCTATTTCCCAGCGAAATTACACCAAACCCATGCACTAAAGGGGGAGAGCGCCTTTTCTCAGGGACAGGTCTCAGGTTGCGTGTGTGGTGTTCACTACCAATTTTTTCCCATTAAGCTACCCCTGTCGCATTTTCCTTTGCCTCAAGGGAGACTGAATCGCCAGTGTCTCTCGTCTGCGTCGAGACCATGGTCGTGAACCTCTGCAAGGACGAGTTTTCGACCAATTGAGTATTGCCACGCTCATCAGCTCATGTGCATGTACTGCAGATAGTGCTAACTTGTACAGGGGACATTGGGGCATTTCAGTGCTTGTAAACAGTGAGTGGTAAAAAACCAACTGCCCGAATCAAACCGGCTCAGGGCTCTTTGGAACCCCAAAGGACCCCCAAAATGCCCAAAAGGTGGGTTTGAAGTGTCTGGGATCCCAGCGCCCCGGAACCAGAATCCGATTGTAACCCCCCATGCCCTGTTTGGCCTAGAGTAGAAATGTGGTTGAGAAGCCCACTGCCACCTGCAGCAACCCGCCATGCATAACGTCCCAAGCGTCCACAGGTATCGACCATGTACCGCCCATTGCATGACTGGGGGGGTGCAAGCCAGAATATCCCCCCAATTTTTTTTTCTTGGGCGTTGTTCAACTCGGGGTGGGCCGTTTGATTCAACAATCGACCTCTCGCTTCCATCTACCCGTCTAGCTACTTCACAATACCCGTTCCTCCCGTTCTCCCTAAATCATCTGTCTCTCGCAACTCATCGGCAGGGGGTCAAGTAGATGACTTTCTAATTCTTCCTTCTTCCTCCTCCTCTTCTTTCTTCTTGACGTCTTGTCCTTCGTCATCTATCCCTCTTTTCCTCTACAATACCCCTACCCCCCAAGTCCATTCTCTACCGTTCCGCCCCTCTCTGAAGCTACGGAGAGTTGGTTAAGAGCTTACCTCGACAACAAAACAATTGGGTTACGCGGGCCCTCTAGACGAGTAGCCAGAGCTTCATTTGTCTATTCCACCAACGACCGTGCTCGAAGAAGCCATTTGGTTGCTTCTCGATACCTACAAAAACTAATACTCTTCGGCCTTCCCCCGTCACGCGACGCATCCACCCACCGCCACTATGCGTCCCGAAGTTGAGCAGGAGCTCGCACATACGCTCCTTATCGAGCTCCTCGCATACCAGTTTGCTTCTCCAGTTCGATGGATCGAGACCCAAGATGTATTCTTGGCAGAAAAGACGGCGGAGCGCATCGTAGAAGTTGGTCCCGCCGACACCCTGGGTGGCATGGCCAGGCGGACATTGGCAGCCAAGTACGAAGCCTATGATGCTGCCAAGTCTGTTCAGCGACAGATCCTTTGCTATAACAAAGATGCAAAGGAAATCTACTACGACGTTGATCCCGTTGAGGAAGAGCCGGAACCTAGTGCTAGTTCATCGGGTGCGGGTGCTGCTCCGGCCACGAGCAATGCATCCGCTGCGTCCGCACCAGTTTCTGCTGCCCCAGCTCCCAGTGCAGGGCCTGCAGCGCAGATTCCTGACCAGCCTGTGCAGGCACTGGATATTGTCCGCACCCTGGTTGCGCAGAAGCTCAAGAAACCTCTACTCGAGGTTCCCCTCAGCAAGGCCATCAAGGATCTCGTTGGCGGTGAGTTCTTGTGCCCACTCATTGTATAATTCGTAGTGCTAATAGTGATAGGAAAATCTACACTCCAAAACGAAATCCTAGGTGATCTGGGCAAGGAGTTTGGATCCACCCCTGAGAAGCCCGAAGACACACCTCTTGACGAGCTAGGTGCTTCTATGCAGGCCACATTTGACGGTAACCTTGGAAAGCAGTCACAGTCCCTTATTGCGAGGTTGATTTCCTCAAAAATGCCTGGAGGATTCAACATCACAGCAGCCAGAAAGTACCTGGAGACTAGATGGGGTCTTGGTCCTGGCAGGCAAGATGGCGCCTTGCTTCTTGCTCTTACTATGGAGCCCCCAGCTCGTCTCGGGTCCGAAAATGATGCCAAGGCATTCCTTGACGACGTTACCCAAAAGTACGCTATGAATGCTGGTGTCAGCCTCACAAGTACATCATCTTCTGGCGGATCTGATGGAGCTGCTGGCGGTATGATGATGGATCCTGCCGCAATTGATGCTCTCACCAAGGACCAGCGAGCCCTCTTCAAGCAGCAATTGGAGCTATTCGCTCGCTATTTGAAGATGGATCTCAGAGCTGGCGACAAGGCCTTTATCGACACCAAAAAATCAGAACAAGTTCTTCAAGCTCAATTAGATCTGTGGACGGCTGAACATGGCGACTTTTATGCCTCTGGCATTGAGCCTGTGTTTAGTCCTCTGAAGGCTCGATCTTATGATTCCTCGTGGAATTGGGCTCGACAAGACGCTCTCAGCATGTACTACGACATCATCTTTGGCAGACTCCAAACCGTCGATCGTGAAATTGTCAGCCAGTGTATTCGCATTATGAACAAGTCGAATCCCAAGCTGCTGGAATTCATGCAGTATCACATCGACAACTGCCCCACGGAGCGTGGAGAGACCTATCAACTTGCCAAGACGCTTGGTTTGCAACTTATTGAGAATATCGAACAAGTATTGAAGGTAGCTCCCATGTACAAGGATGTTGCTGTTCCTACAGGCCCACAGACCACCGTGGATGCCCGAGGTAATCTGAACTTCGAGGAAGTCCCTCGCCCAAGCTGCAGGAAGCTAGAAGCCTACGTTCAGCAGATGGCCGAGGGCGGTAAGATTTCTGAGTATGGAGGTCGCACCAAGGTTCAGAGTGATTTGCAACGCATTTACAAGCTCATCAAGCAGCAACACAAGATTTCCAAGACCTCTCAACTTGAAATCAAGAGCCTGTATGGTGATGTTTTGCGTTCACTTGCCATGAACGAGAGTCAAATCATTCCCGAGAAGAGCGGAAGAAGCAGAAAGTCGAGTATCAGTGTGAGAGGCCCAAATCCCCAAAACAAGGGCCGTGTCGAGACCATTCCGTTCCTCCATCTCAAGAAGAAGACGCTCCACGGTTGGGATTACAGCAAGAAGCTCACAGCTACCTATCTAAACTGTCTTGAGGAAGCGGCCAAGGATGGTGTTACTTACCAAGACAAGTATGTCCTGATGACTGGCGCAGGCGCTGGATCGATCGGTGCCGAAGTTCTTCAAGGTCTGATCAGCGGAGGTGCCAAAGTTATTGTCACAACTAGCCGATTTTCCAAGGAGGTCACTGAATATTATCAATCCATGTACACTCGCTATGGTTCGCGCGGATCCCAGATTGTTGTGGTTCCTTTCAACCAAGGTAGCAAGCAAGATGTAGAGGCTCTAGTCAACTACATCTACGACCCCAAGAACGGTCTAGGATGGGATCTCGACTACATTGTCCCATTTGCCGCCATCTCCGAGAACGGCCGACAGATTGATAACATCGACTCCCGATCTGAGTTGGCGCATCGTATCATGCTGACAAACTTGATTCGACTCCTCGGATGTGTCAAGTCTCAGAAGGCAGAGCGTGGATTTGAAACCCGTCCTGCTCAGGTGGTTCTCCCTCTCTCTCCCAACCACGGCACCTTTGGTAATGACGGTCTGTACTCTGAATCTAAGCTCGCTCTCGAGACCCTCTTCAACCGATGGCACTCTGAGAACTGGGCCAACTATCTCACCATCTGCGGTGCTGTCATTGGTTGGACCCGTGGTACTGGTCTCATGTCTGGCAACAACATTGTTGCTGAAGGTGTCGAGGCCTACGGTGTTCGCACATTCTCGCAACAGGAGATGGCATTCAACCTCTTGGGTTTGATGTCTCCTACCATTGTTGATCTTTGCCAAGTGGAGCCCGTTTTCGCCGACCTCAATGGCGGTCTGCAATTCATCCCCAACCTGAATGAGGCAATGACCAAGCTTCGTAAGGATATTATGGAGACAAGCGAAATCCGTCAAGCCGTCACCAAGGAGAGTGCTATTGAGAACAAGATTGTCAATGGAGCCGACTCCGAGGTTCTTTATAAGAAAAAGACCATTGATCCGCGTGCCAACATCAAATTTGACTTCCCGGCTGTCCCAGATTGGGAGACCGAAGTTAAGCCTCTCAATGATAATCTGAAGGGTATGGTTGATCTCGAGAAGGTGGTCGTTGTGACTGGTTTCGCAGAAGTCGGCCCATGGGGTAATTCACGAACCCGATGGGAAATGGAAGCTTACGGCGAATTCTCCCTGGAAGGCTGCGTTGAGATGGCATGGATCATGGGTCTGATAAAGAATCACAACGGTCCTCTGAAGGGCAAGCCTTATTCTGGTTGGGTTGACGGCAAGACTGGCGAACCCGTCGATGATAAAGATATTAAGCAAAAGTACGAAAAGTACATCTTGGAACACTCGGGTATTCGTCTGATCGAGCCAGAGCTGTTCGATGGCTATGATCCCAACCAGAAGCAGCTGCTTCACGAGGTCGTGATTGAGGAAGATCTTGAGCCATTCGAGGCTTCCAAGGAGACTGCTGAAGAATTCAAGCGAGAGCACGGCAGCAAAGTGGAGATTTTCGAGATCCCAGAAACTGGTGAGTACATTGTTCGAATGAGAAAGGGTGCCTCTCTGTGGATTCCCAAGGCACTGCGCTTCGACCGATTAGTCGCTGGCCAGATCCCGACTGGTTGGGATCCCAAGAATTACGGTATTCCAGAAGACATCATCTCGCAGGTCGACCCCGTCACCCTCTTCCTCCTCGTCTCAACTGTGGAAGCCCTCCTTTCTTCTGGTATCACCGATCCCTATGAATTTTACAAGTACGTCCACGTCTCTGAGGTTGGAAACTGTGTTGGTTCCGGTATGGGAGGTTCCGCCGCTCTCCGCGGCATGCACAAGGATCGGTACCTCGACAAGCCCCTGCAGAATGATATCTTGCAGGAGTCCTTCATCAACACCATGGCTGCATGGGTTAATATGCTTCTGATCTCTTCATCCGGTCCTATCAAGACTCCGGTAGGCGCATGCGCTACTGCCGTCGAGTCCGTCGATATTGGTTACGAGACCATCATGGAGGGCAAGGCTCGTGTCTGCTTCGTTGGTGGTTTTGATGATTTCGGAGAAGAAGGATCATATGAGTTTGCCAACATGAAGGCCACAAGCAACACTGTCGATGAATTTGCTCATGGCCGTACGCCAAAGGAAATGTCGCGTCCCACAACCACGACTCGAAACGGTTTCATGGAATCCCAGGGTTGTGGTGTCCAGGTTATCATGACCGCCAAGCTGGCTCTCGATATGGGTGTTCCTATCTACGGTATCCTTGCTTTGACCACTACTGCATCCGACAAGATTGGCCGTTCAGTTCCCGCACCAGGCAAGGGTGTTCTTACCACAGCACGCGAGCATGCTGGCAAGTTCCCCTCGCCCCTACTTGACATCAACTATCGTCGCCGCCAGATCGAACGCCGCAAGAAGCAGATCAAACAATGGCACGAATCTGAATTGGAATTCTTGCACGATGAGATTGACGCTATGAAGGCTCAGGGTGCTACCTTTGATGAGACGGAGTATGCTCAGGATCGTGTGGCGCACATTGGAAAGGAAGCTGCCAGGCAAGAAAAGGAACTCCTTCGAAGCATGGGCAACAACTTCTGGAAGAGTGATCCAAGCATTGCACCTCTCCGCGGTGCTCTCGCGACCTGGGGCCTCACTATCGACGACTTGGGCGTGGCATCCTTCCACGGAACTTCCACAAAGGCAAACGATAAGAACGAGTCGGCCGTTATTTGCCAGCAACTTCGCCACCTTGGTCGAAGCAAGGGCAACGCTGTACTTGGTATCTTCCAGAAGTACTTGACAGGTCACCCCAAGGGCGCTGCTGGTGCCTGGATGATAAACGGCTGTCTACAGGTCCTCAACACTGGCCTGGTCCCAGGTAACCGGAACGCTGACAATGTCGACCCGGTCATGGAGGAGTTCGATCTTATTGTCTACCCAAGCAAGAGCCTCCAGACAGATGGTATCAAGGCTTTCTCAGTAACATCATTTGGCTTCGGTCAGAAGGGAGCTCAGGCAATTGGTGTTCATCCCAAGTACCTCTTTGCTACTCTCGATCACAAGACCTACCAAGAATACTGTGCCAAACTCGAGGCGCGTCAGAAGAAAGCTTACCGATTCTTCCACAATGGTCTGATCAACAACAGTCTATTTGTTCCCAAGTCTGAAGCTCCTTATACCGATGAGCAGCTTAGCTCCGTGCTGCTTAACCCTGATGCTCGCGTGTCCAAGGATAAGAAGTCAGCCGATCTCAAGTTTTCGTCTGACTTTATGAAGCAGTCCGAGAAGACTATTGCCGTGACCAGGGCTAGCGAGACGCAAAGTGTCATTGAGACCTTAGCACGCAAGGTGGCCAACAAGAACAGCAACATTGGTGTTGACGTTGAGGATATCTCAGCAATTCCCATTGAAAACGATACCTTCCTCGAGCGAAACTTTACGGCCGAGGAGATTGCCTACTGTCAAGCTGCACCAAGCCCACAGAGCTCATTTGCTGGCAGGTGGAGTGCGAAGGAAGCTGTCTTCAAGGCTCTTGGTGTTGAGAGCAAGGGAGCCGGCGCTGGATTGAAAGATATTGAAGTCTTGAAGGACAAGACTGGCGCTCCAGTAGTTCAGGTAAGTTCATATTATGATGCAGGGTGCCTAAAGTACATTCACTAACATGTTATTTCTCAAATAGCTCCACGGTGATGCAGCCACAGCAGCCAAGAAAGCTGGTGTGAAGGAAGTTACCGTTTCCATCTCGCACTCTGAAACTCAGGCAGTTGCAGTAGCAGTTGCTAGCTTTTAATATTACGGGGAGGCTTGGCACGGTTGTAACACAAGGGACAGACATATGAGGCGTTTTTTTTTTTTACCATAGAACTCATGGTTGGGACTAGGATGATGTGCGACGCAACGTGGACTTGACTAGATGAAAATGGGGAGGTAGATGTGTTTGTAGAATTGTTCTATTTTATGCCGGAGAGTATAATATTTTAATTTCTCACGATTTGTTCTTTGCCCGACCATTGACGCCGCAAGACTTGCCCTTTGCGTTGAGTTTGTGGTGGAAGCTGGTGGTCTCGGTGATCCGATGACTGTTTCTCAGAAATGCTGTCGGGTCATGACATAACACTAAACATGACACATTATGTTTCCAGATGGTGATGCCACAAATGTCAGAATTCCGAGCATGGGAGGGTATCAAAGAGCCGACTAGTAGATGAACAACAGTACAAATACCCTTCTTGAAGCCGTGATGATGCAAAACTTAACCCATCTATATGCCACTTCATTGACCGCGTCCTCTACCACGGCCCCTGCCTCCTCCTCGGCCTCTCCCCCGGTCACCACCTCCTCTACCACCGTGGTCGCCTCTTGATTGACCTCCTCTGCCACCACGGAAGCCGCCTTGCTGGCCCTTTTGCTGTTCGCTTACTTGGTCGATAATTTCATCGGGTACTCTAAGATATTTGATCTATGCTGTGTTAACGGGAGGGACCTATCACTACCGGTGCTCGGGATAGATGGGAAGTTTTCTTGTAATAAACGCACATTGTTTCCTTTGACGTATACTTCTGGCAGTCGCACAAATTTATCGCCTTCCTATATGTGCCCAATTAGCATGGCGTGGGGGATGATTTGGGAACGAGGTAGAATATGCGCGTACAGGGCTGGTTTGGACGACTTCTTTTAGGGTGAGGTTCATCCATGTATCGCACATGACCAAGTGTCCGTTGAGGGTCTCTCCATTCTTGAGCTCGACCAGCATAGGGTGGCCTTGAGCGGCGTTGAGCAATCCGAGGGGGAGCTGTGACGGGTGTCAGCGCACTGCCGCGGGGCTGAGAACTTGTCCAAATGCCTCTAAAGTGAAGTGTAGGACGAGCAATAATGGGTATGATGTAGTCGGACGTACCATGGTGGTGGATTGCGCCTATGGCCGGCGGGAGCAATTGGCGTAGATTCGTTTATCGAGGGAAGCTTTGTAGGTTTGGGTGGCTTTCTCTCGGTGAGGTTCAAGGTGAGGTTTAGCGATAGATCTGCGTCACTGAACCCCGCCACGTGCATTGGCCGCTAATACAACGGAAAGCTTTCCGCAGTACCAAAAAATGAGCCCGCCCTTGAACTTGAACTGAACCATTTTATTTATTCTCTCCATTGCTCCAATACAACGCTGTTTGTGCGCACACGGCAAATCCCAAGACCCAAGGCAATTGATGATGCAGCGCAGTCAATTGCTTTATGACGGTCTATGGCGCTGCTTGTGCCCTGCGTTTGACAGGCCCAGCCTGCTTAGAAGTGCTCAGCGACAAAGACTTGTTCTGCACCCCCTCCATCGACCAGCGAAGCGACGACGGATAACAGATTTCGATTCGATACAGAATTGTCGCCAATATGGAACAGAAGCTGATTCGGCTGATCCGGGTGCTGCTGCTGCTGTAACGAGGAGGCAATGGAGCCACCTACCGCCAAACCGGTTCTATACAGAACAAGATGACGGGTTGGCAAAGAAGGGAACGTGGGATCAACGACTGCTTACCCCAACGCCACCGAACGAAGCGACTCTGAAAGCCAGCTCAGTCGACGACATTATCACGGCGCTCGTGGCTCTGAGGGATGCGAAGAAATGGAAACCGAACAGCCAGACCATAGACCAACACCAGCGAATAATCCAACTAGTCCAGCACCTAGTCGGGTTCCGAGGCCAACCGCCCAGTCTATTCATCTACGAGTGTATGGCGGATGCCATGGCCGATCCACAGGGTTCGATAGATGGCTTACGCCGGTTGCTGGATGATATGGCTACGCAAGGCATGAAACCTACGGCGACATTCTGCCGCAGCGCCTTGGAAGCAATGATGAATCACCCGGAATACGTTTTTCGCCAGGAGATCTTGGACATTATGCAGGAGTACTGGTTCACAGTGGATGCGCCGGCGAAGCAGAGCCACATCATAGGGCTTCTCAGGGACGAACAGTATGAGCTAGCATATACCAGGCTCACGGACATGATACAGAAGGGGGCCCGCATCGATCCCTGGGTCTATGACATTTTTATTCTGGTGTTTGGCAAGCTGGGGTTCTTGGATGAAATGCTGTCGTTGTTATACCATCGGAAAGGTATCAAAACGGACGATGCGGTTGTCGATAGCTTGTTGTACTATGTACTGGATGTGTGCAGCCGGGCATACCATCATACAGGAACGACCTTTGCATGGAACGCCGTGGTTAGAAACTCGCGGCTACAGCCATCCGACGGAATCGTTGAAAACGTTGTAGCAACAGGAGCACGAAATGGGGATGCGCAACTGGCAACTGAAGCGTTTGAGCTGCTATCCAGCCGAATAAGAACGCAGGAACATCATTACGAGGCTGTTGTGGACGCCTTTGCTGCAAGTGGGGATTTGCCAGCAGCTTTCCGCATTCTTGGCATAATGAAACAGAACGGGATTAGAATCTCAAGAGCGCAAATGGGATCAATACGCAAGGCACTAAAGGAGCGCCCAGAGCTCATCAGAGGGGCAGAGTCGGCAGCCAGAGAAATGGCCGGCGAAAAAGGAGTGCCCCGGGCACTTGTGGGTGTCATTTTGGAAGCACTTGCGGAGAGAGAGGGCAGCGAAAAAGCCATGGATTTGTATCGCGACGTGCCCTCGCTGTGCAACGGGGAGTTGCCCAATAGCGGCATGATACAGGATCTTATCATCCATAGCACCGATCCTAGCACATCTCAGGTTCTGTTAAAGGAATACGCCGAGAGGTTCTCCGAAAATGACGACCCAGCCCGCAGTCCGACAACGTACGGTGGGTTGATCACAGCGTCTGCAGAAGTAGGGGAAATGGACCTGGCATTCCGGTTTGCGAAGCAGGCCATGGGAGCGGGTGTCACGAGGTGGCACATGAAATGGATCAAGGCACTAGTTGAGAAGGCTGTAGAAAGCGAGGATAGCCGGATCTGGCCGATTGTGGATGAACTCAGCCAGGGCGGTGATGAGGAGCTTAGCAAGATGGTGAAGAAGATGCTGCAGCGGGAGCGGATAGCCAAGTTGGCGGCAGAGTGGAGAGAGAAGACGGGCAGACGGTGATGGATGATCAGCATGGTTGTACATACATACAGTACCGTACATACGAACGATGAGATTAGTGCAGATGCGATGGGTGGGGATTATAGTCTGTGATGACCAGCCGCATTGTATATTATTAATGGCCGGGGGGACATGATGCCGTGCCATCTAATCACGTCTTATTGGCGTGTGTCTGATGCTGCGGATGATGCAACGGAGTTGAAACGTGAATGGATGATGAAGAGTCTGAAACACGAGGATGGGTGTAGCATATTATGAATCTGAATCAAAGCCCACGCTATCTATCTATCAAATCCTTTGACTCCCTCTCCCTCGCATCTTGAACCTTTATCTATGATATCAACACACGACAGAGTCAACAAGATGGGCTCGGATTTAGATGAAGGGTATAATAGCGAGTGTGCCATGTGTTGCCGTTTACACGAAGAATCACCGATAGCTTTAGATTTAGACAGACATAAGTACTACGACTAAGGTAACCATGATGAGAATACTACTAGTATATATCATATACCTGACCATCACCGCTCGCGCTCAAGCCTCCACGTATTTACGGATGAAGCGATTGGGGGATCATTAGTCCCCCCCCCACCACCTCCTCCCTTTGCGGATATATGCGACGACTCTCGGAGACACGACAAAGACAGAAGAAAAAGAAAGGAGGAATGATAAGATGGCTTTAGTATAACCCACGTTTGAGACGAGTTAAGTAAGACATGTGGATTGGAAGAGAGAGAAAAAAGTTTTTTTCTTCATTCTCTCTTCATCTTGCGAGATGACTCATATCCAATGCCCATATAGTATTACTATTCACTCTATGCCCAAGAGAGTCAAGTGCGTATTATGTTTGTTTTGTTTTTGGAAATAAACGAAAACGAGAAAGGGGTTTTTGTTGGTAAAATGAAAAATGAAAATGAAAGAAAAAAAGAATGAAGCATTTTTTGATTAATGATCCGAGATGAGTCCTTTGGAGGTCTAGAGTTTCTGTTGCTCTCGTAGTGATGATGGAGATGGCGCAGGGATGATGGGATGCTGCCTTGGATTTACAGCGGGCATTAGCCCTGAAGAGGCACTGGATGGAATAGATGGATCCATATTTGTAAGGCTACTACTGGTGGTGCTAGTTGCTTGGAGGGAGGAACACATCACCGTCGCTTGGGAACTTTGGATGGGGTTGTACATTATTAATCCAGATAGATATCTATTTAGTGCTAATAAGCATAATGAGGGTAAACGAGGTGGTGAGACCCCCAAAGTGCCTAGACTATTGGATGCCTCAGTATTCAGGATGCAAATTGCATACATCTTGTGTGTTTGTTTTATCCAAGTACCTATTCATCCACCTATACATCAATCTACGCATCTACGCATCTGCTTGTATGTAGTATTGTATGTAGTGCTGTATCAGTATTGTATGGATGGACTAGAAAGTCACCGGTAGTTGTAGTAAAGAGAAACATACGGCTTGTGTCAAGATAAACTACTACTATAAATCTCAGATGTGACCAGGAACCCAGCACAGTCCCATCCACAGTATTGGGTATTACCTGGATACTGGATATTGGGTACCCAATACTACCCATGTGGACTCGGACAATTTAAAGACATGGATGGATACTTTGGGGAGTTCACATGCTAATGGCACATGCCTTGCCTTGCCCTGCCTTGCCTTGCCTTATTCTACCCTTATCTTTAACAAGCAGCATAACGAGCAATCATGTCAGCCCAACCATGTCAATCCCCATCCAATGGTTTCCACATCATCGTATTGGTAATTCTACGAGCCGCACAAAGCTTAAAGCACTAGTTTGAACAAAAAGGAAAGAACCAATTTTTGTTGGGTTGGTAATCCTTTTTTTTTTTTTTTTGTATCACCACAATGTCGTCATGCCGGACTCCGCAAGCTGGTAACGTAACCCACCCACCCAGCCCAGCCATGTGTTCGCTTAGCCTTGTGATGCATCCATCTTCCATCTTCCATCTCACACACAAGCACACACTGCGCTGCAGCCGTATCGCACTATGGATTTTCAAGCGCCAAAAAAAAAGAGGATGGGTTCCACACACGCTCTCTCTCTGTCTCTCTCTCTCGGCTTTACTAAGCTCAACAGCCTCTTCGCCTGTTCCACAAAGTCCGTTATGGCTCGGCATTTGCGATACACCATGCCCGAGCGGTTTCATAGAATAATCATGCAGATGGAAGTGTGTGGTGGTGGGCTAAGGATCCCACATGAGGTTTTCTGCTAAACTGAGTTTAGTCTCCGCTATGAATCATCTTTTTTTCTTTCTTTCCTTCTCTAATGGGTTCAAACTTGGAGATGCTGTCATGAATAATGGTGTGCTTGTGAGTTGCTGATTAGCGATCAGGTTTCCCTTTTGGAGCAATGGGTTGGGTTATGCTGTGTTGCTTTGTATGTGTGGGCGTGAGTGAGGACCCCCTTCAGATGGGTATATAAGGATCGAGCCTTGTCCAAGGTATCAATCGTCTTCTCTACTTTACTATATCAGTATACCAATATAAACAGTTTCATCACTCTCCATCTTATATCAACATCATCAGAACTTTGCTTTTATATACCCATTCCATCATCGGCTACTTATACTCGAACTTATACCCCTAATCCTTCAAGAAACGCACAACCAACAGCAACAAGGACCCGAAAGGTAAATCACTATATATACATACATATACACAAGTCATACAAGTCATACAAGCATTTGTCAAAACAAAGTCCATATACGTCAAAACACAACACAATGGCGGACATCATTCGCGACGCCGCCCTCGGCCAAATCATCCGATGGGCAACCAACAACCGCTACCTCCAATACCCCGAAGAGAAACCAGACTTTAAACTCCCAGAACCATGGCTCCAGCTGGTCAACAATCCTGATGCCCCCCTCCCATCTTCCTCCAGCGCCTCATCAAGCGCTTCGTCCGTCTTGCAAGAAAAGACCCCTGAAGCACCCTCTTCTCCTTCACAATCATCACCACACACAACAGAGGCAGGCCAGTCTCATTCTCACCCGCCGCGGACGGATCTCGAAGACTTGACACCAGAGCGGCTGGCGGAAGATGAGCAGCACAACCTCGAAAAGACCAAGTCCATACCTGTCGTCCCCCAAAGGACAAAGGACGGTGCCATCCTGGTGGACTGGTACTACACCGACGACGCCGAGAACCCCTACAATTGGTCCAACAAGAAGCGCGCCCTCATAGCCGTCATCATCTGCCTCTACACCTTTGTCGTCTACACCACCTCGGCCATATACACCACCTCGGAGCAGGGCATCATGCACCGCTTCGGCGTCGGCGAGATCAAGGCCACCCTCGGTCTGTCCCTCTACGTGCTGGGCTACGGCGTCGGCCCCCTGATCTTCTCCCCACTGAGCGAGATCCCCCGCATCGGGCGAAATCCCGTGTACATCATCACCATGTTCCTGTTCGTCATCATCTCCATACCCACGGCCTTTGCGCCAAACTACGCCGGTCTGATGGTCCTGCGTTTCCTTCAGGGCTTCTTTGGTTCTCCCTGTCTGGCTTCGGGCGGTGCTTCTCTGGGTGACATGTACAGTCTCATCTCCATCCCCTTTGCCATGATGGCCTGGGTCTCTGCCGCCTACTGTGGTCGTAAGTTTTTTTCTACCTCTCTCCCCTTTATATAAATCATTCACGATGCTAACAAAGTTCACCAGCCGCTCTCGGCCCCCTCCTCTCCGGCTTCGCCGTCCCCGCCAAGTCCTGGCGCTGGTCCCTCTTCGAATCCATCTGGGCCTCCACCCCCGTCTTCATCGCCATGTTCCTCCTCCTCCCCGAGACCAGCGGCGCAAACATCCTCCTCCGCCGCGCCCAGCGCCTGCGCCGCATCACCGGCAACCAGCGCTTCATGTCCCAGAGCGAGATTGACCAGCGCAACCTCAAAGTATCGGCCGTGTTCCTCGACGCCCTGATCAAGCCCATCGAGATTACCTTCAAGGATCCCGCTGTGCTGTTTGTGCAGATTTACTCTGCCATCATCTACGGCATCTACTATTCTTGTAAGTCATCTTCCCTTATTTACTTGACCCCCTGAACCCAAGCAAATGCTAACATATTCCTCCTCAAAAAGTCTTCGAAGTCTTCCCCCTCGTCTACCCCGTCTACTATGGCATGAACCTCGGCCAGATCGGCCTCGTCTTCCTCTGCATCCTCGTCGCCTGCCTCATCGGCGTCGTCGTCTTCGCAGCCTACCTCTACTTCTACCTGAACCCTCGCATCCGCCGCTTCGGCTTCCCCGTCCAGGAGAGCCGCCTCCTCCCCGCCCTGCCCGCCTCCATCGGCCCCACCATCGGCCTCTTCATCTTCGCCTGGACCGCCCGCGCCTCCATCCACTGGATCGTGCCCACCATCGGCATCACAATCTACGGCGCCACCGTCTTCATCGTCATGCAGTGCATCTTCGTCTACATCCCGCTGAGCTACCCG
This sequence comes from Hypomyces rosellus, assembly GCA_011799845.1. NCBI lineage: Eukaryota > Fungi > Ascomycota > Sordariomycetes > Hypocreales > Hypocreaceae > Hypomyces > Hypomyces rosellus. The sequence continues at coordinate 1,879,352 of WWCI01000001.1, forward strand.
CAGTACGCTGCCAGCCTCTTCGCCGCCAACGACTTCTTCCGCAGCGCCCTGGCCTGCGGCAGCGTGCTGTTCGCCCACCCCCTGTTTGCGAACCTGGGCGTCGCAAAGGGCACCAGTCTGCTCGGCGGCCTGAGCGTCATTGGTATCATCGGTATATGGCTGCTCTTCTTTTATGGAGCCAGACTTCGAGCTCTCAGCAAGTTTGCCGTCTCTGAGTAGATGCAAGCCAGTTGATAAATGAAGTTGATATAACGAATTGACGAACGGGCAAAACATCTCTCTCTCTCTCTCTCTCACACACACACACACACACACACACACACACATTGACGGATCATTTTCAAAGACGGGGGTCGTTTTCATAATAGACATTTCATGATAATGGGGTCAGTAGAAGGAAAACGATAGAACTAGGACCATCAAACGTCTTCTGCAAGACATACTTAGATACACACAATGATAAACTTAATAAATGTCATATTTCCTCTAGGGGGGAAAATACTATATTTAGCCCAAAACATGTTTATATGCCTGACTCCCAAATACAACAGCAAAGTGAGTCCCAATCTATGCGTGAACACTGGTTCATTCATCAAAAGAAGAAGAAAAACAGCAAAAGGGTATATCGAACAAGACAAAAAGACACCGGCACACAAACCCACCTCATAAAAGCCCACCAGCAATGCTAAACCATGGCCATGATTGGAATTCATATACACCCGCTAAAAAGAAAGAGAGAAAGAAAAGAGAAAGAAAAGAGAGAGAGAGAGAGAGAGAGAGAGAGAGAGAGAGAGAGAGAGAGAGAGAGAGAGAGAGAAAACACTTTCCCGTCCATGAAGCACATCCCCCTCTGGCCTCTTTTAGTCCCGCCCGGAGTAACGACACGCAAATCCATAAATTTAATTTGAAATCAAAGTTACATAAAATGGCGAGATGTGACTAGGGAGGCCATCCTATGACCCGTTGGACATGCCCCAGCTATAGTTGGCTCCGTGGTTGGCGGAAGAGCCAAATGAGGTATTTCCTTGGCTGTTGAAGTTGTACCATCCCTGATGCTGGTTTGTCTGCTGAGTATGCTGTTGAGCATGTTGCTGAGCGTGTTGCTGAGTATGTTGCTGAGTATGTTGTTGGGTCTGTTGTTGAGCATGTTGTTGGACATGTTGGGTGTGCTGTTGTGGCTGTGTTTGGCGAACTTGCTGATGTTGCTGTTGTTGCTGCTGCTGTTGCTGCTGCTGATTCTGAGACGGATACGAATTGTATCCCCGGTCTTGCTCCATCGTGCTTTGACTAGAATGCGACGTTGAGGCGTGCGGTCTCATACTAAAGCTCTGCCGAGTATTGTATGAATGGCCAGGGCTCGTTTCCTGTGTGGCCGACCTGGTGTTATAGGCCGGCGCACTAGAGTGAGGTGCAGCATGGACCTGCGAGTTGGAGTATTGATTATACAATCTAGTATTTGACTGCTCAGACGGTGCCATGGATGTGGCTGTGATGCTTGGCATGGCTGCTGCCGTTGTCACATGAGCAGTCTGGCCATACGTTGCATACGAGTTGTTACTTGACGTGTCTCGTTGGTACGAATATGGCTCATAAGTGATTCGACCTGTTGAAGACGCATTCGTCGTGTTCGTGCTACGGTTGTCGGAGTAGCGATCATAGCTATTGTAGTTTGTCGTAGTATTCATATTCGTCTGCGTCTGCTGCAACGAGACATGGGTAGTCGAGTGTTGATCCGAAACTGCGGGGGTTTGGAGCGCTTCAGCTACTCGCGTGTCATTGAATGACGCTCTTGTGCTGTGTCTACTCTGCCGTGATCTAGTTCGAGGGGGTTCCGTCATGGGAGATGCAGTACCATGCCGCTGAATCGGCGTCGTCACCATCTGCTGTTGCTGGGCAGCTGCCATCGAAGACTGTTGCGGATCCTGCACGGGCTTCTGAGAAAGGGCAGCCTGCGAGAGAGCAGCAGCGCGCCATATGCCCTGTTGCGTCCTGTTGGACTCAGCGCCCATTCCGTAATTGTGGTCTCCAGAAGTCTGATCAGGCATTGATGTAGTCATCACAGCAGCCGCTGGGGCCTGTGCGACTGGACTGTTGATGGCATTCCACTCCGAAGTCGTTGTTACATGTTGTATCGAGGGACTCTGTTGGGAATTCCGCTGAGGTTGTTCATTGGCCCCATTAGGCGCATTGGGTAGAGGTTGCCTACGCTCTCTCAAGGTCCCCTTCAAGGGAGCTTTAGTTTGTCTCGGTGATATTATCTGTGCCGGTGCTGGTTCCTGCATTTCAACTGTTGAAACCTGTTGTGGGTAGTACATCCGCCCCTGAGGAAGCATCAGGGTGGATGTTGAATCATGTGTCTGCTGTGGCGGTTGTGATGGACTCGTCTCAGGCACCGTCATGCTGGCTGTTGTTTGGTAGTAATGAGCTTGGGAATCATCAGCTGCCCAGTCATTGGTGCTTATATTTGTCGTAAGCATATCGGCAACGGGCATCTGAGGCTGAACTGAGTTGTCCTGTATCTCGGAATACTCTCCATCAATATGTGGTATCTGGGATTCTTGTGGTATCTGGGGTTCTTGTGATTCTGCCTCCGTTTCCTCGGCATTGTCTTCCTGCAAATCCTCCTCGGCAGGGACAACCGCATTTGATTTCCTCTTCCTTGGCTTGGGCGGTGCATATTCACAGGCAGCGCCAGTAGTCTGGCATTGAGCACAGGTTGGTATTTCACGTGGGCACTTGTATTCGTTAGTGACTGCGCAGCACTGTTTAAAATAAAATAAAAACTTACCTTGACTTTGCTCTGTTTGCATTGTTCACACGCAGCTCGCGACTTCTTGCCTCGCCTTTGAGGCTTGTTCGCAGGTAGTGCCTCGTTTTCTGTCTCGGCATCCATAGCAGCATTTCCATTGAGTCCATTCTCAGGTTGATTCTCCCTGTCCGAACTGCCGCCCCCCTGAGTTTGTAACGCTAGCTCCCTTGTAGTCACAGGGCCGGACGGACTTGTCTCAATGCTGCTAGTTTGGATTGGTGTTGTTGAGGTGTCTGAACTTGCTGGAACTGAGCCTTCTCGATGGCCCGGGTGCACAATACGGAGACGCTCAGCACCATACTTGACGAGCATATTCAGTGACTCCTTTTGCAGCTCCGGAGACTGGTTCGAAAAGATGTTGAACTGCTCAGGTGAGAGAGTATCAGGAGCCACCCCTGCATCGCTCAGCATGACACCGGCAACGTTTCGACGGCGTGCAGCTTCCTCGGGGGTAACGTTGAGAGCCAATGCCCCAGCAACAGAAGCTTGTGCTGACGCAGAACCATTTGCTGTTAATGTCCCATTTTGCGCATTGCTTGCTGTGGGGGATTTCTCAGCTTCTGTATTCGTCACATCGTCCGTTTGAGAAGGTCCTGGCGGACCAGCCTCGGATGTATCTAGTTGCACAGTAACATCTCCTGTCTTCTTCCTCCTCTTCCGAGTAGCTCTACCCCCATTCGGTGTCTTGCCTCCATCGCGCTTCTTCTTTGCTAAGGGGGGTCTCTTTGGCGTCTTTTGCTTGTCGGCAACAGGTAAAGGACGTTCCGGAGCTGGCGCCTTGAAGAAGGCTGCAAGTTCGGACACCGTCTTATGGAGTGGTGTGTGGTCGTATTTGATGGATATTGTCCGGTTATTTCGAGCGAAAGATATTGTGATGCATCCTCGGCAGTCAAACGCAGGTCGAGCTGGGTTGGGTTAGTAGCTATTCAAAGTGGCAAGATCCAAAAAAAAAAAGAAGTGCATACCCGACAACTGAGGATCTAGGTCCTTCTGGCTGTAGTCTGCGATCGGCGGCTTTGCCTGAGTCTTGTTCTGGCGGTTCCAATGCTGTAACGAACCCTTGCAGATATACGTAAACGTCCAGCCCTGTGCGCCCCGTGATAACCCCTTCACTGTCCAGTCGCTCCCATCCAATGTGCCCAGTCCATTGATGATGGCTTTGGCAACAGATCGCTGAAGCACTGGGTTATCCTGAGGTTGGTTCGTCAAGGCATCGCTTGCCAGCACAGCGCGAACAGTATCCCCTCCTCTGGGAGCCCTCACAACCGCACTGAGAGCTCCCAACCCTCCAAGCGAGGGGTCAATATTATTGAGCCCGTCCAGAGCATCGTTTTCCGTCTCCAGTATCAACCGGGCCGTACCTCCCAAGTCCAGCGTCGTCGCAACATGTTCTGCCCGCTTCTGTGTAACTTTGATGTCAAATACATCTCTCAGTCGCGACTGGAGCTCCTCAATGGAGTTACATGATCGTGGGTCCGGCTGGCTGGATGCTTGCTCGTGGAAATTGAAGCTCGCCAGGAAGTCTGCCATGGGCGGCTTTTCTGGCAGAATCGACGGCGCTTTGACGAGGCGAAAGAGTCTGTTCAGATATTCAAACGCTCCAGACTCCTGCTGCGATGACGAGCTGTATGTGCAGCTGCTGGGCTCGGTTAGAGGTGGTATCGATAATGACCATGACTTGCTTTGAAGTGACGGATTGCGATATTCAGCAAAATCGCCATAGGGTGTGGCGCACCAATCGGGAGGGGGCGTGAGCGGAGTGTAACCACGCGTATCACTCCCCGCGCTAAATGCTGGCGCGTAAGAAGTCGATGATTCAGCAACTTTAGGTCTCATCGCAAGAGCAGACGATCAAGAACATAGACAGTGATGAAGTGAAATAAAAGATGTAGGTAATGCATGGAAATTAATTGGGGTTGTACGGTTCTGTTGATCTATTTTATATAGAAATTCTCGGTGATGAATTGAATCCCATTGTCATCCCATTGTGAATAGAAACTGGCTCGATAGACATAACCGTTTCCATCCAACAACCACTTACAACTAGACTACATGAGACATTCCAGTGGGAGAGCCAACAGAGTATACTACATAACACATTCCCCCAGTGCATTTTCCACGCCTTCATCGTACAAGCAAGCTGTGAGTGTAAATCGACTAGTTCAACCAGTCATCCCATCTCAGTTTTCTTCCACCCATTGTTCTATCCTCTCAATAAGATCCGCCTTCCTGCCGCTCGTACTTAAACCCTTAGCCCCTGAAATGTCTCTAAGCTGTGCTACAGTCATCTTTGCAATGCCACCACTCTCAACAGCAGCTTTAAGTTGTGGTATCGTAAAAGAGGATCCGCTTGGCCGGTCTGCGTCCGTCTTCCTCTGCTTTGCCGGACGTTCATGACTATCATCGTCCATTTCTCTTTTCAAGGATCTAGATGTTGAATCCCTCTCTTCATCTTGTCTCAAAGTATCAGCCCATTCCTCCAAGTAGCCTCCTGCACGCTTACTGATGGCTTTATTCTTGGGCTCGGTTAAGTCTTCTGCCTTTTCAGGGACTTCTTCATCCAGAGCAAGAGCCTGAAGGATTCTATAATGCCATTGGAGAGCCGGGTTTGGGTACTTTGTTGGGTTATAAATCCCCTTGGGGAGATTCAGCTGCTGTACAATAATTCTCATATCCGTCTTCAACTTGTCGGAACATTCCTTGGCCTCGCCAGAGGCTTCCTTGATTGCTCGCATATCATCCGCCGTCGGTAGAGGGTAAACCCATAACCCAGCTGGTAGATAAGGTGTGCCTGAAGCTTCGTCGGATTGCTCTCTTGACGGCATGATAGCCGCAAGTACTGGTTGGGCGTTTGATCGAACCACACACCAAGCAATGCCAACCTTGTCGTCGTTGAGAAGCTTCTGCCAGAGGGCTGAGAAAACGCGGGAAGAACCAATAAAGTCTTCTTCGCTGGGGAAAATAAAGGTAGACTTCTTTACGCTGGCCCAGGCGGGGATCGTGCTGCGAGGTTTAAATCCGATAATACGGATAATCGGGGAACCAAAATCCCTAAGCTTCTTCTGCTCGTCCGGCGTAAAGTATACATATTCGCCACCAAACTTGTATGCTTTCTTTATCTCTTGCTTCTCCACTGTTCTTGTGCTATCTTCGGCAATCCGAGTTGTTTCACCAGATGCAATTTGCGCCTTCTCGCCATCAAGCCAGATGTAACAGGTTCGTGCTGGTGTTTGTCTATGGACAACATTATATCCCTTGACGGATATTTGGAGCCCAGGGGCAATCTCGAACGGGATATTAAACAAAGCCCTTTTTGGCGTTTGCTTGGAGTTGAGGTTTGATACCAGTGAGTTGAGAAGAGTTAGGCCATCTCCAGATTTCGATGTGCGCACTTCTGAGCTATTTGCTTCGGCAGCAGGGTCACGGTAGATGATGTCCTACTTCTGTCAGCAAGTATCAGGTGATTTTGATTTCTCCACTTACATCGTAGAATTTGGCAAGATCAAATTTTGAATCGCCAGCTATGATGGGAAATAGATCGATGGTTATACCAAGATCGTACAAATCCTTGGCTCTGACAGCAGCTGCAGACCTGGCTGCTTTGTCGGAGGCGTGAGGATCATCATTATCTGTAACAATGAAAAGACGGCGACTTCCAAAATTGGCCGCCCTGGTTGTAAAGATTTGGTTTGCGCAGAAGAGAACGTTTGGCATTGAAACCGTATCAGTGGTGGGTGTCAGAACTTGATCTTCATCCTCTCCCTCTTCTACCAGTGCCTTCAATGCCTTGACGTCATCGGCAGCAGGAATATCAAGGTCCGTGAAGAGATAGCAATTGGGATATCCCAGTCCACCACGACCATCTGCATCATCCTTGAACTTGGTCTTTTCCGTTCCAAAGAGCAAAATACCCATCATATCTTTGGGGCTGGATATGATGCGCTGCTCCATGAGATTGTATGCACATTTCAGAGCCGCCTGAACAGGGCTATCCTTATCTGCTTTCTTGGAATCTGAAGCTGGAGGTGGCTTGAGCATCGACTCGCTGACCTCAATTGCCAACAAGATGGCATCCTTCTGTGCTTTATAATTCTAAGCAAATTAGATGGGCAAACGCACGTATAGTATGCAACAGCAGGGACTCACAGTCTCATCAACTTCTTGCTCCTCGTCATCCTCCTCCCGCTTCCAATCATTGTTTTTCTCGGCCATTTTGAGGGTCAATTGCTCGAAATTGATGAGAGTGTTGAAAAAATATTACATATTGATCGGCTGAGCTCACATGAATTGAAATGCTCAACGCCAGCTCTAGGCAAACGCGCCGGAACAGGCAGCATCACGACAAGGGTCCGCGTGGTCACGTGCAGCTGGTCGGAAATGTAAGTTACCTTATTGGACACATCTCAAAGAGCTCATTGATAAATAAGTACAAGATCCTACACAGGTTAGTGCATAATTAGCCGCAAGCAAAATGTATCGGGAAAGTATCATCTTAACAACCTTGGAATGCTAGTGTTTCGATGGGGAGTTGCATCATCGCTTCGGCACATCGGGAGATGCACGCTAGAAGACAAGTCGCCGGTTGCAAAATACAATTTTGTAACTTGAAGCTCTCAAGCTGCAGCATCACTATTCAAAAATGGCATTGAGACTTTCAACAAATCAGTTCTCCAAGGGACTATCGAGGGGAACTGCCTCTCGTGTCATTCTTCCACAGTTTGCCAATCAAGCTAGACGTTTAGCGACCCCCGTCCATCCTGTCACTCAAGATGCGACAGGATCCAAAGGCCCTACTGCCATGGTCTTCCTCAATATGGGTGGGCCTTCCACAACTAATGAAGTTGGCGATTTCCTAAGTCGTCTTTTCGTAGGTTTCGTCTAGTTTCATAGTCCTTTTGCTTCTTCAGACTGACAATTGACGCAGGCTGATGGCGACCTGATTCCCCTCGGCAGACTTCAATCGTACCTCGGCCCGTTGATTTCGGCGAGACGAACGCCCAAGATTCAAAAGCAATACGATGCAATTGGTGGCGGATCTCCGATTCGAAAGTGGTCCGAGTACCAAAATGCCGAAATGTGCAAGATCTTGGACAAGATCTCCCCAGAGACTGCCCCGCATAAGCCCTACGTCGCCTTCCGATATGCAGACCCCCTAACAGAGGAAATGTACAATAAGCTATTGGAAGATGGTTTTGGTAATGGCAAGGGTGGCAGAGCTGTTGCATTTTCTCAGTATCCTCAGTATTCTTGCTCCACGACAGGGAGCAGCTTGAACGAGCTGTGGAAGTGGCGGCATAGATTGGAAGGGAAGAAGGCCTCGGAAACCGGAAATGGCACCATCACATGGAGTGTCATTGATAGATGGCCAACTCACCCCGGTCTCGTCGAGGCTGTTTCTCAGCTCATTGAAGCTAAGCTTGCTGAGTACCCCGAGGAGCGACGAAAGGACGTCATTCTACTATTTTCAGCGCACAGTTTGCCAATGTCCGTTGTAAACAGAGGTATGATGCCAAGCAACATGAATGCTTTATCAGTCAAACTAACCTATTTACTAGGCGATCCTTACCCTGGCGAAGTCGCTGCCACTGTCCATGCTGTGATGCAGAGACTAAAGTTTTCCAACCAATACAGATTATGCTGGCAGTCTCAGGTCGGCCCCAAGGCCTGGTTGGGACCACAAACCTCCCATACCGTCGAGAACTATATTTCCAAGGGCCAAAAGGACCTTGTCCTTATCCCAATTGCATTTACCTCGGATCATATCGAGACTCTCTACGAGTTGGACCAAGAGGTCATTGGCGAAAGCGGTCACGCCGACACAGTCAAGCGAGTCGACAGTCTAAACGGCAGCACTGTATTCATACAGGGGCTAGCCGATCTTGCCAAGTCCCATCTTGCCAGTGGTCAGGCTTGCTCTAAACAAATGGGTCTTCGCTGTCCTGCTTGCACGAGCGAGAGGTGTGCAGAATCCAAGAAGTTCTTTGCCGGCCAGCAGGCTATTCTGTAGTTTAGCCGCGTGGATAATCCTGGAGACACCCACGCGTGTGTAAATAGTAGGAGTAAAAATCATGTATAGTTGTGGACACTTGATTTTGTGTATCTATTAGGATGAGATTTAGGGATAGAGAAAAGGCATCTATAGTCTATCGGTTTTTAAGGTGTACAGCAATGCTTCTCCATATCTCCAACAATAATTTTGAGCACCACCACCACCATGGTTGGGCGAAGGCTATACCAAAATGATAAGCAACTTTGGTCAGACAGTCAGGCAAACGTTTGCAATGGCAATAATTACTCTTTCACCGTGGCTTCGTTAGCCGACGACGTCACACAATGGACGCCGTGATAGGCAGGCTTCCTCAGAAGCGAGGCGAGCGAAACAGCAAGATGGTGCCAGGATCGCTCGCTTCCGATGGGCGGGCCACATGGAGACCGTAGCACTGGGTCGGTAGATTCTGGCTTTATGGATCCTCTCCCATGGTAAAGCTGCAGCCCTACGACGGTGCCGCGACTCAGGAGTGGTTCGTGGTCATTCAGCTCGTCAGCATCTAGATATTGACAGGTTCGGTGACAACATTCCAATTCCAGAGTTTGACCCGCGTAGACTAACGAGGAAAGGTTCCAGCCACGTGGTTTAAATTTGCAGTGGTCCGTCTACTTGTAGGTTTGTTTTATTTCTTAACCCCCTCGCTAACGGTTCTCTTCATGATTCATTGGCGAAGTATATCACCAATAAATTACATCGGTGGCCTCGATCATGGTAAAGTAATGAATACGTGTAGATTTTATCGATTTCAGCAGCGATGTTTATTTTTATTTTATTTTTTTTAAAAATGAAAGAAACTAATTGATTACCCATTGGCCTCGGCCACACATTTATCATGTTGTACATGTTCAATAATGTTTGCTGTGCCCACATTCTTCCAGGGTATCCCCAGAATACCCACAGCCAAATTGGAGACAACCTGGTCAGTACGGAGTAACGGCTCTCAACATGGAAGTGATCCGCTCTGTTAATCTATCACTGATGAGCAATTAACGGTTTGCTGATATTCGTTGCCAAAAACAACACACAAACACACTACCCTAGATATGTTGCGAACAGGGTGTTGTTGAGGCTTACAGTCGCACTGAGCTGAAATGCAAGGGCAATGAAACTCAGATTGCAATATTTTCAGCAAACTCCACGTTCAATACGAAGTACTTGACGCATCTTGCCCCTGGAGCCAAAACGACATGATGGACAATATTCTATAAAGCCAGGCTAAATGCCTTTCCTGTTTCGGTCAAACGCTCTCCTTGGATGTTCTATAGTTGATAGACGTGTGTCACAATCGGAGTCTCCCGCATTCCAATCCAAGAACACGTAGGGTTTGGTCCGATATTAATGGTTTAATGGTTGTATTTGGTTGGTCTGAAGCTTGAACGCAGCCACATGCACGGGAAAACTGCAAAAGGAGTAGTAGGTTGATGATCGTCAACGCCCGCAACTCCCTTTTACGGCAACATGTAAAAAATAAATATCAATAGTGAAAGTTATGAGGATAGATTAGACGGATGTATGTATTAATGCAAACGTGACAACTATTAATAGGTGGGTAGAGCAGACCGATGCTCCATCGAAGAAAGACAAAGGCAGGAGAAGGAGCGCTTGTGCGGAGCAATCTAGAAAAGAAATATCTGGAGCTCCTTTTAATTAATTTGCTGTTCATTACGGAATACACACCGCGTTACAGTACCTTGATTCAAAATAGGAGTGAGGGGAGTGTGTGAGTGAGTGAGTGAATGAGCGAGTGTGCGTGCAGACCGCAAAAGAGGATACCCTATGATTGCATCTTGGAGACATTATTACTATGACAACGAACTCCCTTTCTTTTCTTCTTTCCTTTCATCATCCAATTCTACCCCGTACAGACATGACATGAAACCCTCCCACTCTCTCTCTCCTTTACAAGTGCCCCGTAGTAGGTAGAACAAGTAAATCAGGGAACAAGTCAAATCTCAGGGTGATCCAAGCTCTGGAGCAACACACGCGTTGGAAGCTAAGCCAAGCCCAATCCGTGCGACGCCACAGAATGTGGTTTAACCTCCACTCCTGACTTGGTCTCGCTGTGGCTCTTCCATAAAACTGACGGCTCGGCCAATGAGAAGCTGCCATTCACGAACCGGGCCTGTTAATTCTGCTAATTGTTCAGAACACCAGAGCGTCGGTCCCCTGGAACGCTACACTGATTGGGGCTTAGCCTAGTATGCACCCCCTATTTCCCAGAGGCTCCAAGAGACCTCCCAGGGCCTCCCAGCAGAAGCGATAGCAGGTAACTTGGTACGTGCTTTGGGGGCGACCCAGCGAAGTCGAGTACCAGCAAGGAGGTGTGTCCAGGGGGCCCAGCATTGACTGGTGGCTCGTAACTGCAATGGCACGCTGCCCAGCCAGCCGGCAAGGACAGCACTTCCACAAATTCCTCCCCGTCACCACCCCCCCAAAATTAATCTTCCTCCAAATCCTCAACTGGCCTCTTTTTTCTTCAAACTTCTTTTCGTCGTTCCCCATCATTGCTACTTCCTTCATAGGGCCTTTCAGTGCCAGATAATAACCTTCTTCCGCTCTTCGCGACTGTTTCTGACTTGGGTCAATCATTCCTTCGACGACCCTCATTGATAACGCGTCATTCCTCAGGGTATTGACTCTTTTTCTCCTTGGTAGGTTCAAGCCAGTTTCTGCTCCTCAAGGGGCATGAATTCACTGTCACGATTCGAGATGCCATGGCCTGGAATCAGAATGGATGCTTCTCTGGGAGCAATCTACTGCGACCGGGCCTACGACTCTCTGTTGCTGGCCATCATCCCATGCCGCAATGGCTGTCCCATCATGCCACCCCCTAAACCCGCCATCAGCATCATGACTTGGCTAACAATAAATAATTGACACAGAAACTCGTGCCTTCCTACAATTCTTTATTTAAAGACTTCTCGGCCGCTCCTTATACATCCATAATGGGTAAGATGATTCTTTCTGTCCACTGCGTGAACATATGCAACGAGAAGATACTGGCAGGAGGCTTCCTGGACATGGCGACGGGGATATATGATGCGGGATGACACTTGAATGCGTCTGAACTCTTCCATCGCCATCCAACAGCCATCACTTCACGTCTCGATACCGACATTCGTTTCTCGCTATCTACACTTTCTTGGGTTCCCCCTTTTTTGGCCAACCATCGTCCACTCGTTGAGAAACATCAACCTCCATTTTTCAATCACTTGTAGTCTATCACAATCATGGAGTTGGTACAGCAAGTCCGGATAAGAGCGCGCAGTCTCCAGCTCGAAAAGGGCACCGCATTTCCTACATTTGCCACGGAGGGAGCCAAGCGCTTGAGCAGCCTCTCCACCGTACAGCATTGCACAAGCCAACCTTCGCCCGCAACGGCAGTGCCTGTGACGATTCGCCGTTACCGCAGTATGCTTGAGGTGGAGGAACCGCCCAAACTCGATCCCTGGAGCCCAATGTCATTCGAAGAACTATGGTCTGGCCCCATTCCGCGCCCGGAGAGCTTGAGGTCTGAAGATCACAATGGTGGTCAAAAGACTCTAGACAATTCGGAGGGCAATGGGGAGACCTGTCAGGAATCTCCTTTTGCACACAGCTTTCTCGCACATATTTAACTCGCAACCTCGCAAATAACCATTACTGACCGTCTCTTAGCTTCAAACGGTTCCGATTCTCCTCAGGCGATGATGGGCAGCGCCTCGCCTCCCACTGGCAAGCCTCTCATGGATGTCGTTCAAACCGCTCTTTCTGACTCGGTGCCAACAGCGCCCCCCCCAGCTGCTCCCGACAACCGAAACATTGTCCGACGAAAGCTGACTGGCTACGTTGGTTTCGCCAACCTGCCCAACCAGTGGCACCGTAAGAGTGTGCGCAAGGGCTTTAACTTCAACGTTATGGTGGTTGGTTAGTAAACAGTTCGATCTTCAAATGCCTCTTCCTTTCTAATAATACGCAGGTGAATCTGGCCTCGGCAAATCCACTCTTGTCAACACTCTCTTCAACACCTCTCTCTACCCCCCCAAGGAGCGCAAGGGTCCTAGCTTGGACATCATTCCCAAGACTGTTACCATCCAATCCATCAGCGCCGACATTGAGGAGGCCGGTGTTCGTTTGCGATTGACAGTTGTTGACACCCCCGGCTTTGGCGACTTCGTCAACAACGATGAGTCCTGGCGGCCCATTGTCGACAACATCGAGCAACGATTCGATGCCTATCTCGACGCCGAGAACAAGGTTAACCGCATGAACATTATTGACAACAGAATTCATGCTTGTGTTTTCTTCATTCAGCCTACTGGCCACTCTCTTAAGCCTTTGGACATTGAGGTTATGCGACGACTTCACACCAAGGTCAACCTTATCCCTGTCATTGCCAAGTCTGACACTCTCACCGATGAGGAGATCAGCAGCTTCAAGTCGAGAGTAAGCACAAATCATTTTTTTCTTTCTGGTTAAACAGATGTCTAACTTTTTACAGATCTTGGCCGACATCAAATACCACGGCATTCAGATCTTCGAGGGCCCTCGATATGAGCTCGACGATGAAGAGACCATTGCCGAGAACGCTGAGATCATGTCCAAGGTCCCCTTTGCTGTTGTTGGTGCCACCAACGAGATCAAGACCGCCGATGGCCGCAAGGTTCGTGGTCGTGAGTACCCCTGGGGTACCATTGAGGTCGACAATGAGGAGCACTGTGACTTTGTCAAGCTGCGCCAGATGCTCATCCGCACACACATGGAAGAGCTCAAGGAGAACACCAACAACATCCTCTACGAGAACTACCGTACCGATAAGTTGCTCGCTATGGGCGTCTCACAAGATCCTAGCGTCTTCAAGGAGGTCAACCCTGCTGTGAAGCAAGAGGAGGAGCGTGCTCTGCATGAGCAAAAGCTTGCCAAGATGGAGGCCGAAATGAAGATGGTCTTCCAGCAAAAGGTAGCAGAGAAGGAGAGCAAGCTGAAGCAGTCCGAAGAGGAGCTATATGCTCGCCACAGGGAGATGAAGGAGCAGCTGGAGCGCCAGCGCCTAGAGCTCGAAGACAAGAAGCAGCGCATCGAGAGCGGGCGGCCACTGGAGAAAGAGGGCAAGAGAAAGGGGTTCTCATTGCGATAAACACCTCCAGCCTCTTCTCTCTTGAATCGCGGTTGGCCTCTTTGCACGATCAATGTCTGAGTATCCATGATGTCCATACAGTACTTGCTCGACGCCTTTTATTTCCTTCGATTCTTGTCTTTTGTCGCCTCTTCTCGTCACTTTTATTTTAATCTCATAAGTCCTCACCTAATCAACCGCCAAGAAAAGTTTGTCTTTTTAGAAATGGACAAGCAAAAATCCTTATGAAGAATGGTCATGCAATGTGGGGAAGTGCAAGACTATGGAGATGTCAAAAATGGGCCAACCGGAGGCCGTTGTGGCGGACAGTGCTGGATTTTTCTTTGCGTCGAACTGGTCGAATCTCTCTGAGACTGAGTGGTGAGCTCGTTCTCGGCTGGATAGAGATGCTTTGGAACGCGCGGTAGCTGGGCCCTTGCAATGAGAGAGTCGCTCCATGTGGGGAGGACTGGGGTGGGTGCTGTGTAGGAGAGAGAGAGTCTTTATATCCCCCAAATGATCCACATACTTACGGTTTCCTTGAAATCTATGCGGGCAAGATTTGGCCGAACATACCCTTGTCTCTTTGTCGTTTTCTTTCCTCATGCCTTCGGATAGCCTTTTCGCTTGTCTGGATGGAGCAACGGCGGATTTGAATTTGACTGGAGCAAACGGATGGCTGGAGGGGGGTTGAGCAGCAAATGTTGTATTTTAGTCGTGCGGTTGGGACAGGTTATCTGATGTCTCATCGCATGAAGAATGTCTAGGCTTGTTCGTCTTTTTTTCTTAGCTAGCTTGATTTCATTGTGTTTCTACTATCTTTTGGCTCTTTGGGCAGTGCTAGACAAGTGACATTGATGGGCTCGAGGCCCCCCTGAATTTGCGCTCCGTGATGCTTGTGATGTTTGTGCGCCTTGCTGTGTTTCAAACGTCCGCCCTTGTCCAACAGTGTCATGGATGGATGGATGGATGAGTTTACTCTTTCGTTCACTCACAAACGAAGCTCGTATGCATCAAGAGTTGATTGCGATGGATTGAATGAGAGGAAAAAAATCTAAGTATATATACGTATCATCGACGAGAGCCACCAAATCCAGAATAGACCTAGACCAACCGATAAAATGAAACGACTCCAAAACAGTAACAATGCGCTCCGTTGACGTCCCAGTCACGCCAACACCACGTCCATCATGCGCAGGCATTTTAAGCATCCCAAACAGCTTGTCGCCCGTCCCTGTTCAAACCCGGTTCGAGACAAGTTTCCCCCTTGTCAAAAAGCAAAACCCTTACAAACCCTTTCCTCTCTCTCTCTCTCTCTCTCTCTCTCTCTCTATTTGAACTCGAACGAAATATTCTTCAACTCGAGGATTCCTATCTCCTCTTTGCGTTGCGCAGTAAGAAGGCGCCTACCACACCGGCCGCGATGCCCACGCCACCGAGGATGGCGACGCCGAGCATACCCTCCTTGGCCACCTTGTCGTCGATAAGCTGTCGCAGGTCGGCGGCCTGAAGGTTCGCGGGCTCCTTGTCGAGGAGGAGCTCGTTGTAGCGGCGAGCCTCGCCGTAGTTGCCCAGCTTGTAGTTGCCGAGGGCGAGGTAGTAGAGGCACTCGCGGCGGCGCTCGGGGGAGACGCGGAAGATGTCGGACAGGAGGCGGACGCCGAGTTGTTGGTCGTTGCGGTTGTTGGATTTGACGAGGCCCTGCGGATGTGATTGTTAGGAAGGGGGGAGTGAGGGGTGATTTTCGAGGGGTTGATGTGGTTTGTGGTGGTGGTTGTGGTGGGTATGGAGGGGGAGAGGGGGGGGAGGGGGTGATGCATGCAAGGTGGTGACGAACCCATGCGTAGTTGAATTTGGTTTGGACGCCGACCATGTCGCCCTCTTTCTCGTACTGAGCGCGCAGGACGCTGATCTCCGAGGGATTCAGAGGCCTAGAATAATTAATTATTAGACAAAAGCGATGCATAAAATGGATTAGTCGAGAGGGAGAGGGCGAACGTACGTTTCTGCATCGAGGGCGTCTTTTTGCGCAAAGAGTTATCCAAGTTAGTGATGGGGGGGGCTATTCGCGGTTTAGAGACGGGCTTACAAGGGAGTTCTGAGACCATGACGACGGTTTCTTTTTCAAATATGGGACTGGATGTATATGGGCGCGCAAACGGGACGGACAGAAAAGAAAGCAAAGAGGAAGTATGTTGAACAGGGAGAATTGAGGGAATCGTTTTTCGGAAGTGCGCTTCTTCGGCAAACGGAGAGAGACAAGAGTGTGAGAGAGAGAGGCAGTGTGGTCTCGTGATAGTTGGAGTGGCTGTTAGCCTTGGAATTAAGATCGCTTTGCCTTGCATTGCGGAGCGAAGAAAAGGGAAGAAAAGTGTGGCTGGGTTTGGTTGGTGGGGGCTATTGTGGCGAGGGAATGACGTTGCGGCGAAACGTCGGAGGCCGTGTGGCTGGTGTGCAGGTGCTCCGTTTTCTGGTTGTCACGGTGATGAAGATTGATTGGGGACATGCCTGCGAAGTACACACACACACACTCCGCTTTTCCTGACTTCAACATTGAGGATTCATCAATACGACGTTTGCTTCTTTTTTTTGCAATTGAATTTGGAATAACCAACTTCTTTGGAGATTTATCTTACCACATCACACCACACTACACAATCAAACAGAGTTGAATTCTTTCTTTTTTTCAATTACATATCGTCAAGATGTTGCTCGCAGAGGATCCCGCAACTGTATGTCATTAACACCCAATTCACGAACCCTCCCGTCTCCCATAAAGAAAGAAAGAAAACGAAAAAGAAGAAGAAGCCTACAACTGACCATGACAAACAAAAAGCTCATCAACCACACAATCCACAACTTCAACATCCAGCCCGACAAGCTCGCCGTCGCGCGCGTCACCGAGTCCCTCTCCACACTGCAGCAGGCCCGCGACCTGCACATCCGCGACTCCGAGTCGGCCCTCAAGAGGCTGACCCGGCAGCTCAACACGGTCAACGCCCAGCATGACGAGCTGTCGGCGTCCCACTCCTCGGCCGACCACGCCTCGTCCATCGCCCGGCTGGACACGAGCAAGTTCCGCACCGCAAAGGCCGCCTCGGACGCGGAGACGGAGGCGGAGCGGCTCGCCCAGCAGGCCGCCGACCTGGCCGCCCGCCTGCAGGAGCTGGAGCTGCAGGGCGTCGAGGGCAGCGAGGAAGGCCGCAGGCGGGACCCCGTCGACGACGAGGTGCTCCTGCGGCTCAAGGTCTACAGGAGCCTGGGCATCGAGATTGAGAGGGACGAAAAGGACGGCGAGTGGGCGAGGGCGGTGGTGAGGAACGACAGGAAAGGGGATGTGCATGTGGTGAATATGGATAAGAAGTTTTCGCGCTACTTTTATGCGAATTACTTTTGGGGGACGCTTTGAAAAAGCGGTGGTGATGTTGGATGATGGATAGATGACGGGCTTGGATTTTTACATGATTTTCTTTTGGCTGGGATGGAAGGGAGTTTGAGATACCAACTTGTTTTTAAATAGGCGTTTGGGGGAAGTGGATGGATATTCATATTTGAAAGTCAAAAGACTCGAGGTTCGCTCACGAGGGTAGAACACAGGCGAGCAAAGAGCAAAATTGATTTCATTGTATACAAGTCATAATAAACAAAGTTGAGTCGTTGCTAAATTCTTTCTGACAAAAAGCCTTCCCATCCTCCATAGCCTGAACCGTTTACCTCGTGGCCTGGTCTCTTTTTTTCCTAAAAAAGATAATGTACAACAAAAAAGTGCATAAATACAACAATAAGTGATTTTTTGCAACCTCTTTTGTCTCATTTCAAAGTATGTATTCATCAAATCGTAACTAAATAGCACAAAAAACGGCAGCAGATTAAAGATATCTTTTTTCTTTCTTTCTCATATCATCTTCATCACATGGCCGAAGAGGGAACCCTCTTGGCACCCTTGTTGGACGTGATTGTCATGGGGAAATAGCTTTCACTTTGGCCCATACCGGTGAAGCCAAAGCGTGAGGCCGAGGGAGCTCTAATTCTCGAGCTGTTTGGAGAGGTGGGCGACTGCTTCTTCTCGGGGCTACGGGTGCGGCCCTTCATCATGAGAAAGCCGCCATCTCCGGGCGTCGTCGGTCCCCCGGAGAGGGTCCGGTGATGGTTCCGGCTATACTGGCGATCCGGTAGCTCTAAGCGGGAGTTGATGGTGGTCCAGATCTCATCGTCGTCTCCCATGCGCCAGCCCCCAACGCCTTCAAAGTCTCGCTCAGCGCCGACGCTGGGGATGAGACCGAGGCCGACTTCACTCGCGGGGGTGACAGTGCCGGCCGAGACACCACCGACGGAGCTGCGGCGACGGCGCCGATGTCTCCTGAGAAGAGTGGTGGAAGCCGAGGGGCTGATGGTGTTGCTGTTGACGGAGGAGGATGAAGACGAAGGTTGTTGCTGAAAGTACATGTTTTTGTTCCTTGTGAGTCCGATGAGGGAGCGGGTCACGAGGGAGACGGCAATGTCCAAGTACACGACAATGACGCGACAGATGAGGATGGAAAAGGCAAAAGTGGTGGTGATGCCGGCAAAGACTGCGAGGGGGATGGTGATGCCGAAGAGCAAAGGGATGAAGAAGGCGTAGACGGGGTTGAGAATCGCCATTGTGTCAGTTGTCGTGGTTGTCGTTGTCGTTGGCGGGGGGCGTCGCACCTCACAATTGTCTCATGACATGGCTGGCAAGGTGGTGAGTCTCCCGATTGGTTTGCGCCTCTGTGTGTGTGTGTGTGTGTGCCTGTACTTGAGATGTGTATGTAGATGGATGTGTATAGATTGTATTGTTTGAGCCGCAACTTATTATTGCAACGACAAAGAGAGCACGCGACGATAAAAAGCTGACTTCTGACGATAATAAGCGCCCACACACGTACGTCCCTGGATTCAGAAAAGCCCCAAGGGGAGGAGGATTCCCGCGTGTGTGTGTTGGTGAGCGGGCGCTGGTGTTGGAAGAAGAAGCAAAAGCAGAAGAAGGGGTCCTCGGGGGTGTGAGATAAGACAGACTTATGTGTGTGTGTGTGGGGGGGGGGACGAAAGGGGTGGAGGAGGGAGGGAGGAGGAGGAATGTGCCTCTGCTCGATGCAGATTTCAATGGACGCCCTCTTTTTGCGAACAGCCTGAGAGGCGACCGGGGGGGGAGAAAGAAGATGGTGTGAATGTTATAAAGCAAGGCAAAGATGGAGAGAGAGCCAAAGGATGGACGATAATGGACGGAGGAATCAGGATGAAGCATTGGAAGAGCGGGTGGGGCAATCACATGTGAAAGCTGCAAGCGGCCCGCAGGTGCTGCATTCAGTATCACTCTCTCTTGGCGATTGCGATAACGATAGCAATCCACTGGAGAGGCAGCCTGTAAGTCCAGTAAAATGTAATGCCTAATGCAAACTACCTACAACATGTAGCCAACCACGCGAGAAGCAATATCGGCAGTTCAATTGTAAATGGACATTGCAAAAATGTATTATGCGTTGGATTAAATGCCACATCCGATCCATCTCGGTCTAGACATGAACTCGAACATGCTGCAAATCGCCACTATGGGGAGAGAGGGGGAGGAGAAGAACCATTTGGCTGGCATATGAAGCCATACCTATCAAGTATTGCCTATTGGAACGAACGCCTTTTAGCTGCTGGCGCCATCGTTGAACGGACACGCTCCCTAGTCGGCGCCCTTACACAAGGTGCTAAGCTTGTCAGCAGCCTGTCATGATGTACTGAAGCTTCAGGTAGGTACACAGACCTAGATGCCCCCCATTGACGGCATATGCCACTTACAAAGGCGTTATGCGTTATCGTTATCGTTATCGTACAGTGCTAGAGGTGCTAGAGATGCAAGGCAGCCTGCCCGGGCAAGCAGGCAGACGAACTGCTTCTAAAAGAGAGTTTATGGCGTCGATGCAACAAAGTCGCACTAGTCAATGAACTGGAACGACAAGTTCAACATGTCAATCTCAAAGCTCTCTCTGTCTGTCAGTCTGTCAGTTAGTCTGTCAGTCTCCCCGCTTTCGTTCCGTTCTCACTAGGGATCCCATCATCATCTTCCCCATATCAGAGGCGTCTGACCTCGGCATCTCAAACATGAATAATGCTTTATACTACAGCCTCTTTTTGTTGAATAAATAAATAAAAATAAAAATCATTGATCATTAATCATTAATCATGTTCTGACTGCGCACAATAGAGTCTCAAGCTCACGAGGGGCTCAAAGCCCACAGGATGTCTCAATTGAACGGGAGTTACTCAATGATGAATAATAAGAGTGTCTCAGTCGTCACTGGAAGCGGAGGCAAGGAGGGTCTGTCTGTTCGGGGGTGGGAACGGGAGTCCCCGCTCTTGAACCACCTTCTCCACCAATTGCCTGCGACTCTGTTCCAGCCTATTGTCGATGATGTTGTAATGATGCTTCATTGGTGAACCTCATGCCCCCGAAAGATATTGCTCAATGTACTCATAGTACTCCGTAAATTCAGACGATATCCTCAATTTTTATACAGACGATTGGCTATAACCTCCCAAAAACCAAGGGATCCAGTTCAACAAAGATCAAACAGATAACACTCCATCCATCATCCATCATCCACTATCCACCACATAAACCATGTGCCAGCATCACGACCAAGACAGCAAACCCCCCCTCAAACCTCCCAGCAATGACTTCCCCTGGCACCTGGGCATATTCGACGCCCACTGCCACCCAACGGACACCATGGCCTCGGTAACCTCCTTTGCTAGCATGCGCGCCAAGGCCCTCACCATCATGGCCACCCGCTCACAGGACCAACATCTTGTGGCCCAGGTGGCTTCCTCGCACGGCGCCCAAGAGCCCATCTTACCATCTTCGGACACTACAAAAGACATTGGTGGTGGTGGTGGTTGCAAAGTAATCCCGTCGTTTGGCTGGCATCCCTGGTTCTCTTACCAGCTCTACGACGACTCGGCTGCTGAACCAACATACAAACCCAACGATGACAATGACGAGAACGAGGAAGCTTCCAACGCCAGCAAAGCAGCTCACTACCAAGCCGTCCTCTCATCACCCCCCAACGACACCTTCATATCCTCCCTACCCACCCCCACGCCCATCTCATCCTTCCTCTCCTCCACCCGCAAGTACCTAGAATCCTTCCCCCTGGCTCTCGTCGGCGAAGTCGGCCTCGACAAGGCCTTCCGCCTGCCCCAGAACCGCGACCCCTCGGATCCATCCCCCCAGCCGCCGCATGATGATGACTCCTCCCTCCTCACGCCAGGCGGTCGCGAGGGGAGACTCCTGAGCCCCTACCGCGTGCGCATGGCCCATCAGCAGGCCATACTGCGCGCGCAGCTGCGTCTGGCCGGCGAAGTGGGCCGCGCTGTGAGCGTTCATGGGGTGCAGGCTCACGGAGTGCTGTACGATACCATCTCGGCTACGTGGAAGGGCCATGAGCTCAAGGTCCTATCCCGACGGGAGAAGAAAATGGTTGCTCCCAACGCCGAAGACTTTGATGACGAAGAAAGCGAGAGCGACTATAACTCTGATGACAACGGCAACGAACCCCCCCCACATCAAAACCAAAAACAACCCATCACCAGCAAACCCTTCCCCCCCAGGCTCTGCCTCCACTCCTACAGCGGCAGCCCTGACATGCTCAAGCAATGGCTCCACCCCTCCGTCCCCTCCAGGGTCTTCGTCTCCTTCTCCACCGCCGTCAACCTGGGCACCGAGGGCGGCAAGACGAAGCTCGCAGACGTTGTGCGCGCGGTCCCGGACGATAGGATCCTGGTCGAGAGCGACCTGCACACAGCGGGCGGCGGCATGGACGCCGCGCTGGAAGACATGTACAGGCTGGTGTGCGAGGTTAAGGGGTGGGATGTGGAGAGCGGGGTGGAGAGGATAGGTAGAAACTATAACCATTTCATATTTGGATAGACGTTAGAAGAGAGAAAGAAAGAAAAGAGAGAGAAGAGAGAGAGAAAGAGCGAGAAAAGGACATATTCAAGTATAGAAGCACCATATTATTTCCTTGCATCTTTTTTTCATACTAGTATCCTTAGATATATACCCAGCTGCTCGGCCCCATAGAGGAAACCCACATCGCAGCCTATATTATACACATCCCGTGAGCCCGCTCCCGCCATCCGTACCCAAATAGCAATCATAACCCCTGCTTCCCAAATGTTGATCGCCTCATGCCTCAAACACCGTACCAGAATAAAGGAAATCAAAAGTTGTGTCGTCATGCCTCCCAGTCGTCGTCGCTTCGTCGCTTCTTCTTCTTCTTCTTTGTCTTCTTCGCTTTGCCGTGTCATGTTGTTGGTTTCATTTCTCGTCCTTTTCCGCCTTTGGTATATATCGCGAGCCGTTAGATACCATCGAAGGGTATACGTCCTCCGTCTCGCTCTCATACGCAGGAGGGACCTCATCATCGATGAATCCTGCTGGCTTCGGCTTAGACATCCTTCCCTCCTCGACCGCGATCAAGTCACCAACCATATCGGCAGCGTCTCTGAAACCCGCAATCTCCTCCTCCATTGTTGAGGAGGACATCGACGACTCCTTCTCCTCCTCCTCGACGTTGTTCCTCTGGAACATGCCTCGGATAAAGGACCGGACGGCTTCCCGGCGAGCTTTGTGGCGGGCACGGCGTTCGGCCCAGGTGCGACAGCGTTGGCTGATGCGGCTTCCTATGGATAGCTTTCGTCGTTCGACACGGCGGCGGGCACAGCGAAGGATGCCATAGAAGATGAAGCCAAAAGTAATGGCAGTCTGGGCAACGAGCATAAGGAGAGGGAAGTTGAAGTAATACTATAAAATATGTCAGTCATAAATCCATCATCATCATCACCAAGCATAAAGCGTAGACATACAGTTTCAGGGAAAAGATCCTCCAAGGAGTAATCCTCCTCCGCAGCTTGATAATCCCCTTCGATAATAATCTCTCCCTCCTCTTCACCAGGCCAATCAGCCTCGACAGCCTCATTGTCCGGGCACCCAAAGAAGGTCTTCCACCCCTGGCTCAACGAATCGCAGAAATTCTCATGCGCATGTTGGACCTTGGAGGTCATCTTGGTGAAGATGCACCGGGGCGAATCGCATTCCGTCTCGTAGTCGGAAAGCGAACAGAGGGCGGAGCTGCACTTTGCCGAGTTAATCGCGGGTCCAATCTTGCTGATGAACTCCCACTGCTTGCTACCCATGAGCTCCTCGAGATGGTCGATTTGTTTTCGGATAGCCTTCATCTCCAGAATATCCGCCCTCAATTCGTCGCTGAGATCGGGTAGTTCGTTCGAGGATAGAAGCTCGTTGAGTAATAATATCTCGTCGGCATTCTTCTTGTCGTGTTCGATCTGATCGGGCAGCCAAATCAGGTAGTCCTCCCCGGAAACTTGGACGACGTGGGGATGTGTTGTTTGCTTGAAGCTAACGGAAAGTTTGGTCTCCCCCAACACAGGCTGATCGTTCATGGACATGACGTTAATCACCAAGTCCTGGTCCCAGGATACATCGTCATCCTCCCTGCAGTTAAAGGTCCAGTTCGCCGTCACAATGGATCCATCCGTAGAGGCAAAGGTCCCCTGCCCGGCTCCTGTGTCATCCTGGGATAGTAGATAGCCCTCGACTCTTACTTTGGCGGGATCACAAGCCTCTTTGACTTGTCCGATTTCGATGTGCAAAAACTGTAGTCGTATAAATCAGTAACACGTCCAAGTTGACGGTCCACAAGGTGGTATAATTACCAAAGAGTCAGCATCGGCTTCATTCGTCCAAACTTCAACACCAACTGCAAGAGGGTTCTCGTCTGGTGTAACTGATTAAACAATGTCAGCAATCTCACCACAAACAACAACACGTCAGTGCGTTCTCGGCATTCAACCTCGTGGTACATGACATGTTAGGACATGGACTTGGCAAATACATACTCTGAATGGAATAATCCGGAGACTCCTCAGGCACTGCCGACAGCGCCAAGACAGCCGTTGGCGCCAAGACGAACGCGGCGACCTGGCTGAAGCCACGCATCGTGAGCTTAGGCAACTGCCCGTTGAATCCGATACGTATAATGGAATTTCTCAAGTCCCGAGGGATAAAGCAGACAAAAATGACCGAGAAATACTAAAAAGAGGCAAATATGAACAGTGCTGTGGGACACGCGCAAAAAAAAAAAAAAACAGGCAGATATGAAAACCAGTATGTAAGTGAGGCCGAGACAGAAAAGAACGCGTGTCTGGCTTGCGTCAGAGGGACAGAAGATGAGAGGGCGAGCGAGTGCAGAGGGGTTTTTAGAAAATGGCAGCCTACGAGACTCGGATGGTAACACAAGATGATTGAGCCGGAATTCCTAAACGGTGAAAGGATTCGCAGCAGACGATGCCCTCTCCTCTTTCAAGTCTTTCCTCCCTTTGGATCTCCTCCTCTCTATTGAGGCGCAGCGAGCAGACTAAGCCAGAGTGAGGACCATGGTACTTCGTATAAGGTAGACACTCCGTGCTTCTCGCCGTAGGACGTTTCTCCATTCTGCAATACAACCCACTAGCTGTGCTATCAAACAGGAGTGATGATATCAAAGGATTTTTTGTTTTTCGTCTGCCTCATGATTCCAGCAAAGAGCACTGGTTTTTTCCACTGGCCGTTTATCTCTTGGATCAAATCGCAAGGCTTCAATTCCGTGAGTCAAAAAGAGGAGGGGGTTACGGCTCAGCCGGGCTGGTGAGACATATGACCTGTACATGCCCACAGCGTTTATGTATGGATAGAAAACACATAAGTGTACCAAACTGTTGGCTCTTGGTTAGGTAGGTCAATGTGGGTTTACGGCGTTTTCCTTTCTCATCCAACATCCGCCCGTCATGGGAATCTCAAAACAACAACAGGACCTTGTCAGGGAAGAGAAAGACATCTCCTCGGGGGTAAAAGGGATCGAGACAAACAGAGTATGTAAATCGATAGCCCCAATCGCGAAAAAGCCCCACCATAAACCAATCAGCATCCCCATGCTGACGAGTCAAAACGCGTGTCAGGCCCAAAAGGTCTGGACTCTTGTCCCTGCGCCGCCTCTTAGACAAAAAGGCCCAGCCCGGGATGCTTGTTTTCCGGCTTGGGCCAATCGTACTTGCTGGTTCGAGACCATTAGGAGGACATTGCCTTGACGATCGAACCCTTGCCGCGTCACGCCTTGCGATATCCGAATTTGGACTTTTGTGATTACTTTGCGTGCATACTTGTACAAGCGTAGGGCCGTTGGCGATGAAACCCGGGCCTCGAACCAAGCTTAAATCTTTCAAGATAAAGGTAAACCGGATCTGTTCCGGGTGTAACTTGCGCAAGTCATTTTGTATGATTCAAGCTTCTTGAAGATCAGGTCAGTACGAAGTACTACTTGCAGTACTCCGTACAAGTATTTGCTATGGCTTCTCATGAAAGCAGTTTAGCTTCCACTTGGATCCGGCTGTCGCATCAACCAACAACCTTTCCCGTGTGATAGCACTGGCAATGTTTGCATTCCGTTGTCTTCCTCTATCATGGCCGAGACCACAGTCTTTTTGATCAAAATAGGACCCATGTGAATCAAAATACCTGCCGCACAGTCATCTCAGGATATCATTGAAGCCCAATATGCGTAGTGTATTATTATCATTTTCAGAGCGGGCGCGTCTTGATTCATGGCCACAGCTCAGTGGTTGTCCAAGAGCCCGACTCATTCAGCGTGTAATTCCACCTCTGTCCCTGCTCAGGGTTCGACAAGTCCAACCTATCAACCTCCTCAGGCACAATTACCAAGACCCGAAAGTTTGCTCGCGCTACCTCGTCATTGACGTCCTCGACTCTCTGTCCTAGTGCCAAGCCTGGTTCCGGCTTTTCGGTTAAGGGTCTTCCTGGCAGTGGGTTCCGAAATGATCCCCTCATCAGGGGGCTCAGGTTACCAAAATGCGCAGTCAGCTCCCGGCTCCAGCTCCATGAAGATGGCGATGACTCCGGGGAGTTGCCCGTCTCCCACATACGGACTTGGAGGGCAGCTCTCACGGCGGCAGCGGCCTCAGATTCGATATCCGGACCAATCACATAGGCACGGCCCCTGAGGCGCCATTGTGTCTGATTCTTTGACGCCCAAAAGACGGCCTCGACAGGACCTCCGATGGCAGACTGACTTGCGGAGTTTGACGAGCTAATGCCTTGGAGGAGCTGAGGGATCTTCTCCATGCGGGCATCAGTAGTGATTGCGGGCATGTCGCTGGTAAAGATACCCGGGTTCCGGTCTGCAGGGTTCCTTGGGTTGACGGGGAGAGCAGCCCACATGCCTCGGAAAATGACAGTCCGAGCCCTAGGGACAAAGTGATTGGTGGCCCCTTTTAGTGACGACTCCAGGGCATGTACGGTACTGAGGGTGAAACTCGGAGATTCCATATCCTGAATATGGGATAAGAATGTGGAGCGCCAAGGCGCAGCCGACGATACCGAGCCAGACATGGAGCCTGCTGCCGCTGTACAAGTGGTATGATGGAGATGATCAAGAAGCTGTCTCGTGCGTTGGACAGGGGTAGTGCTTGGGACTCTCATGGGGAAGAGAAGGGGGCTAAATTCGGGGGTGATGGGAAATGCAGTTTTTTGGAGGGTTATGTTGTGTGACGTTGGAGGGATTCGAGTGAGAAAGCAGTTTGCCGTACTCCATATGGTAGGATAATAATTACTCCCCCGCCCATCAGCGTACAGTCTGTACTATGCTGTATAAGGCACGTTACCTGTTTGATGATTCATGGATCCATGATGGCAGTAGTACTGCTATTCGGGTCGGAGTCGGCATTTATGCAAATTATGTCGGCAATTTGTTTTTCAAGTGATGAGAATTCGGATTCATCAGTTCGGCCCCCATTTGATTATCCCAAATTCTTCTCATCTGACTTTTGATCGATGCCAAGGATTTGATTGATGCCAGCCAGCCCGGTAGGTAATCAACGATGCCGTTCCGTATTGCTGGGTTTTTACTGGGGTTCGTGGTTGGGGCCGGAGACGAGTATAAGCCCCGGTTACCCTATAGAGCGTTGGTGAGAGTCGCTCCAAACCATCATTGGTTTGGCCTCTATATTTTGGGGGGGGGTTCTTAGCGCACCGTAATGGTATCAATCAAACATAGCAAGACTTGTTTTAGATTTGTCGGTGTGATTGAATCTTACAAGTGCTTTGCGACGTGTGATGGATTGGTTTCTTGTTTTGTTTTGTTTTGTTTTGTTTTTGTTTTTGTTTTGCAGAGTCCAGCTGATTAAATAGCCTCGATGCCTCCCCCTTCATGTATATGTAGGTATTGAATTTCAATGATGGGTAGGTATCGATACTCGGTGCAGGTGCAATGGTTCTAGCTCGTACCTGCCGATATGGCACCGACGTAGTTGACCGCTGAGTCCTGAGCTTCCGTCCAATCAATGCTTGCATTTTCTGGATGCAGGTACATGTTGCCTTGTCGCAGTACCTGCCATGAGGAACAGACAGAAAATTCATCCATTCAAGCATTTCTCAATAGGGCAATCATTAATTTTTATTAATCCCAGCTTTGCAAACTAAAAAATAAACCCCGTCTCTGTCTCTACCCATACGGCAGCGTTTAATTAGTTTTGTTTTTCTTTCTCCCTCTTATTTCCATTTGGCAAATCCATAATGCCATCATAACGTCAACGGTTTCAACTTGTGGCTGCCGAAAGACCGTCCTTTGAGACCAACCACTGCCAGTACTACTACCGCCACTACAACAACCACTACCACTACCGCGACCACTACTACAACCACTACCACAATTACCACAACCGCTACTGCTGCTGCTACTGCTGCTCTACCACGACCACCATTAGGTACTGGACGGTACCTCTATACTACCAATGGTAGAGCTAGGGACAGTTCAGTTCAGTTCAGTTCGGTTGTGTCTTTTGCCCCCTCCCCCCCAGCGTCGCTCGCTCTCTCTCCTTCTCTCTCCCTCTCCCTTTTTCAAGCCTAGCGTCTTGCGGCTGATCGAAAAAAGAGAGTGAGTGCCCGGAAGACAAATTCCAACAGGGCCCTCCCCCCCAAGGGCTCATTCATACTGTATTCAAGGCTGCTGCAAAAGCTCTGCAACTTGCAAGTGGTTCTTATTCCCATCCCCCTTCAAACAAGTCCGTTCCCTTTCCACCCCCAAAATTCTAAAAATCCCACTTCCTCTCCTCCTATTCCCGCACTTTTCTCGGTTCGCCCGGTCGGGCAGCTTCTTATTTCCAGCGTGCAAAGGCGCCGTCTGACACGCGCAAGAAAAAATAAAGAAAAAGCCGTTGGTTTTTTGCTGCACTGACCCGACACCCGCAAACAAGCTTTTCCCCCCTTCCCTTTCCTGTTGCACTGGGACTGGTCATTTTTTTTTTTTGGTTTTGGCTGGTTGCCGTTACCCTTATTCCAGGTTATTCCCGGGGCACTACAGCGGCTGTGTGTTGAGGTGCCGTGTGTTGGTGCCGTGTGTGCTGTGTGTTGCGCTGCACTGCACTGCACCCTTTCCCGACCCGCTGGAGGAGGAAGAAGAAGAAAAAGAAGAAGCACTCACCCGTCCATCCATTCATCCATCCCGTCAGGCCTCTTATATGGGAATAAAACAGAAAAAATAAAAGGGGCGCAGAAAACGGGGGTCACCCATCCATTAAATGGATCTGTCACAGTTCCAACACGGCGGCCAACCGAGTCGCATGGGCGGCATGAGCGGCATTGGCGGCACCCCCTCATCGGCACTCACACCGAACTCGGTCGTCTCCAGCACTACCGTCGCTTCCCCGGGCTCCGCAACATCACGACTGCTTCCTGCAACTGGTAGCGCCGGCAGCGGGAGCGTTGGTGGTGGGAGTGGAGTTGGAGGTCTTACTGCGAGAAGTGGAGGCTCCGGTGCCAGCGGAGGCGGACCCGAGTTTCGCGTAATAGATTTTGATGACCATACCGATGACCAGACAGACAGCCATCCGGGTGATGACCGGCCCAAGAAGAAGCAGAAGCGCAACAAGCCAACCTTGTCGTGTCACGAATGCGTTGAAAGAAAGACCAAGGTGCGTACTATATCCGCTCTACGCGAGTATCCACCCATACATCCCATCGGCGTCATCTGCACACAATGGAAACTAGAAGCCTCGATATATGCAGCTTCCTAGCCCAGTGTTTCACATCATACAACTGCCATTACCAGTTGAACGCGCCCATGATTCAATATACCCCCAACTTATTCCACAAAATCTCTACGATCCTACCTTGGGCTCACCCCTACGTATGACCTAAATACTTACCCATGGTTTATAGTGTGACAGAGGAAGACCGCATTGTCTTGCTTGCAAGTTTCCCCACGGCACCTGTATCATACAAATATCACTTACTGACCTTCTACAATAGGTATTAAAAGGCAGACAGAGTGTAGATATGCCCATGTCGCCAACTTACTTGAGTATGCTTATTTACCTCTTCAAGACCCAACAACAAGTAGTAGTTGCTGATGATGCTGCGTAGGGAAACCTCGAGGTCAGCAGCCAATGGTCGCCGTATGACCAAACCGCCCAAAAAGAGGCCTGGTTCCAGTGAGAAATTGACGGTGCCAAACATTGCAGACAGAAGTGCCGTTACCAATGAACAAACTTCGTCCCGAGGCGCCGTTGCTCTCTCCACCGGCTTAATGTCAAATGTGCCATACTCCGTGGCAACTGCTAGCAACGTCTTTGGCATAGGCTCAGAACACCCGTTTGCCAACTATTGGACCTGTGAGGGCGGCCTTCCAGAGGTCATCTCTGTTCTTCCAGATAAAATACAGGCCGACATTTTGCTCACACGGTATTTCGAGTGCGTTGATCCGGTGTATCCCATGATTCACCGACAGACGTTCTATGCCGACTATGAGCACTTCTGGCAGCTGAGTGTACAGGACAAACAAGATGTTGATGCCGCATTCATTGCTCAAATCTTCGTCATGCTGGCCCTCGGCACTCAGTTTGTCACCTCCACAACATCTCAGGAGCGAAAACAGACGGCCGAGTTTTATGCTTCGGCCAGTAACCAAGCTCTTCGCATGTTTTCGTATCTGAGCACAGCCTCGATTCGTTCCATCCAGGCCATGGTTCTCATGACATATTTCCTAATCAACGATAACCACGCCTCGGATGGATGGGCCTTTGCCGGTATCTTGATACGACAGGCGTATGCCATGGGCTTGCATCGAGATCCAAATATTGGTAGGTTTTCAATACTCTTCCGTTTTTTTATCTTCGTTCCCTCCATGACTGACCTCCTTTGTCAGTGACTCCAAATGCCAGCCCTTTTGAGAAGCAGCAGAGACGGAAGGTTTGGCAGGCGGTTCTGCTTCAGGACACATTTCTGACGGTGCTCCTTTCACTTCCACCCTCTGCCACACATACGGACGTATCTGTTGATGACTTGCTCGACCACGGTTCTTCCATTGCCAGTAGCGACCCAACGGATACCGCATACATCCGAGGTTCTTGGACTTTGGCGAATCTGGTCCAGGAAACAATATGCTCGCCCCGCTCTCTAGATATGCCCATCTGCAGTACGGCAAGGCATAAGTCGAAGCTAGTAGCCGACTTTCGAGCCGTATATCGATCATTTCCAGACGTGTTTCGTTCATGGGATGCCGAAAGCCTGACAACAATGGCGCAGACGAATAAGAGAGTCGTTCGCCAAACGCTCTTCCTAACCAGCAATTACTTTCATAACCTGATGCTTGTTCATGCATCCGAAAGCCCGGATGTACCGGTTAACGTGCGGGGAACCTTGGAGGCGGCACACGATGCCATTACGGCATTCTTTTTGATGTTCAGTCTGATGGAACCCGAGGCTCGGGTTTGGTGGGTGTTCAATCACCGAGCTTTCCTCGAGGCGCTCTGCATTGGCAACGTCCTTCGAGAGGCGGCCAAGGAGCCAGGAGGGAAGGAGATGATGGTAAAGGACCCATTGTTCGTAAGGGCCAAGTCCGATATCAGTAAGTGGAAACTTTCTCGAACAATGTTTGGAATTTTGTCAAGGCGTATTTTGGGTACTAATGACATGGGCAGCACGGATGATACGAATCATGCAGCAGATGGCCGAAGATTCCGAAGTTGCCAGGACAAGGGTGCAGGTCCTGGGCGAGTATTTGAGCTGAGATGATAGCGCAACCCGGTTAGGTAATGCTGGTAATGCCTCTGCGTGTAGGCAATTGTGAGCCCCGCGGACGCCGCGGAACCTGTGAGCATGGTGTTGGAGGCATTTGTCGATTTTTTTTTTTTTGTGTGTTTGTTTCGAAGTTGGACCATGAAGCCGGCGTTTGGTTCATGTGAGCATATGTTTCATGAGCCACTTGGATGGGAGTTATCCAGGTACGGGAAAATGAGGATCAAATATAGTGTGCATATCTCCTAGGGAAGTGTTTTCTGATTCATGGTGGTGATGGAGGCGTTGGTGGGCTCACCCACACTTCGGGCGGAACATTCTGAACCACATGGCAGGCCTGCCCCTTTCAAGCCAATCAAGGCGAGACGGACAGGCCCTCGACCCCCCCTATGATATGACAGGGAGATCGGAGAGCATTCGAGTCAGATTTGTTCCCTAAGGTGCTCAGGGCGTCTGGTGAGATGAAGTCTGCACAGGAGAACCTGGAGAAAACATGAGCATGTTAGACAACCCTGCTCGCAAGCAAAAGGCTCACGAGCGAGTTGGCATTTGGGCATGAATGCAAGAAATTGTTGACTTGCAGTCGAAGGGTAGCCACGGAGCTCCCAGAGCGACCAAGGATTGCCTGCATTGGGTAACGGCCCGAAAAACAAGGCGGTTAAGATTTGTGTGTATGAGATTCTGCAGCATAGCATACGTGATGTGATGCGATGTGTGCCACAGCCAAGACAGATTGTGGCAAAAACAAAAAGACAGATTAAAAAATAAAGAGCATGGATCTCTCGGTTTCCTCTTTTTGATCCACATCATTGTGAATACGTGGTTGCGAGGAGCTTGGCTTGACTTGATTGACTGACTGGCCTGGATTGAACTTCTGCATGTGGTTTGATCTGCCTTGCAGCTTATTTTGGCCAGAACAAGGCCCCTGAGGGGGGTGGTAGTCCCGCGCATCTTGGGCGGGAGGGGGTTCTTTGTTTTACCAAAATGCCCTTGTTTGGCCAGTTGAAAGCGTGAAGTTAAGGATGCTGCCGTCGGAATGTGTGGATACAGTGCAACTTTGATAAAAAAAAAAACCTGTCGCCCTTTTTGATAAGGTTTTTTTCTCTTTCTATTCGGCGTTTTTTCTGAATGGTGTGTGGATGCATCTTTTTTTTTTTCCTCGGCCATATTGGGTTAACATGATGGAGGGAGGGTGCGGTGAGGGTGAGGTGAGGTGTGATGATGCGGCATGTAATTCTTGGCTTTCTTTTCTCCTCTCTCTGTCAGATGCCAGCAATCATAATTTTTTGTCTTTCTTTCTTTCTTTCTGTCGTCATTGTGTGTTTGTGTTTGTGTGTGTGGATGTTGTTTGCAGGTGAGAAGTGAATAAAGGGAACAAGGTCGGTCGGGACAGGGTAGGTTTCAAAGTTTGAATGGGGCGGATCCATGAATGTTCAGTCAAATGTCATACGATTCTGACTCGAAGAGTTCGTGTCAGAACTTTCGGGTATCGGCCACGGTGTGGGGGAAAGCACGATGGGCGGAGGAGGGAAGAAGATGGGTACGTACCTTGCTTAGGTAACTAAGGTACTGATAAGTGGCCTAGATTTGTACATACAGCCGAATAAAGAACAAGGTCGGACCAACACGGGGCAAGGCCAGGCAAAGGCAAAGGCAGGGCAGGGCAAGGCTTTTACTTTCTACAGAGGGAATGTGGCATCCGAAGGGGGCATGCACGTTGTTCGTCCGGGGTAGATCCTCGGCCAGAAAGAAAGCAGAATGCAGAATGCAAGCTGCGAACAGTGACATGTTCGTAGGATTTGCAGACTTGCATGCTTGGTGGTGATGGTTAGTTACGAAGTGACGAATCATGCACGTCGTACAGGTTAGGTAGTTTCACGGAGTAATACATCACTCGCTGGTTCGTAAAAAGGTACTGTAGGATCGCTGCGGCTGTCAAAAAGAAAGCTTTGCTATAGGTACTTGTAGGTAGGGAGGACAGGGATCCATGTTGGTGGTTTCATCACAATCAAATCCTTTTTTAGGAGGCAAAGACAGCACCACCACAGCGGCTGGAAATCATCCAATCTTTGTGTATTGTTGCACAGATAGGAAGGAAAAAAGAAATGGAGAAGAGAAGGAAGAGGATGATGTTGGTTGGCAAGAATACTTTGACTTGTCGCATTGGGATTAGAAAGTCCCAGTTTAAACTACGTTTCAATGCGGGTTGGATGCATAGATATCGAATGGATGCAAGTAGAACCAACAAACCAAAACAACCAACAAACTAAAACGACGAACAGCAATTTGAACGATTTGAATAAACAAATGTATGGAGTCTGAGAGAGAGAGAGCTGGAGACGGGAACGGGAAGAAATCTCGCACAGTGGTCAGCACAGCACGTGTTTTTCAGGTGTTGGGGGAGAGAGACACACACAACACACTCCAATGAAACCCCCCACCACACCCTCCCTTTCGAGCATGGCTTTTGAAATGTCTGAGTTGCACGAATTTCAAGGTCAACGGCAAAATGGAGAGATTCTATTCGTCATAATGCGAACAGGCCAATCGCATGCCTCTTTTTTATACAGCTATTGCTCGGAGATTTCCAAACTGGGTAGGTGTCCGCATTCAAGTCGCGCTGGCTGGTTGGGAGAATGCAAGTTTCTTGTCCTACCGCCACCGTCACCACCGCCCATAAGAAAAAAAAAGGGTGGTTGTCTTTATTAAATTGATTGAAGAAGAAATAAGGGAAAAAAGGGAAGAGGAGAAGAAAACATTGGCAATGACTCGGGGAGAGGTGGCTACGTGGGCCGAAGCTTTTGGTTCCGTTCCTGAAATCGTGGATATACCGGGTTCAGAAAAGTGATGCAGCTTGCTTGGCCACCGATTGCCGTTACTGCCGGTGATCATACTCTTCTTCTTTCTTTCTTTCTCCCCCCCATGGGCATTTTTGCCTTGCCTTGCTTTGCTTTGCGCAGAGGGGGCCTGTGTCAGGCCTGTCAGTGCATGCATTGACTCGTTGACGTTGACATCCATGCCATTGCCATTGGCCCTGGTTTCAGCGGACGATGGATGTGTTTTCCCTTGTTGATCGTTGACTTTTAACCTCAAACATATGGTGAAGTCATAGATGACGGGGAAGGGGGGGCCAGCAAGAAAGGATCAAAGCGCTTGGCCAACCTATCCCTTGACGATACGAAGAAAGAAAGAAAAAAACGCCTCCGGAGAAAATAATTCAATTGGCATGCAACAGCGGGTTGGTCCGGCGGGCGGCGGGAAAGCCAGGCAGGGCCGGCCAGTCTACGAGAGGCCAAGTACGAACGCCACATCAATGCAAACAAAACAAAGCACGCGAGAGGAAGGGAGAGGGAGAGGGAGAGGAGATGGGAGTTTTCTTTTTGCACCAAGCGATCCCTGTTTCTCGCTACAAGAGTCATGTCGCGGCTCGCGAAGCAAATTGATTGAATACTAACACAAGAAGAAGAAGAAAAATTGATTAATGATTTGTCCACCCGGAGTTAGTACTGCCGAAGCTGAGCGCGTACAGGTAATAGCGACGTCGTACGGAGTCGAGGGAGTTTATAGTAGCTGCAAGACGAAAGGTGTATAGCCCTTGCTGTGCGAAAGGAAAAAGGTGTAATGCAAATGTATGTACGGAGTAGTATGTATGTATGCAGGGCCTA
The DNA here is from genome assembly GCA_011799845.1 of Hypomyces rosellus. NCBI lineage: Eukaryota > Fungi > Ascomycota > Sordariomycetes > Hypocreales > Hypocreaceae > Hypomyces > Hypomyces rosellus. The sequence continues at coordinate 1,914,128 of WWCI01000001.1, forward strand.
TATGGCCGAATGCATGGAATGTGTGTGAATGATCAAATTAGGGCAGCTTCGCGCGAAAGATAGCGAGCCATGTTGTTTTATGCGTGCGCGCATATGTGAATGTACAAGATGGGCAATCTTGCGGTGAAGAGATAAACGAGGTTTATTTATTTATTTATTTATTATTGTTGGCTGATTTAGGAATCCAACGCCGTCGACGCAGACGGTCACTCGTACACTACATGGCAGTGCAGCACCAATTATCACCATTGTCGAAATTACCACACCCGAGTTTGAATATATGAGGGATCGTCTCTCCAAGTACTATGGGTGTGGAGCTGCAAGTACGGAGCTGCAAGGAGGAAGCTTCAAGATTACAAAGCGCGAATGCTTGAAACTGCATGCGCCGAGCAAGGTCGATCTCTCTCTCGAGAGAGATCACAAAAACAAAACAAGGTGGCTTAGTAGGTAGATGACGGACAGGCCGGACAAGGGGAGATGAAAAGGCTTGTTTCCCTTGCTTTTGGCCGCCCAAAGGAAAAAAAAGGGCTACGGAATTGCGAGCCCAAAGTATTTATCCCATAATTCAAAAGCACCCATTGGCACTAATTATTCCGCTTTTAGCCCCATTTACTAAAAAGGGCGTTCCCGTCCGGAACGGACTTCCGGCCCCCTCCGGGGTTGACGACTTCGATCTTAGAAGTTTTCGCCATCTGCCATGTTTTGGTTTAATGCCCCCAAAATCCTCCCACAACAGTCGCAGCCCTAAGCAACTTGGGGGGGGATCATCCCACAGCTTGTCCTCTGGAAACTAGAACTATTCGGTGATTAGTATTCCTCTCCCGCAGGACACTTGCGTTTTAGTCACCCAACCAATTCGGTTGTCGCGTCGAATGGCGTGGCGTCCCCCTCCAAGAACGTTTACCGTGTCTTTTTTTTTTTTTTTTTACTGGAGTTCAGGTTGTGTTCTTGTCTGTCTGAGCAGCAAGAGGGTGGTGGTGCACACTGTATATATGCACTGTATTATTCGACAAGGATCGCCACCAGCCTCGAACGGAGTAAAAAAGTGACGATGCGTCGACGGGCCATTAGTCAGGCAACTCCATTTTTCCAAACCTTGCTTGTTGGCCAGCGAAAGCAATTGGTTGTTTAGGTTTCTTGTCCTTTTGATCTTATCGCAAGCGAGGCCTAAAAAAACGTGGGGCCCCCCTCGCCAAGCATGCGTCTTGCTTGTGGGACAGCGAGAAGGGAGAGAGAAAAAAAAAGAGAGGTGGTGGTGATTTGAATGTCCCGTCAAAGGTCGCCGATCAAACAGGGGGCGTCATTGGCCCGGGCAACAGACAGCACCACTTTGCCCAGATCTCGTTTCGAGGAGAGGGGACGGGGCCCATTCATTATTATGAACACTTCAATGTTTTTTCTTCTTGTTATTTCGAGAAGCCTGAAAGGGCCCCAGGAGGTGCGAGGGATAGACATGTGGAGTAGGAAGTCAGTCTTCCGGACCCAGGATCCGAGACCTCCCCTTCCGAAGCCGGGGGGTGAAATGAATGCACTGTGCTGTGCTATGCTGTGCTCGTGTCTATGCTGCCTCGTTCCTTTGTCCGTGCCTCATCTTGATGTATGTCTGTGAACTGTTCTTGACGATCTCGCATGAACCAGGCAATCATAAGGTCAACCGACGTGGGGTAGACGAGAGATTCGTTCCATCACCGTTATCTTGGAAAGGCAGATCAAATTAAATAGAACCACCCGAAGATGCTGGGAGTCAGCTTGACCAGGAACTTTGTTCCCTCACCCCATCTAATACTACCACTCCGTACGGAGTCCTACGTATAAACCTACCTGTCTGTATTCAGGCACAACAACGGTTTTTGTTTTGTTCGGTGCGGAGACGCTCATCGGCAGTTGGGACGGGACTGGGCACACTACCCAACGGCTCCTCTTCCCCTCAAGACAAGCCAAGTAAGCCAGCATTCCATACCGACTGACACTGACAGGTTGACTCGACAGAGTCCAGGCTCTTATTACTTATGCAAGGCGACCGGCCCTCTTCTGCTCCTGATATTGATTTTTATCCCACTGCACAAGTGGGCATCACTGAGTGGACGGGGGCAGGTAGATAACTGCATTATTTGTACAAGTAGGTGCAGGCGGCGGCCAGACGCCCTTCCTGCTCTTTGGCGGATGTCATGCTCCCGGCAACAAAACATCCCAACGCACGAGTGAGACAAGCAGAACGGAAGCCCTGTTCAATGACCACGGTCAGGTCCCTCTGAGCTCAACTCGACGCCCAAGAGCTGGTCCCTCCTGTTTTTCCTTCTTCTTTCCTGATTGTTTCTGCTCACTCACTTACTCACTTAAAAAACGATGAGACCCAAGGAGTCTCCACAAAATAAGAACCAAGGCAGAAGCAGCGACGAAGTGAAACCCTCTATGAGTTGTACAATCCGTATCTCCCTAGTAGTACTATGGGAGCGCATATTTGTACATTAGCCATTACTCAATGATGGCATGTGGTTGGGTGCTCTGGATAGTGGTCAGATTTGGACGTTACTTGGTGCCAAGTTCTCGCGCGTTAGCATAGCCACTAGATGATGTCGGTAATGCAAAGACAAGTTAACGTGGCGAAGGTGATGGAATATTATGTTTTTGTCCTTTTGGCAGATGAGCAAAGGAGAACTGAACTTGCTGTCCGTCTGTCTGTCTGTCCGCATGCAGACATATGAACGAGGCTTATACTTACCGCAAGGCATGCCAGGTGTCTGTGGACAAAGTTAGTTAGTAGGGTTTTTCAACCCTGGAGAGAAGGGGGGGAAGATCCATGGCTGGCACAGTGGGAGGGAGAAGGGACATGAACCATGCAAGTTCGTAATAATGATTACGGTGATGTGATGAGTGAGCGAAAACTTTGCCAGAGCGCTTCCACCAAGCCATCTACGGGAATAATTCGTCTGGAAATAAACCAGGCGGAGGAGGAGGAGCAAGGAGGAGAAGAGAGGACATGCCAAGTTTCTTGACTCTCCTCATATTGCACGTACCGCGCTTATTGGGAGAGTCTCTCCTGAGTCCTATGCACGCGAGCCATCATCATGGCCTAACAAGCAAAAACGCTCAGTTTGATTTGCATTGGATCTTCGTTCAACGGAGCACTCCCCGCAAAGCCCTTTCCTTTCGCAAGGGGGAGAGAAGGGGGGTGTTTTCTTTGGCGCGCCATGCGGGTCTTTCCCTGGCCTGTAGTGATATGGACATGGGAATTGATGCGAGTCTTGCTGTGTGCGGAGTTTGCCCGTGTTAAGGGTAGGGATGTACGAGTACTGTAGGTACCACAGCACTGCAGGGCAGCTGGCGGGAGACTTTTGATTTTGACTCGAGGGAGAAGAGTGCGACTGACAGAGAGTCACACACACGCACGCACGCACGCACAGTGAAGACAACACGTCTATTTCGTTGTTGCAAGGGTTATGGCGGCAGCACTTGCGGCAACCTCCACTCGCACCGAACCCGCACCCGCACCCGCAGCAACGAAGGAAAACGGCGGTGGAAAAGAAGGTTAGCTAGGTTGCTTGTGGACATTCATGAGAAGAGGAGCGAGCGAGAGGAATGAGGTAGGTATGTGATGAATGGATGATGGATGGGAAATGGTTGGATGAATGTTCTTTTCGGCTTGCTCACTGGATTTAATCTTTGCACTGTGCTTGGCAGAGCAACAGGTGAGAGGAACATGGATGCAGGCCTTCTCTGAACCGAACTGCTTACCAGGTCCTGGTATGGTGATAACGTGCTCCGTACATGATGCTGTATTCTCAGTTTCCCTTTCTGCATCCTCAGCAGCTGTAATGAGGCACGCCCTCCGTATTTCCTCCATGTTGTAGAGTAATACAGGTAATACAGGTAATAAATAACCTACACGTACCTGTATGGATGGACGCACGCAACAAAGTACTCTTGAATGTATTTATGCTCTCATCAATCATGCTTGCTTGCCGTTGTGGGTATTAGGCACGTTGAGTGTCAAGACTCTGTCTGTCTGTCCGTCCCGGCCTGTGCTCCTCTTTGCGTTGCGAGGTTCCCTACAGGGGCTTTGATAGGTGGATGCGTAACTTTTGCCCACTGGAGACTCGCTCTGGGCATGTACCAACACCCCGGCAACATCCTCATTCTGCAATTCGTACAGTACAGGGTGATGGGGGGGATGGCGCCGAATTAGCGCTATAACAATACCGTGCAGTCTTATTAACTTCACACGGTACGGACTACGGACTGCCATCCACCTCACATTTTCAGACACCCCCACCCCTCCCCCATCCTCTCACCCATGTCCTGGTCACTGACCCATGATGCTTTATCCATCATCCATGCCCCTTCTGTAAAGGGCTCCATCCATCCATGCATACATCTTGTCCTGAGTGGGTTGAGTGGGTACTGAACAGGGTCCAACTCGCTCAATTGACGGGGCGGACAGGTTTTTCCACTTTCTTTATTATACCTCGCCCTCCCCGTCATACCCGTCACAGCCTTTCTCTCACTTGCTCCCTCGTACCTATGCTTCCCGTTGATTGTCTTCGGAGCGGACCAAGACGAGAGATCATTCAACATTGAGACATCCAAGTATCCGATCAACGACTCGGGGTATTTGTTTTTTTGTTTTTCATTTTTTTTCCCCTGAAGCCCTCACGACCGACGACTCAGAGGAGCAACTTGCTTGGGTAGCATCAAGGACGAAAAGAGGACTGGAAGCAGGACTGACGGACCACGGACTACCACTCGTATTTTCTACCCAATCGCAACTCACGACCCTTTTCGCCCGCCCTCCCGCGTCCAAAATTTGGTTGCTACCAGCACTAGCGGCAATCGACGACCCGGCTCGACTTTAGACCACACGCTGGTTTCAGAACGAAAGAGGTCAGAGGTCCATGGACGACGCTGTTTATTATACTTGATCCGTGTCTCCCCCCCTTCGACCATCAACGTCACGCGAAGCAATCCATCCCCCTTTGAGGGTTGAGTGCTTGCTTGCCTTACTCGACTACCACATACATCGGCATCATCCTCATCATCATCATCGACATCAACATCGACATCGACATTGAAGCTTTCAACAAGTGCAGCGTTTAACTACTGCTGCATCGATCGGAATACGATTTCATATTTCTTCGCTTTTCATATTGATTGTATTATGCTTGCGAGGTAATCGAGCCTTGTAGCCGCGATCCCCTGCACTTACGACTTTGAGTGCGTGCTTTTTCTCAACCACGCCTTGCATCTAAACGCCACTACGTTTGCATTGCCTATTTTGCTTGACGCATCCGACAAATAATCATTGATTATTATTATTCTGACGGCTCGGCCGCTATTTCTCACCTGCCACGATATATCTGGCTTCTTCAGTCCTACGACACCGTTACGATTGCTCTCACAGCGAAATTATTGCGGGAGATAAGTTTCCGTGAAATGGCCATGGACGCATTAAAGAATCTCACCAACAATATTCCCGATTGGCAACGGCGCCTTGAGGAACTGAGTGGTCAAATCAACAAGCGGCAGGTCGAACTAGCTGCCCTTGCCGAGGCCAAGCCAAAGAGCAGCGCGCCCCGCTCTCTCAGGAACAAGGGTTCGACAGAATCACTCAAGCCAACCGATGATGGCCCCATGCATATCTGTCTCGATGAAGAACCTATCCAGCAGCAGCCAATGGCTGTTTCACCTATTCACAATGTCCTAGAAAGACACCCTTCTCCCCCATCACCAACAACAACCCCCCCTGCTGCTGCTCAGGGAATATCACCGCCCAGACGCATCTTGACACCCAGACTTGCCCATCACTCACAAACTGCCAAGAAGAGGCAACGAACATCTTCCATCACTTCTGGTGATGGACCCCGACCCACTCAGCGCACCCGAAGTATGATCATCGTATACTATGACAGCTATGTCCAAGGATTCTTTGATGACATGGTTCGCTTCATCTCTTCAAGTAGAAACCTGATGCGAAAAGCAAAGATGGCTGCCAAGGTCGCTCAGATTAAACGTTTAGCTGAGATGGATCTGCCTGATGATGAGAACACCAGTGGGGATGATAAACCCATGACGGAGACCTTGCCATCACTACGCCTCATCAGCAGCAGACGCTATGGACCTGGCGGTATACGCTTTGGTCCACCAGGTGCCCGCAACGGCACTCCTGATGTGTATGATGAGTTGGACAAGGCTCTCGAGTTTGTTCAAAGCACATGTGAGCATGGTGCTCATCAGTTCCTGAGGGACGCAAACTGCAACGAAGAAATCAAAAAGATCAAGAAGCGCGTGGCCGAAGTCTTGGAAATGGCCATCAAAGAAGCCGAACGCGTTGAGCGTGAGGAGCCCGAGCTGGCCAAGGAATCTGGTGATCTTTACAAGCCAAAGACCAGACGGCACATCACCATGAGCAGAAACTTGGTGGCCAACCACAAAGACAATGGCAACTCCGCCAGCGATAACCCAATGAAGCTGGAAGTCGCTGATTCTATAAGGGGGCCTCCTCTACTTCATGTAGCCCCCGATCACATTGAGGTCGATCCTCATGCCAAATCTGATGAGAGCTTGGATGCAGATACCGTTCTGCAAAAGTTGCAATATCGGTCAACACGCCATATGCGGATAGCCGCCGAGTAAGAGAATGTCTTTAGCGTATCAAGTTTTATACACCATTTGCATTTGCCACAAAAATTGTTAGTTTATATCTTGGCACAATCTTCGAGTGTTGACACCAAGGGCGCTGGCATTGGGAGATTAGCGAGAATCCTCTTTCCAATGATGGAACGAACATTTCTTTGATGATATTGTTACTGTATTGGAGTTTGGGGGAAATTGAGCATCTTGCACCGGGTACAAGCAACAGGTATTACGGAACCGCACAAAGCCTATCGGCATATCGGCGTTTCTTGTTTATATCATTCGTTCTACGTTTTCTTTTTCCTTGTCACATCATTTCATTTTTTTTTCTCTCTCCATGGGCTTGGACATATTGGTCTCAGAAATAAACTGAGAAGGGAATTTGTGTTGGAGGATCATTATTCTTGTTGGTATATGAGTTTGATCGAACAGAGCAATGCTGGAATCTAGCCTGTTCACTCTCTCATGACATCTTGGCATCCTTTTCTATGTATTTGTCGATGTGATTTGCCACACATGCACGTGCTACTCGAGAAACGAGGCACTTGTTTGATTTTCAGGAACATGAAGCTCTGTACGCACAGAGCTGGTTGTGTATACCTGTTGAAATGCTGGGTATGATGGCTGGAGGAATTTTGGGATACGCAGAATTATCCAGGTTGTTTAATCAACAAATAGTACTATTAATGGACATTTGAGACACATTATACAAATAGACATGATGCTTACACATAGAAAGATAAATATCTGACTCATACACTTGCGTTAATGTAGGCGTGGTTAATGCGTGATGTGAGTCTTGATGGCTGCCTTTGGGCGCGTGAGTGTTTATAGCCTGTGGTTTATAGTGGTGAGCTGCCAGGTTTGGTGGTTGTAGGCTTGTAGCACCGAAAGGCCCAAGTTCTGCCCACCCCACCCCACCTTTGTCATGGCGGGTACCTTTTTAGCGTCCAAGTCTTGGGAGCTTGTCGGCTTGCTGGTGACGTGCTCCCATCAGAGCAAGCAAGCCAGGCCAAGGCTGTGACCTCCAACTTTCCACTCTAGTGCATCTTTCGACGTTACCTACATCGACACTCGCACGGATAACGTATAAACAATCAGGAAACGAAAAAGAAAAAACCGCTGCCCGACTTCGACCCAGGCATCTAGCTCTTGCTTGGCGATCCAAGATGACGACTGCTTCTCCGCGTGTCGAACGATAAGCCTTCGCCAAGTTCTCTGGATCAAGACCATTCCGCTCGTTCAGCCATGGGTCAAGGCTTCTCGCTCGCTACGCCGTCGGCCGGTTCTGCTGGCATAGATATTGCGCAACTCCAGGACATACAGTATGAGAGAGGGATAGGGAATGCGCGGTTCATGAAGAGTATCCGGGGCCGCCATGAGAACGGTGTGGTCCTCGTCAAGGTGCTCGTCAAGCCATTCACGGAGGTCAAGCTCGAGAAGTACAAGAAGCAGATTATTGGTGAGCCTTCCTCCATGTTTGTTTGCTTATTTCCCCTTGGCTTATGGCGTGCGTGCGTGTGCGTGTGCGTGTGCTTGTGCTGACATGTGCCCGGTTGTGGTGGTGGTGCGCAGAGCAGCGCAAGGCCTTGGCTGGTGTCCCCAATGCGTTGGGTTTCCAGCGCATCATCGAGACGGAGACGAACGGTTACCTCGTGCGGCAGTTCCTTTACAGCTCATTGTACGACCGACTGAGCACCCGACCGTTCCTCGAGGATATAGAGAAGAAGTGGCTGGCGTTCCAGCTGCTCTGCGCTCTGCGGGATTGTCATGCGCGGGACATTTACCATGGCGACCTCAAGGCGCAGAACGTCCTTGTCACATCTTGGAACTGGCTGTACCTGACTGATTTCTCGTCGGCGTTCAAGCCCGTTATGCTTCCAGATGATAACCCGGGCGACTTTTCGTACTTCTTCGACACGTCCGGCCGGCGTACATGCTATATCGCTCCCGAACGCTTTTATTCTACCACTGAACCCCAGCCGAACAAGCCCAAGATGACCTGGGCTATGGACATCTTCAGCGCAGGCTGCGTCATTGCCCAAATGTTTCTCGAATCCGAAATCTTCAGCTTGGCCCAGCTCTACAAGTACCGCCGTGGTGAATACGATCCAGTCATTACCCATCTGAGCATCATTTCCGACAAGGATGTCCGGGATATGATTGCGCACATGATCCAGCTTAATCCGGAGAAGCGCTATTCTGCAGACCAATATCTCGATTTCTGGAAGGACAAGGTCTTTCCCAGCTACTTTTATAATTTCTTGCACCAGTATATGGAATTAATAACGGATCCGTCTTCCGGAAACAGCCCCATGTCAGGCGCGCAGAAGAACATGGGAGAGGCTGATGATCGGATCGATCGTATTTATTATGATTTTGACAAAATATCTTACTTCTTGGGGTACCGGGCAGAAGAGAGGACTTCGGAGTTGATACAGCCCACGTCGATGCTTGGGCTGAATCACTTTCCCGTCCGGCTCAGCATTCCGAACCATGAACATTCGGTTTCTGCTGATCTGGAGCCGCCAGAGGATGACGGTACCTTGATATTCGTGACACTGGTTGTCTCTTCGATAAGAACCACAGCGCGAGCGTCATCGAGAGTCAGGGCGTGCGATGTGTTGCTGGCCTTTGCTGAACGACTCACGGACGAGGCCAAGTTGGATAGGGTGCTGCCATATCTGACGACGCTGTTGCGGAAAGATGAGACGGATATAGTTATAGTAGCAGTCATCAGGACGATCACGCAGCTGCTTCGTCTTGTCCGGACGACAACGCCGATCAACTCACACGTCTTGGTTGAATACGTCCTGCCTAGAATGGAGATTGCTCTGGCGTCAAAATCATGGTCACCAGATCCTCTGGTCAGGGCTACATATGCTTCATGCATCGGGAGCCTGGCTTCTACAGCACACCGCTTCTTGGAGATGGCATCTAGTCTTAGGGCGGATGGATCTATGCCAATTGCTGACCCGGAAGTTGAGCCTGGAACTGATGCTGCCGCAAACTTTGAGAGCATCTTTGATAATGCTGGCAGGCAACTCTTTGAGGTTTTGGAAAGCCACACTAAGCAAATAGTTGAGGACCCGGATGTTCACGTTCGACGTGCATTCTTGGCTTCAGTGCCGGAGCTATGCATGTTCTTTCAGGAACACTCAAACGACATCTTACTTACACATCTAAACACCTATCTCAATGACCGGGATTGGACTCTCAAGTGCGCCTTCTTTGATACGATTGTGGGCATTGCGACTTTTATTGGAAGCACGAGCCTGGAAGAGTTTATGCTGCCGTTGATGGTCCAGGCGTTGACGGATACAGAAGAGTGGGTGGTACGGTCTGCCTTACACTCGCTTGCTCAGCTTGCGGGCCTTGGGCTACTTTCCAGGACAAAGCTTTGGGATCTTGTTGATCTGATTGGAAGGTTTACCATGCACCCTAACATTTGGATACGAGAGTCGGCAACGGAGTTCCTCGCGTCTGCTGCGACCTTTTTGGCAGTGGCTGACATTAAATGCATTGTGATGCCACTTGTCAAGCCGTATCTGACAATCGAGACGCTTTCTGATTTCTCTGAGCTTATACTTCTGGACTCATTGAAGAAGCCGCTACCGCGATCTGTCTTTGACCAAGCTGTGACATGGGCCTTGAAGTCAGATCGGGGTGTTTTCTGGAAATCTTTGATGGACAGAAAGTCAGCGAGCCACAAGTCTTCACTGAATCTTACTATCCGGTCGTCCAAGGATCTGACATCTGCTTCGATGAATAAGATCAGCCGCAACGACGAGGACGAGCAGTGGCTCGAAAAGCTGAGAAATCTCGGGTTAAAACATGAAGATGAGATTAAGTTGTTGGCTCTACGGGAGTTCATCTGGCGGCTTAGCAAGATTAAGAACCGGGAATCTTCGACCGATGCGATTATAACTACGGGGTTGGTCAAATTAAAGGAACTTGGGGTCACCCCACAGACGGTGTTCTTTAATGACGCGCCGTTGCAGGATCCCTCCATTGTACCTGATCTTGAACCCCCAGCAGGACCGTACACAATTGCGGATGCCCTACTAGATGCGTCGATGACCATCGACGACCCCCTTGGCAAGAGGCGGCGTGCTGCTATCAATACACATAAAGCCCGCGTGCATAGCGTAGATGCTAGAACTTCGGCAAACTCGGGACGCTTAATATCTCCCATAGGGATCGGGCGAGCTAGCTCAACTGATTCTAGAAGAATTCGAGGCAGCGGAGACGACGACTCATCTGTAGCTGGACCATCTTCTTGGCGCAGGCATATTCGACATCAATCGAGCGCTCTGAGCCTCATTGACCGCAGGGAGGGACATAAATCAGTAGCGGAAACCGGAACCAGCGATGCCAATGCCTTTGGCGAGGTCGAAGGACCGTTTGCCCAGGCGGTTCCGGTGCAAATGACCCACGAGCAAAAGGAGGATGCCGAGCCCAATGCTCCTAGACAAGTGAAACACAGTTACGAGGGATCTGACCCTCACGTTCAGCGAATGCTGGATAACATGTATGTGGATAATTTCCCCCGCGACGTCTTAGAGTTTGGGCCTATGGTGCAGCCAATCTCGCGTGACAAGAGCAGGTCAATTAGCTCTCAGTCTGGAGGAGATCCGCCTTGGAAGCCGGATGGACAACTTGTGGCGACTTTTGCGGAGCACAAGGGCCCCATCAACAGAGTTGCCGTATCGCCAGACCATGTCTTCTTCATCACTGGTGGTAACGACGGCGCTGTGAGAGTTTGGGATACAGCCCGACTGGAGCGAAATATTACGCATCGATCTCGGCAGACCCACAGGCATGCCGAAGGGGCCCGCGTCCTTTCTCTTTGCTTTATTGAAAACTCTCACTGCTTCGTCAGTTGTGCTAGCGATGGAAGTGTTCATGTGGTCAAAGTGGATACGATTTCTGCGAGCGGCGTCATTAGATATGGCAAGCTTCGCGTGCTACGGGAGTATCAATTGCCCCAGGACGAATACGCCATATGGTGTGAGCATTTTAGACAAGAATCGAATTCTGTGCTTATACTTGCTACAAATCAGTCCAGAGTTCTTGGCATCGATCTAAGGACCATGACTTTGCTCTATGTCCTTGAGAATCCCGTCCATCATGGTACATTGACCTGCTTCTGCGTTGATAGGAAGCGGAACTGGCTTTGTGTCGGAACATCTCACGGCGTTATTGATTTGTGGGATCTTCGATTCAAGATGAGACTCAAGGGATGGGGGGTGCCAGGTAAAGGGTCAATCTATCGCATTTGCATCCATCCAACCAAGGGTCGAGGTAAATGGATCTGTGTTTCCGGAGGAACAGGACAGGGAGAAGTTACCGTGTGGGACCTGGAAAAGACAACTTGCAGAGAGATTTACCGAACTGGAGGCAATAAGGATGGCTCCAAGGGGTACAGTGCTTGGGAAGTTGACGAAGACAAGCCAGAAGGCATGCTCGGACGCTTTGCTACCAATCTCGAAACAAGCGATATGACAAACGCGGACCGTGGCGTACGGGCCATGGTCGTGGGCACAGGAACAGTGGAGGATTCGCGAGATGTGCGTCATGCATTCATTGTAACGGGAGGGTCAGACAAGAGGCTTAGGTTCTGGGACATTTCCCGCATCGAGAACTCTTGCATTTACAGCGGTCTTCAACCTGATGAGCAACTGCCGACATATACGAGCACTCACCCAACATCATCTACGACTCTCAACACAGAGAGGTTTGCAAGGAATCCTACAGCGGCCTCTGGCTCAGGAGGCGGAGCGGGACAAGCAAAGGCGTCGAGGCCGCCTAGGTCTACGGTGATTTCCCTGCAGCAACAGCAGCTACTCCAGTCTCACTTGGATAGCATCCAGGATGTGGTTTTGCTAGAGTATCCCTATTCAATGAGTGTGTCGGTGGATAGGTCTGGCGTAGTGTTTGTGTTTCAATAGAATTGGCTCACCATTGGGGAATGTGCTGGGTTGGGAATGATACTTGGGCGGCGAGGGCTGCGTTCCATGACGATGTATGGGGCAGGGGGGAGGACTGGAGTAGACGTAAAGGAATATGGAGTTTAGGTGTGTTTAGCGTATTTTGGGTTCGTATATATTTAAATAGTGTTATGAGGCATGGTGCTATTCATATATGCCGCGTGATGTGATTTATATGCCATGCTGTCCTTGACCTCTGATCAATTAGTAGGGGTTGTTTGAGTGTGTTGTTGATGCTGAATTCATGTGTGGCGCAAATGTGGAGTGTGGCTTGTCACCTGCTGTCAAGCGTCTGAAATTTCCCTGGCGCCTCGTTTGATCTTTCAGCCTTGCCGGCCCGCATCGAACTCCAAACCACCACTTAGACGACAGCTCCATCCTTGTCGACCAAACATCACCCCGCGAAATCAATTGACGGCGAATTCGAGGTCCATACCACTCTAGACGAGGTCATTGATCGCAACTCTCGACGACAAATACCCCTCCACTATAAGACAACCTTCGAGTCGCAGCAGCCCTTCCTCCCAAGCCCAACGAGGTAAACCCTGCCTCATCTCTGCCCGCCATGAGGCTCACGGCCGAGCTCATCAGGGATTCCCTGTCCTACCTTAACCCTCTCAAGGAGAGAGAGCTTGATCTCCGAGGTGCGTTTTTGGAAAAGAGCAGATGCTACACTACTTGATCTCTGTTTTCTTTCTTTTCTTTTCTTTGCCCGTGTCGAGAGAAGGAAAGAAGAGAAGGAGAAAGAGAAATAAGAAAGAGAGCTCAGAGTTGATACAAATTTTGTCTTTTGGGGCATGAATAGGACACAGAATCCCAGCTATTGAGAATTTGGGTGTTGCAGGCGTGAGTTTACCTTTTTTCTATTGCTTATCCTTTCTATCAGAGAGCCTTGATTGCGTGGTGATGGTTCGCTAGAGATGGGGGGAGAGGAAGCTATTCCTTGGGAGCTTGAAACCGCTGCTAACTCTTTGGTAATCAAACCAGCCTCACGATGCTATCGACTTCACCGACAATGATATCCAGATCCTGGGCAACTTCCCCCTCTCGCCGCGCATAACCACCCTCCTCCTGGCGCGCAACCGCGTCGCGAGCATCCAGCCCACGCTCTCCCACTCGGTGCCCAACCTCCAGAACCTGAACCTCGCGTCCAACGGGCTGGCGGAGCTGGCGGACGTGGACATTTTGGCCACGTTCCCGCGGCTGACGCACTTGGTGCTGACGGAGAATCCTATTACGAAGAAGGAGGTGAGTTTCTTTTCTTTCTTCTCTTTCTCTCTCTCTCTTGGGGTTTTACAATGACTTGAGTATGGAAAAGCTAATGGATGTTTTTTGGGGATAGCATTATCGTTATTGGGTCATTTGGCGGTGTCCTAGTGTGCGGTTCCTAGACTACGAAAAGGTCAGGGAGGCAGAGAGAGACAAGGGCCGAGAGTTATTCGGTTCAGCAGAAGAACTTACTGCTCTGGCAACACAGGTACGTCCTCTTACTCACGCTCACGATAACCCCCCTGCTAACAAGATTCACGTAGATCATCGGCAAAAAGTCCAAGACATTCGACGTCTCGTCCAACGGCCCCTCGTCCATGACATCCAAGCTGTCCAGAATAAAGCTCACAGACGACGAGAAGACGCGTCTGCAGGACAAGATCAAGAATGCCACCAGCTTGCAGGAGATTATCGCGTTGGAAAAGGAGCTCAACGAGGGACGCTTGCCGTCGGGCGTCATGTACACGGAGGCTACGGAGACTATGGAGGAGTAGAAGGCGTTTTTGTTTTTTTTGAGGCAAAGTTTTTATATAACATGATGCTAGCTACGTAAAGCCTTGTATTTGCAGCTTTAGGGGTGGTGTGTGAAGGGAGTTTCCTTTTTGAGAGTGGTGTTTTTTTTTGAAGGAACAAAAAAGATGAAATAGGGGGTGTGTTGATTTGATGTATTCAGCTTCCTTCCTACCCCTACTGGTTAAACGAACAAAAGACCATAGCCAAAATACCAAGCTTTCATGACATCCACCGCACCGTTGAGACTAAGAAGTTGTTTCTTTTTAATCGACGAGGCCGTAGAGAGCCCCCGCTTAGTCGCTGCCACCTCCTTGCCGTACATTGCGCAGTTTGCCTCTAACCCGTCATGTCAACGTCCGCCTTGTCCTTCTTTGGCTCCTCGGCCTCTCTCATTTCCAGCTCCAGCTGGGCATTTGGATCTTCTTCTTGCTGCTGCTGGGGCTGCTTCTGTTTCTGCTTGTCCTCCCTGACGGACAGGGTGAATGGATTGGTGCCGTTGGTTTCCCCGTGGCCGTTGGCGAGGATTTGGTTCTTGGTGTTGGTGGTGGCGGCGGCAGCGGCGGCGGCGATGGATTCCTCGGCAATGGCCTCGCCGCGGAGACGGGCTTGGGCGGCAAAGGCGACGGCTTTGGCCTTTTTGAAGGGGACGGTTTTGGGGGCCACGTCTTCTAGGAATTCGAGGTGGTCGTGGTGTGAGATGGCGTTGGCTTGGGTGAGGGTTAGTTGGGTTGTAGTTGAGGGGGTAAGATTGTTAGGACGTTGGGGTTGGTGATGAGGGGAGGAACTGTAACCAGGAGATTGTTTGCGGACATGAGGAGGAGAAGAAAAGAAAAGAGAGGGGCAGAATGAAGGCGGAGGGAAAAAGAAAGGGAGGGTTACCAATATCCTTGTATTGGATGTTGCGCCTGGGCTTTCGTTCCAACTTGGCTTGTGTGTGAGCTTCATCAGCGAGGTGCTGGATGAACATTTCCTGAATATAGATTAGAAACCAAGGTCTATGATGTAGAGAGGGGGAAGGGTGAGCATGGGAAAACGAACTGCGGCGAGAGTAATGACAAAGGCAGCATTATTAGAGCACATGTGGACATCTGTATCCTGGCTGATGATTTTCTTTACTCTCGATACTAAGATGCCAATATCAGTAATGAGAAAATAAATAAAGAATAATAAGGAGTAGAACAGGTTTGAGGAGGGGGGAACTTACATGGCAGCTGATTTTGCCCTGTTGGCTCCTTTCGGGGAGGGATGGCGTTTGTGTTGTAAGGCATGATGAATGATGAATGATGGGATAAGTATGTATTCTCACCCCGCGTGTAAGTGGGTGCGTATCAATTCAATGAAGAAGGTGAATATTATAAGCTAAGATGGTTCTCTGTTGTTAGTAAGGGCTCATTTCTTGGGTGAGTACGTGTGAGTGTGAGTGTGAGGGTAAAAAGAATGAAGTTATCATGGATAGTAATAAAGAGAGTGAGTGTGAAAGAATTGGTGTGAGGTGAACCTTGCACGCGGAAGGGAAGCCGGCAGTTTCCGTTCAGGAGGAGGATGAGGGAGGGATGAGAGAGAGAGGGGGGGGGCTACTCACACTGAGAGGGGCTGCTGTCTTTGAATTACTTGTATAAACAGTTGGTAAGAGAATCAGTAGATGTATTCTTTATGGAGTAGGTAGAGAGTGTTTTTGTCTGGTAAGAGTGTCAGGGTCCCCAGGGTTTTTCAGAGGTTCAGGCGCATAATTAGATGGGCTGTCGATAAGGAGGCGCTTACAAGGCTTGAACAAGCCAGGGCTCCCAAGAAGGCTGTATGTAGGACAAGTACAAGTATATGGTTCTGTTCTCTCCCCTGCCTACTCAAATAAAGGGCTGTAGGAGCATGAAGAGAAAACAGGCCAGATTGAGGGTTTTGGTGATGCTGACTCGTTGGTGTAGGTAATTATCTGATAAATCTAATGGATAGGTATGTCCTGGAGGGCAAAGACGCGAAGCATTGGATGACGCGACGGTACTTTAAGTGGTTGTACAAGCAAGTGTAGCGCAGAGCCGTCAGGGGGAGGACAGTGACAAACAACCAGCGTCTTACTGCTAGAAGTAGATTCTTCGATACTTTCATATCATGTTCATCATCCAGATAGGACAGGTACTACAACTCTCATACAAATATAAAATAGTAATGAACCCTAGTAATTCTCTATAAATACATTCAAAAATCATCATGCACTTTCCACATTCAAGTATTCCTTTCCTTTGCCAATCCAACACTCGGATGGATGGTTCAAACTCCTCCAGCTGTACATAGTTTGGTTTCCACATGGTCAGGGCTTGCTGCACGTCTACAGGTGGTGATACAGCGTCTCTACAGGCGGCTTAGTGGCTTGCTTATCATGCTGCGCTAGCGACGTCAGGACAATCCATGGATCCATTGCGATAGGCAAGCAGCTTGATTCAAGCTTGGATCAAATTCCCAGGACGATCACATCATTCAACTACATGTTATCAACAATACAGTAAACAGTCCAGTCACGATACCTCAAGCATACTCCAAGGTTTGCGACAAAGTAACTGCGCACCTCGTCAACATGGTGGATCGACCGGAATCATGAACTCAAGATCAACATCATTCAACCTAGCCATAAGCCCCCAT
The DNA here is from genome assembly GCA_011799845.1 of Hypomyces rosellus. NCBI lineage: Eukaryota > Fungi > Ascomycota > Sordariomycetes > Hypocreales > Hypocreaceae > Hypomyces > Hypomyces rosellus. Next base: position 1,931,164 of record WWCI01000001.1, read on the forward strand.
CCGTCCCGTCGCCCGTCCATCAGCTCTCGCCTATCCTTTGCCGTCTCCAATGCCGAACAGGGTGAAGCCGGCGCCGGTTCTGCGCATGGAGAGGGGCAGATCGAAGAGGAAATAGCTGAAATCAAGAGATACGAGGTAAAAAAGAATCGGTCATCACGAGCTGGAATACTCGGAACAAACATGTCGCTAACATTGACGCCCAGGACTTTACAACGATAGGTATGGCAAACGCATAGCTTCCAGCGACGGTGATTACACTACTTGAATGCGCATACTGACGACGAACCGCAGACTGGGTTCAGGACGCTGCGCGGGAGCAAGTGAGACGCAATGCGCGCAGGAAACGAGCCGCCGGCGTGTACGAGCTGGGCGAACCGGGCTGGAAATACCGTCTAAAGGAGTCTTACGAGGCGGCGCAGGGATGGATCGTCGTTACAATCATAGGTGCCATCATTGGCATGAATGCGGCCTTTCTGAGCATCATCACCGAGTGGCTCGCCGACATCAAGATTGGATACTGCACCACCGGCTTCTACTTGAACGCAGACTTTTGCTGTTGGGGAGAGGAGAGTGGTAAGGACTAAATATGCTGCGAGTGGACCGAGGGGAAGGGGCTGCGCTTACACTTCTTTGCAGACTGTAAGGAGTGGCATCCATGGACTGGCTTCGGGCCGCTGAGTTACCTTCTTTACTTTCTCTTTTCGGTAAGGAGGACCTTGAGTTGAGAATCATATCGTTGCATGAACCAACTCCTGACGTTAAACTACAGGTTTTCTTTGCCTTTATATCTGCAACATTGGTCAAGTCGCATGCGCCTTATGCCGCCGGCTCAGGTATCTCGGAGATCAAATGTATCATTGCCGGATTCGTCATGAAGGGCTTCTTGGGATTCTGGACTCTGCTCATCAAGTCGGTTTGCCTGCCACTGGCCATTGCCTCTGGCTTGTCCGTTGGAAAGGAAGGGCCGAGCGTTCACTATGCCGTGTGCACCGGCAACGTCATTTCAAGGCTCTTCAACAAGTACCGGAGCAACGCATCCAAAACCCGGGAGATCTTGACGGCTTGCGCTGCTGCGGGTGTCGCCGTTGCCTTTGGTAGCCCCATCGGCGGCGTGCTCTTCTCTCTCGAGGAGATGGCGAGCTATTTCCCCCTCAAGACCCTCTGGCGCAGCTACTTCTGTGCTCTGGTTGCAACGGCCGTTCTGTCTGCCATGAATCCATTCCGAACGGGGCAGCTGGTCATGTTCCAGGTCCAGTATGACCGGGACTGGCATTTCTTTGAAATCATCTTCTACGTTGTCATTGGCATCTTTGGTGGCCTCTACGGCGCCTTTGTCATCAAATGGAATCTACGAGCGCAATCTTTTAGAAAGAAATATCTGGCCAAGTATGCCGTGCTGGAGGCAACGTTGCTTGCCGCTGCCACGGCTATTGTCGCATATCCTAATGCCTTTTTAAGAATCGACATGACGGAGAGCATGAAAGTTTTGTTCCTCGAGTGCGAGGGCGCCGAAGACTACAATGGACTTTGCCAACCGGATAGGCGGCTCTGGAACATCATCTCGCTGGTCCTGGCGACAGTGTTGAGGATATTCCTCGTCATCATCTCGTATGGGTGCAAGGTGCCGGCGGGCATCTTTGTTCCTTCCATGGCGGTTGGCGCAACGTTTGGGCGGACCGTCGGTATCATCGTTCAAGCCATTCATGAGGCACACCCTGGAAGCGTCTTCTTCTCGGCATGCAAGCCGGACGAGCCGTGCATCACACCGGGAACCTATGCCTTCTTGGGCGCCGCGGCAGCCTTGAGCGGCATCATGCACCTTACTGTGTCGGTCGTTGTCATCATGATTGAGCTAACTGGCGCGCTTACATATATCCTGCCCATCATGATTGTTCTTGGTGTTACTAAAGCTATTAGTGATATGCTTGGCAAGGGCGGCATCGCAGATCAAATGATTTGGTTCAATGGCTTTCCGTTCCTCGACAGCAAGGAGGAGCACAACTTTGGGGTTCCTGTTTCTCAGGTTATGCGAACCTCTGTGGTGTCTCTGCCTGTCCATGGCCTGACGCTGGCTGACTTGGAGCAGCTTCTGGCCGACGACAAGTACCAGGGGTTTCCGATTGTGTCGGATGCCACCTCCAAGACCTTGATTGGCTACATTGGGCAAACCGAGCTTCGATATGCCGTTGATCGTGCCAAGAAGGAAAGGCCGGTGGCTCCAGATACAAAATGTTCATTTGCTCCTCTTGCCAACCACAGCTCAATCACACCCCTTACACCCCTTACGCCTTCGCACGCAGAGGCCACGGCGTCCTCGCCCCTCAACTTTAGCCGATTCATTGATGCTACACCGGTGACGGCGCATCCCCGTCTTCCTCTGGAAACAGTCATGGAGCTCTTCCAGAAGATTGGACCCCGAGTCATTCTCGTCGAGTACCATGGGAAGCTTACCGGCTTAGTGACCGTCAAGGACTGTCTAAAGTATCAGTTCAAGGTGGAGGCGGCGGAAAATCCAAAGGATGACCACCGCATAGCAGAGGGGCAGGAGCAACTCTGGAGTCTGCTTCGCAGAGCGGGCAGCTGGGTGTCTGGCGGTGTCACGGCCGTCTCGGGGGGTCGAATAAGGCTCGCGGACGAGGATGGGATACGAGGGAGGGGAGGTGCTATTTTGGATGGAGATGAGGATGATGTAGATGAAGGGGTTGAACTGGAACGACGATAGAGCGTTTACATGACCCATATTTTCTGGGAAACTGGTTGGCGTTGTGGGATTTTTCAATGTTTTACAATTTTTGTGTACTACATGATGAATGAAAGGAAAGGATAAACTGTTAATTATGATATTTCCAACATGTCCATCTCTACTGAGCGAGGTCCTCCATGGTAAGAACGTACTACGGGCTACCTAAATCAGGAACATCTTCATCCTGGTACGGCTTGACTGCTTCATCCCCCTGCGGCTCCTCGCTAGACCTGAGCATGATGTCCTCTGTTCCCGCCGCAGCGGGAGGAGGAGCGGGATCCCCCTCGTCCTTTCGGCCGGCGATGACGCTGCCCGCGACGAGGAGCGAGGCGCCGGCCCACCACATCGGGGGCAGAGCCTCGGAGAAGATGAGCATGCCCATGAAGGCGGTGACGAGGAAGTTGGTGGACGTGTTCATGATGGAGACTTGGGTGGCTGACCTGCCGCGCTTGAGGGCGGTGGTGAAGAGGGACCACATCTGGAGGGTTATGTAAGTGAGATGATGATGAAGAAGAAGAAGAAGAAGAAGAAGAAGAAGAAGAAGAAGAAGAAGAAGAAGGAAGAAAAGAAAGGAAGAGTGGACTTACGATGCCGTTGAAGGTGAGGTTAAGAATGAAGAATATCTAGGGATGAGATTATTAGTTTTTGTTGGTTGGAAGTTGAGGAGAAGGGAGGGAGGGAGGGAGGGACTTACAGCTCTGACGATGACTTCGACGATTTTCTCATGTTGAGGGATGCCGAGGATACGGGCGATGCTGGTTGATAGTGTTGTGGTGAGTTCCGTCGTTGTTCTAGGAGTATTAGCTTCTATGTACTTTCCATACTCATTGTATATCACCATCACTATCAACCATCACCATTTAACCATCATCATTGACCATCACCATCAATCATCATCATCAACCATCACTCCCCCCCCAAAAAGTTGAAAGCCAAACCCCCTCAAAATAGTAAGAAAAGATATGACATGAGAGGTAAAACGTATACCAAAAAGAAAAAAACAACATTGAATAAACTCACAACTTCGCAAACACGCCATTAAACGCCGCACAAGCACCGCTCGTAATGGCATAAAACAACCACTGCGAGTGCCCGCTCTTCGAAGCCGTAGATTGGCTGTCCATTTTGCTCGATGCTGCTGCTGTCGCTGTCTCCGGAGCGAGAGTAGAAGCCGAGGCGCTGTTGTCTTTGGTGTGACGTTGGCGGACTGCCATGGTTTTTGGGGGGTTTGTTGGTTACAAGGTAGGTAGGTAGTTTTTCTTGCTTATGTGAGCCTTGGGATGTGATATGCTGGAGCAAGCAATTTATTTGGTGCTCTCTCCGAGTAGCTGGGATTTGATGGATTGGACTTATGTAACGATAAGTGTATGTACACGCAGCCCGAGTTGTTCTGTTGGTGGTCTGAAGGAGTGACGTTGATTCGAGAATGGATGGGCACATCTAGAAGAATACAGCGGATTTTATAGGGGGGCTGTTTCACGATATGGCGGCGGGCTAAAATGTCACTGCATGGCCATCGCGTGCCTGAAGCCAGCGCAAGTGACAGCATCCAATCACCACAAGTTTCTACGAACATCACCATGCATGCAATCCAACGACGCAAAAGTAACCTCTAGAAAATCAATTCTATTTCGGATGCCCTGTAATCCATTCTTGGCAACCTTCCCCCCCATAATCCGCGGCCAAAGCACGAACCGCAATTCCCCATTACATCTTTGATCGCCTTTACATAATCTGAGCCTCGTAATTTCTGTTTAAAAAAAAAAAAGCGTTGTCAAGTTGTCGTGTGTTTCTTGTTTCCCATAGTATCCCAAACGCCGCCCAAATGCAACTTGATCCCTTATTGTCACGCCGCGTTTGCCGGATAAAAAGGCTTTTCATTCGTGAAGGGGATCATGTGGTCTCGTTCGTCTCTCCCAAGCTCCCCCTACTGTCCCTCGCCAGGTCGCTTGGCATTGCAGCTAACAATCTTAACCTTGTCGGCCGTCACGGACTGACTTCCATTGTCCATCTTGAAGGTAACGTTCTTGATTAAGAAAGTCCAGACTTCGTCGCAGAATCGGTAGGTATCCAAGCTTCCCTACGTCACGCAAGAATGGTTAGCTCTGGCACAATAAACATTCCCTCTCTTTCTCTTTCTCTCTCTCCCCCTCCAAGTCCATTGCCACCCGATTGCCATTGTATAGTATTCACCTTGAACTGGAGACGACTTCGGACGTTCTTCTGCAGCGCCTCGGTGATGGCCTGGTCAAAGTTGCCCAGAATCTTCATCGCAAGCTGCGGGTGGATGCGCTCCTCGCTGATGAGGTCATCGAGCGTGTCCGTCAGAGCGAGCCCGATACTGCGACGGTTAGTGACGGTCTTACAGACACACAGAAGCTCTCTAGTCTCCCATCAAGCTGGAGTCGCAGTACCTGCTCCGTCGGTAAAGCTCGTAGAACGATTGCGCGCCGCTCGCCATGATTGCTGTAGCTTTGACTAAAAAGGGACCTGCGATTCTTCCTTCCTTCTTCTTCTTCTCAAAAAAAAAACGAGTGTGATTGCTTGGCTCTGGGAAGAAACGTTGAGGTTTCTTTCTTTTGCTTTTGGCTTTGAAAGGTCCAAGTCTGCCCTGGAAGCGGCTTGTCTGGGGAAGAGAGGCGAGGGGCGGCGGCTCGGGTGGCTTAGTTCCTGGCTTACTCAGCTGCCACACTGATCATGTGACGTCGCTTGCTGCAATTCTTTGGGTGTATGCCTGGTCCAACGCCAACGCAACAACTGTCGCGCCAGCTTGGCTAGGGAGCTTCAAGCAGGCAAGCAAGCTTCCAAAAATCAGATCCCATCCCCCCCATCAAATCCAGCGCCGACGCAACGCCAATCGTCGCCGAAACACAATCACAAAGCCGGCAAAATGGTTCTACTGTATGGGCTTGGCGGCATCTGGTCGTTTTTGATCGTGGTGGGATTGTGTATGTTATTCCAGCCCGCCGATTCGAATCCCCCCAGCATAAACAACAAGACGAAATGATGACGCTGTTGGCTGACGAGAATCCACTTAGACATGCTCTTCACCGGCAACGGTGAATCGTTCAACGTCGGGGCCTTTCTCGAATCAGTATCTCCCTATGCCTGGGCCGATCTAGGTATCGCTTTGTGTATCGGCCTCTCGGTCGTAGGCGCCGCATGGTGAGATAACCCTCCCTCGTCGCAGAAATGTCCCTCGCATCTCCAATTCTTACTAAACATGTACAACAGGGGCATTTTCATCACCGGATCCACGATCCTCGGCGCAGGCGTCAGAGCCCCTCGAATCCGAACCAAGAACTTGATTTCCATCATCTTCTGCGAAGTTGTCGCCATTTACGGTGTCATCATGGCCATCGTCTTCTCATCAAAGGTCGATGCCGTTAGGGGAGCCGACCTCTACTCGGCGGATTCATACTTTACTGGATACGCCTTGTTCTGGTCTGGTTTGACGGTTGGAATGTGCAACCTTATTTGTGGTGTTGCTGTTGGTATCAATGGCAGTGGAGCTGCTTTGGCTGATGCCGCCGATGGCTCTCTGTATGCTCACCCGATCCTCTTTGGCGCCAATAGTAGCTACATAATTACTAACAAATAACACAGGTTCGTCAGAATTTTGGTTATCGAAATCTTCAGCTCCGTTTTGGGTCTGTTTGGCCTCATTATTGGTCTGCTTGTCTCTGGCAAGGCCTATCCCTTTGGTGTCACGCCTAGTTAAGCACCCTCAAAGAGGTTCAGATACGTTCTGCTATTTTAGCACAGCCTCGCGTCACCCGAGAAACGAAAATGATATATGCATTACGCCAATAATACTTGGTTGGGCGTTTGGAAGATGGGCAGAGGGGCGATGGTTTTTGGGTGTATGACTAAACCCTGGGAGATGATATGTACATTAGCCGAAGATGAATTCAGCTAAATTTGCCAAATCTAGGCATTAGACAGTTTCAAATACTCTTTGGATCGTTAACGAGTGGGAGAAAGAGCCCCTTGTCGGTGACGTAGTCTTCAAGGAGCACTGACCAATGTGTTCATGACCGTGGACTAACAAATATCTTGCATCTTACAACCCTCGTACAGCATTCAGCAACAAAGCATCAACCTTGGAGCCCTTTTCAAGCTTTCCTTTCCCACTGGGTAGGCAGAGCAATGCATTCGCCGACCTCAAACTGCCGACTTTGGAACTCCGCTGCCCTCCCGTGCTGCTGGCCGTAAGGAGTCCATCGCTCCCAACCGTTACAACGGCACGGTGATATTCTGGGCGAGAATCTATCGAAAAGTCATGTGCCAAGACAACAGGAACTTTGGGTAATCCGGCCGGCGAGACGCCCGAAAGCTTGTGCAGTGACGGTAGGACGAACAGATGGAACGTCACCAAAGCGGAAGCAGGGTTCCCGGGCAGAGAGAAGATGACTTTAGAAACGCGGTTTCCAGCGTTGTCCTTGACGGGGACTGTGGCAAAAGTTGTTGGCTTTCCGGGCTTCATGGCAACTCTGCCAAAGTGAATGGTGCCGCCAAGGGAGCGCTCAATCGTCGGTTTCAACAGATCCAGCTCCCCCATGGAAACCCCTCCTGTTGTGATGAGCACATCGGCTACCCTAAGTCCATTCCTCAAGGTCTCTTCGAGAGTGCCCGGCTTGTCCTTGGCGATCCCCATATCAATCACATTGAAGCCCCATTCTATGGCGGCGGATATGAGTGTGATGCGATTTGTGTCGCGGACCTCGCCGAGTCGGAGATCGCCAGGCCGGTTGTGCTCGACAATTTCGTCCCCCGTGGAGAGGATGCCAATGACGGGTCGCCGATATACTTGAGCCTCTGCCACGCCAACGGCCGCGAGTAGTCCAATCTCTCCGCCGACTCCGGATATCCGCTCTCCTTTGTGAAGAATTACAGTGCCTTGCTCAATATCACTTCCAACTTCTCGGATATTCGCTCCCTCTGTAACACCTTCCGCTTGGATCTCTACTTCTTTCTCCTCCTGCCCATCATCAGTCATTGTTTTCAGCAGCGTATCTTCAACCATGATGACAGCAGTGGCGCCAGGGGGCAATGGCGCTCCTGTAGTTATTCTAGCAATTTCTCCTTCTTTCAGTGTACCAATCTGCCCGGGGGCGGCATGGGATACACCAGTGACGGGAAACGCCCCCTTTACGTTGCCATCTTTGGGAACCACTACCGCATAGCCATCAACGATGCTAGCCCTGAATGCCGGGACGTTTTCTCTGGCCTTGACATCTTCAGCAAGCACGGAGCCCACCATTTTCTCGTCAACTTTGACGGTATCGACTTGGGACTCTGGTGTATACTCCGTAATCATGGCCAACGCATCGTCAACGGGCACCATTGGATATGGTGATTCGCGGTGCCGGCGGGTAGGGCCCAGGTTGAGGTCGTTGGATAAAGGTGTCGATGCAGGAGCAGTGAACCTTTTAAGCGCGCCGTGTCCTTGTCCAGGACCGTGGCTATGGCCATGTCCGTGTCCATGTTGGTGATGGTGATGGTGATGATCATGGGAATGTGTATGCGACTGAGCTGCTGAGCCTCCAATTCCAGCATCCGCCTCAAGCTTCTTCACTCCGCCCGCATGCAAAGCCCTCGAGTTTGCCCCGGTAGTCTGGAGGCAGGCATGTGGCAGGGTCTTGATGATGGCTTGCAGGTTCTCTTTTGCTCCCTTTGGTGACCCCGGCAAGGTGACGATGATAGTTTTGTGTCTCACGCCAGCTGTTGGTCTAGACATCATGGCAACTTTGGAAAGTTAGATCGTGGTTCAACGAATTGCTGTGACAAACTGTGACTTACATGGAGTTATAGAGAGGGATGAAGACAACATGGCATGGACCAGCCCTGGAGCAGTCTTGTGAATCAAGGGTGTAACTGCCTAGAATTCGATCAATCAGTCTGATTATGGACATGAAAGGATATAATTACCTCTGGAGTAACATCTGCAACAGAGAAGCCAGTGCCACCAGTTGTGATGATCAAGTTGACAGCATTGGGGCCGTCAGCCCAGAGCATAAGTTGCTTCTGTATGTCAAGAACACTATCTGTTACAATCTTTTCGTCCGTCAACTCCCATTTTCCACCCCCGTCGTTACTCAAAACATCGCGGAGGACTGTCGCTGAAGCGTCTGCTGACGGATCCTTTGCTGCCGTCGTTGAGACGATGAGAATCGCTGCTGTAAACGGACCGTCCATATTGATTGTAATCCGTGAAGCCAAGTATGAGAGTCTGTGTTATTCAAAGGCCGAGTAAGAGAGATGTGAATAAATCACAAGCCATTGAAGCTCAGTATTTTACCAAGGCTTCAAAATTCGAGATGAACAGACTCGAAGATTAATTCACTATATAAACTTTGACCCCTCAGTGATGTAGGTTATCCTTACATTGCTCTTGGTGGGATGCGGACGTTTCTAGTGGGTTTACGAAAGTTACAGCGCCTACCCCGCTATAAGACTTTGCTTTAGCGCTCTGTGCTGACGTCTGCAGGCAATGATGGCCCGAACATCGAGCACGCGCTTATCGGAGTTTCTTATCTTTTACTTCGCATGAATTTGTGAGGCGCGTTCACGATATTTATTCCACTTATAACATTGTCGAACTCGCTGCCTCATAGCTCATACTCGCCCCGTAAGAGGTATTCAACATGGTCCGCATTAAAGAACGGTATCTCCTTGTCAATATTGTGTACCCACCTGATCTGGCAAAGTCATCCAAAGTCCCAGACTATGTGGTTCAACATCAGCCTACCATTGAAAGACTCACTCCGCAAGCTCTAGTCAAGGCTATCAAGGCCGAAATTGGACTCCTCTTTGGTGATTATGGACTAGGAGCTCTTGAAGGAAACCTGTCAGGTAAGATATCGCATTGTAAGGCTTGTAAGAAACAATCACTAACAGACGGGTTAAAGTCAAATATTTGTCTCTGGCTACTTCAACTTTCATCCTTAGATGTTCACGGGCTCATTACCAACTGCTCTGGTCGGCATTGACCTTTATGGACCACATTCCAGTTCGGGATGGACGTCCATGCATCTTTCGTGTCGTGCGCGTAAGCGGTACGATGCGTAAAGCCGAGGAAGAGGCCATTCGGCGGGCGAGAAAGCTCATCTTGGCAGCCAAGGCGGAAGCAGGCAACGCTTCTATCACTGACACGTTCCAAGAGCAAGATGGCATGGTGCTCGATGTTGAAGATGTCTCCGATAGCGACGATGATATGCAAGACCAAGGTTGAACGGGTATTATCATTTTTTCCTGATTACTTTAACTCCACTGTCTTGCGGTATGGACATGTCACCAAAATCAGGGTCCATTTCCGGAGCCGGAGCGGTTGGCGGTTCCAAGTCCATGGCCTGTTCTTCTCGCAGCTTTGCTTGCTCCTCCTCAGCTTCCTGCTCCATTTGGTCATATTCCTCCTTATGATCAATCCACCGCTCCTGAATATTTTCCACATCCAACATGGAATCTTCGTTTCTCATGGCCACGGCCCAGACTGTATCATTGGCGCCCTCGGCGCTACCGAATACATAGCCTCCAGCACGATCAATGACCCGAAGCAGATGCGTCATACTCTTTTTATTCTCGACGGCTAGGACCTGATATCGGACCAACCCATAACTTTCAATCATGCTGGCTATCGCTTCGTGCAATCGACCAAACTTTTCATTCCGCATGGTTGGCGATTCTTCTTCGAGGTACGGAGTAAGATATGTCAAGTCGTCAACATCGGTGTAGTACTCGAGATTGAAGGGAAGCTCATCGTAGGACGCCACCTTGTCAATCTTGGATAGGATATTGACGTGTGGCATGTCCATCTGGATCATGGCTCGGAGGGATAGGAGGACGTTGGAAACATAGAGGGACGGCTGTGTAAGACAGAACGAATCGGAGAGGTGGACGCAGACAAACTATGCGAGGGATTAGCGCACCGGCACACTTTTGCTGGACATATTATACCTACTCTGAAGCCTTTTTTCTGAAGCTTGTAGAACATGTTCCTAAGTGAGTTGTGATGCGTGTAGAGCTCCACTTGACCAGGGCAATCGAAGATAATGTAATCATCTCCAAACTCTTTTAGCCCCTCTTCTAGCCATTCGAAGTTGTGCTCGAGCTCTTCTAGAGCATATAGGATGCCTCCGTTCGGCCCAAGACGGTCATCGCGCATAACATCCTCAAGCTTCACTAGACTCCGAATATCCAGCGCGCAGGGGTAGTTGGTATGGTCGTTTGCCGGATCGAGGTTCACGACAGAGCACGCACGCCCGATGGCGCCCATGAACTGGTGCACTGAATAGTCCGCAAGTCAACATGGCTTCATCCAAGCTCAGCAGACACGGGTGTAGAACGCACTGCCATCGCAGTAGGTACTCTTTCCCGCACCGGGGCTACCGAGCACGAGCTGCGCAAAAGGCATTTGGAAGTCGTATAACCGTACCGGCTGGGAAGTGTGTTAGTTTATTGGTCTTTGGATCGAATGAATCAACAAAGTACCAGTCTTGATATATCAAGCTACTCACCTACCAAATAAACATCCCACTTTGAAATCAAGCTGCCCCTCGACAACTAAGACAAGCAAGCACACGAAAGATGCGCCTGTGCCACGTGATCTCAAATAATGACGTTGGTGGGGTCCTCGCTTCGGTAGAATTTTCGGTCCGCGCACAGGAGCTCGGGGGAAGCTCCAAAAGCACATGAAAATCGACCGCCAACTTTCTTCCACCCTTATTAAAAAATTCCTCAGCCCCTCGTGCCTCTTTGCCAACACCTCGTCTACGGCTTCCACCTGCCGTCGTACATGATGCTGAGCAACCATGCGCAGCACCATCAGCATATTGGGCATCTGACTTGTCAAATGCCGCGCAGTCGGTCGGAAGCTACATTCAAACTCCAAACACTGCGCTCTCCACCATGAGTTCTACCATGGCCGTCGAGGCCACCCAAGGCTCTACCGGCTGGCTCGGTTTCATTGGGTGGTTCCTTTTGGGCTTGATTAATTTGACATCGACTATTCTGTACTGGGCCATCCGGACAGTAACCATCACCATCCCGAGCATCCTGTATACGCTGTTTTCCACAAGTTGGACAGTGACCATGAATGCGACTACGCTGTATGCTGCTAGTTCTTCCAGCTCGCATAACAAAAGGCTCACATGTCACTTAGCATGTTCATCGTTGCCGCCGCCGTGTCGGCGATCAGCTGGGTTGTCAGGTATCGCATCCTGAACATGTACTCGAGGCTGCCACCCGAACCTCAGCGGAAAGAGCCTGAGATCGACCTCTTCCCCGACACCCACGAGGGCGGCGTCAAGTCTGGCTTGTCCAATTATCTTGACGAGTTCCTCAGCGCAATCAAGATCTTCGGGTACCTCGAACGATCGGTATTCCACGAACTCACTCGGAGCATGCAGACGAGGAAGTTGATTGCCGGGGAGACCATCAACTTGGAAGAAGAAAAGGGCTTCTGCATTGTGGTTGATGGCCTGGTTGAGATTTTCGTGAAGTCGGGGCGAAATCCCCGATCTTCATTCGGAAACAAGTCCCATATGCCTGCACTGGACTCGTCTGACGACGAAGATGTCCTTCCCGGTCAACAGAAGTACCAGCTTCTGACCGAGGTGCGCAATGGAGCTCCCATGTCGTCGTTGTTCTCCATCATGTCTCTCTTCACCGAGGATGTAAGACTGAGAGAAAATGATGATGAGTCGCCAATATCAACAGCCGGAGTCAATGCCCACGGGCAACCCGGTTCACACAAGGACTTTAATGCTAGAAGATCCTCTCAAGTACCAATCTCAATGCCAAGCACCCCTCAAATGGATGAAAGTCCAGGAGGGCCAAACACGAGACAGGATGACGGTGTCAGGTTCGCCTCCGCTTTGAATGAAGCAGGCCCCTCATCAATCCCACCAATGTCACTTGATGGAACCTCGTCATCCCATGCTCCTCCCAGGTTACGTCCTGGTCTGCCAAATAGACTCATGTCTAGTTCGGCTCACCCTGATATTATTGCTCGAGCGACTATGGATACCACTATTGCCATCATACCAGCAAGTGCGTTCAGGAGACTTATCAAGATTTACCCAAAAGCCACTGCCCATATTGTTCATGTCATTCTCTCTCGATTTCAGAGGGTGACACTGGCGCAAGCCTTTAATTACCTCGGCCTAACTGGCGAGGTTTTGCAGACAGAAAAGGACATGATCAAGTACACAATGTGCCAGCTTCCCAATCTCTTGAGGGGCGATGCTTTGAGCAGGTTGAAAGAGAAATTCAACCGCGAGCGAGAGCGCTTGAGCGAAGATCAGGGAACAAAGGGTATTGCTCTACACAATTCTGCTGCCAACAGACGTCGACGATCTAGTGCTACTCTTCGTAAGGAAGTGCTGCAGTCGATATCCAAGCAACGGTCCACATCGACGGTGCACAACGCGGTCCCAGGTCGTGAGCGCCGACCGACGCCTTCTCAGAACCCTGGTGATCTCTTTACTGGTGGTCAACTGAACCGGGGCATAAACCAGGGCCCTACAGCCAGTTCGAATGAGAGCTCATCTGCTGACCTTCCAAGAGGGGCTGCCTTCAGTCCACTCAGTCAAAAGACCTTTAATCCCTTTGACCACGAGCGACGTGCTCGTGTATCTGTAGATTCACGAGAATCTGCCGATGAAGACAATCTGTTCAGAACCTCTATTCTAGAGTGCATATTCAGAACGCTTGGTATCGATGCCGGAGGTACTGCCTCTAGGGAAGTAGAGTCTATCGAGGGATCTCCTAGATTAGTCTCATTTGATCAAAGGAGGGCAAGAGCAGTTTATGCAAACAACGCTTTTGGCTTCATTGGGCCGTATGACGGGTCGATTGATGGTGAGACCGAGTCACTTACATCTGGGATTTCCGCTGCCCATACTCCCCCGAATGCCCAGGCCTTGTCTCATGACATGATGGACGAAGTTGAAATTGTCTTCTTCCCCAAAGGGTCTGTACTCGTCGAACAGGGTGAGAGAAGTCCCGGCCTGTACTATGTCATTGACGGATTCTTGGACATTGGGACTACAACCCATGATGGATCGCAAAACATTCTCCACAAAACGGGACCTGAATCCTTCGTTGCAGGACCGAACTTGAACCGTGCAGATTATGAAGACCATGAGCACACTCGTCGACGAAGCGTTGCTTTGGTTAAGCCGGGCGGTTTGGCGGGATACATTGGAAGCGTTTCTTCATACAGATCTTTTATCGACGTTGTTGCGAAAACGGATGTCTACGTCGGGTTCCTGCCTCGAGCTTCTCTAGAGAGGATTGTTGACAAATACCCAATCATTCTTTTGACTATGGCGAAGAGGTTGACAAATATTCTGCCTCGTCTCATCCTGCACATTGATTTCGCACTTGAGTGGGTTCAGGTAAATGCCGGCCAAGTCATCTTTCACGATAGTGATGAGAGCGATTCCATCTACATTGTTCTCAATGGCCGCTTGCGTCTCGTGGAGGATAGAAAGGATGGTGGTGTAACAGCCCGGGCTGAATTTGGACAAGGCGAGAGTATTGGCGAACTGGAAGTGTTGACGGAAACGGCACGAGCCGGTACTCTTCACGCAATTCGTGACACTGAGCTCGTCAAATTTCCACGCACTTTGTTCAACAGTCTTGCTCAAGAGCATCCTAACATCACGATCAAGATATCCAAGATCATCGCATCTCGCATGAGGGCGGCGGTGAATGATGCGGCCAAGTTTGGAAAAGAGGTGGGGTCTGGTGCGATCAACAACCAGAGACAGTCGACGATGAACCTGCGAACTGTTGCTATTCTGCCAGTCACCTCCGGTGTTCCCGTCATCGAGTTTGGAAATCGCTTGATGAATGCTCTGGCCCAAGTTGGAACCCACAACGGAGCCACTTCACTCAATCAATCTGCCATCCTGAACCATCTCGGAAAGCATGCCTTCAACAAGATGGGAAAGCTAAGGTTGTCGCAATACCTTGCCGATTTGGAAGAGAAGTATGGGCTAGTTGTTTATGTTGCTGGTAAGTGTTCCTTTAACACCTTCTTTTCACTTTTGTTGTTGTTATGATGAGAATTTCTTAACCCAAAGACTACCGTCGCTGATGGTTATGTAAACTCTAATTTTTTCCTGATCACATTGCTCTACTCCCATTTTATTTTGGAATCAAATATCGGGAGCGTCGTGCTAACCTCATGGTTGCCTATAGATACCAGTGTCAACTCACCATGGACACAAACGTGCATCACACAGGCCGACAGCATCCTATTGGTTGGCCTAGCAGAGGGATCACCGGCTATTGGAGAGTATGAGCGCTTTATGCTCGGAATGAAGTCAACGGCTCGAAAGACTTTGGTACTTCTTCATACAGACCGCTTCTCGCAACCCGGTCTGACCAGGTCGTGGCTCCGTAACCGTATGTGGATCAACGGAGGACACTACCACATTCAGATGGCATTCAGGACAAACGCAATGCCAGTTCATCCTCCCTCGAAGAGACTTGGCCAAGCCCTCAAAGAGCGAGTGCAGGTTCTGCAAGCCGAGATTCAAAAGTACACATCCCGGAACGGACAGCATGCGTCATACTACTCTCCCGATACCCCATTCAAAGGGGACTTTCACCGGCTAGCTCGAAGGCTCTGCGGAAAATCAATTGGCCTTGTTCTCGGCGGTGGTGGCGCACGCGGTATTACCCAGATTGGCATCATTAGAGCAATGGAAGAGGCTGGTGTTCCCATTGACATAGTTGGCGGAACCTCAATCGGCTCATTCGTGGGAGCGCTCTACGCGCGCCATGCAGACGTTGTGCCCATGTTTGGGTTGGCCAAGAAGTTTTCCGGACGCATGGCAAGTTTGTGGCGATTTGCATTAGATTTGACATACCCATCCGCATCATACACTACGGGACACGAGTTCAACAGAGGCATTTTCAAGACGTTTGGGAATACGCAGATCGAAGACTTTTGGCTAGAGTACTATTGCAACACCACCAACATCAGCAAAAGCCGGGCAGAGTTTCACACAAGCGGATATGCATGGAGATACATCCGAGCGTCCATGTCATTGGCTGGTCTATTACCCCCTCTTTGTGACGAGGGTAGTATGTTGCTTGACGGTGGCTACGTAGACAATCTGACCGTGTCTCATATGAAGGACCTGGGAGTAGACACCATCTTTGCTATTGACGTTGGGGCGCTGGATGATGACACGCCTCAAACATACGGTGACTCGTTATCTGGCATGTGGGCGTTCTGCAATAGATGGAATCCCTTCTCGTCTCACACTAATCCGCCAACACTGGCTGAGATTCAAGGAAGACTTGCATATGTCTCAAGTGTGGATGCACTTGAGCGAGCCAAAACCATGCCGGGGTGCATCTACATGCGGCCTCCGATTGATGAATATGGGACACTTGATTTCCACAAGTTTGATGAGCTTTACAAGATGGGGTACAGCTTCGGGCAGGCATTTTTCCAGCGGCTAAAGGAACAGGAGAAGCTGCCCCTGATGGAGGAGACGGAGGCGAAAAAGGCTCTGCGGAGAACAACGGCGCCTCGACGAGCTAGCATATGAGCGAATTGTTATGACATCAACTAGTTCCGGCATATTGAGTTGAGCATCTCGGTAGCGAGTACATATAAATAGAATCGATTCCCATGCTGTTGTCAAGCGAAGAGAGGGATCAGACCAATTGGATCAAGTCCCCTTGTCATGCATACATTCATCTTGATGTCTCACTTTGTTTCCAATTGATGAATTTGTTAGGGCCATTGATGAAATGTACCACGTGCCATGACGAGCATGACGTTTTGTATACTTGACTTGACTTAGTGGTGGTGATGCCAATCAATATGCAGGGATCAAGTTTCAATCCTCGGCAAGTTAGAGCTAGGGGATGACAACCGCGACGACGTCAAGGGCTGACATCATGTTGGAGAAAATTAAGGGGGACACGAGGGGTAAAAGCTATTTTGGCAGCATCCAAGTGGTGGGGAGCTTTATATCGTGGCTTGAACCGAGAGGGTGTACGGCATCATGTCTGCATGTTTCCAAAACGCTATATATATATCGCCACTTCAGCGGTGTGATTTCTTCAAAGAGGAGAAGAGGAAAAGGAAAAAGAAGATAATATTCAAATATTATTTTCAACCAACTTTTGTTCATCCCAGAAAAAGAATAAAATCAATGCTTCTCAGAATATCAAACTCTTTGCATAACCCGCTTATTGCAAGAACAGCATCATGACCTCTAGTCGTACCTCCCGAAGCACGCGCGGCTCCTACGCGTCATACGATTCTCCCACCAAGAAGGCCAACAGTCGTAGCAATAATCGTAACTACGACGGCGCAAGTTCCAGCAACAGCAGCAGCCATACCAACAACCCCAATCGCAACAACAACACCACTTCTGCCCGCACCACCACCTCCGACCGCAGCGCCCGGAACGGCAGCGGCGTGGCCCGCTTCATGCCCCCCGACCCCAGACCCTCCCGCGCCGACCCGCAGGAGAGGGAGCGCCGGCGCAAGAAGGAGAAGGAGTGCGAGGGCTTCGACTGGACGCCCGGCGTGGCGCTGGCTTTGGCTGGGGCGCTGGCCCTGTTCAGTATAGATAGGAAGTTGTTTACGAGGAAGAAGAAGGATCATGTTGCGAGGCATCTAGAATGAGAAGAAAAAGGAGGTTTGATGTGGGGATGAGAATGGGCTGGATTGAACTTGTATGAATATTGGGGTGGGAATGATGGATAAATTATACAACTAGGATACCATGGGATGGATTTATGATGATGATGATGGGATACCATATACGTAGCACAGTTATTTGAATTTTCTCTATTTACACTATATTCTGCGTTGCTTGTAACTCAAAGAATCTACATCATTATAACAAAAACATTTCCTCTATGCCTTGGACTGCTTCTCAATAGTCTCGACTAATAGATCAAATAGCTCCTGTACAGTCTCTTCTCGAACGGAAGCAACTCCTGTGCACACACGAATGGCATACTTGCCATTGATTACCGTACTCGTCAAGTAGAATCTACCCGTGGCATTGATAGTCTCGTACAATCTCGCAGTCTGTAGGTTGACTTCTTCCTCTTTATCCTGAGTAGTGCGGAACGTCACGAGACCGAATCGGGCCTTTGTAAAGATTGTGAAAAGATCAGATCGACTGACCAGCTTAGCTTCCAAACTCTCAGCCAAGGTAACACCATTTTGGATGTGTGCCTGTATGCCTCGAATACCGTAGCTGCGTAGAACAAACCATAGCTTGAGAGAGCGGAAACGACGACCCAGGGGGATTTGCCAGTCACGGTAGTCAGTGACCAGCTCATTATCGCTGAATTGGTTGCGCAGATAGGGGGGCTTGATGCTAAGCGCTGTAATGAGGGAAGCGCGGCTGCGTACCCACAAAGCCGAGCAGTCGAATGTCGTCAACATCCATTTGTGTGGGTTGAAATTGAAGGAGTGAAAGTGCGCCATGGGCGGCGTCAGGGACTGGTTCTCTTGGAGAATAAGGGCCGAACCAGCATACGCCGCATCGACATGAACCCAGATCTCGCCAGGCTTGCCAACGCGCGGTTCCAATGCACGAACGATACCATCGAAATCATCGACGGCGCAGACATCGGTGCTGCCCAAGGTGGCAGTGAGGTAAAACGGCTCGAGGCCCTTTGCAGTAAGCTCGGCAATGGTGGCAGCCAGGTCTTCGCCCTTCATGGAAAAGTCGTTCTCTTCAGATACCGGTACAGTGACGAAGCGTACGCCGAGGACCTGTGCAGCCTTCTTTGTGCTGGAATGCGCACCGGCGCTACCAAGAGCGACGAGCTTGCTGCGATGCTTCCAAAGCTCCTCCTCCTTGTCGTCGCCGTCGGGCAAGTGTGCGGTGACCTCATTTAGATACTTGTCTCGGGCGGCAACCATGACAGTGAGAATGGCTTCGCTGGCGCTTCCGTGGATAACACCGCCGCCGTGGGTAGGACCGCCACTTAGGAAACATTCCGGCAGGGCCAGGGCCTGGGCCAACCAATCGAGGACAATGGTCTCGAGCTCCGTGATGGCGGGACTGCAGATCCAGTTGAAGTGGGCGCCGTTGAAGGTGTTGGAGTACATTTCAGCAATGGCGGCGGGGAAGCTGCTGGAGCAAGGGAAGAAGGCCATAAAGCCGGGACTCTGCCAGTGGGTGATGCCGGGGAGGATCTTGTCATGGACATCTTTGCGGATGACATCAAACGGCTCGCCATCGAGAGGCGCCGAGGTCGGGAGCAAGGGCCTCAGATAGCCCGGCTCGACGGCGGAGACGACACGATGTGAATTCAAGTTGTCATAGTAGTCGGCGACTGTGCATTTGTTAGTCTCTGCTAGATGGACGTTGTGTATGCCTCGCCATTGTGTATGGCCAGGTCAAATTGAGCATGACTGCGTGGGGTGTTGATGCGCAAGAAATGAAGAAATGATATAAGAAGCAATGGTTGTCGTGGTGGAAGCGCATATCGAAGTAGATGTTGGCGTTGAAGGAACTGCGGGGGTGAGACAAAGCCACCGCAAAGCCACTGCAGCTCCTTCCCCAATGATACGAGAGACGATAGCACGGAAGGAGTAATCAAGAGAGAGAAAAAAGGGAATTGGAAGGAAGGAACAAATGATACTTACTTTCATCAATGGCAATCTTTGCGGCTTCTCGAAACTCATTGGAATCCATCGTGGATAAACGTTGTGCCGTCCAATTTCTTTGCTTCCAACTTCTCTCGTGATGTCGTCGTTGGTGAATGGACGAATGAATGAATAAATGAATGGAAATGTCCGGTTCTCCCGTCTTTTATAAAGGATCCGATGCGTGCAAGTCAACCTTTTCCTTTTTCTCTCGCTTTGTCTCTCAAATCTGGACAAAGTTGCCGTCTCATTCCCTTCTAGTGAGATGTTGACGTAGAAAAAGGACGTTCGGCTGCTATTATATGTTATAAGACACCACCCGGTTTGTTCCCAATCTAAAACCTCTTCTTTAGTGGGGGAGGTTTCTAAGCATAAAGCGGGCGGACAGGGTGGGATCTCCGATTCTCTCTCCCTCCGTGGCTTTAGTTGGTGTGGGGGGGCAATAATGAAAAAAAGAAAAAAAATCAATGTACCCGACTAACTCTACTCCGTAGTCTAACATGTTCGGAATCCGGCGTGGACGGGAAAAGAAACCCGCCTAGAGAGTTTGTCTGACATTGATTCCGGCTGTCTGTTTTTGGCTTCCGTAGAACAAATAGTAAGAAAATAAAACTTAATATGACGGAAATATCGTCGGATTTCCGCGCATCCCAGCCGATTCGGCATGTTTCTTGTCATATTTCAGTTACTGCCATTCTCAGTCATTCCGTACTAGAACATGCATGAGTCGTTGTGAATATCTGCAAGGAACACAATCTTTGTTGCATCAACTAATGCCAAACATGTCAAACTTGTCGACATGTTGGCCATTTACGCCCTTGAATGACATGCATCGCTTACGCGCATCTTGAACAATTGGCGATAGAAAGACTTTAACATCACAAATCTGATATTCAACCGCTGCAAGCTTGCGGGACGGCATTCGGTCCGTCGGACCACATTCGACATGTCTGTTTCGGTGGGGGCCTGAATAGGTATGCAGGTCATCCCATTACAACTCCGTCTAGAACCTCATTGTCTCCTCCAAAATGTATGGATACGCCAACGCTCGCCTTGTGTATATGCCAAAGTCTGTATCAAAAACCTGCCAAAAACCTACCACGCTTCCCAATAGCTCTTCATCAAAATATTCCTCAATCCACCTTGATCGCGCTGATAAAATCACTCATGTTAGCATCCATTCCCCGTCAAGACCGCATACACGTCAAGCAACACTCACTTATATATCCTGCGCACAAACGCATACGCGCATAAAAACCCAATCGTCCCCGTCAGCAACCCATACACGCAGCACGCCATGAAGCTATACGCAAAAAACAGCATGCTGCTCACAAACCCACTAATGTGCAGCTTGGCATAGTAATACCACACGCTGTATAAAAACACCCACGCAGCACTCCCGCCGCCCACCAGGAATGACTGCCACCACCAGTGGTAATTCTCCGAGCACAGCTGGATGTAGACGGTCACAATCGTCATCTCGGCAATCGTCACCGCCAGGATTACTGATACCACCGCCAAGAAGCCAAACACATAATAGTAGCCGCTTTTATCCTGCCACACAGACTGGAACACATAGAGCAGCTCGATGAAAATGACCGCAAAGGGCACCAAACCGGCCAGTAGGATGCTCCAGATGGACTTGATGTACCAGGCTTGCTTCGGAATCTGTCGCGCAACTGGTGCGGTCTTGGTGGGATGCTCCCATGCACCCGCCTTCACGTAACCGTAATGCGATCCCACATACACCAGCGGGACCTGAATGCAGAGCCACAGAAACAAGATGGCCGCCAGCGTCCCAAACGGTATCGCTGTGCTCGACGCCTGAGCCCAGACAAACAGATTGAGAACAAAGCCCAGACTAACAGATAGGCCGGGGAACAGCAGTGCCGTCACCAAAGCATTGCGGCGGTAGTTTTGGCCCTCGAAGCTCTTGTATATCCGTGCAGAAAAGTAGCCAGAGAAGACGCCAGCGAAGATGAACAAGCCCGCTCCAACACTGATGTAACCGCCTCGATAGCTTGGATTCAAAACTCCCAAGGCGCTCAGGATGACAAGGCCAATAGCCATCACAAGCAGCTGCATTCCGGAACCGACCAGAGGCGCCAAGAGTGATCCGTAGCTAGGCTTTCGGAACACATCTGCATGAAGCAGCTTCCAGCCCGTAACATCCTCCAATGCCTCTCCGTCATCGGAAATATCCCCGTCGTCTTCCGCATCTTCGCTCGCCTCAAGTATCCCTTTATCGCCCGATCGAGGTGTCTTTCTTGGGACCCTGATCTTGCCGCCCTCTGCGATGGCATCCCTGTACCCCTTGATATCCGATCGAACAGTCTTTGCCAGTATGATCATGACGACTCCGGTCAAGAGGCCGCAAATGATGAGAGAGTTGATGATGGCCAGCCAATGAATTCGCGATCCGGCCTCCTGGTTGACAAAATACCGATCCCAGCGATGCGCCCACTCAATACTTTCATCCCTGCGAAAGTAGACTGAATAGGTAAACGGGATATTCACAGAGCCACCCTGGCTGCCATCATCCTCGTCTGTCGTATTCGGCGCCGCGTGAAGCTCAAACGGCTCATCGATTTTCGGCATGTCAACAGGACAGCCATCGGTACCCTTCTTGGTCCCGTTTCCAATGCTTCTAGCATAAACCTCAAATCCCACAATGAGTTTCTCGCCCCGATCCCCGGCGCGGCCATATGCCTTGCGATAACGGATCAAAATCGTGAAATGATTATTGAGATAGTAATGCAGCTTGCCAGTCTTGGGCGATGGCTTGACGTACCCCAGCTTAAACCCAGAGGCATAATGCTTGCGTGTCTTGTCTGCTGAGACGAAGCTGCGTGCGCCAGGGAGGTTATCAACGATCCATTCCACCACGTAGTCGTCTTGAATCAATTGCCTTGTCCATTGCAGGTCGTCGTGCGATACTTCTTTATTGCAAAGTCGTGCGCAATCCGTGTCTTTGTCCATGGAAAGTTCTATATCCGAAGTCACGATGCGATCCCCGCGCAGCACTTCGCCCAGGTTCAAAGGAATGCTCTGGCCGCTGAGAAGTCCTCCACCCGGGTTATGTTTCCCTGTTGGGGGGCATGTGAATGGTAGTTCGTAGTACGCATATTGTAGTTGTGTATTATCGGAGTAGGCCTTGTTAACTAGTAACGGGATCTGCTCGCCATCCTTGTAGCTCTTGATTGACCACCCTGTGATGCCATCTTAGCAATCTCGATCGTAGATGCGCCAACAATATCAAGCTTGTATATGAAGCCTACCGGGTATATAGAAGGCCTCCACGGAGCTCAGGAGCAGCAGGGAGAGCAAGCCACCGAGGCTCACCCTCGACGGTCCGACCATCTTTGGGAATCCCGTCCAAATATCTTCCTCCCTAACTCCCCTCTAGCCGGTGTCGCTAAAGCATGCGAACTCAGCTCCGCTACTTATTTTTCTATCGCTCGTATATGAAATAACGATATCGAACAATGGGATGCGATGCTGAATACCGCGATGGAGGGGTGTCGTCGATGGGCCCAGATTTGGTTGGAAGATCGCAGGCGAGTATTGGGGGTTGAGACGTCTCTTCGTCCAAGGAACTACCGAAAGTATTATGCGATTGGATACTACTGATAGCTATTGATATATTCGTCTGGTGTGTGGGATTGACTTGGGTCGCCGAACAATCGAGATAATGGAAAGGATTGGAGAATAAATGGATGTTTATCGGAGGAAGCTCATGAATGGGTGATGGATAAAGTTACAGGGGCAGTCACCCCACTGGAGTTTAACCTTGCAAGCCTCCCTACAGAAGCCAATTAGCTGCACCGCGGAGTGCAGGTTCCACACAAGCGCCGGCAGGATGAGGTCACCTTATTTGAACCAAAGCATCTAGGCTCTTGCTAAATACAAGCACCAGAGATTGTTACAGTGAAGAGCAATCATCAACAGATTGTCGAAATAATGAAATAGTAATCGTCTGTACAAAGACGGCTCATTAGTAGCAGATCTTCTTCTAGTATTAAAGAATTTAGTAGCATAACATCATCACATATATGGACCAAGTAGCGAACATTTCATTTTATCAAAAGCAGCATCTCATCGGCGTCATATCATTCAAGAACATGTTCATTTGCAATCGTGATAAATGAAATATCATTGGGTATATATGTCCGATCTAGGACAACTATTTGCGCCAAACTCCACGCTTCAAGATGATCCAAATAAATTCCAAGTAAATGTCATACTATGCATCCTGAAGGTATAAACAAGCCAATAAAAATGTATAATGAAATATTTGTATGTTCAAATCCTCTCTCGTGATATTCCCGAATCATCGACTCCTCTGGGAAAACTCAGCCGATACTAAGGATGGGCTGCCTTGAAGACTCGTACTGTGGCAGCAGATTGTTGAATCGAATATTTGACTCTGGAGTATGCATGAAGCGGGACTGGAGATGGGCTTCCGTCTCCTCCTCGTCTGCCTGCGCCATCAGGCTCTCGAAACTGGGCGGCTCGCTACCGTGCGGCTCGTGAATCATCTCCACGCCAACTTGAAATGGAATCGACAGCGTTACTGCTGTGCCCATGGGGCCAACGGATAATTTCAGCTGGAGCGTATACGCCCGAGAAATGAGACACGAGTGGAATGATGGGATGAAGAACTTTTTGGTCAAAGTTGGAATCGTGAATGGGATTTCGAGGTCTGTCGTGTACTTGATGGGCGACCATCTCGATTTCTTGGAATTTCCCGCCCTGCTGCCTCGTCGGCTTCTCCCGTTGGAAGTATCAGTCTCCGAAAGGTCCTCATCGGCCATGGTGCTCGAATATCCAGAGTCTCGCCGCAAAGTAGGCACGTCGTGTTGCGTCCAAGTAGCTGTATCAATTGACCGTGAGAAGATTGAACTAGTTGTCAAATAGCTCAGACAGGGGCTAGAGTCATGCTTGGTTCGACTACCCAGATTGGGTAGATGGCTAATTGGCACCGCGGAGAAGAACGTGGTAGAAATGAGTTTGCCCGTGACCGAGTTGATCTTTGGGGGAGGCGTATCCATCGAAGACGGCACATATTCCAGATGAACGTTGACGGACGAAGTAGAAGCCTTGTAGCCATCGGCGGATAACATGATGGCTTCAGGCTGAGAAGAAGTCGCGGTCACCAACCCTGTCTTTGTCGAAAACAGACTCTTTCGGATCGTCCTCGTCCTGCTCAATCTATATCGCTGGTCTATCGAGCTAATAGCAAGTGGAGCATCCTCCGGGAGTGAAGGTAATACTTTGAGCATGTGATGTCCCTCGACGAGTTTAACTGGGCCAGCTCCTCCTGGCATATTTTTGATAATTCTCGCCTTGATAGCATACTCAATGTGTGTCATATCCGGCGCCTGGTCATCAGCGTCCCAAGCCCCCATACTCGGTGGAAGTCGCAAATGCTGCTCACGAATAGCGTGGCAAGTACAGCAGTGGTTGCAAGCGCCAATGGTAAGCTGGTGAGGAACGACGAAATGAAATGGCATTCTGTAATCCTGGCCCGCACGGAATATCCTGTCGCTTGGAAGATCTGATGATTGTATTGGCATCCGGAGCTTCATGAACGGCCTGAAGCAAAAAGAAGGATACTGCTGCAAGAATTCGAGTCTCGTGGCAGTGATGCCAGTAAAGAGAATCTCAAAGTTGTCAAAGGCGAGATCTCGCACGGCACGCACAGTGACATGGCCGGATATTGTTGATCCGGATGTATATACCTTTGCCTTGAAATGCTGGTCAATTGCGACATGCATGGTGGCTTTTGGAGCATCAGTCTTGGGCCGGCTCGCCATAAGCGGCACCCCAACCACAACGGACATCATGATGAGTTTTATAGAGAGTGCCAAGAATCGAAAGGCTGTAATTTGGAGGGCTGCCAGATAATACAGAGATGTTGGTTGAGGTGGTTTGTGGCTGGAAACAGATGACCGTTCGGAGTATGCTAAGTTGATAATAGCATAAAGTAGTGTGTGTATGGTGATCAGTGCTCGATTCCTCGTTTGTTGGTGGTGTTGACGATGATGGTTACCAGCCCGACTAACACAATGTGACAAGATGACAAGATGGCAGGGACCGGCAGAGGAGGAGGAGGCATGGGAGATTTATTCAATCTCAAGGCACATGAAAAGATTCCATAATGAATCTAAAGATAGGTAGTCAAAGCAAAAGGCGGGTCTTTGTTCTTGAAACTACCAGTAGGTAGGCGTAGGTCAGCCATGGTGCTTGTCAAACGCAGATGCAATAACGGCCGCAGCTTGTTCCAGCTGGGATCCAGGCCGCCGGCAGCTGCAGGATCAGGTAAGGATGCATTGAGATGGAGGAGGGGCCAAGGTTTTTTTCTTTCTGGTTGAACCAAGGAGAGCTCCGTGAGTTCTGAAGGGGGGGGCTTGGGGGCCAGCCACATCAAGCTATGGCGTAAGGGTATGAGCCAGCAAGCCAGCCCCAGCAGAGATGTGGGAGTTGAAATGAAACGGCGTCGCGTCTGGCGCCAAGTGTTTGCGCATTCATTGCATGCATGCTTGGAGCAGGTATGCTTGGAACATGCAGTATCAAGATGCCTGATGACGCTTCTTGGGCCGGACATGCCCAGCGTGCTCCGTATATACATAGTACTACTCAGTGGCCTGGCCGGAGCAGGGCTAACGAGGCAAGTAGATGCATTGGAGCCAATGAAGCCGTCGACTAGAGTTGGTGATGCTGTTGATGCCGTGTCTACCGCAGGTTATTAGTGATCAGCTGCCGTGGAGTGCACTGTATGCACTGTAGTGTCATCCATACCTACCTAGTACAAGTATTGGATCCATTGTAGCAGCCCTGAGATCCATGTAGAGGCACCACCCATCTGGCATCTGGCGCAGCACCCGTCGAGGCTCTAGGATCTAGTGCGCGATGGCCAAAAGGCTCGAGAGTCTTGACCGCTACCACGCAAGTTATCAGTGGCGTTTCGAAACTGATTTCATAATGCAGCGTCTTCTTTTTTATTTTATTTCATCTCACATGTCGAGGCATTTTCCTTCACCCGACGCCTGTATTCATCCATGATCCGGGTTGTAGCGGGCATACAGTGCTGTGCCCGTTCTGTACAGGCCGCCGCCGGGACCCCTGACGCGGGGAACCTGGTCGGTCAGCTGCAACCTTTGTTCTGGCTCAGGCTCAGGCTTTGGCTCTGGCTGGGTCTGGATCTTTTGCTTGGCTCTCCTTGGGTCAGTGACGTTGAGTACGGGAGGGAGCGAGAATGCACATGTTCATATTCAAGTATTTTTATGACGTTGGAGTGAAGCCTTTTCTTTGGAGACTCACTCATGTTATGCATATGAGAAATGATTGCCCAAAGTTTGACGACTCAATAACCGGTCACGCCGGTATCCAATCCAATGTTATTATCAGGTAGATACAAAGTACCCTGCGACCCTCTCCCGGAACCAAAGATTCTCCATTCCTCCTAGCGATCAATCAGCTTGCGGCACCTGCCATGGAAGCTCTAGCAGCGTTCAATAGATCGACGTGGCCTTATCAAACACAGTCGACCTGAGGAACTAGAACAAATCAGCCTTGTCAGCTCTTCAGCCGCCTTCTCTTAGACTCATCATGCCCAGATCTGATCTCTGGGCTTGTAATATCATATTCTTGTATGATTTTACATTGACATGCATTCATTTGTGCATCTTGATACAATATCGATAACCTGCATAGATGCATACCTAGACTCCCTCTCCACGCACACAATCTCCATTATTATCAACAAAACAAGACACCCTCCACTCCATCTCCACCATCTGCATGCACTGCATCATTTGACCCCAACATCCCCGTCTACGGTCTAGTATCTTTCCCACTCCAAATTCCCCATCAAAATTGCATTTCTTTGAAGTAAAAAAACGACGAGGTTGTTGTTCACATTCACGACGCCACACAATCAACATCAGATGAACCAGGGAACTGTCACCAGTCCATCAGCCACATTAAGAGTCTTGTGGCCCCCCTCCCTGCTTCCATACTCTAAACGATCCTTGGATGCTCCCTTATTAAAACAATAAAAAGCCTCAAACGGTTTCTTAGCGGATGGAGAGTCTTGTCTTGTCCTGTCAGATCTCAAACAAAATCTCCCATTAGCGTTGCACCGGATCACCCGCCCACGTTTCTTCTCTCGCACGGGACACTCCCGTCTTCTAGTTTTATGAACCACGTTGTGAGATGCGCCATCAGCCATCAAAGTTGCATCACAATCAAATTATATTGCTTTGCGAAAGGCTCTCAGCATGCTTATGTCCATTGCTCACTTGGCGCCTCATATTTTCTCAGCGTGCATGTAGGGTTACCATACTCGCCCTCTTCTCTTCCGACCTCAGTGAGACACTTCAACTCAGCCCTCCTCCACCTGGCTCCATATCAATATGTAATGTAACCAGCAACAAAAGCATACCTGTAGTATAATGGAGGAACCGGAGTTTACAATCTACATTCAGTGACGTAAGTCTGCGTAGCCGAGGGAGGGATATGGAAATTTATCTACAGGGGGTCTGTTTACGCTCCTTCCAAAGATCACATCATCTTAACCCTCCAATATTATTCTGGCTACGACATCCCTCCATATTCTCCATACAGATTCCATAGCATTATATCTCACCACTTTGGTTAATAGTCAATATAGCATCAAGGACAAATACGTCCATCATTCTCGTAGAACGTCCCCAAGGCGAGATCATCCCCGGCCAAACCTTTCAAAGGAGGACTGCCCCCACGCCGACTGAAAATGACTTGAAAGACGGCCAATTCCTCCTCGAGACACTCTGCTACAGCATAGACGCTGCCTTGCGAACCACTCTTGAAGGTGACAAGTCCTGAGCAATATGCCACGGCAGCTGTTGTTGACATGAAGGGCTGTAGACAAACGCAACTATACAGCCGCAGTCCCCATTGGCAGTGTCCAGGCTGCAATAACCCTCTCCCGCGTCCTCTCCTCAAAGAGTGCCAAGGTGAGAGCGGGGGACCTTATTGTATCCATGTCTGGATGGCAAGAGTTTGCTGTCATCAGCGAGACCGACATGTGGTTCCCTGTGCCTCGCTCGCTGCCTTCCGGTGCCCGAGCAAGACTACCTAGGCTTGCTCGGCATCAACGTGTGGACAGCTCATGTGAGACTTGCAAATTTTGGTCAAATAAAGCCAGGCGATACCGTCGTCGTCTCCAGCGCTGCCGGCGGAACGGGTTCCATCGTCGGCCAGATTGCCAGGATCCGGGGCGCGGGCAAAGTCACTGGCATCACGAGCACGGATGAGAAATGCAATTGGCTCGTCGATACTGCCGAGTTCGATGCCGCCTTGAACTACAATGACCCTGATTTTGACCGAAAGTTTGAGGAGGCAACCCCGGATCTCATTGACATCTACTGGGATAACGGTTAGTCCCCCTATCGCTCTTGCAACGCAAATAGATGCTATACATGGTATATTGGGGAATCAAGGTACGCCTAGCTAATAACTCCATTAGTTGGCGGCCATGTCTTGGATCTCGCTCTTGAACGAGCCACCAAGTACGCCCGTTTCGTCATGTGCGGCATGATTCGCTCCTACAACGCCGTCGACCACCGCGAAACAATGAGTAACTTGCCGTATATCATCTACAAGCGAATCAAGTACATTGTCATCCTCCAACTTCTGACCCTGAGTAATTGCTGATTCTTTTTTCATGTTACAAGGATGAACGGTTTCATCGTCCTGGACCATCTCCAAGAGGTGGGCACAGCGACAAAAGAGCTCACCCAGTGGCTCGACGAGGGCAAGATTCAAGGCTGGGAGCAGATAATCAAGGGAAGCTTGGATGACTTTGAGACGGCCTGGCAGATGCTGTATAGCGGCGGCAACATTGGTCAGTATTGATGAGCTTTGATGTTTCTGCGATACTAACAATCCATCTTAGGGAAACTGATACTCAAGGTAAAGGACATATAATACCAGCTGAATATTCTGGGGCTAGTAGGTGTGACATTTGTCATGATTCACGAGATGAAACCTAGGATACAAGGTTAACAATGAGAGCTATTTCATATATAAATTCAGGACTTTCTATAGGGTAGCAATATTGAGGCACTAAAAGCCTTGGCTACGGGGGTCAGCATTGTCTTTGATGGATGATGAATGGCGTTGCTGCAATTCACTTGATTGCTTAATCGAATGGATGGCTTCATTCCATCATTTTGGAACCTTTGCAAGCTTGGTATTAATCTGCAATCTAGGTACTAGGTGTTATAGAGGCGATGACAAAGATTCAATCCATATATATATCAGACAGGGGGGGATGTAAATATAGTAGAACCATACCAGATTTGGCCACACCAACCTACCACCTGTATTCCATACAACCAACATGCATAAGATACGGGCTTATAATGTCTCGTTCCAGACTCTAGGATTATCCATCGTAAGATGTTGTTGGCTTGGCTGCTTCAAAACACATAAAGAAGCAGAGGCGAATAATAATGCAACATGATTAAGACATACGTTATCTTTTACTTAATAAAGGCGTGAGAATACTCATGTTTCCATTGCACCTATTGACATAGACTATCCCTCTGGACATTTGAAAATTCATTTAATTCGAGTTTTAAAAAGGAGTCAGTGTTGATTCCGCCATCATGGCCTCAGAACATGAAAATGAAACAACACCACTCCTCCCCCCCAATCACGGACAACATACAACCCACGAACAAGCTCCCACAGACTCACACCCATCAACCACAACCACCACCACCAACCGCCAAGAAATCCTCACAAAATGCTTCCTCAACCTCTTCCTCTCCATCGCCGGCGCCGTCCTCACATCCATCCCCCTGAACCAAGTCATCGAGGACATCATCTGCCACGGCGGCGGTGCCCACCATCATGACAACAGTGACAACAACGGCACCCCTGATCCGCGTTGCAAAGACCCCGACATCCAGGCGGAACTGTCCCTCACCCAAGGTTGGGACACCACGCTGAGCCTCATACCCCCTCTCCTGAGCGCCGTTCCGTACGGCATGGCGGCGGAGAGGTATGGCCATCAAAAGGTCCTGGCATTATCCCTTGTCGGTGTTTTGCTCGCCAATGGGTCTACAGCTCTTATTTGTAAGTCAACAACAACAAATCGTACTTGGGAAACCAACACCCCCCTTTTCTTCCCCTCCATGATTTCAATGCTCAAGTAGAGTGAACAAGGCGCTCTGTCCTCCATATTCCCTATCCGGGCTATATGGCTCTCCTCCATCTTCATCTTCATCGGAGGCGGCCCGACCGTCTACAGCGCCATGGTGTTTTCGTACGCCAACGCCGTTTCTTCCGAAGCCGAGAGGCAAGTCCTTCAGATTCACCCGGTAGTAATACTCAAAAGTATGCTAACCAAAAGAACTTCTTTTTTAGATCAACAACCTTCCTCTGGCTCGGCGCAACCATGTTCGTAGGGGAAATGGTCTCAAGCCCCCTGGTCCTCTTGGCCATGAAAGCCGGTGCTTGGGTCTCCATCACAGCCGGCCTCGTACTCCTCGCCACAACACCCCTGATTGCACTTACCCTCCCAGACATCAGACATTTAAACACCATCGCCAAACCAGCAGACGGCTCCTCCAATGATATGGATATCAATACACCAGCATCCGGAGCTAAGCTACTTACCATCTTGTGCACGCACCTCACATCCGGTCTAGACCAGTTCCTCGAGTGCGGCCGCTTCATCCTCTCACAGCACCCCAAGCTCGCCCTCCTCCTCCTCAGCATCCTCTTCACCACACTCGGCAAAATGGCCCAACTCCTCATGATGCAATACGCATCCACAAAATACGGCTGGTCCTGGTCTCAAGTAAGCCCCCCCTAAACCCAAACCCTTCTCTCTTGTTCCAACCACCAAAAACAACTAACACCTACGCTCCTCCCTAGGCCGGCCTCCTCTTATCAATCCAAGCCTTCACCAGCCTCCTCCTCCTCATCGTCATCCTACCCTCCCTGAGTCACCTGCTAGTTACCAGACTCCAGGTATCCCCCCTCGTCAAGGACCTCTGGTTCGCCCGCGCCATCATCTTCGCCATGGTCCTCGGCGCCTTCGCCATGGCCCTCGCCCGCACGCCCCTCCCCTTCACGGCCAGCGTCGTGCTCTTCTCCGCCGGAACGAGCTACAACCTCGTTTGTCGGAGCTTGCTCTCCGCGGTAGCTCAAGGGCAGCACATTGCGATGCTCTATACCACTATAGGCTTTCTTGAGACGGGAGGTGCGCTCATCGCTGGGCCGCTTCTTGCGGCTATGTATCGTGTCGGGCTGAACTGGGGCGGCGTTTGGCTGGGACTTCCATTCATCTCCGCAGGATTCATGTTTGCGTTTGCTGGAGTGGTTGTTGCAATTGTCAGGTTTCGAGAAGCTGGTGACGAATCTCCTACCAGCGAGCAGCGAGAGGGAAATGAGGCTTGATCAATGAAAAACAGTTCCAATGCAGAAATCCCAGGTATATCTTGATTTAGCCACAGCAGAGTACTCGTTTCCAACAGCATGTAACCAAGCTAATTCCCTAACATCTCACTCTCAAAACTTATCATTGTATTGTATCCTCAGCGCCAGCTAACAGCAGTTTTCTCTATATGGTACATCCAACTATATCATATAGCAACCAGATTCGCTCCATACCTGATTCTAGTTTTTCTCGCCCCCATTTTGTGAGAGGTAATTGTGGTGCGTTCCAGCGCAACATTAGTCGTGCCATGAAATGTACAACATGATTCCAGCTCCCAAGGCAACAGCGGCGAATTGTGTCAAAGTCTTTCGCAACTCCTGTCCCTTGTTCGGGCCGGTTTCCAGCAGCTCAGGGATGACAGCAACTGTGCCGACATACAAGAACGTTCCTGCGGTAAATGGCAGCAACATGTCGCCCCATGTCTAAAAGTTAGTTAGCAGTCATTCCTTGATATTGTAGTTGAATGGGGGAGGATTAAATGAGGGACGTACCAGACTTGTTCCCCAGAGGCCTGCATTTCGAGGCATAGCCTCAAGATCACCAGACGAACCACCAAGCTCCTGAATAGCAATACCAATAAGCGTTCCCATCAGCGCACCGATGGCAGTGATGAATTGAGATCCCATGGCTGCCTTCTTGGAGAAGCCAGACTGTATGAGTAGCGCAAAGTCGCCAACTTCGTGGGGGATCTCGTGGAAGAAGACAGCAACAGTTGTAGTGGCACCAATTGTTGGCGAGGCATAGAAGCTAGCAGACATGGCAAGACCATCGGTGATGTTGTGTGTGAAATCAGCACTATTGTAAACTAGAGTCAGTACGTATGTAAAGGATAATGCTTGTGGAGAATTGCACTGACATCAAGTTGAGGTATCCTCCCAGCTTCACACTTGGGTTAATCTCCTTGAGCTGATTTTCAGCAGGAACGGCGGTGCCATTCTTGTCCTTCTTCCTCGACTTGGCTTCGCCCTGAGCAGTGTTTGCGCCAGTAGAGATGCCAATATCCTCACCGTGGGAATGGGAGTGGCCATGCGAATGGTCATGTCCAGCACCACCAGTCGCAATTCGAAGGCCCTTGTCCATGGCAACAAACGTCATGAATCCGACGAGAATGCCCAGCCCGAGAACAAGGTTTCGGTTCGGTTCGACAAGAACAAACTTTGCCTTGTCCGGCGCGCCCTCGCCCACAAAAATTTCGGGCAACAGGTGGAACAGGGTATCTCCGAGCAAGCCTCCGACAGCAAAGGCCACCATGATGGACAGCGACGATGGGTCAATGTTGGTCGGGCATAGCGCCAGCAGGAAATTGGGAGGACCCGAGATGTAGAGCGTAGCCAGGAGGGAGTTGACGGCGGGCGATCCGGGGAAGAGGACAGCAAAAGCCTTTTCTGTAAAGGAAGAGGGTGCGATCTCGTGGTGTGCGTGTTGGGCTGCGTTGAGCTCTTGGACGATTGAGCAGGACTGCGCATCAATTGAAGACACAATGTTAGCATCATGGAGACGGGAGAGACGCCGGCTTGCTTTGCGAACGTACCTGAAGCTTCTCGTCGAGTTCCTCCAAGCTCAAACTGTCAATGGCCTTGGTGTCATGTGCTACCGCCAGAGCTGCCAGGAATGAAAGGCAAACTGCGAGAAAGGCAAACTGCCTGCCTCTGAGGGTTGGTAAAGCCATGATTTTGGACTCCTCAATGGCTGAGTTATATGGTGATAAGAGTATCGGCAAGACGTCCGGGCGATGTAATTATTAAAAAAGGATAAAGGAAGAAGAGAAAGAGAGAAAAAAGAGTCGGAAATGTTTATACGAGGGAGCTGGAAGACGAAACATGATGTCGTAGAGGAACCACGTATACGCTATTGCAGGGACTAAAAGCCCCCACTAATGCACAGGGACTCAGTCAGTGAGGGAGCCCCCCCAGGTCAGTGACGGCATACCCTGGCGTCGGTGGATGCAGCCACTGGAACCCTAGGCCGCCCTGCCACAACTGGTCAAACCCGGGCAGCATTCCATCCATCCCTGCATCCCGTCCATCAATGAATACCTACCTACCTAGGTAGGTAGGGAGGGAGGTCCAGTCCAGTGGCTACGGGGGGTCGCAAACCGCCCTGGAGAACCTGAATCAACAGGGCTTCCCCAGCCGCTGGTGCAATATGGATGGATCCAATGGCGAACGGATAGTGTTTGCCAGGGCTGGACCGCCTTTGCATTCAATGAATGCATCCATGTCCACACATCCATGGGTCCTTTGAATTGAGGACAATCCGGTCGTCTCTATTGTTGGCCACTTTTGGCTGACCCAACGCCGTCGAGTCCAACGCCTTTTGCTCAACCATCAGTGGAGAAGAATGGGGGACCTTGCCCTCCCACGGTGGAACTGGGCATGTTTGTTTACCCTAAACCGCCTGCTGGAGGAGGCACACGACCATCAATCTTTGTTCTTTCTCTCTCCGCTTCGATTCAAAGGATGAATGCGGTATTTTTGGTTTTGGAGGCGCATTGGCGTCGGCTTGAAAAGTAGAGTCGTTGTTCCATTTTGGTAGACTGTATAGAGCGGTGGTGTTCTCATGAGCCTAATCTTTCATCTTCGGCTCTTAGAATCATGATTGCAAAGACACGGTACCGCAGTGGTACCGGATGACTGATAAGGGCCGTGAATGATTCAAATACATATTGATAGCGGTTCTGACGGCGCAACGGCTGGACAATCGAACATATCAAGAAATGAAGACGGAGTGCTAGCTTGATATAGACGTAAACCTGCTTTATCCTTGGAGGAACACAATACTTGTGACTAAGGAACTGTCAGTAGAGACAACGCAATTGCATTGAAATCACCTACTAGACATATAGTAGCTTCTGCCTGTTGATCAAGGCCAGCCTTTTGCAAGACTTCCAATTGCGGCGGAGTAAGGGTAATCAAAACAGCCACAATATGATAATCATGCGAGAGCTCAACTGGCTAAAGACGCTTCAGCCCAATCTCATATATACCTTCAGCTGGCTTATTTAACCGCCTCTGGTAGACTGCCGCAAGACTATAGATCGCAGATGCTCCCCACGCTCACGGTTAATCGGCAACCGGCGCAGCAGGCCTGCTTCCAGCTCTCTCAGCCCTGGGACACAGGCATGTGCATATAAGCCCCTATGCACGGCGCTGGTCGAAGTAAAAGTCGAGACCCTCCGTAGATGAATCGCTAGATGAGTAAATCGAAAGCGAGTGTCTTGATGAGGCACGACGTGATGTTCAACTAGACAATTATAAGATGCAAAAACTGGCCTTGTGTTAGATTCCCGTTTTGTCAATATCCACTGACTGAACTGCTGCTTAATAGCATATATATCATCTCGTTCCCTAACAAATTGTGTTTTACATCATTTCCGGCGTAGGTGAGGAGTCGTCAAAAGATATCCTCAGCAACCCAAGGTACTGACTCGACCACGGTAGAGTCTCAACAAGCAGTCGTTATCTGCGGTTACGGTGAGTAAGATCAGATATGGATGAAGCGTCTTCCCGAGTACTGAGGTGGTCCTATAGAAAGTAGACAGCAGTTCGTTACTTTGGTGATGCTCGAATAACGTTCAGGCGGTGAGACATAGATATAAGCAGGGACGGGTTTATATGGGAGCCATTAATGCAAGGAACCTGCCATATATACACTAGCTAGATAACCTTATAGTCTGATATGGCATCATTCTGCTACAAGGGTCCTCGAAGCGCTAAGCAGTGGGGCTTATAACAGAAGAATCTGTTTCATATGGACTCAGATATTAATTGTCGCTGATATTCCCACTTGGTCAATACCATAACAGCCCAGATCATGAACTGAAGCGGACGGATCCTCTTCTTCCCCTTCTTCCTCTTCTTCCTCCCCGTCTATTTCGACTTTTGGAATGGATTCATCCAACAACCTACGTCTAGATGTGACATCTCCGGGTCTACCATACGGAACATACTTCCCATATCGTTCCGGCCTCTTCCTCAGTCTTATGGGTTTTCCCGAGGCCAGCACTTGGCCCACAGTCTGACGGCGTGCTCGAACCGGCGGCAGCGGCTTTCCTTTTCTCACGATACAGCCCAACGCAGCCCAACGCAGCCCACACCTGACCCAGAGTGTCCGGCTCATACTGCGTCACAAGCTGACACTCTATAAGATTCATAAAATCGCTTCTCAGGCCATCGATTAGCCCATCAATACGAGCATCTATGCCCCTCGTCTTGTCCGGGAAAAACCGCTCAAGGAGAGGAAGGCGGGCCTTGGGTTTGCTGCAGATGAGCCGACTGGCAAACAGGTGCTCGATACCCCAGCGGCTAGGGGCACTTTTCCAATGGCCAGATCTGTAAAGCGTCTCGAAGTTTGCTCTTCCGTTGGAGGCCCTCTGCACAAAGATAGAGGGGTCTGTAATGCTATCGGAATAAGGCATCCTAAAACGGCGAAAAGATCAAGATGAGGTTAAGAAGACTAAAGAGTAAGATTGAGCCTCACGGAATGGACTAGATTCACAAGACATGAACTATATAGATATATTGTGATATATTATAGTTAAGATTATGCAGAGAGTACCAATGGAAAGGCGATGTTGCCTAGGGCCCATGATGCGGCCGCATAAAGCTGCAGTAAGGCTGTTTTCACTACCCGAAAAGTCCTCATTGCGCTTACTAGTGGTCAAGACTTTCCGGAGGCAATATATCGGGTCAAATTGTGGATGGGTCGTCAGGCAGCAATAGAGTCTTGAAAAACTGCATGCAATGCAATGCAACCAGCGCGGTGCTAACAAAGGTTGGGGTGTCTAGTTCCCTATCAAATGTCTTGCTAGATCATGCAAGTCCTCGTAAATCCCATACAAAAGGGTAGGAGTTTGAGGCGTCGTCAGCTGTTCTGGCGGTTAGAGTCTGTTGAGCTAGTTCGGGGAGATTTGCGATATCGCCTTGTAAAGAGACCTTCGAGACAATATCATCGCCTCTACATCTACACCATGGTTTTTAGATAATAATATACGCCCCACTTTGTAAAGAGGAATCGAATGTACCGGGGATAAGATACTGAGAATGTTGGCGCTTCTCTTCCAACATGGTCTGACGTGACCAGTGCTGTTATTCTGTGCCGCAAGCTTTTGTGCTCAGTATGTTGCACTCGCATTAGTTGAAATCTTCTGAATACACCCATGTTCTAATCATGATCAGGGTCACGCAGTAAGTTCCTCTATCTTTTTTTGACGGTCTGATGCCCAGCATCATCATCCCCCAACTTCCGCTTCCTCACTGGCTCAGTATCGACGGACGCTGGAAGCATCAATGTGAAAAGTCGATTGCGAAGCGAAGTGCCGGGTTTGTAAGGAATAGTCATGATTTTAATCGACACAGATGGCCTTTCCAAGGGCGCAACAGTGGGAAAGTCGAACATGTCAAGCAGGGCAGACGGAATATCAGCCGTATATAGGTGCATATGTTCCTTGTCCTTGGATGTGCACAATACCTGGGACTGATTTGTCACACAGTTATTAAGAACGTATGTATTGCACAAGAGATTATCTATTTACATACCGAGAATTGGGCCACAGGGCCTGTTTCTCCACGCCCAGTTCGTCGCAGCCAGATCCTTCGCTGTTGCGCCATGGCAATCAACAAGGCACATATATATGGATCATGCAACGGCTGGGCAGGCCTAAGCTTCTTTCGCTTTATAGTTAACAGATCCTGGAGCGGTTGATTCCATCGGTGATTGGACTGGCCGGGCATAGTATCGCTGCGCAATTGTTCAATGTGCTGACGATCAATGGGAGCAACCATTGCCGGACCGGTTATCCTATTTTTGGGGTCGTAATCGTTCCGCAGAAAGAACCAGATGCACGTGAGAGTCTTGACGACAGCACGGTTCAGATAAAAACGCAAGTTTTTACTGCAGAATTTTCAAAAATTAGTCGGTGATGTGTTGTGAAGATGAAGAGAGACAGACCGAGAATCGAGCGGGCAATCGGCATCGGCAAGAACACCTGCCATATCATTCTCCCGGTGGAAATATTTTATAAAGCAATACAATAGACGCCTTATATGATTTGCGCCATTCCGGTCGCCCGTAAAGTCAGATCGCCAAACTGGTAATTCAGCCGGAGAGGGCTCCTCAAAGGAAAACTGTAGCAAGTCTAGATGTCGCTTTGTCCAATGTAGAGGCTGAACAAGCAATCGTTCCCTACAATGCTGTCGAGTAATCTGATTAATAGAGAGGCCCCCCGCCGGAACATCGCCCCGCTCAGAGTCCGAGGAAGAGTGTGGCAACATTGACATTTCCATGACTTCAAGATGTTCAAGGGATCTTGTCTAATAAGTGGTGTCCAAGCAACACGACCAATAGTGTGATCGACCAGATTCAGGGTTGGCCAACTCATTCAACCTACCTATACAAGGAACCCGCGACAGACAGACGTGTTCGATGCGACAGGCCGGGTCAAGTATTTGCCGACCTGTGTTGACGAGGGGGGAGACTGCGATAAATTTATTGATAAAACATGGAACCTCTGGGCGGCATCAAGGGAGCATGAAATAGGAGCGTAAAAGGTAGTGTAGACATGAATTCAAATTTAAGATTTTGGCACTGTGCCCGCCTTGATACTTTAGCGTTAGCGATTCAGTGGCCTACAGTGGTGTGTATATCAATGGTGAGTGTAAATGAAAGTTATGTTATCAAAGGACGTCTTAGAGCCAATATTTGCCCTGTAAAGATATTCAAATTGTTTCGCACTACTTCTTCTATTCTATCATATAAAGGAGTGTGTGGTGTCGTCAATACCTAATGCTTTCATTTCCCATGAAACCCAATGCCAAGTCTAATGCAACTACTAAGAGAGCAAAAGCAACAGCTAGCCTCCCATCTAGGTAGGCAAAGCAAGAAATTAAACACAATGCAGTATATACACACGCCGTTTTATCCCACCAACCGCATCACTCCAGCAGCAGTCTATAGCTGCTTACAGAGCAAGGGCGGCCAGGATCAAGGCCATGGCAGCAGCACCAAATGAGTTCAGCTGGCTACCGCTGTTACCGTGGATGGGAGTGGTAGAGGGAGCGCCGCTTCCACCGGTAGGCGAGCCAGCGCCAGAGCCGGGGTTGGAGCCAGCGCCAGATCCAGGAGCAGTACCAGAAGGTCTAACAATGGTACCATTAGTAGAGGGGAAAGGAGCCGTAGCCAGTGTGCTGGGAAGAACGGTGGGAAGGGCAGAAGAGTCGATCTCGCTGAGAGAGGTAGCAGCAGAATCAGAGCCAGAGGTAGTGTGAGAGCCAGAGGAGCCAGAGCCGTGAGTAGAGGTGGCAGCACCCTTAGTGCCAGTGGGCTTAGAGGCAGCAGAGGTAGAGGTCTCGGCGGGCTTGATGTCCTTGCAGGAGAGATCGTAGATGGGCTTGGTGGTCAGCACAGGTCCAATGAGACCGAAGCTGGGGCTTGGGGTAGTAGGAGCGGCATCCTGCATGGTGTACCACCAGATGTTGACCTTGCCAAAGTTGGGGCAGCCAACCTGCTGCCAGTAGGTCTGGGCGTCCTGGACAGAGGCAATGGCTGCGCCAGAGTTGGGTCCACTAACAGGCCAACCAGTCTCGGTGATCCAGATATCTTTGCCGCCGCTAACAGCCTGAACCTTTCCAAGAGCAGACTCATACAGGGACTTTCCGTTCTGGATGCTGTTGGCGTTGGTGTTCTCGAAGTAAGGGTAAGTGTCCATGCCGAGCCAGTCGAGGTTATCAATCAGGATCTTGTTGGAGCCCTCAACGTAGGCAGTCCAGGTGTCGACGTGGCCAATAGGCGCATGCTCCATGCAAGAACCCTTGATGGTGTCACGGACTTGCTTGACGTACTTGACCAGAGTCTCGGGCTCGGCACCGGGACCGGCCTTGGAAGCCTGGCCAATAGGGGTGACACGGTAGAGATCCTCACTGCCAACGGAGATACCGGCAACGAGGCCATCGAGCTTGTCACAGTACTGATCAATGGTGTTCTTCAAGGCCGCAATCTCGTTGGCGAAAGCAGCGTCACCAGCAGAGGCCCAGAGACCAAAGAGCAAGCTGGTCTTGGTGTTGATGGCAGCAGGAATAGCAGAGATGGGCTGGTTGGGGGTTCCGCCCTGGATCATGGTGTAGAGACGAGCGCTGGTGAACTCGCCGTCGGTGCCCTCAAGGCCAGCGGCATTCTTGAACTCGGCTTCAAAGTCGGCCTGAACCTTGACTCGACCATCGGTGAAGGTGGCACCGTAGTTGAAGCCCTGGTAAGCAGCGTTGACAGCCGTAAAGGCCGTAGCCAAGGAGAGAAGACTGGATGAGGAAGGCATGGTGATTCGTCTGAATTATTAAGAGGGTTTGTATAAACTGAGGTTTTCGGTCGTGAGACGGGTTGGCAAGCAGCCTTTATTGGAAAGCGAATGGATATTATAGTGAGCGAGCCAGACAAGCGAATGTGAGGATGCTGCAGGTTCAAGCGAAAGACTAGGTCAAACTATCAAAGAAAGACCAAAAGAGCGAGATTGTTTGAGATGAAGAAAGGAAGAGAGTAATAAAATCAAAAGAACCCGAGGAATGGAGCATGTAAATACTCCAGCCCTCCTGTCCATTCCTGTAAGGCGAGGTGGGTTGGTTGGCTGGTGGGTGGGTGGGTATGCATCAAGAAGCAAGGCACAAGGCACGGGGTGGATGCAGGGGGGGTTCCGAGTTACAGGATGCGACAACAACGGGGCAGCTTTGTTGGGCTAGAACTTGGAACTCTGTGCCTTGTCCTTGGTTGGAACTGGAACAACCGCCGCCACCACCCCAACCCAGGAATAGGAACCGCAAAGGACCCGTTGTTTTTTCTGCAGTCCCACTCGAGTCGAGAGAGAAAGAGAGCAATGCCCTGTTTCCATTGGTGAATTGGAGCCGGGGCCATTACAGAAGTCCGATCCATTGGAGGCATTGCAGGCATCGCTTCCATGTCAAGGCGCCTTGGAGGTGGAGATTTTGTTGTCGGTTACTGTCATTTTTTCTTGTCATGCCCTGTTTGCCACTCAAGCTGGAACTGATCCATGATCAAGGTCATTCTGGAGCCTCGTCTGATCTCCGAATACGGGGGGTGTTTCTTTGTCCTCTTGGGAGAGACACTTCCAGCCATTCTTCTTCCCATTCTTCAATACCAAAAATAGTGCCATCCCCTTCTCCAGCTATTCCAAGGCTGGGCCTGCGTCGAAGTGCTGGAGAAGAGCTGTAAAACTTTTCAGGAGCCATCAACACTAATCGATGTCATCCGCGTCAGCAACTGCAAAGTCATTCTTTTTTTTTTCTTCTTTGCCCCTGAAAATCGTTACATTTTACAGCCGCCGAAGCAGCAGCCACAGCGGCCGGCATAACGGCATCCAATCCTTTCCTTCTTAGTGTCAACCAGTCAGCGTTCCGGCAGCTCCGCGAGGCGCCGCTGCCACGCTCCACCTGCAACCTCCTCCTCCTGGGAAGGGAGAGGAAAGAAAGAAACAAAGAAAGAAAAAAAAGGCCTCGTGTTTAGTGGATGCCGCTCTCCCTGGAAGCACAGCCCCGGAAACCCGCTTCCAGGATCAGTGGATATTAGGGGGTTGAAAATAAACCTGATCTTGAGCGTGCAATTATCGATATGGCGTAAATGAAATGATAAACAAGATAACCACCGCATTGATTGATTAATTACTTGTCATCGCTTTGTTGTGCTTTGTTTCCAAGGAACAGGAGCATTGTGAAAGGTCGAGAGGTGAGAGGCAAAGGGTGGCCCTAGAATGTGGGGCATGGCTGCGTAAGCTTTTCGTACCTGCATTTTCAATCCCACCCACCAACTCAGCGCTCCTGCCTTTAGTTTTCCCGTCCGAAGCCTACAGAAACTACCCGGAATCAAAATCCACACGTGATGCTGCCATTCACCGCACCGTATAATAAACCTCGCACCTTGTCTTCATACAAGTACTTGTAGGTATGATTCACGAACAACACGAGTTATTCAAGTCACCCATGTGTTATCCCATAGCAGCTTAGTGCTCGCGGCTTTACACGAACTAGCAGACAGAGGGGACATTCGTATAGCTATTTATTCAGGGGATGACAACAGATTACACAACCAATTTATTGTATGATTTTAATGCTTGTACTCTTTTACTTTACCCACGACAAGTTTTATGCAAGAGACCATTGCGGAGTACAATATTTAGTTGATGTGAATGATATGTCTTCAAATGGAAGCTCAAAGTCATCAAAGTCTTGTGCTATTTATGTGCTAATGCTCAAGGTGTATCATCAATCATAATCATCAAAAATATCGCCAAAATCGTACCTACAAATCCAGAGACGTCCTTAGAACAAATACCGCGTCGTGACCCCTTTATAGACTCCATCTACCAATATCCATAAACGCAGCCCTCCCCTTTCAGGGTAGTAGCTACCAACCGGCATAAAAAGCTCATGAATTGTTTACAAAGCCCCTAATGCCCCTGAATGCTGTCGACCGCTTTTCTTTCTTGGGTTTTCCATTATCGTCCTTTTGCCTATCCTTGCTCTCTTTACGAATCTTGCTACCGAACCCACCTAATAAATAGTTAACATAGCCGTCATGTCGCTCAACGCCCTCGTTGTTAGACTCCAACTTACCACTAAAGTACCGCGAATCAGGGCTCATGGATAGCGAGTCTGGCCCATCAGTTCCTACTGAAACAGTCTGTTGCAGAGGATGTAGGACCGCCGATGTGGGAGTTGACGGGTTGGATCCCAGCGAAGGTGTGACACTGTATGCCGTGTTCCCATAAATCTCCGCATCAGAAAGTAGCCGACGTGGCTTTGGTCTCGCCAGCATTGGACTGCCCGCCAAGGATGCCGAGGTAGATAGATACTCCGTCTCTGGTTCGGGAATGCGAGGCCGTTCAATCGTCTGTTGCTGCCTTGGCGGTCCAACTGTCGCTTCAGACTGCATATCCAACAAGGAGGACTGCAGCGCTGTGTACTTGCGTGACAACTGTTTGTATTGCTTCTCTTGTTCTGCCTGTTTAGCTCTGTTTGCCGCGAGAGCATTCTCGAGAACTTTGGTTGAGTTTGAGCCGGGTTTGTCCCGCTCCTCTTGGGCGGCTGAAATTTGACCTTGAAGCGATGCCACCTGGGTTTCGAATAGCTTCTTTGTCCGTTGCACCTCTAATTCTGCCGCTGCCAACTTCAACTTTAATGCCTCGACATGGTTTTGCGCGTCCTTTGCTGAGTTGACCGCCGTCTGCCTCTCCACCTCCCTAGCCTGGTTGTCTCTTTCTGATCGGGTGAGCCGATTGACTTCGGCCTTGAGTCGGTCAATCTCTGCACCATGAATCTCAATAGACTGCATATTCTGCCTTGCATTCAACTCCTTGACCTCGGCATCACAAACGAGTCTGCGAAGCTTGTCACCTTCTCTCCTAGATTCCTCAAGTTCTCTCCGTGCGTTTTCAAGCTCTGCGTGTGTCTTTTTGGAATCCTCCCGTAATGTCTTCACCTTGTTTGCCAAGTCTGCCTCCCACTTCTTGGCGAGGGCGCGACTCTTCTCAGACTCTTTCCGGACTTGCGTCTCCGCCATCTTGGCTTCCTCGTATCGGCTCTTGAGATTGCGGTTCATCAGGATCAGGTTTTGGGTCTCGGCTTCAGTGGCAGCTTCCACCATCTGCCTGCGTCTCAACTCTCCAATGTGAGCCATGTGTTGTTGTTTGAGATATCTCTCGAAGCTAAGATCGTTTTGGAGCAGAAGAATCTGCCTCTGAAGATGGGCAATCTGAGCGTTACCGTCGGTCACAGAAGCGGGTGAGTGAGTTTGTGGGGGTGGGAGCATGGAGGTTGGTGGCCGTTCTGCAACCGAATCCTGGTGGCTGAGGGCAAGAGACGGCACGCTGTCATTCGCAAGGGATTGATGCAGGCTGCTCTTAATCACCTTGTTTGACTTGATCATGTCTTGTAATTGAGTGTGAGATGCGGATTGAGCAAGTTGAGGTGGTAGAGTCGGGCTATCCAGCGTTGTTTCTCGAAATCGTAGTTCACCTGAATCCCTGGCTGAGCGTTGGCTGGACAGCGAACCCCTTCGCATCATTGTTGATGGTGTTCGATCGCTCGAGATGGACTCGGTGCTTGACAAATGAGTATTTCGCCAGTGGTTGACTTTGGTAACCGAACTGCTCAACAGTCCTGGATCTGATCTGACTCTATCAGAATCATCATTAATGACTGCTATTGACGGCCTAGATAGATGTGGTAGCTCCTGATCGATAAAATGTTGTGTTTCTGGCGCTAGACACAAGCCCATACATTCCGCCACGACTTCGGCAGCCTCGCTCTTAATCCAGCGTCCAAAATCTGTCTTTTCGGATTCAATCGTCAAGGTATAAAAGTTGGGATGGAGCACATGGCACCTCCTAAACTGTTCTGACTGATGTCGAATTTCCGTGGGCTGAACCTCGATCTCGTCTGGGTTAGATACATTGGCATGTCGCATATATCTCTGGGGTTTGCGAATGTAATCCATAAAGTTGATTGGGTATAAACCGTAGAGAATTGTGTAATAATTCGAAAGGTGGGTGATGGTCACATCCTCGGTTTCGGGCTCGAATGAACAGATCTCCCAGCGGCTAGCCTGTTCTGAGTCGTGGGATGGAAGCTCCAAGATCCCGGATCTCTCTCTTTCCCAGAACAGGAGCCTTGCGTAAATGTTGAAGAGAGTTGGAAGATGTGGCACAAGGGAGCTCGGCATATGAGGCAATAGCATGATCAATGCCGTTAACGCGGCAGATATAACAGTGGTTGATGTGTCTTGTTGA
The DNA here is from genome assembly GCA_011799845.1 of Hypomyces rosellus. Classification (NCBI taxonomy): domain Eukaryota; kingdom Fungi; phylum Ascomycota; class Sordariomycetes; order Hypocreales; family Hypocreaceae; genus Hypomyces; species Hypomyces rosellus. The sequence goes on from WWCI01000001.1 coordinate 1,975,838, forward strand.
AGGCACGTCAAAAGATTGGTGAAAAGCGGTGTCTGCATGATTTGATGCAGATGAGGTGGTTGACTTTGAAGATAGTCGCAGAAGAACCGCAGCGTAGCCTTGCGATACTGTTTCTTGATAAAGCAGCTATTCAGTGAAGCGAAGAACTCCTACAATTTGTCAGTCACTGTGAAGGCCATGGACGTAGTTCGTTATCATAATGGAACCTACCTTGGGTCTCTTCCGGCCAAAATGACCCAGTGCATCCCGGAGCATGCGCTCATTATGCTCAGCGGTCGAGTTTCCCTCGCTGTATGCCGGATAAAATTTGTCCAACCATGTCGTAAACAAGCGATCGATAAAGGGATTGGAGGCAGAATCGTCGTCCGCAATTTCGTGATACTCGTCGGCGAGAGTGACAACGTCCATCAAGGCTGCGATGGTCTCATTGACAATGTTCTTCTCGTGGTCGGTCTTGTCCAGCAGTCCCCTGCAAGCATCGAACCAAGCCAGTATACGTTCTGGAGTCTGGAGCACTGGAAGCAGTCGACGCATAATGCCCATCCATGCTCCGGATGTCGCGGGGTTGCCTCGGACATATTTGTCAAAGATGAGCATAAGCTCTTCTTGGAGACGGTCGGAAGCGGCTTCGTCATACTTTTGGTGTCTCCGCAGATAGGCAGCGATGGTTTCGACGAGATCGTCAGGTAAGGGGACGGTTGGTTCCACGATGAAGTCTTTGATCGCCTTGGATAGTTCCTTGAGGGTACTATTGAGTGGGTCAGTTAATCTATCAGAGATGTAAGGCCCCTGCGCCCTGTTGGATGGGCTACCGCTGGCGCAAGCCATTCCTCTCTCCCTCTCCCTCTCTCTCTTTTCCTACTCACATCGAAGAAGCCATGATGGACTTCACGGGAGCCCTAGGCAAACCCGTACTGAGACTGTCTGAAGGCTGAAACCAGATACTTTCTCGCCTGGAGATGGGTTGCGCAAAGATGGTGACACTACCTGTTGCAACTGGGGCTACTGCGCGTCGCGTGCGGTCCGACTGGGCGAATGTCGCCAGATGCAGAACAAGCTTCGAGGTTGGAGCTGCGTGTGGGTTAGTGAGCAAGAAAAAATGCGGGTTTTGCAAAAGAATGGGGCGCTGGACTTGCCTGGGCTGGGTGTGGTGGGTTTTGGGGGGCTAGGCTCGACTGGACTAAAGGTTGTGGATACCTAGCGATGCACCCCGCAATATGCGACACAGCAAGTCGCGAGTACCCGATGTTCACGGCAAATCCCCAACAGTCCACATCAGTCCACAACATGCCCATCGACCAAACCCACTAAGGAGCCCACTAGAGCCCACTGCTTGCCACTGAAGGCCGGTGATGGCCAGTGATGGCCACTCAACTGAGTCCACTGAAGCTCTTGGACCCGCAAGACCCGCGCAGCCCCCTAATTACCCCGCAATCCAACCCGCACGCATGACCCCACAGAAGGCCGGCTCCGGCTGCTACAGGGCTCTTGGGGGCCTGTAACCAAGACAAGAGTAGCCCGTTTGGTGGCTCGATCGCCTGATGGTCTCCGCAAAATGGCACGTAAACAGACGGCAGCATCACGGTCAATGCTAAGGTAAGGTGGTAACAATGTGTTGGAGCCACAAAGCCACCAGTCGGCATTGAAATTGGACTTTGGCTTGCATGTATTACAAGGTAGTAGTCAATAACTGAACCTGGGAGGTCCTGAACAAAGCCCTGTTGTCTCGCTACCCCAATGTCACTGATGGCTAAGGCACCCGTCTCCTCAGGAACCTGGAACCCAATTGCTCCGGTCATCGCGTGATCCCCTCCGTTTCCCCTCCTCTCTTGTTCCCCTCTTAAAGTGTCCTCTTCTCGCCTCGGATTCAAACCCAATTCCTCTTCCTTTCTCCATCATTATACCCAGATTAAACCTCCAGAGCACCCTACGTCTTCTTCTACCTCTTCTCATCACATTTTATACTCGGGCCAGTCCATTGATTAGGCCAACACACGTCATTCCATCACATATAGACAAAGACATCTCTACCTCTCTTCTATCCTCCACCATGTCTGCACACAAGTCTTCCGCCGTGGCTGATGAGCCCATTGACGTCCTCATTGCTCTCCACCCCAAGTTTGACCTGCTCGACTTTGCAGGCCCATTGGAGGTTTTCGCCCAGGCTGTTCACGACTCCAGTGATGACAGTTAGTGCTACAATACCCAAGACTCAATGTCAGAATGCTAACTCGTCCTTCACTCAACAGCAAGCAAAGCCTTTGAGGTGACCATTGTTGGTGCCGAACCCCAGGTCCTGTCCGCCCAGGGTGCCATTGTCAACTCCCAGATCACATACAAGGAAGCCCACGAGCGCCTTGAAGATTTTGACATTCTCGTCATTCTTGGTGGAAACACCGCCGAAATCATTGAGAAGGAATTGGAACCTCTCGGCCTCATCACCGACTTCTCTGAGCTGCAGAAGAAGGACCCCGCTCGAGAGCGAACCATCTTGTCTGTCTGCACTGGCTCCCACCTCTTGGCCAAGGAGGGTATCCTCGCTGGTCTCTCTGCCACTACCCACCACGACCACCTTACTACCTTTGAGAACCTCTGCAGTGATGCTGCTGTCAAGTATATGACTGAGCGAACCGATGTTGTCGAGGATGCCAGATACGTCGTCAACAACCTCCGCTTCGACATTGCCGATGAGGACCAGAGCCCTTATACTCGCCGCAAGTCTGATGCCGGCGTTCCCAAGCATGCCCGGTACGTTCTTTGATTTGTCACTTCATTGACCATTAACTGACTTTGATGATAGAAAGGGAAGCATGTCCTTCAAGGAGTCCAACAGACGCCGTGAGTCCATTGTGCGTCGTGCCGCAATGCGTCTCGGTGGTCTTCGGGTTGTCACTGCGGGGGGAGTCAGCGCTGGCGTAGATGCAGCTTTGTATCTCGTCAGCGCTCTTGTGGATGACAAGACCGCAGAGGATGTTGCTAAGCTGATCCAGTGGACCTGGACTAAGGGTGTTGTCGTCGACGGTCTCGACGTCTAAGCCCGTGTATAACATATTGTGCCATGGAGCGAGAACTTTTGGCCATGTAGAACCTACGAGTTGTGTAAACGGATGAGATATCCGATTTGTTTGTGTGTGTTGGGATTACTATACAATGAAACGAAACGAAACGATATGAATTGATGTTCTTTTTTTTATTACTATTTTCATTTCCTGTTTCTCTACTGTTTCTCTGTGATTGATGATGCCCTGTGATTCTTTACTACGTCTATGAGAAAGGTTCTGGTACGAGGGGCAGCCTGGACGCCCAGGACAAGTGGCAATTCTGATACCCCGCCTTTGTAGGATCATGCAGTGCAGTTTTGGTCAATTGGCGGTAAGGCAAACCCCAATTAGATGTGCATGTAAAAGGCGAAGCGCATGGATGAGCGTGCGGAGATCTTTGTCGGTTGCTGCAAGTACCTCGCGTAGTCGGCCCCCAAGTCACGTTGTGTTTGAGGGTGCAAGCCTTAGTAAAAGGTCTTAAGCGATCCAATGGCAATCGTATCGTAGCCCCCTCACTATTCACTTTTCAAGAGTTTCAATGAGTCAAATCGTCCGAATTTGGTCATCCAGATTCGTCTCATCTCCACCATGTCCTTTGTTGAAGAGGCACAAAACGCATAAAATCCCCAAAAGACGTTGCTGCATTAGTGGATGCATCCGTAGTTCATGAACAAGGCTTGCGCTAATCCGAAATTGCCATAGCTCTGAAATTACATAATCTTGAAAGACAAAGCAAGGCAGCCGCAGCAGCAGCAAAAGGGCAGAAAGAGAGACGGAGCCGCAAAAATGTGGGCAAGCGCAGCTGGACCAGGCAAATCAGGACCGCAACAGGGGGGTTGTTCATTTCTTAGACATCATCTCGTGCGTTTTGTCTGCAACCTTTCGCGACGCGACCAGGCAGTTGCTATTTTTGCCACTTTTCCATCATTGGCAGCATCGAGCAAATTAAAGACTACGACACTTGTCCGAACCACATACTATATCTAATTTCTAGTATCAATCTATTTTACTTACTTTGCACATCATATTCGCTTCTTGATACGTCCGGCGCATAGCTCAGTCACACACATACACGCACGCACGCACGCACGCTTGCCCTCGAGTCTCATCCTCAAGGGAGGGGAACAGTCTTTCTCATCCTTTGGCGGTCACTCGGACGAAGAATACGGGGGCAGCTTGAGCTAGCCGAATCATCGCTAACCATCATGGCTACCGACTGGGCCAAACTCAAAGTTGTCGAACTGAAAGCCGAGTTAAAGAGCCGCGGCCTATCGTACAATGGTTTAAAGGGGGAGTTGGTCGCGAGGCTCGAGGCCGACGACATCGAGGCCGACGGCAATGAGGATGCGCAATCCGATCAAGAAGAGGCGCAACCTGAAGAAGATGAGCAGGAAGATGACACTGCGCAAATAGATGAACCAGAAGCAGATTCCATCCAGGATGCGCCAGAGCCAGTCGAGGAGGAGCCTGAGCCTGCTGCTGCACAAGATGATGAGCCCGAAGATGAGCCTGAAGATGAGCCAGAAGATGAGTTCGAAGAACAACCCGATGCCGTCCAAGAAGACGAGCCTGCAGCTATCACAGATGATCATATCGCGACCCCTGATGTAGCTGAGGCAGTTGATACTGCGCCGGTCGATAACAAGAACCCTGATAATGAGTCCGGTCATGATGGCGGCGAACAGTCGGTAGCTGACGACACCTCCAAGCGCGAGAGCTCTCCAACAGCCGATAAACAAATCAAAGAAAATACTCCTCATGAAATACCCTCTGAATCCGCTCCGAGCTCGCAGAAGCGCAAGCGACGTTCTGCTAGCCCGACGCCCGCTGAGGAAGAAGTGGCTCGGAAACGCGTGCGCGCAGAGAATACTACAAATGGGGAAGCCGTTCATGTTGATGTCAAAGCAGACGGGGCAGATGCAGTTGCTATCAGCGACGAAATGGACGTTGATAAGGAGCCTATCGATGAAAAGCACAGGCTCGCAAAAAACAAGCCCTCCTCGGACTCAAATGCTGTGCAAGAACCCGAAGCCACCGACCTTCAGGATATGGACTACGAGCGAGATGTTGCACCTGCCATTCACCCTGCTACACCTGCACTCTACATCAGCAACCTGATGCGCCCGTTGCGCACCGACGATATACGAGCACATCTAGCAAGCCTAGCATCACCCAGCTCATCAGAATCAACCGACGACATCGTTGTTAAGTTTTATCTTGATCAGATTCGCACGCACGCTTTCGCCGTCTTCCACACTACCACAGCTGCGTCGCGAGTCCGCGCTGCCCTGCACGACCGAGTGTGGCCAAACGAGAGCAACCGCAAAGCGCTTTCTGTCGACTTTGTCCCTCCCGATAAAGTTGACGAGTGGATCGAGATGGAGGAATCGAGCGGTAGTGGGCGATCAGGTGCTAGATGGGAGGTAATCTACAGTGATCTCCCAGATGGCACCATCCAAGTCCGTTTCGGATCAGGCTCTGCGTCCGCCTCGAAACCCGCACCTACCAGTACCAAACAGCTCCCCAAATCAGCCAACGATGGTGGCAATGCTATCCCCGTCGGCCCTCGTAGCCAGCGCGAAATTATCGCCCCCACGGGACCCAGAGCCGTCCGACCGGGTACTGGCCCTGGACCTCGACCGCCTCCTAGCATACTAGACAACGTCGTCGAACGAACCCGTGCTCGACCACCCGTCACTTTTCAGCTCGTCTCAGAGGAACTCGCCCAGCGCCGCATAACCAACATTCGAACTTTTTACACACGCGACAAGAATCGTGACTACGGTCGCGAGATCAATCGGTACTCCTTTGAAGACGGCGACTCGTTTGTCGATCGCGGCAAGGAAGTTTTCGAGGGTATACGCCCTCCCCACCGCGAGCGCGCTATGGAGCGAGATCGCCGCGGAGGTGGACGAGGAGGAGGCAGTGGTGGTGGTGGAGGTGGAGGTGGAGGTGGAGGCGGCGGTAGCTATGGAGGTCGACCTCCTCGTCGCGGACCTCCGCCCTTTAGACCCCGGAGTGATAGATATCTCCCTGGGCGAGGGGGCAGCAACGGCCGTGACGACCGCCGCTCTCGGTACGACGACGAGAGATCATCGCGACATGGCAGCGATCGAGATAAGGACTATCGAAGCAACCGTCGCTAGGATCACGGTTCTGGCCCAGTATAATTCTCCCTCACTTTTCACCCTATTTTCTCACAATCACGTCACAACTTCACTTCTTCTTCTCCACATTAATCTCCTCAAGGGCGGTACTGTGTTTTTTCTTCCTTTTTTTTTTCTTTCTCTTTCCAAAAGGCGTTTAGGAAGGATCCCCCAAACCAAACGGGGGCGGTAGGAAACAAAGGCGGCGGCAAAGCTGAGAATGAAGTCAACGATACACAATCCCACCCCGGCTCTAAACAAATGTATTCCTCCCTCCCACCCTTTTTTTTTTCTTCTTTCTTCTCTTGTATGAAAACTACTACACAAACGACACAACCACTTTGCGTACATGCTCGTTTTTTCTCTTCTTCGCGCGGGAGGGGGGTGTTTAGGTAGACCGGGAGGGCTTTTTTAAATAGTTACTAATAACTCATCCATGTAAAAACAAAAAAAAACACTTTCTGATCTCAAGGCGTTTTGCGCAAAGTGTTTGCTTTGCTGTATAGGAATACCAAAAAGTAGTTGATGAAGAAAATCCATACTCTTATAATCGAATGTCGAGATTTGACTCATACGTGTTGTCCTTGGTGTTTGAAATACTGTTGTTTATCTACTTTATTAGTCACATAACGATGAATCACAGGGCGATGAGAGAAACCAGCACTGTGCAGCGACTTAAATCAAGTTCAATTAGCCCCCTTTACAAGACTTGATGATCATTCCTAAACTACCAAATCATTTTTGTCATTTCCCTGAAATATAGACGCCCAAGAAAACTCCCTTTCACCCCAAAAAGCCAGTCTGCCATTTTCAGGCAGTGCCGGCAAGCGGAATGGGTTCGACACCAACACGCTCCTTGCTAAGAACGTCAAGGATGAACTGACTGGGTCGGTTATCCTTGTAGACGCCTTGAGCGCCCTTGGCAAGCCTGACGTTCTCAACATACTTGTCAAAGAGATAAGAGCTGTCCATTGGGCCACCCTTGGCTTCAGGATGGAATTGGGTGGAGAAGATTGGTCGAGTCTTGTGCATCATTCCCTCGTTACTACCATCATTCAAGTTGACAAAGAATTCCTTAAAGTCGGTAGGCAAGGTGCTGGCATCCACGGCATATCCGTGGTTCTGACTGGTGATGTGGCATTGGCCAGTGGTCAAGTCCAAAGCAGGAATGTTGTGGGCTCGGTTACCATACTTCATCTTAATGGTCCTGGCACCGACGGCCATGGCCAGAAGCTGGTGACCAAGGCAAATGCCCATGATGGGAGTAGAAGAAGTCTCCATCAAGCGAGCCAGGTTGTAAACAGTCTCCTGGCAATGCGTTGGGTCACCAGGGCCGTTGGAGATGAAAACACCATCAAAGTGGTCAGCGACCTTGTGGATGGGATAGTTGTAAGGGAAAACAGTGATGGAGGCTCCTCGGCTGACCAAGCTGCGAAGGATGTTCTCCTTGACACCGCAGTCAATAAGAGCAATGTGAAGATCGGCACCAGGCGATTCAACCACGAAGGGAGCTTTGGTGCTCACACGCTTGACAAGGTTGATCTGGCCAGGATCAACAAAACTCTCATCTTCATCAGCATCGTACTCGTCACCAATGGAGATCCTAGCTAGGGAAGAACCCTGCTCTCGGAGAAAGGTGACGATTTCACGGGTATCAACGCCGGAAATGGCAGGGACGCCCTCACGAGCACACCACTCGCCCAGGCTCTCGACGGCAGTCCAATGGCTGTAGTTGAGGGCAACATCGGACACAACAACACCGGCGCACTGAATGTGGGGTGACTCAAAGTACTTGAGCAGGTTGAACTGGTCTCGCTCGTTGGAGGGGACACCGTAGTTGCCGATAAGAGGCTGGGTGAAGACGAGGATCTGACCACGGTATGAGGGGTCAGTCATGGACTCGGGGTAGCCCACGAGAGATGTAGTGAAGACGGCTTCACCAGAGATGTTGGCATTAGCACCAAAAGCCTTGCCCCGGAAGATGGGACCATCCTAGAAAGTGCCCATGTTAGTCTCCCGTGTGTATCAGAAGAGGGGGGAGGCGGGGAAAGCCCAATTGGGGGAAAGTCATACTCTAATGGTAAAGGTGGCAGGCAGAGATGGGACAGGTTGTGTGCCTCGCGTGCCATGCAGAGGCATCTTCCTGCCCTTGCTGCCGGCAGCAATGGACGGACCGGAGGCATATCGGGCCTGGAGTGCCATCCGGGTGCGGAGCCCCGCGGCAGGCTTAGTCGCCGATTTAGCAAATTGACCTGCCAGCCTGGAGAACATGGCAGCGTTTTTGCAAATGGTCTAGGTTATGAGTATATAAAAAATAAAGAGGTAGTTATTCGAAGGGTGTTTGGGACGAGGCTTCCTTAAGCACAGAGAGACCTCCACAGATGGTCTGTGTTGAAAACGGGGTTAGTATGGATCGGATGCGGTGAGTCAATCGCGACAATTGTGTGTGGGAGGGGACCAACGAACCAGAGAGATAATCCTGTAGAACAATGATGGTCAGCGAATTGTGTTGTTAAAATCAACGTGAAACTCGAGGGTGGGAGGGGAGAAGGGGGGGGGGGGGGGTAGGAACCAGCAACACATGTCAGGAAACCCAAGGAAACTTGATGGGGCTGAAATGGGGGCATCATGAAAACCCAATGGCTCCTCTTCGTCCAAGGCTCAACCACAAAAAAAAACACCCCGAACATACCTGAGAAGTGTAGACTGACGGGCGCCCGTTCATAAGGGCGGATTGATGGATACCTTGTTCAAGTTCGAGAAAAATATAGAGGCTCAAGGCACTCTTTTGGACTTATGATTGCGCAAAAGAATCAACAAAATTGGTTGGTGATGGCACAATGTGCTCTTGGGGTGACTTGCGCTTTTCTCTGAATGACGCTGCGTGATGATGTTGGGAAGGGGGAAGAAGAAGAAGAGGGAATGACTCTTTAGATGACCTCAGGTTTTCCCCAGCGGAGGTGGTTGCAATTGAGGTGGAACCTTATCGGCGCCACTCCCAGTCACCTCAATTTTTTTCTGTCTCTTTCTCTCTTTCTCTCTAGGGCTCTCTTATTGCGGTGACAAAGAACGGCCGTCTATTGGCCAGAGATTGATTAATTACCCGTGCTCAGCGGTCTTTAGTGGTCTTCCAGTGGGCTCTTCAGTGGACAAGGTGGGGGTTCGTTGCTTCCAACTGTTGCTTGACTATTTTTTTTGTCCTTGCACGAGCTTCAGGCGCCGATATCGTTTGTTGAGCTCCAGCTTCCACTAGAAGAAAAACGGCCCGTGCTAGAAAAAGAAAGGGAAAAAGCAAATTATAGTGCCCTCCATTGATAAGATCTCTTTCTTTGTGACGCACTCCCGTGGGAAAGGGCAATTTCTTAGGTTTCCTTTTTTCTCTTTCTCTTCTAACTAGTTACGGAAGTTGGCACGCAAGTTGTGTCAGCATAGGCAAAAGAGAAGAGGCGGGCGGATGCATTCATCATGTGCGTACCTTGCTTTTAGGAGTCGAAAGATTTTTTTTTTCTTAGTGGGGAGGGGATTGATTTGAACCGGCATGCAGGATGCATGTCAGACATCCATTGTGCATAGGCTTTAAACCCAACGTCTTTCTCATCATCAGTAGCTGTTACGCATCAATGCAGTAACAAAGTCTTTCAAGTTGATGTGGCTCTCTTGTGTTTTCAAGAGATCAATCAAAGGCTTTTTTTTATATGCATCATGAAACCTCCCTATATACGGAGTAAACAGATCAACTGGTGATGGACTCTATGACTTATACCATGCTAGCAGCCTATAATCGTTTTGATACGTCTTATAATCATCATCATCAAGTCTTCCCTCCCCTTTACAGAGCACCAAGCTCCTTCAACTTGGCAATCAATCCGCCTACATCCTCAACCTTTCCACCTCCTTGTCTCGGCTCGGGTTCTATAATAATCACATCCATTAGTGTCACTCTCCTCAAGCCAAAGCAAGCAGAAATCGCCATGGTAAAAACGTACCCGTAACCTTCAACACCTTGAGCCTCTTCTCGTTATTCAGCCCATAGTCTGCCAATGTCTTCTTCTCCAACTTCTTCTTCTTGGCCTTCATAATATTCGGCAGTGTAGCATATCGCGGCACGTTTAGTCGCAAATCTGTAGTCACAACCAGCGGCAGCTTCGCCCTCACAGTCTCGACACCACCGTCAATCTCCTTGGTAATCGTAACGCTGTCGTTCTCGCCGAATTCAATCTTGCTAGCCTGTGTCGCCTGTGGCCAGTTCAGCAGACCGGCGAGCATCTGCCCCGTCTGCCCCGCATCGTCATCAATGCTCTGCTTGCCCAGGATCACAAGGTTGCTCTTCTCCGCCTCGACAGTCTTCTTCAGCAGCTTGGCCACTGTCAGGGGCTCCAGCTCCTCGCCGTCCTTGATCTCGACATGGATACCACGATCCGCACCCAGGGCCATGGCTGTTCGGAGAATCTCCTGCGCCTTGGGGGGGCCAGCGGAGAAGGCCAAAATATCCTCGACGCCGCCGGGGGCTCGCTTCTTGTCGCGAATTCTAAAGGACTCTTCGATGGAGATCTCGTCAAAGGGGTTCATCGAATGCTTGACGCCCTCGGTTTCGACGCCGGTTTGCGCCCTGTTGACTCGGGGCTTGACCTATGCGCGCATGAATTCGTCAATTGCTGCTCATTCAATCAGTGAGATGATGCATTCTTACAGCATAGTCAATTACCCGCTTGACGGGAACGAGAATCCGTAGTGCAGACATTGTGACGGCTGATTATGGAAGATGTAGAGGTGCTGCTTGGAGGAGGGACGTCTCAAGGCCGTCATTCAACTGAACCCCGATCATGCCCGGTTAGGGCCGGCTTCGTCTTCAACCTCGGGTGTCCGCGCACGTGATGCCACTCCGAAGTGCGCCGCGTGTGCCTCCGGAGCTCGGAGCCCATGTTCTTAAACCGAGACAACGAGAACACTGACATAGAGATGGTGTATAAATGACTAGATTTAAAATGTCACTATTTTGTCTTATTAAAATGTGCCAAACATTTTCGGTAGACTTGGTTGGGCATGTTGCTGCTAACAATATGCCGTCGTGATCGCCTTTCCACTCGGCTCAGAGGTTCATCAACGATAGACTACCAGCATTTGATTCACTCATCTCGGGTTGTAAAATTCTTTCAAGTATGCAAAACAAATCATAAAACATAATCATATCTATTCATACCCATTACTCCAACTCCAACTCTATCTCGCAATCTCTTCTCATCGCTCCATTTACCAATCATCCCACTCATCACCTTTCTGCTTCTGCCCCGGTGCCGCGGCACCCCCTCTATTCTTCCCCATGGCGGTGGTCCCAATTGCACTGTTACTAGGCTTTGGCTGCTCTGCCAAGCTAGAAAAGTCATCCCAAAAGTCTTTGCGGCTCGCATCGAGGGGGGCGGCTTCACGTCCCCTTTGATCAGGGCCTTCGACAAACCGGGTAAATCCGTCCTGTGCGCTTTTGCCGGCAATTTGTGCTTGACGAGCAAGCTGTGCGGCAGTGAGTTGTGCTTGTTTGGCGAATTCACCATCAGCAATCTAAAGACAATAATCTATTAGTATCAAAATATGGTTTAACAAGGAGGCGGACTGATGCGATGAAAGACGTACACTCTTTGCAGTGGGCTGGATATATCCATCATTCACCGTCTTGGCCGTCTTTTGCACCGTAGATGTAAACCATCCGAATCCCTTTGTAAGTGCCGCCATGGGATCCTTCTGCACATCCTCGAAAAGGGGCAGCACGCCTCCTTGGCTGCTTTGGGTCGGCATCGGTGCACTTCCAAAGCCGGCATACTTGCCACCCTGGCTTGGATGCAGGTTTTCCGGTCGCGAAGCATTACTAGCGCCTAGTTTGGCAAAATATTGATCGTCCACTTTGACCTTGCCTCCTCCAGGGCTCTGGCTTCGGCTCGCCGTTCCGCTCAGTGGCGTTCCCGTTCGCGATGTCTGCTTGGCTGGGACTGGAGCTGCAGGCTTCTTCTCGCCGGGAACATAATCCCTCCCCTCCGCCTTGCAGGCCAGCCTCTCCTTCCACTCCTCGCCGACCTCGCCGCTGTATCGCTCCGCAATCGTAGCATCGTCCCACGACAGACCCCTCATCTGCGTATCCTCATGCTCCTCGAAGAATTTTCGCCAGTTCTCGTTGCCGCCCAGTCTCATCCGCTCAAGCTCGTTAGCCTTGAAGGCGTCCATGGAAATGCTTCGGACAAAGGAGATGTGAACGCCAAGCCCACGATGGACGCCGGCACAGCCTAGGCAGATGAAGATTCCGAACTTGGGGGAAGCCCATTGTGGCGATGGGGCATTGCAGTCGCAGCAGACGTTGTTTTTCGACTCCTTTTGGAGGGCAGCCAGCTGTATAAAGGCCAGTTAGTGCTATGCGACGACTTGGGATGGCGGTGGAAGACGGGAGATGGTGGTGCGCCGAACCTTGGACCGCGTTTCGGGATCAACCTCCCACATGGCCTTGGAAGCCATTGCGACTCGGGGTAATCTAAGTATATGAGAGAGCGAAAAGGTTGGTGAAGTTGAAACGTTGGTAGGAAGGATATTCAAGCCGGCGCGTAATCATTCGGTGTCTAGGTAGGTAGGCAGGTAGTTCTCCAGGGGTAAGGGATGAAGGGTTCCATTAATACTTGTAGTACGAAGACTCCAGGGCTGTCCAGTCCCAGTTCAGTTCAGTTCAAAGGGTCGATTTAGCGCACAGAGTCTAAAACAGTGGTTGAGCGGGGCAATTCTGACAGCTGGAGCCCTGGAGGAACTGTGGCATGGAACCAAACCCCCCCATATTTTAGCGTAGAGTTATAACTGAAGGCTCCAAGGCTGTTGTGTCGAACTTTGATTAACCCGACTGCAAGGTTCCATCTCATTCGCATCATGGATCTGCAAACATATGCGAGATACACACAAAGCTTAAAGGCCAAGAGCTTAATCGTAAAGGAGAATCATCACTAGAAAGTTTCAACATCCGCTATTGATCTGTAGTACCCAGTAACTTCATCCAGTACGTCTACGAGTCAATACCTGTCGGAAAGCGACACAAATCTAATATGGGTTATATCACGATAGTAGAGAAAAGGTCATCAAAGCACAGTCAAAAACCGCCCAGCTCAATTCTTGCGCAAGCCTATCCTCTCCGCCAACCATTCCCGCTCAGGCTGTTTGACCAACCAGGCTGAAAGGTGACAAAGCTATTGGAGGTTTTACAAATACAGAAGTGACGGACTTTTCAAGCGTTCCTTGCTCCAATGAATGGGAATAATAAGTTGTCAAAGTAACGGCCATGTCAAATCCCATCTCAGGCTTTTAAGAGTCCAAGCAACTGCTGTCTAGTTCTCCTTCCTGCCCCAAATAAGATATAAAAAGGCCTTTTTTTTTGTGTGTGCATCGTGTAAAGCGATCATCTACCATAATTGAAATTGTCGAAATCGCGTGCCATATCGTAAGAGTACTTATCATCGTAAAAGGGGTATGTCGTTGTCTGTGAAAAAAATTCCACAACCTAAAATTTAGGCAGTGACGGCAGGGGCTTCTTCAGTAGCCTCCTCAGTGCCGTTGATAGCCTGCTCCTCGGGGGCATTGGCTTCCTCATCGGTCTTATCAGGGCTGTCGATGGCCACCTTGACGGCAATTTCACGACCTTCAATCTCCTTGCCGTTCATCTCAGTAACAGCCTTCTGCTGCAGTTCCTCGGAAGCCAGAGTAACGAAACCGAAGCCACGTCCCTTGCGGGCCTCGCCACGAGCCTGAAGCTTCTTGATCATGAACCTGGGGATCGGGCGGAGAGCAATCTTGGCCGATGAGGGCTCGTAATCCTTGAAGAGGTCAAGGAGCTGTTCATGGCGGTTAGCTTAGAATTACTATCTAATGATTTACACATTGTGACATACCTTGTCCTCAGTCAGGTCGTAAGGCAGGTTGGCGACCATAACCTTGGTCTTGGAGGGAATGCCATCAGCAGGAGGGCCACGCTCACGGCGCTCGCGCTGGGGGCGTGGCTGGGCCTTGGGCCTGTTGTTCTTGTTATCATCCGACTTGGACTCGTCAGTCTTGTTAGTAATGTCCTTCAGAGGCTCAGCCTCAGTACTCTCGGTAGCAGGGGTGGAATCATCAGGGGTGGGGGTGTCATCACCCTCCTTCTTCTCCTCAGGAGCCTACCAAGGTCAATATCAATCTTCAAGCACGAGTTGGACAAGACATAAACTTACGAGACCGGGGGTGCGACCACTACGTGCGCCACCACGTCCACCACGACCTCGGCCACGACCGCGGCCCCGACCAGAAGCGCGGCGGCGGGAGCCCTCGGCGCCGGAACCCTCACCATTGGCACCCTCGGCTTTCTCACCAGCAGGCTCAGGCTTGCGGGCGAGCTGGACGGAGACCTTGCGTTCGAGAATCTCCTGACCAGAGAGCTCGGTGATAGCACGCTCGGCCTCGTTGGGAGTAGAAAGGTCGACAAAAGCATAGCCCACAGGGCGGTCGGTACGGGGGTTCTTGGGAATCGAGACAGACTCACTGTATTGAAACGTTGTTAGTGGGCGGGATCGATATGCTTGGCAGGGACGATGAGGTGGAAGTGGGGGGGGGCTTGAAAAGAGAACCGGGGCATGACACCACGCTCTCGACCGCTCGCAAAACTGCAGCAGCGGCATCAAAGCAACTTTGCATGATGGCATACTGCAAGCTCCGTTGTAAAGTTTGTTCACCGCTTATCGGGAGGATGTCGCATTCGCATGCAAGCCCCGATGAGACAAGGGATGATTAAGCCGTTCCCAATTTTCATGAACGTTGTCTCTCGTAACCCCTCCACAGCAGCTGAAAGAAAGAAAAAACAATGGAGGAAAGAAAACAGGCAAGGGCGATAGGGCAGAGAGCACTTACACAAGATAACTCTTGAAAAAGTCCTTCAACTCTCCCTCAGTTGTCGCATAGGCCAGGTTGCCAATGTACAGGCGGCGGCCCTCAGCAGCACTGGCCGAGGCGGCCTCGTTGGCAGCAGCCTTATCATCGGCAGGCTTGTTGATGTTGAGGTTGCCCAGAGCGTTTGCAGCGTCATTAACGGAGGCGTCGGGGCCGTTCTCCACGTTGGTAGTAGACATGGTGATTTGTGCAAGAAGTCAAGTCGGTGGATGGAGGAGATGAACGTCGGTCGGCGTTACGACGAAGTTTTGAACGTGGAAAAAGGGTTGATACTCTGGTGCAATGAGGGAGGGAGTTGGTCAGGGTAGCTTCGTGCCCTAGATGGAAGTTGAGAATAGACAGACGTCGATGCGTTGCGCGGAAACACAAGTTTTGACTGAAGGTGTGTGAAGAGGAAGAAGGGGGAAAAGGGGAGGCAGCGAGAGCGCGATTCTAAAATATTTTTCGCTGGTTGTGCAGCTGCTGCCGCTGCTGCTGCTGGTTGCTGCACCGCTGAGGCAGAAGGACCGTGCAGGGGGGGTTGGGTACGAAAAGTGAAGGTATACCCAACGCTGTGCAGCAAGTATCAGGTACAATGGAGGGGCAAGAGCAGGAGCAAGAGCGCAGTGTTCGCTTAGTGTTGGGGGAGAAGGTGGCAGGCAGTCCATGTATTCTCCAGCCCTGTGTCACACCGCAGGGTACTAGTTGATCAGGTATCCTTTTGCCCCCTGGCCATGCGGTCAAGAGTTGTAAAGTGTCTTTTTTGAACCCAACGATGATGATGCTGAAGCTTTTCGTCTGAAAGGATCGATGAGACTCTAGAGTACAATAGTACCTGTTTTATTTTCAAAGGACAGAATAATAAATTCTTTAGTGCGGCCCAAACAAGAGTCCACCACAGAACAGAGGTTCTTGTGGTACCGGTACTTGTTCGTTACAGCAGCAGCGACACTGCAAGAAGGGGAAACACTCCTTTACTCCTTCACCTTCTCCCCGTTTATGAGCCCAACTTGCGCCTGCTCTTTGTAATTTTGTCGTCGGTCTCTCTCCTCTCCAGTAAGCGAGACATTTCTTACGGAAGCACCAATCAGAGCATTTCACTAGATACCTGCTTAAATTCGTTCCAGGCGCGATGCGTTCAAAGGCTACCACTTGAAGAAGCCACGGATCAGAGCCTGTTTATATTATGGACAAACTGAAAGAGATTTACAGACATGTGGGAGAAGTACACAACAGCAGCGGGGAATCATCACAAACATCCGACATAAAGAGCAACAAGAGATGTGTGTCTATCTTCTATCCCTTGGCTTTATTGGGTACTTGCTGCTTCTCACGATGCCCAAATTTTAGTATTGCGTTGCGCTGCGTTGCGTTGCATTGGATGCCTCAGTGAATCACCACCGCCGCCGCCACTTTCCACCCTCCACAGTTCAAGGTAAGTTAGCAGGTACCCTTATTCAGGGGCTGCCTTACGTTTGACACGCAGCCTGCACACACAAAATTTGGGCTTGCTTGGTTGTAAATGCGAGACACTTCAGACCATGCAGATAAGCGACCAGCCCCCTCTTTGAAAGCCCTTACTCTCAGCAATCTACAAGTGCCTCAGGTACATGAAATTGAGATTAGAATTTCATCATCACCAACACTTTAATCCGATCTCAACAAGTCCCCCCTTCGATCCATGGACTTGGATTCCCTTCCCTGTCGGGGATGATCCACTCAACTAACGTGGCCCAGGGGGCTCGGACCTCGTCACAGACCACAAAAATCCTGGGGTTGTTCAACGTTCCTCTCGCTTCGTCTCTCGCTTAGATCTTTAATTACCCGATTGATTCACTGCATGCGCGATCCTCCTTTCAACAGGTGGTCGATGACATGATGGCTGTTGGAAATGGCAGCATCCCCTTGCCCAAGGTACTGGAGAAGGTACCTTTGCAAAGTACTTGTGCATGCCGGCAAGGCTCGGTGTGTTTTGGAGATACAAATTAATTTACCCACTCCTTGACCACGGCCTAGAATACGAACTCTGTTTCAATCCCTACTGTCAAATCCTTCTTGTCATACCATCGTCGCCTCACTTTTCTCATTGTGCCACCATCCCAAATGTTTGCGCCGGACGGACTGCTAATCAAGCCACAAGCCGACCCCATATTGTACTCTCCCCCGTCTTTGGAATAAGGGTTACCTGCCTATCTATAAAGCGATCCTGTCAAGCACGACATGCGCAATCCTGATATGAGAGGCGCGATATAATGGGAGATACAACCTCTTACCATTAATCCTGGCTTGTAGTGCTCGCGCTGATTGCTCAAGACAAACAAAGAGCAAACACATCGTATGCCACTGTGTAAATTGAGATGCTCCGCAGATACATCACTGGATATATCCATGGATATAATAGTGACACTGTTCAAGTCGACTCATCCTCGCACTACCGAATGCTTGACAGGTGAAACAATCACACCGGCATTTCTCTTACTCCCCCGCCCACAAAGTGAGCAGCAGATATTGATACTGTACGAGTAACGTGTGCCAAGCACCCACTGTCTCAAAACTCGATCAAACTTTCTGCACGAAAACACGTGGTTTTAATGGAAGCACGGAAATTAATGAAATGCGGAGCCGGAAAAAATGACATGTTCTGGAAAAAAAGAAGCAAAAAATTAACAAGTCCGGCCAACGTTTGATCCATGGATGTCTGATCGATAAGGAAAAAATCTCGTTACAGGTGTCTCCACTGTCGCCGTCATGGCCCCGGCATCGGCCTCACACTGGTTCTGGTTATTCTAGCAAGTAAGACCTGCTCACCTGCTGTAGATGAATTGCCTCAGTAAGCGACTCATCTGTAGGCATCTGCATCATCAACATCACTCAGCTGCTGAGCTGAACAAAATACATATCTACATAAAAATCATTGCACATTACAGCCTCATGTATTTATAGCAAATCTTCAAAATTACTCACCCATTCACACCACTCTCAGCGACACCCTCTCAACACACACTCACACACTCGTCTCATCATGGCGCACCCCGAAAGGAGCACATTGATCCTCTACGGCTCAGAGACAGGGAATGCTCAGGATTTTGCTGAAGAGCTTGGCCGACTATGTCAAAGACTCCATTTCAAGAGCCATGTTGAAGAGCTCGATGCCATTGAACTTGTGAGTCCTTCCCCAGTAGGTCGTCATCTCAGGGCCCCTGACTAACAATAAAACGCCTTGATGATCTTCAGAGTGCTCTTTTGCAACATCAACTGGTTATATTCGTAGTCTCAACAACTGGCCAAGGCGACATGCCTCACAATTCGTTGCTCTTCTGGAAGAAGCTCCTCCGCAAGAAACTCCCACCGGCATGTCTCAGCCAGCTAAAGTATACTTGCTTTGGTCTTGGAGATAGTACATATATCAAGTATGGATGTATCTTATCCAACGTCTTTAGATGGACATTCTGACCCAAGCAAACTCCAGGTTCAATTGGGCAGCAAGAAAACTTGTACGGCGGTTGGAACAACTGGGAGCTACCAGCTTCATCGATATATTTGAAGCAGACGAGCAGTTCCCTGACGGGTAATATTGCCACCTTCTCCTGTGCCATTTTGGTGACTTACTAACAGAGTTTTGCAGGATTGATGGGAGTTTTGTACGATGGACTGATGATCTACAAAAGCACCTCTTGGAATATTGCCCACCACCTGCAGGTCTTGAGCCAATTCCAGATGATGCCATATTGCCTCCTCGCTGGTCTCTGGAACCGGCACTGAAGAAACTCAAAGAGAATGACGGTAATATTATCGACATATCAAAGCTCTCGCTGAATGATGGACATGCTCAGTCCACACTGCCCAATCTGCCACCTCTAGAGCCCCTCCCTATTCCGAATGGATGGACGGCAACCCTAGCGGAAAACAAGAAACTGACACCAGATGCGCACTGGCAAGATGTTCGCCTTGTGTCGTTTGATATACCTAGCCGCCAAACTGGAGAAAAACTGCAATGCGTCCCTGGCGACTGTCTCACGATTTACCCCAAGAACTTCCCGGCGGATGCCCAAAAACTCATTACCCTCATGGGCTGGGAAGATATCGCCGACCAACCTCTTGATCTCTCTGCTTGCGGTACTCTTCCCCGCAACCTCTTTGCGCCGGCTACGTGCACTCTCCGCGACCTTCTCCTCCACAACATTGACATTACTGCGATACCACGTAGATCCTTCCTTAAGAGCATGTCATACTTCACCACAGACGAGTATCACCGCGAACGACTCCTCGAATTCAACATGACGGAGTATATTGATGAGTACTTTGACTACGCTACGCGCTCTCGCCGCAGCATTATTGAAGTCCTCGAGGAATTTACATCTGTTCAACTGCCCGCAGAGCGACTCCTCGACATATTTCCCCTAATTCGTGGCCGGGACTTTAGCATTGCCAACGGTGGCGCCTTATTGAAGCATCCAACAAAAGATGACACTACTAGAGTCGAGCTCCTTGTTGCTCTAGTAAAGTATCGTACGGTGTTGCGAAAACCCAGAGAGGGACTTTGCTCCCGTTATCTCACCAACCTTGCAGCAGGTTCGACTCTTTGCGTGTCCTACAAACCGGTACTCTCACCAATTCACGGACCCGTCAATGCCCAACGGCCGCTTGTAGCCATGGCTACCGGCACAGGAATCGCCCCGGTGCGATGCCTCGTCCACGAGCGTCTCACACATCCTTCCCCAGGGCCCATGTTCATCTTCTTCGGCAACCGAAACCGCGCCGCTGACTATTTTTTCGAGGACGAGTGGCATACCCTTTCTGAAGAAGCCGAAGAGAAAGGGAAACAGATAATCATATTGCCAGCCTTCTCGCGCGACCAACGAGAGAAGATTTATGTGCAAGACCTGGTACGCAAGGAGGCTCCAAGGCTAGAACAGTTGGTTCCCCAAAAGGCCATTTTTGCAGTGTGTGGCGGCTCGAGTAGAATGGCGGATGCGTGCAAGCGTGCTGTTTTTGATCCCTTTATTGAAGGGGGTAACGAAGAGGAAAGAAAAGATATACTTGCGTCTGTGACGTGGTGGCAGGAGATTTGGTGAGCGAGTGAAGAGCAAGTCTGAATTAGGGGCACATGCATTGGATAAAAGATGTAAGAGCGAACATTATGTCATGACATGGATATGTTTCAGGCAGCTTGGGATATGATATGTATGAGTAGATGTGCGTGGAGGTGTTGAGTCTGAAAGCCACGCCTCGTGAATAACAATAGGGGCGATGAAATGCTATATTGATTGCGTTTGGTGTAAATGTCATGAACTCGTCATTCTGCTATGAACATGGCCACATGTACAATTATACCGGCCATAATATATAAGTATCTAAGAATACAGATTAATGATAGAAAGCGTTGTTCTGCCCACCGAATCGGGTGGCAGGTGCCGCCGCTTTTGGTGGGCAGAACAGCGAGGAGCCATGGATGGTGTAGAGGTATATGGTACCTAGCCATGACGCTGAATACCCTAACGTGACAGGCACCCTTGGCCCGAAAGAGGGGGGAAGGGGGCGCTGTTACGCCGTACCGAGCTCTCCTGCCCTACCAGCACTCGCTTATTTCTTTTGTGTTCTATCTTAGAAATAGAAAACAAAAGTCCGTTTCCTGACACCTATTAAAATGGACGGCTATTGCTCCTAAAGGCGGGCTTTAAAAGCTAATGGCTCCTCCGCGATCTATTTGATTCTTTCTCCTAGTGTGGCTTTTCGGGATAGCTAGACTAAACCTCCGGCTATACACCTTCTACTAACCTTGGCTATACCTATTAGTTAGGATTAATAGAGTACTATTTACTGACCCTTAATAAAAAGATTAGCTTAATGCTAATATTAAATTTATTTAAAAATTTATTTATTAAAAGAATAAAAGGTAAATAATTAAGAAACTAAAGCTTTTTAATATTAGATAATATATTTTTATTTTTATAAGTAGTTAAAAGAATTATATTTTGTAAAGTTAGATTATATTAATAGTATTAATATTAATATTTTTATATTTTAAAAAAATAGCAAATCTATTACCCATGTTATTAATATAAAATACTTTAAGTGTTAACTAGTGTTAAGATATTATACCACAATTAAAGCTAGAGACTGGATAAAGGTAATATAAAGGCTTGATTAGCTGATAGTAATAGATTTCCTTAATTACTTTTATGAGAGATAGAAGATTATGTTTAAAGGTATGTCCTGGGAATACTAGCGTTAGTATAAGCAGCTGTATAGTAGCGTAACGGGCAAGTTTTTTAACAGGAACATGGAGGTTCAAAAGGTGCTGTTATGTCCTTGTTCTCTATCCGCGTATCTGCTAATAATAATGACCCTCAGCAGTGGCACGACGGGGCCCTAGTTGATAGATGGAACCTGCGGCCCCTGAACGTTAATGGGAAGCCAGTCCTTGGCACCGACGACCTCTTGACCCTGTAGACCTTTAATATTGCGCACGATGAAGGTATATTTCTTTTCGAGCGACATTGAACCAGTTTATCGGGCTGCTATCTCTTTCTTGCCTTTACTGGGGCTTGGCCGGTGGAGCTTGTGGATAACAAGAAGAGTAGGCTAAAAGATGGTATATGGGAGGATTTTTATGGCTTGAAGGCCGTTAGGGTTAAGGACTTAGACTAAGACGATATTGACCAGCTGTCATGAGCACAATCTGCGAAGCTAATTAGCCGTTAATTACCCGGCAAGATCAGCGATCAAAGCCATAAGGGGTAATTGAGGCTGGACCACTGACGAGTCACGATATCATGGATTGATATTAGACATCTAGAATGAAGCAACGAGATCGCTGCTATGTAATAGCTAGAGAGCTATTATAAATAAACGGGGATTTCCTGAAGAAGGATATTCTTCAGAGATCAATAGAATCAATGATCGCCCTTTTGAAAGCAGCTAACTAGCTGTTCTTAAGCCTCGTAATCTCTTTCACTCAGATCATTTGGCACTTTGCTATTCCCTTTACGTCTGCCATAATCCGGTCATGACAATTTATTATAAATATTTTTTTTTCCTCCACTGTGCTATTTAGTTCAAACCTTAACTAGTTTTAGTTTAAAAAGGTTTTTAATAAACTGAATGTTTAAAATACAAAGTACATAACAGTAAAATATACTTACAGCTAGGCCTCAATTAACTAACTACAGTCAATTCAATTACTTCATCTACAACTTAATGCATAAGTGATGTAAATAACACAAACATCTCCCTGTTGACCTGTTAACGATAAGTTAGTTCTTTCATTGTTGCCAGTACAGAACTTTCCAGGGTGTTCTGGCTACGGTCAGGTCCTGTCAATGCACATGGTGATTCACAACTCGGCTTGACGAAATGGTGAGT
Source organism: Hypomyces rosellus (assembly GCA_011799845.1). NCBI lineage: Eukaryota > Fungi > Ascomycota > Sordariomycetes > Hypocreales > Hypocreaceae > Hypomyces > Hypomyces rosellus. Next base: position 1,998,309 of record WWCI01000001.1, read on the forward strand.
GGACTCAGGACTTGCTTGACTCTAAACCATCCTTAGAGTCGCAGTAATTTCGAGAGTGGTCAGCCATCTGCAGAACAGGCGGCTATGTGATGGGAGGTCATGCAGCTAGAAGCTGTCGCCATGGACTATTGGACGACAGTGCCTTGTGCTGTGTGACGACGGGAAGCTGTTATACCTCCGTCCGCAGCACAGATTGGGGATGACAGTCACTAGGCTGCAGCGTGGCGATTGATTGGTTAGATTCTTCTGAGAATTCACGCACACTGGCAGCATAGCACACCGCTTGCCATTATTAGTCCAGGGAAGCAAAGGTGATCAAAAAGCAGAATCGCCGTCGGATGGCACGCGGGGGAAACAGCAGAGATGAGTGTGGCAGCGTGCCCTGTCCCTAGGTAGGAAGCCTAAGGCTCTGTGCTGTATGCTAACCCTGCCAGAGAGCAATGACGCGTGAAGTCGTGCTGTACTCCAAGTTGCCAGGTATTTGTTGTCTATTCTTTTGTTTATCAACCTCACACCAGGTAAACTTTACAACCAGCCCCTAAAATGTCAGTCAATGGAGAGGATCATCCGCCACCCTCTCAATCCCACTTTGCTAAATTCGAAAACTTCGTACCCGATGATGACGCCTCGTTTGACCATGAATTTACCCGGCTCGCATCGTCCCAGGACTGGCTACCTGGTTCCCAGGTCTACAGTCGGGAACGCACCATTGCGATGCGCCAAGAACTCAAACTACACTACTTCTCTCAATCGCGTCTACTAGATGGTACCGACGAAGAGCCCACTGAGGAAGAGAAACTTAAGGGGTATCAAACCCTCTGCCAGGAGGTCGGCATATCTCCTAGCGACTCCATCGCAGAGTGCAAGAAGCAGTTAAAGAACACGCTTATTAATATTGTGGATCTGATCGACGCACGACGGACACTCAAGAAGGTCAAGGTATGGCATGATTTTGAAGCGTTCCGCGACTACACGCTGCAGGATGAACATAGAATCAACATGGACGAGGCCAAGAAGGAAGGGGGGTACCTGGCATGTCTGCTGCAGCGCCTCCGGGACCCACGGGGCTCACAGCGGCGGAGGGGTGGGAAGAGGGGTGAGAGGAGTAGCTCCAGAGTGTTTTCAGGGCGGGTAACCAAGAAGAGCCCGAGTTGATCTAATTATCGAGTAGGAACGCTCCGTATCAGGACCACATGTCGCAAATCTGTGTGCTTAGGATTAATAGAGGTCTTGACGAGCTATAACCTTCAAAGTCCCAACGGACTTGTCCAGCAGTCTCAGGTGTGTGCCCTATCCTAGAAGCGACACGCAAGAGCTGGTATGGTAGCGCGCCAGGCAGTGAGCCACCAAAGGGACTGTAGCGAGAGGGAGGCAACCGGTGTGCAAAAAAACAGGGACCGCAAAAGATATTCCTACTTGTATATAAACAGTACTAAACTTACCGTTTTTTTATTACATTTTTAACCATATATAATAATAAAATATAAAGTAAACAAATAAATAAATTTATTAAAGATAAAATCCTATATTTATTATGATTTTTTTAAAAGAAAATAAGTGTTTTTATTAGTACTGATACAGGATATTTCGTTTTGCGGTCCTTGTTTTTTTGCACACCGGTTGACGGCGCAACTGTGCTCACCATCCTGTATGTAGTAAGGCAGCTGCGATTGATGTCTTGGATGCCTCTCAGCCTGCCCAATTTATGGCGAGCAGTAATAGAGGTTTCCATTAAATCTGCCATCTATTACATTCTTGGTTATATTTATTTCATTGGTTCACACACCACAATGAAAGGCTCTTCTGCGTTTTGTGCCCTAGCTTTCCTGGTTGCTACATCCGCCGCTACTACATTCGAAGACTGTGGTAAATATCATTCAAATAAACACTTTATTTATCATGGAAATTAACATAGAGTAAGGTTCGGCGGACTTGGTGCGTTCGGTGGATGTTTCTGACTGTCAGGACGGTCTGGAATACTGTCGTTTACGTACCGGGCAAGAATTTACGATTGGTGTCACCTTCGACGCAACAATTGACACCCAGACCCTGAAGGCCACAGCATACGTTGGAGATCACGGCATTGACCTGGCGAATCAAGATGGCTGCGCCCCGGGTGGAATTAGGTGCCCAGTAATCAAGGGTATGACATATACCTACTCCACCACAGCTGTCATAAACTCGAAGGAATCTCAACCAGTCAAAATAACGCTGGAATTAAACGATGACGATGCCAACAAAGTATTTTGCGTGAGTTTCAATGCTACGCTGGAGCAAGAGTAAGCTCGGAGCTTTGCTTGTTGAAGTGCCATCACCACCCCAGGTTACGTCTCCAGTCATCAGGGCAGGTCCAGCGGGTGCTCCTCTGCAGATCGTCATTACCAGTCAAATCCCGTCGGCGCTTTTAGTACGGAGTGATTGGATGTAGAATACGCATGGCCTACAGGACTCGGTCTGCGCCCTTTTTGTTTGCCGATTACAGAGTAGAGTAGCGTGGTGTGAGTTGCGAACTGAGAACTGAATCTTAAACTGGAAACTGGAAACCGTAGAATTAGAGATTAATCTATTGTATAATAAATCCTTCCTGTATAATACGAAAAGAAAACTTGAGTTTCCTCCCCCTTTATCCCAACTTCTCCTCAAAATTTATCCAAAACCCATCACTACAGGCGAATTCCATCTACTTTACTTCACACAGGGTAAGGGGAGCAAGGGGTTTAATTCTTTTTAGGCAAAAATATCAGTCTGGGCACCCTCCTTGAAGCCCATCACCTGGTTGTACATGGGCGTGGTCCCGCTGGGCGTCTCGACGTTGTTGCCGTCGGCCTGGTGCCAGGCGATCATCTGCTTGGCGCCCGGGACGCACTTGGACTGGTCATCCTTGCAGTAGACGGGAGGGTTGGCGGCGGCGAGCTTCTTGCTGGAATCGCCGCCTGTGACCTTGCAGCGGTGGTTTTGCATGTAGATGTTGGGTTGGCCGCCTGTATTTTTTGGGGGGGGTGGGTGTTAGTTATAGTTTGGGTTTGAAAAGGGGGTTTGATGATGGTGATGATGGTGATGAAGGAGAAGAAGAAGATGATGATGATGATGATGATGATGAGGAGGAGGAGGAGGAGGAGGAGGAGGAGGAGGAGGAGGATAGGGGGATACGTACATCCATCGGCGACCCAGAGCCAGGCGCAGTAGCAGCCTTCGTCGGGGCAAGAGGGCATGCCAGCGGGGACATCGTACTTGGTCTCGCGGTACCAGGGCGTGCTTTTTATTGCAAATGTTAGTTCCATCTTCATTCATTCACTTTGGGAGCTGTGTATTCATGGTTAACTTACTGGTAGCGAACAGAAAAGACGACGAGGTTCTCCATCGAAACCTTGCTAATATCACTCTCATACGAAATTGCCCACGCCGTCCCCGCCGCATTCTCCTGCTTCTGCGTATGCAGCTCCCCGCCTTTATGGTCCGGGTTATCTCCCAGGCAGCCCTGCCCGCCGTTGGGCCCTACCCACGGCTCCGGGCGGTCGCCGCCGTCCTGCCACTTGGTGCACTTCTCGCCGTTGTAGGATAGAGTGGTGAAGGCGCGGTTGTTGGCCAGCTCGGTGGTGAAGGTGCCGCCGCTGGGGATCTCGAGGAACTCGCCCGCGGCGGGGGCGGCCTTGTCGCAGCCGCGGTCGGCTTGCATCCACCACTGGCTCTTGGGGAGCTGGTAGAGGGGCTTGACGACGAGGTTGGTGTTTTGGTCGTCGACGTTGGGGTCGTTGCCGCCCTGGAGGGGGGTGATGGTTTGTTAGTATGGTATGAAGAGTAAGGGGTGGTTGGTGCTTTGTGCTTTGTGCTTGGTGTTTGTTTGGGAGTCGGAGACGAACCTTGCAGTACATGCCCTTGTTAAAGGAGGCAATGTGGGCAGTCGCCGAAGCGGCGAGTGATAAAAGAACGACGTTGGTCAACATGATGATGGTGTTGTTTTATCGATGAAAGCTCTGGAACAACCTTGGACAACTACAGAAGACAGACTCGAGGAAGCAAAGAGGTTATCCCTTATATAAATATTCAACAGATGGTAAAGTATAGAAGATCATGTCTTGAAGCGCCTTCTTCCCATGTCTATACGAAGATCTTCACCTCAACTCCATCTAACTGCTACCATTCCAATCCCTCCCCCCCTTCATATCAAAATTCATTTCTTCACTTCGCCATGGGAGGGAGGTAGGTTCCCATTGAGCTGTCAGACATTTGTGGGACGAGAAACCGGCGATCGTCCCTAGAACAAGCCAAAACGATGCCTTGAATAGGTTGGATTGGATCTGCCGCTAGGGATAATCCCGGCGGCGATGCCATGGGGAGTTCTTCTCCGCCGCAAGGAGATGTTCTCTTGGATACTATGCATTGGGGTTGAGGGATCGCACCGTGGGGCGTTGTAGACACTTGTGGTTTAGCACAGACAGAGACTACCGGCAACATATTGACACATTATTACTCCATTATACAGCCGGGGGGAGCACACTACGGTTCATCCCTACACGTTTTCTCAGTTGGGATGGTGGTTCTAATGATCGTCGTTTAAGCTTCCATGTGTGCCTGAACCATTCCCGCTCCAGGTTGTGTGGCTGTTTGTTTGCCTGCCGCCGGCAGCGCCGTGACAAGCTTGATGAGAAGCTTTGGAGGCTTCTGTAGAGGAAGACGACATCTCACCACTATCTCATGTTTGTTCTGGGTTCGACCAACAACAGTTCATATATATAACTAACGCTCCTCTCCCTCTCTCGAATCGCAACTCTTTCTCTCCGCCCGACTGACTTTCGACTCCTACAGGTAATACCATCATTCATCCCAAATACGGCAGTTTATGAAAAACGTTCCTTAAAATTAAACCCATAATCCTGGGGGGGAGGGGGGCGGCGTTCACTTCGACTCTAACCCCCAAAGCCTTAGTGTTACAATAGATCGACATAGACCCCATCCCCCTGTCCATGAAACCGCTTCTTTTTGCCGATCCCATTCTGACTATTGGTGGAAAACGCGAGACCATGCTTTGCTTTACTTTTGTTCGTTTGCTTGCTTGCTTACAACCTACTTGACCTCTCTCGGCCAAGACCGAAAGAGAACCGTAAAATATACGGAGTAGGAGAAGATCAACCGTCCCATTGGGTAATTTAGGCGTGACAAGAAACGTGGATTCTGTTTCAACATGCGTTTTCCCCATGGGGACTTTTTTCGTTGATCTTGTTCTTTTGAAGAAGAAAAAAGTACGCCATGTAAACATTCTGGGGGAGGGATATTGATGACATGTGTTTCATGCGCCATGAAGAAAGTGTTGTCGCGGTGATCAAGTTTGATTCCAAATACTTCGATGGCCTCACAATGAGAGCCCAAAAACCTCGACCTAGCCAATCATTCTCCAACACTCCTCCCAACAGTATCACCAATCCGTGCGTTCTTAGCATCCTCAAATACAGGCATTCCATCGGGGCAATTCCGACATGGCAAGACTCTTCCCTCCAGCGATCAACCCTCAAGTTTACCCATACGCTGTTGCATTACTATTTCATGGCCATCAAGCGTATCACTGCAGAGGCATGCAGCCCCTTTGTCCGTAGCACTCGGCCGAATCCTCGGGCCATACAACCACTTCCTTGGTGGTTTTGTAAGGGATCGACGTCACCTGCATGCTTAGCAGCAACCATATATCTTCACACATTCCATCACGGGTAGAGAGTATTTTGATTTAAAGGAGCCACAGCGCTGTATTAAGCCTCTGGGCGTCTTTATCAATTCTGTTCTGTTTTCCTTTATCTATCCATACATATAAATGCCACACAGGGGCCAACCAAAGTATACTTGGTAATACTCTTCCTCCTCACATCCAGAATAACTCCTCCCAGGAAAAGCGGCGTCAACCAATTCCCACCCTAGCCTACCATTCAACCACGGATAAATCGACAAATATAGAATCGAATGTATGGGTTGTAAATGGTGTCACAAATCAGCTGGCTGAAAATAGAAGTCCCATGCCATTTTTCGACATCCCGTCGTTTTCATGAAATGCCATGGCCCCATCGAGTGTCCCAACAATCGCCTAAACTCCTTTGCTAGCCGCTGGTGTAAGGGAAAAAAAATACATAGGAAACAACAAGATATAAGAAAGTTGCAAGTGTGCAGTGGCTCGAAAAGAAATGAAGAATGAAAAATGAAAAATGAAAAAAAAGGAAATATTCTATCGCTCTTCCTCCCAACTGTATCGCTTTGCCGCCATCTGAGGTATGTGAACAAAGTCACTCCCATTTAATCTCTCGTCACTCTCGGAAGTTCCGGGGCTCGGCGGCTGTCGCATTGACCGTGTTCCCTCTGTCGAGACTGTCAATGGGAGACTGGGATTGCTAACTGCCCCTGATTCTGAGCCTGGAATTCGATCCATCGAGAGACCGGCATGTCGTGTCATCTCCTGCATTACCCGGTCCTCGTCTACTGTATAGTTGCTTCCAAGGCTGTTATTAGAAGGCTGGGACTCAGCCTGAAACTGAGGTGCAGCGACGTTTCGACCATCCGAGCCACCAACATGTGACGCCATGATACTTTGTTTAAGCAATTGAAGGCTCTGAGGGAGCTCCCCGAGGCAGACTATATTCGTAGGATCGATTGGGTCCTTCTGGAAGGGCATGGGTGGTATGGGCGGCACCGTGCCCGATTGTGAATGTGCCGTATTAGAGTGTTCGGAATTTGAGCGGCTAGCTCTGGTCGGCGGCCGGGATCCACCTTGAGAGGTTGTTTGACGGGAAGTCGGCCGCCCTTGGTTATTTGTGTCGCCAGATGAGACGTGAGTAGGGATATAAACCGTAGCTGGCGATGGCAGTTCGCCAGGGTGGCTGCAGTCGGAGCGAGGAGAGACTGGTGAGGGAAGTGTCTTTGGAAGCGATCCAGTACCCAAGGTAGTGTTGTTGGGGGAAACGGGTATCATATCCTCGACTGGCGGATGAATGCTGATGGGGCTGGCCTCTGGTGACATCTTTTTCTCGGGTGGGAAATAGACGCCATCTGCTGGGGGGCTGTATTCAGGAACCGGCCCTTGAAGTTGTCGGTCAATCTTCAATCTCGCTATTTCGTAGGCGTTATACATCTGGGTATCATCAGTCCCCAACTCGGTCTCGCCTAGGAAAGAAGCGTCGTCGCCTGCAGCATCAAGCTCTACAGGACCCAGGGGCGCCGGAAGCTCGTAGATCTCAGAGTCTGGCGCCTCCGAGGGATGAACGAGTATTTTAGACTGTGATCCCTCCTTTTGGGAACGTTTCTTTCGCGTCATCTTGCACAACATTTGCGATACCGGCGAGCGAGGAGTGTCAGGAGCAATGGTGGAGGCAGAGTCTTTGCCTTCTTTCGCATTTTCTTGTGTCCTTTGACGGCGATGCCTTCGGCGGCAATAACAAAACACGCTGAGCAGAGAAAGCGACAAGAATGAGACGGCTCCGACCACTATGCCTACCATTTGACCGGTGGTGAGCTTTCCATCGTTATTGGGATGTTTGGCCGGGGGAGGATAGGGGCTGCTACTAGGTCGCCTAATCGGTACAAGTCTCGAATCTCCTAGCGGTCTTCGGGGGAACTGGGCTTGGTAGATGCCAAATGTGCCTGAATCATACTTGGTAATCATGTACGCCTCCTGCAGAAACGATCTTCCGATGATGATCTTGTCGGTGCCTGTCGCTTTCTTCAGTGAGAAGTAAGGCACAGCAGGATCGCCATATCCTATGGCATTCATATAAGGATACTGCAATACACTGACAAAAGCTTGAATCGGCAGGGTGATGTTGACAACTCCAGCGACATCCAAGGGAGAGCCGAAATTGTCATGGTTGTCAATACTGGAGAAGCTGAAAGTGAAATTGTATATCGATTCCTGGGTTGTGAATTCCTGGTACTGTTGGTTTGTCAGGGTATAAACCTCAAAGGTGCTATTATAAGTCAGGTTAAAGGCTTTCGCGAAGTCATCGCAAATCTGTTCTGGCAACCACAGAAACGGCGTCGTGCTGTCGATCAAGGCAGGAAAAGCATCGTCCCAGGTTGAGAGTATTGTTGTCGACGAGTTCCAATTCCCGGGCTTGGTGTCGTTGCCACCAGGCGCATTAACTTGTATACCTCGAACAAGGGCGCGAGGAAGATTATCCGAAGACAAGACAAATGCGTTTCGGTGCACTGTAAATCTAGAGAAGTCCATGCCACCCAAGGTCATTGATGCAGGAGCATTTCCTGCGAGAAAATGTCAATACCAGCTGGTAGTAATTTATCCCTAGTCAACTTACTATAATATGCACCAGCAGTGTAACTGTAGCTGTAGCTAGGAATCCAGCCATAGGTCTGAACGGCTTGTGTTAGGGGAGACTTGGCAATCATTTTGCCAAAAGTGCCTTTGGCTATGCCCAAGCCAAAGAGACCGATGAAGTAATCAGTCGTATTGATAGCGGACATGAGAACCTTGGGCATGCTGAAAGCAATGTTGGTAGCAGGGCTAAAGGCATTGATGGAATCAAGACCATATTCGCCATTTCCACCATATCCCAAATAATTCAGGCCAAGCTGCCAAATTCCCATGGGTGACCAGTGCTTTGAGTCGCGTGGCACATAAAGACCACCACGAGCAGCGGCGCAATGCGGCTCATCTAAGGATTTTTATGTCAGTCTCAAGTCACCGGGAAATTCACATCAAACTGATGAGATTGTTCATTGACAGCCACGGCTTGCCGGAGAACTTACCTTCAAGACATCCTCCAGGTCCAACAGCCCAAAACTCGGAGAGCGACGTGCTCACCAGAACATTAACACACTGTACTGGTGAGCCAACTAAGAACCTGACAGTCGACCAGTTACCGTCAATGCCTAGCCTATTCCTACAGTCAGCGACCACCGACGGCAAAAAAAAATTGAGATTCGAGGTACGAACCAATCGCCAGGAGCTAAAGATACAGGCGCAGGGTGGTTGGCAGCAACGGTGCCAGCAAAAACAGCGGCGGAGAAAACATTGGAACGCATCTCGTCGTCTTTACGACTTGCAATACAGTGAAACGAAAGACTATGAGGTGAGGATCCCCAGATTTCAAGGAATTACTGGGGTCCCGGTCCTGGGATCATGAAAGGATCCTAATACCAATTTTCCTCCCCCAATGCGCGTAGTCCATGTGAGCAAATTCGAATCGATGTCGTCGGTGAGCTGACTATGGTCCAGCTCATGATCCGGGGCTTTGGTTGTCGAGGGATGGAGGGGGGGTTCGTCGTCGTCGTTGTCGAGCGCTGGATGGGCGGAAACAGAACAGCGTCCTCGACGGCGTCGCGATTGTCGAAGAACAAAGACGGACGACGGTGGAGCGAAGTTGAAAGATTGAAAGCTCCAGGCCAGACTTGGGTTTTCGACGATCAGCCCTGGTGCAGAATGGAGCTCGCTAGGTGGCACGAGCGTGTTCGTCTTCTCTCTGCTACTGTGCTGAGACCCGGGGACTGGAACCCAGAGGGTGGTATGAAGTGTGTGGGCTTGGCATATCTCACCCTCGAGGAGAGAGAGAATGGGCATGCACGCACGCACGCACGGGTAACAACTTCCTGCTGGGAGGCAGGGAGTCCAGTCACTGGTCAGTACGGAGTACCTGGAGTACCTGGAGTACCTGGAAGGATGTAGTACCTGAATGCAGTGAGAGCGACGCCACTTGCAGGGAGGGCCGGCTGAGCAAAGGTAGGGAGGAGGTACCGGTGGCACTAACAGACTTGTCCAACGCTCAGGCGGATATTCCGTGACACAAGACGGGTGTACCAGTTACTGCGACCGGTTCCGACTAAGCATGCTAGCCTTCTCTCTGTGTCATTGACACGACGCAAATCCCGGCGCACTACCTCGATCAAGGAAGATTAGTCTAAGGAATGGTTCAGTTGCAAATACCATATTGAGGTGAGCATTTATGGTGCCGCTTTAGCCCAGAGCTACTTGTACAAGTATGTACTGCGAGTACAAGTTGTTGCGGTACGATGATTTGCTTTTTTTTTTCGTTCTCATGACCATGGCAGTTAATGTAAGGGCAGCAGGCAGGTGGTTTCATCGATAAGCCCTGAGCGAAGTTGAAAGAAGGGAGCGAACCGGTGGGACTGAGAGATGAGCAACAACAACTTGATGATCGACCATGAGCCATCGAATCATGGGCCACCAAGGGTTTCAGCTCAGCAGATGCCATGTTATGGGTGAGTTGATATACGGTGTAGTTCATTGGATACAGCGCACAGAGTAGCTAAGATGTAGATAGATAGGTACCTCCTCCGGATGCTCCCCTCTTCCTCGTTCTCCCTCAACATCATCAGCAGTTGTCAAACACCAAACTCCAATCATGCTGCAACAAATTAACTGCATATGTCGTCTTCACTCACTGCTTAAACCTGCTAAGGAAGCTCCTGCAGCCCAGCAAATTGGATGGCGCCCCGCGGAATGAATTTGAGATTCAGAAGCGGCAACAAGACTAATCCCAACACGGCCAACGACATACCTGGAACGTCAAAGGCTGGAACTCTGCTTTGACTCTGGCTGCGGCGACGCCGGTTCATATCCCAAAAGCCGTTCGTCCAGAGTGTTATTTTGTTGATGTCTTGGATTTCTCCGACTATTAGAATGAACCGTTTCCAACGGCTACATACAAGTAGTATGTACAAGTATACGTCTGTCTGTCTGTCTGTCTGTCTGTCTGTCTGTCTGTCTGTCTGCTGCTGCATATCTTTCCACATTTCCATGCATAACAAAACATGGCCAGGTATTGTGCGAGTGCATTCAATCTCCCCCCTCCTCTCCCCCATTTCTTTTTCCAAGCAAGGGATTCCCAGGGCGTCAATAAACCAACAAGAGGCTAAACAGACTGGGGGGGCTCCAGGGGGGGCGTCATCCGGGAACCGCACCAGGCCTCCGAGAGACCCCCAAAAGCTTCGAAAAGACGCACCGACGCTAAGAGGGGCTGGACCTTGAATTGAATGCATCTTAACCCTAACCCTCATCAATACCAAGAGGGGAATCCAATTCAGGCTGGTGATGAAACTATTGAATCGACTCTTCGATGGGCGAAAGAAAGCAAGGGAGTGGTAGACAGCGTAATCTCAATATGCAAGTACTGACATGCACACTAGGATGAAAGCAACAATGATTACCTACTACTACTAGGTAGGTATTCACCGACGAAATATCAAAAGTGACAGAAAGGTACTCCTGGACCATAAAATATTGGGTCTACCACTTGTACTTGTGCTTAGCCAGGGTCCATCCATCCATCCCATCTCATCCATGCCTCGGCAGAGCACTCACCACTCCCTAGCGACACGGCATTTTGTCATACCCTTGCGCCTTGGAGATGGTGGTGCAGTGCCTGGCAAATTGGGGAGAGGGGGGCTTGTAATCTATCTGAGGTTCCCCCTCCGCAAATCGAGATGCGATGCCACGATGCTTCCAGATGATTCAAATCTCGAGAAACAGGCGTATAGTTAATGCTCTCTCCCTTGCATTGCAACCTACTAGGTACTAATCCATCGAAACATACTTGTATCAAGCTCCTATGATATCATATGTACATAAGCACACATCCGTTCATTCATTCACTGACTGCTGCACTGGGAAAGAGCTCCGGTGTTGTTGCTGAAGGAAGCAACGTCTGACGGATCGTCATTCGCATTCCATGTCATGCTCACACAGACCTCATCATCCTCAGCTCACAACAGATTTCGCTCTACTTTGGGGATACCTTCTCACGTACGCATACATTGCGTAAGCTAAGTGCTGTTTCCAAGTACACTCAGTGTCCTGCAGGAGGCGCCGTCGGATGTCGCTTGAGTGCGCCTGCCAGTACCACACCATGCACGCCACCACCAAGCAGCAAGCAGCCTTCCGCCGCGAGAAGAAGATCACTTGCCTCTGCTCCTTCCTCTCGGGACTGCTTAACAGTTTCAATTAAGACGCGCTAAAGCTAAAGCAACAAGTCTGCTTCATTCACTGTTGCAACCGTTGAACTTGGCATTTGCTTGTAGGTACTCCGTACTCCGTTCCGTACAAACACAAACACAAACACACCGAGCGAAAAACTCTGCAAACGGCGACAGATCCGCCAAGTTCAGCTCACCTTTGATGCTACCTCTTGATGACACCTCGAATGACACCTCCTTTTTTTTCCTGCGGCTCCCTCAAGGCGGTCTGCAAAGAGGGCGCTGACCTAATATTCGCTGACCCGTCACACAAACTTCCATGGCCAAAGGAGCACCGCAGCAACAAGTGCTCCGTACTCCATTCCTCACCAGCCACTTGAGGCTGATGACGCCGAGAACCAACAAACCATCAAAGGTAGGTGTCAGTTTGAATGTTTGCAAAGCATCGTCATCCATCGGTTGGTTGAAACCACACCAACATTATCCGTCAGCCACCTTTGGCATCCAAAATATTACATGCGGGCGCTATGCGAGCAGTAAAGAGGCATTAACGGCCTCATCAAACTACAGCTTGAGCAAGCGTCAAGTTTCCCCCGTGCTTGCATCGCCAAATCTCACCTTTCCTCCTCCTCCTCCTCCTCCTCCTCCCCCTCCCCTTTTGCTCTCAAGCAGCACTTGCAACGAGCACTCGACTCAAGATCTCATCTTAGGCTCTACCTGTAAACCGTCATGTCAGTATCAATCTATCAACCAGGGGCGGTTGACGGGCCGGAATACTAGGATTCTCGGGATCCTATAAGCCATAAGCACCATGCCTTTCGACGCTTCTCTCAGCCATACATGACTCAATTCATATACGGAGTACTAGCAATGGAAGCATCGAGCAAGACAAGAGGCAAGCCCCCAACAGCAACAAAGCAGCCCATTTCCAGACTCTCGGGTCCAATGCGCCGATCCCATCCAACACCCACAGTCTGCGTGCCAAATCTTGCTCTCCGCACACAACATATTTGTACCTACAGGCAAATAAGCTTCAATGCAGTCCTGCCTTAGTTTGCAACTCCAAGTCCTGCAGCCTTGTTAATATCACGGGCCACAAGTTCTCACCCCAGAGTCTATTTGCTTTTGAAGACGCACAGCCGCCGCCTGAAGCAGTGCAGCTCGACACCAAATTCTAGATTTGCGCCATTTTTTCCACGGCCATTGGGGAAATTTCAATGAGATTGCAGAGCGCACAGGCACCCATGCAGCAATCAATACCCTGGGATGTGCAACGTCAACCAATTTATGAATGCACGGCTGGGGCCCCTCCCCCTGCACAATGGGAACTGTTCCGGAACCCACTCCTCCGAGACCTTTTAAAATGTCACTGCAGCCATTGTTGTGCAGTGCGAAATTCGAGTCGGCGAACTGGTGGTTGAACTTCGATCCCAACTGTGTTCTTTTTCTCTGTTCTCGAAGACAACTCGCTTGATCCACTACGACAGACAGACGGAAGGCATGTGTAGAAACCGGGTGCACGAGTCTTTGCGCCTTCAGTCTTGAGTTTGGAACAGAACCCCGTATCCATTGACAGCTTGAGCCGTTGCTAGCTACTAGGGATCGTCAATAACAGCCAAGACCACATTAATCAGGCACTGCCATCATCGACCACCTGAACAGCCGGCTCTACCTGTATATGTACGGAGTATATGCACCACCTTTTCCCTGGCGTCTAAAAAAAGAAACTGAAGCAAAACAACGTTCAGAACCATGGCGATGCTACTGAACGGCAAGCCATGTCAAGGCCATCAAATAGTTCAATAGCTATGGACTTTCAACGCCCCCAAATAGGAGGAAATTGAACCACTACCCGGTAGATGGATGATTTGATTTCCATACTCTTTATACATGACTTCTCGCCCTGTCAATTCTCCTCTTCATCCCTTCCTCTTTCTCTCCGTTTCTACTGTAAGTGAGGTTCTCGTGTATGATTCTATCATGTTATGTGGTGTCCTTACATCACAATCTGGCATACGGAGTACATCGGCTGTATTTTCATCTTTTACATGGCTATTTTTGTCGCAAGTCAACAAATCCAAGCCACCTCGAAGCCAAGGGAGAAATGTTTCAGATTTGGAGCCTGCCGGACATGACAAGCGTCTCATCAGAAAGGGCGCGGAGATTAACCGACATGAAGCACAACATCAACAGCTTGAGAACATGCACATCAGGGAGTTTGCCAGAGGGAATGGAAAGAGTATCTCAATACTCGACATAGGAGTCGGGGGACAACGGATCATGTGTAATGGCGGCATATTTGCAGTCCAGGATATCCGGATGATTGAAAGAGTGAGGCGGCCTACGCCACCATCCGTCCCGTCATTCCACAGTTGCCCTCAGTCTATCTGTGTTTGTGTGTCAGTCGTGCGGACGACTCAAGCTTGCTGGTCTTGTTGGACAAATGAGGAGGATGTAGCTTGGCATAGTCCACACTTTGCTGCATCTTCGTTGTTGTATGGACCAACGTTGGGTGAAGCTGCTTCTCACATCACCACACCGACACTACAAGCCAGGCATGCCCTCTAACAAACATCTTCGCAATTGCCCCTTGAATGCTGGCAGCTGGCCAAGCTGGTGTAGTAAATGAGGTGGGATCTCGACCCTGCAAGGGAAATCCGGGTGTCGCCAGCCGGCAGAGTTAGAATGAGATGTCAATATTGAAACCTCTGCCGACAAGGGTTCCGACAAGGATGCCATTTTTCTTCTTCCTCCCTCCCTCGCTTTCGCAGCTTCAGACGTCGGAAGAAGTGCGTGGACAAGTGCCAGACTTTGGTTCTGCCTCTCCGAAAGCGCCCCAAACGCCCCCAAGGGCGCCTCCCCGGAGCTTCTCTGCCCGAATATCGCAATTGAGGGCTAAATGCAGCTGGCCAGGCCTTGCGAGCTTTGTCGAGAGAGGCTTAGAAGCATCGCAGCCGTTCTAGCAGTTGGGCCGGACCCTTGTCCCGATCACTAGTCGAGTGGGTGGGCTGCCACTAAGACATGGCCAAATGATTTGATGTTCCACATTGACGCATGCACAATTAGAGTAGGATGGACACCTGGGAGATTTCCCCAGTCGCCCCCAAAATGATAAGTCAAAACCGTCGTCCGCCTTTCCAGCGCTGCCCGGCTGCTTCAGTTCAGGCTCTAGGGTCAACAGACAAGACAACAAGGAGCACCAACGTGCTCGTCGTTGTACGGAGTATTCTCCTGTCATATTATTTTAACCTTAGCTTGGAGACGATCTCTTGGTCTTAGCATTGAGCTAGTACCACCGTCAAAGCACGTAACACACCTGTGCGTTGTGGCGGGTTCATTTCCTCGGTTGCTGTTTATGCATGCATGTATGCTGTGTGAGTGTGTGTATGGTGTCGATTCAGTCATTCACCACCTAGTACACACACACACACTCTCCCTCTCTCTTTGCTGCAAGGGACTGCAGATGCTTCTTTCTCTCTCTTTCTTCTCTCCTCTCTAATCGTTTTGTTGTCTTCGCACAACCCACACTCATTCATTTCTCTGTCTTTCCTAGCCGTCACGAATTGATGCCGATCCGCCCTTGAATTCCCACCCGATATGTCGGATTCTGGTGGTTGATTTTCCTGGCATATTAATTACGACTCTAATTTTATTTCTTGTATGGCTGGTGTCTATCGATTGATCACTCTACCGCGTCCATTTGTCCATCTGTTTCTCACTGGTCCTCCTATCGACTGTTCTTCTCAAGGAAAACACGGATAACAGTCATTTTTAGACGATGAAGGTTATCAATGCTGTGCTGCTCTGCGCAGCCCTGCTAGCAGATTCAACATCCGCTGCCGTCAGACGGGGTGCGTTTTTCGGGCATCACATTTCTTATGTAGACATAGCTCACAGTTCATGCAGAAATCTTGAATCATCCCGATCAACGACAGCTCACCTCATCTAATTATAATACCGAAACGTCTACGCAAGATGTCGTACCGTCAACTCCAACCCCAACTTCAACTCCAACATCGCCATCAGCTAAAGCTACCGATTTCGCCATTCAACAAGTGTCGCCGTCCGATGTATCGCAACCCACCGTGCTTACGCCCACTACCAGCGATGACAATGTCAATGTTCATAATGCACAATCGTCTACAGCACCATTGAGCTTAGTACCATCGCCAACGTCAAAACCAGCAACAAACCGTAAAGAAAGCAAGGATGGCGATGGCGACACGATGTCGACCTCAGCAGCACCAGCATTCACAGCAGCAAGCGCAGCTGGTAGTACCCACCATGGCGTTAACAAAACCACGCCTACTGCGGCTACTGATGCCACTGACGCTGCAGAGGAGACACCAGAACCAGATTCAGATTCGGATTCAGATGCAGACCCTTTATCAGCATGCTATGAATTCGACGAGGGGGACTGTACATCCGATATCTCAACCACTGCAACCAAAACCTTTAATTTTCCTACCAATTCTTCTACTTCAGCAACAACCACGACGACTGAAGATCCTTGCACACCATTTCCCTGGGGCAGACCTTTAATTCAGTACTCCATTGTTTATACTTCGACTATTACTTTCTACGGCAACGAGACCGACTATACACCGCCTTATGAACCCATCAAAACACCAGATTACTGCACGGTCAAACACTCGTCTACACCAACACTAATTCCTACTTCCCAATGGTCCAATTCATCCGCGCCTGTGGGAGCTCCCCGTCCGACGAAATCAAAGGTGTTCGGACCCGTGATACCCCTTCCGATCCCAACCATAATTACCCCCATTGTGGTTATTACGACACCAAATGCCTCCAAGTTGAACGGTGGGCTCTTTACCATCACTCTACCCCCGTTGCCCATGATAATACCCCAGGTCATCACCTTCATCACAACTGAGAAGAATCCATCCGTAGTATTCCCAACTCAGCCTATCCCCAATTATAGTCAAACGTTCATCACAATCGGGGATGGTTTCAATAATGGAGGCCACAGAACTGTGGAGAATATTGAAGAACCCACGCCGACTGCAACACCCGGCCCTGCGGACAGTGTCAAATTGCCACCAAAGCCCACATTTTCGGTCATTGCTGGTGGTAACACGGTCATCATCAACGATAAGACCTATACAGGACTGCAGCCGGGAAAGACGACGACTGTTACTGTTGGTCGTGGCACATTCACACTATTACCAACTGCCGTTGAGGGTATGGGTTCTACGGTTACAAAGCCCCCGCCGCAAGAGACAGGAATGCCGGCTCCAACCACCAAAATTATTGGCGGAGTACCTGTTACTGTCTCAGGCACAAAGGCTATCATTGGTGGCAGTACTATCAACATTCCTACACGGGCGGCGACTATGACGACCATCGATGGTCACGAAGTCACCTTGGCCCCAGGAAATGTCGCCATTGGTACCGATACTCTTACCTTTGTAGGGTCAGCGCCTCGTCCGACGGATCAAATTGTCTCCGGCGGAGACCTGGTCACTGCGATAGGCAAGTCAGTCGTTGTCCTGCATTCCAGAACCATCACGTATGGAACGAACATACCGGAATCAACAACTGTTGTGAGCGGTGAGACAATTACCATTGGCCCAAGCGGAGTCTCCTTCCACGGCACAACCTTGGGAGGGCCATCTGCACAAACCACAGACACCGATTATGAGATTATCGGAGGTGTCACGGTTGGAAGGCTTCCGGATTCTCGAGTTGTCATCAACGGGGAGACATTTAGTCTCAACCCGACAGGCACATCAAGGACGACGGTGATTAATGGCGAGACTGTCACAATAGGCAATGCCGGATTAGTCGTGTCTTCCATGACCATGACATATCCTTCAGACGCTTTCGTCACTGCGACGATTGAGCCTACTGGCACATGGACTGATGCCCTACCCACCCAGACCAGCGGAGGGGGCATAATTGATGTCAATGGTGACAATGACAGTGGTGCATTTTCTACGCATCCTAATATGCGCATCAACAGCGTACTTTGTCTTTGCATAGCGATTGGCGTTTGGGTTTTGTGTTGATAAAGGAGAAGAACTTTGGGTGTTCACTAGCCAAACAGCGGCCGTATCGGGGTTTTCTCCCCTTTACTTTGACTTCTTTACTCTCTTTTACTCTTTTCATCTGGGCTTTGAATATGCCCAGACAGCCAGCACTTGATCATTCTTCAGATCAGCGAGATCTGTCATACATTTGAGTCTTTTCTTTTTTTGTGTTTTTATCCCTTTGGGATTTGTATTTTTTCTTGGGTATTTCTCTTGAAGCGACGTGGGCGGGTTTTTATGACGATACCCCTTGGGTTGGGCAAAAATAAGGAGCGTAAGGTTAAGGTTGGGCAGGTTTGAACAAGGGCATATGGATCAGAAAAAAAACTATCAATGGCCCTTGCTTGGCTAATCTCTTTTCACTATTCTCTTTGTCTCTTTTTTGTACCAACAGTTTTTTTTTCAATCGGAAGAACAATTGTGTGTGTGTTTGTGTAATTGTAATTGTAGATGCGGATACTAAAGAATAAAATAAAAAGGGGGGTGGTTAGCTGTGAGAATCGATGTTAATTCAAGTTCTTTCTGGCTAGCAAAAGCTGTTTTATGGCTATAGGCCAGTCCACGAGAAGATTCTGAGTGATGTCAAGAGAACGAGCCGTACAAGTTTTCCAATATTCCCCTTTCGTCTCTCTAACTTGATATTACTTTCATAACATCATTTGTGACTGTAGTAGGGCATTCATATCGATTTCCGAAATGCTAGGTACAATCAGGTGACGAAAGTCTACGCTCCTATATCCGTGCTAATGCTATGAAGGTGAGCGTAGACTTTTGTCACATGACTGTATATGAACGAGTAGTATCAATGTGCCCCGGATTATATTTACTGCTAGCTTGTATGAATATGAGGACAGAGAGAAACCAGAATGGGATACCGGCAGTATTTGTAAATAAATTCTATTAATCCCCAGTGCTAGTTGAACTGCAAGAAGCAATTCTCAGCGTTGAAACTAATGACACGAAACTGAATGATGTATAAATTCTCTTCTGCAAAATCATATAAACTAGCGAAAAACCATATCAAACATAACAACAAGACGCACAATACATTCTATACTCAATCCCATTCTCTCAAGCCAGGCTGAAAGAAAGAGAGGGAGAGAGAGAGACGATAAGCTCATTACCATCGCTGCACACCCTTCCCTTTACCGGCCCCATCCCCAGGCAAAGATGGGAAATCCCCATGCTGAGCGCCCGAATCTACATCAGAGGGTGAGTGGCCCCCTTGGTCCTGCATACTCAGGCTCAGAGCGAGCGCTAGGTCTTCATCCTCGGTCGTTGTGGGATGCGCCGAGCCGCCTACCGAAGTGTAGCTGTTGGACGGCGAGTCCGTTGCCGATTGCTTTCCCTTCTTCGCGCCCTTGGACTTGTACTTGATGGTGAATCCGACGTCGCCGGGGCTGACGCCCTGGGAAGACTGAGGCGGCTCGCTGACGCTCTCCATCAGGGATAGGCGAATGGCTTGTTGAATTTGCTGCTCATACTCATCCTCATTGCCGGAAACAGCATTGGCCTCCGGGGCAGAAGGTCCAACCACACTGGGATCCGGTGTCCAGGTCTCAACCGTATTCTCGCTAAACGACGAGGCCGTATCCAAGCTAGCATCGGCAGCAGAATCACTGGCCCGTCTTTGTTCCTCTACGAGATATGCCTCCTCCGAGACCATTTGGGCATACAGAATTGCTTCTTCTTCGGACAAATCTCCCAATGCACCAAATCTCTTAAGAAGGCGGGTCCTCTCACGAGCACGGTGCTCGGTTTCCCGTCGAAGCTCGGCTTCTTCAGCGGCGATGTAGCCTGTCACGGCTCCACCTTGCCGGCGAGATGCAAGCCTGCTGTCCATCTCGGAATGCCGGGTGCGCTTTTTGCGTCCCGTTA
Source organism: Hypomyces rosellus (assembly GCA_011799845.1). Taxonomy (NCBI): domain Eukaryota; kingdom Fungi; phylum Ascomycota; class Sordariomycetes; order Hypocreales; family Hypocreaceae; genus Hypomyces; species Hypomyces rosellus. The sequence continues at coordinate 2,018,162 of WWCI01000001.1, forward strand.
AATGACTCGACGAGCTATACGACCAATATCGTAAGAGAGCGCCAAAGGAAACGACACCTTGAAGGATAGTGGGATCGGGATCTAAGAAAATAGCACCGACTGCTGAGTAGTTGGCCTCCTGAAGTGTGGGGTTCATGGCCAGCATGTGGCGAGGAGCCCTGCCGTTGGATTTGGCATTGATGGTTCTCACAGCATCCGTATTGGATGACAATGGATCCCAGGCTTGGACTAGACCATCGCTACCACCGTGTACCAGATACAGCCCTGAAGCAGCGACACAAGAAACTTCTGGGGATTCCGTCTGGATGATGCGGACTGGCTGAATGGGCTCCCCCTTTTCCTCATCCCGGGCATTCCACACAATGACTGCGCCATCATTTGTTCCTACGAGTATAAGGCGAGCTCTACGGCCAGGCACTTCTCGTGCAGCCTGACCGGCCCAAGGATTAGCACCAACCATTCCTTCATTGGCAGTGTGCAGAGCATCCTCAGCTAGAGTCAGCAGCGACGTGGTTGAGTTATCCAAGGCAACCGCAGATATGACAGCATCCTCATGATTCTTGATAGTCAATGTCTGGCAAGACCAGTCATACAATGACATCAAAGACGGGGGCGGAGACTTGGGTGTAGGTGGTGGAGACCTTGGTGACTGCGATTCGGCTGCTTGGGCTGTTTGAACAGCTACGCCTTCGACGACACCAAACAACGACGGTGTAGATGGAGCTGTGATGGGCAAAGGAACTTCGGTAGGTATGGGTTGTTGAGATATCAACGACCGAACGTAGCGTCGAATACAAGCAGGGCGGTGCTCAGCAAGACCACAATCAACGACAAAGACGCCTTCTTCAGCCCCCTTTGCATCGTCACTTGCAAAATCCACTTCCAATCTGCGTTGCATATCCCAGCCCTCGCAGATCTTTCGAAAGTGTGCAGGCTTATAGCGTAGAAACCGTTCAATCTCCCGGGCTTCCGCTACAAATTGGTCTTGGCCTAGGCCTATGTTGTTTGACGATGATCGCGGCGAATAGGCACCACCGACAGTATCGTTACCCAGATCGTCTTCTCTGGCAACTCGACGCGTGGCCTCCAGAAGATACCAGTAAGCTGTGCGGCCAGCATGCCAGGCATTTTTAATAGCTTCCTCTCCATTCGCCCGCACTGGCCTACCGGTGGGGGCTTCGGTCAAATAATAAACCTCTCCCAGTGCGTTCAGGGCAACGGCCCATATTCTTCTTGACGACTTGCGCTTCTGGCTATAATTGTCGTCCACTTTCAGCGAAACAATAGGAACGCCAGGGCTAAGAACCCATCGAGCAGTGATATCGCCGTTGGCATACCTCGGACCAGTTGTATCCCAGCCAAGAGAGTAGGCAGTGACTACACCGAGCGCACTGCCGGTCATCATACCGCACATGGATTGCGTGGTAGAAGTAACAGAGGATGACTTTGCTATCCATACGCTACAGATGGCATCCATCAACTCAGGTATCCGAGGAATATCAGGATTCGTATCTGCGACGCCAGTCTCGGCATCAAGATATCGCCCTCGCGGTTCATTCACTCCGCGAAAGTACGGCCGACCGCCAGGAAAGCCCTCGCCAACAAGCATGCCATATGGCTGGCTCACATCCACAATATTGGGTGCGGCGGCTGGTCCTTCTCCCAAACCATACGGCACAAGCCCTGTCATAACCTCTTCAAGTTGCGCAGCGGAAAAGAGGTCTTCAATGCCCCATTTCTCAGTTTTGCCAGTCGTAGGATCACTTATAGTTGCAGCGCCAAGATCCCCGGTCCCCTGGATAACCCGAGGCGGTTTCTTCCCATTGGAAAACACAGCGTGAATACTTGTGACTTGCCAGGGGAGCTTCGAGTTGTAGGTCAAAACAGCGCTCGACTTCTTCCCAGATCGGCCTGCCCCACCAGAGGAACCAAGACCCGATGGAACGCCTGGTTTTCCACGTGCTAAACTTCTCAGGTGTCGAGTTCTCAACAAGTACTCGCTTCGCCATGTGGCTAGTGGTGTAAGTCGAGAAAAGTAGCGAGTCTCGGAGCGCACGACATCGGACTCGGACTCGTTCCACTGCCCCGCCTCGGCGCTGCGCACTCTCGACTCCAAGGCTGTGTGCCCTGGAAAGTAGCGCATGAATGCCATCCTCCAGGCATGATGGGTTGTTACCAGTGCCCAGAAGCGCTTGGAGACCAGGGCAATCGAGGAGTGGCAGTCCGGCGGCAAATGGGAGAAGATGTGTGTCAAAATTTCTGATAGAACAAACTCATCAGTTAACCGAGCCAAACTACACGGCAGTGAAGTGGGTTCTTACCATTGGGGAAATCATTGAGTTGTATCCCACCTTCATGCGGTTCGCCTTTGGTGACCTGGAAGCCAGGGCCTTGTTTCGGCGTCTGCGGCGTCAAAGCATTCTCATACTCGGATATTTTTTGGCCTGGAGTAGCGGCGTAGCCACCACCACCAAGGTCGCGAAGCCTCAAGCCGCGTAACCTCTCGTCGAGGCTACCCGCATCGACCCCTCCAACGGAGTCACGTCGAGCACTGCGGCCGGAGCGCTCCGAGCTACCACTCGAGTCGCCAGAGTGAACTCGGTAGAGGCCGCTCGGATCGCGAGGAAGTGAGCCATATTGGGAAGAGTGAGGAGAAACGAAGTCGTCGTCGAATTGAGGCACTTCTGGAGTCTCGGTAGGCTCTAGTGTCATATAGCTGGAGGCAAAGGTCGGAGGAATGATGGTGATGACTGTGCAGTTCACGATTGCACAGTCTTGGTCGCGTAGAGGGGGGTTCGGAGTCGTTGGATAGAGCGGAATTTGCGTGCGATGGCTTGTGAGTCAGAGTATGTGGTTGATATTGAAGAATGACAATTTTCGACTATGCGCGTTATCATGAAAGCACATGATGTTGCAACCAACTTCCGGGCTTTACCGGTGATGAACCGAAGTGACGACATTATACAGGCACACATACCTGTACCTACTAGGCACGGAGGAGGAGGCTCAAGAAAAGAACTTGTAAGTAAAACATATCCATGGATCATCTTGTGGCATAGGAGGCTTCTTCCGTTCATTTCATGAAATTTAATATATATTTCTAATTGTCATCTTCTCGACAATCATTTCTTTATTTTCTTTAGTTTCAATGCAGAATTTGTCCATCATACCTCTCCCTCTTCTATATCAACAACCAATCGCCACACAACGAACAATGGGAAATATGGAATGGGCTTTTCATCTATTTACTTACTGATATAACTGGCCTGGTAAATATATAGCTGATACAAACTTATTGGAATAAAAATATGCGCTAGAACCACTATACTTACATATTCATTTAAAGACCTCATATTCTGAGCCCTGTTGTAGACTCTAGTTCATGTCAGGAAAATAGAATCAACAACCACAATCACCAACTTCTAATCCGCAATGAAATCACCATCTTGGTGTATAGTAACCGAAGAAAACTAGTATCCTAATTTTAGTCACAGCATAAGCTGTCTTCACCGACAAGTACTATGCGAAGTCTTGTGGAGATAGGATCCATAAGTCTTTAGGGTAGGCCATATGATGCATCAAAAAATTGCCAAACAAATGTGTTGCGACATAGTTTCCCTAGACATGAAAATCCATATCTTTCGGACGCTTTGGCTCTGGATTTGTCAAACATTCGGACTGTTAATTGAATTCATGAGTCAATGTATCAATGCCACAGTCCTTCCCTGTTGGATCTGTTTTCGAAGTGGCAAGGATCATCTGCAATACGACTCTTTAGACGGCCGAGCACGTTTTACTTGCAGGCTCAGGCCTGTTGAAAATCTCCCCCCCTGCGCCGGACAATGTCCGCGGTTGATGACTGTGTGTTGAAGCAGGCATTAGCCTAAGCGGATATAGATCCAACGTTGTGTTTCAACTCTGTCACCTGTACCATCCTCGCGGATGTGATAGCCTCAAGGCGAGACCTCCCGCGCAAAAGAGCACCAGCCAAACATGTGAAACGCCAATTACCGCCTGTGGAAATTTCATAGTCATTATCCTTCTCCTTGTCATCATTAAAGGGACTCGTATTGATATTATCAGCCAGAAGATATCGGAAATTTAAGCTGCTGACGTGCTTGTGTGGAAAGGATCACGGTTGCTCCCGTCCTAGATGTTCCGGACTGGGAGCTGACAAGATCTACAGCCAAATATGCGCGGCATCATGCCCTCCGGAAGCATGAAATGTGATCCCCGGTGGCACATAATAATGACAGTTTGAGAACCTGGAAAAGATGACCAGGCCAGCCGTGGTTGAAGTTCTCTCTCCCCCTTCCTCCTGCTTCTCGCAGTCGCAGATCATTGCTCCTCGGCAAGGATAAGGGCATAACCAAATGTGACACTAGCGCCGCGGAGCAACACGGCGACCATATCAACAAAGCTTGATAGCTTCCCTTTTTGTTGCCTTGTACATACACATGCCCGTGCCCGTGCCGCGCCATTGGTAACAAATCCACATCACCTGCATGCCACCGTCATTCGGGGAAGCAAGGAGCTGCAGGAATATTGGATGCGTGGTCTGTTAAAGGCAGTTTAGCAAAGAGCGGTGGTTAAAAGATGGACCCCTTGTTTGCCGTGCAAGAGCAGAGCGGATCACTCTTTGCTTGGGATGCGAAGCCGTTGGCTCTGGATTGGATGAGTAAAGTCGTAGCCCCCACGGCTGAGCTGTCTGCTGTAAGCTGTCAAATTCAATGCTTTTTCTTAGCGTCCGTCCGCGGTGAGCATGGGCTCCCGGCCGTGAAATAAGTAGGTAGGAGGAAAGCATTTCAGAATTACGATATCCATCATAGCTCGCGAACCATTATAGCGCTTTAATCTTGCAAATGAGAGAGGCTGGATCCCGCCAGAGGGAATCGAGGCTTTCTTGTGTTGATGCCCAACTTGGATAGGAATTGGATGCGAGTTGAGATTCGCCGGCTGCTTTATCTCAAGGTCTGAGCTCTCGAGCTGATATCACATTATTCCGAAGAATGTCACGTCTCCCTGCTTATTGGGAAACCAACTGAGAAATCGACCAGGGTACACAAGACCTGAGGGGGCTAGTCTGGAGTACACAACACAACACAACCGAAAAGAGATATGCGAGGCCTCGAGGCCAACACGCTTTGTATGCCATTTTATCCGGTTGAACTCATGTGCATCATGCAGAACGGGATACCGTGGCTTTTTAACCCGCACATGGGATTTTCTGCCGTAAACCCATCTGCTTGGTAATGGACGCCAAGGGTAATCGGGGAGTCGCAGTCCGAATGAGTGCATATCTGGTCATGTACATGCCCACATACATACGAGAATGCAGCATGCCATGCTAATGTGTAACTATGCACAAGATACCCAGTGCGGTATTCCGAATCTTGAGTGGCCGGGATTACGGTCCACGTCTCGTCCTCCTACTGAATTTGGGAGCTGGCGCTATACTGAACAATTCCCGGCGAAAGAAACCGGGCCCATCAACAGCTGTGTTCCAGGGAAACTCTCCCAAGTCATGATGGTAGTCATAGAGGGCGAGCTACTGTGAGACAAAAGACGTTAGGTGGTGGGCTCCCAACGTTGAGGCTTGATTCACAGTGGTTGACCCATATCCCACACACTGTACGTCGCTGAGCCGTTTTGAAATGGTGACTATGAAGCCATGCTTTAGTAATAAAACCGCACGTAAAGATCCGTAGCTATTCTTTGAAAGGATCGTTTATTCTACTCTCTCTCTCTCTTCTTTATCGGCATCTGTGTTTGTGGTGATGTTGAAATGGGTTCTCTGAATTTATGTCTCAGACATATCGATTCATTCGAGTTGGCAAACACTCATCATTTTGACGCATGCAGTATCTCATCTTCAGAGTTTTGCTGCTTGCAACAGCGGGGTAGTCTTTGATATGCAGATTCATGCAGTCCTCGACCAGTAATTGTTGCGCCTTTTTTGTACAAATATGTTGATTGTCTTGGGTTGCAATCATGCCCGTTCTCGCATCAATTGCAAATGGCAACATGGCATCCTTGCGGATCAAAGATTTGGCATTCGGGCAGCTTTTGCATCGTGTGGGAGCGAGCTTTTCGTATGGGCCAAATATCCACGGTAGCTACAGGGTCAGACATAGATGAAGGTCCCAATATGATTTCCGCGAGAACTAGGACTCAACCTCATCCCTTGACAGCTTACGGCAAGCTGGATTCCGGTAGTAAAAGGCTTATTCGTCTCTACAGGTAAGTTAATTGACTTGTGTGTCTGGTTGCACCATGTGTTCTCCAGAAACCGGGTGTCAGCAAAGTGCCATTGAGCCATTCTCGGCCATTTCCTGTTTAAGAGCTCCATTTGAACAATTGCTTAACCGTTGGCAACGTGGTCGACGCTGTTAGACTAGTAGTAGCGAGTGGCTGGAACATACAGCAAGGTCCAACTTAAAGAAGGCGGTCCAAGCGGGTAACGAAAAATAAAATAAAGAGCGTAGTTATGTTTGGAACTGGAAGGGCAACTGTGATTATAGATTAGAGCAACACACATGTTGTATCTGTTGATATGGATGGGAGCGTTGCAACGGCCCAGGGATAGGGTTGCTGTTGGGTTTCATGGCATTGTCCAGTCATCTCGGCACCGATACGGCAAGGCAATTAGAAATCTGACTCGAAATGTCAGACGCAATGAGTAAATGTGTCTTGGCTGACCCAGCAGCCTTGTGGAACGTTTTCTTGGAAGTGAATGGCCAACCGCGTGCGTACATACTTGTCCATCGTAGCATGTGGGTCAAACATAAGAGAGGTGGCAAAAAAAAAACCGGCGGCTTCTGCTACTAGACCTTGGTGCTTGGTATCGTATGATAGTTGCGCGAGGTTGTGACGGTTTTCTTTTTTCTTGTTTCCAACCCACCAGCTCAACCACACCGTCGGCGCCGCCCGGGACCAGGCCTGTACACTGACCCAACGTTGAGGTAAGGTAAGAGGTGGTGGTATGCAGTTGGTCCTTGCAAATGCGAAACCAGCCCGCATCTCGCGCTTCGGGAATTGTCTCTCCAACGGCAGCAAAGTGGAGGAGAGTGTAGCGATAACCGGGCTGGAGTAATTTCTCTCCCAGTGAAAATTAAGCCGAGAACTTGCAGCTGAGAGTGACAGCATGACGTCGTTGGAGTCAAATCTCGACAGTGCATCCTCTCGAATACCACTGGTTTTTCAAGCCATGTACGTCGTCCTTTCGGAACGGAGGTGGTGTGCTGGCAGACCTGGTCCACGGCGATTTGCTACCAAAAAGAGCCACAAGATGCGGGAGGTGGGAAGTCGGCCACCGAATGGTCCCAGGGAACGCGGGCAGAAACAATCCATCAGGGTGTGGCGTTGGTCAATGCTTTTGCTGTACCGATGGGTTGGAGCACCAAATTGTGCCAACAGGGTCCAACCCCCTTTCGACCACCAATCATGGCCAATAGTCGTAAACATGCTTGAGAACTGTACGTTCTTAGGCTCATTCGCTTGCCGTGCTATTCGTAGTGTCTGAGTGAAGCCCATCATCGTCATTCTTTTGGTTAATCCATGAGCTCTGTCGATGAGGTCGTACACGCGACTTCCCTGATCAAGCAATGGCCGAAATCTAGAGGAACGGGTACGCAACAGGCAAGCAGGGACTAGGTCTCCCACCGTCTCCAAGTCTGTTGGTTGTACATAGTCTGCAGGATACTCGAGACACACATGCCACGCTGTCCGGTACAATGAACCCGTCTCCGGGACTGCGGGACGCTGCGTCACTTGGGTCCAGCGCAGCAAATAGGCTGCGAAGCCACTGCTGCAGAAGTCTGCATGGCAATCCGGATTCCCCCACAGGATCCTTCCCAGCGGGCTGGGATTGAACGGAGGAGGGGACCCCTACTTTGGTACTCCGTCCGTACTGCAGCCAACAAACAATATTATTGTTTAATTTTCTTCTTTTTCCCACAGCGGCGGCGTGTTTGGACCCTTCAAGCCCCCCCTTTTACGGCGTGAAGATATCGGACCGATCAGAAGAAATTTAAAAAAAGGCGAGGGGGGGGAACAAAAAAAAAAGAAGAAAAAAGAAAACGTTCAGCGTCAATTGAAGGCTTCCTTGCGAGACGGGCTTGTTTGGAAGAGACCCTTGGGAAGATGGTTGGCGTCAGAATCACAAGGCGATCCGATCTATCGGGATTTGGGGCTTCGGTTAAGAGTCTTGTCGGTGTGCTAGTTGAACTTTATTTGGTGTCTGATTGAGCGGATGCAAAGTTTAAGAGGAGTTGATTCCAAGCTGTTGGGTTCCCATAGTTCTGCGTACCGGCTAATACCTCTTGTGTGTGTTATGTCTGGATGGGTCGATGATGCACAAAAGCGCACATCTCGATTGCTGATGGAGACAATGTCCGATTCGATTCGATTCGATTCGGTTGATTTGCACAACAACCAACACCGGTGAACCCTGGTAAATCCTGGTTGCATTCGTCGGAGTTTCCATTCAGTGGTGTGTGCAACATGTTGGAAGAAACGGCGGCGGCAAACGATGGCCTGACTGCTGACGTTGTGAGCATTCCATATATGCGTATGCGACCGACACCCAACAAAGGTATCCGTTATGTATCCGTACATGCATGTACCGTGTGTATTTTGTGCACTGCACTGCAATGGAATGGATGTCTGGACTAAAACTTGCTGGGGGATTTGCAGCGGGCGTTTTGGATTTTGGGTCGTGAGAATTGACACATCAGAAGCCACAGTGTCAGAAACCGTCAACTCGTGCGGGGGCTTGAAGCCATATTGTCGGGTCAGCTTCCTCCATTTGAGGCACAAGCTGAGAAAAGGAAAGGAGGAAGAAGAAAACAAGCGCTTCTGCCCAGAGTCAAAGCTCCCTGATAGACAATGTTCCAGAAGCGTAACCTGAAGGTCGGTCAGATGGGCCTTTACTGGAGCTCCCGTCATCGTAATAGTATTGATTTGCAATTGCGGAGCAGGCATGTGAGAGGAGAGTCTAGATGCCCCATGATGAGGAAAAAGTGCGTAGGTCTAGTAGTCTAGGTACTACAAGTAGGTAGGTACAGATAGGGATCTTACTTTGTACCTGAAGCACAGTGCGTAAGACACATTATGCACAGGCTGCTCTCTGCGCGTCGATGAAGAAATCGCATCTCCGGCTGCACAGCACACACACACGTACGTACGGTACGGTACGTCTGTAGCATACATACGCACATACAGCGCAATCAGGGAGGGAGTTCCGGGAATTTGGGATTCGGTTTGCAGGGACAGCGCTGTAGCACTGTATGAAGAAGAGGTCGGGTTCATCGGGAGGCGAGGCAGATGAAACAAGAATACTAATCACAAACCGGTTCCTCCCAAGAGCAGCCCAGCCATGTGCCGACAAGGAGCCGATGCAGTGTCTGGTTTGCTCAGAGTGCTCAGGTAATGATGATATAAGGGCCCTTGATGCACTACGCAACTACGCTACGCCTACCTAGCAAGACCTTGGAGCCCAACCTACCTACCTTACCTGACCTGAGTACTACTACTACAAGTACTAGGTAGGTAGGTCGGTAGGTACGGAGTACTATAGCTACAGTGGTGTAGGTACTTGAACATTCGGCACCATGGATGGAATTAGAGGAGCTGTGGGCTGTTGTGGGCTCTGTCTGGACGCTGGGCTTGATTTAACGGGCAAATTCTTCGATAAGGATAAGCAGCCCAGCATTCTGATAGGACGAGAATACGATGCTCCTGATATTAATAACTTTTACTCGGTACATCTCAAAAACTAAAGTCAGCCGAGTGTTTTTTATTGTTGTTCCTGGTCTTGAGGCTTGAAGGGAAAGGGAGTGAATGCTCCATGATATGATGTATGATTCTGCTCCAGGGCAAGGCTCTAAAAGAAGCCACACAAAATGTGGTTGCACAAAGTATGGAGTACCTGGACGGAGTGTACGGAGTGTAGCGTGAAGGAAAAAAAAGAAGAAGCAAGAAAAAAGAAAAAGAAAAGAAAAAAGCGAGGCCCCTCCTCTTCCTCCTCCCCACACCTCCTACACACCTCCCACAGACCCCGGAGCCAGACCACGACAGACCAATCAGCAGACTCGAGAATCCGGACTCACCTCCTGTTCGGTGCCGCAACGCCATCGATGCAGGAAAAAAATACACAAACGAGGACAGCTGCAGGCGCTACTGTATGCATGTTCCAACTTCCTGGTGGCCTTCTTGTTCTTTGTGGCGGCGTCAATCCGTCTTGCACCAATGCCTGACCGGCCGCTGCTGGGACCCGACGGGCTGGGTGCGGATTGACGGGACTGAAAGATTGGTGGCCTGGCACATCCCGCTGGCACATCCCGACACCATCTCCCAAAGCGCTGGGCCCAGCGTCATCCGCTCAACCGCACCGCGGTATGGAGTGGTGGTATGGAGTGTTATGGAGTGCCATGGAGTGAGGGCTCCATAACCAGAGGGCTCCATAACCACCTACCAAAGCAGACTTCTCCGCCGTGTCATGAGCTGCCGCGTTGTTTTCGCCTCTTGACTCTTGGCCCCCCTCTGCGTGCTCCTGTGCTCCTCTCTCTCGTTTCGTTACCCATCAGCGGCCACCCCCTGGATGGCCACCCCCGCGCCAGTCTCCGGCGCTCTGGACGGGCTCCATCCTAACCCATAGCAGCCCCATCGCAGCCCGTCCCAGGTTTGTCCTAGACATTCCCAGCAGATCCCAGCAGGCGTCCCAGAAGGCGTCCCAGGGGGGTGGAGTGAGAGAGTGAGAGAGAGAAGGAAAGAAAGAAAGGAAAGAAAGGAAAAAAAAAAGGAGCCACAGCAGCAGCCATAATCAGCGTACCTGTAAGTACGTTCCCTCTCTCGACTCCTGGCGCTTCCGACCACATCGGTAGTCCGTAATAGTCCGTGTAGTTCGCCGTCCACAAGAGTTCTTGGCCTTGCAGGGTTGAGTTTTACTTGCTTCCATGCTTGCTTGGATGGGGATGGTACTAATTAATGTACTTGTACCTTTTTTTTTATTACTTGACAAGCGCTTGTGCAACATGGTCAGGCTGAGATCCTGGTGAAAACTATCCCTTTCATTTTGGCCCTGTCTCTTTATTTTTTTCCTCTCTCGCCTTTCTCTCTTTCTCTCTCTCTCTCTCTATCTCTCTCTCTCTTCTTACTTGCACTTTGTAAATGTCTGGTGGTATTTAGGTATCGTCGCCAACCTGACTTGGTCCCGTTTTGCGCCGAATCCATTTTGGGCACTGTACATGAATTAGGGCCCCGCTCTCAATTTACCTACACCCTGGACGGGTCTACACAGTGTCAGACAAACAGTGCCAACATCCCACCCATGATTATGATTGTGTGCGCTGCTCCAACTACTCTAGTGCTCTAGTACTCTAGTACCTACTAGGTATTCGTGGATCAGAGCCAGAGCTACCCAGCACTTTAGCACACTTTCTTACAGACCATCCGCAACCTTTCCTCTCTTTTCTCTTTACACACACCCGGCGGTCGACACTTCATCTGTCGCTGTCGTCCTTTGTCTAGACAATCACATTCGCAGCAGCAGAGAGAAACATTGGGCACCGCGGCGACGACGACAACATCGACGACGACGTGGCCAACCTGACGACAGATTTGCGGGCTAGACCTGGCCTGTCACACATACATACTTGCCCTTCTCACCTCACCTCACAAGACCACTCACTCACTCACTCACTCCCTCCCTCACTGCCGGCCGATTGCATACGATTTCTACACCAACCCACCCCAGCCGCACCGATCCAAACTTCGCTTCCCGTCTCGTCTACCAGCGCCTGAGATCGCCACCAATTTAATTGTCCCTCTATAATATCGTCCAAAAATACCCCAACATACCGACATTCCGAACAGACCTCGCTTCAACAGAGAACTTATCAATTCCTTCCCTCCCACCCACCAGTAACGTGGGCAGTCGAGGGCCGAGGGACGACCTGCAAGACTGGTGTTCACCTACTTTAAGACACTACCTTTCTGAAAAAAATCGACGCGACCAACAAGCACACAATGAGTTCGGCCGCTCAACCAGTTGGGCCAGCACCCCAGGCCGAGAGAGAAAGGAATCGTCTTGGCCGGGCCTTCTCTAAATTCAAGAATGCTCTAGTGAGAGGCGATGGGGCCTCCAGGCGCAGACAGACTTTACAACCTACCACTGAGGTGCCCGTGACTTCTGCGCCCAATGTGCCGGCTTCGACACCCGCTGCTGCTGGGAACGATGTTGGGGCCGTTGTTAAAACGTACGTATGCCCTTATGCTATGGAATTGTAATCGCTGTTTCATCGGAAACTATCATCGTGTGTCATCCTCCCTTCTTTTGGCTGGTGACCGGTGCTATTGTCGATTAATTTGTCTTTGGCTTTGACTCATTGTACTGACTTATACACAGTCCCCCGGCTGTCTGTGCTAGGGCTGCCGAAGCAAGAGCTAGATATGAGGCAATGCATGGTGTCACTAAACTGTCTAGGTCTGAGTTGTTTGAGGAACGAGCCAAGAAGTTGAGTGAGCGATTTGGCTTGGAAATCCATCCCTCAGGATGGCAAATCACTGTTCCCGACGACACCGTCTTGCGCATCGACAAGCCCATCAGGATGCGCATTCGACGAACCTGCCACCGATGCAATGCCGTCTTCACTTCATCCAAGGAGTGCTCTAATTGCCAACATCTCCGCTGCGTCAAATGCACTCGCTATCCTCCGAAGCGCACCGAGACTGAGCTTGTTGCTAGCCGTGAGAAGAGAGCGGCCATGATCAAGTCTCACAAGGAAAATGCCCCCATTGCTGTCGACTGGGACTGGCAGCAGACCAAAGTGGTGCTCAAGCGACCGAGTAAGACCGGTGGCCAAGACCTTGTTCACAAAAAGCCACGGCAGCGTGTCAGGAGGACCTGCCATGAATGCAACACTCTTTTCATGGCTGGCACTAAGACATGCGAGAAATGCAGCCATGTCCGCTGTACCGACTGCCCTCGAGACCCGTAAGTTTTGACACAACACACAAAGAACCAAGGTTTTTAATTATTCTTCTTGTCTAACATTTATTTTACAGGCCAAAGCGAGACAAATATCCCTTGGGTTATCCTGGCGATGAATTTGGTCCCAGCAGCATACCTCATTTCGAATGTGAGCGTTGCCACACTCTGTACCCGACCGGCGCCGATCACGGTGCCGAGTGTAAGAAATGCAAGAATCCCAAATCCGACAAATCCCCACGCGCTTTACCTCGCAAGATAGAACCAGAACTCGATCCAGACCTCTTGAAGCAGATAGAAGCCAAGCTGGGTCATCTCCACGTCACATAGTATGGGATGCATGTTGACTACGACAACACGCTGCTCTTTTTCATTTTTATTATTATCATCGACGTCTTCGCATTTACATTCATTTTTACGACAAGTATTCTTAAGAGGATCGCCATGCCCTTGGTCTCACCTACCGAGCCCAATCGGCGCCAGAACATCCTTCCATGCCGCATACTATTTCTCTGGCTATTGGAAGAAGATGGCCATTTTGGAAACCAGAGCCCCAAAACTCCATACCTACAGTTTCTCCGACCAAACCATTTTGGGAAATCGAATCGGCAAACATGAAGTTTCTGAGATTGCCGCAACATGTAACCAGCAGACATGAAATGCTGGAGAGGGAAGATGTATCCTTGGCGCCAATGGCGATATGAGTTGTGACCCCGTTTGTTTTGTGTAATGTGTCTAGCGTTAGCGAGAATTCCGGCTCATCTTGTTTGTCTACATATGCCTTGCTTTACTGCCTTTTTTTCTTTGTTTTGCTAGCCTAACGTCATATATCCAAAATCTATTCATAGGGAGACGGGCATCTATGGCGGAGTTTTAGTGAAGAGCATTCTAGCTTTAATGTGATTACTATACATATATATATATATATACGTGTTAAATCCCCTAATGTAGATTCTAGCCTTGGTGTAAACATTGTTGATTGCCTGCCGACTACGAAAGCAGAAGTACTATCTCATACATGAGTTATGGTAGAAGAACCCAAGTCCATTGCCCATTTAGGTGGTTTCTTGATATCTTGTTTGATCCTTGTCATGATACTTTGTCCTTTTGCCTTTGCCTTCTCTCCCAATCGTCTACTCCCAATGTTCTACTCTTTCATGTTCTACCAGTATATAACTTCCTTCACTCATAGCACAGCATCCATCTTTACTCATAGAGAAACCATGGACTTTTAAAAAAGGGAAGGAGAAAAAGAAATCAGGGGAAATTCTAGATACTCGCAGCTTTCTGATTCAACGCGCTGAAAACTCTCAGACCCTAAAAGAAGGAGAGAAAAAAAGAGAAAAACGCCGAAATAAATGTACATAATAATATCCACCGCCCGTAGGAACAACTGTCAACTCTCTTCTATTCTAATCCCGTCCCAGGACAAAAACACACAACACAATACACACACTTGGCTGTGATCCCTTCTCTTCTATCCGCGGGCTTTTGAGAACGTTTGAAGGTTCTCTGGTTTACTCCCATCCCTTCCCCAATCATCACTCGGAGTTATCTTGCTAAGGTTCCTCCATTACATGCTGCTCGACGGATAACCTCGCCGCATGCGGCACCGAAGCGCCCAGAGTCTCCATCCTGTTCCTCTTGCGCCCAATATATCGCCCGCCGCCGTCCATGCGGTTGTTCAGGTACACGTGCTGATCCCTTAGCTGGCCGCTCGTCATCAGGTTCCTGTACTCTACGGGGTTGTAGAGGGGCAGCAGGCGATGGGTGGGATAGAACCGACCCCTAACGGACTGTTCCTTGAGCACGACGTTTTCCCGGATGAGGATGACGCACCATTGCTGGGTTGGGGCGATGGACTTGCGCCATTGGATCTCGTCTCGCAGGGCGATTGGCAGCTTATCTTCGGGCATGACGGTGCCTGTGCTTGCCGGGCCCTTTGAAAGATGGTATACATGGCCGCGGAAGAAAACTTGTCCTACGTAGTCGCCCGCTGTGAAAATATGGCACAGACCTAGAATGGCTGTTTGGTTGGTGTTTAACTCTCCGCCTTTGATCCGCACGCAATCGCCAATTTCAATCCGCTCGGCGCCAAAGTAACATCCGTAGTAAGTCACGGTTTTAGCATTGAGGTCTTCTGATCGGCGCGTCCATAGTGAATACGACGAGTCAATCTTGGAGGCAGCCATCTTGGAGGCATCGAGGTTGATCTGATCCCGCCTAACGACGTCAGTGCCTGCAGCCCGGAACATGGTATCCCATGGCACCTCGTCAAAGGTCTTCTCCTTGAGTTCGGCAACATCGACGTTGGGAACACTGTAGCAGTGGAATGGCCGCAAGTCGGCTTCTGGTTTTGAAACGTTCTGCTGCATCACCATGCCGTGGCCCAAGGGCACTAGATCGTAGGAGCCCATGGTAGGCGCAGAAATCACGCCGAGGCGCCAGGTATTACCAGTCTGGTACCAAACCAGTTCTCCTGCTCTGAAAGTATGCGGTGCTTTCAAGACCCACCCAGGAGGCTGGGGCTTTGGTTGCTGCGGTTGAGATTGGGGCTGGGTTTGAGGTTGAGGTTGAGGTTGAGGTTGAGGCTGTAATTGAGCTTGAGCTTGTACTTGGAGAGGTTGTGGTTGTGGCTGAGGTTTTGTCGTTAGAGGAGTAGTGGATATTGGTGTTGGAGGTTTTGCTATGGTGGTTGGAGTCGGCTGTGGTTGTGTTTGTTGTGGGATGGGCTTTGTTGGTTGCGGCGGCGGTATCTGCTGCCCTGTTTGGAATGGTTGCACTGGTTGTGTTTGCTGTACTGGCCGGTTTATAGTGATGGGCGGCTTCTGTATAGGCTGTCCTGGAATTGCTGGGAGGGGGACTGGAGTAACTTTTGGAAGAGTCTGCTTCTCAACTTTTGTTTGCACCTCGGGCAATGTAGTGCTAGCCATGGGCTCATCTGCTGCGGGTAATTTTGCCGGGTTGGGAGCGTTGCAATGTACGCAGCAACAGTCAATGTAGTCCTTGGACGTCGAGAGAAGCCATATCAAATGAACGCCAAACTCCTGAGGGCTCTTAAACAGCTTGGCTTTGATGGGGTATCCCGAAACCCATAGATGTTTGGACTTTTCATACAGCCAGTATCCTCTTGGAAAGTGCACATACCAAGAATTTCCCTCTATATACGTCTTAAGTCAGAATAGCTTCACTGCACGTCTTTTGGTGTCAGGGCTTACCATCAGGGTTGGGGGAGAGTTCTTGTTTTAGTAGAATCCCCAGTTTAATTCTCCATTCCGCAAATCTTGGATCATCCTCAGCCAGCCGCATCATTTGCGGCTTTGCTCGCGGGGTCTTCTCGATGGATGATGCCTCTTTTGAGGGCTTCTTCGCAGCGTTTGTGGCTGCGGGTGCCGTCACGGGCCAGTATCCCGGTCCCGTATCTGCACCATCACTTCGGGTAATGCGAATGACATCAAACTCCTTAGTATCAGCCATGTTATTGCAAACCACTTGGTGTTGAGGCTTTGGTGACCCGAATTATGGACGAATATGCCCCACGGCTTGAGCCGCGTGCTTCTCCGTGAAGTGGCTGGCTACCCAGGGCAGCTTTGGAGCACGTGTTGGCCTCGAAAATCCTAGGCCTTCCGTCAAAGGTGCCGTAGCTCCCTTGCGCTTATTGATTCTGACTTCCGCTCATATCCTGATGAAAATAGGGACGAGTCTCTCGTGCTGGGTGATTTTTTGTTGATCCTCGTTTTGCCCTTTTTTCGCGGTCTTCAGACAGGGGACGCAAACGCGACGTCACCGGGATCATCAGCCTTAAGATACGATACCTAAGGTATTAATTGCACTCTAATGCTTATTTTTCTAAGAAAGGCAATGCTGGTGATTCTGTCAACTGTCTGTTCCTCTTGATATGACGCTGTTTTTATGATCCAAGGTTGTTGCCTTGTTGTTAAAGCGAAAGCTGGCCGCGGTGGTTGGTTATACAAGCCGATGAGTCAGCAGTGGCTGGTGCTCGTGAATGTCTCGTTTTCCAAGATCCATGGATTAGATCATTCGCCAAGTACCTATAGCTAGGATGGAGTAGAACAGCCTCTTATTTCATAGTTGCTTAGTAGCTATGAGGTATTAGATGTATGCATTGCTACATAGGTTTGTTTGATGGTGCTTATGGGAGCTTTGAGTTGGGCCACAGCTGAAAATCTGTAGTAGTAGTAGTCTACCTGGATGGTTTCAGCCACGCACCGCCACATCTGTTAAGGACCCCCAACGCGTGGGAAACGCGTTCCAACAGGGCTCTGTTCCGGATCGCCCAGGAACAAAGTGACAAGGTGTCTGTGTTGCCCATTGGGGAGTACCACCTATACTGGCCTACCTGTATTCATCACACATTTCACACCATGCCATGGCCTATTAGAAAGACTTGATCATCCTACATTTCCCTTTTCCAACTTGGATAGCAAATCACCAATCAAATGGAAGATCTCCTCAGAGATAACTATGGCCATGGCAACAGAGCTTTCCTTCAAGCACTGTTGGCCCATGGGACGATGACATATGAAGAGTCACGGCCAATTATTGCTGCCATACTGACTGCCGACAACGCACAACGAGAGGAAGAATATCGACCCGACCAGGTGACCGAGGAACAGTTCCAGGACTATCTCGATCTTGCATCCCGTGCCGCATCCCTCTTCGATTATGAGGTTCGGAGCGGAGTGCATCAAGTCACCAAACAGAGAATTTATGCTCTTGTGAACACGACGTCGGATCCCCAAACACAGCTCGCCACGACTTACAACCCAGAGGAGCTTGCATTCATAAAGCGAGTCCTCGATGCCATGTTTGATAAATTCAACAGGCCTCGGATGGAGTCATTGTGCATCACCGAGATGCAGGCGATTAAGCTTGCGAGACCGAAGCCAAGGGAAAGTCAGGCGAATGAAGAGGATCCTTCGTCACAAGGCCCCGCGGACAGGGGTCTGAAGCATAGTGAGGTTGAAATCGTGTTGACAAGTCTCATGGAGGGAGGATGGTTTGAGAGGAGCCGAGAAGGCTTCTTCTCGTTGACGCCGCGTGCGCTTCTCGAGCTGCGGCCTTGGCTAATTGATTCATACAATGATCCCGATGCCGAACCAAACGAATGGCAGCGCATCAAATTCTGCGAAGCCTGCAAGGAGATTGTTACGTATGGACTGAGATGCTCAGAACCGGACTGTAACCTTCGACTTCATGACATATGCCAGGAGGCCTTTTGGAGATCACGACGAGGGAAAAGTTGTCCCAAGTGCTCTACGGAATGGACTGGGAATCGCCATGTCGGAGAGAGAGCTATAACAATGACGGAGGCTTACAAAAAAGGGCGAAAGAGGAGCGGTGGTCACAGGAACAACCTGGCCGAGGACATAGTACGTCAACAAGGCATGGAAGAAAGCAGTGAAGTTGAGCAAGAAGAGGAACAAGAGGGGGAGCCAGAAAAGGAAGAGGATGATGAGTGAGATGACTTTATAATGATAAGAAGGATGGATGATAGTAAATCTCATGATGGATTTAACAAAAGATACCCTTGTCTCTCTGGCTCACACATATACTATGAATAGAATAACGTAGGATGGCAGGTCTTTCACAGTTTCCCACTCGCCAATATAATTTTGATGCTTCCCCAACATGATAGAGGCGGACCCATATTGCCATATCTAGGTAGTATCGCTGCGACGTCGCTGCAGCGAAGCGCTGAAGCTCAACAGGAAATTGTGGCGGGGTTGACGTTGTGGCCAATGACATCACTATGCCATCGCTGTATTTGTAGGCGCCGTCGCAACGCTGATGGAGGGGACCTTGAGGTTTTGGAGGCCGCAGCTCCAACGACCGTCCATATCAAGTGATTAGCGCTCCACTGGCACATGTCAGCTGGACCTTGAACCTCTAAACTTCAACCCATCCAATCAATTGCATAATTACGCGGCGCAACACTTGGGCTACCCGTTCAGTGGCAACAGCAAACCTGCTTTTTCAAGACGAGATTTATCTAGGTTGCCATTATCTTGCGGGCGGTCTTACTATCATATCACACCTAGATCCTGCACGTATACTGCTACAACAACTGAGACAACATGCTGGAATACTTTTCATACAAAAAGTTCAAGAAGTACAGAGAGGAGAAGGAGACGAAGGAAGAGGCCAAGGATGCCGACAATAAGCAGGCTCAAGTAGAAGAAGCAGATGGTAGCAACAAGGACAAGGGCAAGGGCAAAGGCAAGGAAACGGATAGCCATTCGGATGAGCAGCAAGACTCACCACCCAAGCTCCAGCATGCCAAAACTGTTCTCAAACCGGAAGACGAATCGTTTCTTGAACAGCTTCTCGCCAAGCATGAGGAAGAAGATGGACCTCCACCGCCATTGCCCCCGCGAATCTATTCCTTTGACCTAGACTTTCCATCAGATAACGAGGGTGCTTCTGGCGACGAGGCGGCAAAGGATGAGAATCCTAAGAAATCAATTGACAAGGCTGGCAAAACAGAAGAAAAGACTGAAAAGAAGCCAAATCGATTCTCTCTGTTATTCACGAAGCACAAGAAGCAAGAGGATAGCCTCAAGCCCGACAGTACCGTGGCACCGGTTGAGGCCGAGCGTGAGGAGAAAGATCTCAGCCGTGTCCTTGATCGCCTTAACCTCTCCGCCAAGAACAACACAGTCGTCTCTTACTCCAAGGAATCGTCCGAGCTACTCCAAAGGTTCACACTGATCTTCAAGGACCTCGTCAACGGCGTGCCGACCGCGTACGATGACCTGACAAAGCTCATCGAGGACCGGGATGGGACCATCAACAAGCTCTTTGACAAGCTGCCTTCGTCTCTCAAGAAGCTGGTCACGCAGCTGCCGGAGAAGCTGACCAACTCTCTCGGTCCCGAGATTCTGGCTGCGGCGGCGGAGAGCCAGGGACTCAAGGCCGCCGAGGGGGGCATGAAAGGGGCGGCCAAGAAGCTCTTTACGCCATCTAACCTTACCGAGTTGGTGACGAAGCCTGGTGCCATTGTGGGAATGCTAAGAGCCATTGTCGATGTTTTAAAGACACGCTGGCCGGCGTTTATGGGCATGAATGTTATCTGGAGTGTAGCCCTGAGTTGTAAGTCAACCCCTCCTCCCCTTTTGCGTCCTGGATATCAAACTAATATGATCTTATAAAGTGCTCCTCGTAGTACTGTGGTACTGCTACAAGAGAGGTCGCGAGGAAAGGCTCACTCGCGAAAAATCAGAAGCCGAGGCCGACAGTCAGCGTATTGAGGAACTCCCTGATGATCAGGCTCTCCCAGCACCTGAACAAAATACCATTACTACACCAGCCATTACTACATCAGAGCCCGCTCCGGCTTCGGATTTGCCTCATCCACCTTCTGAGCCGGTTGCTGTCTCTGAAGAACATAAATAATTATGGGGATGTGTATCTCTCTCTCTCACAAAGATGGAACCCTTGAACAAACGAAGCGATGGAAATGTCGACTCGAGCAGATCGGTGTGTTTACATAGGCGTTTTGGAGCATAATGGGAATGTTAATAAGCAAAGAACAGGGGAGGCGAGTTGGTAATTTTCATATTTTTCTGTAATGGGTATCATTATAAATTACATAAACTCTTCGTCTCAGTCATCTTGCACAAGCTCCTTGATTTCCTCCCTTCCAGGTGCCATGGCCACCTTTTGTCTCTTTTCCTCCACGCCCACCTCATTTGTAGCGCCACCGCCGTCCTGCATCCAAAAGTCTACCTCGTCAATTATGTCGTAAACAACATCCTCGGCGATCTGGTAGTGGTAGCGGTCTGACACAGCTTGCAGCGTATTGGGATTGGAATCATCAGTCCTTATCATGTCGACCTCGCCGTTCGTCGAGTCGTAGTCCGATGGGGGATACCAAAACTCGGGTCCAAAGTTGACTTCCACCGCGCCGCCTCTGAAAACACTCACGGCGGGATAGTAGCCGAGCATGCCGTCGTCTTGGCCCTCCCGAGCCCCGACTTGGGGCATGGGCTTGGATGCTGGTGGGAGGAAGCCAAGCAGGTTTTCAAAGGGCGTGCCCATGAGCACTCCGTTCTTGTAGACTCTGATA
Organism: Hypomyces rosellus; assembly: GCA_011799845.1. NCBI lineage: Eukaryota > Fungi > Ascomycota > Sordariomycetes > Hypocreales > Hypocreaceae > Hypomyces > Hypomyces rosellus. The sequence goes on from WWCI01000001.1 coordinate 2,039,239, forward strand.
TAGGAGTTTGGGAGCGTTCGTAGTGCGGGGATAGAATGTGTTGGATGTGGCGCTTCGGAGGAGGCGCCGGCGGAAGCAACGGGGGACGGATTCATCAGATCCTCCAGCTCCTTAGTTGGATGGTATTCGATCTTTTCAAAGTAGGTATGGGCCTTGAACCTAATGGGGACTCGGTCGCGAACAATATTTGGGGCTTCGGCAGTTGGCGGTGGTTCATCGTCGGGCGAATCCACTGCTGGGTTGTAATGCCCGGCCATGACCTTTCTGTGTAGGTGTTCGGACGGTAACTGAATTTCCAACCCGATAACATCGCCTTCCTTTATGCCTTCTCCCGGAGGGAAGAATTCCTTTGGGCGTGACATGTAAACCTTTTCTCCAGATACGTCCCGGATACCATAACTGTAAGCATCGAATCCAACAGGCGCATCAAGCGAGGCCTCTCGCCGCGCCCACCCCATCCGCACGTGCTTTCCGCCTTCGGACTTTGCTTGCCCGTCCTTTGGTTGCCGTATGCCTTGTGTGATCTTGCATTCCCAGTACCATCTGCCTTCACGTACTGCGATATTGGCCCTCGCCATTCGGAAACCCTTGTCAGTCGTCACTTGTCGGGCGGACCTGTCGAAGAAAACGTGTGTTGCGGCATCTTCAAAGCTCATTCGGGGGCCAAACGGTTCTGATTCGGTTTGGCGGTAATAGATCATGGAGGGGAATAGAGGGTCGGCGATACAATGGGTATAACGGAAATTCTTCTTGTTCGAAACACTGGATCATGTTAGGGGCTATGCGGGAACCGAGTCGTGAGACAGGATTGGAAGAAACATACTGGTCTGATGTCTCCATGAATTCCACTGGCTGTCCATCTGCCCCAGTCATCTCATGATGCAGAGTCATGACTGGCCCACGGGGGGGTTCGAAATCAGAGAGTTTCGGAGGTGCCAACTTGTAGCGCAAAGGACCAGATTCGCTCTGGTTTGGTTCTCTCTCCGCCTTGGGATCTGGGGTTGCGGGATTGCTGTCGCCGCCTTTGGCCTCTCGCTTCTTCAACGTCTCCTTCTTGGCCCTCGAGGACTTGGTCCGACTAGCTTGCGACGCATCGTCCGTCTGTTGCGATTCGGCTTTGACATCTTGGTTGAGTGGTGATGGGATAGCGGGGCTGTGGCCCTCATCAAAGGTGCGTTTATGAGGAATGGAAGAGAGAGAGGCGGATGGAGTCAACTCTCTTTTGGGACTCCCAATATCCGAAGCCATGCCGAAGAAAGAAAGAAAGAAAAAAGTATGCTGTAAATGAAGAGACCGACCGACGGACCGGGGACTGGGAGCGGGAGGAATATGACAAGCCTCAACGCGATTGGTGCTAACGGGGATCGAATGCGCCTGGCAAGGTGGTCAAGGTGAGGTTTGGCGGCGCGTCGTTTGCAGGCGAGACACGTCCTTGGGCAAAAAGGGTGCTCCCCAAGGTCAAAGGTACGTACTTTCCTACCTTACCTTGGGCAAAGCTGGGAGCTCCAGATCTTTCTCCATCGCTTGATTGCGTTTACGCGGATGCGAGTCCCGAAATAGACTAGCGTTGCCGGCGGCCGAGGCTGTGGAAATTTGTGGCCACCCCTGCCCTGCACTTCATATTTTTGGGCCAATGAGGATTTAGCTAATGTCATCCAACAAATTTGACAAATCTTTTATCCATGATTCCATTGGCTGAACCTTGATATAGCGGTGGGCTTACTGGATGACGCCCCCGGAGTCGACGCACTCGTTACTTAGGGAATCCTCACTGAACAGCCGCAGCGCCACACAGCGTTCCATCACAACAACGTATTCACCCCTTGCCTTGTAAAAAAGCCCTTGGACGAAGCAGGTACTTTTTCCGTGCAGCAGAGAAGAAAAATAACCTCCTGGAGAGCGGGTCGGCTCTTCTCTTGCCTTGCAGCAGAGGATCCGCCGTTTTGTCTCGGCATGCAGGAAAAAAAACAGCTTGAACCCTTCCGCTTCCGCTTCTGCACCCTCCCTCTCCAGGCCAGCCAAGTCATCCGATGCCAGGCAACTCCTACCGGTAACGTTAAGCTCCATCTGGCATCACCTCTTGCTCCGTACCTTCTGGAGCTACGTTGTGCGGCCCCGCCCTCAACCGCACTTTGTTGAGGCTTCTTTCTTTCAAAGGTCTCACTCGTGACAAATTATCCGTCATCGTGTCGGCTTCAATCACACAAGAGACGGCATCGACCACCTCTCTCAGTGCCATCGCCTCTGCATTTCCAGGTCCAGGTCCAGACCGATACCGTTTCATCCTCCTCCGAGCCGTCAGCATTTTCTGCCGGGCTCGGCCTCTCCGACCTTCCCATCGTCAAGAGAACGATTTGCGCAAAGAGCTCCATTATCCCCCTTTGGCGGTCAATCTCGAGGGCTGTCTTTTCTGCCATCTATCCAACGGCTTTCTCGTCATTCTTAATCATATCGCCGTTATCTTCTGACCACAGCAACACCAATGTCTGGTCCATCTGCACGCTTATGACCCTTGTTCCAGTCGCTATTTGTCAGCCTTCGCATCTCGTCTGAACTTCTGCTACCATAGGCTTGGCCTGACGTGAAAATGAGCGAACCCTCTCAACCTGGAACACCGCCTCTGGGCCATCCGCGGGAATCTGTTACGGCGCGGACAGCGCTCCCTTCCCGGCCCATGTCCTCTAAAAATCGTGCAACTACGCCATCCAGCACACGGGAGTCAATACGATCCTCGCTGGAACAGGAAATCCGGGAACCAAGACGAGGCGACGACAGTGCTCCTTCAAGCTCAAGGAACAGCCCTGCTAATGATGGTGAAATCGCAACCAAAGCATCAAGCCCCGAAGCTTCGTCGTCGGCCTCTAAGAACAAGAGGCTTTCTGCTTCAGGAAATATGTCAGGACAAGGCGGGCAGGTTTGCAGGTCAGTTTTCCCCCTCGAACCTAACTATGATTTTTTTTGTTGTTTACCAGTTATGCAGTAACTGCGGTACCACCCGAACACCTCTCTGGCGGAGATCACCACAAGGTGCTACTATTTGTAATGCATGTGGCCTGTATCTCAAAGCTAGAAATGCTTCCCGACCTACAAGCCTGAAGAAGCCGCCGAGTGTTGTGTCCTCTGGTCCCCAGTCTAGTTCTAGCAAATCTGCCTCTGCATCAGGAACCAAGTTACTCCCTAACGTTGCCGGTGCGACCTATGTTGCTGCCGATCAAACAATGTCAGGAACCTGCCCGGGTGGTGGACGGTGTAACGGGACGGGCGGCGCAGAAGGTTGCAATGGCTGCCCGGCGTACAACAACCGGATGTCCAAGAGCGCACATTTCAACGTGGTACAGAGACAGGGAAGTTGCGGGGGTAATAGTGCAGAGCCTGCTAAAACCGAACCGGTTCCAATCGATATCAATGCCCTCCAAGTACAAGATCGAGAGACTACCGTGGTTATTGCATGCCAAAATTGTGGAACCACCATTACTCCTTTATGGAGGAGAGACGAAAGCGGGCACACAATATGCAACGCATGTGGTACGTGGCTTATCTTGGGGTTTTTCTTCCTCTTGTTGGATCTGTGCTAACAACAATATCCTAGGTCTATACTACAAACTCCACGGTGTACACAGACCGGTCACTATGAAAAAGGCCACCATAAAACGACGCAAACGAGTCATCCCAGCCGCTGAAAATGAGGAGGATGAGTCGATGGAGTTGGTTGAGACGCAAAGCCAAGAAAGGACGCCGGAGCGAGGGACTATGAATGAGGACGGATCTATCAATCTCGGTTTTCGACGTCGCGCCGAGCACCCCATGACCATCGAACCCGAACCAGTCATGCGAACCAGCCGAAACAATTCGCCACTTCCATCAGCATCGGATCTAGCGGCATATCATCAACCCACGGGGAGTTTACGTAATATGCCAACACCACTTAATGACGAAAATCGACTGGCACCATTGGCTTCCATGGCAGTTCCTCCTCCCGATGACAGACAACCGTCCTTGTCCCCTGCGTCATTCCTTTCCCCCACTCGAAAGCGTTCATTCTCCACGACTGAGGCAGAGTCTGTTAGTGGCACAGAAAGTGTCAACGATAGCGCCAAGCGAGTTTCATCCATAAAGTCTATTCTTAACCCTTCCATGAGTGCCGATGAATCGCCAACTTCTCTGCATTTTGGTGGTGACAGGGGAGAGTATTCGCTCCCTCCGATCAGATCATCTGGGAGCTCTGCGATCATAACCGGCGGAGGGTCGTTTACTCCATTGAATGCGCCATCGGCAGCTCGCGACACGAATGTGGAAGCGGCCGGGCGAATGAAAGAAGAGCGCCGCACGGCACTGAAGATGGAAGCTGAACGTATGAGGGAATTGTTGGCTGCTAAAGAACGTGAACTGATGGAACTCGATGAATGATTAATGACTAGAACCTTGGGTGTCTTATGATTGATGGGGTTTCCAATGACTGATGAGTTTGTTTTATTATCTCAACAACGAGTCACCGACTTTTGGGTTATCAAATGGGCATGATTGTCAAGGGGAACGGCGTATCCGGAAAAATATCAGAGGACATTGTTCAAAAACGGATCGGGATTGCGTTTACCGCCAACCTCCCACGAGGATTGGATACATTTACGGTGTTAAGGGGGCAGGTTTAACTAACCAACGGTGTATGACCAAGGTCATTGTAACGGTGTGAACATATGGTTTACTTTTTCGTCTTTCGAATGCGGCACGTACATAGCATTAGATGTCTGATATAAATGGGAACAGATGTCATTTCATTGATTATGCCTCACCAGAACAGCCGCTGTCTACTGCCATGTGCCACCGCGGCAGCAGCCAGCGCCAAGGGTTTTTCCGGCGCTGGGGAAAGAAAACCTTTAAGGAGGCGCAATGATGATAGTTGGAAAGGGGTCAAGAGTTGAAACCGTCACCAATTGATACCTAACTGCGAGAAAGCTACGAGCTAGCTACTGAATTGTGCATTCAATCACTCTCTTGTGACCAAAACCCTGACATCTACATCCATATTCCAGACCCATGAATGAAAATCACAAGGTGCCAGGGATCAAGAGGGTGGATAGGGGAGTGGATGAGGACTAGCAGCACATGGAAGAGACGATCATGACAGAACTTATCAAGTGACTAAATTCAAGCATACAGACGCACCCCAAGCCAAAGACTCTGGTGATCAATTAGATTACCTTGGCATGCCCTCCTGCTCGACCCCTTTATAACAATATCGGCCCTTTACTATTTCATCCTCATTTACGAACCAAGTCCTGATAGGGATAAATATGGATGTTCGGACTAGTTGAACACATGTAGTTGAATAAGGGGTGTCACCCTTGACCCAAGGATATCCTTTCACAAGCTTAGAAAAAGTGAACCTAGGGAAGTAACCTTGAACAAGATCGGCAGAGAAATAGCCTCGAATCATATCTAGACCACATCTACTCAACAGAGTATAGCTGGCCGGACATATACCCAAAGACTACTAGATAACTATGTCGGTAGTTCAGGGCGGTCCTTTAGACATTTCCCCGTTTTGCCAGTGACGGCCTCCCCTTTCAGCCCTAAGGGACCTGCTGAGACCCAACGATGAAGGCTTTCGGCATTTGATTCCCGGTTTCCCAGAGACACAGGGCTGACCATCGTGGACCAGGGCATCGGAGAGTCAGAAACCAATCTAGAACACTTGCATATGCACTCTCGCAGCACCAACACGAGCACACCAGCGACAACCGAGTGTGACAACGGCTCATCGATTTAAGGGCCCTTTCTGACAGGATACATGGGCGTTTTCTGAGACAGGAGAGCCCAAAGTACCAACATGTAGACAGCAAGTGCTAAGATTATCTGATGCCAAAGATGCCTCGGGAAGAGGGGGGGGCCTCCATATCCCCCCCATGTCCCGCAGCCCGTGAGCCATGTCTTTATCCCCATTACTACATTAAGGTTGAATAAGGTTTCAAGGGCAAGCACACGTACATTTCAAAATGGGTCCTTAACGCCGGTGTGTCTACCATTCAGATGAAACCTGCAGCATTTTCTTTTTTTTTCCTCTTGCTTTCTTTAGTTTGTCTGCTTGGTTCTGAGACCGTGGGTCAGCACTAGGGGGTGGAAAGGAGGGAAGCGGGATATGGGCGCCCGGGCATGAAACATGTATGCTACCCAAAGTCACCGACGTTTTTAGAAAAATGTCTTTAACAATAAGAAGGAAAGAGAGGAGATGAAGAGTGAGGGGAGGGGAAAATAGAAGTGAGATTTCGATAACTACTATAGGGAACGATGGTTACCTACCCTACCTAGGTGTGTCTTGCTCAGCCCAGGGATCAACAAGGCTTAGGACGGCGCAGCAACAGCAACAACAAACAAGAAAGTTGAATATATTTTCAACGCCACTTTTCTTACAGGGGAGGCGCTGTGGAAAATGCTTGTTCTTGTGCACAGTACCTGGTGAAAAACTGTACGCCATCGATGGGACCTTGAGGACGGGACAGGGTCAGACAGCGATAAGGCGTGAAATCTGTTGGAAAAGCGGATTTCGAGCGACTCAGATGAACAGAGCCAAGGGAGGGGGGTAGGGGTTTACTCGACACATCTAAAACAAAAAAACTCATCAATATGGGAAAAAAGAATACTCATTCTCTTGATAGATTAGGTAATTAGGATTCCATCTTTTTTCTGATTCCAGGGTGTGTTTTAGTATTCTCATTTTCATTTTTATTTTTAAATTCGCCTATCGCGCTTACAAGGTAGATTACTGAGGAAGGGGAGGGGGGATGATGCATGACAAGGAACTGAAGTGGAGATCTTTTAGAGACATGCAAATTCTCTCTCTCTCTCTTTTGTCTCTGTGTCCTTCCTTCAAGGGAGGGGGGGTTGAAGAAAAAGCTTGGTTGTTACGAAACCGGTAATTTAGTTTGATAGATGGACTTTTTTCTTTTCTTCTTTTTGGGTCTTTTCCTAAAAGAGAAAGACATTGATTCCAAGATTACTACTGCTACCTACTATATCTAAAACCCAGAGCAATGCAGTGTTTCGGTAACTGTTCATCCGAAATATCCATCTGAGATGCAACTTCTAGGGAAACTGCCGAGCCGTGGTATACCTTGCTATAAGAAAATGAAATAAAAAATACTAAAAATTAGATATAAAAAAGCGTGGAAAATGTTGTTCATGTAATCAAGAGTTCCGGAGACCATTCTAGGTACCACTACGCGACTCTGAGTTGATAGGACGAATATCCAAGATCGCAAAGTATTGCCTATAGTTGTAGGTGAATATGTCCAAGGGGTTGGTCAACCAGCGGGCAATCATCTTCACCCAGAACCCAACAGCGAGTGCGTGAATGAGTGCGTGAGTGAGTGCGTGCGTGTGCCCAAGTGCTCAAAGCAGACACGGAAGAAACCCTGGAAACTTGCCAAGCAGCCCCCCCTTCCCTGTCTCATGTCTCATAGCTGCGTTGTCTCGGGAAATCATGTTTGGCCCCAAGGCGGTTTTTTCGGTGAGATTTGATGTGCAAAAATCGTATCCGGCAAGTCATCCATTCTCAGCCTCTGGGGGGTCAGACTGTGTGTTTTTTTTCTTCCTTTTATTTCCTTTTTTATTTTCTTTTTTTGGGTTGTCTCAACTTGTCATTCCAAAAGAGACGTTGGAAATATCCTCCAATGAGAGCAAAGGTTTTGATGCTTGATTGTTTTTTTTCTTGCATGCTACTCGTCCTGCAACCCTTTTGATGGCCATTTGATGAGACTCATGCACTGCCTACTAGTTTTTCTCATAATAATTCCCATTCTTGGTTATAGAAGTGAGGATGAACATTGTGCATTTCTTCTATTTGCCCTTGCTTCTTAGACGGGGGTCATGTCAGAATCTGGACAAAGAGAATGGCGATACAGCGTGCCAATAGCATTCCCCGTCTTCCCGTGCCGTGATTTTTAGCATAGAATATAGAAATACAACAAAAAGAAACAGTGAGTTCCGGCGCCGGGAGTCGAACCCGGGTCCCAGCGGTGAAAGCGCTATATGATAACCGTTACACTACGTCGGATGACAACCTAATCTCAGGGTTAGGGTTGTTTGTTGTTGAAGCACAGACTGCAAAGTTGCAATTTGAAGTCTTACCGAGGCCAACCCAAGCAAGGCCAAGCAAAGCAAGATGTGCTTGTGCTTGTAGATTTGTCTGTCGGCAGTTGTGGACAGCTGTGGGCTCGGCTGGGTTTGTTGGTGGACCTAATGATACTGTGATACGAGGAAGGACGACATCCCCAGAGACATTCCGTGTTTCAATATCGCAGGTTGGAATTAGCTCATCACATGCGATATTACATGGCAATCTCATCTCGCCAATTCAAATTTCAACTGCATTTCGATGAAACATGGTGAAATGCCGGCCCTTGATCTTCTTCTCTTCTCCCGCAGTGAGACTTGGGAAAAAAGGGTCTCAGAGTCATAAAGCCTTTATGGGTTGGCGATATTTACCCCGATATGACTGCTTACCTACTCTGCAATACATACAGCATACACACGGCACTCACTTGTGGGTATGAAGAAGCCTTTGCAAAACAAAACCCCGGTCCGGGGCTTTGTTCTTTCTCTTTATCAAGAAAGCGGAGAAATTAAACGAAAAATGTAGATGCAGATAGATGCAAAGGCAAATGCAAATGCAATGCAACGTCAAGGGATAGGAGAGACGCTCAAATTCTACTGCAGATGTGTCTGTTTTAGGAGCGTATGCATGTGTGTTTGCAGTATGAAAGACTCATTATGATTCTTCAAAGACATTGAGGGTGTCTAGGGTGAGGAGCGTCTCTGGGCTGCATGTGGATGAGAGAATCCATATGATCATCATCCAGACTCAGACCCTCTTTTTTTCATTTTGTTTATTTTGTTTATTAAAGGCTCCCCCGGCCCAACAGAAAAGCATCTGACTACATGCATACGTTAGTTGCAAGTAGTACCCATAATGATGTAGCATTCGACCAGGGGAGACATGGAATTAACATTCCGAGTCACACGGTGTGTCGTGGGTTCCATGTGGAATGTGGGTGGTGGGTTTGGTGATGCATCTCGGCGGTGGAATCGGGGCCGGGTATCAAAGAAAAAAAAATGGATTGATGGATGCCCCACAAAGGACAGCCGCTTCGGCGGGCGTCCAACGGCGATACTAAAAGCTTAAAGCCGCCTGAAACAGACAGACACGCACACACATACACACGCAAACAAGGGGATGACTCTGATGAAATGGGGGTTTTCCCGGGGCTGTGATGGGATTGGGGTCCGGGCAAGGGAAGACGATCCGGCGTGGCTTGTTGGAGGAGGGGGGGCGGAGAGAGACGCTTGGATGTTGTCGTGTTTCGGTCAGTGGTCTGTGGTCTGTTTAGGCGTTGTGGACTATCAACGGGGAAGCTTCTGGATCGTTCTTTTTGAATGAAATCTAAAGAAGGAGAGAAAAGAAAAAGGAAAGAAAAGGAAAAGTGACAGGACAAGATGGACGGACAATAATACAATGATGTCAGTCAGCCACTGAACCTGGACTAACAAACATCATGGATCCATGGATGATGGCGCGGAAACCTTCCAGACCAAGCCTTGTTCACCTTTTCCCTTCCAAGGGTATCGATATGGTATCATAGGTGTGTACTTGTATGTACCCGTGGCATTGGCATTGGCATTGACATGGCTGCACTTCGTATTTGCTCGCATGGACTGGAGATTACCTACTAGGGAGGTACTGTGCATTACTTCTCCCATACATGCTTTGCTTTGCCTTGCCTTGCCTTGCCTTGCCTTGCCTTGCCTTGCCTTGCCTTGCCTTGCCTTATCACTCAAACAAACAAACGGTCTATGCGAGGTGAAAAAGGACCGCCGCAGCAGCAGCAGCACCACCACCACCACTACCACTAACAGAAGCAGTCGAGAAGGCGCTCCGGTTTTCCCAAGTCAGACTACAAGTAAGCTAACAGGTTTCGGATCAACTTGGATGCAACAAGAGACCACCATCTTGGCGTGTATCCTTGCGTACCGACCGTTACCTAATACCTGACGCTACTATGTATCGCATCTTTTGGGTTGCATTAATAATCAGTCATCATGCAAAATGGATGGATGCGATTGATAAAAGAAAAAACCGGCCAACTCCTAAGCGATGACAACCAACCTTACCGACAGGTACATATGCAACAACTTGGAAGTTGTATGTATGAGTTTATGTCTCTGCACATCCATATTACTCCGTATCATACCCGACCTTGACCTTGTTCTGTCTTGTCTTGTCTTGTCTTGCCTTACCTTGCCATGACTGGTTGATGACAAAGCTTCCGTGACGCTGCACTGCCTGCCCGGAAGTCTTTAAACCTCCAAAGAGAAACTCATCAAGCGTCAGCCAGCGCTGGGCGCCAAAATAAAAGAAGGAAACAAAAAATCCTTCTAAAACGCCATGTTTTGCATCCCATTATGAATTGTCCATGCACAAGTTGGCATACGCCGTGCTAGTGCCTCCGTGCATCTCACACACACACACACGCACACTCACACACATACGCGCCGTTGCTATAGAGCTGCGCAAATCGCCGTTGTACTGCCGTTCTAGAAAAGATGGTGGTGGTGGTAGTGGTGGTAGCGGTGGTAGTGCGTGGTTGGTTGGGTAGTGGAGTGGTCAATGGTGGGACGGTATCGGCTCTCGACACACCCAAAACGTTCATTCACGGTCTTGGCTGGCGTCTCCACGTCGGAGCGGCTCCACGGCTTGTCATGGTGGTGCTCGTGTCCGTCGTCTCCCACCCCCGGGGATCTTTTGCTCTATTTCGAGGGGGGGCCGCGGAAATATACATATGAATGAATTGGCCGTCATCGGTATATCAAAGGGTGCCGAGTGCTCCGCAGTGAGAAAGAGAGAGAGAGAGAAAGAGAGAGAATATGCAAGACAGGGAGGGAAAAGAAAGGCAGGGCAAAGTCTTACCATTCTCTCTTGCAACGCCTACCATTGATTGAGCTTGAGCCTGAGCCTGGGCCCGAGACTGAGCCTGAAAAAGGGTAGAGGTGGAGGAGAAGGAGGAGATCCTTGGATACCTGTCCCATCAATCAGATCTTGCTGCAACGGATGTAGCCGTACGTGTAGATTGAGCGGTGCGCAGTTGACACTGTGCTGGAAGCGGCTCGTTAAGCGGTCACGATGATTGGTATACTTTGCCGGATTTCCCACCATAAGCAGCCTCCGTTGAACCTCTGCAGACCCACAATATTCCGACCTACAGGGCAACGCTTTGTCCCACACAGTGCCGACCGACACTGTCGAATTGTATGCGCGGTTGTCAAACGAAGGGCGCAAAATTGACATGTTCATGGACGCTTTTGTGGCACCAACATGTCCAACATCCCTGCCACAACCGGCTCCGGCTGAGGCTTGCTCCACCAGTCCAGGCTCATGACTCTTCTCCCACTGGCTCCAAGCGCGCAAGAGAGTCTCCCAAGTCTCCCCCCCAGGAGCAGGAGGTCTCGTAGGGATGCATCATCAGTTCCCCAGCATGGATCAAGGGGTACATCGAGGTACTTGTGCTGTTTGGACGGGATATTGCAGCTTTGTACCGACACCTACACCTACACCTACCCTCCCTCTCAGAAGGTCAGGGCAGGCACGCAGACGGGCAGGTAGGAAGGAAGAGGAGGAGGAGAAGGTACGTATCTCTCTCACTTGACCCCCATATTGAACTAACAAAACTTGGCATCGGTCCGCTTTTGCTCTGACTTCTCTGAGCCACAGTCTTTTCCCTTGTCAGAATCAGAAAAGCGCATCAGATTTCTCCCCATGTGAATCTCATCGTCATTAAGAAGTGAGTCCCTCTTTCGAAAAGGAAAGTAAGAAAGAGAGAGAAGAAAAAAACAAGGGATCCTCATTGCTTTGGTGATAAAGAGAGAGAGAGAGAACCGAAGGAGTAAAAAGTAAGACAGCCTGGTCGACAGCTTGCTTTTCAGTGGTGTGCCCTTTCATCCTGCTGCTTGTTGCTTCTGCTTGCTGCTGCTGCTGCTGCTGCTTGGTGGCTCCCCCATACATACTTGTTACGTACAGCAAGCCATCCATTTCCGTTTACCTATCTCTTCCTCTTCCCCTGCTACGCCCTTCCCACTTGATCCGACCTCTGGTTGGACAAAGGCCACGCCTTTCACTTGTCAACACTGAGAAGACACGCCCTTCCTACTCATAAGGTTTCCATCTCGGAATGCCAACAATCGAAGAGATGGATGACTTCGTCGACTGGGGAAATGCAGGTGCTGCCTTTGGCGGCGGCGCCTTTAACAACGTTCCGAACATGACGACCGTCCCAGGACATCCGCAACCGGATGACAACATTGGTCTTGTTCTCGAAAATGCTTCCGAGGACGAGTTTAGTTTTCACGCCCTTGAACATTTCTCGCAAAACAACTTTCGACTCCTTGGAAACGACCCGCCAACAATGAATCTCCTAACCGACTCGCCCGTCCAGCTCCTGTGGGAGACTCCAGCGAATCCGTGTGCCCACTGTGTACTCGGCGGCTACTCCTGCAAGAAGATCAGGGAAGGTATTCATAGAGGGTACTGTACTAGTTGTGTTGCACTCGGCCTCGAGTGCAGCTTCGGTGGCATCGTCCCTGACAATCTTAATCCTGAATCTACCAGGCTCTCCTCCTGGGCCGCCAACAGCAATCGCCTCAATGCAATTTCTCAGGAAGACATCAGCGAGTCCGCGAAGCCTTCAGGCGGCACTTCTTTTACCGATCTGCTAAATCAGCCCGCCACTGGCGATGATGCCGCTGCCGCTGCCATCGCCATTGCAAAGGCGGGCACCCCACCGCCCAAGATTGGCGCGCGTTTCTCCAGGGAATCCGTCCGCATCTTGAAAAACTGGCTCTTGACGCACAACCGGCATCCATATCCCAGCGATGAGGAGAAGGAGATGCTGCAGCGACAGACGGGTCTCAACAAGGTCCAGATCACCAATTGGCTCGCCAATGCACGTCGACGTGGCAAGGCCCAGCCTCCCCGATCAACCTCGCCTCATGTGCGCAACCTGTCTGGGTCAATTGACATCCCGCTGAGGCGAGGAACTCCCGCCTTGGAGGCCATGAACCCCTTGCAGCGTTGGGAGCACTCCCCCCCTGAACACGAACCGGCTTCGGTGACTGCCATTGCCAGGGCCGTCACTGCCTCCGATTCGTCCGCCATCTCGTCCGGGCTAAATAGTCCCTACAGTTTCAATTACACCGATGACGGCTCCAACAAATCTCTCTGCAACCAGTCTTCTGCTAGCAGTGTCGGCACTTCGCAGTCCAGCAACGGCTCCCTGGCTTCGGCCTATTCGCAGGGCACCCAGAATTCATGGGGCTCATTCGGCTCGGCCCCCTTCAACAACAGAGGGCGACGCCGCAGACGCCGCAGGACGGCAACCAAGAAGGAGGCTCCAACGAGCACCAGCCTGGCCGCCCCGCTCAAAACGTTCCAGTGTACTTTCTGCACTGAGACGTTTAGAACCAAGCACGACTGGCAGCGCCATGAGAAGTCGCTTCATCTATCCCTCGAGCGATGGGTGTGCGCTCCCGACGGCCCCCGCGCCGTCAATCCAGAAAACGGCGTGACATGCTGTGTCTTCTGCGGCGAAGCGAATCCCGACAATGCCCACATCGATAGCCACAACCACGGGGCGTGCCAGGAACGGTCGCTGGAGGAACGGACGTTTTATCGCAAGGACCACCTGAATCAACATCTCAGACTGGTCCACAACGTCAAGTTCATGGATTGGGCGATGAAGAGCTGGAAGGTAGCGACGCCAGAGATTCGATCTCGGTGCGGTTTCTGCGGAATTGTAATGGATACTTGGACTATCCGAGTTGACCATCTGGCGGAGCATTTCAAGACTGGTTTCTCCATGGCTGACTGGAAGGGTGACTGGGGTTTCGAACTGCCGGTGCTGGATATGGTTGAGAACTCGATACCTCCATGTATGAGACCATTGAAATATCCCGTAGATCGGCTCAAGGCGTCTAACTTCTGAAATAGATCTCATTCATCATGAGCGACTGTCTCCCAATCCGTATCTAGCCGGCAATTCCCCGCCGGCGTCCCCGCGAAACGCCTATGAGCTGATCAAGTTGGAGCTGGCCTATTTCGGTACCAACTACTGGGAACAGCACGGGCGGGCACCCACCGACGAAGACATGTTGCTCGAAGGCTGTCGTATCATTTTCGCTTCCGAATTGTTGTCTCTCCAGGGCATCGCCACCCAACCCTCTTGGCTTCGTGACTTGATCATGAGCAACAAGGGCACCGCCGAGAAGGCCAGGTTCGGACCTCTTCGTGGCGCCGCCGAAAACAGGCTCCAGATCCTGAAAATTAACGGCAAGGATAACTTGTTCGAGGCGTGCCCCATGGAGAACCAGCTGCACGCCTTTGTCAAGGCCAAACGCCTACTGGGCCTGACCGCCATGGACGACGAGCTCCAAGAGGAGGCCTGTAGGATTGTCGGACGAGTCGAAGAAGTCTGCACACACCCGTCCGAGGAGGTCGCCAACTGGCTCCTGCGAAGCATCCGGTCCACGACCGACTGGCTTCCCGGCTTCAGAAAGCGCGCACATCTACCACGCAGCGAGGACGTGCAAGAGAGAGCCATACGGTCCACCGACCCTACCTCCATCGACTCTACCATTCACAACTACTCCAGGTTGGAGTGTGAATTGGCAGACTTTTTGAAACAGCAACGGTCTGCGGGCATCGAGCCGACGGATGAAGATCTTCAGCGAGAAGCTCGTATGATCATCTACGAGTTCGACGACGGATGGAACCAAACCGTCGCGGACAACCTCGACTGGCTCGCGGCATTCAGGGAGCGTTACGGAGCTGGTAGCAGATGCTCTCCAAACAAGGAACCATCCAACTCCCCACCAAAGACTGCCGGGCCCAGCTCCTACAACCGACGCTCCAACAATCATTTGAAGGAGTCTAGCCCGGGAGATGGAATCAGGTCCGAGTTTGGGTCGAGGGTCGATGCCAATGGTGAACAAGCCCGAGGTTTGGCCTTCTTCCTGTCCGATGCCAACTGCTATCGACGTCTTGCCAAAGAACTCAGGAGATGGGTGGTGTCGACCATGTCGCCAATCAACCCCAACCAGCATGTGCCTTCGGATGAGGAATTGCAGTACCAGGCTAGGTGGATCATCTATGATGAGTAAGTAATCGCAAACAACCCAAACATTGTCTTGTTCTAACCTTTTGGATAGTGATGACACTTGGAACCAGACCGCCGCCGACAACGCCGAATGGCTTCGACGATTTAAGAGAGACGTGGGCATACTAAAAGAAGAAGGGCCAGGCTTGCCTGCTATAGATGCCTGGGCTATAGAGCAAGGCGGGACGGGATTTGCACCGCCTTATGCATATCCAAAGGGCCACCTGGAGCCATTCGGCGAGCAAGTCGAAGTGCCCATGAAAGCGGGGGCTCGGCAGTTCACAGCCGGGCAATCAGCAGCCAACAGCTACTTGGAGACGCTGTCATCCCCTGCCTTTTGTCAACCGGCTGCCGTTTTTTGCTCGCGAGAGCTGGAGCGGGGGTTGGAAGAGTATGTCGAGCAGTTTATGGCTCAATATGGCTACTTCCCATGCGATAGTGCATTGCAACGCAGGGCACGGGAGATTCTCAATTCGGACAACACAGCGGCCGACGACCCTGTTTTGTTGAGGACGTTCAAGGTGTATGTGTTGGAAAAGATGGACAAGGAGACGGCAGAAGCCGCGTGTCCGCTCATGGGGCCAGCAGAGAACCAGCAGCAAGGGCAGGCAGACAAGACGGCATCCCCCCTGCCGGCAAATATGGACCTGAACATCTCAGATGCGGATTTAGGAGATATACTCAAGGACATGGATTTCGACTTTTCGGCAGATGATTTCGAGGTCGGGGCCATGGAGGGCATTGAGGAAGATGGAGGAGTGAGCTTATCAATGTCAACGCCGCCAGGAGATTTAGGTCCCTCTCAGTTTGATGACATATGAAGAACGAAACCGGGGTGGATATAACGACGTGATGAAGACGAAGAAGAAAATCAGGGAACTTTTTTTTTTTTGGGCTTGGACAGACATGCATGACACATGACAGACGCATGAGAGCATGGACGGCGGGAAGCATGAGCGGAGTATACCCAAGCAGATGGAGAGATTTTGCATTGGTGGCATGAGTGGCATATGATTAGCCCACGAATAGGGGCCCAGAAAATGTTTCGAATCATTATGGAGTTGTTTGTTTAAATATGCATGGGGGGAGGGGGGGGTTGTTTTCATATTGGGGAAAGGAAGGATTTATCGTATTTTTTTAAGAAAGCATATATCAATATTTGAGATTGCATTGTCGAAGTTTATGAGCCAGGGTGAAGGTAAAGCATGTTGGTTTTTGTGTGAATTGCTTGATGTGAATATCGATTGGGACCAAGGGGATGAAGAATTAGCAAAGGGATGAATGAATGAAGGATGTTTAAATAAGGTGTTTGCTTCTGACTGAGGACGTGTCTCGGGGAGCATCTCGGGGAGCACCACAGAGGTCGGCGAGCATGTGCCAATGCCTGCCCAGGCAAGCCCAGACAGACAAGCCCCTTACGGGATGACGTCGAGTCGAGTTGTGTGTACGGTTTTGGTTGCCATGTGCCTAATAATAGGCGCGAGCAAGTGTTTCATTATACCTAGTCTACGGATTTACTTTTGGTCTCTCGGCCGATTGATGGAGATGATGGTCTCTTTTTGCGGCCTTGGTGTAGGGTGATATTCGGAGGGGGGGAACATGATGGGTTGGTTCACCTTTGTGTGGGGTGAAACATTGGAAGGGTGGTTCATTTTTTTGGTTCCGTTTCCGTGGGGGGTGCAAAGGGCCGATAAGTTTATTTGTATTTGTATTAAGAGATGGTGAAGATGCATAAAAAATGAGGAAAAGAAAAAAAAGAAAAGAGAAGAAAAGAGAGAAAATGAAGAAAAAGGGGGGCCTATGAGTATGGAGTCTGGGTGATGTGTGCTGTGCATGAATGAGACGTTGTTTTGCGTGAAGCTCTTGTTCTCTCTTTTTTTTATTTTTTTATTTTTTATTAGTTTCCTTTGCTAGGAGAGTGACATTTTGGGGAGTTGTTCCGGCAAGGGGTGATGTGACGTTGAACTTTGCTGACGAATAGATTACTACTGTTACTGTTGCAGTATAGTTTTGAGGCTTGCGCGCGGTGAGAGCGAGAGGGCTGAGGATGTGAGAATCTTAATGAGAAAGAAGCAATACCCTATCTTGCCTATCTACCTAGTACCTAATGATTCAGGGTCGCCGAAGACCGAGAGCCGCTGTTTAGTTTTAGTTTGGTTGTACAAGTAGTTTAGTTGGGTTGTAGGTTAGTTGGGAGGGTAGTTGGTAAGTTAGATGCCAAGGTGCTACGAGTAAGATGCCTTGTGTGTCCTCGTCCCTTTTTTTTTTTTTTTTACCTAGGTACGAGTAGGTAGGCTTTTGATTGCCGAGGTTGGGTGATGTTATTTACGCGTATCTCAAGGTATTGCCTAGATAAGGTAATACTTGGTAATGTACGAATATGCATGATCATTTATATACGTGCACACGCAGTATATGCCAACGTGTACGGAGCAGGTACGCTTCTCGTTTTATATCCAATGAGAAATTGTGTTGTTAAAATGCATGCAAGGAATAAAGAATAAAACAAGTATGTACTCCGTACTATGAAATAAATTAAAACCCCCCCCAAGAAGCGGGCTTCATGTCCCCATCACAAAGGGAATCCCTGCAAGGGGTGGTTCCATGTTCATGTTGCACTGCATGACATGGTTCATGGTTCATGGTCACGGTCATGGAACTCGGACAAGCAAAAAAAAAAAAAAAAAAAATTGAATTTGAATGCATTGGATCCAACGAAGAAAAGGGCCCCCAATGGAAGAATGATGGGATAATGTTGTTCCAAAAGAAGCAACCCCCACCTCCTTCCTCTCTTAAACACACTCTAAACAAAAAGAGGGAACTAGAGCCCAAATTGAATAAGAAACAGGTACAAGCCAAAAGGACCAAAAGGTAATTCATCCAATGAGAAGCGTTGGAGTGACAATCCTTGCCAAGAAACGGAGACAGTTGTATGTACTCCGTACCTTTTCAAACATAATTCCAAATTCCTCGTTGCTATTATTGCTAGGCATGTACATACTTTTTTCTTTCTTTCTTTTCTTCTTTCCTATTTG
The DNA here is from genome assembly GCA_011799845.1 of Hypomyces rosellus. Taxonomy (NCBI): domain Eukaryota; kingdom Fungi; phylum Ascomycota; class Sordariomycetes; order Hypocreales; family Hypocreaceae; genus Hypomyces; species Hypomyces rosellus. The sequence goes on from WWCI01000001.1 coordinate 2,057,471, forward strand.
AGAGAGAGAGAAGGAAAAAAAAAAATGAACAAAAAGTGGTCGGGATTAGATATCGTTGCTCTTCATTGGTCGGTTCGTTTTTTTTTTTTCTCAAATCATTTGAACCCTTTCCCATTGACGACCAGCCACGCATCATGAGGTACCTGCCCGCATACACATTTTTGTACGCAAACCAAAGTATTCGTATCCAATTCGAGTTCATGGTTCATTTCTGAACGCTATAATAATTAGAGGGCAACTTGTACCTTCCAGTGAGGCTGTCATGCAGCTCTCTCTACGCCGTACAATTCTTCAACTAGCCGAGTGAGGGTTCAATGGGCATCTCCTTGCGCCATCCTTTTCCTCCCTGCATGCACGCACGTAAGAAAAAAAAAAGAATAAATTTGATGGATGGATGAAGAAAAAGGGCTACTGACGAAACCCTCCTCCTTTCTTCTCCATCACACGAAAAAAAAAGAGAGAACAGAACATAACAAGTGCAAATTTCATCCAACATCCCACAACCACGTGCCACAGGGTCGTTGACTGATGGTGGCGCCTCTCCTCTCTCTCGTGTCTCCCTCCTCGCTCCCTTTTACGTATCCGTCCCATACCCTTTCCATCTCCAACTTCCTATTCACTCACTCTCGCTCACTCTCTTTCTTCGCTATTCTGCAACTAAACACACCCCCGGTTACTTAACCCATAGGAGCCTGCTTCCCCCCCCCTCCAACTGCGCAGTAGCTGCGTTGCATTTTCCCTTTCTTACTGCTCCTTTCCCGAATCAAGTCATTGGAATCCTTCTGGGTCCCTCGGTCGGATGTGGCAGTGAGTGTGCGTGTGTGAGAGAGATCTGCGGGGAGGAATAAGCTTGGGAGATCACAAGATACACGTCTGCATCTCTCATTCATCCTCTCATTCTCACTAATATTTAATGGCAACACCAGAGTCTTGAACCCTGGTTTCTCTCTCTCTCCCTCTCCTTTTTTCCCCGTCCTTTTTATTTCATCACGCTCCTTATTCAATGATATGCAGCTGCTACCTTTCAATGACTCGTGCGACTTGGAACGACGTATGATGAGCCTTCTCCTAAACTCTACTTGAACATAATACTTTATCTCTTATATACAACAACAACAACAACAACACAAACACCCAAGACAAACATCCAAGCACATAATGCCTACCTATCTGTGTCATGGCTTCCGATGGCAACGCCGGCTCATCCGCATCTTCGTCATTCTGGAAAACATTGACGAAGGTGCCCCGGATTGGATCATTGCCCGTGGCTCCTCGAGAGCCATCCTCGAACGCTTCGCTACAAAGTTCGATTTCTTGCCCCGGCCCACCTCCAAGCAGCCGGCTGGGCAGCAGCAATCCGGCAGGGCGGAAAAGAAACCTATACACCAAGACGATGATCTTACCGTGCCCCCTTCGAGGGTTCCTGCGTCCGAGGACAATGTCCTGGTCAACGACTGGTCGCCCGTGAAGCTGCTGGAGGAGTACGACCCGGAGGAGATGGCAATCTCGGCGAGGCCCTTTGCTTACGTTGCGGACTATGCCATCCGCGTCGACCTGAGTGCCGGCCTGGACGAGGAAAAAGCAAAGTATGAGGCTCAGATGAAGGAACAGAACCAAGGGAGCTGGTTCGAAAGACTGAGGGATGAGCTGCAGGCGGGCGAACCCATTGGCTGGTACGTCGTCGTGTGCGGCGACGAGGAGAGATTTGCGCCCCGAGACGACAATGATAACGCCGAGGACGACTACCAGGAAGAGTATTATGAAGAACCCCCTCGACCAAAGACGGCAGGTGCTGCGCCCTCGGGAAGTAAGCTCATGAAATCGTCTGACCAGCCGCCGTCCCTTCGTCACAAGATGTCAAGAGCGGGACTGCGCCGTCTCTTTGGGAAAAAGGATTCGCCAGCGCCTGAATGATACGTTGTGCTTATGATGCTTGCTTGCTTTGGTTCTTCTTTTTATTCTTCTCCTTCCCTTTTTCATTTATTCGGAAGCAATCGGGCATCGGGGCATGAGGGCTTTTTTTTTTTAGGAGTCTACGGGGCGTTTCACCCCATGGTGCCAAGTGTAAACGGATTTTGGTAGCGAACAAACTGCTAGATAGACGGCGTCTGCGAGAGAAATTTCATGGAATATATTCAAGACAATGAGAAATGGCGTGATTTGAGCTGTATGACGATATGAGATGGTAGGAGATGGTGAGAGGATCTGGAGTAGAGGGGTGGATCGATACTGAAACTGAGGTTGAAGCTGAGCTGCACGGGTAGGGCTGATCTGGGTAGGATGGGGGGGAAAGAAATGTGGGGGGAGAATGACAAATCTAATACTAATACTACTAATGTCTACATTGGTCATGCTCGTAGAGACATTGAAGCTAAATGTTTATCCATGTCACCATCATGAGAATTTGCATTTTTATATTTTTTGATGAAGTTGTTCGGATCGCATGTTTGTCGCCAACATGTAAGCCCGCCCAATCTTGGTGTTGGTTCTTGGACGCGTTCCCCTTCAAAGCTATCATGACGTAGGAACCCTCTCCCCCCCGTCACGTGTAGGGACCAGCAGCTGCATCTAGCTCCCTGGGACAATATGCAGGGGAACCTATCCTTTTAATCGTTGTATGTACCAACAAATTATTGGCCCCTTTGAGGCATCCAATCATTCTCTCGATTGAAGGGCCCAATCGAACCAATTCCTCCTTTCGCAAGAAAAAAAAAGGGAAGAAGAATCAATTTGTTTCCGCGCATGGCGTTCTTCTAGAGTTGTCATCGTTTTTAGCTGAACCGCTGCCGCCGCCGCCCCGCCACTCTCATCTGCGCGACGCCCTCTACCAGCTCCTAGCTACCAACTACCCCCCCTTGACCTAGGTAGTTGTGCCCCTCGATGACCTACCACCATCCTGGCGATGAGTCGCCGACGTTTGCACAGACGGGGGCGGAATTCACACTCGATGACGATAGCGAGGGGTATAACGAGGATGATGATGATGAGGAGGAGGAGGAGGACTTGCGACTGCAGGTTGGAGGCGGAGCTGAGCGGTATGAGTTGGTGAGCAAGAGGGAGGGTTCTCGGGGTCGGGATCGAGGTGGTGGTGGTAGTGGCAATGGCAATGGCAGTGTTCCGCAACGTCAAAATGGTAATGGTCATGCTGGGAATGGCGGGCCGTCGGGGTCTGGCCAGAGGGGTCGCGCGCTGAGTGTGAGCACGGCGGAGAGCTTCCAGCTGTACACGCCCGACGAGGAATTGGCTGTGAGGACCAAGTTTGATCGCAAGCTGGTTCTGTTCGTGGCGCTGCTGTACATGCTGAGCTTTTTGGATAGGTCCAGTACGTCTTCTTGACCCCCCGTGGAAAAAAGAAAGAAAAAAAGAAAGAAAGAAAGATATAACTGTCACAAATGAAGGCGCAACATGGCTAACAAGTAATTTACTCGCAGACATCGGCAACGCTCGCATAGCAGGCATGGACGAAGACCTCCAATCGAACCCTCCCCGCGACAACTGGTACCAATGGTCGCTCACGGCCTTTTACCTCTCCTACATTGCCTTTGAGTGGATGTCCCTGCTGTGGAGGATCATACCCGCCCACATCTTCGTCTCCATGATCGTCCTGACCTGGGGCATCACCGCCTCCTTCCAGGCCGTTGCCGTGTCGTATCCGATGCTTATTGCGCTGCGGGTGGTGCTGGGGATTGGCGAGGCCGGCTTCACGGGCGTTCCTTTTTACTTGAGCTTCTTCTTCAAGCGGCGGGAGTTGGCGTTTCGGACGGCCATTTTTATTTCAGGTATGGAATTCTTCTTTTCACGCCTGCTGGGCTGATCACGACCACCCCCCTTGTTTTTTTTTTTTTTTTTTTTTTTTGGAATATGACCGTTGACTTGAACCTGGAAATAGCTGCCCCTCTTGCTACGAGCTTCGCCTCGACACTCGCCTGGATCATCATCAAACTCGCACAGTTCAGCCCCATTGCCCCCTGGCGCCTCCTCTTTCTCATCGAGGGTTTTCCCTCCGTGGTCGTCTCCGTCATCGCATGGAACGTCATCCCAGACTCCCCCCAAACAGCGTCCTACCTCACCAAGCGCGAAAAGAAGGTCGCCCTCCTCCGCCTCCGCCACGAGAAGCCCTCCACAAAGACGACGACGAAACGACCCCCCTCTGGTCTCAAATTCCGTGAGCTCCTCGCCGTGCTCCGCGATCCCATCTCGTGGATCACGCCCGCCATGCTCTTCCTCACAAACATGGCCTACTCCTCCCTCCCTGTTTTCCTCCCCAAAATCATGATTGAAATGGGTTACGGCGCTCTCACGTCACAGGCGCTCAGCGCTCCCCCTTATCTCCTTGCCTTTTTCATCGTCCTCTTCACCGCGCACATGTCGGACCGACTCGGCGTCAGGACAATCCCCATCGTTTTCCACGCCCTCTCCTCCGCCTTTGGCTACGCCATCCTCGCCCTGGCTGAAATCTTGCACATGCCTCCCTTTGTTCGTTACCTGGCCATATACCCCGCCGCCATCGGCTTCTTCAACGTCGTCACCCTCGTCATCGCTTGGAACATTAATAATCAGGCCAACGAGAGCAGGCAAGGCGGCGGCTTCGCCCTCATGCAGATTATCGGCCAGTGCGGTCCGCTGGTCGGCACGAGACTCTACCCGGACGGCGATGCGCCCTACTACACGCCCGGGATGAGGGCTTGCGCATTGGCTATGCTCGGCGTCGCGGGGTTGGCCGCCGTGCTCAGAGTCTATCTCCAATACCTTAATCGAAAGATGGACGAGGCCGAGGAAGCGAGACTTTCGGCTGGTACCACCGTTGAGGAAGAAGGCCTCGTTGATTCGAGCAAGAAAACCCGACAGGACGATACGTTTCGATATATGCTGTAATATGATTAATTTGACTTATACATACCGGGGGTCTTTTTTCTTCTTTTCCTTTTCGGGCATTTGAATAACAAAACTGGAGTTGGAGGAACTGTTTTTTCTGGATATACAAAAGATAATGAGCTCAACGTTATAGAAGAAACACCATTTGAATGAATAATATTATTTCTATCTTTACGCACACTGATGTGTATATCCTGTTTGCGTCATCTAAGCTCCAGCCTGCCTCTCTCCCCTATAACATTTAGCTTAGTGATTCTGAGAGACGCTATTAGCATTCGTCCCCCTGAACAACATCCATTTCGGCGCTTCGAAGCGACTGACGCCCCCCTTCCACCAGTCGTCGGTCCTGCGCTCGGGAAAACCCCTGCCATACCTTGGTCTCGGTGGGCTGGCCTCGCTCTGCCGTCGGCGGCAGTGGTGTTGGTGGCGACGCTCACGCCAAGCTTCGAACGCCCTGCGATCGAGCTCCGCTTGCTCCCTGAATTTTTGGCGGGCGAGGCGGAGGCGATGGCTGCCTTGCTGGTACACGTTGTTGGCCCATTTGCGCAGGCCTAGACGCGGGCGCTTGGTGAGGGAGATGTTGCTCAAGCTTCTGAGGGAGAAGTATGAGGCTTTGCGTTTGGATTGCTTATCGGGTAAGTTTTGGGCGTATGACGGGGGTGCGTACGATGGTGGGGAGTTGAGTTCAGGGGTAGTAGAAGAGGGGAGGTTTGCTTCGTGGACGCCGTCGTATTGGGCCCTTATGGCGTGGAGGCCCTGCCATGTAAGACTGGGTGAATCTACCGGCCGGGATGGACTGGCCCGTGACGAGGACGGCATCTGCTGGGACAAGGAGTCCGAGGGCAGAACCTCTGCGCTTTCGGACAGCTCGTACTGGAGGTAGGACGATGGCCTCGGGCGGAGCTCCTTTTGCCACTGGGCGATGGCGGAGCTCGACTCCCGGAGCACCTCCTGGCTCTCCCGGCTGCCGCGGTCGTGGAGCTCCGACAGGGAGGAGCTAGAGCGGAGGTTGGAGAGGCGGTCGTTTGCGCGGTTGAAGCGGGACAGGTCCGTGAGGCTGAGCTTGTTGGCGCGGAGGATGGAGTCTGGGGATTGGACTCGGGTGGAGACGTTGCCCTGGGAGGGGTAGGAGGAGGAGGCGCTGCGGACGTGGGGGATGTTGTGGTCTGATACTGTTGTTGCTGCTGCTGCTGTTCCCTGAAATGTATTGCGTGGTTCGAGTTGGAGTTTTTCGTCCATCATTTTGAGGAATTGGTCGCAGTCGGGGGCGAGTATTCGAGGAGGAGAAGCTGGAGTAGTAGTAGTAATAGGTGTGTATAGCATAGATGTCGTGTCCTCGGGCATATCGTTATTGCCGTTATACCTCGGTGTAGAACCGACATCTTTGCGCCATCTAGCTCGAGGAGCTTCTCGCCTCCCCATCGGCAACATGGCACCGTGATGCAGAAACGATGGGTTGTCTACGTTGCTCCATGTACGCAGGTTAAGCTGCTGCTGCTGCTGCTCAAATCCCTCTAACTCCTCTTCTTCGTCCTCATCTTCGGAACCAATGGGGGATAGATCCGTCGAGCCGTGAAGCCTCATGTTCTCCTTGTCGTTTTCAAAGTCCGAGGCGCTGCTACCGCCACCAAAGGGCTTGAAGCCGCCACTGCTGGGAGAATGGGGGCGAGATATGGAAAAAGCCCTGGAGCGGTTGCTGTTGCTGTTGCTGTTGGAGAGTGATGGCTGGCTGCGAGGCAAGTAGGTGTCTGGCGAGGATGAGGTGTGGGGACTGGGACGGGGGCGGAGGGGGAGAGTGATACGATGTGCCATGATGGAAATGGAAAATGGAAAATGGATGTGAGAATGTATAGAGAGATTTTTTATGAAGAATGGATATGGTGTTGTGATGGGATAGTACGGGAATGGGGTAAGTCGTTTCTTCTGTCATTGAACATGATGGAAATGGCATCGTCATCACTTTTGGTGCTTCATGTCTTTTGCTTAGGCTTTAGGGGGGAGGGCAAGCGCATTCATGTTACGTTTTGACGGAAGTTGAAAGGGCAACGCGGATTGAGAGTTTGGTAGTAGAAACTATCTCGTCTGCCTTGCCAAAGGTTATTGAAGCTGGTTGATTAGCTCTTTTGGCAAAGTTGAGCAATGAATGATATAGTTGAAGACGTCACCAAACAACTACTGCCTCCTAGTAGGTATATAGCATATCAACGATCGAATCTATCCAATGTCTTTCTCAGCAACCTACCTAGTAGGCATTCTAGAGAGACTTAACATTGACTCAATTCACACATCACATCTTCCAACATCTCCATCAGAATACAGTTTTACAGAAACATCAAATCAACAAACGAGACGACGGGGGGAGAAGAACATTGTTTATTGATTCATTGCTGGAAATGAATAAAATTACCTCTTACATGGAAGTAAAAAGATGCAAAAAGATGCAAAAAAGAAAGTCAAATGGCGGCATGAAGCTTTGCTCCCGGCAGGGCTTGAACCTGCGACCTTCGCATTACCAACATTTGAAATCGGAACGACTCGTGAAATATTAGTACGAAGCTCTAACCAACTGAGCTACGGAAGCCACTTGCTGTTGAGGAGCTCACCGCCTTTTACTGCCTGTGTACTTTCGTGCCTTCCCGTCTCTCTCTCGTCCACGGCTTTCCGTTCCGATCCGTAGTTATAGTGGGGTCAACGGAACTCCATATTTATTTTACCGGAGCCGGCGCTTCGGAGCCGGATATCGGTAGCTGGTATATTACCATCCCCGTTTCCCCTGCGTCCTGTGTTTGTGACACTTTCTTCCTTCATCTTCCTCACTTATGGTATTTGTGTTTGCATCTGGCATCTTAGGAACTGAAGCTTTTAACATTGGTAGATTTGCAGGAGAAAACAATCGAGACGGGGAGGAGTCCTTCTGGAAGGACGTGAGTCTAGATATGGAGACGGCGAAGCCCATTTGTACCCTCAATCTTACATTATTATATCACTAGGTTGTGAGTAAGACGAATGACTCTAGGATCGGAGGAATTGAAGGGTAAGCACCAAGGCATATTTGAGTGTTCACCAAGTACGCGCATAGCAAATCATTGTGCGATTCGTCTTAGTTGGATGGCGGTTGGTGACCGAGAAGTGTCATGAATGTCAAGTATGAGCATGTTTACATAGCCTGCGTCCTTAATCCAAGGGGAACCCAGGGAAGTTCGGAATTGGTACGCTGAATAACCATGCATCACGTACATCTGTCTGAGGACTTGGCACGGGCTGCGTGCGGTGAGCTTGCTGGAGAATAATGATCAACTTATTATAGCCCTGAGCCGTACACTTCTGAGATGAGATAAAAATGCTCTGCTTTATGTTACACAGAATGACCTTGGTGGCTTCAAACAGAGCAGAGATGCTACCCGGGTCGGCTGAGTATGACCGCCTCAAGCATTCGAACATTTTGGAGGCCCAAAGGGTTAACCAACGGATGATGCATTTTCTTCTTTTTTATTTTTCTTTACTTTTATTAGTTTTAGAAAGACTTGACACTTTAAGAATAATACGGATCTGGTCAGAGTATTTCGATAAAGTTGCTTCACTACGAGCTAAAGGTAAATCGACACAGAGCCTGTCTGGTTTCAATCACATGGATCTAAGGGGAACTAGACCGGATAAGAGTTGCACGGTCGCTTCAGAGACCGGATCATTATTGAGACAAGATGAAGCAAGTCCTCAGAGTACGATAAAAAAGCTCTTCGGTTTATCTCAGCAAGAAACCTCATCATGAGGTCCTCCCTAACGCCTCAGACACATCAAACCGACCTCAGCCTGACCGGAGATGTCTGCTGTGCAACATTCCAATCACGAACAAGTATAATCCCAATAGGCAGTTTAACCAGCATCACAGAGATATCTTTGAAGCATCATTTCTTACCCGGAATGTAAGAGAGCTTGGGGGGTGTCCGTTTACTCGCTTGGAGAAATCACATTCAAAACTTGCATGGAAACACAACACACCTGAACGTGTCAAGGAGAGGCGGCAGTTAGACGACCTGGGATCGAGTGGAAGAATTAAGAGGATACGCTAGCATGATACTTCAATTGAGTTTCATATACACTCTTTACGAAGAAAGAAAGAAGAAGAAAAGCCCCCAATCATGAGGTCTTCCCAAGGGCAAGCCATCCCATCCAACTGCTTGTAGCAACCACGTTTTGAGATTTTCATGACAAGCATAATGCACCGAAACACTGGAAAGTGGTTTACCAATGAGATGAGTCTCAAATTGGATAGCAATATTGAAGTCCTGTGCAGACAAAAAGAGGTCACAGAGAGATGATCTGGAGTTGAGTGGGAGATTCAAGACGATATGTTGGCATAAAACATTTCAGTTTAGCGAAGAGAGTGCTTCTAAGCGCCAGCAGCCCAACTATGAACCCCGGACTGCCTACCATTACGCTTTATTATACACAAGTCAGACCGTACTTTAGGGTAGTGATCCTGTATGTAGGCATAGATACATCTCAAAGATTTCCAACGTCGGAGCTGAGGAGAAGCATTATATAGCCCAACACAACACCACCAGCGGGACATGAGGACAGGCCGGGGTTTGGTCTTATTCGGCACACTCACTCTCTAATGCAAAAGGCACCTACCATAACATCCTCGACACGATAGTGCTGTCACTACCATGGCAATATGTGAGGACAAATCAAGATGATATCAGCTAGTACTGCCTGTATGATTGAGTAATGATAAAGGAGAGCTAGAATAGAGCAGCTAGTACTAATAAAAATATGATAGTGATACTAGTATAACAGTGTGATATGGAAGCCCAGAGATAGACCGGCCAATGCTTGCTCTCTAGCTACTAACTCGATTTCTAGCAGACACGTCTATACACATTACACACCCCAGCATAGAAGATCAAAATTGACTATATTTAACATCGCTCCTCCACTCTTTTAAATTAACCATGACTATAGCTTGATGGATGGAATCGAAACATTCGTTATTCAGCGTGTAAACCCTTTTTTTATTGCACGTCAAACAGGTCATATTAAAGTTCCGCCTGGGTGGGGTATCTCTAGTGGGGCTTGCGGGTTAGCAACTTAGTTCATCGTCTAGTTCATCGCCAAGTTCTTTTGGGACGGAAGTACATAAGACTGCCGGCCGGCACTTACCTACACCGGAGTTTTTACTACGGCACGGTTTCGTACCAGTGGATCACGCAAGAGCTACTCGGTAGAGCGTGCCGGGACACCGCCACGACCATGGATCTTAGCGGTACGATTTTCAGCCAGGCACGAAGAAAAACTTCATGTACATGCATACATGCATACATAGTACATACATACTCCATAACCAGTACCTTCTTTAAGCCCCAAATACGCACCTAGATCGACGGATTTTCAATGCATTTCCAGGCACATGTTTTCTTTTCCTTTTTTTCTCTCTTTTTTTTCTTTTTTCTTTTTTCTTTCTTTTTTTTTCTTTCCCTCTTTTGCCACTGCGTGGGCTGACATGAACACACCCGTTAAGGCGGCTGGGTACTCAAACGTCCCATTGTGGTCCAGTCAAGCCCTGCGGTTGATCCCTTCGATCTGGTGCCGCGCGATCTACTGCACCTAGGTTGCAGGGATGACAGGCCGCACCTCCATTACAAAGCCCCATACCGAGACTTCCAATTAGGTGTCGGTGTGTAGATCAAGTATTGTATACACTTTTATAGTCATATATAAAAAAATATTAAGAGAGTATATATATATATATATATATTTTTTTTTTTCTAATTGATAAAGTAGCTATTACAAAACCCCTATTTAATGCACTACCCCTTTTATCCCAAATGTCTGCTACGTGACATATAGCAGGAGTAAATTCCATAACGAAAAGTTACTTCTTAAACAAATAAACCTACTTGTCACAGTGACTTCTCTTTCTAGCTACCTAGTAAGTAGTGTAAGCTTTTGTCTTAGAGTCGTAGGGCGTAAAGTGTCAGAGATGGCGAAAACGCCTGGCCGCGGCCATGGCGTCACATGCAAAAATGAAGTTGACGTCGGACAAAGTATTTCCGACACTAGGTGAGTCGCCGGATGTGGAATACAGTGGTGGGGATTATTTGCTGTTGATTATTTTCGATCGGTGAGCGATGCAGTTGGGGCAAAATAAGGGTCCTTTAATGATTGCGCGAATTTTGAGCGCGGGCGTAGACACGGGAAGCAGAGCCTCGATTCGCTCTCTTCGTCGGCCTTCCGAGCTGTTCAGCTCGAGGCATATTTCTCTGAACATGATACAATTAGCTTTGAAATAGCGTATCATAAAGTCCAGCACATTTTGTTTTGTTTTTCCAAGATCCACCATCATCCGATATCATCCGGTCCCAATGTCCTCCTCATCATTGTCATCACGTCACGACTTGAACCGTCTGCTCGCCTGTACGTAAACAAAAGAGAGCATTAAAAGTCACACTATTATATGCCGCGAGACGACCAACCTCATTAGGAGCGGTTCGGGAGCCGTAGTCAGAAAAGCCAAAGACGGGAATCGACGCGACTCTCAGATGCTAAGATATTCGGCCCGGACACCCTTCATGTGGAGCCCTGTAGATCATCTTACTCCCGTCTTACCCCCACCTCTTTTGGACTGGGAACCTTGACCGGTCAGTGAATGATGTCATCATCGTCAGGGGCATTGTCTGAGACTATGTGAATATCCCAACGGGATCATCACACCGGTCGTTGTCTCCGGATTCTGCGCTTCAGGAAGTAACGGAAATGGCCCGGGAGCTTGACACCACCAAGTCGGAGATTTAATCCCATCCCCTACAATCACTATTTAGCAGATACTGTACAAATGGCACAAAAAGACTAGCAGGGGAACATGAGACAAGGGGACAACAGGCCCACCCTGGCCCAAAATATCCAAGGCTGGTAGGACCTTCTGGGGTAGTTTAGAGGCTGTTGACCTATACGTCTTGCACGATTTCACGAGTGAAAAGTTGTTTTCGATATGTGATGAAAGACGGAAGAGAGAGAGTCGTCCATGGCGCCGATTCCCAAAGACAGCTATTTTGCGGTTTTGTAAGCGGACGTAGACATGCTACGACAACAGCGTAATCTAAGTAGGAGGAGGGGTTTCTTCATGTTGACTGATAATCTGTTGACTCCTCTCATTACTTGACGTGTCTAATTGCTGTAACCGTATGCTATTGTCATCATAGTCATTACTACTCTAGGTATGAATCCCTAAATGTCTGATGTCTCCACGTTCCATTTCGGCCTTTTCGTCCACCGTCATCCCAGAAGCTTAGCCCATGCGAATTATGAGTGTCAACGCCAACGACAGTCCCAAAACACCCGATACTATCCAAAAGCTAATCTAGTACTATTTATGCTTGGGCAAAGACTCTCCCCCGCGAATTTTCCCTTGTCGATATAGCTAGTTCGCCAATAGCCAGCCAAAAGCCAATGCCGAGATACAACAGACTGCTGATGAGTCCGCTGGCCGCGGCTTGGAGGCGTTGCGGCATGGCTGTCGTAACGTAGACGTTGGTTACGTTGAAAACAATATCCACGCCAATGGTTTTGCAAAGTATGGTTGGGAAGATGTAAGCCGAGCAGTTGAAGTTGGTCGATGGGTCCTTGGATGCCAACCGCTCTGGTATCAGGGCAAATAGCAAAACACCGAGGATGAATCCAAGGCCAGAAATTGTCGCGAGAATATGATTCGGGATAACGTGAAGAACAAAGCCTCCTCCGATGGCAAGAAACACGCCGGCAACGGGAAGTGGTGTAAACCACGCCGCCGTCAGCATGGGACCTGCGTCCGGGGCATTTTCAATGCTAAAGCCTTAGTTAGTATAAGCACAACCAAGTATGGCTTGCAGGAGAAAAAAACTTACTAGAAACTAGCGTAGAAGAGATAGAGCCCAAAGATGCCATAGCAACAAAAGAGTGATCATATTAGAGGTTTCATACAGAAAAATGAGGACACCGAGTATGAGAATGACATAGATGTAAGGTGTCGCCCAACCATTCGGTGCATGGCCGCCATCCGTGAATGCATAAACAGTTAGGATCAACCCAGGCACAATGGTGATTGTGCCCAGCCAATCCATACGAGCCTTTGGATCCGTATCATCGAGGCTACGTGGGATGACAAAGATGCCACCAAGCCAAAAGTACCAGCGCCAGTGGATGAATTCCGCCGTTACTGCTCCGGTGGATATGCTAAAATAGAAGCCTATGCAAGAGAAAGCACCGTGGATGCTAAGTATCAAGTTCTTGCGAGCACCAGGTCGATATGTGCAACCCAAGGGAGAGGGGCCAGCAAGCGAGATGGCAGAGGAGCTGATTTCTTGTATTGTAACGTTCCGGGCGTTTCTGAGCAAGGACAATATAGATCGTGATATTAATGTTAATAGTAGATGGGATAAGCTAACCAATGAGTTCAAATATCACGGTTTTATAATAGGTCATTAATCATAAACAATTATGATGCTAATTAACGCTCTCCTGTCCATTGAGGGTCGAGTACGGAGCTGTTATGGGATACTTACGGCTTGTGGTATGACGGCCTTCTATGCAGGGGGTAAGAAAGAAGCGTACAAGACCCCCTGGATACCTGCGTACATGACCATAAATATGACAGCAGCCTGGCCTCTGGCTCTCTTCTTGTCATCACATAGGGAGCTGGCAATCCACCAATACCAAACCGGATACCCAGACGCCAGGCGGGTAATGATTTGCACGTGGTATGTTGTGAGAGCGAGTAGAGCTACAATGGTTTGGCTAGCGGCCAACGACATGATGAACGCCTGCTGGCCCTGGCTTGGTACTGCGTTGCGAGATACGATTCTTACACTTGAACACACCTCCCAGCCAGACTGGATTAGTAGTGTCAACGCGGGCGCAGCGAGGAGAAAGAGCGGCAGCTGGTTCAGGGTCCAGTACCTAAGGAAGCCGACGTTCCTGGCGAGGATGATTAGTTAAAGGTCATGCGATTGTGAATACTTTTACTTACCAATACTCTTTTTGCACAAAAGTATATATACTAGGCACGGTCCTGCTACACCACGGGCGCAAGACGTCGCTCTCTGTCTGACAGTATGTCGACCAAGCTACGGCCTGAGGAATAATACTTCCACTCACGAACAGAAGTCCGCCTAGCACAGTCGCGCCTGTATGGAACAAACTGGCGACGGCTGGTTTGTGTAGGAAGCCGAGCCCGGTCTGTAAAGCGTCCACTGCAAAAAGCAGCCCATACGCGAGTCCGTTACTTCTGAATGTATTCGCAATGCCAAAAAGTGCCCCGGATATGACGACAAACGAGCCCCTCATCACGGCCGGCTGCCCCGGCTGATATCGAAGGGCAAAGATCAAGGTTCCCAGGAAGCAGAGAAAGCTGAACGTGCTTTCTGCGCACGGCGAAGACAGAAACAAGCCACCGGGAGAAATGATGCAAAGAACGGAGGAAAGAAAAGACATCTTGGCGTCTTTGGTGAGAATGTTGGTGAGCTTATACAGCACCAATGCCGCCATCAAATGAGACGCATTAGCCAAGGCGATGCCCGCCAGCGGCTCAATGCCCCGAGACTCGATACCAAAGGACCGCAGAAAATGCGTAATAAAGCGAATAGAGAGTGACATGCCTGTCCCAAACGCCCATTCCTGCTCATAAACATAGCCGTCCTTGGCTGCGTGGATGAAGTAAAGAGCGTCCCAGCGCGAGAGGCGCATGGAAAAGGCAGATGCTATGGCGGGGCCGGTTCCATAGAGATGTTCAAACAAGAGGGATGTTGACGTGTCGTAGGCCTGGGAAATATTGGTGCCCAGGGCAATGGCAAGAAGGAAGGCTTTCCAGCCGATGAAGATGGATACCAGGGTCCGTAGGGGACGAGCCTGGTAGGCTGTTGGGGAGGCCATTGGACGTGCAGTGGCGGTCCAATAGAGCCTTGATGAGAGATTAATATGATTAGTTTTCTTTCTATGGCGACATTTGGTAAAGAGCGTGGCTGTGAACGGGGTTGTCTAGCCTCCACTCCGCACTCGTGGTGTTGATGATGGAGACGGAGGCGTGTTTGGTCGAGCGGGTGGAGTTTGTAGAGTCTACGACAAGCTCCACTAAACGTGGAGGAGCTTATGGCAGCAGTTCCTTCCAATCAGCCCCAAGCTTCCAACCAATGGAGCTTAGCTCTCTAGGGCTTATCTCCACCCATTGTTACAGAACTCTTATCTAACTAGCAAATCCAATGGGAGACAAAGGAGAAGGGGAGCCTCATCCTCTTGAACGTCGGGCCAGATGGAGGATACCCCACGATCAAAATGGTCACCGAGGCTGACTTGGTAGGTAAGATTGGGTTCAATAGCAGTAGAGTAGATGTATGCTTGAATGCAGATCCAAAAAGGATGGGTGACCTGACTGAGACCGTTAGGGGTGTTAGACACGGTCCTTCCTTTACTCAGTTCAGTTCAATAGTTGAGGATGTGGAGATTCTTAGTGAAATTGGAGCCGTTGATCACTCTTAGCCTGGGATTCCCGTTCCGTCCCATCCGCTTCTCCCGCTGCGACTCTGCCACCTATATACAAGTAGGCAAGTCGCACCCGACCCCAAGATGTCTTTGCAATAGACACC
Source organism: Hypomyces rosellus (assembly GCA_011799845.1). Classification (NCBI taxonomy): domain Eukaryota; kingdom Fungi; phylum Ascomycota; class Sordariomycetes; order Hypocreales; family Hypocreaceae; genus Hypomyces; species Hypomyces rosellus. Next base: position 2,072,962 of record WWCI01000001.1, read on the forward strand.
CTAGCTCCCCCGGCAGATGGAGGGCGGACTAGGATCCTCTCTATCCCAGAACAAGACGTACTCGATAATGGGATCGATAAACTATTGAAAGGAGAGGTCATCCGCCGAAGCAACGCCACCGTTGCATCCAGCATCTTCTCCATACAAAAGAGGAATGGGACACTCCGCATGTGTCTAGACTATCGGGAACTTAACAAAGTTCCAGTACCTTTCAACGCTACATGGATTTCCTTCTCAAAGATTTCCCCATACGCATATGCTTGCCAAGGTTGACGATATCTTGATAGTCGGCGACACCAAGAAGGAACTACAAGGCAACACCAAACTGGTAATGGCTAAACTCATCAGCGAAGACATGAATATCAACATGAGCAAGAACCAATCCAGGACAAACAGACAACCTTGGTAAAGGAATAACTGAACACCAACCAACAAGACGGAACTACAAAGTTGGCTCGGCTTGCTCAACTACTGGTCACTGTTCGCGACATACATACACGAGATATAAGAAGCTACAGTCTTGTACAGGCTCACAGGAAAGAACCGATGGGAATGGAACATGGAGACACGGCTCGCGTTCGCCGAAACCAGACAGGCAGTCATCAACACGCTGCGACTGCATCCTTTCTACAGCCCAAGACAAAGTCAAAGAGTTGATGGGGCGATACGCGCAATGATTGCGTGAGCCTGCCGCTGCTGAGCAGCTTCGTTGCTGTGCGTATTGGACCCGGGAGCGCTGAACAGGGGGCTTCATAAGGATGATCAAGATCATCATGCGACGCATACGCATAGGGATCCGAAAGAGACTATTAAGATGGGAAACCTTTGCAGCGAGTGGATCTTTTTGTTCCGTTTCTGTCTGAGATGAGAGACGGAAGAGTGTGAGAAGACAAAAGAAGCTGACAAAGGGATAGCAACGAAAGCCACGCACGAAAAGCGGCGCCACGGAAGTCGTTCTCGGCTCTCACTTCTAGGACAACGAGCACAAGCCTCGCGAAGACGAGGTCACGTACGGCGAGATGGACGCTGGAGATGCGCTCTTGGTGTTGGACAGCACGTATCATGGCGTGGGCGCGAACCAGACGGCGGACTACCAGCGAGCCGTCATTGTGACCTTTTTCTGTGAGGGCATGTACAGAACCTAGGAGAAACCAGTTCTTGGCTGTTGATCGGGAGACAATGAAGGGGTATCCTTATGAGGTGCAGGATTTGTGTGGTGGAAGGCGAGTTCACCATTCTGTGGGTGGTATGATTTGGCATCCGAGTTATTTACTCAGGGAGGGGAAGAAGTTCATGGAAAAGGATATCTTCTGAGGAGTTGAAACGAGACACGACCTTTGCAGTCTCTACCCCCTGAATATTCTACATTTCGATACTTTACCCATGCTAGTACATACGACATAGGTATACTTCTGCTGGCAAACATCGTATGATACTTTTCTGGTTCCCTAGCATTTATTAGTGCTTGTTACTCATACATTGATTGGCTACCTTGCCCTTGATCTGAACCCCAGTTAGATCACTTTGAGTGAAACGTTCGAGGGCTAGACTGTAAATATCCCACGGTCTTTGAGACAATTACAACGGTCTGATCAAGCCGTTACTCGGAGTAAATGAAGGCCTCAGACGTATTATGATATATGACACAGTCATACAAGTATCTGACCGACTTGCTGAAAGTTGCCACGTTTTCTCATTAACCTCCCTGTCCCTCTCCCAATCCCGCAATATTGATTCCTCCAGCACCATTACCCAACGTCCCAGAAATTGCTCCATCTTCATTCTCTCTGCTACCTTTGCTAAATATGCCCTCCAAGCCAAAGGATTGATCGGGTTACTAAAAAGCAAGGTCACAATTCAGCATGAGCGAGACAATACACGGTCATAAATCCCTATTATATCCCGAAACTTTAGATAACGTACTTGTAGCAATGATGTGTTGATTCCATTAGCGCCCCTGGCGTATTATGTTGCCCGCATTAATCGTGAACCTTTCTAGAAGACCCGTGGTGGTGTGCAAGCAGGTTGTGTATCGCTAAACCTACTGTACCCCTCAGTGCAGGAGGGGGGTTGATCTTGATCACGCATTGCGTAGATGTGAGAAAGAAACTATTTGCCTAGATTCTCATTTAGATCAACCGGCAGAATGTTTTGTCAATACGTTTTTGGTCCTAAGGTCTCCTTCTTTCGAATCCTTCGCTCTATTGACGCGAGGTAGCGACCTTGAAGGTGATCAAGACAGTAGGAAGAAGATGCGATCAACAGAACCGAGTCACCAATATACAGTACACATTGCGTTAACTGTCGATCCAAAAATTTCGTAATTGATAGCCAACGGAATTGTGTGACGTTCCGGGTGTTTCCCTAACAAGGGATGATGGTATTGAACTTGGCAGTGAGTCAGGGTAAGCTGAGCAATGGGTTCAAGTGTCACGGTTCTGTATCAGATAGCTGATAGTGAATAATTGTATTAACGGCTGGCTATCTCACTATCTAGATGGTAGTGATTGTAAATTGGTCTACAAGCGAAATATCCCGTCACCCCTTATTGCCCGATCTGTTTGTGATTGTCTTTTGGTGTTGTGCCCCTTTTGGCCCGAGATGGCATTGTCGGGCTATCGATTTGATTGGCTTATACAATCCGTCCTTTATCTAAGGTATTGATAAAGTTACACCAGTATCACTAAAGGTAGATCTATCTAGGTATATGACCCAAACAGGCACACAGGGTCAGGTCGTCATATCTTGGCCAGCAAGATCCATACAGAAATGTATTCCGAGTAGTACCGTTTGAACGGGGTTTGCTAGCAAGTCAATACAAGCGCATAATCGTCCAAAGTGAGGGTGTGCGACTCCGTCTTTGGCAGCCTAAAACGAAGAAGAAGAAAGAAAGAAAAACATAGTATTGCTAGCTCACTAGTAAAGACTGAGTGGAAGCCTTTTGATCTTTGTTGAAGAAGTGTAAAGTATTTTCCATCATGCGAGTGATTAACCTCACAAAAGTGCTCCGCTGGTGTATAGGGTAGCCATACAGTTTTGGATATGGTTCTCTGGAGGGAGTGTGTCAGGATTCTACAATATTGCCGCATTTTTACCGAACTCTTAGTAGATGCCCTACTTATACAAAAATATTGCAGAGGCAATATAACCAGGGGCGCTGGCGCAACGGTAGCGCGTCAGATTCCAGTAGTACTTGGAACAACCTGAAGGTTATCCGTTCGAATCGGGTGTGCCTCACTTTCTCTTTTTGTTCTTTCTTCTTCTTTTCTTTTTAGCTCATTACCACCTTAACTGAGCAGATATGTATATATAACACAGTGGAGTCTTTTTGTTAGGTCTGTTCTCTCATATGGCATTCTATGCGTGTCATACCATTTATACCGGTCCCTCCCAACGATACTCATACCTCCGTCATTACTCCATTCTCTTCCCCTTCCTCTTCTCCATGGGTGCCGTTGTTGGAGTCAATATGCGGAGAGTGCTAAAGATGGACGATCATCCTAGTATCGTTCATACTCTTCTAGCATTCAACATCGCTGGAGTTTTTTATTTATTTTTTTATTTTTATTTTTAGCTCATTAGTCAAAATGTCTGGTCAACACCTGGGCACTCTGCGTTCCATCATCATCCATGGATCTTTGAACCCGATTAACTGATTCCTTAGACTCATGGTATCAACCTTCCATGTTTTGTGACCAACGTATCCGAGAGGTGGGATGACCTTGGCCACCGTCATTGCATCCTATCAGATGGCCTGACGAGATTGATTGTACTGAAAATGGGGGGACTAAATCCCACATTTACCATTTTATTGTAACATTAAATGCATCAATACTTGGCCAATTGGCCCGGCCGCCTGACTTGGCACTCCGTATGAAAGTAAGATGTTCCTAAGTAGACTTGGAAATGACACTATTTTTAAAATGGATGATGTTCATGAAATGGTGTGGTGAGGTGATGGTATAACTACCTAGTAGTAGAGAGAAAGAAGACTAGGGGGAAAGAGTGGGAAAATGCCTTCAAATTAATTAGCCTATAATAACGGCATTTTATTTGTCACTGGGCTTGTACTGTTGCCCTGGTCCTGTACAAATAACATGGTTTATATAGCCTACAAAGTGTAGCCAAGACGTTATGGTTCAGCGTTATGGGAAGGATTCGAAGGGGATACATATATATAATGACCTGAAAGAATTTTTCCAACTTGCGAACCTGCGACTTTATTTAAATGTCTTTTCCCTTCCCCATATCTAAACATATTTCTGGTACCAAAAGTTTTCCCAGAATACAAGTGACGGAGTGGATTCCTCCGGCTTACACCAGCATGGATGGCTATACCTTGTCTAAGGAAGCCTGAAACCGAACAACGCTGACGCACTGCGATGGTGATATTGGACGAGATGGACTAGGACTCATATCTTTTGGGGCGGGAGAGGGAAGCCAGACTGGCTCTGTCCTTGTAAGTGATGGTGAACAGAGCTGCACGATGTAAACACTCATTAACTTTTGGCAGCAGCTCTCCATGACCTGGTTAGACCCATCGGCCTGTTCTTGTTCTAGTTCATGATGGCATCAACTACTACCAAGTGAGAACTCACTCGATGAGACAAATGGCAACTTCACGTGGTTTGTCAAGCGAAGGACTGCGTCCATCTTCAATGCATTGACCTACCTTCCATTTGTGATGGTGTCTCGGCGGTCTTGAAACGGAAATAACTCACACTGTTCGGTCGGCACTTGAAACAAAACCGAGATAAAAGATACCTCTTACGTTAGCACAGAATATGTGACGGACAAAGTATCTTTTATCCGTAAGGCCGTCACAGTGCGTCTTGGCATAATTTTCTTAAGCGTTATGCTGAGGCTAGGCTATCCCGGGTCAGATGGCGTCGTGACTTGGAACATTATAAATGTTATTACTGATCGGTCACTCCTTTCTTCATCCTCGTCTTCATCGGTTTCAGAGACAAGTTTGTGCTTGAACAAGATCGGTTTACGAAACTACCTACTTGATAATGGCGGACAAGGCACCAGAGGCTTCGGGTTCAGGGAAACCTCGAACAAGACAACGGATATACAAGCCGCCGCCCAGTCTAGACGTCCCGGACATTGAAGCAAATGCGTCTGAGCGGAAGCGAGTACTCAATGTTCTGGCACAAAGGAGATATAGTGAGTTCATTTACACGGATTGAGCATGGCGACCTGGATAATAACATATTTGGCTAACCTTGAGCATAGGAGAGAGGAAACGACAACAGCGCCGCATGCAAGAAGGCGGAGAGAGCAAGGGGAGCGAAGAAGACAGTGAGAGACATGAAAGTGAAACTTCAGAAGCTGTAGCAGCGGAACTCATGTTAGATGATGAAATTATTGAACTTGGTCAATCGGCATCGGCATCGGCATCAGCGTCTGCATCTGCATCTCTCGTCGGGACCAGCAGTCTAAGTGGCCTCGACTTGAACCTCGGCTGGGACCCTCTCAACGACGCAACGTTATCATCGCTACTGCCAGATTCAGGGGCCCTCCCTGAATTCCTGACGGGCGAATCATCCGGTGAAGAGAGCCTCATCTTCGACAGCAGCAGCGGCGGCTTCGCGGAGATGTTCCCTCTCGGTTTCAGCTCTGGCTCTGGCTCGCCGCCGCCGCCGTCGTCGTCGTTCGAAAACATGTCTAACTCGTCGTCAGATGCGGGCTTCCCGGACAGTTACCTCTTGCCGGTCCACGAGTTGACACTCTTCCGTGCCATCATTCGCATAGCGGAGCGCATCGGCTGCAGGGGGCAGATTTGGAAGATCGACGCCGTGTCGCCGTTCAACCAGGGGGCGGCCACGCCGGCGGATCAACTCCCCATAAACTGGCAGCCCACGTCCTCGCAGGTGCTGGTCCCGCACCACCCGCTGTTGGACTTTCTGCCGTGGCCCGGGGTGCGGGACCGGGCGATTGGCATATTCTCGCTGCCCGATGCGATGAGGCCGCCGAATGCCACGGGCCCGCTTGCCATGGTGAACTTTGCCTACGACTTTGAGGACAACTCGGAGGGGGTGAGGATATACGGCGATGACCTGTATAACCCGAGCAGCTGGGAGGTTGGGCAGGTGTTTTTTGAGCGGTGGTGGTTTTTGTTTGATAGGGATGTGATTGAGAATAGTAATCGGTGGAGACGGCTGCGAGGAGCACCGCCGCTGGTCGTAAAGGGGTCGCAATAGATGAAGTACCACCAAGGTAGGCAGGCAAACGGATGTCTACGTTTGGATAACGACAGTTTTGTAAGTAATATACGGCATTCCCCTTGGTGGAGGGCCCCCAGGGTGGAGGAGAGAGAGGGCCCTGCCCATCTGTATCATTAGTGGTGGATGAAATAGTTTACTTTGGATATATTGCCTGCATGTGTATAGAGTATGCACACACAGCGGTTGGAATCATATGAGTCAGACGATGCGCCTCCAAAGCGATGAAGCTGAGCATCTGAATCTCCAATATTATGCAAGGTGAGATGCTTCCCATAGGTATGCTGGCTTACTTGAAGAGGCAAAAAAATGATGACCAAAGGCCAGATCTATAGGGAGGAGTTCTTACGGTTTTGATGACAGGTCATCTTTGTAGGATTTCTAGGGTACTAGTTTGTGATCTGGAGGGGTGCATTCTAATCATTGTATGGTATGCATAGATTACTCGATGTGTAAAGGATTCCCGTGACTTTGCCCGAGTAAACGGAGCGATGCAAACCTACATGGATAGAAATAGGAGAGATCAACAGTGGGTGTGGTAGGCATCCATAGGTACGGGAGGTTGAGACACACAGTGTGATCTCGAAATGGAGGTGTGTTTGTTGATCATTTCATTCATCCAAGGCTAATGTTGGATATAGTGCTGACGAGGGAGACTTTTTTTTTTATCAAGAACATGCAAATCATGGATATAGATCTATCATTTGAGATATTTCTTTTCTCTTTGAAGCAAATCCAAGCATCGTTTCTTTTTTAGCGCAAGTAAATCGCTATAACCAAGTGGTTTGATATACAGTGAGAACTCAGACCAAATATGCACTGTATCGCGGCATCGACATTTACCTAGGGGCCCACTGGTTGGTTGGCGGTGAAGAAAATTATTGGACAGAGTGAGAAGAAGGAGGGGACCATCTGACTGCGTTTCTACCTACCAACCGTCCTTGCATGGAAGAAGAGGGAAGTAAAAAGGGACGATGGGGATTGAATGGAGGGGTTTTGATCAATTGTTGGCTCGGCCTTCTGCAACAATACAGAAACGGTGAGGAGGTAGAGTCTAGAGATGATGGATCGGGAGGAATGCATACGTGCTAATAGTTTCTCTACCACCTTGTCTATCTACCAGGATGGTAGTGATGAGGCATTGAATTGTATTACCTTGGCCTTACTTACTATGTACGACCTAGTGATGGTCAATGTCAGCATTTGGATCCTTTTTCATCGTGAGAAGGATTCACCATCATCATCATCATCATCAACTTACTCACTCACCCACCCAACCCTTCTCGGATTTCGGGTTACGGGCACTGTCACGAGCTTACCCGATAGGCGGGATAGCCCCTTCTGTAACACCGCTATAGCTTCAGTGGTCTTCAAGGCACCTACACGGGGAAAACCCCCTCTAAAAACCCTCCAGCTCACAGGCACCCACACCTTCAGAGCGGGCTCCTCCACTTCTGTAGTGCCGATGAGCGGTGGGCTGTTCAGATGGGGTGGGGGGGCGAGCACACCTTCATTTGGCCCAATCATGGCGCTGCCACTCTCGGAGCCCGAGAACATGTCACCTTGCATCTGATCTCACTCGGCTCGCAGTGCAGTGCAGTGCAGTGCAGTGACGGACTGGCTCTCCCTCTCCCTCTTCCGTAGGCATAGGCATAGGCATTGGCATTGACTTTGGCTTGCAAACCGAGATTCCGTTGAGCGCGAGAAAATTCCACATCCCGAGCTTCCACGGCTTGTACATGTACTTGCTCTTATCCTCATCCTCATCCTCCTTCTCGTCTCCTTCCCCTTCCCCTTCTCCCTCCTTCTCTTACTTTCTCACCTCAATCCCTCTCCCCCCCTCCCTTACTCCCTGTCTCCTCCATCTCCCATCTCCGCGCATCGTATAAGCGTTTACTCCTTTTGTTTTAAAAACCCTCCGAATTCACCTCATCTCACCTCCCCTCCCCCTCCCCGCGTTTGTTAGTCAACGGACCCTTTCTCGGCCGCTGCCCCTCCAACCGTCAGCCCGCCTTCGGAGCATTGTTTGTTCTTCGACAACAGCTCCCTTTTGATGCTTGTCAGCGTGACATAATAAAGCATTGCGCTTCCAGTTTGCCTGATTCAATCGAGGCATTTGCATTGAATCATCCCTTCAAGTCGGTAAAAATACGCCGCCTGATTGCTCAATTCGTTGTTGCTCTAGTCTCCGGTGAGTCTCTCCCACCTTTTTCTGACTCCAAAATATGACTCCAAGGCTAACAATCAACTCCCCCGCCAGATCGCAACAGCGTCCCCTCTTCGAATTGACGATAAATTGACCTCCTATAGAAGGCACCCCGATCTTCTTTCTCTCCTTCTCTCCTCCACACATCTTCATTTAGCCTGCACCCGCTTAATCGCCCGTCATGCATATCAAGGCTATTCTCGATGATTCCAAGAAGGCGCCTCAGCCGTCCTTCTCCTTCGAGTACTTCCCTCCCAAGACCGCCCAGGGTGTCCAGAACCTTTACGAGCGTATCGACCGCATGTACAACCTTGGCCCCAAGTTCATTGACATCACATGGGGTGCCGGCGGTCGCATTGCCGAGCTGACCTGCGAGATGGTCGTCCAAGCTCAGGCGGTCTATGGTCTCGAGACCTGCATGCACCTTACCTGCACTGACATGGGTCTTGAAAAGGTCAACGACGCTCTCCAAAAGGCCTACAAGGCCGGCTGCACGAATATCCTTGCTCTGCGTGGTGACCCACCTAGAGAAACGGAAAAGTGGACTGCTACCGAAGGAGGCTTCCAGTATGCTCGCGATCTCGTCAAGCACATCCGGGCCACCTACGGTGATCACTTCGATATTGGCGTTGCTGGCTACCCCGAGGGTTGCGATGACAACAAGGATGAGGAGCTTCTCCTGGATCACCTCAAGGAGAAGGTTGATATGGGCGCTGGCTTCATTGTTACTCAGATGTTCTACGATGCCGACAACTTCCTTCGATGGGTAAAGAAGGTTCGTGAGCGTGGTATCACCATTCCCATCTTGCCCGGAATTATGCCCATTGCTACATACGCCAGCTTCATCCGTCGCGCCAAACACATGCAGTGCAAGGTCCCCCAGGACTGGATGGACCTCCTTGAACCGGTCAAGAATGACGATGTTGCTGTCCGTGAGCTCGGAAAGACTCTGGTAGCCGAACTGTGCCGGAAGTTAATCGCCAATGGTATCCACCACTTGCACTTCTATACTATGAACCTGGCCCAAGCTACCCGCATGGTTCTTGATGAGCTCAACTGGACTCCCTCAGCCGACCGACCCCTCAAGCAGGCACTTCCCTGGAAGCAGTCCAAGGGTCTTGGACGACGCGACGAAGACGTGCGACCCATTTTCTGGCGCAACCGAAACAAGTCATATGTTCTCCGCACTCAGGATTGGGATGAATTTCCCAACGGTCGATGGGGTGATTCTCGCTCTCCTGCTTTCGGTGAGCTGGATGCCTACGGCATTGGTCTGACTGGCTCCAATGAGTCCAACCGGAAGAAGTGGGGTGAACCCAAGTCAATTGAAGATCTTGCCACCCTCTTCGTGAGATATCTTAACAAGAACCTCGACTCCTTGCCTTGGAGTGAATCCCCCCTGACCCTTGAATCCGGTCCAATCAAGGATGAGTTGGTGGCTCTCAACAACCGTGGTATCTTAACCATTAACTCACAGCCTGCTGTTGATGGCGTCAAGTCGAACGACCCAGTCCACGGATGGGGTCCTGCTAACGGTTACGTCTACCAGAAGGCATACCTAGAGTTTTGGCTACCGCCCTACCTCCTGAACGAGCTGATTAGCCGAATGGACGACTACCCCAGCATCACTTATTACGCCGTCACTAAGGATGGTGAACTCAAGTCTAATGCACCATCTGACGGACCCAACGCCGTCACCTGGGGTGTTTTCCCAGGCAAGGAGATTGTTCAGCCCACCATTGTGGAAGCCATCAGCTTCCTCGCCTGGAGGGACGAGGCGTTCCGACTGGGAGTCGACTGGGCTCAATGTTTCGATGCCGGCACGCCAAGCCGAGTGCTCCTTGATAACATCGCAAACGACTGGTATCTTGTTAACGTCGGTAAGTTTTGACGCTTCTCTCGCAATACTCGGGATGATTTCAATGTGCTAACTGAGTAATTAGTAAACAACGATTTCCACGAAAGTCGCACCATCTTTGAGCTCCTTCAGGGCCTTGAGATCAAGGATCTTTCCACCCCAGCCGCATAAATTATCCTTATGTGGTAAAGCCTGAGACTGTATTGTCTCCGTTTTCATTTCTTAGAAACATTTTTACGAGTACATTTCTTTTTTCCTTTGGTTTTTACGATTACGTTTTTGCATGAAACGGTTGCGGCGTTATCACAGAGTGGGTGTCAAAATGACGGTGTCCTTTTTCAACAAAAAGTGTTACACTGGAAACGCATCCTTTGCAACGGATGAGTTCCTGGGGCGGCGGGCGCAACGGGACGGACCGAATTTATTTTCTTAAAACGATCCAAATCTTGGGGCACCAGCGTGGCTTTACCGCGGGCCCGGAATGATAAGTTCTTTTTGGCAATGCATAATATTATATCTCAACGATACCCCCGCCTTTGGACAGATTTTAGCAGTATAGAGAATGGAGGAGGAGGAAGAGGAAGAAGGATAAGAGAAAAAGATAAGAGAAAAGGATAGACTCTGCGATGATGCGGAGAAAGGGGCAGAGGAGGAGTTGCTATGAGGAGAAGGGAAAAAACGAATGTCATGAAAATCTGAAGAGAAAGGCAAAATACAGAACTGAGGTTTATGAACCTCCTTTTTTTCTGTCAACTACATCACGATGAGACTAAGAGTTGGCGTGATTCTTGTGAGACGTAAAACATGGATAATCTTCAAACTGATGTTGGCATTTTGGCGCCATCATCTAAGCAATGTATTCGCCTGCTCATGGCTTTTCTCCAATCTAACCCTTTTGCATCCCATGAATCAATCCCTAGGCGGGAAGTAAAAACTAACAAGCTAATAGCAGAATCAATGATTCGTATGTTATTTCCACCAAATACCATTCAGACATGACACCGATAGACCCTATCATATACCGGACCAACTCTTGCACCTTTGCGGGGCCACCCAAATACTTATTCGCCCCAGCCCTCATCCCCCGCCACGTCGTAGTCCATGTCTACCTGCCTCTCCTCCAGGTGCTGCTCATCACGCAGGGCCGCCTCGTGCGCCTCGTCCATGCCCGCCATGGCATCCCCGGTGTCTTCAACGACCGGTCCCGCCGCTGCGTTGGTGGTAGCGACGGCGGCGGCGGCGGTGTTGGTGATGGTTTTCTTGGCTTCTACGGGTGGGAGCGGGGTGCTTATCCACGAGAGATCGAGCTTGCCGGTTACGCCAGGGAGTTCTTTACCGTGAAGGCTGAAATAGAACTTCTCGGCTGTTTTCCTGTCTTGGAAGGATACGTGCGTGACCGAGGGGGAGGTCTCGACGGATTCGAATTCACCGAGATTCTGTCTCATGTTAGTTGTTTTTCCGGGGGTAAGTAGATGTGGAAGGATTCAAACATACCAAAAGGAAGTGACGGAGTGATTCGTCCTTGTCCGAGGGCGTAAAGTCCACACCCGTGACGGCAAGCTTCTTGGGCCGGTTATCAATCGAGTACTGGGCGTAGGCCGCATGTCTGCCAGCCTGGCCTCTAAACGATCCACGACCCCTGACGGGTGCTCCCCTCCCACCCCTTCCGCCTCTCCCTCCGAACCCCCCGCCCCTCGCGCTGCTGTACATGCCGCCCCCATTATCCGCCGCATCGGGATCTATGCCGAGGATCTTGGCCTCTTGCTCCAGTTCCGCTAGTTGCGCTCTCAGCTTATCCGTCGCCGAAGATGATGATTCCTGGGTCTTGGGCTCGGCGCTCTGCTTCCCCGCAAGCTTCTCCTTTAGCCTCTCGCTTTCTTCCCGGTGTTTGGCCAATAGTTCTTGCTGTTGCTTCTCGAGCTCTTGACGCTGACGCTCCAGCTCTACTCTCTTGGCTTCTCGCTCCTGGTGCTGCTTCTGTGCCTCCTCTTGTTTTCTATTGAATTCTTCTATGTCAATATCCGGCGCAGGCTCTGTTTCGCTGGGTCCGGTTGCCTCATTGGATTTCGTCCCATTCGCTGTATTGGATGGCAGCACCGCATCTTCCGCATCCTTGTACCAAAATACCTTGACAAACCGGTTGTCGAAAATGACCTTTGGCGACCGGTAGGCTGCATTCGCGGCCCCCCAGTTATCGTATTTGACAATGGCCAAGTGTTTATATGGCTGCATTGTGACCTCGGTGATATTGCCAAACTGCGAAAAGAACCCGTGAACCTCCTCCTCGCCAAAGCTTTCCTCCGGGATATTCTCTACCACAATGGTGCTCTTTGTACGATCATGGACTGGTCCTTCTACGGAGAATAGAGCTCGGGCACCGCCCTTCTTTCCACCACGGTTTTTGCGCCCGCCTCGGCCTCTACCGGTATCGGAGATGAAGGGATTTAGATTCATTAAGCTTGTAGAGTGCGGCATTGGGAGAACAGCATTTGTAGGATCGTATTCTATTTGTGACACGTTAGCCATATTTCCTCTTGGTCATGCGGCGAGATCTCCGTAGCATAACTTGGTCTGAGAGCTAGGATCAAAGTCTTTCTTACCTTCGCTTTGTGCTCCCATGGGAGGAACGTAGATGGAGTCGTTTCCGTGATCGTACATGCACGTATTCCCCCGAGAGCAATAACCCTTGGTATCGAAATCTCGACAACGCCCTCTCCGCCTCGGCTGGCTCCTCCCACTAGGCGGGTATGCTTGTGCTCCAAACTCTGGCATGCCCGGCAGCGGAATCCCCATTGCGCGCATCTGCAGGATCGCCTCCATTGGGTTGGTGGGATCGAATCGAGACAGCCCTAGCATTGGACCTGCCGGTGTGTAGCCCCCCTGTCTGCCGCCTCCCCCATCGTCCATCCTGCCGCGTCGCGATCCTCGCTTGGCCTGCTTGAAGCGCCCGCCAAAGTAGCCGGGATCTTGGTCTCCATGTCCCTCAAACTCGGCATGGTCGTGGAACCCTCGCTTCTTCGATGCGGGCTGCGGTAATGGATTGGGCTGCTGAGCAGGTTGGGCTACAGCGGTAGCGGCAGCAGTGGCAGTAGCAGTAGCAGTAACAGGTGCGCTTGGCTTCGGAAGCGGCGGAGCACCGGGTCGATATGACTTGTATGCAATGGCCTGAAATACATCGTCCAAGAATGCCTTTGGTTCTGCAGAGCCCATCGTGTCAGTAACCGTCGCACCGTCGCGCTTTCCACGACACAAAACAGACCTTCGGTCAAGAAGTCGGGGATCTCAGCTTCGCACAGCTTGCGCACAGAGTCAATGTCGCCATCGTGCTTGAGTAGCGCAATGACATAATCGGCGAGAACGTCAGAATCGGCATCGGATCTAGATTTGAACCAAAAAAAAGGTTTTCAGTGTTGGGGTTGTAACGGCGCACGCGGGCTTGTCGAGGGAGCTGTTGGACTGGACTGGGCTGGACTGGACCTACGTGTTTTCGATTCTCTTGACGATCCAGGTTTTTAGCAGTGGCGCATCCTCTTCAGGGAACAACATGGCTCAGAAAAACCAGCAAGTTGCAACGATAATGATGTCCCTTTTGAACCCTCCTTGCGATGCAAAGTCTGACAAGGAAAATCCGCCTCGAGTGCTGGGACTGACTAGGTATTGAACGAGGAGGGAATGAGTTGAGGAGTGCTTGCTTGATCTGATGCTGACCTCTTAAGCTACAACTGCCGGTACATGACCGCTAACAACGCCGCCTAGTGGGGCAACGTCAGGAACGAAGAAAGTTGAGACTGAACACGGCAATTATTATCATTTTCGTTATCATCATCACTATCATTTCAACATCTCATGATAATATAACTGTAAAAGTCCAATTCTTCTCAACACAATCACCGAAAAAAGCATCATCATCTTGTCATTCGTAAACTCATTTATTTAAATTGCATTTGTCACGGCAATAACTACATGCATGAAAAGCCCAGTGAAGCTTCCCTTGATTATGGCCTCAACCTAGCATTCACGCGTATTCCTTTTGGTGGGATGGTTTGTCATTCAACCGTACCCTCCGTGCTCCTCAGCTCATCATAGCTGCTTTCCTTCTAGGACTGAAGCAGGGGTCCCATATCTTCGTTAACAGCCGGTTGATATAATGTGCCCATTTTGGCACGAATGGTGGTTCTATCGGCGCATCAGGGAGCCGTTTATAGCTTGTCATAGTACTAGAGACACATGTTAGTACAAATCTTATGCACATCATCATAATAACATCTCGGAGGGTAAAACTTACGTTCTCGACGCCGGGAACGTCAACCTTGATACCCTTGCGCTTACGCATCTCGGTGACAATGCCACCAGTCTTGGTGGTAGGATCCAGAGGAGAGCCACCGGGCAGAACCTGCCAGTGGTCGAAGACGGACTGAGGGAAGGCCTGGCCGGAGGTGGCGGCACGGAGATCACCGTTGAAGCCGAAAGACTCCAAGACGGGGAGGAAGGCCTTGACGTTGAAGAGAGGAGTACCAGGACGCTGCTCCTCGCTGAAGACGTGGCCACGTCTCCTTGTGAGGGTGCTGTAGACACCACCAAGGGCGGTCTCGGGGACCTGAATCTCGACCAGGTAGACGGGCTCGAGCAGAGCGGGCTCGGCCAAAAGAGCAGCAGCGTACAGGACACGACGGGCAGTGGGGATGAGCTGACCGCCACCACGGTGGATAGCATCAGCATGGAGGGTAACATCAAGGATGTTGAAGCGGATAGAGCGCATGGGCTCCTCGGCAATGGGACCCTCACGACTGGCCCACTGGAAACCGGAGACGACAGAGTCCTTGATTTCGTTGAGGTACTGGACAGCCTTGGTCTGGTCAACCAACAAGTTGGCACCAGTACCGTCAGGACCAAAGGTCCAGATCTTTCGGGCATCAGTGACATCCCAGCCGAAGTCGTCGGCCAAGACACGGGCACGAGCCTTGAAATCGTCACGGGCGGAGACCTTGCCACCCTCAATAGCCTTGGAGAGGTCCTCCTCGATGGGCTCAGCAACCATGTAGAGACGGTTGTGCTTGTTGGGGGACTTGGAAAGGGCGGTTATGCTAGACTTTCCGGCAACAGTCTCACGGTACTGGACGACAGGGTCGGAGATGATGAGAGGAACGCAGGCGTGGTCGTTCTGGAGATCGTTCAAGCAAATCTCAAGATGCAACTCACCAGCGCCGGCAACGACGTGCTCACCAGACTCGGAAGTGAAGGTAAGGACGCAAGGGTCAGACTTGGACAGACGCTTAAGACCCTCGACGAGCTTGGGGAGATCCTGGGCGTTCTTGACCTGGACGGAACGCTGGACGACGGGGGAGACGGAGAACTTCATGACCTTGAGGTTGTGGGCGGTCTCGCTGGTGGTGAGGGTACCAGACTTGAGCAAGAACTGATCAATGCCGACCAGGCCGACAATGTTACCAGCGGGCATGTCATCAATGGGCTCGACCTTGCCACCCATCATGAGGACGGTACGCTGGATAGCCTTGATGAAGAGATCCTCCTTCTTGCCAGGGGTGTAGTTGGGGCCCTGGATACGGACCTTGAGACCGGAGCGGACGGTACCGGAGAAGACACGACCGAAGGCGTAGAAACGGCCCTTGTCGGAGGTGGGAACCATCTTGGAGACGTAGAGCATGAGAGGACCCTTGGGATCACAGTTCTTGATACCGAGAGCAGCCTCATCGTCCATGGGACCCTCGTAAAGGGTCTCGGCACGGTAGGCCTGAGCAGTGACGGGGGAAGGCAGGTGGAGGATCATCATCTCCAACAGGGAGTCGGCAGCGGGAAGGAAGGTCTTCATGATGACCTTGAGGAGCTGCTTGCCCTCCTTCTCCTTGTCCTCGGTGGAGAGCTTGAGGTTGAGCTTCTCCAAGAGGTTGGTGATCTCCTCACGCTTGTTGTTTGTGACGGAAGTGAAGATCTTGAAGATGGGGTCGAGAACGAACTGGTTGAAGGCACGCTCGAGCTGCTTACCCTCGTGGGTACCCTTGGTAGTCCACTTCTTGGTGTGGGGGTTGAAGTAGTGGTCACCCCAGAGACGCTCCATCATCTTGGCCTTATCAACACCGAACTTCTTGGCATATCGGACGGCGAATTGACGGATGGTGAAGGCCCAGCCGTGAAGACCGGAACCGAAGGCAACGGTACCCTTGTAGGGGTAGACCTGGACGTCACCGAGAGCCTTGTCAAGGTAGGTGGAGATGATGACGTTGACGGACTCGATGGTACGAGAGAAGGACTGGTAGAGATCCTCCTTGCTGACCTGGAGCTCGAGAAGAGCACGGTCGACCTTGTTGATGATGATAACGGGCTTGATACGCTCACCAAGAGCCTGTCGGAGGACGGTCTCGGTCTGGACGCAGACACCCTCGACGGTGTCGACGACGACGAGAGCACCGTCAGTGACACGGAGAGCAGCAGTGACTTCGGAGGAGAAATCAACGTGACCGGGGGAGTCAATCAGGTTGATCAAGAAGTCAGTACCATCGGTCTTCTGGCCGACGATGTCCTTGATGTCCTCAGGGTCGTCAAGGCTGCCGTACAGGGAGATGGCAGTGGACTTGATGGTGATACCACGTTCCTGTTCGTCGGCACGCGTATCTGTTGCTCGAGCATCTCCAGCCTTGGCTGTGGAGATGATACCGGCCTTGGCCAGCAGAGAGTCGGTCAAAGTCGACTTGCCGTGGTCGACGTGGGCAATGACAGACATGTTACGGACATTGGTGGGCTTGTCCATCAACAGCCGGATCTCGTCGATTGTGAAGCTATCGTTGGGGAAGTCATTGTTAGCATTATTGAACCATCAAGGAGTATGTTGTAGACGAGCAGTGTCACTGTAGAAGCTGTTTTTTGGATGGTATGAATGTGTAGAAGGGGTGGAGGAAAGAGAGAAACCTCCTCTCCCTGATGGGAAAGGAGAGCAAAGGAGAGAGAAAAACAGCATCGAGAGAGGCTGTTTTTTCTTCTTCTTCTTCTTCTCTCTCTCTCTCCCTCTCTTTCTCTCCAGAGGACCATTTCTCCATATTCCTTTTTTCTCCTTCTTTTTCTTTTTTTTCTTTTCTTGGTACGTAGCAAGATGGCCAAGCTCAATAGAAGCAATATATGGATAGATGAGAGAGACTTACTTCACCATCTTGACGGCTTTGCTGCTCTGAGCAGACTTTTCAAACTTGGTGTTTTTGGTTGATGAAAGAGGAAGAGAAATCAAAGCGGGGTTGAAGAATTTGACCCCGCGCTTTGTGCTCGTCAAGAGACCTAAAGCTTTTGTGGTGGGTGCTTTGCTTAGTACTGCAGCAAGTACTACAAGGCGCAGCCTGAGGTAGTAAGGAAGCAGAGAAAGAGTCCACTAAACTAGGGAAGCGAGCTCACGAGGGACGAAAAAAAAAAACAGGAGAGACAGTGAAATTGAACCACTGTCACTTCTTTTTATGCGTCTCTTGGGAGAAAATTGGGGGTGGGAAGAGGGAAAAAAATTCAAAATAAGCTGGTGGGAGGAAGGGCTACGAGAGGGATGTGGGAAGGGCACCACTACTGATTTGTGTGCATGGAGGTGGTGGGGGCACTGCACTGCGCTGCAGGGAGGGGGGCAGCGAAAAGAGTTTCCACTCGGACTTTAGACTTGGGTCTGTTGATTGTATGGCCGCAGCGAGTAGCAACGCATCTTAGCAAGCAAGCAGGCAAGCAAGGGAGGACCGCAATCAGCTTAGCTTAGCTGTGCGCACTAATTGACTCTTCGCCGATTATGAATTGGATCCACTGTAGATACACACACACTCTCTCACACTGTTGGTGAGCGAGAGACTGACCACGAACTAGTGCGGGAAATATCAGAGAGCCAAAAAAAAAAAAAAAAAAAATCTTTTTCCAATTTAAAAAAAATTGCCATGTACCTTGTGGAGTCGGTACAAGCAAATGCTTGCAGCTGGTGAGCACACATGGGCTGTCATGGCCCTGCCAGAGGGCAAATACCTCCCCTCCCCTCCCCTCCCATCCCCTCCTCCCGCCACACCAAATGAACCCCGTGAGCGTCATACCTCGACTATGACTGCCTCTGACTGGTTCAGGATCGTCCAGGGCTTTCGTTCTAGTTGGCTAGAGGCATGTAACTAGGAGGAATTGGGGGAGCAGCTCAACTGGCATTGTCGTCCTTCCAGATTGGAGGGCAGCAACCCTCATCGGAGAGGTAGGTTGGTTGGTAGGCGTAGGGTAGGTACGGAGAAAACGAATGAACGCATCCGGTAGCTCTCGAAATGGAAGCTCGCAAACAGCTGTTGTGTATGTCCGCTGATGGACATGTACACATACCTACATCTTCATCTGCGCCTAGACCTCGTATAATTACTAGGTACTAAGCTCACCACAGTCTCTTGGTAATAATGCCGAGCATTCCCAAGCTTGAATAGCTTTGTAAACAAAAAAGCACATCCATCCACCCACCCATCCATCCATGCAGTATCTAGCAGTACATGCCTCATACATGCATGATGGTGCTTCATGTACCTCTGCAAGCCAGTACAAATGGTTTCATATACCCTGTATCACGTCTTCCTCAGACAAGCTCCACAAAGCCCACTTTACCCAATTCCTCTCAAGGTCAAGTTAATTCGCTCCTCGCCACCTCGTTTTTTTCATCGGGAAAAGGGCTTTTGTCAGCGTAAAACCCACAAGATTCATCCGGTGAGGGGCAATCGAGGAGGGGCAATCGGAGCTAACGCCTGATTGGCTGACCTCGATCTACTACCTCACAGCTCACCTCAGTAATCACCGAGCTCAGGGTCGAGAGCTTCAACACCGACCCGACAGACTCATCATCGTCGCATAAGTGACCAATTTCTCCAACTTAATTGCCCCTCTGTCTCGACTATGCTAAATTACAACTCGGGTATTACCAATATCTTGTTTTTGTCTTCCTTCTAGCCTCCAATCAGAGACGCCATGATACTTTTCCGCTTACAATATAGTATATATAATACATCGTGTCTCGCCCCATGACTCACGCCGAAGCTTCATGTCGACCCCAAAATCCTGCCATACGCATCCTCCACTTCGCCTGCAAGCTCTAGTAGTGACACGATAACTATCTGGTGAGTCAAGTTGGGCAGCTTGTCTCGGTGTAACCCAATCCACTCCAGTGGTGGCGTTGCCTCTCCCATGTCTCGCAGCTGTGGCGTCTCGATAATGGGTGGTTCCAGGGCAAGGTAGTCGTACTTGGATTGCGGCACATTGACCTCTGCCGTAATCTTTTGCTGTTCGCCCTCTCGTTGCTCTTCTTCTGCCTGCGGAACACCGGTGATTTTGACCGCCGTCATTGGCAGCTGGCGGCCCCAAGTCTGTTCCAGTGTCTTCGAGTGCTTCGCCCACATACCACGGATATAGCTGATACGTGAATAATTCCACCCAACTTCAACTTTGCCTTCGAATGCACTCTTGAACACATAGTCTATGTGATTGCTGTTAGGTGCCTGCCAGGTTTCCATTGTCGCCTCCACGCGTGGCACCTTTAGGATCGTGCCTCCCCTTGCCCCTGTTGATCGCTGTACCACAGATTCAACGGACATCTCGCTCAGTGTCTTTGGGGCCTCGATATTTCGTACGCCAGCTAGCCCGATCCTCAGCTGGCCCAGCGTCATTCTTAGCATGCTGTGGATGCGGCGCTGCTCAATATTGGCCGTAAACCGAGCAGAGGCGTTGAGGGCCTCCATCTTGAACACTTGGTGGTCTGAAAATGTACTAGGGAACACTCCAAGATTAAGCGCCTTCAAATTCACAACAACGTCCGTGTCCAGTGATATGGGGGATTTTGCCATGGTATCATCCTCCGGCAATTTAGGCATGCTTCTTGATGGAGGGGGCATGCTTCGATTGGTGCTCGACCTCCGTCTCATGAATTTTTCAATGTCCCTCAGATTTGACTCGAAGTTTTCTCTTCTTTCCTGCTTGAATTTGGTAATTGCCTGGTAAAGCCCGATGGCCTGCGCTGCTGACGTTGCGGTGCCAAAAACCTGCACGGCTTCGCCATCGAATATAGCGACAAGGCGATCTTTACTGCCTTCCCGACTTTCTCGTACGTTGTACATCAGGAACTCTAGGGAAGTGACATCTGCCATGAGGAAGGCCTGGTAGTCAAAAGCGGCCTTGATGCGAAGCGCGTTAAACGATAGGGATGCTTGGACGAGCGGCGTCTCGTTGAGGGCTTCCTCTCGCTTCGGCCACTGGATCGATGTGCGTAGTTTGAAATGCTGCAAGGCAATGAAGCCACTCAGGCGACCGCTGCAGTCGATACCAATCTTATCAAAGCCAAGGCACAGATTTTGTTCCCAATCGGATGTCTTCTTGGAAGACAC
Source organism: Hypomyces rosellus (assembly GCA_011799845.1). Lineage (NCBI taxonomy): Eukaryota > Fungi > Ascomycota > Sordariomycetes > Hypocreales > Hypocreaceae > Hypomyces > Hypomyces rosellus. Next base: position 2,093,626 of record WWCI01000001.1, read on the forward strand.
CCAAAAGTTGTTGATTTCAAACACCGACTTGCCAATTGCCTGTCCCATGTCGACACTCACGTCGAGGGCGGCGATAGATATAGTAGCTGTCCACGGGAACGCAGCCGTAGCCGCCACCTGCTGGTAGCGTTGAACCAGGTGTCCTTGGGAAGTTTCAGTCGTCAACTTTGCTACGGGAGCTGGGTTTTGGTTCCGTAAACCCTTGGGGTACCAAATCTCTCGGAAAAGCAAAAAGTCTTGCACCTGCTTGGCATTGATTGAGACCTTCATGGGGCTCACATTTAGAATAGCAGAGACACCGCTTGTGCCACTGACATGCTTGCTGTTCATAAAAGACAACGTAACAGTGTCTACCTCGAAGCTTCCCGTCGACTCCCTGGAGTACACATGCTGTACTGAAGCTTGAGGCTTCGTCAACACGCCAGAAATGGCAAAGAAATTGCCTTGCTCTTGAGATGAGACCGTGTTGAGTGTGAAGTAAAAGTTTTCGAAGCTTGTCGTAGCAGCAACGCGGGCTATGGGCTGACAACTGAGCGAGAACTCTTGCCTGCAGATACGCAAGCCGAGATTGAGCTTCAGACGACCCAGCACCGCACTGGGATCCGCAGTGAGGATATTATCCTCATCTCCAGATTTCTCTGGTTTTAGGGTCGGTGGTTCAGGTGTTGGAGACGGCTCAGCATCCGTATCATCACCCACAACTTCCTTCACGCTTGACATGATATCCATGATGAGAGGAACTACTGATGGGTAAAGAATGTTGCTCGATGCGTCAACTTTGATCTCGCCATACAGTGTAGGCTCATCCCTAGTATTGTCTCGATATTCGGCCTTAAAGGCGAGTCCAGGACTGCGAAGAACTGCGCCAGACCCAGAATCGTCTGCAGTGAACTGACCATACTTTCCAGCAAGAGTTGACCGATCAGAATTCGTAGCATTTCTGAGAGCTCGTTTGCTTGACACGTGGACAACAGCACCGGCAAAGTCGGCGTCAATGAGTAAGTCTTCCAACCGTTTATTGCCGAAAAAGTTTCGTTGCGTCTCCAACGCCGGAGCTGCTTCTGGTTTCTTGGCCGACGTGAGTTCCGTATTCCACTGTGTTGATGCTATCTGCACATTCTTCGCTGATAGCGAGATCGATTGCACCAGTTTAGCTGCAGGTATAATGAAGCCAGAGGTCAACCGTATATCCAGGGATTCCCCCACAGCCTGGAAAGCCATGCGGCGAGCATCAAACGATGATACATAGGCAATATTGAAGATGACTTGCGGAAGAAGAGCTGAATGTAGCGACCGCATACTCTTGTCTTGGCCCGGAGGCACCATCTGAAGTTGGAAGTCTTCGATAGCCAACCTTGCGGATCGCTTGGTTCTGGTTCCAAATTCGATCAACTTGATGGAAAGGACCAAATCTTCTTCATTGCCAGTCTGAGGTCCAACACCGTCTGCAACATTCCAGCATGCGCGAATATTTCGGAGCTCGAAGCGATAAATGACCGACCCGAGTACAGAGTCGAGGATGTCTGTATACTCAGGCATGATCTCGTCATCATTGACTGCGATACGAGGTTTCGTTTGCCTGAGTTTCCGGAGGTAATCCAGTTCACGAGAAGTATCTAGATCTTTGATCTTTGTGCCTAGGTAACCCAAAACATCAATAACCGTTGAGATCGTCTCTGGGGATAGCTGCAGCTCGGGATCATCGCTTCTAAAATTGAACGACCATTCGTCTTTCCCCTTTTCATCCGTGCCAGAGCTTGCCGACACCGTCACACCAGCTCTAAAACTTCCGCACGACCTCAAGTTATCTTCCCTTCCTCTACGGATGTCAAGGCCAATGTGCCGTAGGTTCACATGCATTTCAGGGTATCTGAGAATCGGGCCCTGTTCATCGTGTCTGTTTGACGCTTGCAAGTATACTTTATCGAGAGAAAAGAGGACTTGAGCAATGGGCTCGGTCTTTGACTTTAGTGATGTCTTGGCAGCAACTTGCAAGCTAGCAAGTGTCATATGCACAATGTAGACAAGGTTTGAGGGTTGTATTTCGGTAGACACCTCAGGCTGTTTGTCCTTTGACTCGCTATTTCCAAAGATATCAGCCAAGTGTCCTTGAATAATCTTGATCTGTTGTTGTAATTCCTCGACTGCAGTGGAAACTTGTGGCCGGTTCAATGCAGTGAGCAAGTTGTAGATTTCCGATGCATCTAGGCGCATTACTTCAACGGAGGATAGAACAGTAATCACATGTTCTGATTTTTGCATTCGACTTGTGATGCGTCCATTTGTGGGGGGAACTTCTATGACGGAGATAGTTCGAGGCTCATCCCTCACACTTATTTGGACCTCATGGGTATTTTCCTTGATGTCAAAGTCAAATATGACCTCCTTTCCATAATTGGCCGCACATGCTGCCCGCGCAACGACACCGGAGATGTTGTAGGTAAGAGACTGTACTAGAGGAATACTAATGCTATAGGCGTCAAGAAACATGGCGATGTTAATTCTAAAACTCGAGAGCCGATCCGCAATCTTGACTGGAGCTTCTGATTTTGGTGCGACTGGGATCTGGCTTTTGAGGCGATAGAGCTGAGCGACCTCGTCTCGGCAGAGCAAATCGAGGACTTCTACAAGTCCAATGGGGTCTTGCTTCACAGAAAGTGTCATACCTTGACTACTCGCTGTTGCCTTGATCGTATGGAGCGACGCCTCATCAGTTTCTTGAAGCTGGTGTGACATGAACAAGCTGGGCTCTCGGAACTGGGACATGCCGAGCACAACAGAATGGCTCTGTAACCGTGAAGTGACCGCATCGCAATTCAACACCAGGTTTGTAAACTTTGGTTCGCCATCGCTACCGTACGCAAGGGCAGATGCCTTGAGCCCATCACTCAAGATCTTCAGGCGCAAATTAATAGTCTCCAGTTGAATAGACCCTCGAACTAGCTCAACAGCGACATGGAAGGTGGATGGAGACTCTGATACCGCCTTGGCTGGAGGTGTGGCTAGTTTCGAAATGCTAGGACTTGGGACTTGGTTTCGATTGTAAAGACGCAAAATATCATCAGCGAGCACACATAGCTCCCAATTCAGATTGACCGAGGCATCGCCACAATACAAATTCAGAACTGTGAGCGGTGCTTGTAGTTCCTCCAACTCTGGCGTACTATCAGTAGAATTAGATAGCTTCTTCTCCAACCTTGCGGTGAGATCTGTAAGCCCGACTTTGTTTTGCTTGGGCCCTGGATCAAGAACAAATTGAATCTCGCCAAGTCTGCAGGCACCAAGGAGTGGGTACGACTCCTCTGGTTCATCCTTGTGGTCACCTATGCTTCCAAAAATCTTCTTCATTAGAACAGCTCGTAGGACATCGTTCAAGTCCCAGCTACGCCACTGCTCAAAAGCTGCCACTACTCTATCAACAGCATCGGGATGATCCGCCGGTGAGTCACTCCAGCAGTCTTGCGTCAAATGAGCTCTCTCAGTGTTACTCATAGCGGTCCAAATCTGACGGAGACGCATGATCATTTTCCAAGAGTCGAATGTTCGCAAATGTTGCGGAGCAGATCGAAGGACTGCAGAAGGGCGAACAAGGAAAGATGGGTCGTTGGTTATCTGCTTGTCTTCCAGGAGACGCAGTATGAAATACTTCAAGCGATTGGAATGAGCGCTCTGAGTCTCTGTCAAGAGATGCTGCAATTCCGTCGCTATGCTTCCAGTACGATGTATAAGAGAGGCAAGATATTCAATCTTGCACGAAGCAGTGCTCCCAACAATTGACCCAATGTCTGCATCAAAATAAGTAACTTCCTTTGCTCCTAGGGACACTCTGACGTTATCTATCTCAACCAACACTGCCGCCTGCGGTTTGTGGAATGAGGAAAGACGTTCTGAAGCCGATAGTTCAGCAGAGCCTAAACGTAACTGGAGAGATGTCCTCGATTTCGCCACATCATTCTTGCAATCCTTCGTGGTGCGTGTGACCAAAGAAACCCTAGATAGCATCAGGTCATACTGATCTTGTTCCTCTTGGGACGGGTCGGGTGAATCAAGTGTGGATGAGTTTAGGAACCGGACGTTAACCTTGGGTAACCTGACAAAAATATCACTGATCTCCCCGTGGGCATGACTCTCTTTCTTTGAATCGAAAATTTCCGTCATGCTGCTCGATTGAAGAGAATCTAGCACATCCTCGGGTTCGTTTGGTTGCAAAGCTGCTAGGAGTGCATTTGCATGGTGAATGACTTCAGGGGTAATGAACGCAGTGATTCCTGAAGGAAACTCGATAATCGTACTTGATTGCGCATGTTCCTCGCTTAGACTACCGGGATCAATATCATCTAGCTGAGTCGTTATCCGCTCAAACAGCTGCTCGTCCGCTTTGCTCATGCCTGGAAATTTGGCATCGCGCGATTCCGGTCGAACGCCATCGAGTGTAAAATGAGGAGTAAAATATTGACTTGAAAATGCAACAGATGAATGGTCGGTGTTTTCATGGACTGAGAAGTCACCAAGAGTGCTGTAGAATGAAGAATGACCGCCAGTTGACACGTCTCCCCTCGCTAGTGTAGGGCGAGTACGCGCAGATGGTGCAGAGAGATAATCAGTATGCTTTGGCTTCATACGCGATGAGTGATTGCTGTGTGGACGCCGAATGCTACTATTGCTGCTGGTTGTGCTCGAGAGCGAGAGAAAGGATCGTTGGCGAGTAATTCTTGAGGATCGAAATGTCGATGCAGTTCGAGATGAGCCCTCATCGTATTCGGCCTCAGCAATGGGGAAAGGAGCAGGCGGCATGCATTGTGCAGGGGGATCAACTGCTTCTGGGATGAAATCACTATCCACGCCCTGAAGGACAAGGAATGGAGTTCTATCCGTCCGTTGATCCTCCCGCCGAACCAGGTCTTGCTGAATTTTACGCTGTTCAGTGAAGTGATATTTTCTCCCGATAGTCGCAAGACGAATATCCGTTCGCAGATAAGCTTTTGTCTCAACTGGATGCTGCTGTTTTGACCTGTGTTTGGCTGCAGAATCCGCGTTGACACATGACACTTGCACGTTCGGTATGAGAATGTTAGCACGCTTTGAGTAATGCGAACGTGCCCAATCGTTGCTATTGACATCTATACTGTCCGTTGAAAGAAGAAAGGCGTTCTCTTCGATATGTATCCATAGACGAACTGAGTGAACAGCAACACGCACAAATGTGACGTCGTGAAATATGAGAGAAGAATATGGCACCAAAGCATTCTCAACATCGTCAAAGGTGAAGCCAAAAGCTGTTCCACCCTTGGCCAGGGCAGCTAAGAAATCAGCTGTACACTCCCCTGCCACTGCACCGACTGATACATCCCAGTTGCAGAGGTACGTGGGCTCTGTTGGAGGAAGACCAAAGGTCCGATGGCCGAAAACTCGTAGGCCGTCGATAAATAGTTGGGTATTCGAAGATGACCCGCTCGGAGAGTCTAGATCCAGTTCTGAGCTACCCAGAGACAAACTAAGGGGACTCAATTCAAGCTCCAGATCCATGTAGTAGTTTGTAAAACGCATGTCTATTGACACGGTTGCCAATTCGCATTGCACGTAACGGTCCGCTGAGTAAAGGTTCATCGGCAATAGTATTCGAGGATCGTCCAATTTGAGTGCCAAAACCACATCAAGATCGTTGGATTTCTTGCTTGGAGGACGGGCTGCAGCTGCAGCATCCGGATTAGTTGCCTGAAGTTGGAGTTGTTCCTGATACTCGTCCAGGGTTCGAAAGTGGACGTGGTCGCCAAAATAGTTGTCTTTAAGCAGCATAAAGTATCGCACAACAAAGCCGTAAAGGTAGATGGAGAGTGATTGACCATGGATATTTAAAACCAAGGTATCTGTATTAGCAGGGGAGGTCGTAGCATTGTATTGATAACTTCCAGCAACATTAAGGCCTTCCCCATGACCGAGGTCCTTTGATGAGAGGAAAGATGATTGTGTATTTGACTGAGGAGCGTGGAGTTTAAAGTATATGGTTTCGGCACGGATGTCGAAAGGTATGGCATTCCTGCTGGGTCTGAACTTGTCGAGTGGGATCGAAGTGTCGGCTGTCAGCTCAGGGCTATGGAGGATCAAATAAGTGTTATCGTCGAGCGCAGTCGCTTTGTCGATGATATTTTCGTCATTAACATTAAGGTAAATCTTTAGGTTTTGAAGTTTCACATGGAGATGATATATAAATGGGGCGAAGACAAGATACTCGGAGAGCGGGCCGCTCCCCCAATCGTCCACCAAGTCGACAATCAGAAAGATGTGGTCTCTTAACAGATACATCTTCATTTCATCACAGACAATGTTGAAGTACCAGTTGCGAAGGGTATTCCACTGCAATGGATTTGATAGGTCGCAGGATATCCTTAGTCGTCCAGACTGCCAGAGAAGATCGTGGTTGACGCTGCTCCACAGCTCCGTGCCAGGTAAATCAACATTAAGCTGGTTCTTGAAGCCTGTAGAGCTTGTGACCATGTCCATGCAGTACGTTATGCTTGCGTTTGGAGATATTTTAATCTCCAGCCAACCTGCAGGACGTAGCTGGACAGTTTCACCTTTACTCTTTTTGGATCGGTTGCGTTGCTTGCGCTTGTTGGGGGCAGTCTCAGGCTTCATCTGCGGCTCTTTTCCACGCCAGCGCCAGTTCTTGGATTCCTCCTTGATGGGAATACGCAGAGTGACCGTGTCTTCCAACTCGATTGATATATCCATCTGCGTCGCAACTCGCCATTCACCGACCGGGATGGGCTTTGAAAGCTTAGCATCTTTGGAGAGAGAAGGAACAAAGACACGTTGTAAATCAGCGCGCTGGCGATCTGCCCAAGGCCCATAATTCATTGTTCCGCCCTTGAGCGAGAATCTGATGCCCCAAGCCGGTGGTTCGCTGCCATTTATGTTTATGGAAGGATCTAATTCTCGTTGTCGATGAGCGTCCCTAGTGACCCTTGTAACTGCATCCCAGTACATCTTGAAATGAGCTTCTGGAGAGTCCAAAACAGTCTCAACGGCAGCATACTCAACAGAGGACCAGCGAGCTTTGTCATCCAAATCCTGGTCATCAAGATATCTAGACAAGCCTTGCCATTGACGAGGGCCGGGAGCATGAGACGTCGCAGTACCCACACTTGGCCGAGCATCACTAGTGAATGATTCTACAGATCCTCGCCAGTATGGCACCATGTTGCGCAACGTATTCAGTGCCCTGCGTCTTTGACGGCGAAAGGACTTTCTAGGGGCAGACTCTGATTGTTGAGATACATTTTCCTCCCTTGTCGCACGGGAAGCCTGATCGTCCTTGTAGTCTAAATTCTCCTTCAGCTCAATCACTGGATGTTCAAGACGAAAGTCAAAGAGTTGTCGATATAGGTCTACTGTTTTCGTTGCCGAGGCATCAACTTCTCCTGATAGTGCATCCACCTTGGCTATAAGGATTGCTTTCGAGTTTTCGTTTCCAAAAGCTGCAGCCGCCTTCTGACATTCGATATGAATCGGGAAGAATTGCAAAAGAAACGGCAACTCTTCTTCGTGGTCTTTACCATCATCCTGACTATCGGGGCTTCCAGAGGCTGCAGTAAACCAACTTTCAGCTGTCAACGGGCGACGGGACTTGCTATCAGGCTCTGTTGCTGTCTCTTGCGGGACCCCATTACCCTTTTCCCGGGGTCCGAGCACATCGTCTAGTAGTTCCCCACGCCTAGATTTTCTTGATCGCAAACCAGTATCATCTTTCTCGTCAGATACGTTACTCGGCTGAGAACCCGAGGGTTTATTGTCGGTAAGGCCGGTAAATATCGATTCGTAGACGGGGCTGCGATTATGAACGAACCATTCCAAGCCAACAACCTTGATGCGAATACGGCACGGGAGAGTCGCATTTTGTTCGTATGCAGATCCTGATGTATTTCCGGGCTTCTCTGACGCGAAGAGATCAGCCTCCCTCACGCGACGTAGCCAGTACCGCCAAGTAATGTCTCCATGTTGAACACGAAACGTTTCGTTGGAGCCGTGATACCGTAAGCCGGTAAAGAAGATTCGTCCACCCAATAGCGATACCTGGAGAGCCTGGATATTGATGTGTACGCGATACTGGTGCCAAGTGTAGGCTCGAATGCCGTAGATGATGAGAGAGGAGAAGAGTCGGTTGAAGTAGAGCAAGAAGAAGATTGATAGAATGCCGCAGACGATGAGAAAGATGAGGAATTCGCTAGTTGAACAAGTCAATCATATGAGCACATACGGTAGGCAAACAACGGCCCAATAACTTACAAGTTGAAACCGCGGCGCGGTATATCAGATGCAAGTTCTACTATCTCCTTCATGATGACACCTCAGTAGGTATGCCAAAGCGAGCTGCTCGATGGAGCTCCCCCACGTTTTCCGCAGTCGCAATCAAAGGATCATCACCACCGTTTGCGTGCTTGGAGGGATCGGTTACCGAGAGGAACTGTCGTGATAGATAGATGCCGGTCCAGCCCTGGGCGACATTGTTTGCGCTCTGGTGATCCAAGGGAAAGCTTCCTCGGTAAGCTGTCGGCGGGCTTGGCGATTTGTTGTTTCGACTTTGAGATTCCCCTGTGATGCACTGACGTCCTGCCGCTAAATTGGCGTCCAGTACGGAGCAGGTACGGAGTACCTATGCATAGCCCCCCACTCGCTATAAGATAGGTACCACTCCACTGTAGCAACTTTGTGTTCCACTGAAACTTTAGCAGCAATGATGCACATCCCCCATCCATACCATACCTATAATTATCAAGGTACCTTAAAGGATGGATCTAATGCAACGCTCTGAAGGAGAAACATAAAGTATTTCCGACCCGATGCACGGGTACCGTATCCATCCCACTTGCCCGCCACCCCTTGCTTAATCTGGGTTGGAGCTTCAGCCACGAGGCTTCGATCGATGCAGCTCGAGCCTCGTCACGTTCACATCCATTTTTGTCCACACGACTGTCGTCATCGTCCCCAGTGCTCGATATAGCAACCCCATCGATCAATCCATCCAACCTTGGAAACTCAACAGAACGAAATCGAACTCGAAACACGGCAACACAACCATGACCTAACATGTCCGTCGCCCGAGCTGTTGGACTCTTTCGATCCTCTTCGGAGGATCAAGTCGTCACCATCATGTCAGACTATGGAACGGGTCAGAAGTTTACACATGCCACGATTGTGGTTGCAGGTGTCGCGTCCCTGGTAGCTACAATTCTGTCCATATTGTAGGTTTCATCCTTGTATGTTGCGTCGAGTGCTGCTCTCTAAGTAACTATCCATCACAGCTCGATATGGCTCCAGACCAAAAACTATCGCAAGCCCTTGCTACAGAGATACGTCGTCCGGATCCTGCTCATGGTCCCCATCTACTCGATCGCTTCCTTCACTAGTATGATCTCGTTAAGAGCCGCTGCTTTCGTGGACCCCATACGAGACATCTACGAGGCGTTTACCATCTATACCTTCTTTCAACTCCTCATCAACTACCTAGGCGGAGAGCGTGCTCTGATTATCATGACCCACGGCCGAGCCCCAGTCCACCATCTGTGGCCTATGCAAAACGTTTTACGCAAGGTCGACATCTCCGACCCGCTTACTTTCCTCTCTATAAAGCGTGGTATCTTGCAATATGCTTGGCTAAAGCCCATTCTTGCCCTGGCTGCCATCATCATGAAAGCGACAGGAACCTACCAGGAAGGCTATATCTCTGCTACGTCGGGATACTTCTGGAGCGGCATCATTTATAATCTTAGTGTCACTATGAGCTTGTATTGCCTTGGGCTCTTTTGGGTTTGCATGCATCGGGATCTAACCCCATTCCGGCCTGTTCCCAAGTTCCTATGCGTCAAACTCATCATCTTTGCTTCTTATTGGCAGGGGTTTTTCTTGTCGATTCTCGTTTGGCTGGGCGCTATTCCGGACGACGTTCAGGGCTATACCCGTGACAATCTCGCTGCAGCTATACAGGATGCTCTTATTTGTATTGAGATGCCTATTTTCGCCATAGCCCACTGGTATGCGTTTTCCTGGCATGATTTTGCCGATAACAATGTCTCGTCTGCCAGGATGCCCTTGAATTATGCATTGCGTGATGCATTTGGCATCAGGGACCTCATCGAGGATTCCAAGGAGACTTTCAAAGGCAACAAGTACGGCTACCGAGCGTTTGACTCAGGAGATAAAATTATAGCCCATGGAGATTCCAAGTCGAGAATTGCAAGACTTAGGGAAGGCATGCGATACGAACGCGGAGGCAAAGGCAAATATTGGCTTCCCAAACCAGGGGAGGTCAATTCTACATCTCCACTACTGGGATCTGGCAGGCCATCCACTGCAAATCGTGCTGATCAACTCAACGAGAATACGCACGGAACGTTTGATGAGCCGGAGCTTGAGCCAGGTGACGAAGATCTTTACGACAGGGCGCGACAATTGGAATTTGGAGACTGGAATGTATGTTCATCTGATGCTCACCTATTACGCAAATATCTAACAACATAACAGTACCCAGTAATCACCGCAAGCGAGCCATTGAGGGAGCGATATGCCTCTTGGGCGAGCAGCTCCGGAACAGGAACACCAACTACTCCACTAAGCGCATCCAGGTTCCCCCGCAACAGCACAGCTCCCTCGTCATCAAGAAAGGGCAAGCAAAGGAGTCGAGAGCAGCCACCAGCCGTCGCAGTGAAGCAACCAAAGAAGGAAATAAAGGTTGTAAAACACCCTGAGCCTGATCCAGCTCAACTGGGTCTTGATCGCGAAGCCCCCATAGCCGTAAGCAACACACATGGCTACGACGGAACTACGGCCCCGAAGGCAAAGGAAGAGCCGGCACCACGGAGCAACACAGAACAACAGGATGAGGGTGAGAATGAGGAAACACCGCAGTATCAGGTGCAAGACGATAGCGACGAGTTCCGCAATGTCTGGGGTGGCGGATAGGCAACTTCATTTGGGGGCGTAAATTACTAGAAGATGTGGTTGTGCGTCTATTTCATTTCACTGCACTACATTTTAACATGGGGTTTAGGACATAGCGAGGCGTTTAGGGTTGATCAGAATGAAGAGAAGTGTTGATGCAAGCATGGTCTGTTACTATCTACGGTTGCAAGATTGATGAGTGTGTAAGAGTTTAGATGATGAATTATTCGCGAGAATGAGGTTTAACTATGGACAAGAATCAAAGCGACATGTTATCTGTCAGTTTGTTGATATCAAGAGTATTTAAGCTACCAGGACTAGGCGGCGCGAGGCCAGTAGTCCAGTTCGCCGGCGAGCTGCCCAGGACAAAATCAAGAGTGCCGCCATTTGCAAAGATGTCGTTCCAGGTCAGCCAGCTCTTGTTCCAGGCTTTGCCGTTGACCTTGAGGGACTGGACGTAATAGGCGCTCTCGCTGCCACCTCTGGTCGTAACCTTGAGCTTCTTGCTGCCGCCGAGCGAGATAGTAAGGTCGGAGAGCCAGGGGGATCCGATGAAGAACGTGGTCTGGCCGGTCATGGGATACAGCCCAATCATGTTCCAGAGGAGCCACGACTCCATGGCGCCCGCGTCGCTATTTCCCGGGAGGCCGTTGGGGGTCGGGTGGTAGTACGACTTCGCGATGAAGCGGCTGCGCTCGACGGCGAGGTCTTGTCGGTTGACGAAGTTGTAGAGGTACGGCGTGGTAAAGCTGGGCTCGTTGCCCGGGTTGAAGATTGTGTTGCCGAACTGGCCGTTGCCGGAGAAGACACCGGGCTTGAAGGTTGTTTCCAGGCGCTGGACGAAGGCGTCCGCGCCGCCGCTCAGCTTGATTATGGTGTCCATGTCGTGGTGGGCGTTGAAGGAGTACTCCCACGGGGTGGCCTGGTAGTAGTGGTCCCTCCAGTAGCAGCCGCCGCAGGAGAGCGGGTCCTGGGCGATGAAGCCGTTGGCGTTCCTGGGACCAAGGAAGCCGGAGAAGCCTAGGGCTTTCATGTTGGTGTTCCAGTGGTTGCGCCAGTTGTGCGATCGGTTCAGGTACTTGGCTGAGTCGTTGGATAGACCAAGACCGGCAGCTACGGTAGCCAATGAGAAATCATTCACGGAGCTATAATATACATTTAGTACAAACTCCCGTCGTAAGTAAAATGGCGGGCTGCCTGGAGCACTCACTATTCAACGGCTCTGCTCACGGATCGCCCAAATGTCGGGGTGATGAAGCCATACTTTAGCCAATCCGGCAGAGCACTTCGCCCTTCTTTCGTTGATCCAGTAGGGTCCCGCGAATCATTGTTATTAGCGGGAGCAACCTCGGCATTCTTGACCATAGATGCATAGGCATCTTGCCAGTTTACCTTGCCGCGAACCCCCTTTACGAATGCGTCGGCAAAGACATTGTCGCTATTCGAGCCACCCTGTACAGCGCCGTTGGAGAAGGAAGAGCGTGCGTCGGAGACATATCCCTCGTGGCGGTATATATCAACCATGGATCGGAGGAGCTCTTCGTGGTACGCAGGCTGCAAAACATGAAGCAGAGATGTCGTACACCGATGCTGACCCACATTCGTAGTAAGATACAAATACGTCAAGAAGATTTTAGGTGGACAGTTTTTTTACTCACAGTATCCCAAAAGGTAAAGATATCGTCGTAATAGGGCTCGTCGGATTTCCAAAGCGGGTTCTCTCCGGTCTTGTTCGTTGGGAGAAGATGCATAAAGTAGAGTGCAGAGTATAGTTGGTTCAGCTTGGTGACATTGGTCTCCGTCGTCGTCACCTTTTGCAGGACGTCCGAGTTCCAGGCGTTTCGCGTTCCTTGGCGAACATCCTGCAGCCGGCTTCCTTTGGGTATCTCATTGTTGACGTTTGTGCAAGCTTGCGATTCGGAAATGAAGGATATTCCAACTCGAGAGACTACCGATGTCTGGTTGAAGGTGAAAAGAGCTCCCAGTCGTGCTGACTTGGACTCGTAATTTGTCTTGTTTGAGAATTCCACCAATGTTGCAGAAGTAAAGTCCTTTCCAAGGAAGGTTTTGAAGGACGACGGTGCGTCGAAATATCCACAAAAGTAAACGGTCCAGGGAGCGGCATGATTCCAGCCCTAGACAAATCAGCAGTCGTTCCATTTACGTCGTACTATAGCAAACCTATCGGACGGCCATTGGTTATAATACAATACAATATCATCCGTTAGAGGCAGTGGATTGGACTCACATTATCATACATTCCAGACCCGGTGTAGTAATATGATCCAGAGCCGCCACTCTTTAACACGTTAATGCTGCCACCAAGATAATGCTGTTCAAGACCCTGTCCGCGGTAGGAGGACAAGACGTGGGAAACGTCCACAAGAACGTTGAGATCCTTGGCTACCTTGGGAAAGGTGTATTGATACAAGCCAGCTTTGTTCGTCGCTGCCAGTTCCAGGACAGTTCCAGAGCCTAGATTTGCCCTGTAATAGCCAACCTCTGTGAAGTCGGGTTTGCTTCGAGTATCATTGATAGTATCACTCAATGGGTTCACAACCGTGCCAACCACGGGCATCTGGGAGACGACGCCGTATTTTGGGGCACCGCCGGTACCGCTCTCATGGAGCATGGAGAAGCCAGTAAAGTTTCCATTTGGCAAATAGCCAGAGTAGGCATCCGTGCCCGTATAGAGATCAGGGCCGAGTTTAACGACCCCAAGTGGTCTCGACACGCCCGGGAATGTATTCCCTCCAGCAATAGATCCAGTCTAAAAGCCATTAGATGATGCCGATTATCAAAATTCGACTCCAACATTGATATTGCACTTACATCGGTCAGAACAAACGATGATACGTCGGCAGTAGGAACAACAGCTGCACCAGCCAACGACGCAGCCAAAGATAGAGTAACAAATAAAGAGTGCATGGTAGCGACTGAAAGGGACAGTCCTGGGAGAATGAGTGATCCCAAGGATAGTCCACAAGATTAAATAGTATTGGAATATTAGACGACAGCCATGAGGCCCAGCACCTCCTCAATGAACAAGACCAGGGTAGGCGAGTTCTATAGATTAATGAGAATTGTGCAATTCGCAATCAGGGAACACATGCGCGCACCGTTGCAATCAACCGTTTGTCACGTTGTCGTATAACAACTGGCGAATGGATGACTTGGAGACAACGTGTGAGCGGCATGTTATTTGAATGGACGAGAGGGAGAGGGAGTGACCTACTGGAATGGGACGTCAGAGGTGGATCTTCAGGGTTGTAATACCACAGCATAAAGCACCTGTATGCACGCAGAACAAGCGCATTCCTTGATTAATCGCGTAAAATTATCGGGCAGAAATCTATCGCTCTGTACAGATGTTTGCTTGCAGCGAGACTTCATGGGTTGATATATCTTCCAAGCAACAATTTAATGAATCATGATTTTGGCTGAGTACCTACAGGTACTTGCTTGCCTTGGTATGGTAAACCCCTAACGGATCGAGCTGCCGGCCGAGTCTAACAGCCCGTGAATGGGCAATCTCACGCTCAGTCGAGCGCGCAAGAGAGACAGTGTGGGTGTATGTGCGCGCGTGTGTGGGCAAGACTTCGGCTTTGAATTGCCGAAGGTAATAACACTGCCGACTAATACATTGCGAATGAGTCTGTCTGATACGTTGTACTTGTATCATTGAATGCTTGAGGAGGTAGTAGAACCGTTGGGTTAGATGCAGTGGAACGCTAATGCAGGAGAACCGCAGCAGATTATGTAGGCACCAACAGCCATGCTGAACCATGGGGATGCTCGAATTCAGCAGATTGTGATGGTAGCAAAATACAAGTAGGTAGACCTTCAGCTGGAGACGTTGTACACTTGTACAAGTATGAAGAAGAAGAATAGCATCTCGGCCATACTTGCGTGTTTATCAACAAGTAATACCTGTCAGTGCTGGAAGCCCAGGTTAGGAGATCGCGATAAACAATTGAGCCACAGCTCGAGGGGTCCGTGTGGGCTTTGCCGGGCATGGGTCTCGTGGACCACACCAAACCAAGTTAGATTCAGGCCGTTTGTGTCAGTTGAATTTCAATGTCCCGACTTGCCGTTCCATCCTTTGCTTCCCCCTGATTGATTTGTGCCTTGAGAGATGCGCTGCCCATGTGATGCCCGTCAAAAGTCATGAGCCAAGCAATGGGGGATATCTCCTGCACTGGTGGTTCCCATGATGGAATACTGAATACATACTGGCAGTACATCTCTCGATCGACATCCCCGCTTTTAATCTGGAACAAGAAACCGGAGTCAGCCGAGCGAAATGTAGGGAATATCGATGTTTGTTTTTGTCTCCTGGTGCCTCACGTGGCGGTTGGTGGGGACGTCTTGAATGGAAAAGCTTCGGAGAATTTCAGCCAATGACAACCGTCTCGGATCAACTTTGTACCGACCCCTCGCAGATGCATCTCAACGTTAAACCAGGCGGTGTGAAGAATTTTGTCGGTCAACGTTGGCAGAATCAAGTCCCACGTCGATTCAGTGCGACATCCCGCTACTTCTGCCAGGCCGGTTTACCTGCAAGCCAACTCATCAAGAGGGCTCTTCGCTCCAGACCCCTGGCGTTTATAAGTCGCTGGTCGCTTCTGCGCATGTCGTTGCGAGCCTGGTGCCCGCAATCTCGACCTGTCAAGCGCAATGGGTCGCAAGCCGAACCCCCTCATCCTCGAATACTTCGTCCGCGGGCCAAAGCTCAACGACAACAGCAACCGATACCCTCATACCTGCAAGCAGTGCGGCGAGAACTTCCCCAAGGGTCGAATCGATAGCTTGACAACACATATAACAAAGAAGTGCCCTGCCATTTCCGATTCAGACCGTATGAGGGCTTGTCTCGAGCTTCACGGCATCAGCACCACCAGAACACCCCTCGAGCGTCATCACCAGGGTGGGGTTCAACTTAATGGGCAGCCGGCTGCCCAACTTGCTCTCCCACAAGGATGGAGTGCTCTTGAAACCCTAGCTGAAGCATCTCGCCAAGTCGACCTCAACGAAAACAACCGCTGCCAAAAGGGGCCAGACGCCTCGACCCTCGCTTCCGCCACCGCCACCGCTGTCGCTGTCGCTACCACTACTGCCGCTCACATGACCGACCGATTCGAGCTACAGGAACAATTCACCTTGGAGAACCCGCCAGGAAGCTATGATGGCCGTCCACAGACTAGCCACAGCAATAAGAAAGGTAGCTTCAATCTTTCAGTTTTGATTCATTGGCATCCCGAGGCTGACCGCCAGCTGCCAGCTAGCATCGTCGGACCCGTCACCTCACCAACTACAGACCTTTCTCCCGAAGAGCGCCTTCAGGCCCTCTTGCCAGCTAGTGCTTCATCGCCAGATGCTTCCAACATATCTGTTGCTGTCGCTGCTACTGCTCGATTGAACCCCTCATACGTCGACCCACAGCTTGTTACTACCGATGCTGCCCCCACTTCGCCTCCCACGCCCGAGCCTCATGTCGCTGTTGAGCCAGTGCAGAATACGCTGCCTGATAACCATGTCTCCCAGCCCTGGGGGGAAATGACATACTTGGCTGCCACCGCTCCCGTACCTTTGCTCACCGAAAACCCTCCCGCCCCCCCGCCCATCAGCAGAGGTGGTGTCCGTATGGACACTAGTGATGGACTTTTGAATGGAAGAGCTCGACATGCGCGGTCTAGATTTACGCCCGCGCGAAGAAAGGAAGTTCAAGAAGTCCGGAAAATAGGCGCCTGTATCCGATGTCGCATTCTACGCAAGAACTGTGGTAAAGGTACCCCATGCGATACCTGTCGCAAGGTTTTGGCTCCGAGGGTTTGGAGGACTGGCTGCGTTCGTACCCGGCTTCATGAGCAGCTTGACTTGTATTCTGCCGGCGTTCAAGTTGTACTGTCGCAAAATCGAATCAATATTCTTAAGGAACAACTGCAGATGCTTAACAATGGAAGTGTCATCGAGGTATCACACTTTCCCGAAACGGGGAAAAACATTGTATTTGGGACTCTTGTCGCTCTACTAGAGCCTAGCGAAAGTCAGGCGACTTCCCGGAAAAGCAAGGAACCGTTTCACCAGGTCATTATGATTGATCAGGATACGGAAGACATTCCAGGCAAAGCCGAGATGTACATGCGCAATGTCTTGCAGCTCTTTATTGAGCGCGAGCCATCCCAATTTATGCGTGTGACGCTCGAGACCGCCTGTCAGCTGTTGGCGAAAAACGAAGATGATTTGCTTAGAAAAGCGCTCGAGCTTTGGGGCTTGGTGGAGAGCATTGATCGTGAAAGGCAATGGGCCATTCTTGAGAAGCCAAGCACCGAAGGCGAGGAGCCGAGATGGATCAAAGAAGCGCAAAACGAAAACGACGCTGATATCTATACCATGATTTGCATGCAGCTTAATGCTGCGGCTGAGAGAAAGGCTAATAGCACCTCCAAGGCTCTACTAAATCACATGGACCGACTTCTTACCGACAGCAAAACCAAGGTTGGCTTCAAGATCTTCCTCACGGCTCTTATCTTTCTCAACTGCGTAGAGAAGTCGACCTGGGCGTTTAAGGCCTGGGAACAGGACCACCTTCGCCCAGGTTGGCCTCTCGAACGTGACCCGAGTGTCTTTACACAACAGGGCGGTAACCTTGCTGGGCTATTGAAAATGCTGCTTTCTATTCGCAAAGCCTTACCACACACGATGCAAGATGCCGATGGTAAGCTAGTCGTCCAGGATAAGGACCTGGAAGTTATCGAGTATTTTCAGAAACTCGACCTCGACTGTAAGTCATTACCACCCCTATTCATATACTCTTGGCTTTTCCCCCTGAATTTAACTAATCAGTCTGATTAGACGAAACTATAGAGACACGTCAAAAGGGTTCACAGTTCTCCCCGGCCGATTCTCGCTCCCTCGAACTTGTTTTCTGCTCACATCTCCTTTTACCGAACCCTCCCAACTAAGCCTCATGAGTCTACGAGTCTACGATCTCAGATATCCAGCCACTACATTTTTCTTTCTAAACTCTTTTCTTTTTATATCTACACTTTCACCTTTTTTTTTTACAACTATTTTAGACGAATAAGATGACTTGCCTCGCCGGCATCTTTATGTTCAACCATTGCAGGGACACCAAAAAAATTTCCAGAAGAGAAACAAAAACTCACACGCATTAGACGGCAGAGAAGGATAAAAAGAAATGGGCAAAAAAGTTGCAATTTTTTTGCCACCATTAATGGGTTTCATAACATTCGGGATCTGGGAATTTAGGGATTGATACCTTTTTGTTGTTGTTTTCTTCTTCTTTCTTCTTACTATCTCATTCTACCTTTTCCGTTCGAAAGAGAGGTCTTGGCGTTGGTCTTTTTTTTTCTTTCTTCACGGTTCCTTTACTACGGCGGGGACTTTTTTTTCTTCTTTTTTTTTTTTTTTTTTTGGTGGTTGGACCTTGGGTTTCTTTTTAAAAGGGCATCTGAAATGAGCTAGAGTTGCTTGCACATACCCTGGCTTTTCTTGTGAGATATCATATAAATTCAAAACAGACTAGAAAATTGCCTTGAAAAACTATGAGTTGTGCTGGTACTGTGCTATGTTGCTTATTCTTCGTTTCCTTGGGTGTGACGTTTTAGTGTGGATTTGAATAGGGGTATAAGTGAGCACAATGGAGTTGCTTATTTCATTATTGCTCCTATATGTATATCATATGCCTAGTCTATTCTGGCTCGTAACTTTGTCATGGCAATCCTATAAATATATGACAGAGCCTCAGGTAGGGCCTCAGATAGAACCGTCAGTTTTTGTTGTACTTCACACACCGATTCACTAGATCGGCGTCGTCGGCGTACTATCCGTCCTCGTCAGGCCCTGGCCCGGCCTCTTCGGCTTCTTAAAGCAAGCAAACTCATTCTTGCTCGCCTCCCTGAGCTTCTTCAGCACGTTGCGCATCTCGGGGAGCTCGTTCTGCAGCTTGGCCCGGGCATCGTTGTCCGTCCTACTGTCCAACTCTTGGTATATCTGACTCTGTAGTTCGGACGCCTTGTCCGTGGTGTAGTGGTTGAGCGTCTGCGCGATGAACTCGACGTCGAGCGTGGCCTGGATGAGGGCCCCGAGGGAGTACCGCGGCCGTTTCCGGAATGCATCGAGGAGCTGCATGGAGGTTTGCTCCAGCAGGAAGGAGAGCACCTGCGGTGTGAGAGAGGAGGCTGTGGTTGACACCTGTGAGTGAACCAGTACCAAAGTGAGGAGGGTCTCGTAAACGTAGGGCTTGGCTGCTTGGGGGCGCTCATTGCCTGATGGTGCCCAATCGGCGGCGGCAAGACCAGTTTGGATAACATCGTGAAGTGTCTCAATGGACTGTTTAGTGTACGACTGGAATAGTCTGGCATCAATTTGGCCAAGGACGTCTCGAATTGTCTTGGACTCGTCGGTTAACTTGACCGAAAATGCATTCTCAAACTGAGAATTCAACCCGGGCACCACCTGAGACCGCAAAGCCTGCAGGTTGCTTAGTGTGAGAAGCATTCTGACATTCTAAAGAGAGAGAAAAACAGTCATGTTAGTTGAATAATTTCCCACGTTGGACACATGGAAACACTTACTCGATCACCAGCATCCAGTGTACTCTTGCTCAGCACGGTTTCGGAGGCTGTTTGAACAGGCAATACCTCTTGGCCAATCGACCACTCATCATCTTCCTTTTGCAAAGAGCGCTCCGCGTTTTCTACCATCCCGCTCAGAGCTTTATACAGGGTTGTGACGTATTGACTGCGGACCATCTGGAGTAGCTTCGCCGGCGGGGGCAGGACAATTTCACCAGCTCCGGGCTTTGACATGACCTCTGAGACGTAAAGGATCTTTTGCATTCCGGTCAAAAGGGAGCCCTCAAACGCCGCAAAACTCGCCGGCATTCGGGTAACGTCGCCCGATTCTGCAGATGGCTGCCAATCCTCGACATACTTGATATTCTCAGCATCCCGATTCCAGGCAGCGCAAAGAGCAGTCACACATCGCTCTCTAGAGATGCCGACCAAGGACTTTAATTGCTCTATGACCTGCCCATCACCCGACCTGAGAGGCCCGATACTGGCAAGGTCAGAGGCCCCTGATCCGACGAGAGCCAACATCTTGGAGAGGTAGTAGACTCCACTGATCGAGTTAGACCACGGCGGCCAAAAGGCGAGCTTTTCCCATGTCTCGCCTTTCTTGGGGGACGGAGGAGGTGGATTGCTCGGGTCAAATGTAAATCTTGGATCGCGAAGAGCGGTGGGGGTAAGTAGGCTACCTCCCGCTGATACTGGAGTGTTGGGCGAGAGAGGAAGCGGGGAGAAGAGTAGCGAAATGTCTTCAGGGGGTAAGCCAGCGAAAAACTCATAAACATGTCCTCGGATGAGTTCGACTAGTTCCACGACCCCCTTTTCAAGATCAGCTACTGCTTGCTGAGATAGGTGATGATGGGCCTGAGATTGGTTATTATAGCCCCTAGGTAGCGTCTTTTGCGTTTCTCCATCTATGAAGCCCTGCGCCGTTTGCCAAAAGTCTAGCACTTCGCCAAGAATGCCCTGGGGCGAGATGAGGTTGCTCAAAAAGGTGAACATCTTCTCCCACAGCTCCATCACATCTACGGAATCGTGCCCGGTCGGTTTACTATCGACAGACTGCCGGTTCAAGTGACCGAGATGAGAAGCAACCACCTGCGGAGAAGGCTTCTCGCCGCCGGCCAGTCTTCGTCGAAGCACCTCGATTTCCACCTTGGTGCGGTCCGCTGTGCTCGAGATCTTGCCCTTAAGATAATCATACCGACTCAACAGCCAGAGCCAGATGGGGTTGTCATCGACACCGAGCTCCAATAGCAAAGATATAATTTCCATGTGCTGCTCCTGCCCGCGACCAGTGCTGTTTTCGGACTTTGACGATGTGTGAAGCGTAATCAGTCCTCTCCATATCTCTCGCTTGAAGCTTGAGATCTGATGCTCAACATCATACCACATACGCCCAGCGAGAAGTATTTGATATAGCTGTGCATCATCTGGTGCCTGGTTCTCAAGTTCCTTTGATAGGCTTCTCGCCTCATCAGCAATATTTCTAGCGCGGTTGTATGCCTCCACCAGCGTTTCATAGTCTTTCCTCTTTATAGAATCAGACACTATCGGGCTTAGTTCCACGTAGTCCTTGAATTGGTTCAGGTAGGTTGAGAATGCCCTCAGATTTTCCTCCTTTTCCCGACCTCCTAGAGCCGGCCCCCAGACATCCTCGGCCTTGGCTGATACATCCAAGAGAGGGCCTTTGATTCCTAGCACACCATACTCGCTCTCCTTTACCAAGGCATTTTTCTTGCGAGTATCGGTAGGGAGGCCCAAGGGGGTATTGAGGATGTTTTTCCCACTGCTACCGCGAAAACTGCTTCGGCTTGCGTGACGAGCGTGTCCATGAGCTTTCGGGGGGCCATCGTCTCCTCGACTCTTCATCTCCTTGTAAACGTTATCAATTGTGGCTTTTGCTTTGACGAACCTCTCAAAGTTGCTCTCCACCAAGACTTTGAGAGATGCCGACTTCTGGTCAATTGATTTTGAGAGAACATCTAATCCCTCGAGGAGGCTACGCGTGTCGGCATTGGAGTGCATCTGCGATAGGAATAGGGCAGGGGAGAATGTCGTGGAGGAGAGCATAAAGCGATTTCCTAGTCCAATGCGATCAGCTCACGGATCTGATAGGCGTGGTATGACGTTTGGGGGTGACCTACGCAGTCGCGCATCATCTTGCAAGGGGAGACCTATTTGCTTCATTGCACGAACAACACTGTCGGTTGATCCTAAAGGATCTGGTTCATCTTTCTGTACCAAGTTGTTGGCCCCTCCTTTCCCTCCTTCTGTATGCACCATGCTCCTCCTATCGCTCACCGCAGACTCGAGAGCCTGGTATCGAGAAGTGTTTCGAGTATGCCTCTTAATTTCGCCATCGTCACCGGATCGGTAGTCGTCATCCTTCTCAGCAGGCCATTCTGAAGGGAACGCGGTGGGAAGTTGGTAGAAATCGAGTATCGTCCTTTCGTCGTAGTCGGCCATGATATCGGATGGAGTTGTGAAAGGAGAGGGGACAAATTGGCCGGTTATGAAAGTCGCATGCTATTTTAGATCTTCAGGCGATCTATACGTTGTTGTAAGATCTCACATGTGTCGGATTTTGAGGCGTATGTGCATAAAGGGAGCGTGATGGCGTGTAGTCGAAGATTAGTCTGCCAACTTGAAGCTCCAGCTCAGACGCCGCCTCGAGATGATCTGTAGCGACATCATACACACCATCATTGCATTTACACACTCCTCTTTATTGGAGAGTTGGAGACAACAATCTGTCAAAGTTCCCCCTCCATGCACCAGCCACAGCTCACCAGCCACATCTTCAACTTTTTCGATCGCTCGGAAGGCATCAACGCAATTCCGACGGATCCGAGCCGCTGGACCGAGCAAGAGATTGGCCAAAAGAGGAAAAAACGAGGCAGCGCCACATCTTGAATGGCTGGTGCGTGTCCACTCCAACGTTACTTGAGCCACTTGAGCCACTTGCGGCGCAACTAAACAGCTCAAGCGTGCATATCGCCGGCACTGCAGTTTCGCCCATTCCGAAAGGGCAACCGAGAGAGAAAAAAAAAAGATTTTGATCCGGTGGTCCTTGAATATCTCTTCTATTTTCTCTCCTTCTCTCTCCTTTGTTCCTCTGGCTCTCAGATCCTTGATTTCTTTCCTCGCACCAGGAAACGAACGAATCATCTCCCAAAGACCTTCACAATGTTGGCTATTCGGGCTTTCTCCAACCCTGCCGCCAGGCAATGCCTGCGTGCCGCTCCCCGCGCTGCAGCCTCATGGTCCATTTCCATTTCTGTACGGACACACTTTGCGCGCCATGGCCTTTTGCGATATGCTGTGTTGTACTAACATGGCATCTTAGAACCAGCGATTCTACTCTGAGCGAGTTGCCAAGTACGAAGGCACCAAGGATTCCAACGTACGTCCACTACCTCTTCAGACCCTCTGTCCGTCAGCTGCTCGCATGTTCCCCGCGCTTGCGCTTCACGACGGCCGCTAAGACCTCTGCGTGATAAAATCACTCAAGTCGCAAACGATATGCTTCGCAATGCAATGAGACTTACAACGTTTATTAGGGAAACTTCCTCGTCAGCTTGATCGAGGGTGACGGTATTGGTCCCGAAATCTCCCAGTCTGTCAAGGACATCTTCGCTGCCGCCAAGGTTCGACTGCCCTTTTTACCAGTATGCCTCGGCTAGACGACATCATGGCTAACGAGCAACTCTAGGCCCCAATTGCCTGGGAATCCATAGATGTTACCCCCATTCTCAAGGATGGCAAGACTGCGATCCCCGACGACGCCATTGAGAGCATCAAGAAGAACAAGATTGCCCTCAAGGGTCCTCTTGCTGTACGTTTGGAAACTTTGCCAAAAACGTTGCATACATCAGTGACAGACTTTGCTAACTTATATGTCTTCCTCAGACCCCCATTGGCAAGGGCCACGTCTCTCTCAACCTTACTCTGCGACGAACCTTCAACCTCTTTGCCAACTTGCGTCCTTGCCGCTCCGTCGCTGGCTTCAAGACCCCCTACGATGGCGTCGATACCGTCCTGATCCGAGAGAACACCGAGGGCGAGTACTCTGGTATTGAGCACGTGGTCGTTGACGGTGTCGTCCAGAGCATCAAGCTCATCACCAGAGAGGCCAGCGAGCGTGTCCTTCGATTCGCCTTCCAGCACGCCGAGTCCATCGGCCGCAAGAAGGTCCGTGTCGTCCACAAGGCCACCATCATGAAGATGTCCGATGGTCTCTTCGTCAGCGTCGCCGAGCGTGTCGCCAAGGACTTCCCCAACATTGAGTTTGACGCCGAGCTGCTGGACAACACTTGCTTGAAGATGGTCACCGACCCTAACCCCTACAACGACAAGGTCCTTGTCATGCCCAACCTGTACGGTGACATTCTCTCCGACATGTGCGCCGGTCTCATCGGTGGTCTCGGTCTCACCCCCTCCGGTAACATTGGTGACGAATGCTCCATCTTCGAGGCCGTCCACGGCTCCGCTCCCGATATCGCCGGCAAGGCCCTCGCCAACCCCACCGCCCTGCTGCTCAGCTCCATCATGATGTTGCGCCACATGAGCCTCAACGACCACGCCAACAGGATCGAGAAGGCCATCTTCGACACCCTCGCCGAGGGCAAGAGCCTGACTGGTGACTTGGGCGGCAAGGCCAAGACCTACGAGTACGCCTCCGCCATCATTGAGAAGCTGTAAATAGAACAAAGCATCCATTTGTGATACCTCTTTTTTTTTTCTCTCTCTCATTTTTTACCCACCAACTACCTACCTACCACAACTCCGATAAGCGCCTCTACCACAAATCCGCCAGATATCCCATCTACCCCCTTACCGGTTCCACAATACCCTCCCGGTTCCGCCTACACCTACATCATAAACCACGCGCCATATAGCCATACCAATTTCCCTCTACCCTCGTGCATTTGTCACTGATAAGGGCAAAGGGGGAGAAGGGAGGATACAACAAATGGGGGAGAAGGAGGAAAAGAAGGGGAAAGGGAGGTAGAAACCATGTAACGTAGAGTGTACCACTGCACCCGCCTACGAATATGTTGAAGAGATGATTATTTTTTTCCTTTTTTTGTTCAAAACAAGAACAGAAAAACAAAGCTGTCTATTTTTCTCTTGCTCCCTACTGTGAAAATTGTATAACAATGTAGTATAGACGAGGACGATGCCTGGTAGTATCACAGCCTCTCTATACGTGGCATCTCTGTACACGCCCTCTTACTCTTTTTTTTTCTCTTTTTTTCCTTTTTTTGTTCAAACAAGAACAGAAAAACAAAACTGTCTATTTTTCCCCTGCTCCCTCTTGTGAAAATTGTACTCATGTGTAATATACGCCAGAATGGTACCTAGTGGTATTACAGCCTCTCTATTCGCGGCATCTCTGTACACGGCCTTTTTCTCTTTTTTTTCTCTCTCTCTCTTTCTCTTTCTCTTTTTTCTCTTTTTTTTTCTCTTTTTTTACTCTCTTTTTTTCTCTCTTTTTTTCCTTCTTTTTGCCGCCAATGTGGAATCTTCAAAGCGCTCAGATGTCAGATCCATCCAAGGCAGATAAACGAGACGGCTCCACTCGATCCACAGGTTCCGGGTTCGCAAATGATTGCCCTTGTCAGCAGGGCATGCAGTATGAAGTCATTGCGCCATTGTGTCTAAAAACCCCTCCCGAGAAAGTAAAGAAAAGAAGAAGAAGAAAGAAAAAAAACACCATCAGCGTCGCCATCACCACAACGACGAAAAGACAAGACGGAAACCACAAGACATGACAAGACAAGACAGAAAATGACAAATTCTTCATCACGGGAAAAGAAACATAGACACGGGTACGACAAAGCTGATATAAAACATAATATAATAAAATCCTTGCATATTGCTGTTTCGCTTTCTCGAATGCTACATAAGTATACATGGTATCTGAGTAGTATGCTAATTCCCCAATATTCCCTGACATGACTGTAAGACATGCTCGCTCGCTGTCGTGTCCCAAAAGAGGCCAAGTATGTTTGGTGTGTCTCTGTGTCCCGCGTACTTAGTCGTGATTCATATCCCAATGCCCAGCCAGAAAGAAAAAATTCAAAACAAAGCCCAACACGATGATGTGTTTGCTGTCCCTGTGTTCCCATTCATTCCCAATATCCCTAAAAATCAGATCCCTGTTCGCAATGCAATCTGCGTAACCCAAAAAAAAAACATGGCTAGATATAAAACCCAAAACTCCAAAAGTGTTCCAACTCCTAATACAATGCAAGAAAATGTCAATCCCATACAGATAAATCGTGTGGATGATTCTAGCGAGCGTAATTTCGTGAGTCGGAAAGATGTAGCACCAGCGTATGCACAGTGCTGAAATTGTGTTGTGTGGTGGAGAAGCAAGCGGCAGCGTTGCATCATAGTTCGTGGTGAGTAAGGCCGCGCATCGGCCGAATTGATTCGTCCCCAGTACTCCGATCAATGTGATTGATCAAGCCTCCTACCACAGCCCCACGGGGAACACAGAGCTCCAAAACCCGGCGTCCATGCTAGCTTCCTCGGCTGCAGCCTTGAGGGCTTGTGATTCCTCGTCGGACCATCGGATTCGGACGGTGCCAGGGTTGTGAATGGATCCACGGCGGTTTGGGCGGTTGGGGAAGAAGAGGTGAGGGCGGCAAGACTCGGTGAACCTCGCCCACTTCCAATCATCGGGAGATCGGCAAGAGCCAACCTGGTGGTAGGCTTGAATGGTCATGAGCCAGGCCTTTCCGTCTTCGGAGGGGTCGATGGTGATGTTGTAGTCCATCAAGCACAGGCCGCAAGAGCCGGGAACCTCTCGGCAGGCAACAAGCCCCTCACCACCGTCGCTAGGGCGTCGCTGCAGCTCGGGAATGTATTGGCGGTAGATGGAATTGTTGGAGAAGAAAGATGTGTGTTCGCAGAGTCTAAAGTCACGAGCGCCGGTGCATTTGCGGAACTCCTGGACATCGGAGTCGGTAACGGTGAATGTGTAGGTTCGCTGAATGAAGAGCTCATCATCCAGGATCTTGGCAGAGGTAACGCAGTGGATGTTGGTGGCATCCCGGCGTTCTTCGTGCTCAATGCACAGGTTCTCGATGGGAACACCATACTCGGGTCCGTAAAAGTGGTTGTTCATGACCAGCTTGGCGTGGGTAAATGAGAGATCAAAGGCGTTGCCAATGGGGGAGAATCGGTCTCGGTTTCCGCAATGGTAGACACCGCTCTCCTTTGAGAGCTCGTTGTCTGAATGAGGGCCCCAGGTCTGTTGGAAGGGGTGGAGCTTATTGCATGGGTGACAGTAGTATGTTCCCTTGCCGAGAGGGTCTCGCTCGAGCAGCAAGAGGAACTCCTTCTGATCCTCTGCACGCATTTGCTTGTAGTGTTGGCAGGCATTGAGGGCATATAAGCTCTTGCATGAGTGAGCCAAGCTCAGGGCTGATGGAGCGTCCAACTGATCTGTAATCAAAAGCATCACATCGGCAGGAATATCGAGAAAGGGTGTTGATCGGGTGGGTTTCTCATCAACGATTTCGGATGTGGAGGTAGGGGCGCCGAACCAGCTACCAAGATCCCAGAGTGGGGTGAAGAATTGATCCATGTTGACTATGGTGATGAAGCTTGTCAAAAGTAAACTGAAGATGTTGTGACGAGTAGCGTATGGACTATGATCGATGGTGTTGATGACGATCACAGTTGGTTGTGGGTGGTGAATGTGTGTATGTGTATAAGTACCAATGCCGGAGGTGACTCTTGGTATATCTCGGTATGGTTGGAAAGTTGAATCGTGATAGCACAGATGAGGGAGGATAGGAAGATGAGATGGAAGTAGTGAAGTTGAGGAGAAAGACTGATGACAAGAAGAGGCGAGACGAGCCTAATAAGAGTCAGCCCTGCTACTATAAACAGCCAAACGATTCAGCGACGGGCCTGACAAGGTTCAGCAGCCTGATTGTAGTACGAGGTACTCTAAAGGGAGAATAGGCGGAACGGTGGGGGGGGAGGGAGGGAGGCGTGTGGTTTCGGTTTTTTGGCGTGTGCATAAGGCTCGACAAGGGTACGTCTCCGGACTCCAGACAGTCTGCGCCTGCGGGCTTGCTGTTACGAGTAACACCTTGTAGCCGAGCACCAGCAGCAGCAGCAGCAGCAGCAGCAGTGTGTGTCCAGGCTTTTCGGCACGCAAGCTATTTGGCGCGGTCGACATGGTGAGGTGCCATTCCATGACAGCCGCTCCCCCTCTCCAATAGCATGGATGACGCATGTAGCAAGTTCCAATAACCGTCGCTTTGAGAAACCCCAGTTTATGGCTAGTTTTTGGTTGGCTGGCTGATTAGTTACACACACACACGCTGTCTTTTTTTGGTCCCCCCCTTTCGACCGCTATCGGCAAGCGAGGAAGAGCATCTGGTTGGGCGAGGGAGCGGAGGGCGCTGATCCGTCGATAAAGGGACGACAACAACGTGTGGAACGGACGGCAGCGAAGGAATGAAAAAGGGCATCACACACACACACACCGGATCTCTCAATGCCGCGCTGCGTGGCGGCGGCGGCGGGCTTGGGATTGCGCTGCAAATGGGCGGCCTGTCACAGGTTCGGTCGCTCGGGTGGCCTCGACCGGACTCACGCCTCACTGCCTCATTACCTCACTCCTCTTGAAGCCAAAGTGCCCGTCGTTACGCAAGCGGTTTCAGAGCCAACCACTAAGGGTCGAGATGACCGTGCTCACCAACGGTTCACTTCTGAGACCTTGTTCCTCCTTCCGGCCGCGCTTCAGCAAGTCGCAGTCGCAGGTCGCAGTCGCAGTTGAGCAACAACTTTCTTTCTCAACACCGCCGCCGCCTATGCGAGGGGGGTCTGCAAGTCAGTACAGTGCAGCAGCGCAGAGTTGCTTTCTGCCGATTGCCCTGCCACGCCCTGCCACGCCATGCCCTTGCTCGTCGAGTTGCCGCGTGTATGTATGTGTCCAGTCCGTAGAAGGGAAAAGCCTGTATTTCGCTTGCTTGCGGGCTTTAAGCTTTCCCAATCGGCTGGTCAAACGGGCGCGCAAGACGGGAATCCAAGACCAAATCCACCCTTTTTTCTCGTTTTTTTTTTTCTCTCCATCGCCGTCGGGATTTGTCTCTGATTGAGAAAACTTCTCTTGCGATGGGGCCAAAGGGAACGGTTGAGACTCGTTCGTTATCCCGTATCTTTTTTTGTGTCAACCTTTTTTGCACAGGGAAAACAGGGAAAGGCTTATCCTTAGCATAACTTACCGCATCCACTCTAGCGCCTGTTCCATTGTGTAATGATGCTTTGTACTAGAAGGAGCTAACGAGATAGAAAAGCCGGGGGTCTCACGTGGCAGCGATACATGCAATTAAATGTAACTTGTACCTGATACTGAATAGCCGCTGCTGCTGCTGCGTCATGTGCGCTCAGGATACAGAGCAGGACAGCCAACAAGCAATCCAACTTGAATGTACCCCCATTTAGCCCTCCAGGGTTCATTTAGGGCCAAAAAGAAAAAGGTTGCTATTACCCCTCATTCATAGTGTCGACTTACTCCAACTATCAAACCAATGATGGCCCAAGACCAGCAAAGACTAGCACCATAAAAGAACACGTCGTCGCTCTCCGCAAAAAAGGCTGGCTGGGCTTGGAAAATGTTTCAGTGGGCTGGCGGTGATGGATGGATACCTCAAGACCACGCTATAGGCTGGAGGGAGTTCCCTGACGTCGCCCCTCTCGGCACTTGATATTCACAAAAGTACGGAGTACGGAGTGCATTGCGTGTGATCGCTGTGCAGTAGGGGGACAACGCGGGGGGGCAAGAAAAGCGCAGGATAAGAGGTGACGGTAAGATATCACACAAGTATACTCCGTATACAAGTCATAAATAAGACTGCTCCGGATAAATGAAATAAAAATTGGAGATTAAAACATACTAGAGACATGAACAGTAACAAAAGAAAGTATCACACAAAATAAATCGTCAGAAGTATCAAAAATCAAGATAAATAGTTATATATAAATCTGTCCATCATAGCTACCTTTCAACATTCTAGTGTCGATGTTGCACCCCCTTGTGGGCTTATAAATTTGTACTTTAATTTTTATGCTTATGCCGCGTCCTTCTTTTTTTTATGCCCACGCAAGATTCTGTACGTGGCTGGCACGCACGCCCATGACGCGGCGGCCAGATAAGCTCCTTGGATGGCCGTCGCATATTGTGCAAACTAATGGGCTCAGGCATAAACGCCACAGCAGTCCAGGGGCCTCGGCCAGCAAATAAATTTGTTTCTGGCCATTTGTGCATGTTGCTAGTGAAAAAAAGAACACACGCCCCAGCCGCACAAGGGCTAAACATGATACAAGATCCAGAACCTCAATGGATGGATTATTATTGCCATGAATGCTAGTATTGTTGGTTGAGTGAGTCAAATTGAAGAAGCTACGGAGCAGTTGGTGATGTTGAGGGCTGGTCCGTTCAGCTGCTCCATGCTTCAATAATGGATGCGAGTAATATCCCTATCGCAAACATTATCTACAAATTTACCCACAGTTGCCAATTGAGGCATAATTATAACATTAAACTGTGGACTCGACAAGAAGCTACAAGTAACACTTGTATGGCCCATCATCAGTGCTTCGTATCACCAAGGGTATCAACCCGATCGGCGACTCCCGGGCACATGGACTCAAGGGCGCGTGGTTTCTTTTCCCAATCCTCAACACCGGTATTCGCAGAGACATTGTCAGCAGCATCAGCCATGATTCAAGAAGAAGGAAAGAAAAGAAAAGAAAAGAAAGAAGGAAAAAAAGTTACCGGTCGAGAACCCGTCTCTGTATCTCGGGTGTTGGTCTAAGACAATAACTTCACCAGTTTGAATGGGACTGGCTGGCAATAGGGCGATTCGGGTTGTTGTAAGTCCCCGTCCAGCCAGCCGTTTGTTTGTTTACCTCCAGGGCTGTTTATTTGCTTTGCAGGCATGCTGCTGCTGCTGCTGCTGCTGCGGCATCATCACAATACCATTCATCTGACATTGCATACTCTCACCGTGTAATCAAAATTGAAGACATTCCATCCGTTACCACCACTCGACTCGATTTACGACCCTGTGCCGTTCGCCGTTTCATCCCCCGTCAGCCGCCCTTTACAAATTCCATCCCGTCGTCTCGGCACAGCGCAGCACAGCTGGGATCTGGGCTGAATTGCCTGTTTCTGTTTCGCCCGCCCTCCCATGCCATGCCCTGCCCATCTCAAATCTCGCTATCGGGAGGGTCAGGCAAGTCCAAGTCTGGTTTATTTTTGGACCGTTTCCGTCGCTTTGGCCCAGACCCTACCTACGTTGGTACTGCACCAGATGTCAGCGCGGGTCCGGCACTCGCCTAACAAACGCACACTGCTTTTTTTCCCAGTGCTATTTTCCTTTTTTCTCTTTTTTTTTTCTCTTTTTTTTCTCTTTTTTTTCTTCGTTGACAAAAATGGATCAAGGGAAAGGGTTTGGAAAACCCCTCAAGGAAAAAGAAACGTCGAGATCCCAACAATTCACTCAGTTTAAAGTAATCGGCTGGACCAAGCGTTGCTATTGTCAGGGTGATCCCTTCTAGAGTAGGGAGGATACTTATCCTTGAAAAGCTCCCTGGAAGACCCCCCTCGCATAGGATCAGGAGTAATAGGATTCACATCCGCCGCCGCTTCCTTCACCAGGACTGGTTGCTGGCTGCTGGTTGCTGGTTGGCTACTCCAGGTTTGGACAGGGGGCACATTTTGTGTACTATGTATGTATGCACGACTGTCATGCACAAGGGGAGGATGAGGAGGGGAGGATGGGGGTCAGATATCCAATCAATCGTCGGTATCGGTTGCTTCCAGCCCCGCATTCTTCCCTCTTTGTCGCCGTTTTTTCTCTCTTGATGATCTTCTGCACTCCACTCACTGAGAGGAAACCGGGCTCAAAGAGGAAGACGAAGAAGAGGAAGAAGAAGAAGAAGAAGCGCCCGTGCCGCAACAACGTCCAAGCTTTCTCACCCATCTTATCTCATGAAAGCGGCTGGTCGTACTCAATCCTTCCCGGCCATATGTAACTTGTACAGACTTGGAAATTGGTGTTTTTTTTTTTTTTCTCTCTCCCGTTGATGAAACAAAAAAAGTATTACCGGGATGGAGCACCCAAGAGCACAGGGCACAAACAGAGCATGGTAGGGGGTGGAATGAATGGATGCTGATGATGATGACATGGATTTTTTTGGTCATTCTGCCGGCCGATAAACATCCTGGATACTGGATACGATTCTGACTCTTTCCCAAAAAAAACTTTGCCCCCTTCGCTTGTTCCCGTCAACATCCATTCGAGGGCGAGAAAAAGGTTCTCCCGTTTTCTAGAGCCGAAACATATCACAGGGGGTGGCTTTCTTACTCTTTCTCCCTGTACTTGAACACAATGGGAGTTTCGTATTCCTTGTTTTCTCAGTCATAATTTTTGCTCTCCCAGCTTGCGATGCTCCTCTCTCTCCCCTGCTGTGCTTTCCTGTCCTCTCTTCTCCCCCCGTGTTAGCCCTGTCCTCATGAGTAAGTGAGGGCCCATTGAAGCCCAAATTGACTCACACACAAAAAAAACCATAATTTCATACTGTTTCATTCCGCAACACTATTCATTACCCTAAACACAAAATAACCAGATTAATTAAAATAATAATAACAACTTGCCCTCTTGAGCTTTTAGAGCCCCTCCCCCGCGAGTTTCCTTGTTGGGCAAGCTCCCTTTTTTTGTTCGGCTGCTTGATCAAGATTAAGAGGGTGGTTGGTTTGGGTTGAGCATGTCTGGTTGGCTGGTTGGGGGGGCGTCTTGGAACCAATGACCCCTAAGCTCTTCGGCCGGCGTCGAATTCCGGAAATGCAAGATTCTCGACAGGTAGGTGGATGTATGAACATGTACGGAGTAAAGATACATGCAAGTACTAAGTAGGTATGTGTACTCCGTATGTGTATGCTACTCGGCACAAGGCCCGTAATTTCGCAAGTGTTTACTCCGTCCCTTCCTATATATCCTTGATATGAAGGATCCAATGATACATTGCATGATATACCTGTAGGGGAAAAAGAACATAGTTGTACTCAAGCTTACCTCCGTCTGGAGATACTACCTACTACCTACTACCGTACTCCGTACTCATAAAACCCCAGTTCACCACGCGCGCAAACGCCTGAATCAGGTAGGTCGCCCCTACATTCTCTCTTCTCTTCTCCCGCCAGCACCAAAGAAAAAAGTGCCTTGTATCTGTACTTTGTACCTCTGGATCGTATTCCTGAAAGGGAAAGAATGGGCGTGGGGGGTGTGTAATTTCACACGCACACAAGAGGGAGAGAGTAGGAAACACAAAAAAACCAGCCGTACCGCTCCGAGGTAAACGTGGCCCCCAAATACCTACTGAGTACCTAAAACAAAACACAAAAACACCTACTACCTGTACTACTACCTGTACTATAGTAGGTACGTAGTAGTACCTAGTACCTAACCCCCCACCCCCCGCACTTGTTGCTCTCTTTGCCCGCGGCTGTGTGTACATCAGTGTCGTCACTTGTTTTCACTTTTTTAATTCATCGCCTGCAACAGTTTGAGGGGGGGGACGCTTCATGTGTCCAGTCCCGTGATAGCTTCCTTTTTAAAAGCTACCCTATTGAGACTGCGACTACTGCTGCTGCTGCTACTACTGCTGCTGCTACTACTGTTTCGCGCCCTTGTTTATGTGCATGCGTATATACATCTTGCTGTAACTGAGAACTTGGAACAAACTCCTTGTTTATTTTTTGTATTTGTCTCTCTGTGTGTGCGTGTGTCCATGTCTCTGTGTGCGTGTCCGCTATCGTCATAAGATCTGGTCCAAGTCACAAGCATGCACTGCTACCGTATCCCTCTTTTTTGATGCAGATTGTGTCTTGTGCCGCGCGCTGCGTTTCGAATCGGTCAGTGCAGTGCAGATAAAACACCCCCGTATCTGCGACTCGCATAACGACTCATGCGTCATCAAAACAACTCCTCATCCTCATCCTCATCCTATCTATCACATGCATCCCTTTTTTTCCTCGTCCCCTTACTCGCAACGCTATGTTTCCCCCCTCACTCTCCCCTCCCTTTCCCAACCAAGGATGCGAAGCTGTTGGTTCCAGATCCAAACTCCGATCTGCTCCGGATATACCGTGCTCAATTCATTAACTCAACAGCACTGCTTGCCCAGTAAAACCCAGTCCGTTGTTTTTCGTAGTGTTGTTCAAGCATCACCCAAAAAACATTGGTGTCGTTGCATCCCAAACCCAACCTCGTGATCAACCCCCCTCTCCTCTTCTCGAATTCGTATTGGAAGCCCCCCCTACTTGCAAATGCATGCCGGAGCTAAGTAAACGCTCACACACGGGTAAACGAATTGTATGGGCGGGCACCCGTTGGAATTGCTTCTTCATGTATAAAGGGTCAAACTAATAAAACGTTGCATCGTGGCTTCTCAACTTCCTGGACTGGAAAGGATCGTCCTATCAAGCTACGTGTTTGCTGCATGGGAAACTAGACTGACTACGTACTAGATACCTAGGTAGGTATTATTGATCCGGCATACAGCTTAGGTATCAACTTGACCTCGAAGGATTTGGTCAAGTGGAAGCAGAAATACATCCATGGCCGTTGAAGAGTCGTCAAATGGCCACATTTGGATGCAACCCCAGCTCTCGATTCTCCACATCTCCATGTGCTGCTTCGTTACATGTAGTACTTGTAGTCGCCCACGGATAACCACCAACCTGACAACTTGCATAAGCGTTACATCGTCGCCTTCATCACCTTAATATATCGCCCAGGCTTATGATGATCAGATCCGTGTATTTGTATCAATACCGCTATCCATTTGCAAAAATGCTGCATTGTAGGGTCACTGCATAGACCTCATGACAAGCGAAGATCATAACCACTCCCCGTCACACCGCTGCATCATCATACACCCGCTTGTAGATCCCAACCATGTTCCTGAAACTCCAAGTGGTCCCCAACAGAGAAAATAATGCCAATTTCCCGACGCCAGTGTTTATATCACTTCCGGGCGATGATACCTACTTTGACCTTCCGTTATCCAATGCGAATACCAATGCTGCTGTCAATATCTGCGCCAAGCCCAAAATGCCCCGTCCTTTTAACAGTTCCGCTGTACTGAAAATAATACCTGTAGATATTGACTCGGGAACTAAAACTCCGCTTCCCGTCTCCACTGATATGTCTGCAGGGCCGAATGAGTCCTGTCTGTTGCTTTGATCATCTCAAAGTCTTCCACTGCGAATCTCCTTTTCAAATATCTTGATGCCCCAAACATCGTAGAATTGCAGTGGTCCCACCGTCTTGAATCGTAAGCGGGTTCCACTGTCGAAGCCGTCATCTTCGCTTTCGCTCTCCGAGTCTAGACCATCGGCCGGCAATGCTGGGAAAGTGTCGTGGAGACCGGGGCTCACGCCGACTGGGTAATCTTTGCCCTTGCCCTTGTTCTTGGCCCGTTTTTTGGGTTCGTCTGTAGTCATCACCAGGTCGACCTCCGATGGTCTGACTACTCGATCAACCCGGTCGTCTTCCATCGCGATCCATTCGAGCTTGAGCTCTGGATGATGGGATAGATTATCCACTATAAACCTTAGGATTTCCCTTACTACCCATATACATGTATCGTTGTTCCTGAAGTGGAGGATATTGATGGCGCGCAAGTTAACAAGCCCAGAGAAATATTGCATGAATGCATGCTACATGAGTCAGATTCGTCAGCGTTTTGAACTCTCATGTTGGATGGAATCAGCACTTACCACTGCATGAATGTTCATGCTTACCGCCAATTCCTCAAGCTGTCGGCCCCGCGTGCAGATGAGTATCATTGCCTTTTCATTCGAGTCCCAGTTTGAGCCACTAGACTCATCCTTGATCATCAGGCGCTTTAGGGTGCCAATGTGCTTCTTAAGAACCAGTCGCCGTATCTGGTCGATAGTGATCGTAGTTCGAGGCGCAAAACTCTCTGGCTTGTACTTTGCGCTGCGTTCCAAAAGGAACAGCTCGTGAAGCTCCTCCAACTGCGAAGCGCAGGTCAGGAATGCGTTGGATACGTTGTCCGTGAAAATGCTGCGCAACGCCAATGGTCGAATTTTATTTTCTTTGGCAAGCATCGTCCAGATGGGCCCCTGATTCCCGACATTGAGCAGAGTGAGTTGCTTCAAACATCCCAAATTAATGGCCCGTGACAATATAGACGCCTTGACAGGAACGAGATGGATGCCAAGCGATGTCAGCGACAAGCCTCGAGTATCACGAATATACTGTTTCATGGACCGTTCCGCAGCATTAGCACTAGAGCCGTCCGATCTTGACTGTCGCTCTGCATCCTCAATTCCATCCTCAATCACTTTGATCTGGCTTTGGATATCGTTGATGTAGTCGCTGAATGTATGGAGTTGGGCCTCTGCCTCCTTGAGTTGGGTGGATTCTACAGCTAAGCCTTGAGCTCGCATTCCGTCGATTTTCTTTTCAAGAGCATCCGCTTGTTCCCGAAAGTGGCTGAGCCTAGCCGCCAAATTCTCAAAATTGACGCTCTGTGCTGGATGACTGGATGGTTCTCCCTCTGCTGTGACGGCCGAGCAAGTTGTGTTGGATGCAGGCTCAATATGCTTAGTTGAAGGAGATTCTAAACCGCTGACTGCTGGGACTGGTTGGGACTGTTCATTAGCCTTCCCCTTAGCATCAGACTGTTGGTCGTCGGAATCTTCAAAGACATCTTCCGCAGCTTCCACATGCTCAATATCTATGTCATCGGGTGAAGCGTCGCATTTGCCTCTCGATGGCTTGGACGGCAAAGTTCCTTCCTCTGATGGTTCCTCAATTTTGCTTTCTGCTGTCGATGATTTCCCATCAGCCGCCTGGTCACCTGATATTCCGGATACCAAATCATCAGCCCCTGACGGCTCTTTTTTTACGTTGTCGCCATCGTTCTTGGTCGAGACCTGGCTCGTTTCGTTTGAAGCATTCAAAGTCTCACCCCTTTGTGTTGATGAGTCCTTAGCCTCAACATATTTCTTTGCCGCCTTTTCTATGGTTTCCAAAATGTCTTGCTGCGATGCCGAAAAGTCTCGCGATCCATTGGAAAGGGACATGAGCTTGGCGGAGATGTATTTGATTGATTCCAGGAACTCTTGATGTGGGTCGCTCGTCAGTTTATCCTTGTCTTTTTCGCTACCCTCTTGCTTGGAGCCGTTTCCTCCTGCGTTTGAAACCTTTTCGGTCTTTTTCGTCGATGTGGGCTCAATGTCAAATATCCTCCCAAGAACTGCGTCTTGAACCTTTCGTTCTTCTTGTGCCCGGAATGCCTTGGCAGGACCGCTGGTATCGTAATTGGTGTTTTGAGAAACAGGGATTACTTGAAACTCGTCATCAACGTCTGAGTCGTCGGGATCCGATTCGGGCGGAGGTTTCCTGGCTTGTGCTGCCAATGAATCGGATAGGGAGAGCTGCAACTCCGTGATGGTTGAACATGAACTCCGAATACACGTATTAAGTTCAGTAACAATGTCGAGATCATCAATGTCCAAAACGGAAAGACTTTTGAGATTTTTGAACCCCGACAAGGTGGAGGGGTCTCTGATAACGGGTGCTCGCCTGCCAGCTTTACTCTTGGGGAGAGACTTGGACGGAAACTCCAGAGCTGGGGGAGGACCGGATGTTACTGGCGGTGCCGTTCCTGGGGGGGCAGTCATCATTGACAGGTTCGGGGGCATTTCGGGCCAGGGGCTGAATGGGCCCGGCGCAATATGTGAATGCATCAAGACGGGCAAGGGCGGCGGCGGCATGTAGTATGATTCTCCGGCTTGCATTCGAATATGAAGTTTTTTGAGCGATGATATCCGGTGAAGCTCGCGGTATACAGGCCTACTGAGTTCGACGCGTATGTTCCATCTGCCCTATGATGTTGGTACTGTTGTCCCATAGTTTGAATGCGCGCACTTACCGAAACGCCTCAAGCGATTTCGCTTTCTTGAGTGTCAGCTCAAGAAGGGTATTTAGAAACTTGCCACAGCTAGCGCTATACAAGTAAGGCTGGTATGAATTCTCTCCCTTGGGTCCTGCACTGAGCGTGTCCATTGAGATGTCCTTGAGATGTTTGGCATAGTTATAGTTGCTCGTCGTAAACGTGTCGAGGCCGCCGGCAAGGCCGTCAATGGGCGAATCGAAGTTGATGTCGTCTTCATCGGGGAATATGATGTGGAAATTTCGATAAAGTTGAGCGGAAGCAAGCTCGTGGAAGTGCTTGGAGGCGAGGGCAACGCATATTAAATCGCTTTGAGAACACTAGGTTGAAGTTAGCATCAACACCAACGGAGTAGATTGGGAAAGAATATCCCATACGTGAGAGATGATTTCCCGTTGCGTCTCTGCAGGCAGATCAAGGAAAGTGATTTTAGGCTTGGAATCGGGATTTAGTGATATCGTAAGCGAAGCATCAGCAGCAGTAGCCTCGTCTCCCGTAGCCTTGGTGGCCATGATGTGCCGCTACTGAGTAGTCGATGTTATGAGGAACAATATCTGACGCCGAATGATGGACCGCGGAGCTATAGCATATGAGATGATGTGATGCGGGTGAACAAGATGAACCAAGAATAGGTAGTTCGGGATGATGGAGGAGGGTAAACAAGGAAGCACCGCCGGATGAAGAGCAGCGCCTGGCTGTTTTGCTTGACCAGGCGCAGCGTCTTGCTTGCTCTGTTCGAGAGCCGAGGGCGGGGCGGATCAGGAACGATAACGATAACGGCTAGCAGGTACCAGCGAGCTCTAATGGCAATCGGAGTGGACGATGGATAAGTGGATGGTGGTGTGATCGGATGTTGATGCTTTCCAACGGCGGCCCAGGTCTCAAGAGTGCCGGTGTCTCAGTTCGTTTGTACGTGTGTAGGTATGCAAGTATGTGGGAGGGTGAGGCTGGAAAAACCTGGAAGGCCTTGACTGGGCGAGCCATCAATGACAGCGAGGCAGAAAGTGGAGGCGATGCAAGGCGGGCGCCAAAACAGGGCTCGCTCAGTGGTGGGGGCGATATCGATACAGTGGCCGGGGGGGTTCATTGCCAGGCGGGTTTGGCGGGACTCCCGCGAGTTATAATTGCGGGCTAGGTACCCTACGACAGCGGGGTTACAGGGCTCCAGGGCTCTGAATAGGCAGGCAGGCAAACGAGCAGCACGCAAGAGAGCCTAGAAATATTGGGCAGATTCACACTTGTATAAGGTAGCAAGTAGATACTATAGGTAAGTTACAAAAGAGAAGTGTCCCGAAACGGGAGAGATATGCCTATACGAGGATGCTACCAGGTAGGTCCTTGATAATGAGGAGGATACCAAGGGACAAGTGAAATGGTTCATGTTCGCAACCAAGAGCACGAGGAACATTGTGGACCAACTGGGAACGACTGAAAAACAGGTAGTCATATGTGAGCTCCCATAAAAAGATATAAAAATATCCATCCATAGCAACAGTATGTTGGGATTTATGCCTTCCATCCATCCGGTGGCTGACAAATGGTATTTAGTCCTCCTTCGTGCAACTCTTTTTCATCACGTCATACTATCCTTGATCCTTGATCCTTTCTACGGTACGATAAAAAAGGTATTACTAAAATCTACACGAAACCAAACATGAACAAGCTGAAGAGGTTTAAAAAGCCTCTCACGTTGGCATCTTCCATCTAGGGTAAGGATTAAGGGCAAGCCAACGCATCTTATCTGGACGATTACCATGAGAAGCCCCTTGGCTCCTCGGCTCCCTCAACTGTTTGCACACATGGGTGCATTAGAGATAAAAGTATTCATGCCCATTGCGATTTTGTCTGGCTGGAAAGGCTGTCTTCTTACCCCGGCTTTTGGCTTGCTTAATGCTCCGCCAGCACCCATCGTGTCCATCCCTCGTAGTCCCCAGCCTGCAACTGGTCACTATGAGACTCTTGAATCCAAGGCTAAAGGTTCGATACCCTTTTTTATCTTATTCCTTATCAACATCAGATCTTGTTGATACTGTTAGTTTCCTCTGGCCATGGCTTTCACCTGCAGGCCTAGAAACCTCCATGCAGCATTGACTTGCATGGATGGTTTTGTCCGCACGAGGCTAAAGGTGTCTTATTGGA
Source organism: Hypomyces rosellus (assembly GCA_011799845.1). Classification (NCBI taxonomy): domain Eukaryota; kingdom Fungi; phylum Ascomycota; class Sordariomycetes; order Hypocreales; family Hypocreaceae; genus Hypomyces; species Hypomyces rosellus. Next base: position 2,133,321 of record WWCI01000001.1, read on the forward strand.
CGCGGGGAAAACAAATGGTTCGTCACGAAGGATTCATAGCGCCACTCTTCCCGCTCCAGCCGTTTTAGCCGTGGCCAATGATGTCTCTTCTAAAGATAGATGGTCTTGGAGATCCATCTTACCATCCTCCCAACAACAACAGGGTAGGCCTAAAGAGAGTTTGCCTCTAGGGCTCCAGGGCTGCTGTAGGTACTGTAGTGGGAAAATGGAAAAATGGGGTGTCTGCTAGGTATGAACTTACGCTTCATGGCTGAAACTGGAGCCGAAACCGCTTGGCGGGTACCTCGTGTATGTGTGTCTAATTAGGAAGTCGCCGCTGATGAGGTAGAAGCCCGAGCGTGTCTGGGCTGTGCAGCCGACAACCAACAAACATCCTGGAATCGAGACCCTCACTCAAATTGTGATGTTTGGAAGGCTGCAACTTTTCTTCTCCCTTGTTTTGCTTCCCTCACTCGTAACAGGTTCTCCTCAAAACTTTTCTTATCATTCGAGCACAGCCTAAAGGAAAACCATATCTGAACTGTGGGTTGATACGAGTTGGTGATTGATGGCACTCGGTCATTAATTTGTTGATCATCGAAGCCCAGATTCACGCCTCGCCACCAGCCGAATATTTCCCCTCACCCCAGGGAAAAAAAAACCAAAAAATCCAACAACAAATATCATACAGTCTTCTCTGAAGGAATAATGGCGGACACTGAAGAGCCTCAGTTTAACTCTCTTGCCGAGAGAATAGCGGCCTTGAGCAAGCAGAAGAGCTTTAATACTGTTGGCACTGGCGGAGATGGCTCACGTAAGAGAGCGCCTCCTCCTCCGCCCCCAGGACGTCCAACCAGGACACAGACTGCCCCTATTGTCCCAACGAACGGTTCGACATACCAGACGGCCCCTCAAATCCCCCCAAGAACCAACGGGGTCAGTTCAAATGGGCCACCGCCGTTGCCTCGTCGCGACACGCAAACCTCCCTCAATGAGGCATCCAAGCAAGAGCAAGGTCGGCCTGGACCGCCACCGCTGCCTTCGCGAACCGCGTCGTCTCAGCCATCTCCAGCGTTGCCACCTCGACGGACATCAACACAGTCCGTTAATACGTTAAGCACCAGGCGAAACTCTGCATCTTCTGAAGCATCGATGCGGTCAAGTATCTCATCTTTGTCGACGACTAAGACTATATCGTCTACTACAAGCTATGGATCGAATGGATCTACCCAGCGCAAACTGCCGCCAGTTTGCGATTTAGCTAGCTTGCCCCCCTTGCCACCGACAAAGCGAGAGTTGGAAGCAAAGGCCAAGGAGGCACAGGCACAGGAGTCTGCGGCGAGAGAAACTGCTGCCAAGGAGGCTGCCAGACAAGTTAGAGTTGTGCAGATGATTGAGCCTGCCGCGCCTGCTCGACCAAATCTTCCTCCCAGGTTGCCCTCTAGGCCTGCAAAATCCCAGACGACCACAGCTACAGAAACTGTGGCGCGTGCGCAACCAACAATTATATCTTTGAGAGGAAAAAAACCTTTGGGATTGAATATGCAGGCGACTGCGTATGGGGTTGGTCCATGCATACCTGGGAGACCCAAGGTGGATGATGCTCCTCCTCCCATACCCGTTTCCTCGCGCCCATCTACTGCACAAATCCAAGCCATCTCAACCCGACCAGCCACTCGACCACCGGCGCAACTTGAGTGCTGGGCCTGTCGAGACTGGAGTGGTCCTGATAATGTGGCAGCTCAATTCCCTAGAGAGACACTCCCGAGAAACGATCCTGTTGGCCATCTTGCCCGTGGACTCTGTGACCAGTTCCCGTCCTACACTGACAAGGCAAGGGCTATTTTCACCTGGTTTCACCATAACATTTCCTATGACACGGTGTCGTTCTTTAATAACAACATCAAAGGCCAAACCCCGGAGCAGACCATTTTTAGCGGCCAAGCAGTCTGTCAAGGCTATGCCGACACTTATGCAGGTATTGCGATTAGAGCCGGCTTAGAATGCGTGGTTGTTTCTGGACATGGCAAGGGCTTTGGACACAATGCACTGAAGAAGGGTGAAAGGCCACCGCCTCCCAACCCGTCCGGCCATGCATGGAATGCTGTGAGGATTGATGGTGGCGAATGGAAACTTCTTGACGCCTGCTGGGGAGCTGGTCACATTTGCTCCGCAGCAAGCCTCTTTAAGCAGGAATTTCACCCAAACGAGTTTACAAGCCCGAATGATGCCTTTGGTCGCAAACATTTCCCGTCTGACACTCGGTATCAGTTCCGTGACGACGGCAGAGTCATTTCCTGGGAGGAATATTACACTGGCACATTTACGGGCGAACCTGTCGAAGTGTACGGGAGCATCCACCCAGAAGGCATATTGGAGGATAGTATACAACCCAAGGAGCGTCAAATTCCTGTACATGGCGGTCAGGTTGTGCGATTTCAGTTTTCAAAAGTCTGCAAACACTGGACGTCTGAGAAGCATGGTTTGGGTAAAGCGCCTTTGCTCCTGCTTCACATCCGGGGCGTTGATGGGAGGAAAACGGACATGGTGCCCATAGAAACCGACGGCTACTGGCATTGGCTTGATGTTAATGCGCGGGATCTGGGCGCACCAGGACAGTCTGTTTATATTGCTCAACTATCGTCCTTTGATGGAAAGGAGGGACAAGCCCTAAGGGCTGTGACTGCAACGGAATTCCGCTCTCAGTATGGAAGGGTCGGAATGGCTTTTTCCTACCTGGCGAAGTGGGACTTGGTATAATGCTGGTGGGTGGCATGGCGTAATCTGAATTCTGTTGGCGTTGATGCACAAGGCGAGGCACGCACGCATAGCATCTGGGCGTATAGAGTGATATGGATATTGGATGCTATTATGGGACATATAGACAAAAAGCATGATTTGGGATAATTAATGGGTGGAGGAGATGAGTGAAATGGTTTGGGCATTCGGTAATTTAGCAGCAGATCTCAATATCTTGGAGATTTCGGGTTTAACATGGCTTGCGCTGGTATCGAGACTACTGTAGTATTATTGTGAGTCCAAAAAGAGGATATCGATCTTTGCAAAGGATGGCGGCAGTGCAATGGGGCTCATGTGCTGACAAAGGATCATTTCGCTGCTGATTGTGTTTTGTAGATGTGTTTAAATATAGAAACATAAAAATGTGACTGCTATGTTAGGTATATCCTCTTATAATGAAAGAAGCAGAGAAATTATAGTAGTATCGCGAATCTGGAAGATATCGATTAAAGGGATCCACGGTCTATCATGTGAAAATTCCATCCATCCATCTATGGATAAGTTCCATGAACCCCCGGACCCCTGAAGAAAACGGTTCTGCTTGGCGCTTTGAGTGCCTGCATGATGGCGGCCTTCAGTGGGTTGCCAGTGGGCTCTTAGTGGATGTGTCAGTGGGCGTCGGGGGGAAGATCCACATGCCCCCCCGTGCGCTACGAGCAGTGGACCCCCCGATGACGAAACAAGGTTCCCACTCGCCCCAATCCAATCCATCCAATCCATTTTCTAATAATCGACGTGGCATAATTAAAAAAAAAGTGAGAGTTGCATCCATACAAAAGAGACGGATCGATCTGACATCTGCAACTCTGCTTCTGCCTTATGAACACGAGGGGGAACACGCATTGCGACATCGTATTGCGTCCGACGTACTTGTGAAATGGATGGGAAATATTAGAACGTCAAGAATAACCCGCAACGTTTCTGCGCAACCGATCGCATAGTACTCAACATCTCCTTTCTGCATTTGCGCACCGCATATTCGCTTCAGGATGCGACCAAGGCCATCATTCGATTTCTAGCCTGCGTTCACCCACCCGCCCGCTGCCAGTACCCTCCCCAAACGAACCTCTGCGATCACGTAGCTTCTCCCCGTACTCGAATAAAAAACAACATCGAAACTCGTCCAAAAAGCCCTCGCAATGTCACCCTCGCCTTCTTCCTCCGCGGCGAGGACCTCGCTCTCCCGCAACGAAACCCTCAGTCTCCTGACCCTATCCGGCGCATCCCTCGCCGTCCTCGCCAACACCTTCCACGGCGACGGCGAGCCCCTCATCGCCTCGCTCGCCCTCTCCGTCGCCGCATTCTCGCTGTGCTACGCCATGATCCGCTGGCTGGGCCCGACCTTTATGAAGGCGGGCTTTCGGGGCCGCGACCTGAGCAAGATCAACAGCGTCGAGATCCCCGAGTGCATGGGCGCTGTCTGCGCCGCCGTCTATCTCCTTACCGTCATCGTCTTCATTCCGTTCCCCTTTTACAAGGATATTGTTGCGGCGACGAGCGGTGGTGGAAACAGAGATGTGGTGGTGGAAATTCAGCATCCTAATCAGGGGCGGTTCTTGCATCGTTTCCCGCATAACAAGGTGAGTGCTGCAAAAAAAGAAGAAGAAGAAGAAGAAGAAGAAGAAGAAGAAGAAGAAGAAGAAGAAGAAGAAGCAGAAGAAGGAGGGAGATGGATCTAAGACCAGTTTTGGTCTGTCTGTAAACTGTCAATTGAACACTTTGCTGACTGCTTTCTTTTCTTATAATAGCTCGCTTCCTATCTTGGCGCCATCATTTCTCTCCAGACCATTGCCCTCCTCGGTATCGGCGACGACCTGTTCGACATTCGCTGGCGGCACAAGTGGTGGATCCCCGGCCTGGCGTCCATCCCGATCCTGGTCGTCTACTTTGTCGACTTCGACGTCACTTCCATTGTCATCCCCGTGCAGCTCCAGCCCTACCTCGGCGAACTCTTTGACCTTGGCGTTTTGTACTACGTCTACATGGCTTGTGTGGCCATGTTCTGCCCCCAGAGCATCAACATGCTCGCGGGCATCAACGGCATCGAGGTTTCCCAGTGCATCGTCGTCGCAGTACTGATTGCCTTTAACGATTGTCTCTACCTCTTGACGCCGTATCCCCATCCCGCCACCGATTCTCATCTGTTCTCGCTTTACCTTCTCCTGCCCTGGATTGGCGTCTCCTGCGCTTTGCTCTACCACAACTGGTATCCCGCAAAGGTCTTTGTTGGAGATACGTACTGCTACTTCTCCGGCATGGTATTCGCCGTCGTTGGTATCCTCGGCCACTTCTCCAAAACCCTCGGCCTGCTGCTCGTCCCCCAGCTCTTCAACTTCCTCTACTCCTGCCCCCAAATCTTCGGCCTCATTCCCTGCCCGCGCCACCGCCTCCCCAAATTCAACGCCCGCTCCGGTCTTCTCGAGCCGTCCGTCACGCCCTGGTCCCCCGAGCGGCAGCCCCACCCACTCGTCGCCCAGGGTTTACTCCTCCTGCACCAGCTCAGGCTCCTCAAGGTCACCACGGACGACAAGGGCCGCTTCGTCGAGACCAGCAACTTTACCATTCTGAATCTTTGGCTCGTGTGGCGCGGTCCGCTGAGGGAAGACCGCCTAGCTTGGGAGATAACCCTGCTCCAGCTGGGGGTCGGTCTGTTTGGTCTGTTTGTCAGGCACAAGCTCGCCCTCTTGGTCTTTAAGGAAGACAACTGGGGCACCATGCAGCGTTGAGAGAAACCCCCCATAATCCATCCCTCTCCCAGTGGAACCGGGAAAAGGGGCATGTGATTTTTGTATGACATATTGTAATTAACGAGTACAGAAAAAAAGAACGATAGAGTTATATGGCCATTGCCAGATCAAATCTTTCAACCTTGTACATAGCCTAGCTCCGCATGATAAATAGAAAAGTTTCAAATATCCATCCCCCCTGTTACAGAAAACTTGCCGTGTATGTAATACCAAGTTCGGTGGACACAACAACACACAAGTTCCAACAAGTTACACAACCCAAGGGTGATCATACTTGGAATGCAAAGAGAATACATGGGAATACGAATAGAGTAGACGGAGCTTCCTCCCATTCCCTTCGCATGTCCATTTCTTGGTTCCATTGCCTGAAAAAAGGGGGGACAATCACTCACACAACTAAACAACCCCCTGCCTCTTCAAGTCTCGTCACTTCACTCAACACAGTGAATCTCATATATATAATCTTGGACAAATTTCTTTGTTTGTCGCTTCAATAAAAAAAAAGCATACATAATCTTCGCTGAAAGGGTTGGATATCAACATCCATTATTCCGCATTTCATCATCTCAAAAAACCCAGAACCCTCCACCAAAAAAAAAAGAAAAAAAGAAAAAAGCCGGATCCGAGAGCTCAAAGGCGCGCACCTTTATAAAAAAGCCTTTGCTGAGAGAGTCACCGCTCCCCCCTTTCCCCCTTGCTCCATATCCCTTGAACCAGTTAAATACCGTATGGCTAAAAGTACATGGAAACCCAAAAAGAATATTTCCTCGGTTAGAAAGTCAATCACGTCCCACAAGTGCGCCCCCCTTAAGCTCCTTCTTAAGCCTCCTTATCCTGGTATCCGTGAACCATAAACCAGAGGTTATAGAATCATGAGGGGCAGCTCGTCTTTCATCCTGGACCGAGGCGAGAAAACACAGAAAACGTTCATCGCTATAGGGACTCGTACATAGACTCAACCAAACGAATCTTCCGCATCAGCCCGTCCCTGAGTGGCCCTGCCAGCACCGAAGCCGCCGCCCAATTCCTGTCTGCCCTCTTTCCCCCCTAACGCCGAGAACACTGGTGTCATCCGATATACCCGTCGCTTTTGTATAAGAATTTCAAAAAAACTCCAACCTTTTTAGTTGTCCAGCCATATTTCCCCTGACGCAAGACAGAAAGATGAAAGCGAGTGTGGAATCGTGCTGACAATAAAAACTTAAACATACAAACGTCCCCTACACGGTTATAAATGCCCATTTGTTGGTGCTGTTGTTGTTGATGACGGAGAAGAAACTCCATCCATCTTGTCTACTGTTGCTGGCTCTGTCGTGATCTCAACCTTGATACCGTCCGACCCTGCGAGGCTTGATTTGACAGGATTGGAACCCAATGTGGTTTTGCTGACTGATTTGTTCATCCGGCTCTTTGTGTAATCGCTGAGACTGAGCTTCTTCTTGATCGGACTAGGATTTGCTACAGCCCCATTGACTACTGAAGCAAAAGGACTTGGCAAGCCATTGGATAGTGCCGAAGTTGCGACTGAACTAGTGGCTGACAGAGGTGTTGTTGCAACGGAGCCGGGTGCCCCTGAAGGATCTAACAGTGGCATGGTCGGAGTTTCTACCCGAAGATCCGGGGTCTTTGTCTTGGCAGTGTTAGATGTTGGTGCCTTCTCAGTAGCAGGTTTCTCGGTTGTAGATGTCGATGGATCTGCAGGAGGATTTTCGGGAATCGGTACATCCTCAGCAGGGGAGAAAGGCGATGGTGCTTCATCAACTGGCTTTAATGTATTGGGCTTCTCCTCAGCGACTGGAGAATCAACTTCCATGGCATTTCCACTTGACGCTTGCGAAGAAATGGATAGTCTTTTGCGATCTTCCTCTGCGCGTACCTTGTGCCGATTATTGAGAAGTCTTTTAGACAAGGGGATGATTCGTTTCTTGGGGCAATGCGCTTTCGAAGGCTCGCTGAACCATTCCCCTTCCACGGGATCTGTTTGAATACCAACATCACAATAAACCGGCCGTGGGCTTGCTGAAGGCTGTCGAGACCGACTTGCCGACGACTCTTGCTCTGTTGATGATGATGACTTGGTCTGATTTCCAAGATTCGGCGATCGTGAACTAGCCGGCGAGCCAGATTTGCTCCTAGAAGTACCGGCGTCGACGTACGTCCCGGGCGCCAGGGTCGACCCGTTACGAGACTTGGATTTCGAAGACGTTGATGTGGTTGTTCCATCTGATACCCGCTTCTTCTTCTTTGCCGGCTGTTGCTGTTCCATCCGACGGAACGAATCCTCAACCATGGCCACTTTCCTTTTGTCCCGATCAGTTGGTTGCGTTAATATCCCCAACTGATCAAATGAACCTTGGCGTAGTGGCGTGCGGTCTCTGCTTGGCGGTTTACTTCGCGATGAAGCATTGTCGTCTTTTCCGTCTCTTTCACCATGATCATCAACATGACCTTCACTAGCGGCGCGACTGTTGGTGGCATGGCCAGTGCTGGTAGGTGAAATGGTATGCGTTCTTGATTTTCGTTGCTTCCTCTTGGCATTACGGGGTTGGTTCTTGCCAAAAAGATAGTGTCTATGGAAGCGTGCGAATGCGCAGTTGTTGTCCAAGTCGCATGCGCAGCCGCCGTATTCCGATAAGATTCGATCAATCCAATTAGTGATGGCCATGTATTCTGATTCTTCCAGGTCGAATTCATCCTGTACCGCACCGTCATCATCACTTAGGCCCAAGAGATGTAGCCACCGTGCTCGCACGCTCTTCTCCAGCCTGAAGTCCCAAGGCAGAGTGATTTGCTCATGGGCTGAAATATATCGATCGCTCACTAGCCAGAAGTGGTACTCGGACCCGTCCATGAGATATGTGTCGAGTTGTGCATTTGGCTTGCAGCTCCTTCGAACGTAACGAGCCAAGGAGCCTTCTCTCCTCGTGTCGATATATAGGGGCAAGGCAGGATGGAAGAAGACAAAGGGAAGAGGTGATGAGAGGTCCGCCCAAAGATTGTCCGAATCAGTACAATAGTCTTTCTGGAAGCCTATCGCACCGTTTAATTCAATGAGAGGCATGTCCTTTTCGATTGGCGAGGTTGACTTAATGAAGCGCCACCGCACCGTCCGGCCATCCTCAATAGAGCGCGTCGCATCCTCGACTTCAAGCTTTGGCAGCTTCTCATCCACATTAGGTGGTTCCTCTTGGAATACCTCGGAATGAGTTCGACCAACCTCTTGTTTCATTGTGTCAGGGTCCCTCAGCCACCGGGACAGTGCCGTGGGGATTGCGAGACTAGCAAAGGCATTGTTCTGGACATCGGGTACATCAAGTTCGTTGTAGAGAGCGCAGAACCCATCAGAATAGTGATGAATGTGGAAATCGTCGGGCAGATCTGGGGGTGTGGTAGCGGGACTGGGGGGGTGTGTGGGATTCGAACGCGCATTACCATATGATGGGCTTCGTTTCGGAGGTAGCGAGCTGACAGAGAGTGAAGGCCGATGTGAGGTTTTCGATTTTTTAGAGGGATGATGATGGTCGGTAGAAGTTCCATGTTTGCCACCGTCTACGGGGCCATGGTGTCCGTGGTGCCCATTGACATGGACGTCAGAGGGCTTTGATTTCTTCTTGTGGCTCTTGGAGGGAGGTCGCTTCGCCTTCTTATCGGTGGGTTCAGTCTCTAGTATTGAGTGCTTCAGTTGGAGGGTTCGTTCGATGGCTTTTTGTCGATTCAAGGGGCGAGGTTTGCACTCTGCGCACGAGTGAGCAAAGTCCTCACGTATGGCTTCCTCCCTATTGTCGGGATAGAAGCAGTCGATGTGTTGCCACGTATCGCATGTCTCGCAATAGATGGTGTTACCGTCGTCGTCAGAGAAGTTGCAGATACACTTGATTGTGTACGGCTCCTCCTCTGTCGCCTCAACCTTGTGGGTGACATCGTCGTGAATGGTCGAACCCACGGGCGCGGCGTGGTTTGCCTGACTGGAAACCGCGGCTTGTGTCGACAGTTGCACCGGCTTTTCTGTCATAGTCCAAGAGGACCACACGAGGTAGTCGACGTCGCAGGGTGTGCGTGGATTGATTATTGTCGCGATCTGGGGAGCATGACGGCGCCTAGTAAGACGCGCGCCAGGGAGCTCGCTTGGGTATGGAGACGGCACTCGTCGCAATCAACCGTGTCATGCGTCGAGATGCTATCGCCACGCTTGGGTAGTCGACAACTCCCTGGGGGGTCGAGGGCTGGACTCGAGGATCGTGAAAGATAGCCGGAAGGGTGGACGACTGGCCTGAAGGCGTGAGTAAAAATCGCTGAGACGAGATGAACCTGACGAGTTCCGCAAGCAAGAATACAATATAATCGCACGCGTCGAGACAACAGAGTAGACACGGCAGGATATGAAGAGATTCTTGCGGAAATCGGAGGAATCGAACAGGACAGATTGGAGGCGCCGGTGCTGTGGCCAAGAGTCGAGCGCGGGTGATCGAAGGAAGTGGGATGGAAAGTGTCAAAAAAAGGAGGAGAAGAAAAAAAGAACTAGTGACTCTCTGAAGTGACAGCCTTGAGAAAAGACGAGAGGGCTGAAAGATGGTATCGACGGTAAGGATAGGTATCGAGAGGAAGGGAGCGGATCGTGAAGAATGGCACGAAGAGTGTGAATGGGGAGGAGGAGCGAGGATGGGGAGGAGCGATAGGAAGCGAACCCGGGTGTGTGTGTCTTTGCTTTGGAACCACCAGAGGCTGCTGGGCCAGCACCAAACCAGCATCAAGCACCAGCAGCGGCGCGAAAGCGAGGACTTGGACTGGACTGGACAGCCAGGACAGGACAGCACAGGACAGGATGGGATAGGACAGAGAGAGACAAGAGAGAAACGAGTGCAGCGCAGCAGCGGAGGCACCGTTTGGGAAAGGTACGTACCTTTTTTTTGGTGACTCGACCCTCTATTTGCCCTCTAACCTCTAACCGTCCAGGCTCTGTGGCTCTGTGGTGGTAGTACCCTCTTCAGGTCATCTCAGCCAAGGGGACCCCCCTCCCCCCCCATCCTCAGGGCTCTAAAGGGCCACAGAGGCACCAACCCAGAGGGGACCATGCGCCTCATGTCGCATGCCATGGATGTCATGCAATTAGAAGACGCTCGCCGCGGCCAGGACTCGAAAGGCAACACTCATTAGCAGCGCAGCGCCGTCGACGCAGTGAAACAAACAAAGCAGGAGGATAATAGAGAGAAAAATAAAAGAGGCAAAGGGAACTGGCGCTAAACCCAACCTCGAATGGGCGGTGGGATAGAGACGTCTTAGTGTGTGTCCAAGGCCCAACCATGCACTGGGGGGGCCGTGGTGGGCGTATGTACAACAATCTAATGGGTGTAGGGGATGATGGGGGGGCGACGACTCGGATGGGCTGGCAACGCTGGCTGGCTGTACTTGTACTGTATTATGGATGTGTAGACAAGACAAAGACTCGCACATACGTACAAGTAGTACATCGTACTTGTATGTAAAGGGGTGGATGCCTGAGGCGTCAGCACAGTGTTTCTCGTCGGTTTCTGCAGACGAGGCGGAGCTGATGGATTTGTTGATGAGGAAGAGGATGAAGTGGTGAGGAGAAAGAGGAGAAAGGCAGTCGACCGCAGGAATCTAAGGCTTCATTGTGGACAATGTCTTTTTTTCTTGGTTATTTTTTTTGGGTTCGCTGGCTTGCGTATGTGCGGGTTGGCGTGCGTTGCGTCTGTAAGTAATGTATGTATGTTAAGTGTCTGCACACAGTTAAGAATTTTTTCCTTTTTGGCGAGCTATTTTCTCTCGAAGCCGTGAAACTTTGGAAGAAACAGAAAAGCGCAGGGGTTGTGTTCTCTCATCTTGGCTGCCCAGCATTCTCTCGAGGAAGCGGCTCAGATGTCACGACCCGGAGATGGGCGAGGGGGTCCTGCAGCATCCAGCCGCATTTGTCGAGGACGGCAGCGAAAAGAGCGTGAGAAACAAAGAGTGGGATTCTTGGACCATCACAATTCCCTTTCCCTTGCCTTGTACGTACGTACGTAGGCACATGCTCGGTGGGATGGGACGGGGATGAGGGACAAAAACAAAAGGTCACCAACGAGCGGGCAAGGCCAAGGGTTCTGTCCTGTCCTGTTCTGTCCTGTTATAATGAGATGCAACCATTCACGAGCTTATTGAACGACGGGCCAAAGTTACTCTGCACTGGGTGGCGCCAGCACGCCCACAGGCCAGTAAGAGTGCTCGGTAGGCGGCCCCCCTCCAAAACACGCCGGCGTAGCGAGACTCGAATAGCCCAGCCCAGCCTATGGATTCAACATTCAACATGTTGGCCACTAAGGGTTGGTACATTAGTACCTAGGTAGCCATAGGTACGGGATATGTAAAGTCGAGGCCGGCCCACAGTGTTTGGCACAGCCAACAAGCTTGGCGGTACTGTGAGGTCTCCAATGTTAGTGTTAGACAGCAGCAGCAGCAGCAGCATCAGCATGAGCATCAGCATGAGCATGGAGTTTTGGGTGGTCAGAATTTCGGGCTTGCGCGTTCCTCTTGCTAAGGCTAACACCTAATAATGGGAACGAAAATAACGGGACACACGCAAACCAGGTTGACACCAAACTTGAAACGTTGATACTCTCGAGTTGAGCCAAGTAAGATTGCGACAAGGTAGGTAGCCTCTATTATGGTGCATCGCGCAGCTTCGTACTCGGTTCATTTTAACATGAAGCTGAAGCCGGAAGAAACCCATTTCCAGCGTCGCATGGTCGCCGCCTCCCCAACATTCATTCCACCAACTGTGCATCTCTTATAGAAAAGTCTATTCCCCCATCATCATCTTCTTCCTCTTCCTCTTCTCCGTCTTATGGCCTGCCGCCAAACCCCAGTCCTTGGAATTGAGATCGATGACGGAGCGAACATGGATATGCCACGACCATCACGACCAGACTTTGGCACACGGTAAATGCAACTAAGAACAGGGGTCACTGCAATCAGAGAATCACGATGCTTAAACACGACAGGGGCGAGAGTTCCAGTGCGCGAGAGTCAGCATAGCCTTGTCTTGTCATCCCCGTAACAACGGCGGCGTGTGATTGGTCTCATGGTGCAAAGTGCAGGCCATCGAACAAGGGGTAACGAGCCAATCAGAGATCAAGCGCATGCCGTCATCTGGAACTGGGAAAGCGCTCTTACAATTTAGCACTAGGAGAAAATAATCATTTATCATGCAGCAAATTTGGTTCTTTTTCTTTCTCTACCGCACCAAGTTTCTGTATTTTCGATATCATATTACCGTATCACAACGGGCTACGATACGATACGATATATGAGGCCAGTGATGCGAGTTATCATCTTCCGCTTCAATGCTGTGGCTCGACAAACATCCATTTATCTAGCTTCGCTGCTTAACCACGCCCTTGTATGCAAACCTCAGGCAACAGCATTTTACCCAAGTATCGGAAAAAACCAGGAGCGTTGGGATCCCCCTGTCCAGAGATTTAGCCAACCAGCACATGCTTAGCTTGTCTATGGCGCTATCCCTATTCAATCCAGCAACTCCGAGAGCCTGCAGTATCCCCGTCGCCCATGCTCTCGTCACGTCGTATATCCTATTCACCATCCAGCTTTATTCCTTGCTCGTCTGAACCTTCTTCGTGCCGCGGCTCCAGGCCACGAGCACAATGAAAGCAGAAAAAAATGGAAGAAATCAAAAATTGCGCCCCCAATGGCCCCGAAGGACAATTGAGTGCGGGACGACACCGCGCTGTGCAATGCAGGCCTCCCGTACTAGTACTCCGTTTTGTTGAGCTTGGAGTACCGGAACAAGGTAAGTATGAAGAAGAAAGAAGAGAAAAGAATGAAAATGGGAGCAGCTGGCAGATGCTTTTATAGAGCGAGCTCCGAGGCCCGTGCGTCCCAACCTCCTTCTCTGCCTGAAATTGATTCCTGAGGTTGATGACTAAGGCAACCACTGTGGCAATCACTGTGGAGAGAATGCATGACCCCTGTGCTAACTGCGTTTGGATACACCAAGGACACGGGCTGCAGCAAAGGGATGCAAGTTGGAGGAATCTTGTAGTAATAATCAAACACTTCCTGCATGCCAACTCAACAAGTCATACAGTACAAATAGATCAAACTCGGACACCGCTTCCCACTGCTAAACAAAACCTCAGACTCACAGCAGGGAGCTGAGAGGTATAACGGGCTACTCTAAACTCTCACAGACTGTGCGGAGGTACGTACCCGATAACAAGGGTGTCACCTTATCTGTTTATTGGAGAATATGTGGGGAAGCCCCAACAAACTCCAATCGAAGCCTGGTCCTGGTCTCATGACGCAGCGCCGCACCCAACCACCGCCTGAAAACAGCACGGAAAGTACCTGTCCCGTGACGTGTGTGTGATTCGACGGTTAGTCAGATACTCCTCTAGTACCTTGGTACCTGGCAGACCTGGAGCGAGCGCTTGTGCATGCTTCCTACAAAGAACGACGTCAACCTCATATCCTCTTGTTTCCTAAGTTGATTACAATTCCTCACATTTCTAGACCACTCATAGCTATCATTCATACTCGCCTCTATCGATTTCATTCACGATGCGTTTCACAGCAACACTTGCCTATCTCTCCGCCTGTTTGGCAGTGCCAGCAACGGCCCGCAGCATCTTCACCCCATCTGTATTCCCAGGCGAAGACCACAAGATTCCCGGAGAGTCTCCATTGTATCTCTGTGACGGAGACCACAACAACGATATCGTCAAGATTACCAAGGTTGATATTTCACCTAATCCACCAAAGCCGTAAGTTCACTTCCGAGCACCGCATCTTTGGAGGACCGAGACTAAAGAACCGATAGCGGTCAAAACCTGGTCATCACGGCCACTGGTACCGTTTCAAAGACCATCCAGAAAGGCGCATATGCCTCAGTCACTGTTAAGCTCGGTCTTATCAAGCTCCTCTCGCAGACCTTTGATTTGTGCGACCAGATTGGCAATGTCAACCTAGAATGCCCCCTGGAAAATGGCAACCTGACCGTGTCCCACACTGTCGCTTTGCCACGAGAGATTCCACCGGTATAGCGTCCTCATGCCGACTGAATCATCGCCTCACTAACTAACTCTTTGATAGGCCAAGTTCAACGTCGTTGCCGATGTTTACACTAGCGATGACGAGCCCATCACTTGCCTGACCGCTAATGTCGACTTTTTGACAAGGCGTCTATCTGATACCTACGAAGATAACGAGGACCTATGAAGTGGGCCATTCCTGATGAGTCCATGTGTGAAGTACAGATAATGCCAAGGGATCTCTGGTTTTTTCTTTGGTTGTATTTTCGGGGTTTGGTGAATTGAGTCGTCAACGGTTGGGATTATGACGCAAACATGTAATTGAGTGACTCGGTGCGGATTTCAAATAGGGTGACGAGGCATTACAGGTAGAATCTATACATCCATTCGCTGGATATCATATTGTGCACATTTCTGTATAAGTGAATTTAAGTAAAGAACAAGGAGCATCGCCAAGTCCAGCCTTGATATGCGATATATTCTGCCAGGTTTTGAAACCACCGACTTACTCTCCAAACAGACGTCGTACTCGTCTCAATACGCTGTCTTTGTCGGGATCATATGGATGGTCCTTGCTGGGGATTTCGAGCACGGTAGGGAATGCGGCGGTGTAGGTATCAACTCGGTGTCGTATCCTGTCGGCAATCTGTAGGATGATTAGCATGTTATTATCGAGATCGAATAGAAGATAGATTCCGGTATGGACTAACGTGCTGATTGATGAGAACGATGCCTATGTCTTTTCTTTCAGTGAACGTCTCAAAGGTCGACTCGATGGTGGCGGTATCCGTCTTGTTATCAACGACGAGAAAGTTCTTTTGCGCATCGGCTCCGGCAGAGACGTGCTGTAGCTCAGATTAGGGACCGCAATTAGGCTTGAAGAGAAGATGATAACGTTGGAATGGACTCACGCCAATGCCCGCAAGGAGCAGTCCTGTCACTGAATCCTAGGCTTCGTCAGCTCTGCGACATCATCCAAGAGAATGTCGTGGCGGTGCCGGACGGGGCGACTCACCTCGTCACCGATGACGGCGAGGAACTGGCGGTCCTTGTAATCCGCCTGCGAAGCCATCTTGAAACAATTGGTCTGGCTGGCTGGTGGTTTGCGGTTGAAGGTTGCTTGGACGGACTCCACAAAGCGCAGCTGGAGCTTTGAGCCTCTGGCACTTGGAAGAGTGGACAGCAGTGGACAGTGGGTAGTGGACGCTAATTGGCCCCCGGGGCAGTGCGCCAATGAGCTCTTACAGCAGCCCCCTTGCAAGTAAACTGCCACTTCTGGCCAACTCAGGTAAGGCCGCTAGGCTCCAGGCGGAAATTTGCTGCAGTCAGTGAGAGAGAGCTCTGAATAAACAAATTCACGGATAACATAATCCACCGCTCCCTCCATCTTTTTCGTTTCTTACCTTTACTTCTCCCATCTACTCTCTACATTTCTTTCTTATCCATTTGCATCGTTCAGCAGAGGATCGAGCTGTGTGAGCTCTGGAACCATCGGCAAGATGCCTAGACTCATCCGGAAGAAGCCGCTCTTTGAGCGCATCACGGCCATGCTGAATCCCATGGACTTTCTGCTCTGGCTATCCGAAGAAATCGAGACGAGGGAATGGGATTCGGCCCTGGTCGGCACGCAGCTGGGTGTGGGCATGAACTTTGTCTTCCTTCTGGCACGAGCGAATTCCGGATCGATAGAGTCGTCGGATGGCGATATCTTTGGTGACGACACGAGCGCCGGCTGGCTGTCCTACTTTGTAAGTTGCATCTCGGCGCAAGTCTTTGCGCGCCATCAACTAACCATGTTTACACCAGGTGTCCCCTATTATATGGGCTTTGGTCGTCCTATCTTGCACCAACGCGATCTACGCCTTGTCCCGGACGCGAAAGTACAGGCTCTTCCAGTCCAGCATCGATCTACCGCCGGCCACTTCCTCTGCTCGACGGGTCAAGGTTCAGTCATCACCTGGGCCGTCCACGCCACTGCGATACTTTGCGGACATGATCACTTCAGCATCGGCCGAATCACGAGCACATCCCGATAAGTCGCGAGATGTGTGGGAACTCTCGGTGTGGGATCCTCTGCCTATGGCATTGAGGCTCTTCTGCCTGTTCAGTCCCGGTCACGTCTTGGTCTATCTTCTCTTCTTGCCGCTTGCGCCCCTGGATCCGCAACCCAGCGTTACGATATTCAACACTGTTGTCATGCAAGTTCTGCTGTCTGGGCAAATGCTCGTTCTCTCTTCACGGTTCGCCCAACAAGCCAAGGACAACAACATTGTCCAGAGGGAGGTGATGAACGAATATGACACGAAATTTGTCCAGCCTCGAACCAACGCCACCGTGAGAGACGTCGGGACCCAATATTCAGACGATCAGGCCACCAAGGTACGCGAGTTGGTTCAAGTCGGTACACCAACAACCCTCGTTCGACACGCATTTTTATCACGACCGAGAACATTTGTTCCAATCGAGGACGCTTCATCCGGTCAGGCCAACGTCGCTAGACCACAACTGTTTACCCCTATCGCACCAAGACGCACGGAAACCGTTACCCCCAGCGACAATCCACGCGCCTCCTTGATGAGACCCACCGGGGTCAGAGAAAACGCCGCGGGTTCTGTTTCCACTAGCCGTGGATCGACTTCTACGAGCACCGGCAACACGAATTTTGGAGGCCATATGGGCATTCACAACCATGATAAGTCACCCTTGAAGAAAGCCATCGGTTCAAACGGTATCAACGGCCAAGAATCATCACCAAGAAACTCGAGAGAAATGGCAGCCTACGAGCAGAGGGGTATGGCACGAACAAGCAGCCCGTCTAGGCATATCGAGCTGCGACGAACATCAGGAACGACTACCAGTGGCACAAATACATCTAGTCCGTTTGTTAGGGGCGGGGCAGTACGGGAGAGGCAAGCTCCACGGTGGTAGAGTTGTTTTAGGTCATAGCGCTATCAACGGCTATAATGTTATAGTAAGATCATGTATTATTTCAAGTTGAGGCACATTCGAGTGCTTGGATTCAGCATGGCATTTGTCTGGCGTTTTGGTTTTGTGTTTGTGTGTCTCTGTGCAAGTTGGTCTCCTTGTTGGAGTCTTGGGCGAGAGGGCTCAGGGGTTCTTGATATTATCAAATAATGCAAGGCCTAATGATGAAAGTCTTGGCTTAAGCAAAGCAGGAAGCACCGTGAAATGTTCCCAGCCGTGTCTTACAAGGTAGTACACTGCGTGATAAAGCAACAGCGCTTTCCTTTCAGCGAGCCTTGCTAGACTGAGTGATTTCAGTTGCCATGAATCACTTTGGTTGTTTCATGAATTCTTGTCAATCCCATACCATTACAGTGCATCTTTAATCACTGATGGTCTTTTGATTTTGGGATTCAAAGTCTCTGAATCCTTCGTTCGTTTCAGTGGTCGCTTCAGAAGCATACACTCTTTCGACTCTCCCAACAACTCGTCTCTTCGTCACTATGACCTACTTCTTGCCCCCCAAAGTATCCAGCTCCATTGATCAACACATAAAGCCACCGCCAAAAACATCAGGGGTCGTCCCCCAGCCCGTTGCGTCTCAGGCAAAGCCAAAGGAGCAGCAAAGTGGTCAGCGGGCGTCTTCTGTCGGGGGCTGGGTGAAGAGCATACTCCCCAGCCAGCGGCCGGAACGGGGAGGGACGTACAGAAGCAGGGGATATTGGGAAGAACTTGAGAAGAAGGGGGATCAGGTGCCTCGACGGCGTGTCACCGATAGCTACCACAGCATGGGTGCAGAGTCAGTCAACTCCAATCGCATAGTTCGTTGGAATACCGCCAAGGACTTGTCTGAAGGCCAGTCGAACCTTGCTCCTCGCCAAAGGCGTGTTGTCTCTGCTGGTCCTGAATCAGTGCCCAATGAGGATCGAAAATGGAGCTGGTCGCGAGAGGATTCCGAGGATCAAGTGTCGGTTTCGAAACTGGGTGGCATCCTCCAAAACAAGACCAAGACTCGCGAGCCGAATAACAGCACTGCTGCTGAAACGCTTATATCAGTAACGAGTGTGACCGGTCGACGTCAATCCAAAGTTCGTCGGGTAGTCAACGCGAGTTTAGAGTCTCGCCGAAAACGACAGAATCTCAAGGAGAGCGGTGACTATCTCGGGGTTCAGGGGGTCAACCCGCAAACGGGCGAAATTGATATCATGACTCCAACCGATAGCACGCCTCGAAGCTCGGCAAGCGTAGAGACCCAAAGCAGAGTCATGGCACTGCGGAAACTGCTACGAAGCAATAGACACATATATGGGAAGGCTCCGGCCGAGATGACGGATGAAGAAAAGTTTCTACGGTTGCAGAAAGAAAAGGAAAAGGTGAAAAGCATGAGCAAGAGTGTACGATGGCGTAGACGTGGGAAGCAGTGGTCTTCTGCACAGGAACCGGACTTGAGTCCAATCACTCAATCGTTGCGGAGTGCATCGCCCTCTTCACGTAAGTTACCCCCTACACTGCATTGGGCCGATACAACCATTGACTGGGAATGAAAACAGGGGGACAGTCCAAGGGGAAAGCAGCACCTCAGACTGACAGTTCGTTATTGGGAAGACTGATAGAATTGGGATCCCCGAGACCCAAGACTCAGCCAACGTTTCCTAGAGTACCAGTGGCTGATGCAGCGCCTGCCAACACGGATCCCAACACTTCAAACTCCTCTGGAACTGTCATCCGAACACCCCATCGACGAAGCATTGCACATCCGTCCTCGACAGCGTGGGAACTCTTTGAGAATGGCATTAGCTTTGATCCCTCGGATGGCTCTAATGCAACAGACCGCAAGGCCGCAGAAATATCGCCTACAGCGACTGATGACGCAGCACCTCTAGGCGTAGCCCATTCACCGGGACAACAACCGTCAACAGGTGCGCCTTGGACCCCGGTGACTTCACCCGGCAGAACCACCACCACCACCGCCGCCAAAATTCAGGACCCTTTTTTAGGCCTACGAGCCAAAAGGCAGCTCTATCCAGAGGACCTACAAGAGAGCATGAGGATTCGAATCGACATGACGCCCAACACCGCACAAGCACTCGCAGCCGCTGCCATGGACAGCCCAAGTCCTCCAATAGGAAAGCGAGGCGCCATCAAGACCCCGTCCCCCCAATCGATGGTGGAAGAGTTGGAGGTCCGGTCGATCCTGGAAAAGAAACCACTGCGGAAAGCTGTACCCCATTTGATATACCTGAGAAGGAGAAGGGCAGATGGGAATCAGCAGGAAGACGGTTCAAAGGCAAAGGCAAAGGCCACGCCGATGCTCCATTGGCGCTCGATGACCAACTTGAGAAGAAAGGCAGTGGACATGACCAAGAATCTGGCCGCCCCCAGCCAAGAGCAAAAAAGACCAGTCATGGAGCAGTCAGCGGAACAAGACGGTCCCTGGACAAAACACATGATCGAGGAGGAAATACAGATGCCGAAACTAAGGGTGGCGAGCTTGGACAGTGTCGAATCGAAAGCGAGCGTTCAACGCATGAATCAAGGCGAGACAGACCAAGATTGGATCGACAGCACCATTCAAGACATCAAGACAAGGGCAGACGAAGTGATGGACCTGTCTCTCTCCATACCCACCATCACCACTACTGGCTACGGCCACCAAACGTGTCGACTGAACCTGAAACATTACATGATGGAGGAGCCGGAAGAAACGCAAACTCGAAGCCCGCGGATGATGCGCCCTTTGAGCCGGGTGATTTACAACCTGCCAGTTGCGAGCTCATCGGAACTCAGCTTGGGGAACTCCCTCGTCGAGCCGCCGTCGAATTCTGTGTCGAGTGTAATGTCTCTGGGGCAAGACGGTCCAGCGACCGATACTATCTCCATAGTAATGAGCTTCTCGGAGGAGCAGGGCCAGCTGTCGGTAGAAGGGTCGATACAAGACGAGATGGCAGAAGGTCAGCATCACAGCATATCACACAAGTCAATGTCTACACAGCCCCAGGGTGTCGCGCAGAGCTTGAATCGGGATCCCCACGTCGAGGAAGAAGTCCAGGAGCTCGTGCAGCAAGAGATCGTAGATGCGGTGCGAAATACGAGACCGAGTGCGACAGAACAGGTCCAGGTACAAACGAGCAAGGCCCGACGAACAGAAGAACCAACAGAAAGGGTGCCAGAGAGGCAACAGGTTTGTCTCGACACAGAGCTGAGGAGGCTGGTACGCTGCCCGGGGAGATATCCGATCAACCCAGAGGACGAAGGCGAAGACGACACCGGAGATCCTTCAGAGGTGTCGGCGTTTGAGGTCCTTGAACTGTTTCTGCAAGACGAGTGGGATAGTTTCTGGGAGCAAGCTCTGTGGGGCGAGAGGAAGGACGTTTCTGTCCCACATGTCATGACGTATTACGGGTCAGCATTGGTTCGCCTCTACTGGCTAACAGTTTGGCCGATTCTTGACTTTCGGACGCTGCGAGTGAGACCTGAAGCCGCTGAGGTTGGCTGGAAGGATGTGGTTGCAGCCGTGCTCGCGGTGCCGGCAGCGATTCTCGGGTCAGCAGTGCTTGTTTCTATTATGAAGTTGATGGCAGCATTGTGGAGTTTCTAGAAGGAAACGCTTGACTATACGGAAGAACCATGGTGGTGAAAAGGCATTGGTATGGACAAAGGTGATGGAGTATTGCTGTATTAGTCTAGCATGTCAGTATTGATAGGATATCATGAGTTACCCTGAAGCGTACCGATCGATTTATTGCGTTCATCGGGCCTCGACTGTTGGCTTACTCGAAGCGGTGACGATTCGGACGGCGTTGCCGTTAATGGATAAGAATTCTCCGATGTTTGATGCAGCCCAATGCCGCGTCTTACCGAATTCGATGTTTTCTTTGTCAAACGTTTGATGGATGGTGTGCAGGGTTTTTGTTTATATTCGGTGTACGGTGATAATGTTCGGACGATCTGTTTTGGGCTGTGATAGGAGTTGAATGCATACACATACATTGGTACATTATTTTCCTCTTTTTCTTTTTCTCTCTCTTTTCAATCGTATTTATAATCATGGGACTTGGCGATGAGAAATGATGGTATAGTAAGAGAGAGAGAGAAATGTATAGGGTAAGTCTGGGGATTCTATATTACGTGAGCCCCTGCTGCGGCAGTCAGCGGCCGAACAACTTTTTTCTTATCTATCTGAGCAGCATCAAAGCACCCGACCCCCCCAATCAAGGCTACCCAGGGTTACTTCCAGGGCTACTAGTACTACTACCTAGATACCTAGTAGTGATTACCCACACGGTAAGTAGCTAGGGGGATTTAGCTTGGGAGGAAGGAGGGGTTTGCTGCAGTGGTCGATCATGAGATGTGTGCTTTGCATTAGGGCTGAAGATTGGAGGGGGAATGATTGCTGTATGTATGTATGTGTTTGGCTGTTGTTTTGAAGATTGTAGTTCTGGATGGGAATATGAACATGAATAGGGATAGGGATGTGTTGACGATGGGTTGTTCACAGTGGGCTACTTACCTACTAGGTACTAAGTAGTAAGTAAGAGATTCTGTTGGTATATGCAGTTTATAGGTACGATGCTCAAGTATGTACTCTCAAGTATCTCCAATAAAGCACCTCGATCTAACACTTATTACATCATAAAATGCAACTCCCCAACAGGTACTCACTCACACTCTACCTCCCAATACCACCGCCCACCGCCCACTGCATGTACATGTACCTACCTACCTGGTACTCCCTACCCAAAGCAAGGTGGGCACCAAAAATGTCACTCCCCAAGACCAATCAAACCCACCGATTTACCAATCTCGCAACCGCCTTCGCCGCTTTTCTTTGTTGCCCCGCGTTTTTTGCAAACAAGGCACAGGGGAGGGGGGGGGGCCGGTCCGGACAATGTGCTACGCCTCCGATCATCGGAGCGACACCCAATTGTGCGCCGGTCAACATCGGAGAATGGTTCCCCCAAAGCTCAAGTCGAGGATTGCTGATAAAAAGAGGGCAGCATCAGCCTTGAGCTCAGATAAAAAAAAGAAGAATTTACTTGGCCTTTTCCATTCATCTATTTGAACACGAGTCAATTACACCTCTTTTTCCTTTTTATTCGGTTGCAACACAGTGGAGGAAGCCTGTTCGACAAAAACATCACCCGTCTTCGTTGGCTCCAACCGCATCTCCCATCCCATCCCGCCTTGCTGTGTGTCCCACTTACACTAAAAAAGCCAGACAGCTCCCAAAGCTATCAGACACGCCCTTTTGCCTCCCTCTTGTGCTACCTGACAACACTTTTTCTTCTCCTTCTCCTACTCTCTTCATCCGCTGTTGCGTTTTCTCTTTCTCGTTATTTAACATCACACAATGCCTGCTCCTGTAGCATCACCGCAAACCCTCTACGACAAGGTGCTTTCCGCGCACGTCGTCGATGAGAAGCTCGATGGCACAATTCTGCTTTACATTGGTTAGTTATAGCTTCTGAGCCCCAATTGGGAGAAACAGCCAAACTGACCATCTGAGGGGTTAGACCGACATTTGGTCCACGAAGTCACATCACCAGTTCGTTTTCACCGTCGTGCCGCTTTTCAATTCAAATACATGCTGACATTGCTGCTATAGCAAGCTTTCGAGGGTCTGAAAACCGCCGGCCGCCAGGTTCGCAGACCTGACTGCACTCTGGCCACAACCGATCACGTATGTCATCCCTCTTCGACAATCCATCCGTACCTTTGAAGCCCTGCTAACAACGACCGACTTATAGAATGTCCCTACCGCGTCTCGAAAAGGCATGAAAGACATTGCCTCCTTCATCGAAGAGGAAGATTCCCGTACACAATGCGTTACCCTCGAGGAAAACGTAAAGGACTTTGGCCTGACATATTTTGGCCTTGGTGACAAGCGTCAGGGCATTGTCCATGTCATTGGCCCCGAGCAGGGCTTCACTCTTCCTGGTACCACCGTGGTCTGCGGTGACAGCCATACCTCCACACACGGTGCCTTTGGTTCCCTCGCCTTTGGTATCGGTACCAGTGAGGTCGAGCACGTCCTTGCTACCCAATGCTTGATCACAAAGCGCAGCAAGAACATGAGGATACAGGTCGATGGTGAGCTGGCCCCTGGTGTCAGCTCCAAGGACGTTGTTCTCCATGCCATTGGCAAGATCGGTACCGCTGGAGGTACTGGTGCCGTTATTGAGTTCTGTGGTTCCGTCATCCGCAGCCTTAGCATAGAAGCCCGCATGTCCATTTGCAACATGTCCATCGAGGGTGGTGCTCGCGCCGGTATGGTTGCCCCTGACGAGATCACCTTTGAGTACCTCAAAGGCCGTCCTCTGGCTCCCAAGTATGGATCCGACGAGTGGAACAAGGCCGTCGCCTACTGGAAGTCCCTTGCTTCCGACGAGGGTGCCAAATACGACATTGACATCTTCATTGACGGCAAGGACATCATCCCCACTGTCACCTGGGGCACTAGCCCCGAGGACGTTATCCCCATCAATGGCGTAGTACCAGACCCCGAAACCTTCGCCACCGAGGCCAAGAAGGCTGCTGGACGAAGAATGATTGAGTACATGGGCCTGGTCCCAGGAACACCCATGGAAGACATTGTCGTTGACAAGGTCTTCATCGGCTCCTGCACCAACTCGCGAATTGAGGATATGAGAGCTGCCGCTCATGTTGTTAAGGGAAAGAAGATTGCCGCCAACATCATGCGTGCCATGGTCGTTCCTGGCTCTGGTCTTGTCAAGAAGCAGGCTGAGGAGGAGGGTATTGACCAGGTCTTTATTGATGCTGGTTTCGAGTGGAGAGAAGCTGGTTGCAGTATGTGCCTCGGCATGAACCCCGACATCCTGTCACCCAAGGAGCGTTGCGCCAGCACATCGAACCGAAACTTTGAGGGTCGTCAGGGTGCGGGTGGTCGAACCCATCTCATGTCTCCTGTCATGGCTGCCGCCGCCGCCATTGTCGGCAAGCTCGCCGATGTTCGCAAGCTGTCAGAGTACACTGAGAGCCCTCACATCCACGCTAGCGTTTCCCCTAAACCACCCGCCGAAAAGGCCCATGTGGATGAGAGAGTCAGTGAGTCTGAGGAGCGAGAAATGATCGCCGATCAGCCTCAGGATAACCAGCCACACACCAACACCTTGGTTACCAAGGGTGTATCCGGTGGCATGGTCAAGTTCCTGACACTCAAGGGCATCACCGCTCCCATGTACCTGGCCAATGTCGACACCGACGCCATTATCCCCAAGCAGTTCCTCAAGACCATCAAGCGAACAGGTTTGGGTTCTGCCCTCTTCCACAACCTCCGCTTCAAGTCAGATGGTTCAGAGAACCCCGACTTCATCCTGAACACGGAGCCCTACCGCAGCTCCAAAATCCTGATTTGCACTGGTGAAAACTTTGGATGTGGTAGCTCTCGAGAGCACGCCCCTTGGGCACTGCTTGACTTTGGCATCAAGGCTGTGATTGCACCTTCGTTCGCCGACATCTTCAACAACAACATGTTCAAGAACGGCATGTTGCCCATCCAGATTTCTGACAAGGCTCACATTGACGCCATTGCCGCCGAGGCTCGTGCTGGCAGGGAGGTCGAGATTGATCTGCCCAACCAGGTCATCAAGAACGCTGCTGGCGAGACCATCTGCGCCTTTGACGTGGAGGAGTTCCGAAAGCACTGCCTGGTCAATGGCCTGGATGACATTGGTCTGACCATGCAGCTCGACGACAAGATCCACGAGTTTGAGAAGAAGAGGACACTGGAGACCCCCTGGCTGGATGGCACTGCTTACCTGAAGCGTGGCAAGGATGGCAGGCTGCTCGCCAAGGCGGTTCCGGTTCCCAAAACTAACCGTGGCGAGGTGAAGAAGGAGCCTTTGGAGTGGTAATGAACATAATGAATTGTATTTTCCCTTTCTCTTGTTACTATTTGTCATGCGGCGAAAAACGGATATGATTGGTCTTGAAATTTGTTTAGCATCATGGACTGGGGGTGTATGTACAGTCTTACCATATTGGCCAAGGGCCAGGAATGAAATATAAGCTGAGGAAGAAAAAGCTCCTACAGTGTTTTTTGACATGAAATGATTTCGCCTGCGTTCTAATGTAAAAGTGATATATATAATGCGGTTCACTGGTATCCTTTGAGAACTCCAACATGTACTACAAATCCAGCCCCTGGACGCAGCGGTTCGGGTAGTCTCTCATCGGATATTCTCCAGACGCGAAAGTGTGTACTGAACTCTGTGAGCCAAGATCTGAAAACGTCGTCGTTGCGGAGTTGCTGGGCCACGATGGCTAAGCAGGGTCGCTGTATCTCAGAGTCGGCAAGTCTGAGTTTGCATATGTCCACGCAGGCCTGGACAAACGGCTGAACAAGGGCGTAGTTGAAGACGCAGTCGCATGCCACGACGGCGTCAAAGGACGCGGCATCAGGCGTTCCAGCCAAAGAGGCGGTTACCTCATCAGTCTCCCAGTCGAGAACCTGGAAACGAATATCGGCGGCGTGGCTCCCCGCCTGAGCCGTCGCCTTAGCAGAGCCCCTTTTAGACTTGACCGAACGACGCGGCCCCGCGACCGCGGCCAGGTTCTCCTCTAGGTTCTGCTGGATGAACTTGTGGACGTAGGGCTGGTCCGTCAGGACATACCGCGCAACCTTGGAGGCCAGGGCCAGGGCGTTAAGGGGCGAGATGCCGCAGCCGAGTTCTAGGATGGAGGAGCGCTGGTCCAAGTTTCCAGCGCGGAAGAGGACGTTTTCGGGAGATGAGATCCACTCTGCGAAGAGGGGGGTTACTTTCCAGAGGACTGAAAGGTCACAGTAACACCTAGTATTAGTTTCGAGGGATTGTTTTGTTGGGGGGGGGGGGGGGGTGAAAAAGAGTAGAGTTGAGACTAACCAGCTCCAGTGGTACCACCAGCACGCGTAGACGACAAAACCCCAGGCGACTGATGAATCACATAGTCCCTACCAGCAACAACAAGTTCAAGAGAGTTCGCCTTGGGGTCAATAAAACCCAAGTTCTGTGACGGGATAGGCTGAGAGTAGAGCAGAAAAGTCTCTACCGAAAAACAACATCGTAAGCCCTTGTCAACCCCAGACAGACACACCCATTCACCCCCAACAAAGAACAATAACCTAAATAAATAGAAAGAAAAAGAAAGGGGGACAGGAAACTATGACATACCTTCTTCCGGGTCCTCAATCTCCGGCTCGAGTTTGGATAGCAGGTCCTGGAGGTCATCCATTGGCGGTGAGGCTGACTGCGAAACGCACACAAACAAGTCGTAAACAAACAACCACCCGTAATGAGGAATACAGACCGACCGTTTCGACCCTGTACAAGTCTCGTTTGGTGATTATGAGCAGCGCAGTCTTGGAGTTTGAGAGAATACGAGAGCTGATATATGACTCTCCAAGTTTTAAGACCCGCTTTATACGGCAGTGGGGTGTGAAGGTTGGCGATGCCGAGCGTTCCTTCTAGACTTGGCACAAGAGAAACACGACCAAAAAGGCAATAACTAGACCCGTAAAAGATGTCAAGCTTGTCAAGATTAAGCTTAGTTTCTCCCCGGAGAATGGCCATTTTATTTTGGCCAACAGAGTGTGGGTTTGGATTTGTATCTCCCCCTGACTGGAGATGAACTCTTCGTAACTTCAGCTCAAGACGAGACACTCGCACAGCCGCACCAAAACAAAACTATAGGCAAATTCATTTCAAGTCTGTTCTTTCTCTTTCTTTCTTTCTTATTCTCGTGCCAGACGGGAGCCCGTTATACCGTACGTTATCCCAACAAAACAAACATCAAAGACCACACCACACGTAGAAAAAACACAAATACCGAGACATGCACGCTCTTGACGTGGAATGACAGAGCATCTTCAAAGTACCAGTCGCCCAGGGATATTCCATGCCCGCTCTACACAAGCCCATCGTAGAGGGACAGCGCCGAAACAATCGTCTCGTCTCGTTTGCTCCCCTCCTTGAACTCTTCCATATCCAGACTGCCATTCTCATCCTTGTCCATCATGCGGAAGATCTTTTTGACGCGCTTCTCAGGGGTATCTTCGTCTTCTGGGAGTTTGACCATGGAGCCAACCTGACGAGTGGTTAGCGCAGTAAAAACCAGTCAAATCACACAAACTTACCATCTTGTAGATGGCCTCGACAATTTGAAGCATCTCGTCGTAACTAATCTTGCCATCGCCGTCGATGTCGTACAGCTGGAACGCCCAGTCCAGCTTGTCCTCCATCTTGCCTCGGCTAGTAACACTCAAAGCACAGATGAACTCCTTAAAATCAATGCTTCCGGATTTATCGCTATCGAAAACGTTGAACACATAATCGGCAAACGAACTCGGATCACCGAACGGGAAAAATTGCCGGTAGATCTTTTGGAATTCTTCCTTGGAAAGCATGCCTGAGGGGCAGTCCTTCAAGAAACCTGGCAGAGTCAGATGCAATGCGACAAAAAAAAAAGAGACCCGTTGATAGCAAGGAGGGGTTGAGTGAGACAGGCAAGGGTGTTTTGGCAACGTGTGCGGAGGGAGGATAGAGGATGGCGCTCACCCTTGTACCATTGCTGCAGCTCCTTCTTATCGAAGTGAGTCGACTTTTGGAGCTCAGCGAGCTGCTCTTGAGAGAGTTTTGACTGTCTGCGAGCGAAGAAAAGGTCAGCCTCGAGATGCCTCGGTTCATATGATGAGATTTGGCTAGGGTAGAATGACGTCGCTTTGGTCGCGAGTAAAGCATGGACTTCAAATCAGGTAATCAGATCTGACGCCATGCCCCCGTGAACAGCTTCCATTGGCTATTATACCCCAGCAGGCATATCTGATATCGGCTGATGCGAAAGGAGCGGGAAAAAAGGTATCTCGGCTGAACTCACGATTTACCCATGTTGACAGGTAGAGGTGTAGAGAATGATTTCGAATCGATATACTAAGCGGAACGAAAAAGGAGAGGAGGAGGAGGAGGAGGGTTGTGCGTGATGGCGTGGCGCGGTCGTCGAGGGGGGGATGCGTCGTGGGGAGGAGAGGATATCAGGATGAATCAATGTCGCGCAACTGATGATCGTGTGCCTTGCACTGCTCGGCAATTTGTGTTTGCTCGGTCAAGGATTAAACAAAGTTTCCTCGTCGCGACCGTAATCGTAGTCTTGGATGGCGTCGTTCGGTCCAAAGAGGCCTCGGGGGCTGAGCACCGCAAGGTTGACCTTATGGGAGTTTCGACTATCTCTCGTCGGTTTTTTTTGGGGCGGGGAGGGGTCCTCCGAAAAGACACAGGCGTAAGTCGGAAAAAGTGCAATAGCAAAGAAAGGCCAAAAAAAAAGAAAAAGGATATTAAAATCAATGCGATGGGTTCAGGTATCGTATGGAGCGAGTTTGTGGAAAATGAGCGGCCATGTGCTCAGTCGTTGAAACGAGGGCGAGGATGTTGGGGCCAGAGGGGTGTGCGGAGATGAAATGTTGGATGGATAGATACTTGTAGGATGGATGGAATGGAGAACCTTGGAAGGCCGAAACGAGGGAAACAATGGGGGGAAACCCATTTCCAGGGAAAGAAGGAGCAACACGGAGCGGAGAGGGGCCACTACCTACAGTACTCGCTGTGCTTTGAGCCGCATCGCAAATCGCACGCACGGCCCAGCGATTTTCAGGTTAATTCTACTGCCTTCAGCGCCGCGGAGACGCTAAAAGCTAGAACCCTTCAGCGCTGTTGTGCCCCCGAACTTTGGCGTTTGTCAGCAGCTCGACACAAGCCTACGGGGTACCGTCGGGCCTATACCAACAGTTCCGTTACAGCGCAACCCCCAGCCTGTGGACCTACCTCTCTTTTTCGACCACGGGGAGATTTTCCTCAAAACAGGGGCCCATCCATGGATGCAAAACAGCAGAATAATCCCGATTAAGAACAAGGGGGGGTGTTTAAACAGACGACAAGGGGTGATCAAATCGTTTCCGCATGGAAGAAAAAACGTGAAACGTAGCTTGCATATGTATGCTCATGCACGGCGATACAAAACGTAGTCTACATGCCCCCCCAAAAAAACAACCTGTGCTCAGGTTTCTTGGGACGAATGGGCACGCGAAATTGCAGGGTTCCCATGTGACACTACGATCTCTCGTCTCAGTTGTGTGCCATCCATCATCACCTGACTTGTCGTAGAACGTTGCATTTGGTCTCAGCTATTGCTTGTGCTTGTGCTCTTTCCTTCTCGAATGTCTAAGGATCTCATAAGGTCTCGGTTTATTGCGAGAGACGCCATCTAGTCTCATTATCAACAGCTATGGAGCACAGGCGCTTATCTAGATATAACATATCCTATTTCTTCAATCCAGAGCAGGGATCGTGGTTCTCCATCGCACCTGCCTCAAATGACAGACAAAGTACAAAAGTATAGGCACTAGGAAGCGCAAGCCGCACCTAGCCATTCACACCCAACCACAGAACATAGTATTACAAGTCCTAGCTAGCCGTATCACGATATCTCCACCAAAACAGGGAAATAAAAATCCAGGGAAAATAGTAGTAGATTCTCCGTCCAGAGGAGAGTTGAGTAGACATAGTATTTGTGCGAAAAGTGGGGCAAAAAGGGTCTTTCCGGGATTCGAACCCGGGGCCTCTCACAAAGGATAGTTATAACTAACCGGGACTAACCGTAAGTTGAACCCGAAGCGAAAATCATACCACTAGACCAAAAGACCATGACGTCATATGCCTATTTAGCGGTTCTTATCCGGTTAGATTATATAAAGTTTTGACTGAGATAGCGAGAGAAGTGTTTCCGGCACATTTGGACAACATCAAGCCTACTACATATGTCTTAGAGACTTAAATATATATTTAAGAGTTATATATTGTCTTAGAGTATATAAATAAAACCAACTAGAAGTTTCTACGACCTCTGGTCGAGATTTGCGGGGTCTGAGAACAGTATGGCTAACAAATGCTCAGGGGTCGACGATGTTGAGTCTTGACAACTCTTGATAACCACCCTAGTTTCAGGGATGTATTATTATATAACTTCGAGTAAGTAGCTATTAATAGGACTTTGTTAGACACTAATACCTCAGCAATAGACAAGGTGAGTATAGCAGTGTTGTTGCGTACTCAAGTAAGGGAGAGTCCATACCACTAGACGGATCCAGCATGGTTTCTATGATTGCTAGAAATTCCTTTTGTGTCTGTTCATCTCCCTCGATTTCTCCCATCGCTAGACATCCCTCTCGTTCCTGCTCATTCCCCTCGGTTCCTCTTATTGCTCTCGATAACTATAATTTCCCTTTGTTCCCTCTTCTATACTGGCCGTGTTATCCCCCACACGGCACCTTATCTAGGCTTCGGGATGACATCACGGGCGACAAGATCAAGTTCAAGAAGGAGCGACCTCGCGCAACAATCGCACACATACCAGTAGCTGCTTCCCAATGACACGATGTGTCATCATATCGGATAATATTGGCACCGAGAGGAAATCATCAACTGAGTCAGGAGCAATCTTGTCTAATACATATTTACCGCTCAAGGTATCGCAGTTTCCAAGGCCATCACAGAATGACGAGAGCATCAAGAACTAGGAGAGGGGTTTACGCATCGCTTGAGCTCCGCATAGTTGGTATTTCACGCCCAATACTCTGGGCTTTGTACTACTGCCTGTTCATAAGAACTTGAATCTCTTCCAGAAATATTATCCTTTTATTCATGTCATGTTCATATTCTCCGTGCCTATATTCTTCCCCGACTCCTTATATCCTCTATATGTCTTCTATTCACGATCAATGTACTATTACCACTCATGTTATGTCCATTACTCATCGTCTCCCTCGCTCTCGCCTTCTAGAAGATCTTGCAGCTCTTCCAGCTCTCCACTGTGATATACCATGTCGTAAAACTGCCCTTTGGCATCATACAAACTTCGAGGCGAGCCGTATCTAGAAACAGTGTTAGCCCAGCCAAAATAAGGGATGAATAATAAAGGGGGTGTACTCACTCAACAACTTTGCCTGCGCTCATAACAACAATGCTGTCGTAATCGATAATCGTCCGCAGCCGATGTGCAATCGTCACCAGGGTTCTATCCCCACTTTCAGCTTCAAGATCAGTTCGAAGAACCTGCTGAATGCCCTTGTCCGTCTCATAATCCATGCTTGCCGTAGCTTCATCCAGAAGCATGAGCTTGCTCTGACGAATGAGCGCGCGGCACAAAGACAAAACTTGGCGTTGACCGTGCGAAAAGTTCTCTCCGCGGGCATCTACTTCTGTCGACAGGGAGATACCTTGGGAATGACTACGCTCGTCGTCATTCACAATCGTTTCATCGGATGAGGAGTCACCGGAGAAGGATGCAATGCCTTTACAGTTTTCGAGCGCCCTTTCGAGAGTATTTTCAGAAACTTGGCCAGTAGGATCAAGGTTGGACTCGACTGTTCCGTTGAACAACACCGCTTCTTGGGGAATGATGGTAAGACTCTCGCGAAGTCTGCGTCGAGGAATCTTGGTAATGTCGATGCCATCGTAAAGAATTTCGCCAGAAACAATGTGCGTAAATCGGAGAAGCGAGAGGACAAGCTGTTTCTGTCAGAATAACCACGATAAAAATGCCATCTTAAACTTACTGTGCTCTTTCCGGACCCTGTCCTTCCAACGACGGCAACACGCTCTCCAGCTTTAAACTTTAGATTGATATCCGTGAGAATGTTTGGGCCATCCGGATCATATCGAATGGTGACATTTCGGAACTCAATCTCTCCAGTGCTAGGCCAGCTCTTGGGAATAACATGAGCGTCGTCATCCGCATATTCACCCTCGTTGGGGTACGGCTTATCGTCCTTCTCCTCGGGATCGAGCTTGACGTATTCCTTGACTCTGTGAAACTAAATAATTGTTAGCATGCAATTCATCACAGTGGATACGGGGAGCCTACGCTTTGCATCTCAACTTCAAGATCATTCATGGCTCGCACCAACATGAGAATCGTCTGACTCAGTCCATTGGCATTTTGCAATGAGAAACCGACAAGGCCGGCGCCAACCATGCCAACTTTGGAGAGCGCAATGATACCAGCCAAAAGAGCTACGAGGGCAGTGGCAAAGTCAACTCTCACAGCCACCCATCGATTGCAGTTAAAGTTTGCTTCGGATGATGCAGACCACACGCGAAGCTTGGTAGCCAGGTCTTGGCCAAAGACTTCGCTCATCCCTGATCTTGCTCGAATGATGGGCAATCCAGCCAAGGTATCGGCAAACTGCGAGAATACCGGCGACTGGGCGGAAGAGGTAAGTCGCTTGATGATGACCGCAGTTCGCGTGTACATTTCGCCAACAACAATACCAAAGATGCACGTCACAATGGCGGGCAGCATAAAGATGGGCATGATTGTGCTCACGGCGGCAACGCGGAAGAACAACATCATGACGGCGTCGAGGGTCATGCGGAGCATGGGGCTCAACATTCCATCGATTGATGCCATATCACCAGAGAATCTGTTGGTAATGCGACCGATTGGGATCGTCTTGAACCATGAGAGGGAAACTCCCAGAATGGCACGAATGAAGTCGTTGTGAAGTTTTCGGGCGGCGCGCCATGCACCCCATTCAAAGGTGATGATGATTAAACCAAAGGATGTGAGCTCCAAGAAGGTGAATGCCGCGTAGATGCCCAAATAGTAAGCAATATCAACATGAGCTTGGTTGTTATAAGCTTCTACCCAGATTGACATCCAGTAACTCGAAGCAAAGAAAAAGATGTTTGACAAAAGGAGACCAAGAAGGCAAGTAGCAACGAAAACTGGGTGTCCAAAGTATCCCATGTATTGTAAAGATGTCAGACGGCCGACTTTGCCAGACGCCCTCATCTCTTGGTTCACAATGTCCTTGGCAGACACCTCATTTACGACCTTGGTAATGTCGTTCAACGCATCACCACTCGCCTGTAGTTCGGGTTCCGGTGGAGTGTCAGAGTCGGCGTCAGTGTCAGAATCAATCTCATCATCTTCATCACCACCGAGAATTTCGGCAATGGTAATGGGTTGGCGAACGACACCAATGTTGGGCTCGGCGCTCTGGACCCTACCTTTATCAAGGAGGATGGCCAAATCAGCCTGTGAGGAGATCCAAGGAACCTGGGTAACCAAAACGACCGTTCTACCCTTGAGGAGATCGCTACAAAAGCAGTGTTTCCATACGCCGGCCGAAGTTTTTGCATCAAGGGCAGAAAAGATGTCATCGAGCAACAAGAGAGAAGATTTGGAGTATAGAGCTCTCGCCAATGCGACTCGCGCCTTTTGTCCTCCAGACAGAGAAGTACCATTCTCGCCAACCATGGTCAAGTCGCCCTCGGGAAGCTCCCTAAAATCTACAGGGAGACAACAGGCTTCGATAACACGGTCGTAGCGAGCCTTTTCCATGGGACCCTGGAAGAGAATATTGGCTTGAATTGTATCGTTTTGCAGCCACGCCGATTGTGACGCAAATGCAATATCATCTGGTGCCGTCACTTTGCCCCCTTCTAGATGAGTTTCGCCCAAGATTGCCAGCAACAAAGTAGACTTGCCGCTTCCACTCTGTCCTGTGATGACATTGAGGCCACTTTCAACGAAATCGAGAGAGAGATCCTCAAGACGGAAGGTAGCCCTTTTGTTTCGACGAAACGACGCATTCTCAATTCTCAGGGGTCCGACGGGGTAGCGCACAAGCGGCATGGTGCTGTCAAAATACTTATCCAGCCGGCTGAAAGCCACAGATGCGGCGGCAAAGTTTCTCGAGAATGCACTGGCCATCATGATGTTTCTGCGAATATTCTTTACGAGGAAAACAGCCGTGAAAGCGGTGGAGGCATCAAGGCGGTGTTTCTCAACCCCCACGTGGATGGCAAACATGACCAACAGGCCAATGTAGGGAAAAGCCTGAGTGACCTGGTTAACAATAGTTTGCAAGACTGCGACTCGCCACAGTTCACTCTGCTCTGCCGCTCTTGTCTCGACAATCTTTTCTGTAATGGCATCCTCCCAAGCAAAATATTTGATGGCCCGGATCGAGGCTAGGTACTCGGCAACTAGGGAAATACGTCCATCTTGAGCTTTTCTGACACGTCGTTGAGCCGTGTACATCATCCTCCCAAGAGATAGAGATATAGGTGTCGCGAGAAGCAGGATTAGGGCGCCAACGAGCGACGCCCAACCCATCATCTTATAGAGGCCAATGAGAGAGATGGCAGTTCCGGCGGGGACACCGACCAAACACATGATCATATCACGACCTCGGTAGATGGCATCGACGTCAGCCGCCATTAGGTTCGCAAGTCTACCGGCAGACGTCGACTTTTGAGCAGGCGGGCCATCTTTTTCATTGCTACTACCCCCGGTGGCATCAAAAGGGTCCTCCTCTAATTCCATAGATTCCATTGCCTTGTGATAGAGTTCCTGCGTCATGGCTGATTTGACACGGACAATCAGTCTTGTAGAAGTAAAGACATATTGCTGGAACAAAACTGTGCGGCTCATGGGACCAAGAAACGTAAGGACGAGCCAAAGCCAGGGGTGATAGATTGCCCCCTGAGGATTTGCGAGATAGTCAAGCAACTTGAACATGCCGAATGGTGCAACATTTTCCATGACAAAGCTAGAGCCTACCCAGACAGCCATTAAGAACAATTCCCTGCGCTGAAATCGTAGAGTGGTCCATAGAGTCGACTTGGAAATGGAGCGTGCCTTTTGCACCTTTCGGAGGAGATACATGGGCTCGTCATACCAGGCCAATTTGGGGATACCAGACATGTCCAGCATATTCTTTGTGCCTTTCCAGACTATGGGCGTGAGCCAGGAGTAGCTAAGATAGTAGTTGAACCAGCTGCATATTTCCTCGGGAGCCGGCTCCCTTTCCATCGTATAGCCGGGGATTTCGAACTCGATACTGGGCGGCAGCCATTCTCTTGGGGTTAGCAGAGCAATGGAGACGGCTGCGGCTAGAGAAGCCACGGCACCAACAATTTCAAGGTCGTTTGTGCACTGGTTGGTGCCGAGTTCGATGCACGGTAGGAACTGCCCTATGAAAAAAACAAAGAGCATGGTCGTGAGAACATAGTTGACTTGGTGCAAGGCGATATGGCGCCATCGAATGTCATTTATAAGACGGAGCAAGCCCAGGAACAGGGCAAAGGCGACGGCGACAACATCGAGATGATGAATTCGACCTTTGAGGTAAGCAAGACTCATAAAAGCGACGGAAGAAGCACGTGCAGCCTGTGAGAGTATCTCATAATGCCATCTTATAGACGAAGCTTTGGGCTTGAAGCCAGCAGTGGTGTTGCGATTTCGAATTAAGCGAATGAGTATCCAGGTTATGGAGGTAGCGAGGATGGCGCCTTGGAGAATACCTGATTGGGCGAATTCCGAGACATGACTGACCCATGCAGCTTCAGGATTCCCGAGGCTGAGGCTGGACGAGTAAGATTAATATTTACCCCCCTGATTGATTGAGGCTCGATCTTGATGGATCGCATGGACATGGACCGAAAAAGCCACTTACCTGCCAAAGAGCGACTGGGGAACCGATAGCAGATGGTCCTTGAAGTAAAAGGAGAAATCACTACTACCGGTTCTATATAGAAATATGTCCATCATGAAGGATGATGATGATGGGACATGGGACAAGCAAACTCCCTCCTGGTCGGGGAGAGAAGAAAGAAAGGGAAAAGAAATGGAAAGGAGGTCAAGGGGTCGGGTACAAGTACAAGTAGAAAATGGAATGCTTCCAGCGCTGGAGGTGTCTCGACGTTCCAGTTGGCGACCTACGGGCCTCCACTGTATTACTGAGGGTGGTAGTAATATCAAGCCACTGAAGTGACCCTCCACTGAGCTCCAGCTCGCAGTGCCTGACTAAGTTCGCTGGGAGCATCCATCTGAACCCCTGTCGGCGGACTTGCAGGGGAGGCGGAATGCAAAAGTACCCGACCCGACACTGGCCAGGGCGACCACATTGCTCGCTGTGCTCAGTGCTGGCTGCTAAGCTCGTCGGTGCTGTCGGCCAGCTCCACTGAGCCGGTATGATTGGGAAAACGTGGATTCACCGGGTTGAAGAAGAGATGGATCCATGGATGCGTGTCGATGGGATTTTCGCATGTACGGGGTGTGATAATTGACAGAGGATGATCTAGCTCATACAGAACGTGTCAGTTGACAGATGCCCATGTCCCATGCAATTAAACATGCATCCATTAGATTAGTTCTCTCGCGATATTGATGGCTGGAGCTGTACATACATATTCAGTGTAGCCCGATGAAATGAATGTGAGGCCGCCCTTGAGCCCCAGAGTGTTGCCTGCCTGCCTACTCCGTACACCGCACGGGTTTAACTGGGCGCTGGAACTTGAGATCGACAGCTGGAAGACACACTATCCGATGGGCGGATCCTACGGCACGGTAAAATCGGGATGATAGCCGCCATCAACTAATCAGAATCTTGTCTCTTCTCTCGGACACTTCCTATTGAGAGGGAAAGACGCGATATAACCCGTAAAGACCCATGAATGCTTCCTCTACCCACCCACACACACACACACACACATTATCTGATAGATTCATAAACGCAACCTTGAAAGGCTACAGATTCAAACAATTCCACGGTTTCCTACTGGATCTTCATCGCGTGCTTCAGGCATCTTCTGCCAAAATCGTGGCTGGAGATGGGGGGAACTGTGGCTGCATGTTACAGCTGCCCCCCAATTTGGAAGGTCGGTTTAAGTAAACCCGCTGCCCGAAGTGGGAGTATGGTAGCCAAGGTTGACGTTCAATATGTCAGATCCAAGATTCCAATCGACTTGTGCTGGACAAAGATTTAAAAGAATCGTTTCATAATAATAGTTCCAAACGAAGGACAACACAGCATGAATACGAAGATAACTGTGTAGGTAGGTAGTACGGAGTACTAATGTAGTATTCAAGAACATCTCCCTTGGGCAGAATGTTCCAATCTCTAGTGCCCGAAAAGGCGAGCTCCCATCAACCCATATAAAGACCACGAAGCAAAACATACAAATCTAAACTGCTATATCTACCTCATGCTTGTGCAACATACCCCACAGTGGATCATTCAACACTGCAATGCGACCCCGATGCGATTTCTTGCATCTGCTTGAATATGTTGTAGCCTTTTCGGTACATCTCCAAGTATGTCGTACAAAATTAAACAGCGACGCTCAATAGTCTACGCCTCTAAATATCCACTACCCAAAGATGTTTATAGGCCTTGAAGAAGGCAAAAGTAATAAAATACTACATTCATTCGCTATCTGCCGATATTGGCTTGAATTCCTGCTAATTTCCACCCAACGACGCCCAAAATTCCATCTAGTCTGTGCTATATAAATCAAATTCTCACTTCAGGTTAGCATCCAATCATCATTGGTGCACAGCTCAATCTGGTGTGCTGGCGCAATGGTAGCGCGTAGTCCTCCTATTGTTTCAACCAAGCAGTAAGACTAAGGCTCTGGGTTCGAGTCCCAGGTATACCGGCGTGATCTTCACATTTTTTGCTCTCCATGTATATCTTTACTTTTTCTTCTTTTTTTCTGCTGTGCATCTTTGTCTATACTAAAATTCTGTAGACTCGAGAAAAGGAGCTTCCAGACCAATTCGTCTTTGTAGTGCCATCCCTCGTATGTAAATGAGTCTCCATTAATCCAAATCTCCATCTTTATCCTTGCTATCCTGCGATTCAATTACACTCGGATCATACGCCATACAAATAGCCGTAGCATAATCCCCATCATGGCTAATTGATATCATGGCACTCACATCATCGTCTTCTTCCGTCTCGCCCTTGATCCTCGCTACTGGCGGCCCGCTCCCTAGGTATTCCGCATCCCTCCCGCGCCTCTCAATGACAACATCATGAAATGTAAGTCGCCGATGAGAATGTGCTTTAATAGCGGCCTCTTTCGCGGCAAATCTTGTAAATGTCAATAAATGCATGTACAGGATATCTTTAGCTTGGTTGGCATACCTTCCAGCGACAAACGCTGCACCAGCCCATATATCAGGATTTCGATGTGCTGCCTTGTTCAACCCAGGAGCATGTTTCGCCCCATGATCATGAACTGGCGCACCTTGCATATCCGCGCCTTTCGGAGCCTTCCCTTGGCTGGCGAGCGCCCGCCAATTCTCTCTAAGAGCGCGCAATCTGGAGACGTTCCATGCTTGTTCCTCTGCCGTGAGGATTCGATCAACGAAACGTCTACCCTTGGGAGCGTTGACAATTCTATAAATACGAGATATCTGGCAAATATCTGTGCCGATATTGATTGGAAAGGGAAAGGGTCTAAGAGGCTTCATCAATGATCCAGGTTTCCCATAAGA
The DNA here is from genome assembly GCA_011799845.1 of Hypomyces rosellus. Taxonomy (NCBI): domain Eukaryota; kingdom Fungi; phylum Ascomycota; class Sordariomycetes; order Hypocreales; family Hypocreaceae; genus Hypomyces; species Hypomyces rosellus. The sequence continues at coordinate 2,172,193 of WWCI01000001.1, forward strand.
GAAATCTCAGATTTTGATAGTGGCAAAGTACAGTAAGATCCAAACTCTACGGCCACAGGTGGGGTGTCCCTGTTTCCCAGCCCGGACTTATCGATAACACGCGCGTCAACGACGTCATTCAATCATCAACCTTGACGAAGCCAGGGCAAGCCTCTGTTTCACGGAGGAAATGGTCCAGTAAATTGCAATTGATGTGTCAAGTTAATGCATACATGTTTGTCTGATTTGGTATCCTAATAAACAATCGAACGAGTCTGACGCTGAATTACGTGCCTGTGAACGACTCTGTTTAACCCACCCCGCCAATCTCTGAAATGCCTACGTCATCCATCATTAAATACCATTGGTCCATCTCCAATGGCAAAAGAAGCTTTAACAAAGCTCAATAAGTTTGCAAGGAAGATCCTCGCTACATCAAGAAACGACACGGAAAGATCCGCTTCGTTTATGCAAGCCAAGATATCCTGACTTAGTTGTCATCATGGAGCAATGGCGCGCGTTCCGAATCGCCGGCAGGAGCTCGCCTCCATCGGAATTCCCTGCCACTCCAGGCGGGCACGGCAATGGTAAGTGTCATGATGAAGAGGATAGCCATGATGATAAAGGAAAAGATCCACTGCAGAGCAATAATCTTGCGCTCGAATTGAGCAACACCAATTGCTGCCGCAAGAACGGAAAGGGAGAAACCCATAGTGTAGTCCTAAAGGATATTAAAATTTGAGCATTGTTTATTGTGTCGTTGTTTTTACTCACATTGTAGATGATGATGAAAAACATGCCGTAGGCAAGAATGGACCAAATGAAAACATTTCCAAAGATTCGAGGAACCAAGTGAGCGGGATGGGGCACCATGAGGGCACCGTTCCAGTAAATGGCAACAAATGTCCATGCAAGGGGTCCGGAAACGACTGGCGTGTGGATGAAGCGCGGATACGAGTTGTGGCGGAAGTAGAGAGACGACAAATTGAAAAAGTTGAGAATCAAGACGACTTCGGCCCAGTGGAAGTGCGAACGAACAAAGAGCATCACAAAGGCAAAGTGAAGGAGGTTGTTCACGATGAAGTGGCTACTGACGCTGGCGGCGGCGTGAACGGTTTCGGCGTTGCTAGAGAAGAGATGCGTAACATAACCAATCTGCAAGATGAAGAGAACAATCCTGAATAAATTGTTAGCCTTGGAGCAGTTTTATTGTGCAAAGTGATCGTACCAGAAGATGTCGGCAATGACGTGGTTCATGGTGAAGGCACTGGGATAAGCATAGTTCTGGTCCCAAATGCGTCGGCGGATGGTGTATCCATCGTGAGGAGCGTGTGTGGTGTAGTAGACAGAGACAACAAAGGCCAGGATCCAAGTGACGATGGTCAAGAACTTGTGAGTGCGGACAGCGCTGGCACTGTGGGCCTCTCTCTTGGCGAAGGGATTCCCTACTCGTTGGGTTAGCTCAATGCCATCGATGAATGAGAATGAAGCTGAATTGGGTTCGTACAGTCCGCCATGGTGTCTGCTCGAGGTTAACACGAGGCTGGTGGAATGATAGTGATTGCAATCACGACGATGATTAGAATTGGTTGATTCCAAAGATCCCGAAACTCCTGATGGACTGGAAAAGGTTACAAGTCAAGAGGAAGAAGTAAGAAAAAAAGATGATGGAAGGGAGAAGAAGGGAGAAAGGGAAGGCCTGGAATTGGTGGCTACAGCAGATATTATGTACAAACATCTCTGGAGCTCGCCCCCTTGGCTTCCAAGCTTCGTCATGTCAGGTCCCCCAATGCGGGGAAGAGCAGCGACGACATGCCAGAGGTAGAGCTAAGCTAAAGAAAGCAAGGCATGGATGAGTTACAGCCCATGGAAAGTAAGCAAGGCCAAATGAATGATGATGCAGTGGGAGTGGTGGTGGTGGTGTTTGTCTACCTAGTAGCTTGGAGGGAGCACCATGACGTGGTATAGATGGGAACAGTCACGATCGCTTGATGGTGTGCAAGGGAAGGGGAAGGGGAACTTGTTGGTGCCACGCCCCAGACCTTGTTGAGGCGTATCGAGTACATGGTAGTTGTGCATTCCCTGCGTGTGATTGATGCAGCGATGAGCGTGATGGTGATGTCGAGTGGACTTGGGGAGGGTGTAGTTAGAGGAGGGTGTGACATCCAATGGTGGCAGGTGACCCCACAGCTCAAGTGGGACCTCAACCTAAAGGTACGTACCGGATACTTGGTGATGGTACCCTCTTGCTGCAGGTGCTTTAACCTTGTCGCAACATCTCCTTCTCCTCCAACCTCTACAGAGAATTCTTCTTCCCTGATCAAGGCGCCTACACCTACACAGACGTACACCTTGTCCGAATTGGCATCGTTGATTCGATACTGCGAAAAATGACCAGCCAGCTGGACGTCAAATGTCTCACTCACTCTTACTCGCTGCCCTTCAGCGGTGGGTGAATGGATGCAACCGTCATGATCCAGCCCGACAAGCCGTCAACCGGAGATGCATTGGCGCACGCACACTCGCTCTCTTGCTCCATCATGAAATAATGCATTATTATGTACATGTATTCTCTGTATCCGGCCATGTTCTTCTCCGCTCAAGCTGTTTTCACTAACCCTTGAGTCTGAGGCGAATGTTACTCTGTACATACATGGACGGCTACAGTGACTCCCGTCATCAGCCAAGGAATATGAGGTGCGCCCATGTAACCCTCAATATCCATGCTGCATGTCCACAAACCACCACCGCGTAATGGATTACGTGCAAGAAAATACTTGGACCAAGGAGCAGCACAGCGCAGCTCTCTGCTTTGCACAATACATAGGCACAACTTTTATTCCCTTTCCGTCGACATTATTGACCAAACAGGTCATGCAGCCTCAATATTTGCACCTACTGTACATACGGACTAATACAATTCTCATCGAAGGTGCATGGCTTCACACCTTGATTGGCTACTCTCTCACCATCTTTTAGCCAGCCGCACTTCAATCCGCACACCCTCTCACCCTCTCTTACCAACACAACAGTCGCATTCGTCCGCCTACCTGAATGCTTGCCACCCACCCAAAGTCTCTCCGGATGGCCTTGGGCTAAAAAGTAGGTCCTTTGTTAGCAAATGGCTTTTTCTGCATGACAAAGGGACGCGCCCGCCCTCCCGCTATAGCTTCTCGCAAGGGCCGATGGCAAGGGCTGAAGCCATGAGAACGAGAGCATGTCCAACCCTGCCAGCTTTTTACAGTGCTGCTTGCAGAGGCGGATTGGTAGCAAAGTGGTGGGGGAGGAAAGACCGCCAGTCACCACATATAGAATACTATGGCGAAACCGGCGGTTTACTATTATTTCCCCCCGATGGTAGCTCAACATATGTGATACACGCAGACCCTATATGCCACTCTCGGGAACTTTCTCCCTGCATAAGCCTCATTGTCGAAGCCGTTGTAACGACTCTACGATCATCATGAATTCATCACATTTGTCGGTTAGGTTTTGCAGTCGCCACTCATCATTGAGGACTCTAGTCAGGAGTCCGAGTGGCTTGAACAGTTCGGTATCAACACCTCCGAACCAATATCTCGGTAGAGATTCGATACCATCTTCACTGCTACTGCAGCCACCACCGCTACCGGTAGAACCGCATTTGCGAGAATCATGCACAAGGAAAAACCATAAATCTGCAACACTAATCAGTTCCCCCATACTCCTGCATAATCGAGCAATTGCTCTCCCTTACTGAGCCTCGGTGGACTAGGATTGAACCTTGAGGACTTCCATCTCCGGATCTGTCCATAATTCGCCAATGGGGTTTCTCCTCGCTCATTTTCCCGAAGATGAATATTACTCGGTGCTCTGCTGCTCCCAGCCAGTCATATCTCACAAGCGACGCTGTGGAACATTGCTGCCTGCATCGATGTATGAAGAGAGCACTAGACCCGGCTGGATCATTCCTGATTTTATGCACTTTCGGCATCATGACTAGGGATTCACGTCATTTCCACGTCCACCCACGTATTTTTTTGGTCTTTTGAGTTTGTCTCAGCCCCTACTAATAAACTCCTGGTACAAGCCACCTCGATGAAATTTGTTCCGTAGAGGCTGTTAGAATTCGAACCAGCAATGGGCAGCATCGGCTGCGGCTGGCATGGTGGGCATGGGGATCGCTGCATCGGCATATAAACATGTGGGGATTTCTGAGGTGGCCCTGCAGTAAAGATATAGTTGACCCTCACTACGCACTCACCTGGGGGTCAAAAAGTACCGCCGGTCTGGTAATAGTATTTTGTATGTGGTGATCATTGGTGTTTTTTGACACCCGCTTGGGCACTGAATAGAAAGGTGCGTGCATTTAGTTTAAAGAAGAAACTAGTAGAATATTTTAATTTATTCTCATCATCCCGGAGATTCAAGTCTCATAGATTTACTAGACCTTGTTCTTCCCATCTAGTTCCTGCATCTAAAATGACCTCATTATCAGACCAGTTCAATCACAAGAAAACCCCCATCGTAAAGCATAATCATCTAATTTCTATAGAATAGTAGTAATCATAAAAAGGGCATTCAATCTCAGGGTATCAGTGTAATGAACCATTCAACCCCATAATCCCCCACAACAACTTTGAGAGAGAAGAAAAAAGGAAAATATAAATGTAATGCCACCCCATTCATTCATCCCCGTATCATCATTCCCCCCCCCCCCCCCCCCCCATATCATTTCACCATCATCAACCATCAACCTCATGAATCCGTAACAAGTCTCTCAACCTCATCCAACAACCCCGTAACCTTGCGCAAGTTCTCAATCAGGCTCTTGCCCAGCCCCACGAGCAGCAGCTTCTCCGCGTTGGCGGGCAGGCCGAGGTACGTGGGCGGCTCGCGCTCGGGGAGCTTGTGCACCCAGGCCATGAAGTCCTGCAGGCTGGTGCCCGAGGGGACGACGAGCCCCTCGTCCGGCCCGTCGACCAGCTTGTGGTCCACGTCGTAGGCGGCGGGCGTGAGGAACGAGGTGACCAGCTGGCGGAGGAGGTTGAAGTCCCCCTCGTCGTCGATCTTGCCGCCGTAGGTCTCGGTGATGAGGTAGCGGAGCATCTCCCAGGGGATATTTTGCGGCGCAATGTTGGTTCTGTTACCGGCGACGTTTTCGACCCAAGTGTCGACAATGAAAGCGCAACATTCGTACTATAAATCATGTTAGTAAACCGTAAAAGAAAGAAAGAAAGAAAGAAAGAAAGAGAGAGGTAGGTCTGTTCAATATAACTTACATCGCTATCGTTGAATTCCCAGAATCCCTTCCAACCCAAGTTCGGCGCATACCGCAACCTCTCCTGCACGACCGCGTGCAAGAACGAAATCAAGAGGTACAGTCTCGCTCTCTCGACGGGGCTCTTAACCGCGCGCGTAGACAGCGACGACATCGAGTCCTTCATGTTGGCGCGCACGCCGGCCGGCTGCTCGTACATCAGCACGCGAGAGGCTCGGAGCAGGTTGACGGGGATCTTGAGGCTGGACTCCATGGACAGGAACAGGCGGAAGTCGGGGTGCGGGTTGAGCGAGTCCATGCGCTTCTCGAGGCTCTGCAGCCAGGTGGGCGCCAAATGCACGTTCTTGACAAGAACCCACGATCCGGTCTCGGCGGCCGTGCTGATGGCCTTGTCCGCGCTGGCGAGACCTTCGTTGGAACCCATGGCGATGTTGGTGCACCTGACGCCAGATCTCTCAACGAGGGAGTCGACCTTGTAACTGGCGTCGAAACCGGGGCTGGAGACCAGGGAGATTGGCAGAGAAGCAGAAACTTGTGATACTGTCTGCTGCAGATCCTCCACAATGTCAAATATGTCAGCGCCAAAGACCTGAGTAGCAAAGCGCTCAGCCGCGGGCACAAATCGATCCATACGGAACAACTTGACGAGCAAAAGAGACATCAGGGCTTGATCCACAGGCTGCGTCCCCTCGCCCCAAATAACAGGGACGACATTCTCAGCAAACTCCTCAGTAAAGAACTTGTTCCAGTCATCCTCCGACACAGAATCGAGCTTCTCCTTCAAAATGGGGAGCTTCTTGGCATCCAAAAAGGCAGTGTCCTTTGCATCAGGGTAAGACGACATGTCCTTGCCCTCGATTCGGCTGTCAAGAATGACATCAATGAGCGACTTATCCATCTTATAGGGCGACGCCTGCGCCAAGAGCATTGCCAGGGTGATGCGATCTTTCTGAAGCAGACCCAGTGCCGTTCGCCTGAACGTGTTGACAAATAGATCCTTGACGATGATGTCGCGACGAACATTGTGATTCGTCTCATTGGCCAGTTTCTTGTTACCTCGCAGAACAGACTGGAAGATGTTCAGGAAATACTGCAGCGAGAACTGGTAAAAGTGATTGATGTAGTGCAGCTGCTCCAAGACGGCAAACACGGCACTGCAAGATTTGGCAATGACGCTGTACTGCTGGGTAATCTCCTCGACCTCGGCCATGACGCCCTCGGTGTTGCTCATCTTGGCCGAAATCTCGGCCGCCTCCGTCTTCAGCGTCTCGAGAGTCTCAATGACCTTGTCGTCGTCCAAAATGTTACCGCGAGACTCGTTGAGGGCCTGCAGCAGCTGCTTCTCGAGCTGCCGGAGGTGGACCTTGAACTCGCCTTGCAACTTGATGAGGTTGGAACGTCTCTCGTCCACGTCAGGACGCTCCGACTTGAGCACATCGTTAAGTGACTGCGTTTGAAGACTGCTCTGAGTGACTGTAAAGTTGACAAACGTAGTTCGACTGCAAATATCCGGGGCAAATGTGGCAGACGGGTCACGAGTAGATAGGTAAAGTTTGAATGACGGCGAAAAGTCAATCTCCTGCCTGCCCAGCTGGATGAGGACACGACCACCAGTCCGCTGGTATTCCTTGTTCAGGACGTGGTTAAGAATAGGATCCAAGTGCTCGGCATCCTGAATAAGGATCGGGTTGCCGAATCGCAGGGAGCTCTCGAGCTGCTTGGTAAAGGTATCATCCAAGAAACTAGTGACCGTCAACCGACGATCCTTGCACTCCTTTTGCAAAAACTCTGTAACTCTCCCAGAAGGATCAATGATGAGTGGGTAGCGGTTGAATCGCTTCAGGATGATGGCATTCTCCGTGCACAAGTCATCCACCGGCAATGTATTCTCCTGCCATCCAAGTCGCTCATCCGCGGTGGAGAGGTACTCCGTCACGGGGTTGGGCGACTTGAACTGGATGCCGGATAGATGAAGCTGGTGGTACCAGTCATCGGTCATTGATTTTCGGAACACTTGGTCGTACAGACCGCTGTAGGCCAAGAATGCGGCTGCGACAAGCACGTCTCCGACCAATGTGCTAATCTGGGTCTCGAAAGACTTGCTTCCCTCCTCCCAACGAGATCTCTCAGAGGAAAGACTGTCAAGCAGCCTGACACTTCGGTCGACCTTGAACTGGACCTTTGCCATCTCCGCCTTGATAGCCTGAGTTTCGCTAATCAGCGTAGCATACTCGGCCTTGTAAGTGTTGATGCTAGACTCGAGCTCCGCAATGTTCTTCTCCACAGCCTTGGCATTGGCCTTGGTGTCGAGGGCCTTTTCTTCCAGCTGCGCAACTTCCTCCTTGAGAGGTCCAACGCGGTCCAGAATATCAGAGTAGCTGACCTGAGCAGACACCCACTGAACAAGGGGACCACAGGCCGTGGATGCTCGATTGACCTTGTCGAAAGTAAACTCCGGGTTGGACAAGAATTCGTTGCGCATCTTGTTTCTCAGGCCCTTGGTCATCTGCTTCGCGTTGTCAAACATGATGATGCTGGCAATAAAGTCGTCCCTTCGCACCACCGCCTGAACCGCCTTCCAATCATTGATCCTGTGGCCCAGCAGAGTGCAGACTGCATCCAATGCGAGCCTGACACCCTGGGGCGGGTTACTCATGGATCGCACTTCCGTGAGGTGCTGTCGCCTAATGTTGCTAACACTGGCTTTGGCTTCCTCGACGGCGGGTTCCGCCTTTGCAAGATCCTCCAACACAACCTTCTTCCGCATCGCCACCTCGGCCTCCTGCTTCTCCAACGCTGCCTGAATCTCCAACGAAGTACTCTTCCTCTGTTCTGCCTCTTTCTGGTCCTCAACCATGCGCTCCAGCTTTTCGTTCGCCTCCGCGTCCTTTTGTTCAAGCTGTGCCTTCTTCTCTGCAAGACTGGCACGAAGGTCACGAACCTTGTCTACAGTATCCCTCAACTTCTCGAGGCCAACATTCAAATGGCGTTGCTGCTCCTCGAGGTCTTCCCGCTTCTCACTGTACAGTTTGACATATTGGACCACGAAATCCAAGAAATGACGCGGAGTCAGGAATGTCACCTTGCTCTGCTGCTTTAGCAGCTTCTGGTTGTACCGATGAAGCGAGTAGTGAATGTACACCATGGAGTTGATGACCGTCTCGCGGTGCGATGGAGGCAAGACCAAGCCACGGTAGGCCACCGGGATTGTATCAGGAGCCAAGAAATTGTTCTTGTCCAGATCGATAGAGTGCGTGAGCTCGTGACCAACCTGGAACAAGGCCTGGTCCGACCAATCTCCGAACCAGTTCAGCACGCATCTGTTGAACAAGGCCGGACTGGTGGCAGCCTTTGACGATAGGTTACCCTCCGGTGGGTTCATGGTAAAGACAACGTGAAGATTGTTGACAATCTGTTGGGTGAACCACTTGTATAGTTCTTCAGGCGAGTCGAGGTGTAAGTTTTGCCTCTGCGCACCTTCTTTGCATGCCGTCATCAGGGCAACATAGTCATCGCCCTCAAACAGACCAGGGACCTCGGCGTTGGCAAGCAACGTGTTCATGCGCTCCAGGAATCCAGAGTCTAAAACGTTGGACTCATCCATGATGAAGCAAAGCTTTTCGCCCTTGCAACCACATCGTCGGAGCACATCACGCAGATCCTCGTCAAAGTCCTCTGCCGAATACTTGCCGTGCACCTTGATCTGGAAAACCTTGAGACCATTCATCCAAGCCACGAATCGCGAGAGCGTAGTCTTGCCACTGCCACTGACACCGATGAGAATCAGATGACCCTGCGGCTGCCGAAACACACGATCAATGCGCAGCACGTGCTCCAGTACATCATTAAACAAGATCAAAGGTACGTCAACTTCTTCTTCGCAGAACGTCCTGAGTCTGGCCTGGACAAAGTCTCTTAGCTGCTCGCGGTCTACAGGAACGTAGTTCTTGGACAGCCAGTTGGAGAAGAGAATAGGGCCGCCCAAAGCCTTTTCCTGATCCATAGTGGGGAAGAAGTCAATGGCAATGCGCCGAACAGTCTCATCCGTCCATTTTCGTTCATCCTCGCTGACGAGACGATCCTGGAATAGACGTAGAGCCTCGTGTGCCCAGATTCGAATCAGGCCCTCAAGAGACAGCGTTTCCAGGGGCTTAATAGCTTCGTAAACACCACGCACCCAGCGAGTAAGTTCACGAGGACTGTATACGTAATGAGGTTGGATGTGGGGTGTAAATTTTTGCTGCGATTCCAGATAGAAACGGACCATGGCGTTCGTAAGCGGCTCTGCATAACCGCGAAGGGAGGGGATAATCTTGAGCACAGCCGAGTTGAAGGTACCGTAAATTTGGTTAAGCGAGAGCTCGCCGGGGTAGTCAACCATGATGAGAGGAGCGTGGCGCAGGAATCTGGCACCCATGGGAGTACGTCCGGCATCAGTCGGTGGGTTACAAGCACCAACAAACTGAATGCGATCGAGCGTGACCCATGATTTGTCCGAGGTTCGCCAGAAACCATTGTGCTCAACAAGCTGACGCAAGAACGAGATTGCTCGCTGCGTGCCATATTTATCCGGTGCAGGCAAGTTGATTTCGTCGCAAAAGACGACGAGCCAGCGGCCAATCTGCGTAGGCGACAGCACAACACCATTGAGCGTCTTCTTGTATTCACAGTACTGTTCGAATGTCTTGATGAGCAGATCAGGTGTAGTCGCACTAGAAAAGTTGAGACCAACAACTTCCATGTTCGGCAGTTTGCGAAGAGCACTAAACAGTGTCATTGTTTTACCGGAACCTGGAGGACCGCAGAGCAGCAGTGGTTTATGCTCGGCAAGCCACGAGTACAGAACATCCTCGTGACGGACGGTATCCAATGTCGGAATAACAACATCGGTCTGGATGATGGAGTGCGTGTTGACTTCGATGGTCGGGACTTGGTTCTGCCACGATGTCCATTCGGCTTGAGGAAGGCTCACGTCGAAATCGATGAGCGAGCTGGTGCCATCCAAAGGCGGCGAACCAAAGGCAGCAAAGGCACCGATTTCATCGCCAAAGGCCTTGCGGTCTTGAAGCGGACAGTCTCCAGTAAGTGCCCAAACAAGGGCGAGGAGGAGCTTCTTCGAGATGAAGGCCTCAATCTGGTCAGGCTCAAGAGGGAAATCGGAATGCTGCCCGTTGTACTCAATGATATCACGAGCAGCCTTGTTCAGGAGCGAAAACAGAGTGGTGAGCACACGCGCAACAGTAAACTCCATGATGTGATTGTACTTCTCAGCTGCCTCGAGAGCCTGGACGGTGAAGTTATCTTGCGTCAAGAACCCCGTAAGGTGGTCAGCAACTTGGCTCTGGACAGCCAGTGTCTTGGCGGAAGACTGTCCCGTTCCAACGCTATCCTCATCCAGGTCCTCAAATGGCACGCTGCGGAGAGCCTCGAGATAGTTGGTGACCAGCATGCCCGGCGAGACAGTGTCCTCACTAAACCAGACCATACCACATCGACTAACAGTGGCCAATGTCGCATACTTTAGTGTCTCGACTTCGAACATGATTCGAACATTTTGTGGCAGGTTGAGACGTTCACCGTTGGGCAAGGTAAGCAGCTTGTTATCGTCAAGCACACTGTTCAAATTCTCGACCCACTCAGGATCGACATCACCATCAAAGACGATCCAGTGTCTCTTGGAGTCCTCACCACGAAGGTTATCGACAATCTTGCGGAGAATGCTCGTGAAGAGACCATCAGTCCACTCACGGGTGGTGGAGTCGAGGTTACCATAGAGAGCCTCCTTGGACATGACCTTGGAGTCAATAACGTGGGAGACGCCCTCTACGCCTTCAACCTTTTGCAGGGCATCAAGCAGCAGCCTCCAGGTGGCAGTTTTACCAGTACCAGAGTTACCGACCATCATCACACCGTGATGAATCTTCTGAATCTGGTACAGCTGGAGCACCTTAGTCATCCACAAATCAGTAACGACAAGATGTCGTTCCGCAGCCAGAGTGCGGATAGCTTCCTCCAAGGCATAGAGATTAGCAGGCACGTACTGCACGCCGGGGAAGCAATCGCTTTCAATGTCGACCATAATGTCCACATCAGACTTGATGAGCTTAGGCGCGATTGTTTCCCGGATGCTCTGCACAATAATCTCAGGCTCGACAATCTCCTCAGCGGCGCCCAAATCGCCATCGCCAAGACGAGTACGCTTCAGGCCACCGGAGCTGACCAAAACGCTCTTCAGCGCACGAAGACCGAAATCGTAGTGAGCTTGTTTTGAGAGTCTCTTGGCGCACTGGTCAAAGAACGGCACCGTCTGTTTCGAGAGCCTCTTCGCTTGTCCGAAACCCTGAGAGTACAACATGACTTCGGCAATGAGTTCCTTGTCAGGCTTCGACATGGCGACACTTCGGAAGAGCTTCTTCAAGTTGTCGGGCAAGTTGGAACGACCAGCATAGCCAGGGTTCATGGTGATGAAGATGCCCGTGTTCTCGTTGACGCGAAGCTGGCGGCCGACCAGCTCAATCTGGGACTTGTCATTCTCGGCACCTTGCTTCAGACCGAGCTGAATGTTTTGAATTTGCTGCGACACGGCAGACAAAATCCTCTCCTCGAGACGGTTAAACTCATCGAAGCAGCCCCAAGCACCGACCTGGCAGATACCCAGGAAGATACGGCCCATGGCCTGGAAATCAAACGTGTCATCACAGCAAAAGACCAGGGTAAATCGACCGAGCTGAAGACCCAGAGCCTTGACGGATTCTGTTTTACCCGTACCGGCGGGACCATATGGCGAACCTCCGAGACGTTGGCAGAGCGCCTGGGTAAGAGTGAGGAAACATCTGTCAGTAAGTGGTGTTCGAACGAGACGATCGGGAACGCCGAGATATTCGAATCCGTAGTTGAGCTTGGCGTTGGCCATCTTGATGTGCAGGCGGTTGAGGAAAGTGCCTTCTGGTGCATAGACGTAGCGCATCTGGAGCTGCCAGAGGTGGTGGCTTGGCGAATCAGCCTTCGCATTCATGAGCCTCTCAATAACATCACGCTGGTGAACGCATTCCGTAATCATCTGTTCGCACTTCTTTCGCTGGATAACCTCCAAGTCTCCCAAAACAGTCTCGGCGAGAACACGAAGGACTTGGACCTCACGCTCAAAAAGAGTCTGGAGGTTTTGACCACCAGCAGCCAGAGACGTCTCCACGGCAGTGGTCCAAGCAGCCTGAGTAGCCAACACGACGATCTGACTGGGGAAACCGTCCATGAATGCCGTCAAAGCGTTGCGGTCAATCTCTTCAGACTCGAAAATAGGCGTATAATCCTCAACAGCCTTGGCCAACAACTCGGCAAGGGTAGACTTCATGCCATTCTCAAGCAGAGCAAGCCAGTCATTGATTCTCGGTGTCTTGACCAAAGAAATCTCTTTATTCAGCTTGACAGCCTCGCCCTCCTTGGACGTAAAGCCAGAAATAACCGCCTCATCATCCATGATGAGGCCAGCCAAACCAGCAAACATCTTCTTGAAGTGCTTGGCGATACGCAGGGTATCGTTGCTGTTACCAATCATCTCCAATAAATCTTCGTCACCAACAAAGTAAAATCTGGGGAAGGAAACTCGTTCCTTTTCCAAGTATTCACCAAGAGCCTTTTGGATCTTGTTCAGCATTTCTGCCAAGCGCTCCAGAGACTTTTGAACATTGGGAATGTTCAGGACGTCAAGTACGTAGGGCGTCTTGTTGGCCTTCTTCATAACAGCCATAAACTCGCTGTTGATGTTCTGGAATCTGCCGGACTCAATGGGGAGAAGGTGCTTGATATCAGCATTTCCGGTAAAGACACCTTCCAGATAGACCCACTGGCGCTGCACATCGATCCAAACATCAAACAGGACGTGGACGCGGTTCAATTTATCCTCCCAGGCAACAGCATCTTCTTCAAACTCCTTGTAGTAAGGCGAGTGCTTCATGGCCTGAAGAGAGTTCAAGTTTTCACTGCACTTGGCAAAGAGATCATCCCAGCCACGGATAAGTCTGCACTTGTTCTGGTAGTTGACGAGCTCTAGGGCATAGTTCTGCCACGTCTCACGGACCTGCTTCAAGAACTCTTCCAAGGCCATTTCACCCTGAGCCTGGGCAATGATATCCTTGACAATGATTTCGGTAGCGATGAGGTTGAGGTCCCAAACATCGCCGAGCGTCATTGAGCTAGGTGAGAAGCGCTTTTGGGGCTTAATCTGCTTGTAAATCTTGTGCCAGTGTCGCTCGCGGATAGCATCAGATTTCAGATCTGACAGAGTAGAATTGACCTTGAGGAAGCCCCTTAGGACACCCTGAACATGCTCAAAGGCGGCATATTGTCTCATTCTGCTTGGCATCTCCTTGGTACTCTTGATCAGGTCATCAACCTTTTGGCGAATTTTGCGCGGCTGAACAGCGGTCCACAGAATATCACGAGTCTCATTGAGACTGGCCCAAATAGTAGAGAGGTTGGACCACACAGATCGGAAGTCTCTAACTTCCTCAAGCGTGGCTTCCAAAGAGGTATCGTTACCACCTGGAATATCAAGAGCTTCTCTCGCCTTGACAACCTGCTGGAATTCTTCCTGCAGAGCCGTAATACGGGTTTCGAAAGTGGTCAAGGTAGCAGAGGCAACATCCGGCTGGATAGTTCCAGAAACAGGCTTCTCCTCATTCCACTGGGACACAATCTCGCCGATACGCTCCAAGATTAACTTATCCTGGGCAATAATGTTGGCTCGCATCGCGTCGGATTGCTCCTCCATGATTCTCGACTTCTTGTCCAAAATCTCCTTGAGGGCCTCCCATTGACTCTCAATCTGCTCAATGTGAAGCCAGTCGTTTGGAAACGCGTAGCGCTGTCTGACCAAGGTCGACTGTCCCTGGCGGAACATGTCAATCTCTGGTGCCCAGATTTTGGCATTGCGCTTGCAGCCCTGCACGGCGGTGATGAACTGAACGGCTGCCGCAGTAGACGACGTGTCCGAGCTCTGGCCTTCGAGATGCTTGCGAGCCCTCTCTATTTCGGCATTAATGTCACGCATCCGGTTGCCCAATCGGTTGGCAAACTTGACCAGGATTTCCTGCTGCCATTGATCGTACTTGGCGTTAACCTTGGTCTGCACCTGGTCATAGTCGATGGTGATGTGTCCAAACGATCGGCTGACCTCCTGTGTGTCAAACGTCGTTCGAACCTTGCGGATATCCTGGAGACATTCGAGCCATCTCGGCAGGTGATCGCCAAGCATGTCATAAACCTGATCGGACTGAAGATCCCAGAGAGACTGGAACTGCAGCCACTTGTCCACGTAAATGCTAATCTCCTTGAGCTTCCTCTCCATGGAGACGTAAACGCGACGAAGCATATCAGCACACTCAGATGGCAGATCAGCAAAGCGAGCCTCCTGGTCAGAGACATTGAGGCTCATCTGGTATCTCGCAGCTTTAATCTTGCGCAAGTTGCAGACGACTCCCAACCACTCGTGAAGATGAAGGAACCAGCTAGCTCTGGCAAACTCCAGAGGCGGGTCCAGATAGATGACTTGGTTACGCATTGTGATTTCAAGGATGAGCCTCTTCATCGTAGGGGCATCCTGCTTTCCATCCTCATCCTTGCCCTGCTTACGACGATCATCATCAAACGTCTCTTCCTCAAAGGCAGCAATCCAAGCTTGGACAGCGGTATGTAGACGCTCGAGCAGAATAGACTGGATCTTGCCGTTGAGTCCACCCACCCAGAAGTCAAGGTTGGCATACTGTTCCAAGTTCAGCTGATCCACAGAGGCCTGGATAGCGTCTAGACGGGTTTGGAAAGCAGCAGCATCATAGGGGCAAGAGCTGAGCTCCTTGAGGTTCTGCTCAATCGAAGTGTGAATAAAGTTCAACGCAACAGTCTTTGTCTGGAGGACCGAAACGGCTGCGGAAAAGCCATAGATGAACATGCCATGCTTGCTCTCTGCATTCTTGGCAATTCCGAATCCGGTATTGGTGGGAAGCAAAGGCCGGATTTGTCTCTGGTCAGCATAGAAGAGCTCATGAGAATTGATGAATGATTCCCATCTCAAAGGAACACCGTCGTTGATGAGCTTGTATACTTCATTCTTGTACCCATTGAGCAGGATCGATTCCTCGCCCATGTCAGAAATCTGCCGCAGAATCTGAGACAATGTTCGAACTCCCTCCATCAAACTAACAGCATAGGGATACACTCGCTTCGCATCCTTGGACACGGTGGTGACGGCATGAGGGACCAGATAGGACTGCCAGGTTAGATTTCTCGTCTCCTTGAACAAGGTGATAATCTGCGGATCGAAATTGACGTTGAGCTCGAGGATGCCGCCCGCGGATCTCACCCGATTGATGTCAAACAACTGCCCATGAATAGAAATCTTTCGCCGACTAACATCAGCCAACCACGCTTCGTAAATCCGGCCAGTGTCTAGCTTGCTTTTGAAGAGCTCGCTCTCCTCTTGCAGCTTATGACCCTCAGCATGCAACGCCCAATCCGGACCCAGAACCGCTTCGACCTTTTTCATATAACCCTCTAACTGGAGCTCAATCTGGCGGGCCCAGATGATGGCTCCAGACACCGGCGGGATGTCGCGAAGCTGGGCCATGGCGTGGGCTTCCGAGTGGCCGTATTGCTGCTTAAATCGCTCGTGCAAACCATTAATGGCCTGCTTAACGTGGTCCATCAGCTGATTCTGATACTCCTGGATAGCGCCACGAATCTTGGGTCGCACAAAGAGGGCATTGAACTTGGAGAAGACTCGGAACATCTCATTGGCAGTCTTGGCAACCGCGAGACGGTCTCGCAGGCGAGCGATGATGGAGTTTTCGACTCTTGTGGTGCGCTCATTGTACAAATTCTCGGCCTGCGCCCAGCGCTCCTTGCCCTGGTCCGTCACATCCAAGAGATCGACATTTTGCAGCGCCTCCCACGCTCGCCTAACTTCCTCTACAGCATCCACATCACCCATCTCTTCCATGACCGCGCCGGCCGACACCTCTGTGACGCCAGGAATAGTAGCTTTAGGGCCAAGGACATTGAGAATGGTGCGCTGCAGCTGCTCGTGGTTGTCTCTGAACGTGCTAACATACTTGATTCGCGACTCGAGCTCCGAGTGCTTCTTGTTAACCTTGATGAGAATACGCTTCTCGTTTCGGCGAATGGTAACTACTCTAGCCAGATTGGTAAACTCCTTGACATTTTCCTCCCAGGAATCAAAAATACTATCACAGGTTCGCATGATGTTCTGAAATTCCGGGTAGCCGAGATTCACAAGCTCGGTACCTGGCAGCAGCCTGTGAAGAACATCGTTCAGATCTGCCGAAATGGCCTCCACCAGAGACAGCGCTCTTCGAATCGGGTAGGGGCAGATTCTCAACTTCTTGGTCAAATGCGCAAAGATCTGGGTAATGGCCTCCTCTACCTTGGGCAGCGATGTGGCAGACAGAAGCTCGTCCAGGGGAAAATCTCGCATCAGCTGGTTGTACTTTTGCGCCTTCTCCTTGGCCTCCTTGAGGCCCGTATCGGCCATGAAACTGACAGTCGCCTGGAAACGCTTGGCATGCTTGAGAATGTCGAGAGTCAGGATTACACCTTCGCTCCTAAGTTGGTCCTCGATGCTCTCCAGTGCCGATTCCATGGACAGCCAGAAATTCACTTCCTGGCTAGCGGTGCTAAACTCTTGCACGGCCGTCGAGGCGGTTTCCTTGGTCAATTTTGTAATGCCCTGGATGGACTTGATCCACGTGTTTACGTTGGCCTGCAGCTTATTGAGAAAACTACTGTCACTAACAAGATTTCTCGGAATAGCGTCCATGGAGGGCTTCGTATGGTTCCCCTCGGCATCGTCAATGACACTCTGAATAAGCGAGTGAAAGGCTAGAGATATTTCCGGAATATCGACATTCTGCTGAAGGTGCAGCAGACTCAGCTCGAGATCGTTGAGTCGCTTCTTGGTTACGGGTATGCCAGTCTTGGCATCGACGTCGGCTCGCCCCCTCGACCCGTTGGCCAGCTGCTGGCTTTTACTGTTGGCATCGAAGTATGGCACCAAGGCATGGTGGACTTGAGAATGGAGCACCTCCCACGGGGAGAGCGAAACACCTTGGTCTCCAGAACCGGCAATGAGGGAGGCGGGACCAGGTAAATTAGTGATGAATATTTGAGAGGTAAGGGGTCGAGAGGGGTCGATGGCCTGCGAAGCTTTGAGCAGGACTAGAGAGGCAACGGTGGTGGCCGTCGAGGTGATTTCGGTTGAAAGAGCGTAGTCGTAGGTAACAGGGGCAGCATCTATAAATCAAAAGTCAGCTTCAACTTCCTCCCACATGTACCAGAACAAATTCCCAAAAGAAGCTTACCAGCACCATCACCGCCGTTCTCCAACGTAGCAGACTGAACAACATCCTTTTGTATGTAAAGGACATTCAGAGTATCGTTTGCAAAGCGCGTACACCGCGACACCGTCTCGCTGTACTGGGCCTTGTGCAGCAGGTTCCCCGGCTGCTCGAGATCTTCCCGCGATGCGCCCAGGGCAATGCCGCAAATGGCCACCAGGTGATCAATCACGCGTTCGGGGTCTATCGTGGGGAAGGGCACCGCTGGAGCGGCGACGACGACGCCGTTGCCGTTTGCGCTGGTGCTTTGCGCGACGACTGTTGTGACCTCCTCCATGGTTTATGAGAGGGGGGAAGCGCAGAGACTCGGGAGAGACTTGCAAAGAGGTGAAGAAAGGGAGGAGGCTGTATTCACAAGAAACCAGTCATCTCCAGAGACGTGAGGGCTTCTAGTGTCTTTTTTTGTTTTCGTTTTCGGGGGGCGAAGAAGTCGTAAAATCGATGTTTAGAAGCTTTTAGTTTGAGGTTGAGCGGTAGAGGGAGTTTCGGTTGGTTCAAGGATCTGGAAGGCGGTGCGAGAAAGGCGATAGGGGGAGGGGGGGTGCTGGATGCTCAGATGCAATGGCGGGGAGCGGTGTTCGTACGTCTCGCAGCGGGAGACTTGCGCAAGTAGCTGCAGCAGGAGGTGGAGATGCACGAGGGCAAAACAAAAAGGTGTATGTTTCGTTTGGTCGTCTCGATGGTGAGTGGTTAAAGGGCAAGGGAAGAAAGTGGGATGATATGCGTGAGAGTGTGTTCCCCAGAGAATTCGATAACAAAAAAAGCTGCTTCCACAAGCAAATCAAGATGAAGGTGGTTCGACCCTCTTGGGTTGAATATCAGGTACCTATTGGATGTTCCAAAAAAGGGACCTGGACCAGGAACAAACGGACCACTGAGCTTGTCTGCTGCGGCGTTGGTGCGGATAGTGACTTTCAAAAACGCTTCGCTACCTATGAAAGCTACTAAACCTGGCACCCGCCAACACACCCTCGCACAGGGAATCTCAGTGCAAACACACCCACACGCCGTCCACGTCGTCCACACAAACAAAACGTGCAATAGGCTAAGCCAAAGTACCAAATTTACAATGGGTACTAACCTACCTGGCACTATACTAACCTACACCCAGGTACCTTTGCAAGCAGAGCAGACTTGTAACACGACCCCCCCAAAAACACACCCGCCCACCAAAACCCTTGTCGCGACGTTAAGCCCGGCAGATGCTGTCACTGGTCCAAGACGGTCAGTCCCCCCAAAGGGATGGGGGATCCAATGGAGGGATGGTGGGATGGCCAGCGCATTTCCAGTGGGGTAGACGGCGCCAGTGTCCCCATTGGTTCAGCGCAGCCCCTTCAGGGGGGGGCAGAACCCAATTAACTTGGGGTGTCCTCAACTGGGGGGCCTTGTCCGCCACTCCCGACACGTTGGCAAGTGTGTTACTCCGTATGTATGTACTCTGTGGTGTTTTCTTATCCATTCAAGATTCGATATGTTGACGCAAGGGAGAGAGAAGGTCAAGCTAATGGCTTGGACAAAGGACACTTATAGAAGCGTCTAAACAATGCATCTCACATGATGAAGCTCTGACTCATCATTGTCTTCCTAATAATTATCTCCAAACGGTTTTATCATAATACCGCTTCGACAAGCCATTGAATCACAGCTCTTATAAACGGCAAAACTATAATACGCAAAAATATATTAATCGTGATATCCACACGCCACATCTCCAAGGATGATTCACGCTCCACAACTCTGCTGCTGCACACGAATCGAACTCTTTTTAACTACACCCTACCTTGTTGCGTTGTGGTTACTCTACAGCACCACCCGGGGTTTAGATAAACTGTCATGTGAAGAGACAAGCCACCAATGCACTATAAACGAGAGCACAAGATGCGAACCCCCTCCTAGACATTATATACACCCTACAAGGATAATAGACCACACCTCTAACGCAAGAGCCAAGTTCCTTCTCATAGTCAATTCTATGGGAGATGACTTTCTCCGGGCCATAGTTTTTCTTGCTATAATTGAGATCTGGTATATCGATACCCTGATTAAGAAGCCAGTAATACCTCTTATTGGCAGAATGTATTGGATGTCTGGTCTGTTATCCTTGTAGGGTAGCACTAACATAAGAGGAGTGGAAAGCAAGAGTCGAGAGCAACGAGAGTAATTAACGAGAACAAGCAATATCTGGTAAATGTAGATCCAAACTGTCCTTCTATTGTCTGACAGTCATATCATTTTTTCTTCCACTCAACTCTCTCCAATTAACACAACAATCACTAGTCACTTAAACCATAATAATCAATTTTATAGCATCAAATATTATCGTATATGTTCATTGACGCTACCAAAGTCATACCCACCAAATAGATATTACCCAACAAAAGTCCAGAGACCAATAGACAAAGGCTTCTAATATCTCATCTTAACAACACCACATTCTTCCGACTTTTATCCCACGCAAACTTTCAACTTTGTACAATGACTGCTCAGTGGAAGACACACCACGAGCCTCAACTTGTTCCCATTATATCCAATATATATATCTTTATATATATTTTTATTTGTATTTATATTTCCACAACAGGAGTCCGGTAACCCCGTTTCACAACGACCTATCCAAACCCGCATCTTCTTCTTTTTCTTTCTTTTTCTTTCTTTCTCTTCTTCTTCTTCTACTCCCCCCCCCATTCAAAGAGAAGAAAGAAAGAAGAAAAAGAAAAAAATGGTATTTAATGGAACTTGCAGTCAGACTTGAACGGGTCGACGTAGGTCTTCTTCAAGTCCTCGCAGCACCCAGCAAACGTAGACAGGTCGTCCTTGATGGAGTGGGCGTTGCAGTCGTCGCCCTCGAACGACCCTGGAACGACGGTGCAGCAGTGCTCGGTGCCCTGGGCAAATGCCTGCTTGGTTCTTTGGTTGATGCACTTGCACGCCTCGGCGAGGGGGAGGGCCGCGGCGGCCACGATGGCGACGAGCTTGAGGAAATGCATCTTTTTCGAGAATAGTGAGATGGTTTGTTTGTCGGAGCTGAAGGAAGGTAGTGGATTTCGTTTGGTTTGGTTTAGTTGTGTCCTTTTCTTTCTTCTTCTTCTTCTTCTTCTCATTGTAGACCAACGACTCCTTTATACATAAATCCCCATCCCCCTCCCCATCACAGACCCCAAACGACCCCAGATTTCCAATAAAAAACAAGCGTCCATGCTTTTCCAACAGCCCCCCCCCAAGCTCAGATACCGAAAGAAAAGAAAGAAAGAAATAAAAAAGGGGAGAAAAAAAGCTTCGAATCTGACAATAACGGGGACTCCTATTGTTGAGCGTATTGTTAGCATGCCAAACATTCCAACATGCAAAGGCCCCCCCTCTCAAGTTATCTCAATAACATATACTGTATGGCATCCCACAAATTGCCCACCAAAGACTGGCTCTCAAGGCCAATGAGGACCCATCGCCAAGCCAACGCAGCTATATCCAAGCGTCATTGGTTATAAGAGAGAAGAAAAGAAACAATAGAGGCACTTGCTCGACAACCACGATATTGTTCTCGCCCCAGATGGACAAGAGCGTTATTAATCTCCGCTCCCAGCATCCTGTTTCGGCTGCTTTCGTTGGAAAGCCAAGAACACCCAGACAGAAACCGACGAGCCGAAGATCCGACAAAACTGATTCATAGCGTTCACTCAACGTAATAGCTTTGTTTGTTCAAAAAAACATAGAAACTTGGATAATATCAGGACACGGTATATACAATTGCTAAACCCTCTCCAGTGTTTCCTCTCTCTCTCTTTGTTATTCCCGAAGCCGACCCCGAATTGTTTCAAACGTTTGTGAAGCTTTCTTGTTTCATTCACCAACCGTATAGTTGCCCCCCTAGTCTAAACTCGTCCGCCAAAAAACATCCAGATAGAGAAAAAAACGGAATCATGACAAACTACCAAACAGCCCAAGGTTCGATATAAGTGGTGTGTAGTGTACTTGGAACAGAGACGATCATAAAGCATGCCGAAAAGAAAAAGTCCCCTCAAAGACAACACTCCCCTCACCAGGGGGGATGCTCCGTTTCTCCCGCCATCATATACTCGCGTCAGAAAAACCATGACAGAAAAGAAAATGCAATCAATCAATCAATCAATCACCGCTCCTCAACGCCTGCATGTAAACCCCCCCCCCCGCCGGTGCCCGTAACGACCGCCGCTCTCCCCCTTGCCATGTCAGACCAAGACCGGTACGCCATATGGGAGTCGATATACCATCAGGCTGTTGGGTTGCCCCCACCCGCTCCGCCTCCTTCGGGGCCAGCCAGTCTTTCTCTTTGAACCATGACTCTCTGGTTACAGATGTCAATAAACATTTCGAATTTTTCGATAATCTTCTCCTTCTCCTTCAGTTCCAATTTCAGCGCGTCGATTTCCTTCTGCTTGTCTTCTTCCACCTTCTTCAGGTCCTCCCGTGCCTTGGCCAATTCCTTTCGAAGATCGGCTCGAATGCGGTCTTCGGGGGACTGCAAGGGCTTGGTATATATGGCAGGGCGGTTCTCCGCGAGACCCGTTGCCACCTTTTGTGGATTACGATTAATTGCCGCTCGGGCGTTGTAGATATCTCGGGGGAGCAGGTGACAATCCGGGTTGTCAGTTTGGAGGATTTGTAGGGTCTCCGATACTCCGGCACCTGAGTCTACACTTAATATTATTTCAAAAACTCAATACACACTGGGGAGGTTATCAAACTTACCATTTTCTTTCAGCTGCTTCACAGCAGCCACCATCTTGCTATCAAGTTTTCTAGCCGCCGGGTGATTCGACGGGCTCTCGCTAGGTCCATGGTTATGCTGCAAGTGGGCGGGGTCTGGTCGATATCGAATCGTCCATTGGGTTCGCTGTTCGATGGCAAAGAAGCCAAAGGGACAATCGCACTTTCGAGACGAAGTCTTTCGCTTTCTAAATTCCGGGCTGACACGACTAGGTGGCTTTCCCGCTCGGTCACAGACGAACAAAACCTTTTTCAACCCGGGAACCGTCTTCTTCGAGCGCCCAATGACAATAGCATAGCCCACCGACGTGCAGTAACGCAAAACAGCCTTTTGTACAGCCTCCAGCGTAGGATAACTGCCTCCTTCAGGGGGTGGTGACATCATCTCCCCCATGGGTTGAGACGCAGGATATGAATCGTTCATCATCTTGGCATCGAGTGTGCTCGACTCATCTTCCCCTTCATGATGGCCTTCCATATCCAAGTCTTCCCCGTGTCCATCCTGCTGCTGGGCAACAGACTCGGACTGTTGTCGGGTCTGGGTTTGGCTCTGCAATTGTTGCTGAGCCTGCTGTTGCTGAGCCGCCTGCTGAGCTTGTTGCTGCTGCTGAGCCTGTTGCTGGGCCTGCTGCTGAGCCTGCTGTTGGGCCTGCTGCTGAGCTTGTTGCTGAGCCTGCTGCTGAGCTTGTTGTTGGGCTTGCTGCTGGGCCTGTTGCTGAGCTTGCTGTTGAGCCTGCTGTTGAGCCTGCTGTTGAGCTTGCTGCTGAGCCTGTTGAGCCTGCTGAACCTGTTGCGCCTGTTGAACTTGCTGTGGCACTTGTTGCTGTACCTGTTGCGGAACTGGCTGCTGCTGTGCCGGCTGCTGAACTTGCGGTTGGGGTATCTGCTGACGTGAGGGTGGTTGCTGCTGCTGTTGCTTCTGCTGCTGCTGTTGCTGCTGAGAGCGAGATTGCTGAGTAAGAGACTGTTGAGAAAGAGATTGTGAGAGGGATTGTGAGAGAGACTGCGTGGGAAGAGACTGTTGTGAAAGTGATTGTTGAGATAGAGACTGCGTTAGATGAGCCTGGTGGGTCTGATCCTGCTGGTGCTGCACCTGGTGTGCCTGCTGCTGAACCTGATGGGCCTGGTGAGCTTGGTGCGTTGGATGACTCTGGTGTGATTGATGAGCCTGGTGAGCCTGGTGAGTCTGTTGGTGCTGAGCATACGGCGTATGATGTGGGTGTTGCTGGTGTTGTTGCTGTTGATGATGCGCCTGCTGCGCCTGCTGATGCTGCTGTTGAACCGCCTGCTGCTGTTGGTGCTGCTGTTGCTGGTGGTGTTGCTGCGAATGGCTCTGATGCATAGCCTGCTGCGACGGATGCGCCTGCTGGTGGTGTTGTTGATGTTGCGGTTGATGTTGCTGATGGTGCTGCTGCTGGTGCGATAGAATCGGGTCATGTTGGACAGACTGGCTCATGGCATTGGGAAACAGCATGGGCGCTGAGTTCGGCTGCATCTGCTGACGCGGAGGAATCGCCCGCTGGCGCGGTATACCGAGGGCATTGGGAACGTGGGCATTGGGAGTTCGTGAAGGGCCATTGGGGATGTTGGCATTGACGGGAGCGGGAGTGTTGAAGAGATGCTGAGGGTAAGCGCCCTGGGGAGGCTGCTGGGGCGTGTATGCCTGCGTCTGGTAGGGCGACGCAGTATGAGGGCCCGGCGATGGTTTGTTCGGCTGGTTCGCGTGCGATGGGGGGAAGGCATTGCGTCTGATGCCAGCCTGAGGAAAGGTCAAGCCAGCGTGCGCGTTGGATCCGGACGGGCCAAGGGCGGACATTTTTGTCGGCGGCGACACGCCTCACGACAGCAAAGTCGCGAAGCACCAAAGCCCAGCGGAGGGAGGGAGGTGATGGCCCGTCGTCGTCGTCGATGATGATGATGGGAACGGTTCGATAACAACCACCACAAAAGTCAACCACGAAAAAAAATTAAAATCCAACCGTCGACGATTGTCGATGATTTGTTTTCCAACACCTTTTTTCTTTGAGCTGTGCGAAGCAAACCCCGGAACCTGGTTTGGGGGTGTCGTTAATGGGGCTGGAGAGGCGTGGAGGTGCACCGTTGCCGCTGGGCCAGAGGAGGTGTGGGCAGAAGAAGGAGAGTGCGAGCAAGCAAACTGGGGGGAGGGGGGGTTGACAAGATCTGGAGGGGGCGCGCGCGGATGCGAGTGTGAGTGCGAGTGTGAGGTGCGAGGTTTTTCTGGTGGCCTGGCGCGGGCCCTGCCTGGCGTGCTTTCTTGTCCCTCCTCTATGTCTGGTCTTGGATTCGCTCCCTCTCTCTCTCTATCTCCCTTCCCTTTCCTTTTCCTTGGGTTCCGATGGGGTCCTTGACTGTGAGCGAGCGAGCGTGGGTAGCGGTGCGTGTGACTGCGACTGCGACCGTGACGGCGGCCTGGCTCTTCGCACTGCCTGCTGTTGCTGGTATGCTGCTTGTATGCTGGCTGGTATGCTGCTGCTGCTGCTCAATGCGTGTGCGTGGGTGCGTCGTGTGTGAGAGTGTGTGTGGGCAGGTCCCAGGTTTTCTTTTTTGCCCAAAAGAGCGACAAGGCAAGGCAAAAAAGAGAGGTCTCTCTGCTCTGCCTGGGGGGAACATGGGGGCCTAGGAATGATATTCTACTATGGATACCAGCGAGACCCAGAGAAGCCAGGCCCAAGACCCAGACCAAGACAGACCAAGACCAAGACCTAACCTGGCCTGACCTGGCACAGCACAGCACAGCACCAGCACCAGCACAGCCCAGACTCTCCAGTCCAGGCAAAGGAAAAAATTCGTCGGAAAGCAACAAGTACTCCGTACATACACTGTGTGCTTTTACTGTGCTGGGTTCCACCGTCATACGGAAAAGCAATCTGGCTGGATCCCCAAAAGCGTGTTTTTGTTTGCAGTTGTCACTTGGCATGTACCTTAAAATAAAGCAGGAAAGAAGGGAAAAAAAGAAAAGAAATAAGAACGATAAATTAAAAAAGAAGCCGGCTTGTCATCCCTCCCCAGCCCTATCCGTCTTTTCTGGCTCGCTACCAACCCATCTTTCTTTTCTTTTCTCTTCTATTTTACTTGTATTTACTACCAGTACGTACTACGTACCCTCTCCCAAAACGCTCTGATTGCCCATGTGATGTCAGCGCCCACAGACTTACGTGAGCATTGACCACAACCGCGCCCGTCTCTCGCCCAATCCTTCCCTTAAGAGGCATCATAACAGGATCCATGATAGGGTGCATGCATACAAAAAAAGATTGGGTACTATAGCCAAGCAGGCCAAAAACAAACAAACCAAAAAAAAAAACCTGCCGGACACGAACAGGAAGGGGAAGGAAAAACGGGCTGGAACTTTTTAGTGGCAGTGACCGAAACCATAAACAAGAACTTGTTGGATGAAGCGAGCGAGAGAGGCTGAGTTACGTGTCAACCGCCTATCACGGCTCACTTATTTGTTTGTTGCAATAGGCCGCCAGTGCGAAAAAGGTCTAGACCGCTTTCTAATTATTCATCAAACGTCACGTTGGAAATTGGTGGGAACCAAAGGAACTTCCCACGTCCAGTGCCGTCTGTGTGTGCGTGTGTCTAGCTTACCAACTCACCTACCCATTCGTGCCATTCTACCGACCCAGGTTCTATCGACCCAGGGAAGGGGGGAGCCTAAAAAACAAAAACACCCGCCGGTACTTTATCCAACGATGTGAAGGAAATAACGGGCAAAATCATAAATCTACAAATTAGTGACAGGAACGGCACCAGAGTGGGACAAGAAAGATATCCCCATGGCAGATACCGTCGCAGGGATAACTTGGTGCATCCACCTTGGCGGGAATGTGAATTTATTTTTCGGGAATGTGCCTTTTTATTTTATTTTATTTTACTTTTTATTATTTATTTTATTTTTCTCTCTCTTGGTCTCGATTGGGACAAGGCGCAACCCATGGACTCCCAGCCAATCAACCGACTTCTCTCTGTTTGTACTAAAAACTGGGGCCACTACGAAAGCAAACTCACGGACTCTCTCCATTCTCCGGCCAATTTCAAAATGCGGCTATTACCAAAAGTATCTTCGGCCCGGCCACGGCCCGCCAAAAAGGGAAAAGCCATACCGTCATTGGCCAAAGTCACGAATCCCCTCTTTTGCTGTAGTAGGTAGGTGCATTTGCCTCTGTAATAATGATCATCTGTAAATTCATTGCTGTATTTATGCTGGCTTCAGCATCATGCTCATCTAAACCAGAGCTTTAAAAGAAACAAAATAAAAAGAAAAATGATAAAATAAACAATTAAGGAAAATTGAATAAATTGAATTAAATAAAAACTCCTGGATTCTCATCGTGGTATCAATTCCGGTAAATAGTCATCGCCAAATGCTCTCTAGCATGCTCCCAGTGCCAATTCGGTGTATATATGTATGTATGCAACAAACCCCGTCCTATAACACCTCCTATAAAACGCCTTCTTGCCCACACCGTATCATAATGAAAAGTGATTTAAATAGTAAACAAAGGGAACGGTGGGATATGGCTATTTAGGTTCGGGCGTCCACTTTCTCTTTCGAGATCGTCGGCTGCTCGCCCCTTCACCATCTACAAAATGGCCCTTCTCGATTTGATGTTGCCTCAAGTTATCAGGTCGTTTGCTGTACTGGCTTGTGCACCCAGGATATGGGCAGCGATAAATCTTGGTTTCTTCGCTGTGCTGTAGCTTCTTGTGCTTGGCCATGCTGCCTCCGAACCATCGAGGATCACCCTTTGGTCGATAGCCACAGATCTCGCAGCAGCTATTTGATTCGACCTTTGATGAAGAGAAGGCTTCAGCCTTGTTTGATGGCGACGACTTTGAGTTTGCCTTTGCAGACAGATCAGACTTGCCTGGCGGCGGTGGTGGCTGCGGCGGCGCAGACGCAGACGCAGACGCTGGAGTATGCGCCGCCAGCGAATCACCACTACTCGGTTCCACCATCGAGCCAGAAATATCCGATGCCGGCGTCGATTGCCAGTCAGTCATATCAACAGAAGACGGTATAAGTGCGGCGTGCAGATGGTGTGGATGGACAGGGTTCGCAGCGTGCGGCGTGCCAAAGTTCATCATGGCGTCAAAGTCAAAGTTATCCGGTATCGTTCCGATGAATTCGTCAATCGATCCCGGCGCCGGTCCAGCCTGCACAAAGTTTTCCGACCTTGCTTGATTGTAGGACGGCCCTCCTCCGATGAGAAGCTCCATTAGTTTGACACCGTATTGATGGTACGTCGATCGCGAGCTGTAGTTCGCTCCGTGGACAGCATAGAGCGTGTCAACTTGTCGTCGAGTTTGGTCGATAAAAGCATCAAAGAAGGTTCCCGAAGGAAGAAACATCTATTCAGAGTCAGCTTATCTACATGTTTAAGAATAGGCTGCATATCGGTGCAAAAAACACTCACCTTTCCAGCTTGCATCATTTCTAGTTCGAGTCGTCGCACCGTTGAGATATGTCCAGAGTTGAGTTGATTGACCAGAGTTCGCATGCTAGAAACAAAACCGGGAACGTCAGAATACTGTCGAGAGAAACCGGTCTCAATCATATATTTAGCCGCAATACCGAATGGTATGTCCTTGTTCGCACCGAAACCATCCTTGATGTGATGGACGGCCAGTTCAGACGCCTGAATCGCCGGTTGGCTGACATCGTGCAGGGTCAGGTAATCAAGCTCTAACATGGAATTAACATTAGTCGGATAATGGCGGATAGAAGTTATGTATCTTACCATCCAAAAAGTATTGGGCAACGAGGACCAGCGGGTCGGACCGAAGCCCCTGAAGTGAGCGTTCAGGTTCTTTGCCCTTCCCACTCACTGATCCGGATGCAAAACCAGCCGGCCCCGCTCTCAAAAGATTGATAATATCAGTGTCGCTCACTTGATTGGGTTTCCAGAGTGAGTACACGGCTTCGATATACGACGACCGGTCGTGATTCGAGAACCAAAAGCTGTACAGCAATGCCTGCTTGAAGAGGCCGGCACACCGGTTTTCGATATCTTGCTCATGGACCACTAGGGAAAGAGAGAAGACGACATGGATAAAGCACAAAAGGTCGAGTGGAGACGCTGCCTGCCGTCCTTCCAAGACATCATGCATTGTCTTGAGACCTGCAAGGGCGACAGATGCCGGAGGCATACTGCAAAACCCATTCGCCAGAGGGTTGCTGCCGAGCCCACTTAGCTTGGCCATTGACTCGGCAATATGCATCTGGAGGGTGTCTTGAGCGGACACAACTAGGGACTGTGCAGTGGCCAGACTGCCGCCGGTGATATCGGGGGTTAGGGGGGAAGGTTGCGGCATATTGAGACTATCAGTCATCGCGAGGTTGGATTCAACAGGAAGCTGGAGTGGTATCGTGGCCTCAAAGGAGAAGGAGGGTCGGTCCAGATTCAACGAATCTTGGAGGGAGTCCGAGGAGAGGATGTCGATGGTGGGAATGTCGGCTGGTAACTCCGACAAGAATGAATTGGCGACAATGTTGTCCAGCTCAGAATCACTGAACCCCATTGGCTTATATGAGCCAACAAAGGTATTAACCGGGAAGACGTCTGCAGGGCTCACGAGGTCGTCGCAGGGAGAAGTAAGGGTGGACTCGAAGCCAGGGGCCCTTGCCCACCCACCAGACCACCCAGACATGGGTGAGATGTTGTAGCTCGCTGTACTCGATGTACTGTCGGTGCTATCGGTGCTGCTGGTGGACCGGACGGAAGAGCTGGGGGCGAGGGTCTTGCTACGGCGTTTGGCTTGAGGCCGGTACAGGTCGAGGCCGTGAGTATGTACTTGAAGGGCCGGCCTGTCCATCAGTCGGCCCGGGTTGGGACGCATGAGATTATGTGGCGCCACAGTCGATGGTGGTGACGGAGATGGTTCCCAATTGATAAAACCGGCCTCAAGGTCCGGAGGTTGTGGATCATTTTCGGATTGGGGGCCGTGAGTGAGTGCATATTGCGACTGCAGCATGGAGAGCATCCGCGGAGTAGAGTCCGGCTCAGACTCGTTTTCGCACTCGGGTATTGTAGGTAGGGTTATCTCGTGGGAGTCAATCTCGTGTATCTCATTAGAAGGGAGTTCCACATGTGCCGGTATAAAAACGGAATCGTAGCTTGGTGGCTCATCGTCGACATCGAGGTTCAATGTAGCGGCTGAGAGATTGCCGTTCTTCGGTCTGTGTCCAAGCGAGCCAAAAACCTTTTTAGCCATGGACATGAGCTTCCTCCTCTTTGACGGGTGGCCCAAGCAACGTCGGCATTTTGCGTCGTTGAGCTTCTCAGCCCTCCCGCAATCGTAGCACCAGTACTCCCCACCAGAAAGATGCTCGCAGGTATATAGGTGTGAGAGCATGAGTTCGTGGTTAGGGAACCTCTTCCTGCAACGCAGCAGCGGGCACTCCCTCCTCTCCTCGATGGTCATCTTTTGGCACTCATTGCGCTTGATGGCTGCCCATGCAATAAATCTGTACAAGGCGCAGTCATCACTTGAAGTATTCCGAGATCTGTGTACATGGGAGTCAGAGTCAATGTCGTTTTCAGAGGCGCTCATCACCTTTTGGCCGTCGGGCTCTTACACGCATGACAATGGCGGTGTTTCATCTTCAATGGAAGAAGATACCGAAGATACTGATGATGTCGCAGAAGTGGATGAATTTGTTGATGAACGTCTCAGATTCAGGCGTTGACCTGTCGGGGTGCGAGTCAACCGCCGTAGGGCTGACGCCGCGGCGCTAGGATCGTCAAAGGACAAACGTTTCTTGTTCTCCATAGCGGCGGTTTGTATCGTTATACGTATTCGTGTCTCTCAGTGAATAAAGGGAACAAGAGATAAAATAAAAAGATTCGGATAGCTCAAACCATGGTGGAGTTTCGGGTTTGAAAATGGTGGCAAACAAGCAAAGCAAGATGTAGTTGGTCAATCAGGACTGTTTCAGGCACCGTCCATGGTTTTTGTTTTTTAACAACAAGGCCGATTAAAGAGAGCTGCTGGAGCCTTGTTGAGAGGCAGCTTGCCAAAACGGTGGAGGTCCTAGGTCTACGGCGAATGGTGGTGTAGGACTCTGGCCTTTGGAGCTAGGACTTGGACAGGGGGTGCCGGCTTGCTGCGTCTCCGCCAAAAACGGCGGCGGCTGATTTGATGGGTGTGTGTGTGTCTGGCTTTGGTCTGTCTGTCTGTCTGTCTCTCTGTTTGTCTGTATGTCTGTCTGTCCACTCCGTAGTCTGACCAGAAACGCTGCATCTGGGCTCGGTCCAAGGCAAAAGGGTGACTGGGCCGGGGAGGGGACACCTTGCTTCCTGGTTGCTCGTGCGTATCCCCGTTGTCTCGTTGCAACATCCAATCGATCCCGCCCATCTCATGGATCCAATCGGGGTCCCGATTCTTGGCAGTGGCTTGAGGCTCTCCCATGGATTTGGCTTTGTTACGTCTTCTGTAAGCCGCCATCCTACCTACCTATCGGATACATCACAAAGTGAACCATGGGACGGGCCTGATGGGGACTGAAGGAGGAGGGGGGATCCATCGCTAGCAGGGAAGCAAAGCAAAAAGGAGTTTAGAGCGAGGGAGCCCAAGGTTGGCAAATTGATCATGACCTTGAAAAACGATGTCAAGCTAGATCTGCTTATTGCTTGAATGTGGATAGTGTCGTGCCAGGTAAGGTTGTGTGCTGTGCTCGTGCTGTGCTGTGCAGTGCGGAGTCCTCCATCGTTCGTTCAGTGCAGTCGCTGCGCCACGTCCAGGCACAGGGCAGAGGTGAGGCGCAGGCGACCCCAAAACGATAACTCTCAATCCTTTCAATTCTCAACCCCCCTCCGTCAAATATCGCAGCCAGTTTTTTTGTTGAATGTTTGTTGAATGTTGACGACATTATCTTGGCTGTGCAAAATTGCTTATGTTTGTTTCCTGCTTTTTTTCACGGTTCTATTTTCTTTTCTTTACATCAACCTAATCAAGATATACCAAATCTGACGCTTTCGGCCGAGACTCAAGGCGCCGCCCTGATTTCTCTGCAGCCCAAGGGAGACGGGCGATTGATTAGTAGTACCTAGTAGTTTTCAATATGCACAAGACAGCAAAGACACCCAGCTCAACGTTAACCTATTCACTAGCTCATTGGCCTTGTTTGCTCCCCGTGGCTTGTTTACCGGCATGACGGCATGACTGTCCATCTCGCGTTAGGACCAACTTGGCCATGGCACCGTTGAAACGGGACGATAACCCTTTACCCTTTACCCTATACTACACCTGAATCTCTACGCCCTGCGTTTGACATACCTCTCTCTATATGTCAATTCGCGATATAGGTACTACTACAATGGAGAGCATAGGATGTGGCTTGCTTGGCGCTGACTATTATACGTCACTATCTGCTCTCCCGTGAACGTCGACCATGATCTGCGACAAGGGCCACGAACACTCGTACGTAAAGCAGCTCCACCCAAATCCTTGAAGCCATCACGCACGCTCTCGTCCGATACATCATAGAGAGAGCGGTCCGAACCCAAAAATATAACTCGGGCCGTATTTAGTTTCTTCATTTATAATATTCGGTAAACCAAATGAATCCTTCAGAAAACATCACCAAGTGGGTTTGTTTCAACGGCCGTGATGATGATGATGCTGGTGATGTGTGTTCTGTTTCCCATCCCGTCAGTCATCATGTTAGCCGCGCCAACCGTGCCTCAAGCCACACCCCCCCCCTCTTAATCGTGGCGGTTATTTCTAGGTGAGCCACAAGGCACTGGTAAGGCTGACACGGTCCCTCCGTTTGACGCTGGTCACTCGGCACTCGTTCAACTCAACTTTCAGTTCAATCAGGGATACAACCTGAGCAGAATCTGATCATTTGGATGCCTCTTTGCTTTCAGAATTTTCTGGAACCATCGGCGATCCCATATCGACTGTCTCAGTAATTTCTGATCGTCAAGTCCTAAATCGATCTAGATTTATTGCACTAATCAATTTGTGAACAATCAACCATGTTAATTGCTTGCATTGCGTGCGCATACGGAGTGGCTGTCCAGGATAAGATACAAAAAAAATAAAAAAAAAATGCTAAGCTCGCTGATGTGATGATGACTTCAATGATGTACAAAAATTAGGAAAAAGGAAAAAATGCAATGTGGGTGCCTCCCTTCATCGGGTATCTCATCGTCCCCCATTCTGGCCTGATCTGGCCATCACTTCTCGCAGCACATTGAGCTTCTCTTCCGTAACTTTGATGGCTTCTTCAACTTCCCGCTTGTCCATCCGCTCCTCTCTTAGTCTCTCTTCATACGTCCGTGGCTCCGCGGTTTTCTTGCGCACATTTACGCCGTCGGCCGAGAGTCGCTCCAAGCCGACTCGCTCCTCGAGCCAATCCCAGAGCTCGCTCTCTTCTCTCCTCCACATCTCATCGTATGCCACGTGTCGGTATGGACTGTACATACCAATGTCCGGCCCTGCTGTCGATGCAGTCTTATTGGGGGTGAAGCCAAATCTAAACCAAGAAGCCACAAGCAAGCCCACGAGCAGCACATACACGATGTTGCCCGTTAGCAGGGGTTTGACAAGGTCAACGATAGGTTCGGCAATGCCGCGAATGGGCTCTAAAAATCCCCAGTTTGCATCGGCAGAATCCTTCGATTTCGCACCCGCAGCTGTCGTGTCGACTGACGACTGCTGTGCTTTGCCCTTCTTCCCCTTCTTCTTCCCCTTTGAGGGCCCATTGCCTGTGGTCGAGGCTCGCGGTCGAGAGGAAACCGCCGCTTTCAGGGCTGCAAATAGATCCTTGCAGTACTGGCCCTGGCCCTCATTGACATTCTTCTCGATAGGACCTATCAAATGGTTAGCTAAATTTCTTGGAGTGATTCGTCATATGCACTTACCCCTAAGCCAACTCTTGCCGCTCCATTCAGTTACGCAATTGACTTGCACGCGAGTGGCGTTGTTCTCGGCCCATGATAGACAATACTTGGTCTTGACACAGAATATGTTGCCGCTGGGAACGTCCGGATTTTGGGTCTTCATGCTCACGCTCACTGCCTTCTCCAAGTCCAGACTGTCCAATGTTTCAGTGACCATACACTTTGTCTGCCTAGGCCCAATGGATGCGTAGAGAGGCTTGATGTACGATAGTTCTCGAGTTGGGTTGTCTAGACTCAAGCCCTTCTTGTCCTCCATCTGGAGTTCCAAACACTTTTGCTCCACTGTGATCCAGTTGCCCATCCATGCAGGGGATTGTGGTCCGAACATGAGACTGTACACCTTGCCAAGAGGCGCGGGAATGATTTCATCACCGACTACTTTCTCGTAGTGAGTTGCTGAATCACCGCAGTCAGTAGGCGCATGAGTCGCGGGTCCTGGGAAAGACCCAGCTCCGCCCGGTGCTGATGGGTCGTCTTTCGCTGCATCAGGCTGGGCTCCGTTGGCGACTGCTGTGCCAGATACCTTTCTCCCACCAGCCCGGTCTCCTTGCTCGAGACCGTTTGTATTACTTGGCTGAACCTCGGAGGGTTCCTCGCTGTCTTCCTCATCGTAAAAATCGTCTTCCTCATCTTCATCACTCTCCTCTTCAGAATCCGAACCCGCCTGAGTTTCAGTTTCCACATTGGATGGCTCAGCATCAATTTTTTCCGTCTTGTCACCGCCCGTCCCTTCCAAGCGAACACCGTTGAGCGTACTTTTCAGCGTCGGGTGGCCGAGCTTCCAAATGTTGACAATCAAATCATATGTGGCATCTCTGCTGGTGAAGCTAGCAAAGATGTGCTTTGCGTGGAGCGTGGAAATCATAAGTCCATTCTTGAATACAAGTGCAGTGCTCCTTTTTTCGACGGACACTATCTCGTCGAAGCTCATCACTAGGGTTGTGGTCCATCCAAGAATATTGCTGCTGAAACAAAGATGACCCTCTGAGACATATAGCCTGCCGTGTGCGAGAATCTCTCTCTGCAAGGCACAGCTGTAGTCTTCAATGAGATAGTCATCATCTGGTACGCTCTTGAAGAGCATATGAAAGTCTCGATTTCTCTTCTTACTGGCGATGGCAAATCCGGTAAGTTTTGGTGCGCCAGCTGGTGTGCCTGGAGGGTTAACGGCGCCGCCGATTGCGACAGTGGCAGTGGTCGCAACAGAGCTCCCCCGCTTCCTCCGCGGTTTGGAATCGCTTCTCCCACCGGGACTTTGCTGCATATCGGCTTTACTGTCTGCAAGGTCGGTCTGTGATTCGTTCGGGTTCTGTTCCGGTGTATCATACAGGGATCTAGGTCTACTTGTCGACTCTTCGGGATCAAAATCCGGGCTTCTCGTTTGAGAGTCAGCTGGAGCTGACTCGGATCGTGCCCGTGTATCAAGCAAGTCTGGAAATCTCGAGATCTCAGGAGACACCAAAGAAGGCGTATTATCCGAGATTCCCAGTTGGCTAAGGCTAAGCTCGCCCGAGCCAAGCGTTCGTACCGCCGATTCCTTCTTATCCATTGTATCATCGATTTGAGGTTCTGATATCGAAGTCTCCACGTCGATAAGGTTTAGTGTTGGGGGTGCTTGTTGTTTGAAGGAGTTTGTCCTGTTCTTATTTGCTCCTCCCATACCAATGGTTGTACCCTGAATGTTGCTACTAATAGTACTGGCTGCATTCTGAGCAGCCGAGAACATGGACGAGAAAAATCCTGCCGAGCTTGGTGTAACGTCGCCGTTCTCCGGAGTAGGCGAGAGCGGTGCCAGTGTAATGTTAGAAAGCTTACTAGGACCAGCACTCGCAGAACCCGACTTTGTCCTTCGATGGCCACTCATAGTTTGCGAGGGAGCACCGCCATCACCGTTTGAGACGGGCCCCGAGACGTTTCGCTGTGTCTTTCTCTCGGGAGAGGCCGAAAGGTATACATGCGCTCTCTGCGGTGGTGTCGGTGGTGTATTGACAATCACCGGAGCGCCCTGATCGTCTGTCGGCGGGGTTCGAGGGGGAATCGTTGATATTCTTGGCGGTATTCTCGAGAACTTGTCGGGCGAAGCTGCTTTGGCGGGCGGCTCGAGGATCGGAGCTGTCTCGAGCAGGTTTTCTCTCGACCCGGAAGGAGATGGAAATCCGCGGTTGCTCACGGGCCGAATCGGGGACCGTAGCGAGGACTGAAATACAACATTAGCTAGACTGCCCCCTACAGAGTACTCGCGGGGCGATGAGGTTCGTCGGGTAGCGTACCTGAGACGGCTGGGAAATAATCGTGGCGGATCGAATTGGGTGGGGGCGAGACCTGCTATTGACCAAAGTTAGGACAAGGTGACAAATAAAAGCGAACCAATACGCGCCGGCGAGATGAACAAATCAGATGGATTTAGTGAAACACAACATGATATATAAGGAGAATGCCAAGACTTTGAGCCAAAACAGTGGTAGTAGTATTATACGGAAATGGCATAACAGGACACTTGTGGGTTTTAAAGAGCTAGATGTAAGAACTAAAAAAGGCTGTGCTGGCAGTCGTTTGCCATTGTAATGACGAAGCAAAACAGGTCCAATATGAACATTGAATCCTGATGCAGAGGATGGATGGTATGTGATTCTCGAATGGGATATGAAACTTACGTCTCTGACTCCTGATCAGGATCTGCGCCACCGGACTCGTAAGAGCCAAAGCTCCGGCCGTCGATGTCGTCGTCATCGGCCAGATTCAACGAATTCCCATCGTCGCTTTCGACTGACATTTCACGACTAAAAGCCCGACGGCCACGGTCTTCGTCTCCCGCGGCTGCATCTGACTCTCGACCGGCCTTGATCTTTCTCCTCCTTTTGACCATTGCCTTTGGCAGGAGTTTGCCAAGCCCCCCATTGCCGCCGCTGCTGCTGTTATTGTTGTTGTTATTGTTGTTATTGCTGCCGCTCTCCATGCTTGCCAACTACCCGGTATGATCTGGTGATGGTGTATTGAATCGGCCAAAGCCAAATTGAGCCTTGTATAAGGCCTCTTCTCCCTGGCCTTGTATCAATAGATAGCTTCCCTCCGCAGGTCGCCGGGGAGTCGTAGGATCGAGAGACGTGGCTTTGAGCCTTGGCGCGGCTATCGATTGCGTCGCTACCGTTTTCGATGGATACAGCGTCTCCGTCAAGCGTTGATGCTGTGCAATAGGGGATAAAGGGCAAAATATCAAAAAGAGTGAAGGGATAGATCGAGAAAATTGAGCTTGTTAAATAATGACGGATGCAGGGTCGAGAAGCTTGGTCAGGACTTTGGTTGATTGGCATGGACCTTGTTCAAGTTCCTTGTAAGCCCCTGGCAAGCCTCCATAGTCGTCACTGTTGAGTGGGGCAACTAGATATGGATCCATGAACAGACGAGTGATGTACCGCTCATGTACTCTAGGGGTCCTGAACAATAAGGTATCATACAGGTAGGTGATGAACAGCATCATCATTAAAATAGTGGAAAATTAAAGCATACACGGTAAATACAGAGAGGTTGATATAGATGAAAGAAACGGAGAAAAACAATGGAAAAGACCGTCGGGAATAGGGAGAAACAATACTCATCAACCTGTCTGCCATGCTCGTCGCTTCGGTGTTTATCACCCCCCACCCCCCTTTGACGGGTGATGTATACAACTGATGTACTCCAAGGGTGCTAAGATAAGGCAAAGTAACATTCTTTAGCAACCTGGAACCCCAAAAAAATGCAAGATTGATAGATCCGAGTCTTGGTGAAACGGGTTATTTCTGGATATGAATCGCTGATGGAACCTACAAATATCAACTTCTATTCAGAGCACAAAAGCATGCAGCAAACAGTTATTTGTACATGCAAATCACCATTGGCTACAGTATTTATGCACACCTTCTTATCAAGGAGGCAAGAGAGAAATGAGGGGGAGGTCGTATGAGATGTTTACTGCAACCAATCTCCTCCTGTAGACGTGCAGCTCGCTTCATGGTTGCCAATCGTTGGTGTCATACGCCCCCCCCCCCCCGTATGTACCCCGTAGTCTCTCTATTCGCACATGTATTGGCCATATGATACAAGCATAAATGCGCATTACGTCCTGCACCTGTAATGCTCGCAAACTAACCAACCTGTTGCTGTTGTGCATCATCGCAGATAACCCCTCGGCATCAAACAAATTCGGAACAAGCAAAAAAATAAAAAATATTATTGATTTTTCTTTTTTCCTTCTTCTTCTCCTTCCCATCTTTCTCTCTCCTGTTTGCCAGAAAGTGCATGGCATCATGGACTCGTCACCGCTAACCAAAGCGCACGATCATGCGCGCGCCGCCGCCGTAGCCACTCGCCAGGCGTCCGACACCACTGTGGCCATCAATGAACACACTCTCGCCGCCGGAGAGTTCGCCAACGCCGCGAGAACCACCTCGAGCGTCGAGGCGCTGAGGACCCTGAAGCTTCTCGAGGAGCACCACAGGAAGCTGGCCGAAATCTTGAAGTTCCCCCCCGAGCAGACTTCCCAGGGCAGCGATGGCGATATCAACGAGAAGCAGCCCTCCGAAAAGGATGCCGGGATCGACTCCAAGAAGGACTCTATGGATGCGACTGTCAAGGCTGGACCGCCCGGCCTGACCCAGCAGCGACGCTATGCGACCAGGGAAATGTCATCATCGATTGCCAGCAACCTGGCTTCGGCGAGAGGCATTCGGTCCAAGTATCGGGGTCAGCCGCTGAGCCCCAGCGTCTCCAACGATCAGGCACCGGGCAACGTCGAACCTCACCTGCGCCGCGATGGCTCCAAGGTCAAGATGCAAAATATCATGGAGAACCAGTCCGGCCGACCTGCTTGGGTGCCTCCCATGTCGAAGCAAGACAGCCTAGACAAAAGTACCCCATTGAAGACCGAACCCGCCTCTCCTCCAAAGGATGACGGTGGATATACGCGATTCTACAACACCTTTGGAAGCCTGATTAACAAGATCTCTGCACCTCTGGCCTTTGCTGGCCTCCCCCTGATCCAGGAGGAGCCAACCACACCAATTGAAGCTGACGAGACACCAAATGTATCCCCAACCAAGCCTACCCGTATTCGTATCTCTCCGACTCCCACCATGGAGCCTGACCTGTCCAAGATTTACTCCAGGGCTACTCTGCGCGCTCTTGCCCGCGAGGGCCACGTTGCTACTGATTCCTTCTATGTCGTTCCCTCTACTGGCCACACTATGTCTTATGCCAACATCCTCACCTATGCCGAGAAGGAGAAGCGGCGGCTGGAGGCTTCCGCTCACGGTGACCTTGGTATCTCGATTAATGAAGATGACGATGACTTTGTGGACGCTCGTGAAAGCCCCGTTCCCCTCTCCCCGGGAGCTAGGCGCCGTATCGGACGTGCTCACTCGGACAGGGACCTGCACAACATCATTGAAGAACTCTCCGTGGAAAATAAATCGCTCAAGGACATGATGGACAAGCTCACCAAGCGCCTCCACACATTCGAGGCCAGCGCGCAGAGCATGGCCCTGGCCGAGAGCTACCGTATCATGAGGCCCGGCTCGCCCCTATCCGCCGGCGGGGGCAGAGTAAACGATGACGTTATAAAGAAGAACCATGAACTCGAGGAACAGGTGGCGGCCGTCATGAAGCAGATGGAAAGGCTCGAGAAGGATAACCGGAAGATGCAGAAGACGCTGGAGAAGTATCGCGAGAAGTGGGAGACCCTGAAGGCGGGCGCCAAGGCGAGGCGGGAGGCGCAGGTGACGGCTGAAAGCATCGAGGATGCCCGTTCGAGCATATCTTGATGAGGGGTATTGGTATTGGTTTTTTTATGGTGATTAAGCGATTGTTGAGCGACTGGATTTTGATTATGTGCATGGGAAGGGGGCGAAATCAACATTCATTTATTTTTTAACTTGACTCTTTATGATGGAGCTGAGAAAGTTGCTTGAAGACTTGGGGCTATGTAGTCTTGCAAAACTATCATTACATCTCAGATACACATAGCATTGAATACCCTCTTTTTTATTATTACTATTATTAGTCTTATCAGTTCCACCAGAAACTGACGCTGAAACTTATGCTCAGACTTCGCACGTAGTGCCACCATCCGATGGGTATGACCAGCGTATCGCCGGGTCCAAGGATGCACTCCCAGTACTCTACCCCTTTCAGGGACTCTCTTATATATGACAAACTTCCCTCATCTCCGTCATCGGGCCCGTAATCTGGTTCTAGATCCCAACCTTCTATGACACCGATGTCCAGCTCGCTGGTATTGCCCATATCCACACCGTGCTCCAACCCCTTTGGTCGCAGGTGAGGCGTGGCGCGCGGCGGGTACAGCCTCACGTACTTTGTGCCCACGACCTGGCACAGGAGGTTATGGTACCCGTCCGTGTGGAGCGGCGTGATGGTCCTCGCGGGCCCGAACCAGGCGTTTAGCTGCGGGACGTCGACCGTGGGCTGGTTCCTCGAGGAGTCGGTTGGGTGCCCGGGCACGTCGGCCCAGCAAAAGTCGGGCACCCGAATGTCATTCCGCAGCGGGGGGATTTGCTGAAAGAGGTTGTGCTGGGCGAGGTAGCCGGTCCTGCTTGGTTGTGCGTCATCGTGTTCCCCCGCCGTGCTGGGGTCGACGTATCGGCTTAGGAAGTGCTTGAACTGTACGAGTTCTTG
Source organism: Hypomyces rosellus (assembly GCA_011799845.1). Classification (NCBI taxonomy): domain Eukaryota; kingdom Fungi; phylum Ascomycota; class Sordariomycetes; order Hypocreales; family Hypocreaceae; genus Hypomyces; species Hypomyces rosellus. The sequence goes on from WWCI01000001.1 coordinate 2,212,185, forward strand.
GCCCCATCCTTCGTCTACATAGCTCCTACCGATTTCGATGGGGACGAGGCGTCGGCCGCCAAAGGTTTTGGATAGGAGATAGTCGGGGTTGTTCCATGGACGGTCCGTCAATGCTGGCCATTCCTTGATCAAGTCTGTAAATACTACCGGCAAGGGTTCGCCGTTGCCCTCGTTCATGTACGTCTCGAATCTTCCCATGGTCCAGTCCTGATACCGTGGACACTCATGATTCTGAGAAAGAGACGGTCGTCCATACGGTTCCTCCGTCGAAAACAATGAATCACCCGACCCGTCCCGTCTCAACGTCCTCTCACTTTTTGCCTCTCCCCAGACCCGTTCCAGCATATCCAAAGTCCCTTCTATCCATGACTTCCCCAAGAGCTTCCCCGCCCCACCGGCTGTTATGAGAGCCCTGTCGAGATTCTCGACCACGAGGTCAAGCGTCCCTTCATCAAACGGCTCACTAGGCGAATCCGCCTGAAGAATTTCATAGTGGGACTTTAGGATGAGAGTGTCCGTGTATATCTGACGCCAATAGTATGGCAGCAGATCAAACCGGTACGAATAAAATGCCGACATTGAGATCGAGGTCAAGTCGTCGAGCCTCGTCTGCAACAGCTCTTCATCTACCCTGGAGTCCTTTGTTCCACTGAGCCATGCTTGATGTAGCTTGATCATGGAGGAAGCCTGCCGTTTTAGAAGCTGTTGCATGGCAATTCCTCTCGTGCTCACATCCTCACATTCGGAATCGTCAGATCCTATGGACTTATCCTGTGAGATGTTGGTTGGTGATTGTGGGGTTGACAATGTAGCAAGGACCTTTGCCGCCTCCAAGTACCGGAGTAGAATCTCGTCACCCAAGACCATGTTTCCTAAAACAATCTTTCCAGTTCAACGAGGAAAATAGTTGGATAGTATGTGCGGTGTTGAGGAAGAATCGCTTGCTACGGTTGGGCACCCAAATGACGACGGTTTAATAGGAATGGTGCATGGAGGAAATTCTACTGATTATCGTGGGGCTGACTCCCTATACGGAGCATGAAATTAATAAAGCGTCGGCTTTTACGCAGCTGATTAGGAATCCTTAATAGAATTCAATTACAATTCTTAGAAATATAGGATGCTTCGATTTAAGCATGCGGCGGGACAAATCACACTGACTCAACTCATCTCACACTACTAATGGTTGGCCACCAACGTTGTTTGCGCATCTCGGCCCAACAATGGGCACATGTCGCTTGAGAACTTGGCTTGCTAATCTAACAGGTCCATACACCTACAATTCCATCTCGTCTGCCCTCTACTAGATAACCATCCTTTACACGTACACGCTCGACAATGGAAACGGTCTTGGCCTCTTCAGCTGCAGTAACGCCAGCGCCGCAGTCCCATTGTCGGCCCTCAACCTTATCGTACACCTTGACCACGTCCTCAGTGGCCGCACTTACAATTCGTCGCTCATCGAACATCATGCTAGTAATGGGGTGGTCGTAGGCATATGCGTCATAAATAGATCCTGTTCGAAGATCCCAGATCTGAAAGTGCTGTTAGCTCCCGTGTCCTTGATGGGATAAGAAGACATGGATGGGATGACTTACTCTAATACTCCTATCCAAACTGCCAGTAACCAGATGCACGTCGTCAAACTGCAGACAGGTCACAGCTCCAGTATGACCAACCAAGCTGCGGTGAACCTGGCCACTTCGGAGATCCCACAAACGAACCATACCATCCGCAGTACCACAAGCAAGGGCAGACTCGAATACTTGCAAAGAGCCAACAAAGTCTGCCGAAGTTCCTTGCGGTCGGCCGGTCGGCCTCCAGGAGTTTTCACTGGAGGCTCCGGTGGCCGTTGCTTGCGCAGCTGCCCACATGACATCCAGTGTCTGTACACAACGCCCCTTTTCTAGATCCCAATGTCTGATTGTTTTATCAGCTGATCCTGATACCAGGACGTCTCCTCTGAAATGCAGTGCAGTGATTTCGTCTACGTGAGACGAGAGAGTGAAAAGCGCGCAGTCATCCATGCTGCCCTCCGGGGGCTCGATGTGATCGTCGGGGTGCTCAAAAGCAATTGCGTCCTCGTCCTCGTCACCGTCCTTGTCACCTCCAGGGTTATAATGTGTTTTGCTAAGATCCCAGAGTTTGATGGTAGCGTCCATAGAACCAGTTGCGAGTATATTGTCTTCAACCTGCAAGGTGCGGACGGATGCAGTATGCCCCTGCAAGTAACCCATGCATCTCCCTGCATTCAAGTCCCAAACACGAACGGTATCGTCCATGGCCGATGTTACCAGAGTCCCGAAAGGTGCGTCAAAGTCCATGGCTATGATGGTATCCTTATGGGCCCGTATCTCGCGAATACTGGACCCCGGTTCGAAATGCTCGTGTAAGATGGGCATCGACTTTCGGCGTCGAACCTTTTTCGCTTTTCGTGGCACGCCGGAAGGCAGCTTATTATAAACGGACTGGGACATGAATTCGGGATCATGGTCGTCGGCGTCGCCTACAAGGTCTTCCTCATCTTTAGTAGCAGTGTTGCGCGCAATTTCCTCTGCTTCATCCACGATTGCCTGAGCCTCCTCGACCCTTGCATCCATATCGAGAACTGCGGGGGACAATTATTAGTGGCGTCATTGATATGCGGATGCGATAGCAACCTACTGTCATGCTCAAGCAGAGCTTCGTCCTGTTCAAAGCCAGCCAGTCTCTCTAAGATGATCCGTCGCATGCCGTAGAGGTTCGCAATCTTGTTATCTATCTCTCGAATTTCGCAACTGGCCATGTTCTTGCGGACCCCTAGCATATCCAAGTCGTGCGCCATGGCAGCCCTGTCTTTCTTCAGTTCGCCGAGTTGCGCAGAGGTCCCTGGAGCTGTGCTGCCCTCATCTATTAACTTTCTTCCTCGTGATACACGGTGCCGATGCTTCTTCCCCTCTTCCGTCAGCTCTGGGAAGCTGGCCTGGAAGCCCTGAAACAGCGAATATGGGTTGTTGTGATCCGGGATATTGGCGAGCATCTCATCGGGAAGATGTACCAGCGCGCGGTGCTGGATTTCGGCCGTCGATAGCTTTGAGCGGACGATTTCGGTTGGACTTGATCGGGCCATGGCGAAGACACCGCGCTGAATGGCCGGACGCTTCATTTGCCTGTGTACCTCGGCCAGGGCATTGCGATAATGATTTCCTGTGGCATCAGCGGCGGGGCCCATGAGATGGCTGGCCGTCACAGTAACTTTGCGACTAAAGGTTTCGATCCCGCGAGTCTAAGCAAAGGGTAATATATGTCATTAGTCCTGAGCATTCGACGGAATCACAGATGCACCAGTTGGATAGCGAGCGCATCAGGGTCGACATACAGAAATGATGGACTGCTCATCGTCGCCGGCGTCATCAAAGGCATAGTGGCTCTCTGAATCGGCCATTGCTTCAAGCTCAACACCTCAGCCTGCCCAAGGCTGGACAATATCAAAAACTAACCCGTCAAACTCTCTCTCTCTCTCTCTCTCTCTCTCGGTCTCTCGTTCGTTTGCTCGCTCTCTCAAGGCCGCGCAAGTCGATGACACAATCTGGATTCAGATGCAAAGGATGGAAAGGGTTTGTCGATTCGCATCTGAAAATCTGGCATTTCGCAAATGGTCAAGACTGACAAACAAGAATGCGCGCGGATAATTCCAATGCAAGCAGAAGAACTTTAACCCAGAGCCCAGCCCAGGGCAGCTGGAAGAATAGAAGTGTGGTGGTGGTGGTGGTGCTGCTGCTCTAGCTTGGTGGCAAACAATTGGCCCTTTCGGCACCTAAAGAACCCCACTGGGAGGGTTTTTTTCTTCGTCTCTCTTGCAGCAGCCAAAATGCAAGCAAGCGATACGGCAGCCCTGTAGAAAAATCCATGGCTGGGGGGTGACGGGACCCATAGGTTGGAAGTTGGGGGGGCTCTTGGGGGGGCTCTTGGGGGGCTCTTGGGGGGGTTCTCGGTTCTTGGAGCTGCACCAACCGCCAAAATACCACTACCGGTTAGTGGGATCAAGTGCACGTTCATTCCACTAACAAGCTGGAAGCATTAGTTCCCTGACGTACCGCATCAACGCATGCACAATCACGCAGTCTTGAGACATGCGAGCATTTCAGGTTTCCAAGTTTCTTTATAAAAAGTAAAAAGCAAGACCTGGAGAAGAAGCAATCCAGCCACTTGCTTACTCCCGACTCGTCTACCGTGAGAGTTACATGTGACGATGGATGCTTACCAGTAGCATTATTACCCCTCCTTCTCTATTATTATAACCGGATCTGCCTATGCCCTTTTCGCAGACACATTAATATCTGACTGAGTCAAGGCATGGCCGGTGGGATTATCCATCTGTATGTACGGATGGATGCTTAACAAAAAAAGTCCAGAAGCCCGATTGCGCCTTATCGGGCTGATGGCATTATGCGCGCGGGCCTGCTGTGAGGCCTGTATTAAACACCGTTGCGCCGGTTTCGGTACCAAAACTTACTCATCTCAACTAAACCTGGTTACTTGGCTTCTTTAAGAAACATCGACTTCATCTCTTGGAGAAGATTCAATTTCTTGAGACGGTCAAGATTCTACCTCAATTGGAGAAGCCAACCAAAACTTGTTCAATTAAAATAGTTGGAATAAAGCGCAAAAATGGATTCCTTTGTCGATATTGCCGACAGCTCCAAGGCGCTCGATCTCGCCCGCATCCGCTTCCAGCTCATGTCAGTCATGAAGGCGACCTCCTGATAACACTGCACAATGCGCCCGCTGACAAAAGTAGTCGTCTGGAAGATACAATTACATTCAATCTCATTGAGCGTGTGCAATTCCCTCTGAACAAGGTAAGATTGAGTTGAAGCCTTCATGCGCATCATGAATTCCATGCTGAGTACCTCAAGACGATATACACGCCAGGAGCGCTGCCTATCCCTCGCAGCGAATCGAGTTTCATCGATTGGTACCTTTTCGAACAGGAAAGACTTCAGTCGCTTATCCGTCGCTTCGACTCCCCGGACGAAATCCCCTTCTTCCCAGAAGCCGTTCAAACACCAATTCTCAGGCCACTGCACTACCCCAAGATTCTTCATAAGAACGATGTCTGCGTCAATGATGAGATTAAGAAGTTCTATATCGAAAATTTCCTGCCAGTAGTATGTCCCGACTTTGGTCGTGAAGACCGGGGAGAGCAACAGGAGAATTACGGATCCACAGCTACTTGCGACATTTCCTGCTTGCAGGCATTGTCGAGGAGAATTCACTTTGGAAAGTTTGTTGCCGAGTCCAAGTTCCGGTCTGAGACTGAAAAGTTCACCCGCTTGATCAAAGCCGAGGACCGACAAGGAATCGCCGAGGCAATCACAAACAAGGCCGTAGAGGAACAGGTCCTTGCGCGCCTTCGACTCAAAGCCGTGACTTACGGCAGGGATCCCTCTTCCCAGGATGGTGTAGAGCAGCCTGTCAAAATCAATGTGGATGCGGTTGTCGATATGTATAGAAATCATGTCATTCCACTTACAAAGGAGGTAGAGGTGGAGTACTTGATGCAGAGATTAGAGCCAGAAGAATAATTTGCCATTTTATTATTGCGAAGCAGCTACATAATCACCAATGGCCTTGATGGCACCCTTAAACTTACTGGCTTCGATGAGGATCATGTGTCCAAACGTCTTGATACCCAATTCTTGGAACGCCCGCTTGCTATCCGCCACTGCATCCTCTTTTGTGTGTTGATAGTTCCCGTATGCCACAGCATGTTTCTGCAGCACCTCGTCCTCTGGGTGGAAGTAGTATAGCGTAGCCTCTTCCTTTGCCTTTTTCCGCCTTCGATCTTCAACATCCAGGGTCGACTCCACCTCTTGATATGTCTTGGATAAGATGAGGTAATATGAGAACTCGTAAGGCTCCTTGTCTTCTACGGCATCCTCTACCTCTTCAACCAACATTGTGTACAATGGCGGGACGATTTCGGCGGGCATGTTAATAAGACGCTCCGAGAACACAAGCCCGACGTGCTTCCCTGTGTTGATCACCTCCGCGACGGGAGACAATGAAGGGTTGGTCTGAGACTTTTCCACAAGATACTTGAGAATATCTTTCATGGGCTCCTTCTCACGATGTTCGAATGTGTTGAGAACTGTGAGAAGCGCATAGGGATCGGTCTCCTTTCCATCGACTTTAATGGTGGAGCCAATGGTTGGCTGTGAAAGAACAAGATCTGCGAGGGCTGACATGTTGAAGAGATTGGCATCGACATCGAACAGCTGCCTTAATAAAGTCTTTGTTCCGTGGAAATCTATTTCGGCGTCGAAGTTGAACCATTCAAAGTCCACATTAACCATGTCAAAATCCTACTCCTTGTCAGAGCGCAACTCCAAGGACAGTCATTGAGACGGCTCTCACCTCATCGTCGCTGCTATCTTCATCCATTCGGTCAGCCCCAGCGTCTGCCGGCGGGACATCCTTGACCTCTTCTCTAGACCTCTTCTTTCCCATGATGAGCACGTTTGTCTATGTCTGGAAAAAAAAAAATTGAAAAAATTGACGATGAATGACAATGAGGGTCGGCGCAATTAGTGAAGATTGCGCTGAAGACCTTGAACCATGAATTTTTGTTTTTCTGCCCCGCCCTATGCCTCTTTGAGACTGATAAGAGCTCCATCGCGCTTGTTTAGCCGCGATAAGATGCGCTTACGGAGCCAATCCCAAGCTTGTCCCCAGAATGGGGCTTTAGTCCCACATCGTGGTAGCCTGTCAACTTACGTAGGCGATGAATAGCTGTTCGGTAATGACCTTGCGCATTCGCCATCGGCATAATTCCATTGGATTTCAAGTTATGGTCGACGAACAATTCTAGGGAAATCTTTACATCCGAATTTCCCCGCCCGTCTTCGAGTCTTTGTTGACTGGTGCTCCGCGTCATTCGCCCCCCCGCTATCAACCCCGAGTTTAAACCCAGGCCGTCATCATGGACTACGGCAGTTCTATACACGAGACGGAGGACCCGGCAGCATCACCATGGGGCAATACGACACCGGGATCTTCGCCTCAAATTAATCGCACCGGATTCGGAGGCGTTATCGGAGAATCGCCATCCCCTTTCCCTTATACCCCACAGTCATCGAATGGTCTCGAGGCAGCCGTGGACGATGAGTTCCAACGACCCAGCACGGCGACTACGGAAGGCGAGACAGTAGTGGCGGCCCCGCTAGATGCGGCATCCCAAGAACCTGTGGCAGAATCCCAGGACAGTACCTTTGAGACACCAGCCCCCGAGCCTACACCGGAGTCGCAAGAGCAGGAGCAAGCTCCTCAGGACGCGCCATCTGAAGAAGCGCAACAACCTCGAAAGCCACCACAGCCTCAGTTTAGACTCCAGGCCAAGATTACAGGGTTGGAGAGAACGGGGAAGAAGGACCCAATCTTGCGGTTTGACGTCCACGTATGTTCCGTTCCCCCCTTGACCCTCTCACCGACCCAGGCGGTCTAACTCTAGGCAGACGAACCTCCAACGATTCCGCACCACGCAGTACCGAGATGTCCGCCGCTTCCACTCCGAGTTTGTCAAGCTGGCTGAACACTTAATATCTGCGAACCCCGAGGCGCTGGTACCGGCAGTTCCCCCACCTCTCACATCGGCTGGCGCAGGTACGGATGAAGATGAAGCACGGGTTAAGGCGCTAATGCAGAGATGGTTCAACTACGTGTGCAGCAACGAGGTGTTGATGAGAGATGATGAGATGGTGCTATTTGTCGAGAGCGACTTTGGCTACAGCCCCTTGGTGAAGAGAAAGCAGCCTGCGACCGGTGTTCGCCGAAAGATTCTGAAGCAGTTTGCCCCGCCTCCTGATGATACCCCAGAACTTGCCGATGCCCGTCCAATCGTCAAACTGTTCTATCTCGGAACGATGGACGCAGGTCATAAGGTGGATAAGTTGGTCAAAGCCCGACGTGGTATGTACACATTCAGTAGGCGGCATGAATGCTCTCGACTTGGTACTGACAATGAACAGGGCTTGGTCTTGCAGAGTCAGACTACGGTGTCAAGCTGGGAAGCATGCACGTACAGGAACCGCACCCTGGATTATCCAATGCCTACAAGAAACTCGGCCGAGTGGTGCAAACCGTCGGCGACTATCACGCCGCCCAGGCTACCGCCGAAGCCACCACCATCGGAGACCCTTTCCAGTACCACTCCCAGGACGCCTTCATCGTCAAGGAGAGCTTCACCAACCGCCAGATTCTCATCCGAGAGTTCCTGCAGGCCCAGGAGGTCACCAGGGGCAAGCTCAACTCCGCCGACCGCCTCAAGGCCAGCTCCAGTGTCAGGCGCGAGAAGGTTGACGAAGCCATTGCGGCCCTCGACGAAGCCCGCGAGAACGAGAGGCAGCTCTTCAACAAGACCAACAGGGTAACCCAGAACTTGGTTCAGGAGCGGCGGAAGTGGTTTGACAGGACCGCTGCCGATCTGCGCATGGAGATTAGAGAGTTTGTCCTCCGCGAGATTGAAGCCGAGCGCCGGACGCTCGCTCTTCTGGAGAGTGTCCGTACCGACATTCGCTCCATCGACGGCACCGGCGGTCTCAGCCGTCTCGGCCGCGAAGCTCACCCCGTTGGCCGACGCACAAGCCTCGCAGCCAGCCAGGGTCCCAAGGGCGATGCCTGGAGCGGCGTCCCCCGTCGCTCAGACGCCACCAGCCGCAGCGTCTCCGGCAGCTTCGTAGGCAAAGTCCCCGAGGAAGCCGAGGGCGAGGATGGGCAGGATGCGGGCTCTGGCATTGGCGCCGGACGGGGGAGCTTGACTGGTCTGGAAGAGGACGATGAGGATAGAGTGGACGCGAGGAATGCGGCGAGTAGACTGGCGACGAGCACTTTTTGATTCTCTTGGTAAGGGGGACAGAGGGGGTCCTTGGAGTGTGCTTTAGCGTGATTTTGTTGGGGAGGTTCCGTCATGGGGGTCTTTCTGTGAAGTAGCTAGTCCAAGCACATGAGTTGTTCGATGAATTTGTACGAAATGAATATACATCACTCATACCACACGTCGGGAGTCATTCATATAAATGGTCATCCAGCCACGTACGTCTGGTTTCATCAAGTCATATCTATCATCCCTTTCCCCCTAATCACCTAAGAACAAAAGAGAGAGAAAAAAGAGAACAAAAAAAAGAGAAAAAAAAAGAGAGGAAAAAAGAAGAAGAAAAAGAGAAAAAAAAACGCCAGGCCATGCCTTGAGCACCATCAACCCCCATCCTCACAAAAAAAACTGATACAAACAACAAATTTCTTTTTCAAATGACGATATCACCTGCCGCCATATTATACTGAATCCCGCCCGCGTACTCGGCCTGCGCTCTCCTGTTGGCCGACTTGCTCGCCTCGATGGCGCTGAACTTCTTCCCGACCTCCCTGGCTTGGTTGACGCCCTGCATAATCGAGCTCAGGAGGCCGACCAGGTGGACGTCGTTTGTCTCGCTTTCGACCTCTTTCTCAAAGGCTTCTTTGTCCGAGGGGATGACGAGGTCTAGGCGGCTTACGAGCGCCTGGATCTGGCGGAGCACGGTGAGGGATGGGGTAGTGTTGTCGGTTTCCATGCTCTCGGATTCTGTCTTTTCTCCGTCGATGAATGAGGGCGGCAAGCGTTCGAGATATGTGGTAATGAGCTGAATGCGGGAGTGCAGCATCTTGATGGCATTAGCCCTGGCAGTAAGGGACGCCACCATCTCATCCTCTTCACGAGTAAGGGCCACGACATCCTCCGGGGCCATTTCCTTCTTTTCCTCGACTTCGCTCTCGACAAGGCGTCGCTTCCCCTTTCCATTCGACTCTATCGATCTGGCCGGGCGTTCTTCCTTGGCGGGAGCGGCAGCGGCACTACCTCCGCTGCCCGCGACGTAGTTCATGCTGATCATCTCGGTCTCGTCGGTCTCGACCGTGTATGGAACCTCTCGGAACCTGAGCTTGAGCGGTGACTCGCCATCGTCCATCTTCCTGTCCTCTCCGTCGGCATCGACCTTGGTATCTTCCACTTCATAATTACTTTCGTATATCGTCATGGGCAACTTTCCTCCAACAGAGTGCTGCAAAACTTCCTCGGGGTGAAAACCAAGCAGCACGGCAGATTCGTTCCATCCGTTGAGTATCTGGGTGTGAATAGGTAGAATGGTGGGCGAAGGGCCTATTGACGGAAGCAATGTATACCATCCAACGAATTCTAAACGACGGTCCTTGTGTACGGTAACCACTGAACAAAAAAAAATAAAGTTAGCACTGCACTCCCAAATACCCATGGGTAAAGAGGCATACTCTGTTCTAATCTTGCGCTAAACTTCTCTGCATCTATCAGATAGGCCCCCTCGACCTCTGGCGCAGCCAGCGTGTGACACTCAAAAGCATGCTCAATGGTGATTTCGCGACCATTTTGCTGGCCCAAGAGAGCGCCTATTATAGGTCCCTGCGACTGTCTAAGGGTGTGCCGTGTGATGTAGTCGGATATCGTGAGGAGGACGAGAGGGTGCAGAACGGCCTGGAGCTGGGAGGAGCTCTTCTGGCTGGAGACTAGGGGGTTGGTGCTTGAAGCAGCCATGGTGAGCAAAAGTCTTGCTGCCAATTAGATTCTAGTTCGGTAGACCGAGGTTTGGTCCAGGTTCTTTCTGCGCACGCCAAAGAATGATGGCAAAATAGTAAGGCGAGGATGAGGTTGCGCGTTGGCAGTGTTTGTTCGAGTTAAGGTGCTTGGAGATGCGTGCCCCGCGTGTCCGTGGGGTAGCAATGCTGGTACACCGCTGACTAAATTTAGCTGTGGCGAGTATGGGCAACCCCACAACGCCATACTTCATGTTCCAGCACATTCACAACTTCAATCATGACATAAAAATGCTTCTTTCAAAGGAATGAAATACAATTCTTCTCATACAAAATCATGGCTTCGGCCATACAACATCAACACTCCCTCTCATACGACCAACCTGCAACATCATGTACAACTTCTTTGCATCCGTCTCATTCATCATCCGCTCCACCTCCTCCATAAGATCCCTTCTCCCAGCTGCCTTTACTTCCATGTAAAAGTCCATCAACATCTTCTGTCCCTTTTCCATTTCTTCCCTCACCAATTGACGTACGCGTTCCGGGTGGCATTGCGCGCACGTATCGTGAATGTAATGCTCTTGTATCTGTTTTTGACAGTTTTCGCGCTTGCTCAGTGGGCATTGTTGGGTGTATCTCACAAACTCATGCCCACAGGACATTCTGGTAATAGTGCCTATACACATGATAGTGATGGTTGCAAGTGGTGCCTTCTCATAACCAAGATATGGGTTACTTCTAGTGGTCTTCCACTACTTTAATATTTACATGAAACATTGGCACAGACCGTATTTGCTGAACAAGTTATCAACACATCACTTGCACATAGAGGGAAGCAACGTATAGATCAAGGATGCTCCAAAGACATTCATTAATTGAACATTGTTGAAAGTAGGCAGAGTTATTTATTACAATTATATACATCTTTTTGTAGTTGAGCTGAGTTCGGGGTATATAGCTCCATGATTTCATCAAGACCAAACGCCAATTTTATGCAGTGTTAGCAATTTCTTTGAGCTTCAATAGACACAGCAAATTGAAACAAGAAGAAACAATCAAAGTGTTCCCTTAGGCTGCGCTTTGTTGTTTGCCTTTCTTGATACTCTTCCACTGAATTCCAAAGGAGCAAAGCAGCTGAGCACCGGTTAGCACCAGAGCAGCCAAGAAGATTCTGGTACAAGCATGATTGTACGCATCCACAACGGCAGAAATGAATTGCGCCGGGACAACACTACGAAGCTCTGTGGCGCCACTCTTGACAATCATCATAGGGTCAAGGCCAGGAATATGCTTCAATCGAGAAACCAGAAGAGTGCTGAGAATTGTCTGGCCAACAGAAACAAAAACGGCTCCTCCGAGTTGCTGCGCAAAGAACATGATGGCAATACCGGTAGGGATTTCTTCCTTGGGAAGTGTTGCTTGAATAGCCAAGCCAACTGTTTGCATTCCAAAACCCAGTCCAAAACCCACGAGGAACTGGTAGGCAATCCAATGGGAAGATCCCGTAGTAGGCGTAAATGTAGTCAAAAGACCCTCACCAATGGCCATGATACATGGGCAGATGAGCATGGATGGCACGTAATAGCCGCTCCGTTGTGTAATGATGCTGGATACTATGCTCGCGACGACGAGGCTTAGAACAAGTGGGATGGTGTAGATGCCGGACTTGACTGGGTTGACATCATGCGTAGTTTGAACTGAAAGCCGTTAGCTATAAGAGTAGAAGCAAGGGGGAATGGATAAAGGCACTTACACCACAAGGGGATATAGTAGACGCACATCAACATGGCTCCTGCAAGGAAGAACATGTAGAAAGTGCCCGAAAGCATGGTTCGCTGGGTGATGACACGCACAGGCAGTGATGCTGAGTCGGGCATCTTGACCTGAACAGTGGCAAAGGCGATACCGGCCAGACCAAACATGACGAAGAGGAGAATGATACGCCAGTTACTCCAGGCATAAGTAGACCCTCCCCATTGTAATGCAAGTAGCAAGCATACTGTCGAGGGAACGAAGAAGAAGGTGCCGAGAGGGTCGAGTCTCAAGATCTGTTCCTTGATTGGTGTCGACTGCTTTGGTTTTGGTGACGTCTTGAGGAAGAAGAAGAGACAAGCAAAGGCGACGAGTCCGACGGGCAGATTCAAATAGAAGCACCATCTCCATGTAACATTTTGAGTAAAGGCACCGCCGATGAGTGGACCAGATATCGAAGCGACGCCAAAGACCATGCCAAACATTGCTGTTCACCACGTTAGCATTTGTGTTGGCAAAGGGGGTAGATTAGGAAGTTTCTCACATTGGAACATGGGACGCTTGTGGAGGGGAACCAAGGGAATCATGGTCATCATGGAACCAGTCGTAATGCCCGCAGCACCAATTCCGGCAATAGCACGACCAACGATGAAGGATGTTGAGCTTGGGGCAGCGCCGCAGAGAGCAGAGCCGGCCTCGAAGATGATGATGCAGATGAGAAAGGTCCAACGTAAGTCGTAGAATCGGTACACTCGACCCCATATGAGTTGACAGGCAGCAGTGGTAAGCATGTACGCCGAACCGTACCAACCAATATCTCCGAGACTCTTGAACTCGTCGGTGATTCGAGGGATGGCTGTTGATAGGATGGTTCGATCTAGGGCGACGAGGAGCATGGACATGAAGGTTGACAGCATGACCAGCCAGAACTTGATAGTCTTGGGTTTGTAGTTTGCTTCAGCTTCGTCATCTTGTGGTGGGCCCTTTGGTTTTGGCGATCCATCTTGAGCATCAGAGGGAGGTGAGTCTTTGAGTTGGCCAATGTTGTTGACGTCCTCCTTTTCGTGCTTCTTCTCGTTGTGAGTATTTTCAGACGAGGATAGAGAACCGCTGGATTGGTTGTTTGGAGGAATGGATTTAAGGCCATCAGCCTTTTCTTCAGGGGTGGACATTGTTGTTACTCAAGAGATACGAGTGATTGAACAAATCAAAGTCACGGCGGTGCGAAGAGAGTGGGTTGATAGTCGAAGGGGGTTGGCGATGTAATTATGTCAGGGCCAAGGATGGACAAGGGAAGAGGGGAAGGAGCTACATGAACAGGTGCAAACGGAAGGCATCACAAGATATACTTGAAATTTTCACAATCACTTTTTTGCACAACAGCCAAGCCAAGTGAACTCTGGCCGTCCTCCACCACCACCACCACCCAAGTCGCCCAGGTACGTGAGTGTGTATCGCCCCCATCTCGGTGATGCGACCATTACCGAGCAAGGATAACAATAGAAACAATCCGATCAATCGACTGCATGATGCCGGATATGCGGTCAGTTGGATCGGAGCCATGTTTGATAGTCTACTAATACTAATAGATATTCCTTTGTGCATTGCGAATCAGATGAGTCGAGGCCTCTACCAGTAAAAGGAGTCGACGACTCGAGGGAGTCATACATTCACTTTGTTGCTGCAATCGGAATAGCCTCGAAATTGTTCGGGTACGACGCAAGATTGTTGGGCCCGGCATGAGGTGACGCTAATCCCTTTTGGGGATACGTCGATTATTTATCTCGGGACCGAATCTCCCTTGACTGTCCCCGAGAATTGCCTCCACCCAAACCCTCCCCAAATCAACCTCCCGCAGCACCAGCGCAAAGCAAGCAGCTGCTTAAGCCGCCATCTGCAGTGCCTACAGGTCCTCCGTACAGCTGACTGGAACGGGAAAAAAACAGTTGATGGCGTCACTGCGCTTCTGAGCGGGCATTGGAAACGGCCGTTTGAATTCACGTCAGCGAAAGTCGAGTTGAGAGAGTTGCGCGGTGAGTGGCTACTTACTTGCATTGCAGCCAACAACAGCAGAAGCAACACTCTGCCGTGCCGTTTCTTGCGTTTGCCTTTGCAGACGTTGGACACCATCTTCTTCTTTATTGAAACTCTCATACAGCAGCGCTCCCTCTAGGGCTGGCTGACGGGTGTCTAGCTGGTGCCTTGCCCCGGCAGGTGTGGTGGCTACTTTTTTATTACATATTATTACCGCTCCGGAGTGCTCCAACTGCTGCTACCATTGCGCCCGCATCCAAGATTGGATCTTCAAAGGTTCCATCCACTGCCAAAAGGTACGCTTTAGCTCCCCCGGACGCTGCACGACTTATCTGCACCCGAGATTTTGTCTCGAGTGTCCGATTACAACGCTCTCAGCGTCAGCTCAGCTCTGCTTTGCTTCAGCCCTACAATCCTTGGCTCATGTACGGGTGTGACTGACCATTGCAGATTTGGGCGATTGACGTTGCGTTCATGCTTCTCCTTGACCGGAACGCTTCGACCACTCCACGCGGATCTACCAAACAACTGTAGCCGCCAACAACCAATCATTTGCTTCAAGTCTTGGCTTGAAACCGCTCTCACTGGCTCAACCCTTGTCAACCACATCATTTTACTTGTCTTGTCGGAGTAACACTCACACACGCACACGCACACACTTACAACCGCTCACATACCGCTTCGTCCGTTTAATAGTGTAGCCATGTCGGCAGAACGACATGCCCATTATACGCCTCCGGGCCTAGCCCCGCCCGGATACCCGTATCAGTCTTCCAATCAGCAACAGCTTCAACCGGGCTTTGACCCTTCTCTCATCAAGTTGACCAGGGGGACCAGCTGCGTTTTATGCCAACAGCGCAAAGTCCGGTGTGACAAAAAGAAACCATGCAGTAACTGTGTCAAGGCCGACACCGAGTGCCGCGTTGTTCCTCCACAACCCCCTCGGCGCCGTAAGAAGCGTACGCAAGAGAAGGACCTTTTTGAACGGCTCAAGAAGTATGAGAGTCTGCTCGCACAAAATGGTATCAAGTTTGATTCCATGGATACCAGTGGTCAGGACCACGGAGGTGCTGATGATGTCGACGATCTGGAAAACGATTTTGAGGGTCTCAAGACATCTCCTGAAGCGAGTGCCTCACCATCAGCTTCCATAGTAGACAGGTATATACCTTTCCCCCCAGAAACACATTCCCTCCAACCTCAGACGACTGACTCTACTCATTTCTAGGCCACATGGGACATGGTTTTCCCTCCATAAAGAAGTATGTGGCGTGATCCAAATAGGCGAGTCGTTAGTGCTAACACATGGTCCCAGTTTAGAGCAAGCGAGCAACTCCTCCATGATTCGGATGACGATGAAGCCGAAGGATCGACCATTCATCGTGCCTACGATAAGATGTTTGACAATCAAGACGGTTTTCCATTCATCATAGGGGGTTCACCAGTGCCCGTCACACACTATCATCCCCCACCTATTCAGATCCTACAGCTGTGGCAAATCTACATTGACAACATCAATCCATTACTAAAAATCACACACGCACCCAGCATCCAGGGTCAGATCATGCTGGCAACATCACAACTGAGCCAAACGCCGAAAAATCTCGAGGCTCTGATGTTTGGTATTTATCTCATGGCCATCACATCTCTCGATGACACAGACGTTATAAAGAGATTTGGCATCCCGAAAAGGGAGCTACTTGGCAATTATTTTACTGCGGTTCAGCAGGCTCTTATCAATGCTAGCTTTATGCGCGTCAATGACCTCGTTACTCTACAGGCATTCGTTCTCTACCTCGTACGTTTCTTTCCAGAAAGTCTTGCTTACATGTTGCTGATTCAGAAATGTCTAGTTTGCAATAAGGTGGTTTGTAGACCCACGACAAGTATTCTGCCTTACCGGTATCGCTGTTCGAATCGCTCAAAGAATGGGCCTTCACAGGGACCCCGGAGGCTACGGCCTTGCCCCTTTCGAAATTGAGCAGAGACGTCGTCTTTGGTGGACCCTTGTCGGCTATGATCGACGAATCGGAGAAATGACAGGCTCGACAGTGACGGCCCTATCAAGTGGCGGAGATTGCAAACTGCCGTTGAATGTCAATGATTCCGACCTCCATATGGACGGTAAAGAGGCCCCAACACCACATACGGGGCCGACAGAAATGCTATTTGCCCTCTCGCGCATAGAGCTTTCAATGGCGGTTTCTAGCAATAGCAATCGTGACAGCGCCAAGATTAACCCAGAAAAGGCTTCCCCCTCGCCGCAGGCCGGGCGATCTCCCGGTCCCACCATTCGCCTCGCGGGTCAGGAATCGCCCGCGTACACGCTCGAAGGGTTTTGTGCTCATATTGAAGGCACTTATCTCGCGCATTGTGACCCAAAGATTCCCCTTCATTTCTTTACTCTCACAATGACTCGTCAGGCACTATGCAAAATGCGCATCATCAACTTCCTTGTCCGACTCCACAGTGCCGATCCCATACCGATGAAGGACATTGAAAGAGACAATCACTTCCATCAGGCCATAGAGATGATTGAGTACGACAACATAGTGCAGTCTAACGACGGTGTCCGACAGTTCAGATGGTACTCGATGCACCACTTCCCGTTCCCCGCTTACATGTTTCTGGTACAAGAGCTCCGACAACGCAGCTCAGGCACCAACGTTGAGAGAGCTTGGGAGGCCATCACAATTAACCATGACTTGAGGGGGCTGATTAACAACCTGCATAACCCCATGCATACAGCCTTTGGAAGTCTTTTCGTCAAGTCTTGGACGGCATTCGATGAGGCTCAGAGAAAGGTTGGAAAGGAGATGGCCACGCCGTACTTTATCTCTGTGTTGCGCGAACGTATGGAGAAGCGCCGGAGAGCACGCCTAGAGAATCGCGCAGATCCTAGTCTAGATCAGATACCTATGAGCTTGCCCCGATCGCAAGGTAGTGACTTTACGACTTCACCCGAGACAAACATGATGACACCGCCCATAGATCAATCGACAGGGGCAGGAATGATGGGAGCAGGCATGGGGCCTGCCACGTCTTCACCTGGAGACGACACGGAGATGAATTGGTCATATCTTATGGCCGAGTACCAGGATGCTGGCGGTTTCCAAGGCTTCAATCCGTATGGCTCATTTGGTAATCCAATGGGTGGAATGGGAGGTGGAGGCATGGGAGGGTTTGGTGGGAATATGTTTGGTTAATCCAGAGGAGAACACCGCTTGGGCTCGATTGTTAGTCGGCATGGATAATTATGATACCCTGGACGCAGTAGGACTGTGTATGCGTGTTTGTTGGGAAGAAAACAAAGTTGTTGTATCGTTAATGTCGACAGGTAGGTTATTGTTATTGCGGCTTGGGGAGATTGGCTCTATACACTTAGATACGGACACCCGACTCATTATAATATGTTGGAAAAAACACCACTGAATCAGTTGAATGTGTAATAATTACCAGGGAGGTTTATCTGACCCACAACGAAGACGATTATAATTTGTACACATGGCACATGAAGTGGATTAGTGCAGTGTCAAATAAAACATGTTGTGCCGCTGTCATTTGAACATGTTTTACAATCTCGTCGTTCCACTCGTCGTTCCACTCGTCCGTCTCTCTCTCTTTTTTTTGTGTCTGTTATAAAGCACGCCTTTACGAGTAAGGTTTTGCAACCCAATCTGATATTTATGACTCCTGTTTTTGTTTATTGCGAGTCAAGGGATGGAGCACCATGTGTGTATGCATGAATCAAATCAAGTTGTTTATTTTTATGTAGCCAGGGGGTTACGGAGTGTTATGCTACCCCGGTAAGCCGGACTGGAGGAAGATTCATGGATGTTGTTTGTATAAGTGTGTGAGGGAGTGCATGGTTGTGCAGCGAAGCGGAATGGACGGCTGCTATAGCGGAAGCTCTTTCCATGGATGCATGTTACTATACAGGGTACGGAGTATAGTAGAGTTAATTCTATAAAAGGAGGTATTATTGTTGGTAAAAAAGACGGGAGTAAGTGGACGGAATAAGTTCAACGGAGCACATAAATGGACGGAGTAGTGTACGGAGTAAAAAAGAAAAAAGAAAAAAAAAAGGAGGATACCTAGGTAGGCAAAGTAGGATATGATAGGAGAGGGGAAGAGGGCCAGCAAAAAAATACTACCCAAGCAAGTGTGCGTCCGCCGAACTAATCGGCGCCGACGCGGCGGCCTCGGAGAACCCCCTGTTAATTAGTAATGAAACTTTAATACTACATACTTGCTATAAGTACGGAGTAACTCTTGTCAAATCATATTTGTATTGTATACTGCCTAGGTAGTACTGTATACAGTTGTATGCGGAGTTACTGTGTTTCATTTTTTTTTAAGCTTCTCCTTCCCTTGATCAAGCCACCAACAGAGAAATCAAATACCCCAGGCTTGCAAGGGCTTCAGCTCTGGGGAAGGGGGGGGGGAAAGGTTAATAGCCACAATCCAACAAGAACCGGGGTAAGTAAATACAAATAAAATAAACATACAAAAAACCCACAGTGTATTTTATGCAAATGATGCTTCATGACGCAACGTTACGAAAGGGGGTAGCTTCAATTCATCCTTTTCCCCTTCCTTCCCTTCCCTTCCCCCCCATGTAGACGGGATTCCCTCACTTTTCTCTTCTCTCTTTGATGTACTCCGTACAAAGTAATCCTTCCTTTGTGCCGCATCTGTCTATCCGCCTATCTGCTACTTGCAGTACCTACCTTGCTGCCGTATCTACCAGACATACAGAGTACAACTCCGTACGTTGTATAGATATGCATCATCCCGTGCCAAGGGCTGACTTGATAGGTAGACACGGAGGTTTGCCAAAAGGGAATATAAGCAGCCGTCCCAATTCGGAAGCCAACCAACGAAAATGCAAGAAAAAATATATACATTTTTTGCTAAGAGTAATATGATGTGACATTTGATAAGGTAGGGCTGAACAAAAAGTCAAAAGGCATCACGCCCCCCGCCGTCGCTAGAGTATCGTGTATTCCAAACCCGTCCACCCCCCCTTCCCAAAAAAAACCCTATAGCAAATAGTATGGTAGTAGTTGTTCCCCATTCCCCTCCCGAAAGATGCCCCATGTCCGTGATATCTCTCTCTATGTACACGCAGAATGGTACATAGTATGTGCAAATATACATTAACAACAATTCTGGTTAACTGTCAAAATGCATAAAATGAGTAGTAGCCGCCGCCGTCGCCGCCGCCCCCACCAACCCGTCCCGTCTCGCCGGTATTTGCCCCTAACAACCCTTGTTGTAGACGGAAGACGGCCCAACCGAGGGCCGTTGAAATGATTTCCCCTCTCCTTCTCCCCTTGTTCTCCCAAAATATCATGCTGCCCCCCCACGAGTCCTGTATGCGTGCCTCGGGGAAGTCAGTTCAGCTTCCCTGAATCTCTACCTGGCGGGTGGAGGCATCCCGCCCAGGTGATATGATAGGGCAGAACGGAGGACCACCATGGCGCGTCAATATATGTCATCGAGCATGGTTTTGTGTGTCTCGCCATGTACTGTAAGCTGGATGACTCCGCACTATTCTGTTGGAGCCAACACTTGGCCGGATCAATACGGCTTTTGTGCCCAGAAAGCTGCCCAATCAAGTCGAGCATGGATCCTGTTGTTGTCCAGTACGTCCAAAATCTCTCCAACAAACTTGTCCGCCTCCTCTTCGTCCATGCCCAGCTCCCTGTACTTGTTCATCACGGCGGCGACCCAGTCGATGATGATGTTGTGGTTGAGCATGCCCATTTCTCTGCCCCTCCTCTCACTATGCCATCTTCCGATCGGCACATGTGTATGCTTTTCTTGAACGTTGATAAATCCTGCTCTTCGTAGAACCTCGGGCAGACGTCTGGGGAGAAACACCTCCCAGCCGTAGACTTGCGCATACGAACCTTGGTTCATGCGTTCATAGAGGACGGAAAACGGATGATCCAGAGCTTCGCTGCCATCCTCCCAGGTGACTGGCAGGACAATTTCGTGGCATTCGATCCACCCGCCGGGCTTCAAGTTCCTATAAAAAGAGCAAAGTCAGAATGTCAAGTCGCCGGAATAAGCCATTCAACGGTCATCATACTCAAAAACTCTGTCGAGAAACAGTTCGGAATTGCGAATGGTTTGCAACACTGATCTCATGTAGATTAAGTCTGCGTTTTGGTAGACACTTGTCCAATCTTGATATTCGTCGTCAAGGTCCTCGATGTGAAACTCCACGTTGTTGGGCAGCCACGGGGGCTGGATTGGAGAGATATCGCTGCCAATAACTTTGGCACTGGGGTAGAGTTCGGCCACTTTAGAGACAAGTCAGTTTCGTCGCGATTTCAGATCAACTCGTAGAGAGACGAACCATCCAAGGGCCAAAAGCCTGCGCCGCAACCCAAGTCGACAATCTTCTGAGGATTGCTGCCGATTGGTGCGAGGAAGTGCCTGCCCCCTAAGACGTAGTCGGAGTAGAGCTTGTGCTTGAAGCCTTCACGAGCTTGCTCCGGTTCGTCATTAGGAAGTCCATATCGGTTCGCTATGAGACCTTGGTAGCGTCTGCGATGAGTGTTAGCCCATGACTTTTGGTGGCCAAATTCACATTAATTGTGAGGGATCAAGGATACATGCCATACCTGCCGTTTTCGTATTCAAAATGCAAGCAATTGGTTCTTATAGTGGTAAATTCAGAGATAACAGAGTCGCCATAATCCGACATGTTATCATCATCGTAGTCGTCGTCATGGTCATGTTGTTGATGATGGTGAAGATTATGGTGATTCAATTCGTCAGGTGAGTCGGGAGAATGATTCATGTTTTCCTCCTCGTCAGATTCATGAGGATAATTCATGTTTTCTGATGAACGCCCACAAGAGTTAGGTATGTGAGGTTGTAGTTGCGGTGGTTTGTGGTGTTGTGGTGGTTGTGATGAGTGGCAATTGGTGAAGAAGACAGGGATGAGCAGGTTGGCGGTGTTGGGAATTAGAGGTATTCGTGGAGGCTTGGCGCAGCGATACGACCAGTAGCATTCAATGCGTGGTAAGGAGAGACTGGACTGCCAGGTGGTGTGTGTGAGTACGGGGACGAGTACCAAGGGTGAGTGTGAAGAGAAGATGGGATGAGACGAGACGAGACGAGATGAGAGGAGGGGGGGATCAGGGCGTGAATGCGATGGGCGAGGGGAAAGATTGAAGTAAAGATTTCAGGTTGTGGGAAGCCAAAAGGTTGGAGCATGTCCTAAGCAAATGCCGAACGACCGGGACGAAGTGCAGAAACTAAGGAACTGGAGCTGGAACTGGAACAAGAACCAAAACCAAACTCACCGGACGGGTGCTCCAGCCAACAGACAAGACACACACACACGCACACGCACGCACGCAAACGCACACTGGCCCTGCACCAACTGCACGCCGCCCACTGTCCACTGTCCACTGCCCACACTGCCCAGGCGGATAAACTGACAGGGCAGGCCCAGCCAACTGGGTCCGGCGACTCCAGGAAATGCGAGCGCGGGTGGTGGCAAGGCTTGGAAAGGCTTGGGAAGGGCTTCAAAGGGGACTAAGAGGCTAGATAGATGGGCTTGCACGCTTGGTTTGGCTTGGGGGGGTGGGCTATTGGCCAATGCCAAGCGCCTCTGAAGATGGTGGCAGCGCTGCTCTTTAGGCCACGACCACTCTTCCCAGCAGTCTGGTTTGGAGGGTCAGACGAAGAAGGAAAAAAAAAAGCACTGACAAAAGTTTGGCGGGAGGGAGTCCTGTCTGGTCTGACAAGGCCGAACAGGGCAGGGGGGAAGCAGGGATCTCGAAGATGGCCTGTCACAGCGTCAACTCGGGGGGTGGTGATGGTGGTGGTGGTAGTAGTGGTGAGGTGAGGTGAGGTAAGGTGACTAAGGCGACAAGGTCCGGACCCAACAAAGTGGGAGTAGCGGTAATTGGGTATCTGAGAAAAAGGCGTCAAGTCGTAGATATATGGTTGAGGTGTGCAGCGATGGATTTCCTTCTTTCTTCCTTGGGCGTGGTCTCAAAGACAGAGAGACGTCGTCGGGACCGAATGCAGCTGTGCCATGCGAGTATGGGTGTGAGTGCGAGTATGAGTGCTCCTCTTTCAGGGCCGTCGACGGTATCTAGCAGCTAGTGACAAGGCGCCCGGCGATAGACACAGTGGGTAATGGTAATAAGCTGTTGGTTGGAATGCAATAAAGGTAATGTACGGAGTAATGGGTGTAGATGGAGATGGACGCAAGTCAGGGTACTCCGTATATGTAGGTGCGGCTCCCAGGACAGAGTTGGTAAAGTGGTCTTTCCCTTTTATTTTAGCGTTTCTGTATGTGTGCATGCGTCCATCCATGCATGTATAAGATGTGCCGCTTTGGGGAGGAGATTAGCAAAGCAAGCAGGTAGGCAGAGAGACAAGGTGGGTAGAGAGAGAGGGAGAGGGAGAGGCAGAGAGGGACTGTCGCTGCGTGCATGCGTGTGTGTGTGAGGGATGAGTGAGGACGGGAAACAAAAGTTGCGGGTTTTGGAAAGGGGAAGTGTTCGTGTGTCGTGTTTATGAGCGGCGGAGTCAAAGGACACTAAAGAATTGCAGAGGGTGCAAAGAGACGGCACATGCCAAAAGAGAACAGGCCAAGGAGGGAAGAAGAAGAAAAACCAAAACAACAGAGTACGTACATACAGACAGACGGACAGACAGACAGAATACATACAGTGGCAGAATGGCCCAACAGCTGAGACTGGAAACTGTGTGAGACGAGACGTGGTGTGTGAATTTGCCGATTAGCATGAAGAGAAAAGAAAAGAATTTGGCGAAGACACCTTCTTTCAACCCGGTACCAAGACTAAGGTAAGGTACCTTGGACCTACGGAGTTTAGCAGCAGTCCACATTGAGCCCTCCAGGGCTGTGAGGCCTGGAAAGACCCGCGATGATCCGCTAGAATTGGGGGAGGGGGGGACCCTACGGAGTAGTACTACAGCGCTACCACCCCAAGGGCTTCCTCCAAGGGCTCCTCCACCTCCAGGGCTACAAGTAGTAGTACGGAGTACAGCCTGTAAACTAAGGTCGACTGGGTTGCTTGGCTGTCTGGTAAACTGCGATTGGCAGCGGATGGGAGGCTTGGGTGCCGTGCACACAAATTTTGGGGCCCCGAGAAAGACCCTCAGTGTCGGTAACGGGCTGGGCTGGGCTGGGCTGGGCTGGGCTGAGAGTGGTTACCTCACCCACTCACTCGCCCACACACACACACACGCCTGACACTGGAGAACGTTTCTGGCAATGCCGGCTTGCTGAACCCGAAAAGCTGGGAACGGAGGGAGAGTTCCAGTCCAGGTCTGTCAGGCCACTCTAAAGGTACCCCTCATGTACCGACACCAACACGTGTACTTTGTCGCAGCCCTCAACTTCAAGAGCGTGTCTTGAAGCAACTTGACACTTTGATATGGATGATTAGAGTATCTGGAGCAACTCTGCTCCCAAGGCCTACATTAGACAGCACCTAACTAATGCACAAGACAAGCGATGCATAAGTAGCTATAGTGCTGATTTTATCATCATGCGGACTAAGGGGGTACAATCTTGGGGGGGGGAATATTCATACTAATATTTCATCATTACAGGTTTGGTCTTATGTTGTTAGTTGAAGGGTGCTATGCCAGGCCGGCAGATGCTGGGTCTCTCTAATTATGGACCGTTCCGTGGGGACCGTTCCCGTGCGCGTTTTCTATCTTGTCTGCCTGGCCTGCTTTGTTTGTTGTGTAAGTGATCAACCAAGTGCTTGGGCCCTGGGGGGGGATTATTGATCGGCAGTCAAATTTATTTTTACTCTTCGTCTTCTTCGTTCCCAGCTGGTTGGTACGCTTCTGACTCTCAGATAGTATTGCTAACTCTCATGCATGTAGCTACCATGGATGTTCAAGGTTAGGAGGTCTCACACAGACACAGACACAGACAGGCAAACACATGATGATGATGAGGCAAAAGGAAAAAAAAACATTGACGTTGAATCCCAAGGAGACGGAAACATCAGTGGAGCTCTGGAGAAGGTTGGCCTGGCCCTTATCCTCCGCTGGGACGAGGGTTGCATGTAGTGGCATTAGGGGAGCCCCGGTGCTAAAGAGGGCGCTGTAGCTGCTCTCACCACCGCTTTGTCGATGTGACCCTGGCTGGGGCACCGCCGGCAGCGGCCGCTGGGAAAGAAGGGCCAGGTCATTTACGGAGTACTTCTTGGTCGACTGGAGCCCGAGATGTACCTCGGTACCTGGCATGTACATTCATGTGGCACCACCGTTTTCTTTTTTTCCTTTCTCTTCCGGCCCTGCCCTGGACTGATTTGAGATTGATGGAGATTGATTGATTACATGGATGGCTGGAAACCTTAATCAAATTTTGCTTTTTCAGCTATTGCATCCTCGTTCTTGGCTGGTTCATGGTTCATGGTTCATGGTTCATGGGGGGGCAACGGATGGGCAAACCTGAAATAGAGGTTATTCCCAAGCCCGTTGAAACTCAAACCACTGGGTCGGTGACGCGTATCCTCCAGTAATACTCGAATCACAGCGGGCTCCCATGTACGTACACACACATGTACTGTAACACAATGCACGAGCAACATTTGAGTCTTACCAACGCAGCTTGGGATTTCTTCATCATCTGCGGGGACGCGGTAGCTCGGACCAAAATATCTGTCGACACGACCAACAGCTTCAAAAAAAGATAAATAAGAGGAGAGAGAGGAGCAGACAGGGTGGGCTGTACCCTAGTGGCGTCATGCTAATAAATGAGTTGGTTCCGCTCTTGGCTTTGGACAAGTCTTCACCGCTGTGATGGATCTCGATCAATGAACTTATTACAAGTATCTATCAGACAACAAAGGCCATTTACCGCTCCAAGTGCAATCATATTTTGAGACAGAACTAGTCTTTACCATCAAACCGACTGGCAGAAGGAAAGAAAGGGAAGAAAAAAAGAGAGAGAGACGGAGTTGGTGTCCGTCTTTCCCCAAGTACCGGTAGCATTCCATCGTGTGTGTGCGTGTCTATCGCAGATTTGGCCAGGGGGGAGGGCGGTCATGTTTCACGGTGGTAACAGGTCCACTCAGGTCGGTCGTAAAGGGCGGACGAGATTGGTGGCTGCTTGATTCTGCAAGCTGCTGTGGTATGGCATCTTGGCTGCGACAAAAAGCGTTGTTGCTAACCTGAGATGGGTTGATGGGTCATGGTCCCCTCCCCTTTGAGCGGCGGCGGGGGTGGTGGTGCGACTTCTGATAAAGGGCTCAGAGAGGGCCGAGGTGATTTTGTGCTGGGTGCTATGGAGTAGATAGATAGGTATGACTATTTCTGGGCTGGGTGACTGCGACGTGGAGAGGAGGAGTGTAGCATTCGATGCCGTGCGTATTTTGTCATCCCCTTCCGCCAGGTACGGAGAGTTGTTTACAGGCCAATACAGTGGAGGATAAGCGAGCGAAGAAATCCCTACATGTCACAATGAGTTGGGGGCCAAAAATGGCGGCTTAAATTGAGCGAGAGTGGGTTCAAAGTTGGCATCTGGATGACAAGATATGACGATGCTGCCACGGAATCGGGTTCCTTCTATAAAATGACAAATTAAGGTCTAAAAATGAAGATATGGGCAAGACGGGTTAGCACAGAACAAAGGGTTGAACTTGCCTTGCTGATGGCTCTGATTGAGTTTTCAGAATGACGTTTGTGGCTGGAACTGGGCTTGACAATATCTCAGAGTGAAGGATGCATTCTCTTTGCCGTGCGCAGCCATGCTCGGCATGAACCAGCCTTATGCAACGTGTGCGACACTGTCGTCGATGTGCCTGTCACTTGATATCTTCTAGGTACGAATATTCTCGTCTCAATACTTGATAGTTTTATAATTCTAAAAAAAAGTTGAGAAGAAGAAGGAAAAAACACATACATCGACGCAAATTAAATCGAATATTCGAAGAATCTCTCGCTTGGCATCATGACAGCAAAGCAGCTTCACGCCCAGGTGAGATTGGGCTGGAAGGCAATGCTTCCCGAGAATTACTTTGATTGCTCAACTTCAAAGCCACCATGATCGCTCGCTACATCGCTCTCTAAACCGGCCTGGATATTGGCCTTTTCAGGAATATATCATTTTTATTGGTACCGGAAGTGTCGAGATTGACAAACACGGGACCAACGTGGCAGCATCGCTTTGCTTGCCCTTATTCCAGCACGATGGCGTGTTCAAAGTCGTGAGGCGAGTGCATACTTGCTGCTTGGCTGGTAATCCTGAAAACCTGCAAGATGCTGGGCTGTGCAAAATCATGGCTTGCGCGTTCATCATCATTGGATACAAGCCATCCAATAAAGACAAGATAAAACGACGAGCCAGTAGATTTTGAGGCTGCCACAAGCAAACCAATCAACTGCCCTGGACATCATGGTCAGGCAGCAATCTGCAGATTTGAGCCTCAACACCTGTCTTGGGCGACGAAACGCATCTCTCATTCATTATCCATATCACCACAATCTGAACGAAACCATATCACACTACCTATACACTGAATAATACGCGCAATGCAAAATGAACCGGGAAAAATGACCTCGATTGGGAATGTGGTAATATCCGACCATGCCAGACTCCATCTAGGGGATAGTAACTACCAAACACATAATCACTATCCTGCGAATTATGATTAATGTCTTGCAGACTTGCGGATAACAGACCCTTGTGATGATAAGGCGCGCATTGAGGGAACCAAGGGTGAGCTCCTTGAGGATTCATACAGCTGGATTAGAGAAAATGCTGAATTTCAACAATGGGAGAACGATGAAGATAGTCCACTATTGTGGATCAAGGGCGACCCAGGCAAAGGGAAAACCATGCTATTCTGTGGAATCATCAATGAGCTAAAGAAGGATACTAAGAACCGTGTTTCTTTTTTCTTTTGCCAGCAAACCGACCTACGTTTAAACAACGCAATGGGTGTGTTGCGTGGGATTACATATCTTCTTATCGATCAACAGCCATCGTTAAGGCCACACTTGCAGCAGAAGTATGACCATGCAGGTCGGAGCCTTTTCGAGGATGAGAATGCTTGGTGGTCAATGTCCGAAATTGCTACAAACATTCTAAAGGATCAGAACTTGGAGAAGACCTTCCTGCTCATTGATGGACTGGATGAATGTTCGGTGGGCTTGCCACTCCTTTTGAAGTTCATCACCAAGTCATACAACGCTTCTTCGGTGAAATGGGTTGTCACCAGCCGTAACTGGCCAAGCATCGAAGAGTGCATGGAAGCAGCAGAGCAAAAGGCGACATTGTGTCTTGAACTGAATGAGTCGTCCATTTCCACATCGGTTAAAAGTTATGTCCACTATAGAGTCAACCAGTTGGTACGAATGAAGAGTCTAGACAACATCGTGCAGCAGTCTGTTCAGCAATACTTGGAATCCCACTCGAACGGTACATTCTTATGGGTTTCTCTCGTCTGTAAAGCTCTTGAAAAGACAGACTCGTGGAGTATTCTTACCGAACTAAAGAAATACCCTTCTGGGCTGGATTCTATTTATCAAAGAATGATGTCCGACATTCGCAAATTGTCTGATTATAATGACCTTTGCATGCGCTTGCTTGGCCTTATTACCGCTGTTTATCGTCCTATCACTCTAAGGGAATTGGAGGCCTTGATTGATCTGCCAGAGGGCATCCCGAATAAACCTGCTTCGCTTGAAAAAGCCGTGGCTTTTTGTGGATCATTTCTTACTTTGCGAAATGGCATAATCTACTTTATCCATCAATCGGCAAAAGAGTTCTTATGGAATCAGGCGTTTGACCAGATGTTCCCTTCAGGTATACGAAAGCAGCATCTTATCATTGTCTTGCGGTCCCTGGCGGGGATGTCACAATCGTTACGGCGGGATATCTATGGCCTGCACCATCCTGGGTTTCCTATCCATGACGTGGTAATTCCAGATCCTGATCCATTAGCTCAAGTGCGATACTCGTGCGTTTATTGGGTTGACCATCTTAAGGCTGGTATTGCAGACGACACTCATATAAACTACCACCTGATTCATGAGAAAATATATGCGTTTTTCAGCACAAAGTTTCTCTACTGGCTTGAGGCTCTTAGTCTTATACATGCCTTGAACGATGGGATATTAGCAATATCTGAGCTTGTACAATTACTTGTCCGTACCTCCCCATGCCTGTCTAACAGCAAAATCTGATTATTTAATTAGACACCGCCAGTGTCACTACTGCACACACATGCAGCGCCTATATCTGGGTGGCTCAAAATATTGTGGAAGAAACTACAATACGTCTACCCTGGTGAAGGGCGGAAAGTGCTTGGAATGCACAAACCCTCTTTACTAGATCTTGTTCGTGATGCACAGCGATATACCCTTTTTTTCGGATCGGCAATAGATAATGCACCACTTCAGGCATATTCATCACTGCTATTCAGTCCGCACGAAAGCTGCATAAGCAAGTTATTCGAGGAGGATCGGCCTGGATGGGCCACTTTAAAAACACAACGGCGGTATTGGAGCGAGCATCTAAAGAGTCTTGAGGGTCATACCGGTAAAATCAATGTCATTGTCATCTCTCCAGATGGCCGATATCTTGCATCTACTTCGGCGGATGGCACGATAAAAATCTGGGACATCAGAACGTATTCTTGTCTGGCGACATTTGAAGCAAACAGCGAGACCATCGACTATCTTTCATTCTCACATGACGGATGTCTTCTGGCATCGGCATCCCAGAATTGGACTATTGGGATATGGAATATTACCGTTGGGTCCTGTGCACTGATTTCAGTGCCACATAATTCTGAAGACCAACATTTAAAGACAAGTCTCAGCTTTTCGCCTGACTGTAGGTATCTCTTGTCATCGTCTCGGACGTCTTGGAAGACTGTAACTAAGGTCTAAAATATTACGACTGCTTCTTGCTGTGCTACTCTTGACTCACGCGACCGAATACTTGCAGCTACATTTCATCTGGACTCTCAGAATGTCTTGTTAATAAGCAAGGACGGTTCCATATATACGTGGGATACCAGTTGCAATCAACACCGATTGCATAGGCAACTCAAATTCCGGGCCGCAATTACAACTGCAACCTTCTCACCCAACGGTCACACAGTGGCAATAGGGACGGCTTATCTTGGAGGAGAAGTTTTCCTCTATGATTTCACACTGATTCTCTCCATAAACTTGGTTTCATGACGTATGGGTTTCTCCGCAAACTTAGTTTCTCGAAGCACCCTATTCGTCGTAGACTTGAGTTCTCGGAGTACCCTCCTCGCGACCGCATTCTATTCACCTTCTCGTCTGATGGCGGGTCCATCCTTTTGGGGAAAGATGGTATATGGAAAACTTTCGATTTGAAAGGTACAAAACTAATAGAAATGCACATATATTTGACGTGGTTTAACACAAACTCGGTTGCAATTCCGCCTCCCAATTGCCAGATACTTGCATCACTATCAGCAAATGTTAATACGATTAAGCTCTGGGATCCCCGCCGTGCACGGCAAATGCAGTCTTGGGTCTTACAAGGCGCTAAATATGCGTGGATCATAACCTCAACGAATAACCAGAAAATCGCTCTATGTGAGAGTTCTTCTAATACGTGTAAGATCCGGGATATTGCGACTGGACAGGAGAAAGTAACGATATATACGCCTGAAAGAGTCAGCAATTGTAAATTTTCTTCTGATGGTCGCTATTTTGGGCAGTTTCTTCATCATCCAAACGGGTATCAGCCGATGTCTGAGAGACCTGTGATTTTTACACTTACCGTCTGGGATACTGAAACAGGTAGCCAAGTTGGTCAAACTATCAAATATGATGGGTACTCGAAACCACCACATAGCCGCCCACTGCTTGGGTTTGCCTCAGATAACGGTGAACGTGTGTGGATGTTGTCAAGAGATGTGTTCAAGGTTTGGGAGGTCAAGTCTTGTCAGTGCCTGATGACACTTAATTATGATAAGGAAACCTATTTATATCATCATCTATCGCCTGATGGCCAACGACTGGCCTTCGTCTCAACAAATAGGAGTGTTCAAGTTTGGGATGTCGCCAATGACGGTATCGCGATAACACACAGGGAATTAAATCCACTAAACTCGCAAATGTCTTTTCTCCTGCCTTCAATTCCAAAGACATCTGGTATGCCATATTCATCCATCACTTTCTCATCCGACTGCAGGCGTCTCGCATTTATATCAGGGGATAATTGCTCTTTTTTACTTTTGGATGGCAAGACAAGCGTTTTCTCGAGCTTGGGTTCCCTCCCCGAAACCTTCAACCATCAGAACAAAATTTTCTTCTCCCCAAGCAGTCAAAGGCTAGCTATCTTAATGAGTAGGCATGTCGTCATCTGGGATACAGAAACCGGTGACTGCATAGGCGAACTGCACTCGCACGATCTTGTCGACGGCGCTATATCCAACAATGATCAATATTTGGCTTTACATTGTCGCCAACATATCGAAATCTATAATATTTCAACATCTTGTCGTCACGCCCTCCTAGATATCCATGCCTCGCTTTCTTATACTGTTAACTTCAATGAGTCTGGTACGGGCCTAGTTACTCCTATTGGCACTTTCGACATAACGCCCTGTTTAACTACGCCACTGCCATCTCGAAGACCACTTCATACTTTGCCTTGCTGCGACCGAAATGGCTGTGAAAGCCTCTGCATTAGCGCAGATGGGACATGGGTCATGTATAAGAATAAAAACATCCTGTGGATTCCTGTAGAGTATCGGCGGAATATATCCTTTATTGGAGGGTCTTTTCTTCGCTTGTATCCCAGCCGGGGCAGTATAGTTCTGATCTTCGATATCGAGGCTTTGTGAATAAAATCCGACCTATTTGCTAGTTGAATTTTACAACAATATTCTTTCTGATCCATGTGGTAAATTCGTCTCTCGTAAGTAGTAGACACGGCTTCAAGTTTTGACGATGTTTTGACGATATTGTCACTGCGATGATGTGTACTCCGTAGTTGCTTCGGTACAGGCATTCCTTGTTTACATTTTGGTATCATTTCGTAACTTATACGATAGCATGATCTCAAAGTCAATACTATAATCCCCTTAAACATTAAGACTACCTAAGCTATTTTCTAGTCCATTTGTTCAGGCACTGCCTTTTCATCGAAGTCGAGGACCCATTCCTGCCGTCGGCGCAGCCCCACTTTCCGTTCATGTACGGTGTACCCCTCCATTCCATTTACCCGTTCTGGCTCCTTCCCATTAAAAATATTTGTCGCGGCGCGCGTC
Source organism: Hypomyces rosellus (assembly GCA_011799845.1). NCBI lineage: Eukaryota > Fungi > Ascomycota > Sordariomycetes > Hypocreales > Hypocreaceae > Hypomyces > Hypomyces rosellus. The sequence goes on from WWCI01000001.1 coordinate 2,243,831, forward strand.
ATTGGCGTCTCTTTTAATCGGGAAGCGCGTTTCTCTGCCACAAACAGCCCATTTCGTGTATCAATTTCGACATCGACTGCAGCATCTCAACGGCCTCTTTTTCAGCATCTTCATTGCTCTTCAACTCTTTTGCTCTTTTTTCATTCCCCATATATATCTTGCATCTTTTTATACTCTTATGACTTTGATGACGAATTAACGCTCGCGTCCGCCCTAGCAAAAACACCCCTTTAACACGACTTGCATGGACCCTAGTCGCGCGTCTAATTGCCTCTGATCCCCTCGAAATCGAAAATCATCCATCGACTTTGACTGTCTCATGCTCCATGAATCCGAAAATCGATACATCTCGCCACTCGCCTAGATCCCCCGAGCCATGTATCTGCCGCGTTCTCTGATATCGAAACTCTATGCGCATCTTCAGAGTACTCGACACCCATTGTCCCCGCCGGTGCTCATCCTGGTTGCGCTTGAACCCGATGCCCTCTGCGCATGCCGCATTCTCACACGACTTCTCAAGCATGATTATATCCCACACAAGATCCAGCCCGTCGCTGGCTATACAGACCTGGAAAAGGCGGGCAAAGAATTGGTCGTCCCAATGATGGAGTCACAGGGAGGTAGTGGAGGCCTGGTCGTTTGTCTTGGAGTCGGCGGCATGGTCGATCTAGGACCCCTCCTTGGATTAGAACCCGAAGGGGAGGACTCTCCCTACAGCGGCGTTGAGGTTTGGGTTCTGGATTCACATCGGCCATGGAATCTGGCAAATGTTTTTGGTGCATTCCCCCTTGAACCAGTCGTCGAAGTGTCGAGTTCATATCAAAGCAGAAGCCCAGCTGGCGTTACGGGAGGAGAGATTGGACGGGGTTACAAATCAAGCAAGGGAGGAATCGTGGTATTTGATGATGGTGACATTGAGGGAGATCTTGGCACGGAGAGAAGTGCATATCTTGCATTGTTGGATATGCCAGACATTGATGAAGTACAAGACGGGGATTTAGGGCTCAGCGACGATGACGATGAGGAGGAAGACGGGGAAGACCAAAGTAATTTCTTACAAGAGCCGTCGCGTGCGGGGCAAAAACGGAAAAGTTGGTCCGTCAGAGGTGACGATGACTCTAGCGACGATGAAACGAGACCCCATCAGCGACGGAGAAGCAATTCGGTATGTAACAGAGCCCTTTTCATTTTGCAGCTCCTTACATGAAGCAGTCTAGCTCGATATTGGAATCACCCCGTCGCCCTGAGCATAGAGGCCTCGTATCCCTCCGAGAACCTGATCTGGAGATTCCTAGCGATCCTCCATCTGGGGCACAACCACCGCCAGTCGTTTCCGCGCGTGCTCTCAGGAGGCGACTTCTTCGAATGCGACAGGAGAAGGAGACTGTTTTGCACAAGTACTACAAGATGGGTGCTTCTTTTTCGGAACCTATTTCATCCATGATGTACTCGCTCGCGTCTGAACTCGGTCGAGAAGACAATGATCTCCTCTGGTTGGCCATTGTCGGTGTTACGTCCATGGAACTTTATGGCAGATCATCAGCAGGTGTCGCTGCTCCGGTTCGAGCCAACAACTCTGGCAAGCCTAGTGGATGGCTCGGTGTTCGAGGGGCGGCTCTGCGGCAGCTTTTGAGGGATGAAGTTCGAAGATTAAATCCACCAGATGTCTCCAACGGACGGGTCGCTATCGAGAATACCGGTGTCATACCAACAACCGCCAGGAACCCTGAAGACACCGGAATTCGGCTATCACCTGAACCAAGATTTCTTCTTATTCGCCATTGGAGTCTTTACGATAGCATGCTTCACTCGCCCTATCTCTTTTCCCGACTAAAGACATGGAGCGAGACTGGTATAAAAAGGTTACATAAGCTTCTCGCCAAAATGGGCGTCAGCCTGGCGCAGTGTAAGCAGAGCTACACACACATGGACATGATGCTTAAGCGAGAGTTGAGAGCAAAACTCCTGAAATATGGATCTTTGTACAACTTGGACGAGATGGTACCCGCGGTCGACACGGATGGCAAAGACAGAGCTGGAGCAAAGGATGGATGGGGTTTTGTCAGAAGCTGGGGCTGGCGAGCAACATTAAGTGCTCAAGATGTAGGCGTTGTCATTGGTGCCTTGCTAGAAGTTGGTAAACACGCACAAGGTGCCGATTCTATGGCTGGGCCAAGCCAAGTAATCCGAGAAGTGGAAGAAGAAGCTGAATTGATCGCCCAAGGCGAAGAATTCGTCAGTCGTTTTTGGGAGGCCTATGATGCATTAGAAGAGTGAGTTATGACCAAGGGGCTTGGCACTTGGTTTGAGAACAACCCGACTAACGAGATATTAGCATCGATGCACTCAAAGCTGGACTCCCCACCGCCCAGTTTCTCCACCGTGCCATCTACCGGACGGGCACATCTCTCATCAACAAAAAGCAAATCAAACATCTCCGTGCTTTCAGGATGTGTGTTGTCAAAGATGGCCCGGACGTGACCCTGTTCACCCATCCAGCAGCACTGACTAAGCTTGCTCTCTGGATTGGAGAAGCGTTAGCTGAGCAGGAAAGAGAATCTCAGGGAAAGCTGTCACACGGTGGTCGTGGTACTCCTCTCGTGGTAGCGAGTTTAAATGAGAAGCGTGGAGTCTACGTTGTTGTTGGTACAGGAGGCGGTGGTGGACCAGACACTGCCTTCCTGGACAAGTTGACGAAGCAAAAAAAACAAACGGACAAGGACGCTAAGGCTAAGAAGAAGGAGGAAAGCCGAAAGGCAAAGGAGAAGATTAAGGAGGAAAAACGTGCAGCTCGGCAGGCGGCGGGACAAGATGATGACGATGATGAATTAGAGACTGAATCGGAAGCATCAGATTCAGACTCGGATGATGAATCTGACGACGAGGATGGCCCTGAGAATGACAGGGGTTACGGCCTAAACAAATTCGGAAGCGCATTTCAAGAGGTCGTGTCAGAGACGAGCGCGCGGGTACGAATCGACAGCTTTGAGCATTCCGTGGTAGAAGTCAAGAAGGAGGATCTCGGTGGGTTTCTTGAAAGTCTCAGCATGAAAGCGGTGGTGGGATAAAGGTCTTTTTTCATCGGTATTCTCGTCATAATAAGCCAGCAGGGTGTTGGTGTGGTTTTTGGGTGTTTTTTATCTTTTTTTTCCTCCTGGGATATAAAAAAACGGGTTGGATGGAGTCATTGAGGGTTATCACGAGGGCAGGGGCATCTGTGGCAAGCTTTCACACATTATGCTGAATGACTTAATTGCATTGAATCTGATTCATTTTAATGCTTAGACTATATATTCTTGGTGATTCTGGCTAGGAAGTAGAACCGGATGATGTTTATAAGATGATGGAATTCTCCAACATGCCCTATAGGGGTTCATACAATAATTGTAAGATGAGTTTATAATACTTCCCCAATGACACTTCCCTTGTCACCTTTGAATTCTCTAGATTATAGAGTCTGTGTTTTGAGATTTTGAGTTACTCCTTTTTGCATTTGTTTGCATTCAAGACTTGTTCCACCCTGTTGAGGAAGATATACCTCGGGCAGTGGGCACTTTGATGACACTATAGAATAGATTCGAATAATTTTCTTTATTTTTTTCGTATTTTTTTTTCTCTTCGTTATCTATCCACCTTGTTCTTGTCCAACGCATGGAACCCCAACCACTCGCCCAGCACCCCACCCGGTTTCGGTACCGGACACTCTCTCCTTGCTCGCTCGGCAGCGCTCTCAATCTCTTCCTCGGTTGTCTGGTTGAACTGCACAAGTCCGTCGGCAGCAGCAGAAGCTTCCTTTTTCCTCCACCGCTTCCTCCGGCCGTTCTCGTCCACAAAGACCTCCCCGTCGGCGAATTTGGTCCTCGGCACGGGGCACGGGAGGACGTGCGGCAGGGCGACGACGAAGAAGCTGGCTAGGACGGTGGTGGCGAAGAGGGAGGAGGTCATTCGGGACCTGGGATGGAGATGGGGCGGCATGATGGGAGACCCCCTCGGTTTATATGTCTTGGGGGGGAGATTCAAGTATTTAACTTTGAGGGCTCTAGAATGTTGGTTAGGAAGTGGGATGGGGGTGGTTAATTTTTAGTCAATTGGCTTACATGACAGCCGTGGCATGGTTTTACCAAAGAAAAATGTGGTATTGGACGTTGAATCAGGTGTGTATATGAGCCAAAGGCCCATGACTGGGGTCCAGCGACGTGAGTGAAAAAAAAGCACACACACCTCTCGCGATGTCACAACCGGCAAAGTACCTGCAAGCCCATGTGGTTTTGGTTTTCCATGCAAGCCCATTGGTCCTGTCTCGGCACGAGGACCCTTGGCCAGGTAAACGGGTCCCGGCATAATAAAAATCCAGTCACCAACCATCCCAGAGATCTGGATAAAGCTACATTGTCTTTGTACCGATAGGCTTCCTTGCCCCGCCGCAGGGTTGCATGATAATAGAGGGACAGACCTGTTGGGTTGGGGAGGTACAAAGTTACTCGTTGCGGGTTTGGAGAGAGCGACCTTTGGGAAAGTTACTTGCTGCCTGCCTATTAATTCGCCCGCCTTCCGAGACCGCGACTCTATAAAAAAAAAGTTGATTTAGCTTTTCTACCTTGTTCATTTGACTTTGTGGCGACAAACGCGTTCTATTGTTTTTTATATCAAGCGGATGAACAAGGCAGCTTAGTAAAACGAACAATATTTGAGGGCTGTAATTCTTTTTGTTGCGACATGTTATGATTCTTGGATTTCTGACTTGATTGGGTACCTCTCCCTGTCTCTCTGTCTCTCTGTCTGCAAAACCGGTCGGCGCGCACACCTCCCCCATCAAGTTTGCATCCCCGCCAACCCCCGTCGCCATCATGAGCGATCTCGACCAGTAGAGTACCCCGAACCACCACTTCACAAACGCATGTAGTAGTACTGACGACGGGGCCTACAGAGCGATAGCGCAGTTGCGCGCATGTCGACCCATTCCCGAGGCACAGGTGCGGGAGCTCTGCCACCGGGCTAGAGAGCTCTTGATCGAGGAGGGCAACGTGGTGACGGTGACGGCACCGGTGACGGTAGTTCTTCCCTTAAGTGGCTTTGATCGTTGAAGGGTGCTGATGTTTGGGGGAAAACAGATATGCGGTGATATCCACGGCCAGTTTCATGATCTCATGGAGCTCTTTAGAGTGGGTGGCGATGTGCCCGACACAAACTATCTCTTCATGGGTACGACTTTATTCGAAATATCTACATACCGATCGTTGCTAATGAGATTACTATAGGCGACTTTGTCGACCGTGGCTTCTATTCCCTAGAGTCCTTCTTACTCCTCCTCTGCCTCAAGGTTCGATACCCCGACCGCATGACCCTCATCCGCGGCAACCACGAGTCCCGCCAAATCACAACCGTCTACGGCTTCTACGACGAGTGTCTGCGTAAATACGGCAGCGCAAACGTATGGCGTTACTGCTGCGACGTCTTTGACTACCTGGCTCTGGGCGCCATTGTCCTCGGCGCCGCTAATTCGCTGTCTTCGGGATCGGGCGCCGAGGATGATACTGAGATTGAGGTGTGTGATCAGAATGGATCGATCATTAGTCGGTTCCCGAGACAGCGGAATAGGATACACAGTGAGGCGCAGGAGCAGGCGCCGGCGAGCCCTCGTGGTAGTGGAACCGGAGACAAGAATGGTCCACCGGGAACTGGAGCTTCGGGGTCGAGCGGTGGCAGTATTGGCAACCCCACGGGAGCCGTACTCTGCGTCCACGGTGGACTGAGTCCGCTCGTTGATACAGTCGATAAAATTCGCTTAATCGATCGAAAGCAGGAGGTCCCCCACGAAGGAGCCATGTGCGATCTCCTATGGTCCGACCCCGATGAGATTGACGGCTGGGGCCTGTCTCCCCGCGGAGCCGGCTTCTTGTTCGGCGCAGATATTGTCAAAGTCTTCAACCACCGCAACGATCTCAGTCTCATCGCACGAGCCCACCAACTGGTCATGGAAGGTTTTAAGGAAATGTTTGATGCGTCCATCGTAACGGTGTGGTCCGCGCCAAACTACTGCTACCGGTGCGGCAACGTGGCGGCCGTGCTGGAGCTCACAGAGGACGACTCCGGCACGGGCGTGTTCCAGAGGAGCAACGGGGATGTGAACCGCAGCGACGGCGGGCGGGGCGTCATGGCCATGGAGTCGGAGAATGGGATCAAGAGTGGGCCTGCCAGGCGGTATAGGGTCTTCCAAGCAGCACCGCAGGACTCGAGGGGCATGCCGGCCAAGAAACCTGTGGCTGACTATTTCTTGTAAGAAAGTTTGGACTATACTCTCTCTCTCTGTCTCTCACACATCATGATCATATTTTTTTCTTTTTTTTTCTCTCTGCAGCGTTGTTTAGCCCTGTGATTAATATAGTTTTTACCATTTTTCACTTTTTCGTTTTTTCTTTTTTTTCGTTTCTTGGTTTTATCCAAGGTTAAAGGGGGATTTTGTAAGGGGGACATCAAGGGGGATCAAGGGATTTACGACTAAATTCATGGAGTTTATGAAAGTAATCAATAAAAAAAGACGTAATATCAGAAAGAAAAAAGATGATTCTTCTTCTCGAGTACATCTTCTCAAGTACATCATCTTTGATGAGCAAGAAAACTCCAAGTCCTAGTCTACCGACTGGTAGTAATTAATACATGTTCCCAATGTGAAATTCGTGATGTTGTATTATATCACCACCATCACCACCACCACCACCACCTCCTCCTCCTCCTCCTCCTCCTCCACTATTCAAGCCCCCAACTTCCCACCACCACCACTATTCAAGTTCCCCAAACTTCCCAAACTTCCCTTCCATCAAAGGTCTCAACCCCGACTCAAAAACCTTGACATCCACAATTTGTCCAAGTCCATCCACATTCCGCAGCGCCACATCCGCCATAGCAACCGCCCGTCTACCCAGCACCACGCACACATCCCTATAGAAACAATCCGCCAACCGCGGGTTCTCGGCGTGAGCCTTGCGGGTTAATAGGGGGTGGATGTTGGATAGTGCGGTGCGGGGGAGGGGGTAAGGGTAGGGAGGTGGAGGTGGAGGTGGTGAGAAGGGAGGTGAGGAGGGAGGTGAGGTGGATTGTGGAGTCGGCGGCGTGGAGGAGGTCTTGGGTTGTGTAGGGGAGGGGGTCTTTCGTATTGATGGCTTCGAGTTCAGGATGTTCTATCTCGCTGATATTGCTGCTGCTGTTGTTGTTGGTATTGTTGGTATTGTGGTAGTGGTTGTTTCTTGTTGCTTCCCTGGAGTTGATCTTAGCCTTCTTCCTGTGTCCGTGTTCCTCTCTATCATCAGTATCCCTCCCCTCTCTTCCTCTCATCTCCTTTTCATCCGTAACCCTCTTCAAGTGTTCTTCCCTAGTCTCTCGTCTCCTCTCCTCCTTCTTCGTTTCTTTCTTATCCTTGGCCTTTTTCTTGTCCTTTTTCCTGTCGTCATTCTTGGCCCCTCTCTTGTGTTTCTTATCATTATGTTCTTTTTCTCGCTCCTCATCCTCCCATAAAACCCGTTTTCTTCCTTCATCTCGTCTCTCCCTCCGTCCCTCATCCTTCCTTCTCTCTCGTCTTTTTATCCCCCTCTTTTCGGTTAATCTCTTCTCTTCCTCTCTTTTCTTCACTGCTTCTCGTTTCGTCCGTGTCTCCCGTTGCTTCTCATCGTCACGCCTTTGCCCCCTCCTTTCATCCCCATCCTCCTCGCCCCGTTTCCGTCTTTTGCTGCCCCTCCCCTCAACCTTGTCGTCCTCCCCCGACTCCGTCACAAACATCCGTTGCAAACGCCTCCTATTCTCCTCCATTAACCTACTCGCTTCCTCCTCATTGACAACCCCATTCTTCTTCTCATCCATACCCAGATTTTTCATCATATATATAGCTTCGTGTGTCTCGTTGTATACATCACCCGCCCCCCCCTTCTCCTCAGCTTTCGGTTCACTTCCATCCGTCTTCCTCTTCCCTTCGCCTTCGACTTTTCTCATATTCCCATCCTTATCCCTCTTCATTCCCGCAGTCTATTTCTCTCATCAACAACTCATATAAGGCAGGTGTCTAAAGGGCACTCACTAAGGTCAACCCTGTCTTTGTAGCCGGGGCTTCTTTAAGCATCCAACTCATATCGACTGGCATTTTCGACAGCTGCCTTCTCAACGCTGGGATATTCGTAGACAGCTCTATAAACCTTCGTTTCTCCTTTTGCTTCATCATGCGTGCTACAGTTTCCGCTCCGAGCTTGTCCAGTCGATTCTTCACTCGTTGCTCCTTGCAGCTTGGATACACATGGCGGACCTTTTTCTCTTTGGCATCTCCTCAACCTCGGGTCCATCTCGTCGAATCTTGCTGTTTGTTTCGTGTTCTTTTTTAACAGGCGCAGTGGGTACAACAGGGGGCCGGGGCCCGACCGGTCGTCCTTTTCTCCCCCATCTCATCTTTGGTTGTGTCATTGTGGAATTCTAGCACAGAAACAATCAAGAAAAAGGAGGTCACCGAAAGAAAAGAGCAGAGCCACTACGTCCGTCTAATATTTGTATTGATGTTGGGTATTTAAAACTCGCAAAATCTTCAAAATACACACATAGTCTTGATCTAGCCTTGCGGAATGTTCAATATGAACTCTTATCTTGACCTTTGTCCAGTACATGATACCAAATCATGGCCCTCGATTATGAAAAGACAACCGATGTTCCTTGTCGAAAAGAGATGTCTTCTTGCTTTGCTTTGCTACTGCTTTTTATTTTCCTTTGATTCATACGGTAGCAAGTTCGATTTTGAAAAGTGATGTTAGGCGTGCAACGTATAGGCCCGTTATGAATGGCTGTCGTTGACCGGGGAAAAAGACAACACTCTTTACTCGCTTCGGATGCTCCTCTTTGTGGGTAAACACCTCCACCACACCCTTCCTTCTTTGTCCGCACACATTGAACTTGGCCTGCCTGCCTCGTGTTCCAAGATTGTCATCCCCAAACTGGGACCGGCCAACACACAGACTTTCCTTTGGGGATAGCACAAAATGCCATTCGAAAAAGACATCGACCAAAAGCAACCTCTTGTATACCTCGACAACGGTCCAATATGCTGTCACCACATTATTGGGCCCAATGTCTTTGCATATTCCGGACGACGGTTAATGCTGAATAACTAATCGTTTCGTCCCTAAGAGATCTATCCCGCCAATAGTTCCGCCAGTCGAGACCGTAAGTAGACGCAGAATCGTTCTTCGAATCATATCGATGACCGCCGGTGTCATTTCGCTCTCGCCATATTCCCATGTAAATGTCCAAATTTTGGTTGTGCGTTTCGAATTGGGCAAGCTCTGAGAAGCAGCCTGAAACCGCATATGCACTATCCTCCCTCGCCATGGCCAGATTCCAGAGCCGACAAGGACTTGTCATCCCATGGCGTGACAATCCTTTCTATATTAACTGTCAATAGTACGGCCCTGGTGGGGCAAAATCCCGATGGGTGGGGTTCTGGTAAGGATTCATTGAAACGTTGTAGCTTATTGACCCCCGGCTGTCGTTGACCATGGACTGTGTTGTCCCAGGTTGCGGGGGTAGATCTTCGAGTATGCTTCCAGAGGGTGGTACTGGCGAGAATGGGTCTGGTCTTGATGGTACTTGTCCCTCTGTAAACACGGGTGAGGCATATGGATGATGCCCAGGTTGCGGTACAACTGCTCCGGGGCCGACAGGAATTACGTGTGGGTGGCCATATGACGGCATAGTGGGGTGTTGGGGGTCCCACGCAGAAGAGTTTGCACTCGATATGCTCGTCGTAGACATTTCGCGGGCGATTTGACTCGGTAATGGAAACGGCACGGTGGTTTCCAACCCCGCGGGTCTTCTGGGGGCAATAAGGTGCTGAAGTGACTGAACGGATGAACCAGGGTCTCCAGTGGTGAATCGTTGCGAACTAGGGTCTGGCGGTGCAACGGTACCCACTTGCAGGTATTGAGCAATATATTCGTCGCCAAAGCCGTGCTTGTTGAGCAGTTCTCGAAGTTGCCTATTCTCCTCAGCTACTCTCCTCGCCGCCATTTGGACCTCTGCCGAGGCCTCGACACCCTGAAGTTCAAAGGCCCGAAGACGCTGCTCGAGTTCCTGGATATATTCTCTCCTCCGAGCACGCGATCTTCTCTGATTATCTCGGATTCGAGCAAGGTTGGCTTTTTGCTAAGCAGAGGCAAGGAAGAGAGCGTTGTGTTGGCCAAAGGTTCCACCTTATATCTGGGGGAGGGAAGGGTAACACGGGGAGGAGTGACTTACTGCAGGAGTTGACATTTAGCTGTGATATGATTTGGCCGCACAAATAGCGGACCGATCGCATGTACTCGAATGATGGTGGTTAAAGATGAATGGCAGGGGGGGAGGTGAACGAGATGGTGGCGGGAGGGTAAAAATATCCTTGAAACGATGCGCAGGATAATATATAGTTTGGAGAGATACAACAAAGAAGGTTTAGATGATATGGGGAACTGTCATCGCCAAGCAAGAGGGTAAGATCCATATAGCGGTGGCAACTCGTATACTATCATGCCCAAGTTCCCAAAGTCCATAACCCCCAGGTTCTGTATGGACAAGTTTGCGAGTATGTATACAAGAAAGCTGCCGCTGAAGAACAGAGGCGGAAAGGACACGAAGTGAGTATAAGAGAGATGGCCCGAGTAAGATCCACAATCAGATCCGGGGGTGTGTGTATGGATGGTGGCGATAGCAAAGAAGCAAGTTGCCTGATTCAAGTTCCCCGAGGGATGGAGCAAAGCAGCATTTCGAGTCCAACCATGTGGAACCAAGGAGTTGAAGAGATGGACCAAGCAGCAGGAGAAGAAGGAGAAGAGTAAGAGTAAGAGTAAGAGTAGGAACAGGAGCAAAAAACGACCGATGACGGTTCAGTTTCCCTCTGGATTTCCAAAAAGGCGACGAGCAACCCAATAAGCGGGGAGAGAGCAAAGTCCCCTGGGTGAATATTGGAGTCAGGTAGCGTAAGGGACTACTAAACGTGGGAGCAGGTAGTGTATGTACGGAATCCCACTACTCCGTCCCCTACTGGGATATTGGTCTACCGCATCAATGTTGTCTGTCTGGACTGGACGGGAAACGCACTAGCAGAGGAGGGAGCGTAGCCCCAGATAGTTGCCTTTCCAGCCTCCACTGGGCTGGTGCGTGCTGGCCTGGATGCCCACGTTTATTAGTGTCATGGTTATTTACTGGGGGCTATGTGCGCCACCCACGGGTCGACGATGCCGCCCATGTTCTGTGAAATGTGTTGCAAGCCACTTGAGCGAGCAGTCCTCCATCCCATGTATCACCGCCTGTTCGTCAGAGGCATGCAGCCACTATTTTTTCCGTCCACGTGTGAGAGATTTGGGGTGGTGATGGTGATGGGGCATATTAAAAGGCAGCTTTTTTTTTTTTGGCGGGTCTCTCTTAATCGTAACAGTATGGATTGTCGCAACGTTTCTTGAGCAGCGGGGATCAAAAATCTTTTCTCTCTCTTTGTTTTCTCGTTTCTCTGCCCAAAATATCTCTCATCCGAGTTGTCAAAGCTTCAAGTTCTGGGAGGAAACGAAGCGAGATAACAGCATGGGCCAGGCGAGCTCAGGTCGTTGTGGATGCCAAGTCCCGGTATTATCAAACAGCGATTTGTCTGCCCCAGCATCCCTTGCTAACAAAGACATGTAATGTAGTACATACATGCGTGCATACGGGAGGGAGGTGCGTCGCATGTGGTGCTTGCTTGCCTGCTTCCTTGCTTCCTTGCTTGCTTGCTTCCTTGCTTGCTTGCTTGTTTTTCTTGCTTGTTTTCTTTCTCCCATTCAGGTTTCAAAAGTCCAAGCCAGAGACAAAGCCCAAAGCTTCGGGGAAATGGGGCCCTCGGATAATTGCGGCAGAGGCAAAAAGAAGGAAACGGCGGACTGACTCCATAGAGGGCCAGACATGCACAGTATCGAGATTTTGGAGTGTGACAGTCTCATCTTGGTGCGTCCGGTCGCTGCAGCAGCAATTGTCGATCATGAGACGAATCCCTTGCTTCCCAAGAGCCACACTACCGGGAATGTGGTTGACATGGTGCCATGGTGGCACACCAGCGCCGTTTAAGGCGGGGCGAGCGCAGTGTGACAAGGCAAGGCGCCGTTGAGATTTGAGAAGAGAGAGACAGACAGACGGAGAGAGACAAAATTAAAATAAACCGCATCCATGGGTCTGTTCCCTGCCATGCCATGCCATGCCATCCCATCCATGATCCATCCATGATCCATTGCCCAATTTTTCTTGCCCATTGATGACTCGATCTTTCACACACGTTGGCCGCGCGCTTGCGTTACTGTATCCGTTGGACGGAGGAAGACACTAAGATTAGTGTGAGTTTGATATGCAATGCATCCATGCATCTGTAGTATGTAGGCAGTAGTAATATATGTATGCCTGGTATGTATGTACTCGATAGGGCCAATGTGTGTATGTAGGTATGGTGCATGTACGTCGAGTCCGATGATCGCGCACCTCTTAGTGCGGAAAAATGCTCCTTAGGCAGTGCGAAATCGAATCCATGCAAGATGGGAGGGGATGCTTTTGGCTTTGGCTGCTCTGACTGGCTTCTTTGTTGTTTCGGATGGGGGAGAGAGGGAGGCAGAGAGAGAAGTGCGCCGCAGTAGTCCGCAGTCCGTAGTCCGTTGGTGGTGAGAAGAAAAGAGACTCGGTCCGGGTGTGTGAATTGGAGCGAAGGGAGGAGTGAATCCAACGATGGGAGCTTGGACGCCACGACCTACCTCCCCTCTTTCCCCATCCACCACATCCACCACCAATGCCAACCATCCATACGTGCACCATCCATCCAAACGGCAACACCCCCCTCACGGTCTCAGGAGTGGTGTTTCCCAACTTGCAAAGTTTTCCTAACCTCTCGCAGGCAGCCAATAGTTTCATCAATTACGAGACTTCTTTCTTCTGGAAGTCACGGCCTGTCATGACTACCAAGATGCTAATCTCATAACAGCAAACCAACTCTAGGCCGCTTCATCTTCTCACTTGGGACAAGTTCAAGTTCAAGTTCAAGACCCTCCCCCCCAAGATCCTCCCCCCCTTGGCATTATCTCATTGTCCCGCTACTACTGAATTGGTGCTAGAACCAACGTAGAAGCGTGGTTGAATAAGTGACTGAGTGAGCGAGTGCGTGCCTTTTTTTGTTTTATTGTCAGATACAACATCAGCTTCGCTACTTTTACCATGTTGGGGTTTGTCTCTTCTCATCACTCGGGCCGCCAGCTGCGCGCATAAAAGTCTAATTTGTTTATGTGTGTGTATGTATACGAGTGTGTGTGTTTATTATTATTACTATTATCATTGTTGTTGTTATTAATTGTTTTTCTAGAAGTTCCTCACCCCCCAATTAGACAAAATACAAGCCCTTTCATTTCTCCGAGCGCCCCCATGAATCCACGATAGTCCAGCCCAACTTCAGCCGCGCCCACCACACCCTTTGTTTTTTTCCTTTTGCTTCTGTCCCTTCCCTTGCCTCAACTCGGTTGTTGCTGCTCAGCGGTGATGGGTGATGTGATTTGCGCATCACCGCCGTCCCCCCCATGGATCCATGCAAGCAAGCAGCCGGGCAGGCATGTCGTTCTCGCAGGGCCCACCACTAACTTCCACGCTGTAAACATGGGTAGCACATGTGAAACGCCCGCAGTGGGTATTCATTCAACTCTTGTCTTGACTACCTACCCTTGAAATTGGGTTGTTCAATTGTTGGGGCATCTCATTCATTGATTGATTCATTCATTCAACCGCATTCTCACAAGGAAAGAAAGAAGGAAGAAAAATGAATTCACCCTTTTTTTTTTTATGACAATCTCATTTTACATTGCAACTTATGTCCATTACATATGATATATCAGATCCTGCCCTACGCAATGGCCACATCTTTCCACCCCTCCATCTTCTCTCCCCTCTCTCCCTCTCCCTACACGTCCCCCCCAAGAGCCCCCCTTCCAGGTTGTTGGCACCTCGATGGAACGTAATTACCACCTCACCAGCCACATGGCAGCTGGCGAGACTAACCCGGATGCCAGGGTGTGTGATCCCGGTGCATCCGGGATCATAAGAGAAACGTTTTCCCCACGCCTTGTGTACCCAGATAATAGTGGTAGAAGTTGCTAATACCGTAGCTAGCAAATCGTGAGCTTGCGTGTGTCCAGAGTAGTCAAGTTGGCCACTCGCTCGAGGTACGTATCCGATTTGCGGAGAGACTCGATTCCATGCCATGGTGGTGGTAGTGGTGGTGCATTCCGGAGCACGTGCATGCTTTTGAGTTAAGCGTCAGGAACCTGATGCACAACAGAATCGGACAAGTTTTCCGAATGTTACCTCTACTAGGGCAGTATCTCTCTAGTATTAGTATTAGTATATTCTAATTGTAGTTTAGTAGCGTCATCAGAGAAGAAGAACCTTGATCCTGAACGGGCTACGGCTAATAGATACCTATTGACTAGCCCAAAAGTGCCATTGATGTGAAACCCCATTGATCACACTGAGATGATTTTGCTTATTGTGTCTGTCTATTACGGGGAGAAGTATGTATTATTCGTCTCTTGATTGTGAATCGAATAGAATGTAACAACACCTTTCATACCGTATTGTCTTGGTCAGCCCAACTTTTCTCTCTTCCCCCATCCCACCAAAACTCAATCACAATGGACCCATTCAATGAAATGGATACGACCTACTGACTAGCCAGTGTTTTTACTTTAACAATTATTTTACGAGGTACGACGACTTTCCTTTACCGTCAGTATCTTTTACTTGCCCATATCAGCAATCCACATTTTTTCCTGTTTCGTATACCAAGGTAGGTAGTCCAAGAGGAGGCTGGATCAACTCTTCATCTTGGCGGAACAAATATGATCTGATGTTGAAGGGTTTAACCCAGCTCCCAAGACAGCCACTTTGCCACAATGAAGCAAGAACACTTCTCTCAGTCAAAAACAGGCGTAAAAGGATTAATGAAGGATTAATAAAGTAATGACCAAAAAACAATATTGTCTCAATGGGGAAAGAATAGGCGTGCATCAAGCAGTCATTCCGTCTCGCATTCGGGGCTGCTGAGACCGAGTAAACAGAGCAAGGTGCCTTGGTAATTAAGTTTGATGACGACCGCAGTTCAGCTTGAGTGGGAGAAGAGAGAACCTTTGTGGTCAATCAGGTGTTACTACTACTCTCAGTCAATCCATCAGTCAGTCTTATTGCTCTACATGCACCAGAAACATTGTCTCTTACAAGAGGACCCTCCAGAGAATCGTCATGTACCTATCAAATTCGGGGACTATCATATTTTGTATCAGATGCTCCCGGCCGTTGAAGCTTCCGAGACAACCCCCTTCAAGCCCCCGGCCGGCTCCGTTTCGCAAACGAGGGCGGCGGGATCCAGTCCGGCTGCGACGCTGCGCAAAAAAAAACAAACGCCATGTTTTCTTGTTCGGCCTACCCACCGGTCCGAGTCCGTAGTTTCAAAAAAACAAAAACCATCCGAGTGAGGCAAAAAAAAAAAATTGAACATGAGTCGTCGTCGTCGCAGAATCAAAAGAAGCCCTCAGCGGTGGCGTTGAGGTTGCGGGTAAAACATTCTGGAACAAGGAAATTGTCACATGCTCACCAATTGGAATGATGTTTCTGCCTCTGTTTGAATAAAAATCGTATGATCAAGGCGGACACTTTGACGACGACAATGACTTGCCGTTTTCTTTTCTATCTTGATAGCAAGACGTGCGTAAGCAAGTTGATCACAGCCACGTTTGAATGGTGGATTCCTTACCTTACGACTAAGAGAGAGCTCGAGAGCCAACCCACTGATCATCAAGACGCTATATATAGGAAAAAAATCCTGACACCACGAGAGCGTTTGTTTGGTTCCCCTCACGGCCCTCCGATTTTAGTCTACACTAATACTACGACTTATTATTTTGACAGGTTTGTCAAAAAAATAAATTGTGATCAAAACGGCCTCGCCTACGTTTTCTGTCAGAAATCAACTGCCCCCCTTTGCGCCATGTCTTGGAGAAAAACCATCCCGCCTAATATTGACAGCTCTGAAATCCACTCACCACCCACCTCCACCTCCACTCATCACCCCCAGGTTTTCTTTTCTTCAGTTTCATGTTTGCTTTGGTTGGTTCATGCGGTCAGAGGACCTGCACATACATAAGACGATCTCAATATGTTTTTTTTTTCTTTCTTTGTCATTGTTCCTTTTTTGGTTGGTCTCAAACTATAGGAGCAAAACGGCCGCCGATGTGTCTGTGTGCGTGTGTGTGTCTAAGCATCCAAATCCACTCCATGATACTCAAACATCTGACTTACTCGAAACAAAGCAATGACCAGCAATATCCACCACAGCGAGGCTTCACATGGAGCATCGCCTCAATAAACACGAATGCAGTTTCTCACCGCATCCTCGTTTTATGCTTATTTTTCCTCCTTGCTGTCAAAGTGCGTGCGCGTAAGCCTCTGTAGACGACTAAGACAGGCAAGTGAGGTGGCTTAGATCTCGCAATGTGACATTGAACATGTCGTGCCATAGGGCAATCGCCGAATCCTTCTACCCTTTTTTTGCTTGTAGTTAAAATGAAAGAAAGCATTTCTGCCCAACCTTTTTTATAATATCATCATTTTGTTTGTGTTTTCTCCAACGTCCATTACCACTGAGACAACTTTGTTAATCGTTCACATCAGTCACACTGCTCACTGCTCATTACTTACTCTACTTACTGTAATATCATAATTCCCAATCGTTATGTTTTCTCTCAAGAGCCTTCTCGCAGCAGCAGCTACCTTCGCCTGCCTAGCGAGCGCAGAGACGATCAAGGTCACTGCCACAAGCGACAACAAGTTCAACCCAGACACCATCAAAGCCAACGCCGGCGATGTTCTAGAGTTCCACTTTCAGCCCAAGAATCACAGCGTTGCAGCCGGCGACTATCGCTATCCTTGCACGCCACTCAGTTTCGATGACCAGTCGAGGTTCTTTTCTGCCTTTGTCCCTTCAGACAATGGCGAAGCGGTATGCTCCCCCCCCCCCTTATGACTCGTCTCGACATCACCGCCTACCCATCTTACTAACGTACCCCTTTAGAGCAAAGTTTTCCGAGTCACAGTCAACAGCACAGCACCAGCCGTGTTCTACTCAACACAGGGCAATGAATGTGCCAAGGGCATGGTTGGCATCATCAACCCAAACGCTACCGTGACCCTGGACGACTACAAGAAGCGTGCATCCACCCTGAGCGAGGGTGTATCTCCCAGGACTACCCCTTTCGGTGGCGTTTTGGCAGACAACAACGGCTCCGGATCTAGCTCCAGCCCTAGTCCTACAGCTAGCAGCGGTAACAACGGAAAGGGTGGTGATAAGAAGAATGCTGCCGTCTCTCTTCATGTGTCTGCTGCTGGTTTGCTCGGCGTAGCTGTTCTGGCAGCCATTTTGGCTTAAGTTCAAACATCATGGATAAGGGGGTTGCGTACAGATTTGGGGGGTATCTCGCTTATATAGAAATACTTAATTAAACATATTGTCACTTTAGAAGATAGAGAGAATATATGGTTTCCAGAATAAGGATGTTCTCTTGTCATGCACAATTGTTGTAATAGTCTCATGTCAACACGGGTAGTATTTCTATACTTAGGAATCTTAGTCCAACCATGCTAGAAGTGACAAGATGGCTAGAAATATGATCTATAATAATCCAACTAAAATAATACTACCTAGTAAAGACTCATTATCTAAAAGTCAAAAACTGACACACGGGAAGATGCAAATGAACCTTCAGGGTAGCAAATTAATCACATCAATGCCCGCTTAAACCACGGGAACCGCTCCAAGCTCAGCTCCTCGGCACTCACTCGGAATTCTCGTAGCATCCCGCAATGGCGCTCCTCCCGCGTTAGCCGCTGCCGCTACCCTTTCCCCCCAAGCTTCGTTGTCCTTACATCATCGCTTCACAGTCGTACGAATAGAGTTTTACAATTCCTTCTCCTTTTTCTGCCTCGGCTCACTGCGCATAACTGGAATGTAAAATTCTGGCGAACCAATTCCCCCCCCATCTGCGAGAAAACCAGCTAGGCCCCCCTTGTCGACAAAAACGAAGAATAGCAACGATGCGGGGTGGTGCCGCGGCCACCACACCTCTGCGCCGGCTGCGCATCACGACGTCATCCGCACACGGCAGGCAAATTGCCAGATCGTTTGCATCGAGATCGGTCCGAGGCATTGCGATCCGCGGTGGATTGGTCCGCGGGACACGGATACTAAATGGGCTGGAGAGGAGAGCAGCAGCAGCGGTTGGATGCGGCAGCGGCGGCGCACATCGTCTGGCAGCGAGATGTCTGGCGACGGCAGCAGAGGGGCTGAACTCTGGGATAGGCCCGCTGGTGGAGTATGACAGGCGGGTAGATGCTGGGATACTGCGGAACGATGAACACCAAAGAGGTGAGAATTGGAGAGAGAAAAAGAAAGACTACAGGAAGATTGGTGGAGTAGGCTGACCTCCTCGCGCGCAAGGAATCATCCAGAGCCTACAGCATCTCCACGATGAGCTGCGCGATTATCACGCACCACCCGTCGTCTCCCCTAGCTTCGATAACCTCAAATCCGCCAAGAAATCCGTCTTCTCCTCCCTATTCGGGGGCGGGAACAGGTCTGCCATCGGAGACATCCCCGAAGACCTCCCCCGAGGACTCTATCTCTACGGAGATGTCGGCAGCGGAAAGACCATGCTCATGGACTTATTCTACGATACCCTTCCCGGCAGCGTAAAGACAAAGACGAGAATACACTTTCACAACTTTATGCAGGATGTCCACAAGAGACTGCACCAGTTGAAGATGCAGCATGGCATGGAAATTGATCCGGTGCCCTTTATCGCGGCCGAGATTGCGGAAAAGGGAAACGTGCTTTGCTTTGACGAGTTTCAATGCACAGATGTGGCGACTGCCATGATTCTGCGAAGGTAAAGACTTCTGTCTGCCAAACTGTGACATCCCCTCATACTAATGTTTGGCAGATTACTAGAAGGCCTCATGTCCCACGGCGTGGTTCTCATAACAACCTCAAACAGACACCCGGATGACTTGTACAAGAATGGACTCCAGCGAGAATCATTTATACCAGCCATAAAGCTGCTCAACAACAGACTACACGTCATCAATCTGGACTCACCCACAGATTACCGCAAGATCCCCAGACCTCCCTCAGGGGTATACCACACAAAACTCGATCAACACGCCAACTCGCACGCCGAGAAGTGGTTCCGCTTTCTGGGTGACTCGGAGAACTTTGCGCCCCATTCCGAGGTCCAGCGTGTTTGGGGACGAGACATCTACGTTCCGCGGGTCAGTGGGCGCTGCGCCTGGTTTACCTTTGACGAGCTGATCAGGCAGCCCAAGTCGGCTGCGGACTACCTAGAGCTCGTGCGCAAGTATGATGCCTTCATCGTCACCGATGTACCCGGTATGACCATCCGAGAACGAGATCTGGCCCGCCGCTTCATCACCTTCATCGACGCCGTCTACGAGGGCAACGCAAAGCTCGTCCTCACCTCCGAGAAGCCCCTCACCGAACTCTTCGTCTCCCGAGACGAAATCGCCGAAAGCCTGCTAAAGGCCAACGCCCAGGGGAGGTCGAAAGAAGAAGTCAACGATGCCATGGACAACGTAATAGAAGATTTACCTAATAATGTCGACAAAATCAAGAACTCGTCGCTCTTTGCAGGAGAGGAGGAAGCCTTTGCGTTTGCTAGAGCGCTTAGCCGACTGACCCAGATGCAGAGCAAAGAATGGGTCGAAAGGGGCATGGGCCTGGAGAGTCAAGGTGGACAGGAAGATAAAGACAGTTGGACAAAGACTAGAAGTAAACAGATGGAGGATTCCATGTAAAGACTATGTATTGTGGGGGGAGTTGGTATTGCGAGTTTACTGGTATACCCGGAGCATTTGAAGTATTTGGGCTCAGGGGGTTCTGATAAGGGGACGAGGCATCTTGTCGGCCACGGCATATATAGGATATACGGGATATAGGCGTTTGGTAGAGACGCGGAGTTGATAATAGCTCGAACGGAACAATGTATTCATCCTTCTTACCTTTGATATCGGAGGCTTGATCTCTTGGCTCCCTGGGCTCGTGGCAATGTCGGACCATTGAGAGACGGCCGTCTTGCACATCTACCGTCTTTGGAACCCGTCAGCCATCTGATCTTGCCTGCCAGCATCTCAAAAATGACCATGATTATCTGAACTGCACGCGATATGCGCTGCAGAATCTCTCAGCTGAAAACCGAACCCACCCGCAGCCAAACAGCCACGGCGCGAGATTCAAAACGGCGGTACGGGTTCCGAAACAGTCGTGGAATCTTCAGCTCTTGGGGCTGAAGATTTGGAAGTCTTGCTGCTTTTCGAGATCTTAGTGTTTCTGCAAGATATTTTGGGCATGACCCTGGGTTTACGGTGATGACTTGCTTGACGGAGGCGGGCGCAGTGAGGCCGTGAACGGCTGAATCTTCATCAATGCAGCTCATAGCGTTGACTGAAGAAGCGCCAGTATTCTAAGCTGATTTTTACCAGGTGTTCCATGTCCACAACCACGCTTCTTACCGAAAAAAAGTGTTTTCATGCGAACTGAGTTAATTTATGTTGCCCGCCTTGGGTCGGAGCCTTAACTTATTTCTAACCTTATCGCGGTACTGCTCTCGAGTTCCATAAGTGGCTCTCTCGAGAATGGGAATGGCTGAATAAAAAGCTGAAAGCCACATCTCTAAAAACGGTGCTGCCAACGTCATTGAATCAAGCTCAGCCCGACCGCTTCTTGGCCCCAAGTCCCACACGCACCTGAGGCGCTCAGACTTTGAATGGTTCATGAACAGATCGCAGAGGGAGCTCCGCTCTCAATCCGGCCCCACACAGCCAACGGACGGGAGACTTGCCGAGAGGTCAATGCTGGAATACTTGACGTTGGAAGGGCGAATGATATGTTGATCGGAAGAAGCCCTGGCAGATGCCAAGTAAATTGCCAATTTTCAGTTGGATTAAAGTTTGTCGCGCCAACAGCATATGCCCAGAGGAGACCGCAAATCCCATGATGAATAGACGGGAGGTCGGTAGTACAAGAATATCGAAGATAGGGATATGCAGCCTGTAATTACTCGATGCAGGCGGGAAGCGTTGTAGTTAGTGGACTCTTGGCAACAAGGAAAGTCATGTTTGTGATGAAGCGGGATGACTGCAGCAGCTGAGAACATATAGTTCACCGTCTTGTAAAGTGTTTCTTCAGATGGCATATCCTCACCAGATATCTTGATGTCCACCTTGTAGGTTTGCAATGACGCAACAAAACTATCGTTCAAGCGATAATAGATTGATTTTGATCAAGCCCTTTTTTTTTCGGACTCGATGAACAATGTCACTCATCGGAACCGGTGGTTAGGTAGCGAAAGGGAAAAGCAAAAAAGGGCTGACCACCCTGATTCTGCCAGGAATAGCCTGTGAAACTAGCAAATGAGAGGGGAAACGCGGCCTAAACAATGACGCCAAAGGTCGGGGTTTGTTTCAAGACCTTGCTTAGTTTTGCGATGGCCTCCGCAAGCTACCGCGACTTGAGCCAAGAAGGGCAACGATCGCACAGACTGGTTCAGATTGTGACTGAGAAGCCTTTGAGGTCATTGGGCCTGTTGCTGTGAGAATGATGAGAGTTTTTCGCCGAGATGGAAAGCACACCACTACCACCACCACCACCACCTTTTGTCCAGCTGTCGGTGAGCGATGTTGCTGCGCGCTATGATGCCTCGCTTGTTGTACGAATTGTGCCGCGTCTCTCGGGAAATCTATTGTTGGGTGCGTTGCCTGGGAGCCCTGACTGGATTGTATCAAGTTGCTCGTATCGGGGCCGGGCTGATGGGGGGCCAACGGACTGACTGAGGCTTGGAATGACGACGTCGATGGATTCCATCATCGAAACAGAGGGCGGATACGTCGCAGATAAAGGAGGAGCCCTTCTGCCAGGGATACGTCAAGTAACGTGCAATCTGCAACTAGAAAAATTCTCCTGGAAGCAGAAACAAAAATAGGAGATTGAAGCAGGACACGAGAAGTTGTGCATACAAAGTGTGCGTGCATGGTGCATCCATCCACACGCAGATTGTGACGCATGCAAGGTCCACTGGGAAAGCGCGCACAGACACTGTGACAGATGGTCCGGGCACGAATCACTGGACAGCTGTTCCTGCGCTAGCAGCTTTGGTCACCCCCGCTGAAAGAAACGACCAATGACAGCGTCTCTGTTCCTGAAATCAGAGCATCGGATGGGGGTTGCCCTGGCAAGGGGGGATTCAAAGGGGGCTTTTGTTTTAGCACCAATGCAAGGCGGTGCTGCAGCTAAAGTGCGTTGCCAGGCCAGGGACGGTGGTTACAGTGGTTCCAGCAGGTTTTCAGTAGGGCATCCACGCTGATCGTCATATGCCATGACCCTTTTTTTGTGTACCCGGATGAAATTGCACACGGCTCTTCTCCAGTGCTCAGTGCCCAGTGCCCAGTGCCCATGTGATCCAATGCAATGCAGCCTTGTGCAAGCCTCCCGGACCGTTTCTCTTTCTAGTGGGGGTTGACTTTCTGCTTGCCTGTTTCGGTGCCGTTGGCCTGGCCCACGCTCACACAAACAGCCCCCGAAACTCGACTCCCCGACTGTTCCCTTCAGATCACCCACCCTCCCGATCCAGGCCAAGCCTCGCCTGGCCTCGCCTCGTGCCAGTAGATGCACCACCATCCCCCACTCACTGACTCCTCCTCCTCCATCATCCCCTTCTTTTCTTCTTCTCCCACCACCACCACCACCACCACCCGCCTTCTACCAATTCATTCGTTGCCTTGCCGCACAGTCGTCCTCGAGAGGTCGGTTATGTGAGAGCGCGCCTGGACGTGTGTCTTTCTGTACCTAGAGTGCAGTGCACTGGTCCCTTCATTCGTTTCTGAAATCCGACATTGAACATTTTCAATCTCGATACCATTCGTTCACTATCAGCCATCGTGGGGACAATACCAATCGACTTGCGGAGTACCGGCGACTATCCACCAAGCACAGCAGCTCCTCTCACTTTGGCCCCCCGTCTCTTCCACTCGCTTGGCATCTGGACCAGCTCGACTGCCTTTTCAACCCTTCCTTTGACAACCTTTGCTATTTGCAGTCTAAGACATTGACTCTCTGCGCCAACCTCAAACGCGCGCACCCTGACTCGACAACCGAAAGCGTTCTTTATCCCTTGATTTCTGCCACCTTCATTCCAGGCTGCATAAGTCCCAGCCTCGCCTGCAAAACAATTGGGACAATACATCCTTTATCAAGACCACGAATTACCCATCATAATTACCGACGACTTTCGACGTTTCTTATCCAAACCCATATTGAATTGCGACCTTGCACAAATATTATCAAAATGACTCGATCACACCGGCACATGCATCGCCGGCAGGATGTGCTCGACGATATCAGCGACATCCTCAATGGAATTAGACGCCCGGAAAATGATGCAGATGGATCAAACCGAAAGAATTTACGACGTGGTGATGGCGATGGTAGTGACTCGATTAAAGGAAGAGGTAACTGAAAACCATCTAGGAATTGTATCTCGCCTGCCACTAGGAAACTAACACCCCTCATAGCCCAAACCACCGTTGTTCAAGTCGTTTACAAGACCATGTCAGCTACCTTTGAAGGCCCTATCGCTGGATACTCAACCCTCAACAAAGACCCTCGGCCTCAAACAACACATGCGCCGAACAATGAACCCACTCCGACTCATCATTCTGAAGCCAAGCCAAAAGAGACCTCCCTGGAGAAGGACAAGGAGCCTCCCAAATCATCCAAGGCGGAGACGTCTATTCCAACAATGATTCGCCCTCCCCAGCAAACAGAATCCATCGACACAGTGCTTGCCAAGGCGACCGGTTCACCTACCCCATCGCCGACACTGGCCATGGACGGCAATCGTCAACTTTCAACATCCACTCCATCCACTGCTTCTGCGACTTCTGCGGCCAATGCCTCGGCCGCGAGTAAGGATGCCGATTCGGGAACCAGCGCCGGAGTCAAGGCTGGAATTGCATTCGGAGTCATTGGTGGTGTTTTTCTTGTGGGATTAATTGTTTTCATGCTTTTTAAACGGCGCAGACAACAGGCCCTGCGTCAGCAGCTTAATGACGATGATGAAAAACTTCACGCCGCCGTGGCAGGAGGAGTCCGGCGACCCATTGATGACGATATGCCTCCTAGCAACCCAGCGCCACGTATTAGCCTTCGACCCGTCACTCAATTTCTTCCCAATTGGAACCTCGAAAAACGCACGAGCAGAGGCCCCGACATGACTCTTACTCCCGGCCTCGCTGTCAGTAGCGATTCCCCTGATCGTCCAGATACCGGCCATAGCAGCCACGCAGCCAATCCCTTCGGTAACCACGCGGAGCGTGCGCCGTCTCCTATTCACGAGGAGGATGAGGGAAGTGTGTGGAGCCCAGGTTCGCCTCCTCGAAATCTCACAAGTGAGAAGCCCATGATTCAAGAGCCCCCAGCCGATGTTGGCGCTGCAGAGGTTGCGGCTGGTGCCGCAGTGGCTGCAGCTAGGCCTGGTCTGGCGCGCAAGGCGTCTATGCGGAATCAGAACTCTAACCAGGTTGACCTAACGATGCCCATGCCCCCGGCTTTTGGAGCAATCCCGCCTAGCCCTGCCGGAACCGAGTTTAGTATTTCCTCGGCAGCCCCGGGGCCGGCTTCTTTGCATTCTCAGAGTGCGGCAGCAATTGCAGCAGCTGGTGGACCAGCCAACTCTACAGTGCACCGAGTACAGCTTGATTTTAAGCCTACGCTTGAGGATGAGATGGGACTGAAAGCTGGTGACCTGGTTCGCCTGCTTCATGAATATGATGATGGATGGGTAAGTTGTGTATGCCAAGGAGATTTCAGGACGATAGCGCTAACAGTATATGTCATAGGCTTTGGTTCTTCGATTGGATAGGTCACAGCAGGGTGTCGTTCCACGAACATGTCTTTCTACACGCCCTGTTAAGCCTCGACCTGCGCAGGGTCGGCCCCCTGTTAACCCATCAGGTTATCCCAAAGGACCAAACCCGCCCCCATCTCAAAGACCAATGACACCCCAAGGCATGTATGCGAATGGCCCGGCGTCGCTATCCCGACCAAGAATGGGACCAGGCGAAGTGCCACGGCCCGCATCTCCAGCTGGTCCGCCGATGGGCCACCCAATGAGCCCGGCTGAACAGCCAATGAGCCCCAAGTCAAGCCCTCCAAGATCTAGTCCAATGAACCCAGCACAACCGCCAACAACAGGCCCCCCTTCTGGACCTGTTGGTAGAAAGCCTGTGCCTGGCCAGGCTTATTAATAGGCGTGTTGTTTCATTTCTTCCAAATTGGGTCAACGAGAAGTCTGGGATAAAATGGGCTGGCGTTTTGAGAGATAATTTTTGAACAGGATGGAGTACAGTAGCATGCACTCAAAATCCTGCCCGTCATTTAGGGATACGCGATTTCTTTTTTTCTTCGTTTTCTTTTCATTTTTTTTTCAACTTCCTAATCTTCATGTCACTCATTCAAGAAGTTTCATTTCAGCCAATCTCGGCAACTTTTTTCACTTTTTACCTGTGTACATATATCATTCGCATAAGCGAGAAGCTGCTGGTCTACGAGAGCCTCACGGCGGCTTCTTTTACATGGAGGCGACTCGACGAAAATCATCTTTACCAAGCCCAGCTTGGGGTTGAAAGGTGTTGGATTCGGCTGAGAAGCAGCTGAACTAGGGAGGGATGGGCTTCCATCGCGCAAGTCGCTAATGTGTATTGCTCTTTTCTTTTCAACTTTGTGTTTTTATTATCTGTTTTATGACATGAATTGTGTTTTAGGCTTTAGGAGCGGGATCCAAGCCGTCTGAATGAAAGAGCTGGTTATGACGCGGGAAATGGAGTTGCATCTGTGTGGTTTGGACGGTTAGACGTGATGGCAGGCATGGTTTGTTGGACCTAGGTAGACCGAAGGGCAGCAATGAAGATGAGATGTTTGAGCAAATTGTTGTTGTTCCTTGCCGAGTATTCCGTGTTTGCTTGATGTGTGGTATGGACGATGCTAGAATAGGTACTCGGGAAGAGATTTGTGCAACATCCGCAATGAGACGTTGCCTCGACGATGTTTGCGTCAGATTCTAAAGAATGCAGCTGTACGTAGGTTGGTCAGCTTACGATGTCTAACACATGATGTGAGCATATCCCAAGGGCTGAGAATGACAAGCAGTTATGCTTGTTGGAGGCCTGTGAATGTCTGGGGAGATGTCTTGGGAGAGGGAGAAGCCAAGGTCTGGCAAGCAAACAATAGAGTCTCAGATAGTTGCACATGTGGAAAGTACAACCGAGTGGCTGAAGCAATAACGGCCTTGACGAGTCGCTCCTGTCTCTTTTTATTCTCTTCCCCTCTCCTCTATGTACCTACCTGGGTATTTAATCAAGATGCAATCCTTATCAACTCATCAGTCGCCATCATCAGGAGGCCCAACATTCATTTCACATTCCCTCCTTTGATGCCAATTTCAATCCGCCCCGACCAACAAGCAGGCCAACAACAAACTGGACTTCCCCATTTAGGCATGTAATGTTGGTATCATCGTGAACCAACTCCTTTTTTTCATCTTATTTTTCATTCATTTTACCTGCCCTATTTTGTCATTCTCTCACTTTTTTGTTGGTCCAACGACGATAGAGGCAGCTGGTCTGTTCGTTCTATTGTGAGTTGGTGAACAATTGGAAGCGATTGGCAGAGCTTGGCGGTCTGTTGACTTGACTGGCAGCAGCAGTCACTGTCACTCCTTTACAGCTGCACATAACCTTTTTTTACGTCGTCTTTTCTCTTCTCTTTCTTTTTTCTTTTCTTCTTCAACTCGCCTCAATCTTTTCACGCAATCCGTACTATCGCAGGCTCGATACAGGAAATTCGACAGACAATCATGCGTGTCGCTACTCTACTCCTTGCAGCCCTCGGCATGGTCGTTGCTGTGCCAGCTGCTATCAGCACCCAGCCGGTTGCCATGTACGTCCCGGGCACCGCTCCTGGAAGTGCACCTATCGACCATAGTCTCTCTCCCATCGGCATACCTGGCTTCAACCATCTTAACCGAAACCAGACGGCGATTCAGCTCGATGAGAATGCGCCCTTTGACGGAAAGTGTCTGCAAGTGACTCTTGGTGGCCATGGCAAGGTTGGACAAGCGACGATTGAGGGACAGTGCGAGGATGACGCTGGACAGTGGTGGCAGACGAGTCTCAACTTGAATGAGTGTCTTGGTAACAAGGCTGGAAAGCTGGTTCTTGAAGAGTCGTAAGTCTACACTTTGGAGGCATGATGATGTGTGTGAGAGTTGGAGCTAACAACACCCCAGTGGCAACTTTGACTCTACCTGCAGACCTTGTACGCTCAACAAGGCCGAGAAGAATACCGACATCATTCTCAAGTGCAACTGCCTCGACCAGGCCAAGATTCCCCGATACACCTTCTTGGAGTTGGGACCACTAGGTATGACTCAACATTGAGACTCAGGTCAGGGACAAGAAGCTAACACTGTCTACAGTCAACGACCCAAACAACGTCAAGCTTGTCGACGGACGTTTCGTTTGCGGCAACCAACAGGGATTCAAGAGTCTCACTTTGTAAACATCTAGATGCACTTTGGGTCATTTATACAACGATCCTTTGACGCTCGCATTCCTCGACGGATGAGTCAGTTGGGGGTTGATGAGGGCGCTGTATACAGTACATACTCTGGCTTGTTTGACCCTTCTTAAGCTATCTCACTTCTAGATAGCTCGGCCTCTAAGAATAAAAAATTTGTTTATATACAAAGTTATATCCCGCGTAAAAAGCAATCATCTCGTCATATATTGTATGTAATCCCATGAAGCTCCTGCTGCATCTAATCCACGCACTCTCTATATCAGTCTTAGTAGGGCCCAGATTTCCCGTTCAGAGTATTTCTTCTTTATTTATAGTACTTGGAGTAAGGGTGAGACGCTATGTAGTAAGTACTATTGATCCACAATGTAAAAGCCCATCTTTTGACAGCTCTGCCACGTCGACATGGCATCTCGACTATGTTTTCGGTCATCCACTGTAAAGGCACCGGGGCCACACAACACGAGCTCTCTGTAGTAACTACGCTGTCTCCTTCATCGATGTTTGAACTGGCCCTGCTACAACGAATACATTCCTCTTGTTCTTCTTCTTTTTATTTTTATTTTTATTAAAAAAAGAACCACTGGGTGACAAACTCGCAGATTTATCGAAACGTAAGGGCTGAGAAGCTCACGACGGTTCCTATACGCCACCACCGCGATACTGTAATCGGGGTCGTAGCAGCCCATGGATACCTCATATGCATATAATATCACGATTAATTGCTGTCTAGATAATGGATCTAGTTGAGCAACTACATTCATCTGGATCCCGAGCCCTACATAAGGGCAACTACTGTCTTTACTCAGGTCTACCTCTTGGTTCAACTGTAAAAGAGAGAGAGAGATGATGCGCTCTCGAAGCTCTACGACGGGCTAGAGATCATATATAGATATAGTTAGAGGCGAAGTGCTCTCAAAGGTTCTTTTGTTACAGTCGCAGAAGTCGCTGTGGCGTACATCCGCGACGCTGGAAGAAACCTCAACCAATCTCGTCCATAGGTTCATAGATCCTTTTACGCAAATAACATGGTGTATCACCTTGAGAATTATGCTAGAGCATCAAATCAAAGCCATACAAAATAAGAGAGTCATCTTTGCACCATTCTCGCTCTTATTCGTAGTAAGGCTTTTCTTAAATGTTCAATATAAGTCGAGATTGTAGAACTCAAATGATACTATAGAAAAGGTGGTTCAGAAACGCCAATAATAAGAATGCGATCATCCTTGGTACTGAGAACAATATTGTGAGGTGAAATGGCTATACCCTTAAGCCCCTCCCGATGGTCAGGTGGCAGCCACAGAATGTTTCCTCCATTCCAGGTAATCCAACTCCCTTCCTTATTGATGCTATAGCCTTCCATCACGAATTCCCCCTTCTCCAAAAGGCTATTCAAGTTTATACGGCCAAGCCTGGTAAGAATGGAAGTTGTAGTGACGTCGAAGGATGGCTTAAGATCGCCATCTGCAAACTCCTGGATAACTCTCTTCTTCTTTCCCTCATGAAAAACCCAGATCCAGTGCTTATCATCCAGAGCAAGCACTGCCAAGCCATCATTAGAGATGGCAATCCAACTATGGTATCTATACAAATGCTTGTTATAGCATTTACAGCCTTCCACGCCGTTGTAGGATCTATGGCAAACGCAGAATTTCATATCCCGTATTTTCTCGCCAGTGGCTGCGTCCCAGATGCTAATAACTCTCGAGTCGGATAACGAGGTAACGTACTTTGAATTATTGGAAAAGGCCAATGCAACCATCTTCTGTCCATCGTGTACTAGATCCGAAATCAATTTTTCTGTAGCCAAATCCCATATTTTGATTACTCCTTTCTTTTCTTTTGCACATAACTCGCCATCCATGGATAATGCTACCGAAGACCACTCTGTGTTATCATCTGAGTCCGTTTGACCCACGTCAACCCTAGACGGCAGATGATGCCGTATCTCCATACCTGAAGCAATGTCTAATTTCCAGAGGTTGCCACAATGATCAATCCTGTAGATGAACTTTGAATCTGGCGAGCACGTTAGGTGGGGAATATCATAGTAGGTAAAGGATTTAAAGGTCTGAATCGCTCTGCCAGTAGTCGTGTTCCAGATTATGACATCTGCCGTCGAGGCTGTCAGTGTAAAGTCATTTAAAAATACGATGGCTTGAAGGTAACCCGCATGTGTTGTCATGACCTTCGACTTTTTAGGTTCAGTTAAATCCCAGATTTTGACTTCGAGGGAAGTTGAGGATGCCAAAACTTTCGCATCATTCGACCACGCTAGAGCACTGATATCATCACAACCTGGGGCGTGCTTGAGCTTATGGAGGAGCTGGCCCGTAGCAACATCCCATACAGAAACAAGCCAGCTTTCGTCCACCGCTATGAGTTCGGAGTTTTTGGAAAATGCGACTGAAAAAGAACCGTTATTCCTATTGGTCACAGGGATAATCTGATTCTTTGTCCCCGTATCCAAGTCCCAAATTCTAATTTTCCCCCACACCCATTGAGCCAAGAGCTTAGAGTCGCTCGAAAAGCTGATTGGATAATACTCCGATTCCCAAGAAAGCGTCATCTTCGTGGTACTTGCTGCCAGATCCCAGACTACACGACAATCATCTCCGAATACCAGAAATTTGGCATCATTCGATAAAGCTAATTGGCCAGGCTTTGAATCTAGGTCATGTACAGTAAATAATTCTTTTCTTATAGCCGTATCCTGGATCTGAATTGTGTCCTCCGCCGTATAGAAAGCGATAAACTTGCTGTCATCGGAGAGTAAAGAGTCCATATGAGGAAAGCTGTAGTCTTGAATCAAGGCACCTGAATCCGTATCCCATGAAAGAATGCCAGTCTCTGTTCGCCCTAAAACGTGCTTCGAATCGCTCGAGAATACGGCTTGCAGGACTTCGGATGTATTTTCAAGTTCTTGTATTTGTTTTCCCGAAGCGATGTCCCAGATTCTCAGGTTCTTGGACTTGTCACTTGGCGTCAGAATCTTCATGTCATTGGAAATTGCTAATGCCTCGCCATCGCATTCGATTGTTTGCAGACAAGGACTCCAAACGGCTTCTCTATCAAACTTGGGTTTAATCCATGATGGTAGCTTGTGTTGAAACAGAATCCGTATTACACTCTGTTCAGGACTGAATAGAATCGCGGATGAATATATTTGAAGGGGAGCATTCTCAATAATCCATGAATGGTACTGTGTGAACCGACGGGCATCATGAACAAACGCCAAAAGCTCACTGCTCGAGTTGTTTAGCTATTCTCATTAGTAGTATTCAGAACACGGAGGGAGACTTTAATTCACCTTGAGCAAACTCTCCAGTCGCCCTATATCAAGAATGCCACCCGACGGATTTTGTGTTACGCTCATGACCTCAAGCCAGTGAAGAAAGTGGGTTTTCAAAAAGGCTAAGATTTTGCCACCATTGCCGAGATCATCCTGTAGTCTTGAACTGTTGCTATTGATAATTGCCTCGCAGAGGTGCCCCATCCAGTGAATGCAAGAATAGCGTATAGACTCCAGCGGGTCAGAATCTGGCATAGAAATATCCTCAACAAGAGTCCCCGGGGAGTCTAATTCATAGATATTCTGTCGCAGTACAGCCTCCATGGCAGTCAATGAGTGTCTAACCATGGTGTGCAGAATCTCCCCTGTGCCTCTAGGAAAGAGAATAGATTGTGCAGTAAGGTGGCTGGTCAAGTACTCTTTGGCGGATTGATGGATAAAGTAGACGGTGTTGTCGCGAACTGTTAAAAAAGACCCACACTTCTTTATTAAGCTCTCCATCTGGGATGGCTTTGCAAGGTTATCTTTAAAGCCTGCCAGAGCCGCGAGTTCATGAAGATGCAAGGGTCGATATGCGCGGGTTGTAATAGCAAGGATAGCTCGGCACCGCTCTAGGTCTCTTCCTTTCTGGTTGATTTGCTGTAGCATAATCGAATAAAGGCCTTCTAGATCCTTGGGTATTCCATCTAATATCGCCAACACCTCCGAGTGCTCATCATATTGAGTATCATCCATATCTTGGAGTCGTTTGAACACAATCGCAACCCAGAGGAAAGTTCCATTGGCCAGTTGACTTATCCGTAAGCGAACCTTTTTCTCCAACCGAATGTCTTGTTGTAGAAATGGTATCTGTGATGCTTTGTAGGATATGTATGCATCAACAGAAGCTGACACTAGAGCAGCATTCACCTCAAGGCTAAGACCCACGCCCCCGATCAGCCTTTTCTCAATTTCTGGCCAGTTCCGACTAGACACGATCCACTTGGCATTGGATACAGGTGATACTTTCTGAATAAGGTCTAGGAGTTCAGTCAGACCAGTGGTGCATTCATCAAGCGCATCGATAACCACATATGTCGTTCTTAATCTTTCATCCAGTAGAATATTCCGGAAGATATCAGATAAGGTGTGCCAAGCGTTGAAACCCTCAAAGACCTCCTTGCCAGCAGGATCATACTGTTTTCTTATATGAGAAATAAGACAAGGTTGCTGATCAGCGAATAGCCATATCAGGCCACGTAGAACGGCTAGATGGTTATTGATGGATGGGACGGTAGCTTGGCAGAAAAACAGCGATATGACACTCGGATGAGTTAACGGTTGTCGCCTTAAATAATCGATGATACCACAGAGAAGCATAGTCTTGCCTTTCCCCGGATCGCCCCTTAACCAAAGCAACCGCCTGTTGTCACGGAGCCAAGCCTTGAATTCTGGGTTCTCGAGAATCCAGCAAAAGGAATCTTGAAATAGACCTCCTTTGGTGCTCTCGATACGGTTCTTGTCTATTCGAGGATCCGTAATGAACAAGTCTCTAAGACATTGTATATCCTTTTCTGTTTTTTGGTACTCTTCTTGTATCTTTGTAAAAGCAGCAATCTGTTCAAGGTGTGACTCTGACTTGATAGCCACGAATTCATGGGTAAGTTGGCGAAAGTAGGCTTCGGCTTCTTGAACTGCCTTGACACTCCCATCCCAGTCATCGAGCTTTATGAGATCACGTAGGAAGACAAGTCCCCGATGGCGATGATAGCAGTAAATGCTTTTCATTTCGAATGAGAGAAGCTTTTTGTAGAGATCGACAAGCTTTGTTCGTAGTTCACGTTGAGCACCTGCGAAATCGCCATCCTTTTGGCTGTCCTTGACAAGGCGTCCGACTAGTTTGCAGTACCAGTTCATCGTTTTGATAACATGATCGACACCTTTGCGGTTGGTTTTGGTCTGCGTTATAGGGTTTGCCAAGATCTATATCAAATAAGCCTTTGAATGTTTTAACGTTCGTGTGGAAATTACCTCGAGTGAAAGAGAAACCGCAGCCCAAGGGAGAGCAGCCTGCGGCGCATCCTTGATTGCAGCGCTTACTATATCCTTGAAAATGGTGACGGTCTCAATCGCAGTACCCAAGTTCTCCTTTATTTTTGCTTCAGGTGAAATCTTCTCCAAGCCAGCATTGACCAGCTGGTGCATTTGATGCCTCCTGTTGTCTTTGTCATGTTGCTCGATGGCGTTTCCCTCAGACTCGAGCTCTGAGGAGGTAACATCACTGCCTTGGAGCCTGCAGGATAGAATCTTCTCGTATACTTGTACCAATGCGGCCTCTTCAGTCTTGAGCTCATCGTATGCATCATCCCAGATCGTTTCAGCCAGAGTTGGGGATCGCTTCTCTGTTTCGGAAACGATGGCTGGATCAAGCGATGGCTTCGCATCAGGAGCTGGCTCGGTAACCGTCAAAACTGGCAGGGATTGATCCTGAAAAGCTTCTTGAGGAGCTTCTGTAATTTCCATAGAAGGGTCTCGCTCGGGTTCTAGGACCGATAATGCAGCGTTCGATGTAGATGGGATGGTTCGCTCGTCCTGGACGGCTTGCACAGAGTCACCTCCTCGTGACCTGCTGCGAGGCCTGCTGTGACGGAAAGGGAGACGATCCCGTATCCGGCCAATGAGATCTTTGGGACGCATTGAGAATAATACTGATATACGAACTTGAATGATTAAGAGATGAAACTTGACAGATGCTTGAAATGTCAAGCACATGCAATCGCTGAGATTCGAAGCACGATGAGGCTCCCAGACAGGCCGTTGGGCACAATGCGGGGTTGGCGTGCAATGGAGCATTGAACAGGCCAGTAATAAGGCATTGGGTTGGTATTGCATCTTTGAGGCTGTATAAATGTGTAAGTGATCCATTTTATGCGGCATCCTTGCCTCTTGCATGGAAGGAATAAATGGATCCATATACCGTTACGTGGGGGGCATCACCACTCAATGGGCAGCCCGAACAAAATGATGTTTAGGAATAGGAATTAAGGGTTTAATTTTGTTTACTATTATTCCACTCTAGAAGAAAGAAAACATAGAACTAACAGGGTAAATAACACCCAATTCCGTTACCGAATATAACCCTAGAGACGGGACATTCTAAGTCATCTCTCAACAACCCCCCATCACATCCCGCCCCCCTTCGCCTACAACATCTCTCCCTTCGCCTACAGCATCTCCCCCTTCGCCTTCACAAGATCCTCCCCAAACTCCAGCAACTCATCCGTCAACCCCACAAACGCCCCGTGCTCCGCCGCCTTATCCAGCATCTGGACGAAGAACCGCGCCACGAGAGCGCGCGCGGCGTCCCCCCCTGCGCGGCCCCGTACACCACCTTCACCATGCCGAGCAGGTCGGCCATGTGGTCGTCAAAGGAGACGTCGTTTTGCAGCACGCCGGCGAAGAGCCCGTCGAGGCGCTGGAGCATGAGCGCGCAGAGGCCCCCGACGGACCACTTAAGGGCGAGGGCGTAGAGCGTGGCGGTGTGGCGGAATACCCAGCGGGAGGATCCGAGGCCGGTGCTGGGGGGAAGGCTGGAGGTGTCGTAGGCGGACTCGCCGTCCGAGTCGAAGTAGTTACTATTGTTGTTGTTGTTGGTAAATCCGCCGCCTAGGGAACTGAGTTGCACTGAACCACCGGACCGGTAAGAAGACATGGGAGATACAGTCTCGGGGGAGTCGTCCTGATTCTTCGCAAAGGACGGGTCGGGAAAGCTGTATTCGTGGCAGTTCGCGTAGCGGTAGAACTCGAGAAAGGTCTCGTATCCGACGTCAGACCAGTCGATCGTGTTTGTAGGAGCGTTGGCGATGAGGTCGCGGAGGGAAGGGGAGAGGCATGCGACGGAGGATTTGGTCATGCGAAAGGAGCGCCTGTCAGGGCCGGCGAGGAATGTGATGAAGTATTTGGAGTCGAAGAGGAGATCCATGGTGGGCTGAGGGGTTTTCTGAACTGTGTATTGGGTGATGTAAGAAAGATTGGGGAGTATATAAGAGCGAATCTGCTGTTGAGCTTGTGGGTTGTAGTGAATGGACATCATGGGGCACTGGGAAAAGGATTAAGATACATACTTTAATCATGGGACATTTAAGCAGTGATATTTACAAGGACAGAGGTGAAATGGTCTGCCGTGAATGAAGCTGTGTTTCGATACTTGGCGAAACGATGTTATTCATCAAAGAAGAGTAAAGAAACAGGGATATTAAAGCAGCAGGCAGGAGGTGATAGAAAGACTTCATGATAACATCAAAATGCTGAAGAGTTCAGTCAAAGGATTTCATGCTGGAAAGAGTTTGACGCAGAACGAGTCCATATTAAAGAGACACAGGGTAACATCATTGTCTTTGTAAACACCCGAAACCTCATCAAACTCTCATCATCCAAAAGCGCTTTCACCTCACATCCCTAACCCCTTTGTCAAAGAAAAGACTCCCTTTCACACCACAAATTTGCCACCACACCCACCGCACACCTCACCCGACGACGCCGTCACACCCTCCAACGACCCCAAATACTCTCGCGCCAGCTTCTCAAGCTCAGAAACCCTTAGACAGCGCAGTTTGCAGACGCCGCAGACGCGGGATACACCGGGGGCCATGATTGGGATACCTGATGCTGCGCATATAGCTATATTCCCTCTCTATTAGACAAAAGAACACATAGCGAGCGTTATGAAGGAGACAAAAAAAAAGAAGAAGAAAAAAGAAGAAGAAAAGGAAGAGAAAAAAAGAAGAAAAAGAAACTTACCAAAAGGATGACCGTTCTCACAAATGGCTTCATCGTCTTTGATGTGAAACCTCGAGTTACAAAACACACAAGGAAGTTGGGCAGCCACATCCTTGAACTGCTCCCGCAGAGCACTCGCCTCACCGTTCGACGTCGCTGCCGCCCTTCTAGCCGACGTAGCTCCAGGCACTTCTTCCCCCATGCCGTACATCCACTCCCATATCTTTCCCTCGGTGGTAAGCGGCTTCGACACAGCGCGTGCTTGGGGTTCGTCCTCGTCGCCGGGGACCTGCCAGTCAAAGTGGATGTTGCAGAAGCCGCGCCGGTTGGGATGCTGGGTGCTCTGCTTTGAAGATAGGAGAGCTGAACATCCGCCTCCGGGTGATAGCGCTAGTCCCCAGAGTCGGAATCTATGTGGGTGGACTTGTATCTGCGGTCTCGTGTCTTCAACCACTTTGTCCTCCCCATCGTCCGAATCGGAGTCGAAATCAGAGTCAATGCCTTCTAGAGCTGCACCCCTAGGAACTAGTCGTGCCGTCTGGTCTCCCAAATCTTCGGCCCACTGTGGTAAAGGAGCCATATCTTCTGGAAGAGTTGTCTGATACCAATCCACGTTTGTAGCCGTGGCAGACAGTCTAACGGTGGAGTAGTGGGGGATCGGCGATTTATTGTGTGGATCAGGTTGATGTATCACGAGTCCTATCTGAATTTAGCAAAAGACAGCAAGTAAAGGATTGCAAGTTCGAATACCTGTAATGGGGTTTGTTGATAGTTCATCTTCTCGGGGATACATGGAAGAGCATTCCGAGGGAGAATGTTCCTGCATCGGTTCGCTCAAGGCACCATTGAGTGCAACTTGAAACAGCTTGGACACGAACGGAGTCGCAATAACTCCTCTGGCTATAAACGCATCACTCTCGGCCCATACCTGCCGCTTATTAGTAAAGTACACCAATATTCGAATAGGATGACATACCGCATCCTCCCACTCAACAAATGCGTCGTTCGAGAGAAAGAGGCACATTCCTGTCGTATTGCTCTCCTCTATAACAACATTTGGTATCTCACCCTTGTCCCAATCACCGTATATCGTAACCCTACGGAAGCCGACAAAATTCCTTGCAATGTAGGCAACTGTCGCAGATCGATATCCTTCGCAGACTAGCCAGGGACTCCACTTGACCGAGAAGATGCTCCTATGAGGAACAAAATCAGGATCCGCAGGACCAATATTCTGATTCAAGAGTAAGAGTTCTGCTCATAGAGGAGTTGGGCTCATAGAGGGGGGAAAGATGTAATCAACTTACCCCGTGCGGTCCCTTTCCCTCAAATCTACCCAGCTCCGTCACGTTCCAGATCGACTCTTCTTCAGGAGCCAGTTTCGAGGCCTCTTGACGAGGAAAGTACTGAACACTCATGATGCAAATCTCCCCCGCATCGGTCGCATAAGCCAACAGAGCTCTCCCAGTAAAAATCTCCTTTGCCCACGAAAACGACGTGATGCGCTCATTCATATTTCTAAACCCACCCTCGCATTCAGGATCCGGCAGGGGAAGCTTCGCTCCCAAACCCCAAAGCATCTTCCAATTCTTGAAGCTGCGCGTCCGCATACTAGACGTCCCCGTCGCTCGTCGGTCAATATGTTCGCCAAAAGCGATGACACTACCATTCGTCGTCAACCCCATCAGAATCGGTCGCAGATTGCACCCCAACCCATTCGGCGACCATTCCACTCTGACAACCTGACCAAGAGCCGACCCTGACCCTCCCAGCACGCCGTTCCCAACACCTCTGAAACTCCTGTCTTCGTCGGCGCGAGGCTCTGGGAATTTGACCCCGGCTTGGGCGCATAGCTGGGCATTGATGGACTGGTTCGGCTGCACGATGGCGGAGGGTTGAAGCGACAGCATGAATTGATGCTGCGAGACGTCCGGGTCATCGTTTCCATCGCGCCCGGATATATATTCGGGTAGGAAGACGTAAATGCATTCTGCTGTGGCCACAGCCAGTTCGGCGTCACAGGACCAGGCGAGAGCGTGAGGTGATAGAGGGCGAGATGTCAAACTCAGAGATTGAAGGGGACGTGCCTAATGAATGAGATTAGCCAAGCAGATCACAGCCTACATCAACGGCACTCATTGTTATAATTTCTCTCATGATTTATTGAAAACAAAGTGAAATAAAGGCCAAGTCAAAGTGAGCAAGTCATGCAAATTCCATGTTTTGGAGATTTTTATGATCATGAGCATAGTGCTCTATGAGCAACTAGAACTTCTACTTAGATGTATAAGACAATAAATGACCCCGTGGAAAATTAAGTCGAAATGATTGAGAATGGTGTAATGAGATAGTCAAGGTCTTGAGAGTCATGATGCATTACCTTGAAACGATCCATTGTATGGGTTCCTCAAGACGAACTGCGCAGGGAAGCTTAATCCTCTAAACCAGGCATAGTCTGCTAAATATCGGCTCAATGCCTACTTGAAAAGGGTACGGAGAAAGTGCGTTATCACAGAGCTTCGGGTGGTTCATCATGGGGCTCAACTATGATGCTTGAAATGTTTTACTTGACTTTCGTGTTGGTGTTTGCTGACTAAGGCACAAACACTGATTTTGAGACTCCACCAAGCGTCTTGTCTAGATCTGTCTCATCAACTCTAACGAGTATAATAGCTTCTACGGATATTACTATAGGGTAAACGATTCAACCCAGGCCCACGACGAATGACTCGACGCCTTGTAGTTTAGGAGTCGTCGACCCTGACGGGCTGCAGAAGGATTTGCTTACTGTCTCGTATGAATTTGTGAGAATATAGGGTACCCTGAATCATGACCCGAATATGCCTGTTAAAACCCCGGTTAGGAATCTGATAGTTGATTCACATATTTTCTGGCAGGCTTTGATGGCTTTGGAAGATAAATCTGAAAGCTGAATCCTGTAGTGTATTCATGCTTCCAATAATGATCCAATACCCCACAACAAGGCGCATCCGGCTAGGGCAGTGGCGCCTACGACCTTCTTTGTCCACCAGTTGTCATCAGTTAGGGCCATGGCTCCCCGGATCTTCTTTGGTGGCTCTGTAGGAGCACTAGCTGGCACAGACGATGTGTTCTTCCAAGCCGCATATTCCTTGACCTCCTTCTCCCTCAGCATGGCAATTGTCTTGCTCAAATTGAGAAGCTCCTCCTCCATGGCCAGATCCGTAGCCTGGTCTACCTCGACATTTTGAATATTTCCAAAGAAATCGGTAATGAGACGACTTCGGGCGTTGGTCTCCCCGCCGGGGAAGAGATCGTAGCGGACGCCGGCGTTTGAGTGTATCTTGCCAAACTCGTAGCTGTCGAATAATTCGCCGACGGTCTTCTTGCTGCCGAGATCCTGGACATGCGACTCTAGGAACTCCAAGTTGTAGTATGTGTATCGATCGATAACGGCGACACCAACGTCACTATCGGCATGGTGCGAGTAGGATGATTCATCGAGTTCCGAGGACCCAGTGGCAATGATGTTGGGCGAGTAGAGTCGGCTGTACATGGTGTTTGCCTGGCAAGTGTCGATCATGAAGAGAATCTCGTGGTATCTGTCTAGGTCAGCAAAAAAGGACATCTCAAGAGAGCATGGGGTTTGTAGTACCTCTTCTTCTCCCACATCTGCTCAAACGCATCGGCCAGATCAAAAGCACCAATCTCCTCCGCATCTTGGAACTTTAGGAATTCGTTTCCACCATGGCCAGTCATGTATACCAAAATATTGCTTCGATCGTCCGTCAAGAGTCGCTTGCTTCGTGGGGTTTCATTGCCAACACGATCGGTCAAGAGTCTGATGAAATTCTCGACAGTAACTTCGTAGCCGCGGTAGTCAACCTCGATATTATCACCGTATAGATCGACTGCGCGATCAGAGTTGCTGTATACCGTGCCGGGGAATGCGTTCCGAGGGTTGCATGCCATGTCATCGGGAAGCATGAGGATGATTTGCGAGTCCGGGATACCCAGCCGCTTCACGGTCCGGTACATGGACAAGACATTGGCAAGATGTCGGTAGTTGAACCAGAATCGCGATGTGCAGACGAGGACGGCCCAGTTGCTGGTGTGCTCGGCGAGGGCAACTGAGGCGAGGAGCGCAGTGGCCACGATGGCCTGTAGTCGGATGCTTGGGAGCTTCATTGGGAATGATGATGATGCGATGGTGGGTTGAGCAACCGCTCGGATGCTTTATTTGGCGCCGTTATGCACTATGACGACGATTCCACGGGCATTACGGATGCGTGCAGTGCAAACCGTCGACCGTCACCGAGGAAGATGGCAACGATGGATGGGCGACAGTTTCTAAGCTTACCAATCTCGGGTCGTATACGGAGGCATTCAGAGGCTTGGCATGCTAAGTAATTGTGAACACTGAACTGGAACCACTGGAACAACTGAGAGCACCGAAGACCCCTGCGCTAACAATTTCTTGGTCACCAACTTTAGTGGGCATCGGGAGTACATTGAAAGATACATCAGAGGTACCGACCACCGTTAGCGGACAGGAGAGTGTGAAGAGAAAAAAGAGGGGGTGCAGCCAGCGGTTCGCTCAATGCAAGGCAAGGCAAGGCAGCTTACCAACCCGACTTGAGGCTGCATTTACCCCTAATCCCTATCCCTATCCCATCAACCCATCCATGCCATCCAATCCCACTGATCTGGTGATCGATTTTGGGCGCTGCAGAACAGGGCACAGGGCAGCAGTGGAGAAGCCGGCAGTTAGTGATGGAACACCTTGATGGCGATTCAGTTCATATGACAGCTCAGTACGGGGTAGACGGTGCCGTAGTTGGATGGATGGGATTTGTAAGTAAGCAATTGGATCAATATGATAATGGAAAACGGATATCATAGCATGGCGGTGTTATTGCAATGGTGAAATGCCTGGACTTGAAGCTGAAAGACGATGCTCAAAGGAACTCGCCAAGCTGGAGAACTCAATTGCCAGCTAATAACTGTAGTGGCCTAAGATTCGTTAA
This sequence comes from Hypomyces rosellus, assembly GCA_011799845.1. NCBI lineage: Eukaryota > Fungi > Ascomycota > Sordariomycetes > Hypocreales > Hypocreaceae > Hypomyces > Hypomyces rosellus. The sequence continues at coordinate 2,284,641 of WWCI01000001.1, forward strand.
ATCGAGCACTAACGAATGCTCGAGGCTGAGTTTAGGCTTGAAGCGCTGAAGACTCATGGACCTCTGTCAGAGTCTTCTTCATCAGAATTGACAGCAAGAAACTCATAATGATGGATGAATGGATGGCATCGACATTTGTAAGTGCACCTGTTCTTTTTTCTTTCTTTTGCGGCTCTCATGGTGTCTTAATAATCAGTGGTACGAGTACGAGACGATCGGTTACCGAAATGGCCTGACAACGCGAATACCAAGACATTGGACCCTGGCCTTGACAGGAGTCAGTCAATTGATAGAGAGATGACAGGGGGTGCTAGGTAGATGCAGGACTTGGTTTTGCTTGTAGAATAGGGAGAAGTTACTGGTGATTCCCTCTTTTGTTCATTTTTGCAATTGCACATGCAATTTTCAACAACTACATCATCCCTTATGTTAATATAAATTAATTAACCCATGCATGGACTCCAACTGGGGAATGCATTTCGTCGCCACAACGTGCCATGACGAAAGAGGCCCAGTTAAAAAAAGAGAGCGAAAGAGCTCGAGTGGAGAGACAAGCGACAAGGAATGTAAAAAAGGGTGTTGTTCAAGGATGTTCAAGGTTAGCCCGCGGCCCTGCGCAGAGGCGAACAAAGAGGAGAATCCCGGTCAGGCGAAAACTGGGCCAATTTTTCATGTCACATGCAGCATCAGGCTGAAGGCGGTACTCTACTCGCTCTGTAGTGCTCCGTAAGGTACATACTTGGAGTCAGTAAAAGGAGACGGCGGCTTGCCAAGGCATGGATGGCATGACCCCTCTTGAGATCCATGCCGTGGACGGACATGCAGACATGGCATGGGCCGGAGAGTCTTGGAAGAGCTTCTTTGAAAGCTTTATTATTAGTTGTACTTGTAGTATTGCTTTTCTGATCAGGTGAGAGAGGAGAGGCAAGAAAGAGGAGAGTCTCACGCGCCTCGCCAAGGCAGTACATAAACCTCGATAGCCTCGTGGCGTCGTAAAGAATTGTGCGAGTCGAGACCACAGCCACTTGTAGAGGTACACACATACTACTGCTTCCTCTACTCTACACACACAAAGCAACTACAGCCAGCCATTCATTGACCGAGGCTGTCAACGTACCTACACTTTAATCTTAACTTGCCCAACTCCCTTTTACAAGTACATACATACATCATCATCGTCATCTTCTTCTTCTTCTCCTCCTTCTCCTCCTTCTCCTACTTGTACTTGTTACTTTTACCCTCTTCACCAACTCTCATCAAACACTCTCAGTTACACAACGCAAGCCACTTGATACTTGTAATAAAACGAACCACCTCCCAGCTACTACAACCACAATCAGGTTAGCCCATTTCGCCTCCAAGAGAACTCGAATACGACGACGACAACGACAACGACGCACCGCCTCTCCATTTCCCTCTCTCCTTGTTTTGGCTTGCGTCGCATTCTCTACCGGTTGTCCACTCCATTGCAACCCCACTACGACAACCTAAAGGGACCGGGCCCTCCCCTCACGAACAAAGGACCAAAAAAAAGACATTAAATTTCACTGCACTCGCATCATTTTCCTGCATGAACTCGCCTACTCACACATTGTTTGAGACCAAGTCTTGCCCTCCGCCAAAGCGTTTATGTAAAAAGTTGATGCGCAGCCCACAAACGGCGTAGCTGCCCAGTTGCCAATTGTCGACAGCCAACTGCTGCGTTCCATCCACTACCACATCTGGCAGTGTCTCATTTTTGGGCTATTTTGTTTGAAGCCACCGCTGATCCCAGTTGATTGGCACATCTTGTTTAAAATATTTTTCTCTCTCTCTTCCTTATCGCTGCCTTACTCTTGACAGCATCTTCGTTCCCAGTCATTCACCATCGCCTAGTTCAGAACAATGGTTCGCCCACCATCACATATCTTTGTCGTCAGGTATGTAGCTGTAATTTTAACCATTGACATGTTTGAATACTAATTGGCCATAAGACATGGTAACCGTCTCGATGCTGCCGACAAGCAATGGCACCTCACCTCGCCCACTCCCTACGACACTCCTTTGACCTACGGGGGCTTCCTACAAGCTAGATCAGTCGGCAATCACATTGGTAGCCTTCTAGAAAAAGCCAAGATCGATGCCGAAGTATCAAAGGATGGAGCAGTTATAAGTGGAAGGCCGAGACGCTTCAGAATTGTCATCCACAGCTCTCCTTTTCTTCGTTGCGTTCAGACTTCTGTCGGCATCAGCTCTGGTCTCGCACAAATGGCATCAGAATCCATCTACCACCCTTCTGATGTCATTATCCCACGAGGTGTGCCAAACTGCCAACAGTTTCAGTTCAAAACTGCTCTTCTACGGATAGACTCATTCCTCGGAGAATGGCTATCACCAGAGTACTACGAATGCATCACACCACCCCCGGGATCCGCCCTCATGGTTGGAGGCGCCAAGGCAGAGCTCATAAGACGAGATGACTACAGCATGTATGGAGAAGCAACACCCATCAGCCATCGTCAGACCATGTCCTCGGGCGCACTATGGAACAGCTCACCAAGCTCAACCCCTGGGAGCTCCACTCGATCACCTTCATCGGAGAGCGACGGTACCTTTAACACTTCACCCATGGCTGCCGCTCTGCAGGCCATCTCCCAGCAGAAAAAGTCATACGTCGCACCCCGGCCCATGTATGCAGTGTCCACTGGTGGCAAAATCCCCGAGGGACTGGTAGCTCACGCAAGAGATGCCTGCGCCATGGTAGACTACCAGTGGGACTCGATGAGGGAACCTCTCAATTTTGGTGATGGCGGAACTTTTGGCGAGGAGTGGCACAGCATGCATAAGCGGTTCCGCGGAGGCTTAAAGAAGCTGGTCAACTGGTACTCAACCACTGATAAGCCAGATGAGCTATTGCCTATACAAAGAAGTACGGAAAATGGCGCGGGAGATCCCATCGATGCTGACGACGAGGATGTGGAGACAGTCATCATCATTGTGTCTCACGGCGCGGGCTGCAATGCTCTGATCGGTGCCGTCACTCACCAGCCCGTTCTCATGGATATTGGAATCGCCTCCATCTCAATGGCGGTGCGAAAGCAAAACCTTGACTACTCTCAGGCGCTTCTGCAGACAAGACCCCAGGATCCTGCTGCGGCCCGCCTTGTCCCTGTCGATCAGATGTACGAGATGCGATTATCTGCTACTACCGAGCACCTGCGCCCCACCACTTCATCATCGGCCTCTACGAGATCAGTATCAGGGACAAATACGTGGAGCCCCGCTAGCAATGCTGGTCGGCGTGGTCGCACAGCAACAGTTGGCAGCACAATGGGTGGCCCTGTCCTGAGCCCATTCTTCCATCGTGAGCCATTCTCTCCCGCGGACGACCAAAGTATCTCAGCGAATGCCACGTTCGAGAGCTCTATCCAACGAGACTCTGGTTCCACTTGGCGCCCCTCGGCACCTGCGACCAACGGCTTTTCATCGAGCTCGGGCAATGGCTTTTCGTCAACCCACACACCATCTGGACTATGGGCACCTGCCCCTTCATCCTCAAGTTTAATGGACGATGGTAATAATTATGAAGCTGTGGATGATTATGATAGCTTCCTTCCTGACTTTGACAACAAGAGATTTAGCAATCCACCCTCAAAGAAATTGGGAGCGATCCTCAGCGAGACGACGGATTCTTTTCCGGACTTTGCCCCAGCGGTCCAGCCTCCATCCTTTGACCTGCCACGATCTTTCATTCCGCCCGAGAAACCCATGTTGTCGGCTCCGATCAAGCTGAATACGGACTTTGGACTGGAACTTCTAGCAGAGGAAGATTCATACGGGCAGTTTGGAGGTTTTGGCGGCATGTGGGGACTTTCCCCTCCACCCACCGAAGCGGAGCGGTTCCACGACTTTGGCTATTCCAAACGTCGTTGGACAGTAAATGAGCGTGTTTGATTATGTGGTTTTCGATTGAACGTTTTTTTTCTGATGAATGTGTTTTTGGTAACTATTATGGGACAACCTCTTATTTTTCTTTTCCTTCTCTTGGGAGCAGTTGATCACCGGATTTAGGTGATGGCGAAATGGGCAGGACACAGGGATCAGAAAAGCATCAATCTGATGCATCCGATATGGCATCACAAGCGGCGCAATCTTTGTTGGATTAAGGATTATTCTTTGTTTTTATGTATGGTTACTCTCAGCGGCTGGCTACTGGAGTTGTCTTTTTAGCTTCATGATTTTTGTACGACTTGAAATGCACTACTCATACCTACTATGATATCATAATTACATTCTTCATCACTATTATTATAGTGATTTTCATAAGATGTCTTTAAAGTGTTTATATGTATTGAAGTCAAAGTCCCTGTCTATATCCGGCTAGATGTATCAAAAATCTACCACCGTCTAATTTGACTCCTTGAAAAGAAAACCATGCGGGTATGTCACTCCTCCCTCCAGATTCATGTACGAAGAATCCCTCTCGATCTTATCTACTTTGATCAACACAAGATTCAACATAGGAAATGTACTTTTTCAATGTTCCCTCCCTTCCTCCCTGAATGCCTTTGTGATGTTTTATGTCAAATTTTTACTTTCTTGTATTGTGAGACACTCCTTAGTTGAAGGCCTTATTCATGGCCTGGTGCGCCAGCTCGACACCCAGGAAAGTAGCAGCGTTTGCGGGCACAGCTCGCGCCAGCGCGGGGCCGAAGCCGGGGAAGAAGGCCTTGTAGCCTCCCTTGCTGTACAGGCCGCGGATGACGCCGCCAATGGTGACGTTGCCCTCGGCGGTCTGGAGGCGGGACTTGACGGTGTCGATGGGGAAGACGGGGATCCACATGGCGACGCCGGCGGCGGCACCGGCGCAGGTGATGGCCGACAGGCTGAGCTGGCCGGTGGGCTTCCCGTTCTCGTCCTTGGGGCTGAGCTTGCGCTTGATGTACTCGTAGGCGGCGAAGTAGGCGGCCGAACCGGGACCGTCACGGGCCAAAGTAGCGGCGCTGCCACGGAAGACGGAGCGCACGCCTCCCTCCTTGTAGAGCTGGCGGACGACGTCGACGCCGCCCGAGTACTTGGGCTTCTCGCCCGGGGCGAGGGTCTTTTGGCCCTGGACCTGGAGGATGACCTTGACGCGCTCAAAGGGGGCGGTGATGGCGGTCATGGGGATGGCGGAGAGGAAGCCGGCGGTGGCGATCTGGCCGATGGTGTAGCCCTCGGGGCCGATGGGGGAGATGGAGCCGACGAGTTGCTTGCCGGTGTCGTAGCCCCAGAAGGAGACGGCGACTATTTACCTAGTTAGCTAGGGTTAAACAGCAGAGGATGAGGGGATAGAAAAACATACACATGGGCGTAACACCAACCAGCGGCGCACTCACACCCGCATACAAACCCCTCCTCAGTCCATCCCTCGCGATGCTCTTGCGCACCACATCCACGGCCGAAGAGTAAACACCTCGCTCGGCCGTCTGCAGGCGCACTTTAACAAGATCAAAGGGGTGGCCCACGACGACGGCGCAGACACCGCCGAAGCCTCCGGCGGCAAAGGAGCGGAGCTGCGAGGAGAGGGCGCTGGGGGCGGTGGTTTTGACTTCTTGGACTTTTTCGACGATTTCTTGGGTTACTGCCTCGGTTGTGGAGGAAGTGGTGGATGACATTTTGGGTGGTGGGGTTGGAGAAATTGAGAGATTAAGAGATTAAGAGGATGGGGGAGGTTGAAGAGGAGGGAATAGAGGAATTGAGAGTAGAAGAATAGAGATGGAGATAGGGAGAGGAAGGAAAGAGAGAAGAATATGAAGGAGTAGAAAACAAAGTGCTGTCGTGACGTTTAAACACGTTTAACCTAGGCTCACGGGAGGGATCAAAGAGCACACACACAGAGAAAAAAAAGAAGTGGAGGGGTCCGTCCCTTGTAAGTGGTAACGTAGGTGGTGGCTCGTGGTGGCTCGTGGTCAGCCGTGATGGATGGTCACTATTATTACCTCCTCCTACAAGTAGTTGGACTTTGTGTGTGTGTGCGTCAACTTTAGAGCCTCGGGCGAGAGGATGTTGGAGTATACGCAGTTGAAGAGGAATTAATTTACTTTTTTGTTTTTATTTGTTTTTAATAATAATACCAAATAATCAATTGGGTTGTTTTTATGTATCCGCGTCATGGTTGATTCAAAGCAGCTGACTGTCTTGTCTTTTCGTTGCCTTTACTACTGTTTTGTTACTTGTATGGATGGGTGGCTTGTTGCTGCTACGTCGTCTTAATAAGATGAGGTAGGATTTTAGAAGAGAAGCCATATGGATGCTAACCCAGCAAGACAGGAAACAAGTCGTGTCCTTTTTCTCCGTACGGCTTTCTCCGTATTGTAACTTGGATTCAAACTTTGGTTTAGTCTTCTTTTTCTTTTTCTTTTCTTTCTTCCTTTCTTTTCTTTTCTTTGTCGAGCTTGTTCAAGTATGCTTTTTAGACGCGGGCCGATGCAACCAACCCGCTTTGATGTTATTCTCTCTCTCTCTTAACTCCAACTTTACAAGGTTGATAATGATGTGATACAACGCCAAGGGTTGACTGTCACTACATATTAAAAATTTCCCCTTTAGGTACAACTACTCAAAAAAAAAAAAAAAAAAGTTGGAGAAAAAAAAGGGGCAAAAAGCGGCGCCATGGTTTTTTCTTGCGGATGATGGCGAGAGGCTTTTGGCGTTTTTTCTTGGTTTCTTGGTTTCTTTGGCCCTCGGCTTGGCTCGATCGTGGGAATGGGATAGGGTGGGTTTTTTGTGCCTCGGTAGTATTTTTGAAAGGGCGGCGGCTATGAAGGGAGTGGGAGTGGGAGGCTAAGCAGCTTCGGTCGACGGGGCGGGTCATCCCACGGGACACTTGGGAAGAGATCTTTGCTGTCGTACCCGTGGGCCCGTGGGGACCCCGAGTTTGACTCTTTTTAGGAGAGGGATGGATGCTTGGTAAGTAGGGAGTACCCTTATCTATTCCAGGAGGTGGTAATGTTGGCGTATCATGTCGTTGTGGAAGTGCAACGACAAGCGTCTCATGGTGTAGCAACTCTAAAATCACCACCGTCTCGACTATTGGGCCATTCGTTCATCCGGAGAAAGGGATGCATGTGGTGTTTATTCCTTCTCCCCAATGACATCCATCTGCCAGTATCCATCGTCCAGTATCCACCTAGTAGCTTCCGGTAACCACTTATGTACTTTCCACCACTGAAAAGGCAGAGCCTGAAAAGGAAGAGCCTGAAAATGCACAACTGCATATCGTTCTAATCGCTGCCCTCTCCTCTGCCTACACTAAAATTGCAGTGCTCGGCCGACTCTCCGAATTAACATTCTAGTATGGACAATCACCCAGTGGCCGCACACACACGACCTGCGGCCCGTGGGGTAAAAGAAGTCTGGCTCCACCCCCACACTAACATTTTGTATGGACAATCACATGTCAAAAAAATGCGAATACAACTTGCTTCATCTACATCGTGAACATTCACTCAATATTGCAGCCCTATGAGCCAATGCGCCCAACCCTTCAGTCTCGATTTGGTAATTTCCCAAGATGATGTTTGTTTTATATCAGAAGCTATATTAGAAGATGCAAAAGAAGAGTAAGAAAAAAAAAGAAAAAAGAAAAGAAAAGAAAAGAAAAACATGACATAATCATGTCATATCCTAAACCTTCCAGCCAGCCCTCCACCCGCTCTCAGCATCCCTCGCAACGCCCTCCCGCCCCGTCCGAATATCCCCCACAATATTCGTCACATTCCTCCATATCCTCTCCCTGTTCCTCAGCCCCAGTATCCTGTCCTTGTTCGCCGCCACGTCGCAGTACAGCTGGTACCAGTTCGTCCTCTCCCGGGGCAGCTTCATGGGTGCCATCGTCCGCAGCAGGTCCTCGTGCTCCCTCTCCCTAGCCTTGAACTCGGGGCCGTCGCACCACGTTATTGGGGTGTTTTGGTCCCATTCTTGGTATATGTCGGGCATCTCTTCTCGGATAATCCTTTCCGCCTTGTAACGGCCCCATATGTGGTCCTCGACTTGTCTAGAGACATATTCATTGTCCGACAGATCGAGCCTGGCCCATTTGTAAGGCTGCAGGTCGTCGTCGTCACCATCGCTCCAGGCTTCGTATACCCATTCGACTTCCTCCCTCAGGAGGCGGTGCCAGAGACTAATAGGCAGATGCGTAAACGCACGCGAGGCCAGACGTAGTGCAGCAATGTCCTTTGAGCCGAGTTGCCCAACAATCTCCTGCTTGAGCTCCCGAGGTAGCTTCAAGAAGCAGTCTCCCGTGGCACAAGGTTCCCCCTCCGTAGCTCGTTCCGGAAACGGACTCTGATGAATGCTAAACGTCTCATCTGTTGATACGGCGGCCTTGCAGATGGCTCTAAACCCAGGGATAAAGATGGGATTGGCGACGAGGTATTCCGTGCCGACAACGCACTTCCAGACACCTTCAGAGCATTTATAAACGTCCTCGTTGTGCGGATTAAAAGAGTCTTTGACGTATCTGAGATATGATCTGCCCCAGAGGTTCATGAGCCCTTCAACATCGACCTTGCCCAACATGGAAGTGCTAATTCTCCTAAAAATCTCAAAGCACGTCGGATGAAACGGAAGCCCCTTGGGATGAAACGGAGACTCCTCGGGATGAAGCGAAAACTCCTCGGGATGAAACGGAGGCCCCTCGAATTGATCGATAAACTACGATACAAAGCTGGTCAGCCAAAACACAAATCTCAAGCCCCAGTATAATGAGCAAACAACAACGAGACAAGTCAGTACTTGCGGTCCCTGTTCCCATATCGATATGCTAATCTGTCCATTCACAACGTCAATAGGCTCCGTATAGTTACGCTTTGGCTGAAAGGACACATTAATCCCAGAGACGGGCACATGTCCCGCAAGCCCAGAGAGCTGATACTCTGTCTCCCGCTCAAAATCCAAGTCATCCGGCAGTGGCCCCCAGGCCGGTCGCCCCGGCGTGAAACTAAAGCTATCCGGCGGTGGCTCCCAGGCCGGTTGCTTCGGCATGAGGCACTGCGCCGTTGATGCCCCAATCATCTCCTCCGCGGAGATTTTGTGGCCGCTGTAGCCAGACGTGTTCCGACAGTCGGGGCCAGCAATGTGTTCAAACTCCCCTGCGCGGCTTCCTGATTCGGCAAAGGGCCCTTCATAACCATCATTATCAGCGTCATATGCATACGATGCGGAGAGATGAAAGAATTCCGCCTCATTCTCAGGGCGAGGCTGCCCCCATGCGTTGAATCGCCAATCTGCTTCAGTGTTCGACTCTGCGGACTTGGACTCCTCCTGCCCGTCTGCTTCCACATCCGCCGCGTCCTCCTCATCTTCGGCATTCGAGTCGTATTCTAATGGTTCGTCCTCGTTTTCGCTGTCGGGTTCATACGTCGGATCTTCCGCCCGTATCCCGTCTTCCGGGTCGTCCTCGCAATACCTACCGTCATACTCTTGCTTATACCTCATGTCACGCCTGTGATACACCAACGAGCAACACTCCGGTCCATCGGCACTTTTGCATTCCTCATCTTCGAGACGATCATAGCCTGCTGCCCATGTGATAGGCCGCGCGACCCCCCGCCCAGCGTATCCAAGTTCATCATGAGTCCTAATCCGGCTGATGTTGAAGCTCACAGCGCATAACTGACAGTAGATCTTTGTGTAATAACATTCTGTCAGCCATCATCATTCCTAATTAATCAGTAATTTTTGAGACCAACCTCCAAGGGGCCTGTATATCATGTCAGTCTCCCACATTACAGCAGGTGTGATTGAGCATAACTTACCTCTCCTCCCAGAATCGATATCGAAGTAAGCTATGTATCATGTCAGTTTGCAATGCTGCTGCGAAAAGTGATTAGCATAACCTGCCCATGGAGATGAGAATTCCACTAGTTCTCTGCTATTCAATTTTGCCAGCAGCTATGAAGCCTTGGGCATCGGTGACATGTCGGGTTTCACGATCTGGAATCAGAGGAAAATGACGGTGACGTGAGGCTGAAACATGCACATTAATCATTCAGGAGGGGTATCCAAGTAGCACTATTGTCTTCTTCCAAGTCTCCACTTGCAGCTCTCGTGTATGACTCATCAACATCAACGAATGATGTATAAAATTCAACGCCATCTTAATATACATACGCTGCGTATTGCCAAGGCAAAAATCTAGACAAGACAGCAAAACAATCCTAAACACTATACAATGTGTTTTTTTCCCCCCATAATTGACGCCGATACGCCAGACATCTGGCCTTGCCTTTCGTACGAGCGGCCTCTCCTTGAAACACCAAAGCCTTGAACCTCTAATGCACCCCCCGTTCATAAAATTGTACAAAATCTGCAGGACTCCTTGCCAACCCCCTTATCCATTTTTCAATGCCTCTTTGTATTCGTCAATGGCTGAATCGTCCAATCACTCGGGTTCCTCCAAGGCTCATCAAGGCTCGCACCAGGAAAATACCCCCCCTAGAATGCTTTTGGTGTTCTTGGTGTCTGCGGTGTCATGCTAAACCGTCGTGTTCGAGCGCACCAGCACCCGGCGTCTCCGTCCCTCTCAACTTGTACAGTGGCATTAACGCCCTCCTTGAGCAAGTACTCGCGAACACGATCCCTGGTCTCTTCCAGATTCGCTCCCCGAGTGGCCGTCACATGCACTGCACCCAGGAGCTTGTCGCTCGAGCCATCCGCCACCCAGAATCTCGGCGTTGAGTAGGTAACGACGCCTCGCTGCTGTCCAATTCCTGCAAGTGTGTTTCGTAGATTGTACTCAACACCTTCGGGAACTGTCAGCAGCAGTCTCTTTGCGGATGATAGTACAAGCGGAATCGCGGACAAGAAGATGAGCGCGGCGATAAAACAAGAGGCCAATGGATCCCACCCTGACCATCCCCATAAGCTCGTAAGAATCGTCGAAACTATGACCGATACACTGCCGAGTGTATCAGCAAGCACGTGCAAGTAAATGCCGTACATGTTCTCATTATCGTGGAAATGCCCATGGCTATGGTCTCCATGAGAACCACAAGCATCGTCGTGCTTCTTGTCATGAGAATGTGAGTGAGAGTGACCATGATCGTGACCGTGACTGTGGTCATGCCCGTGTCCGTGATCATGGCCATGATGATGGTGACCAAACGCTGCCATGCCCACCAGATTCACTGCCAAGCCCAAGCTGCTCACAATCAGCAACTCGCCAAGTCGCTTGGTCTTCGTTCCATCCCACAACCGTTCAAATGCCTCGAACGCAATTTCAACACTGAGGAGCCTAGGGAAATGTCAGTCAATCGCAAAATGCACATTTACGCTTGCAAACTTACATTAGAAGTATGCCGTTGCCGAACCCACTCAATGTCTCTATTTTCCCGAAACCAAACGGAAACCTCTGGCTCGGAGGCCATTTGCTCATCACGGCCGCCAACAGCCCTACAAACAGCGCAACGCAGTCGAAAAACATGTGAATACTGTCACTTAGCAGGCCCAGAGAATCAGTGACATAGCCGTAAAACGCTTGGACAGCCATAAAAGCAAAATTAAGACTACAAATCAAGTTAGCAATTTTTTGATATCCCGTATAGAGTTGGAACGTACGCCATAAAGTAGAAAATCCGTCTTGAATTCTTTTCGACCAAAATGGCATGGACAATCGGGAATTTGGCAGTATAAGGAAGGAGAGTTCTTGTGAATAGAGATCTGTCGGCCGTATTTTCATGGCCATGGTCGTGACTATGGTGGTCGTGGTCGTGGTGCTCATGGCTATGGCTATGACTGTGGCCATGACCATGATCGTGTCCGTGGTCGTGTTCATGTTCGTGATCATGATCGTGATGCCCATGGTCATGGTCATGGTCATGAGTATGGTTCTCGTGGTGGCGCTGGTGTCCGCCAGGCGGTAGATAGGGTGTTCTTGGCGTTTCAGGCTCCGGTGTATATGAGTTTCCCCTACGAGTCCTTGGCAAGCCATCTAGGCTGCCCACCGAGGGTTTCTCTTTCAGCAGTGCTGCACCGGTGTGAGAAAGATGCGAGCCACGCCGACCGTGGGAGTGACTGTGCGCATGTGTATGGGAATGCGAATGTGCGTGGTTATGGGTGTGGTTATGCCCATGGTCTCGCCCGCGAGTTTCCTCCTCCTCATAATGCGAATGCAGCGTCTCGCTGGATACGGCCCGCCAGGCATTGAGCGACTGCCCGGACTGGCTATGAAGGTGTTGGTGCGCGTGTGGAAAAGCCGTAGTCGGCAAAGTATAAGAAGAGTCCATCTTCCAATGTTTTGGTCGCTGACCGTTGGGAATAGGAGGTCGTCGTCGCGAAGTCGTCAATCGTAGGGAATAGTCGGTGGCACACGCGGGCCCTTAGTTAGAACGGGAGGATTGTAAGCTCCCTCGAAGTCGGTAATAGCGACATGAAACTTGGGCTTCCAGAGCCAAGCACAGCAATTGACGCGCACGAGAGCGCTGAAATAACTTGTTTTGGTATAAAGTTAAGAAAATAAAGATTGTAAGACGACAGAAGGAAAAACAATGGGAGTGGTTGTTGTCAAGGAGTTGGATGCTGCTGATGGATGGCTTATGGCTGCGCTGGGGGGGGGGGGGAATAGGGGACGTGGACATGGCACCAGAGCTTCAATGCTCAAGGAGAGAGTGGCGGGGCACGTGGAGATGGTTCCGGCGGCCCAATGCACCTCTCACAGGCTCTCAGGCTCTGTTTAAGGTTAGTTTAGCACCCTGAGAGCGCTGTTCCAACTGCCACATCAGGACTCGCCCTTCTGTAAGAGCGCTTAGGACAACTTGGACAGGTACGACTTCACTAAAAACATTCATGTGGTGCCAGTTCCTGCTCCGTGCAGCCAACATGCAACCTCAGCGTGGAGTGGCTTCGTGTGCCAAGTCCCGAGCATGGATGCCAACGCACTGTGACGCAATGCGGCGGCCACTGGAGTGGAATGAAATGTTTCACGAGAAGGGTTAATACTTGCAAACAGGGAATTACATACAAGCAGTAGCTATAAATAGGGAATAGAAACATGTCAAAGGACTGGAAATAAATGAATCGAGCCACGCTGAAGAGTCAATGTTTAATGAGGAGATTGACATTGACTGGCTGCCCTTGACATCGACATCGAGGTCGGTTGTGGATCACACCCTACAGAAAGACCAGACTATTGGTGCCATTAGACTCGATTGGAATATGCTGGCAACTTATTGATTGTAACGGCCATGAATCGTGAACCGAGATATGATGAGGCTGCTCTTCTTCATCAGTTTGCGGGCGCGCAACACAATACCAATATCGCGGTCGGACGTAAAGAGCCATCAGACAATGTTCTAGATCTTCCAGAATGTAGCCGTCATCGTCGACCTTGCTGTGGCGTATCACGCATGTAAGAACGTGAGAAATATCCTTGCTCGATGCAAGCCTCTCAGCGTTCCACCCAAGGGCATGGGCTTCATGGATGGCGATAAGTTCCACCGTATCTGCGATAAGGAATCAATAAGGAGCCCAGTCGTTCTCCTACCGTTGACGAGGCGTTTGTTGACCAAAAGCGGCCACCGCATTTTTGCAAATAGGAAAGCAATGCCAACCACAAGGACAGCGATGACTTGCTTCATGCCACTTAATTTGACTCAGAAATTGTTGATTTAGTGCATCATGCAAGGGCCCTGCAAGATCACCAGGCACCACGAACTCAATTTGCAGTTGGCGGTCAGTCACCATCAAGCCACATGTACGAATGCGCCACATCCTATCTGAAAGGGGTGGCTCGCTTGAGGCGGTGCAACCGTCCGTCCTGGGATGGATGGTGTGCCAACGTTGTAATTGCAAGCATCCAATTGCCATTCACACCATCCATAACGCAAAGAGCTTGGCACCCATCCTTGTTCTCATGTGCCACCCTATGGCATTCCTCAACCTCCACCCTTCGATTTGAGGCATAAAGCGAATGTGAGAAGCAGATAATTTATTTCCACCTAGTCGTTGAACGCTCAGTGACTGACGGAGAATGCACCAGCTCTCTGCATAGGTGGTCAATATGATTGGTCTTATTCCCTTTCTGATTGCGGCCATGGCTGGCGGCTTGTTCGTCATGTCTCTCAACTGGCTCCTCTCCAACATAATTCCAACCCGCTACCGCCCAGCGGAGAAACCAGAAGATGAGCACATTCAAATCCTTGTTCTCGGCGACATTGGTAGGAGTCCGCGCATGCAATATCATGCCATCAGTGTTGCCAAACATGGAAGAAATGTTGATCTGGTCGGTTATAAGGGTTTGTTCAACTATATAGCCAGTTTTTGAAGCTTATCACTCACAAACTGGACAGAGACGGCTAGGCACCCAGATCTTATTGGAAACCCCAAAGCAACCTTGTATGCTCTCGCTCCTCAGCCTGAATGGATTGCCTGGGGGACTCTGCCCTTCTTTGTCAACATCCCATGCAAGGTTGTTCAGCAGTTCTGGACATTGTTCAGGACACTCATGTACACCACACCCGCCCCTAAATGGATCATTATTCAGGTAAGAATAGATCGTGGATATGACTTGAGTTTCTCTAATAGTTGTAGAATCCGCCGTCGATTCCTACTTTTCATGTGGCTTTGTTCGTCTCCTGGGTCCGTGGCAGCAAGGTGCTCGTTGATTGGCACAACTATGGCCATACTATCCTCGCTCAGAACCGTCTCATGAGGCCTCTTGTGCCTGTTTACAGAATTTACGAGACTTGGCTGGGTCGATACCTCGGTAATGCAAACTTGGCCGTAACCGATGCCATGACAAGACAGCTCCAAGCCGGCGGTCGTTTCAATCTCAGAAACCCCGTTTATACACTACATGACCGGCCTGCTCAAATCTTTCAGCCTATTACGACTACACAGGAGCGCCTGGAATTTCTCTCCCGTCTGGCTGAGACCAAGAGTCAAGCTGAGAATATTATCGACGGTGTAGTCCGCTTAATCGTCAGTAGTACATCCTGGACGGCTGATGAGGACTTTGGCATGCTTCTCGACGCTTTAGTCGCATATGCTACTCCTGTTGAGGGAGAAGACGCCCACCCACCCATCTTGGCCATCATCACGGGCAAAGGCCCCCAGAGAAAGGCCTACCTGGATAAAATCAACGAACTTCGGGACGGTGGCCGATTGCCGGGCATTCGTGTTCTTAGCGCATGGCTGTCCAACCGCGACTACGCCTCCCTGCTCGCATGTGCTGACCTAGGCATTTCACTACACAAGTCTAGCTCTGGAGTCGATCTGCCTATGAAGGTCGTGGACATGTTTGGTGCGGGTCTTCCCGTGGCAGCATATGCCGGCTTTGAGAGTATCGGTGAACTGGTCAAGGAGGGAGAGAACGGATGTGGGTTTGAGACGGTGCCAGAGCTCACTGAGATTCTCAAACGACTACTGAGCTTTGATGGAGCAGAGGAGCTAGCACGATTAAAACGGGGAGCTGTTCAGGAAGGCTCTCTGAGATGGGATCAGGAATGGGATCGTGTCGTAGCCAAGTTGATAGGAGTGGCCGAGTAGATGGCGTGAATTTAACGTGGTTGCCGCTCCTAGAGTCCCTTGGTTTGATTTCGCTTGTTCACTCCAATGAATCCACAAGTCACCAGGAGTTAAACACTCCTTAAAACCGCCACTGCAGATCAAACGCTTTCAATATCTCATGTACTGTAAAATATTCAACCTCCCAGACGCCGGACAATGCGAAACCCGATATGGTTCGTGACAGTTCTCCAAAGCAACGCCGCTGACCCCTCCACGCGTCCAACGACGCTCGTACCACCAATCACCAAGCCCTTCATAACTATTCGGTCGGTATGATCCAAATATCCCGGATAAGGGGAGATCAGTCCTCGCCAAGACTCTCCCTAACGCACTTTCGACACCGTCTTCTAAAGTCCTTGTGCTTTCCCTCCTTTTCTTCACGGAACATCCTCGCGGCCTCGACGTTGGCCGGGCTCTCGTCGTTGGGGCTGTGGAACAGGCTGATGACGCTGAGGAGAATCGTCTCGGGCGTTTGGACGGGGCTCCAGCGCTCAGAGGCGGACTCGTAACCGTACTGGTCCTCCTCGGGAGGGTGGAGGATGGAGATGCACAGCTTTCCATTCTCGTAGATGTTCGGGTGGAAAGGGATCGGGTCCTGGAAAGTGAGAGAGGGGGGCATGTGCGGGTAGTTATCCGGAAAGACGAGTCTTGCTCTAAAATTTCCTCCTGCGGGAAGCAAGTTCAACACGAGTTAGGTTCGGAAGCGCTCCAAGATTTTGGGAGGAGAGGGAAAGGGTTGGGAGTCGAGTAAGAAAACGTACCTCCGTAGTATTTGCAGTCGTCGTTGATCATGAGCATGACTTCCCAGATAAAAACGTTATCGTCGCTGACCAGACCGCAAGAGATTCCGGGAAGATCCTTGGCGTTTTGCATCTCTTTGAACTGACGCTTCAGCAGCGAGGCGGCGGGGGCACTCGACGCCATCGTGACGGGTATAAGAAATGTGTGTGTTTTGTTTTATTGCTGTGCGGGAAATAAGGCGGAGACCTGGAAGGTATAGAGATATTCGAGTATGATGATGATGTAAAATGATGTGTTGGTAAATGTGAAAAGCTGTAGAGGCGAAAGCAGCAACTTGGCGTCAAGGTGTTTAAATAGTCGGAAGGATTGACGCGATAACGGACCCCCGTTGGCGGGGTCCTTTCGCCGCATCTTCGCCGTATCGTTGGGCCGGAGAAACGGATCCAACCCCACTAAAACTCCATGCTAGGCGTAGACAGTTGGGAGACAATATCAACAATAACTATCCGTGGAGCTGGATATCAACTATCAACACGATACTTGGGTTATTGAGGTTGAGGCAGAGAAAGAATCAAACTGCCAAGTACAGGAATTTATTCAATTTTGCTCCCTAAACATAAAGTCAAAGATCAGGTGTCGGTCAAACTTATTGCAGGTTCATATTTCCATTATATGCTTTGACCATTCCCTCTTGAAACATTCCATGCACAATATCGTACAACAAGGGTATCATATTGTTTCATAACCCACTCCAGATTTCTTGTATCCAAACTGCCATTCACTTCTTCGAAGTTCCAAAGCCCGTAAATCCAAGCTGGGCCATCATATCGTCTTCGTCGTGCTCGCCCTCGATTCGCACATCATCGCCGTATTCAGTCTTGACCTTGGCCGCTTCTTCCTTCTCTTGGCGTTTCTTTTCTGTTTCTTCTTTCCTCTTCTTCTTCCTCTCTTCTGCTTCCTTCTCCTGTTCCTCTTCTCTCAGCTGTAACCTCTCCTTTAAGCTTGTGGTCTTTTCTTTTTCTAGGTCTTCTCTTCTTTGCACGTAAAACGCTATCCGGTCGTGTACCTCTTCGGCTGTGGCTCTCTTGACCTCGGTGGTTTGTCCAGAGTTGAGCAAATGTTGCGTCGTGTTCAAATGCTACTACCCATTAGCACGCCCTAATGATTAAATTAAAGCAAGATTGCTTACCTCAACCCACTGCAAGTTGTCTTTGAATGTCAAATCACAAGCCTCGCAGTAGAATCCAGCACTTCGCCCACGCTTTCCAACTCCAGCCCCAGCAGCCACCAGCTGCGTCTTTCCTACTTGTGCGCTGACATCGATGATATTTCGTCGCGCTGATGTATACGTTTCGTTGCCAGTTAATGGCTTGTGGTATTTCTTGCCCGCGAGCTTGGCTTCGTAACGCGCCTTGGCCTCTTCCTTTTCCTTTGCCTCTCGGTCTTTGGCTTTGGCGGCGTATGCATCGAGATCCCAATTCTTTCGAAAGTCGGTATCTGAAGCTGCAACGCCATAGGCGCTTCCGTTCTTTGTGTCGGGCATGCTGTGAGGATTGGTTGATGGGACTTGAACGACGATCACCACGCGATTAGGGTGCTGTTGATATGATGCAGAAGAAAGTTGGATCCACGATACCGGTTTCGACAAGATCCCTGTAGATGCGCTAGCATGATTACACCCGCGTAATCCGTCTGCGCTAAGATAAGAATTTACCACCCCACCGCGGGGCATCATTCTTTGAAGATTGAATTTTCTTGTTGCAAGCAATTCAGCGCAGTCGTCAGTCAAAATGTTGTACCTTGTTGGTCTCGGTCTCTCTGATGAGACTGATATTACTGTCAAAGGTCTCGAAGTGGTAAAGAAAGCCTCCCGAGTATACCTTGAAGCATACACAAGCATCCTCCTTGTGGACCAATCTGTCCTGGTAGGCGACTTACAACCCTCGCTCTTCGCAAAGAATGCTAACGCTGACTTGAAGTAGGAAAATTACTATGGACGATCTATAAGTATCGCGGACCGCGAAATGGTCGAGTCCAACAGCGACGAAATCCTAAGGAATGCGCAAAACGAGGATGTTGCCTTTCTCGTCGTAGGCGATCCATTTGGGTAGGCAGGCAACTCCCTTTGCCAGAGATGTTGCTAATGGGTTGTTCAGTGCCACGACACATACCGACCTTGTCATCCGAGCGCGCGAACTATCGATTCCGGTCCGAACTGTTCCCAATGCCTCCATCATGTCGGGAATCGGTGCCTGTGGTCTCCAGTTGTACAACTTTGGCCAGACCGTCTCGATGGTCTTCTTCACCGATTCATGGAAGCCAGCATCCTTTTACGACAAGATCAAGGAGAACCGACAAATTGGATTACACACTCTGGTCCTTGTCGATATCAAGGTTAAGGAACAAAGCCTGGAGAATCTCGCCAGGGGTCGGATGATCTACGAACCTCCCCGATATATGACTGTTGGACAATGCGCCCAGCAGATGCTCGAAATCGAAGATGAGCGCAAGGAAGGCATATGCACCAAAGACAGCCTGGCAATTGGAGCCGCTCGCGTTGGCGGAAAGACGGAAAAGTTCGTCGCCGGAACACTCGAAGAACTCTGCTCCCAAGATGAAGAGTTGGGGCCTCCTCTACACAGTCTCGTTCTGCTAGGGCGGAGAACTCACGACCTGGAACTCGAGTACGTCCGAGAGTTTGCAGTCGACAAGGAGAAATGGGACAGAATATGGAGGGCAGAGTATGGAAAGCAACAATAATTGGCTAATTCAAGACTGATGCAATTTCATTCTTTAATGCAATTTTGGATAGCCTATGATATGCTAAAGTACGATTCCAGCTTAGTGACGTGCTCGCCATTCCTCAACCTCCGTACCCGAAATCTCACGCAGATGATTGACCTGGGCTGGCTGTCCAGTGATTACTCCCTTTGCGATCTCGGCGGCGCGACCAATAAAGTTTGTAGCCACGAGCGAGTAAACAGCTGTATGCAACTTCACGCGAATGATGCCAATGCGAGGGTCGTTCTCGGATCCATCATGGACGCCATCGCCTAAATCACCCAACCACGCCTTCAGAGTGGGGCTATAAGTCTTTTTAACAATCTCTCGATCAGTTGTAAGGCTTGCCTGTCCGGATAGTGAAGCCCACTGGCCAGAGCTATCGATAAAGGAAACATTGACATGAGGATCCTTGGAGACGTCGTGGGTCTTGCCGGATTCAGTGTTGGTGTGGAAGAGAAGATCGATGCCACCAGTTTCCTATGTCTTATGGTTACAAACAGATTGTTGATCTTGATCATGTGCGGTAACTTACAGTTGCGGCCAATCCCATACATCGAGAGACAAGCTCGCTGGTCGAAGCCTCAACCGTAGTCATCATACCAAACTTGCAGGTGTTGATGAACTCGACCAAGTCATTGATTTTGGTTGGCAGGTCTACTACTTCTTTGTTGGCCGCCTTGTAGGGGTCTGCGGGCTTGTCGCCAGTTGAGGTATTGGAGAACGACATGATGATTGCTTCAAGAGTTGTTTGACGGTAATAGTTTGAGATGATGGTGTTGATGAGTTTGAGCTACTACTAGCATCCAACGGTGAAATTCATCCTTTTAATACCAAGCAGGTATCTCTCCAGTACCCGAAATGAGACATGGTACATGCAATCATGATACACAACATTCATCATAGGCATCATAGACTGCAAAGAGGCGATCGAGTGAAGCAAGAAGGTGCACTCTTCATGCGTCGACATGGTGACGTCAGGGGGTAGATTCATTAGCCTAGTACAACGACTGGTTAAAGTTTGGTCAAAGTTCATACTGTGCTGAGCAGAGGAGCCTGTCAGCCAAGCAAAACATGGACAATCCTCATGGCCTTGGCCGTCATGCTTATGTATAAAGTCCCAATCCCCCGTCGATCGCGATCAACCGTAACAAAGCGCGATCGACAGCTCACCTTTTTTCCCCTTCTTGCCTTTCTCACTGCTGACGAAAATAATCATCACATGATACATGATTGTTGGGGAACTTTTACCCCAGGTTCCTTCCTTGTCGTGGGTATCATGTGGGAGGATAAAATCACCGCCGCTCTGTAATGCAAGTGCATGATAAAATCTATTAAATTCACAAGCATGTTATAAGTAGAAGGGCACATACATGAAGAAAAACAAAAGAGATTTAGAGCAATGCAAATGACTTACAGCAACAAGGGAATGATTGAGGAACCTATATGTGCTCTAAAGACCAACTCTCTCCCATTCATCTGACGGCCATGTGATTATTTTTTCTCACTTGCTTGTCCCTTCCTCGAGTGAACATGGGATTTTGGCATTTGCGCTTTCCCCCACAAGCATATCTCCGCTGCATGCCTTATGAAATGGGAAAGATCGAAACGATACATGAGGTGGCGTCTGCTGGTGACTTAGTAGTTGTGGCAGGCGCCCGCCAGGTTCTAGGCCAATTACTAGATGCGACTTTCCTCCCAAAGCCAAACCAGCTTGCCTTCCCAGCTTCAGTCCAGCTGCAGCTGGCCGAGCTCAAACCTTCCCCCCCCCTGCGCTCTCTTTTTTGTTTCCCTTCTTCTTTCATCCCCCCCCAGAACTTTCTTCTTCGGCCTCCATTCTTCACAATTGGCCAATTGACGCAGGCTTGTAAATATCGCAAGAGGCGTTGATCCGCCAGGTTCTTCTTCTTCTTCACTGAATCACTGTCGATACATCCACTGCCCTCCGTCCGTTTTTACCGAGGTGGCAAGCCTCTTATTCACAGTCAAGTGGTCGGCTCTGTGGTCCTCCAAGTCACACAAGACTGTCGAGCAACCTTCCGTGTCCACGTCTACTGCGCGGTCTTTTTCATTTTTTTCATCTTCCAATTCGTTCTGTGTAATCCTTTCATTGCAATTAACAATTGTCATGGTCTAGCAAAAAGCTTTGACAAGCTCATTCCGTTTGCAATATTTTGTGAAGCTTCAGCATCACGTGTATCAGCTTCCCTGTCGTCAGCTTTCCCAGCTCTGTGGAATTCCTCACCACCAATCTTATCAATTGTCGTTTACCTCCTTCCGTCAGTCTGGAGTAGAAGTGACTCATTCTCACCATCTTACCTCGGTTCAATTGAACCCGTGTCAGCCGCTATAGAAGCGGAGGTTCACACCGTTTGTTAGATCGTCCAGATAGCGTCACAAGATGTCCGGATCAGTAAGTTGAACCGTATCTAGATATCAAGAATCGGGGTTTAACTAACTGAAACACTATAGGTAGTTTTCCCCTGGGAGTGTCGGGACAAGGAGGACGAGGCGAAGAACAATTATTTCCATCCCCTCCGTCGAACCAACCAGGCCCTTGCCGAAGAGAATTTGAGACTCAAACGAATGCTGCGTGAAAATGGGATCTCTTGGTCACCCATCGCTCAGGCTCACTTGAGCCAGAAGACTTCAACGAAACGCAAAACGAGATCGTCCATCGCTGCCGAAAAGGCTAGTCACCCACGTCTCCCTACTGAAGTTCTCCTACGAATCCTCAAATTCGCCATGAAGAGTCGTTACCCCATCATTGATCCATTGAGTCCCGCCATCTCCGAAAACTTAACAGAACAAGAGAAGGCCCGAGGAAATCAAATTGCCATTCACTTTCTCGTAACCTGCAAGGCAATGCACTCTGAAGGAACTCGCTATTTATGGGAGTCAAACGACTTCATCTTCACCACACCACAAGCACTACGTAACTTTGGTGAACTCAACGCCAAGTATCGCCAAAAGATCACACATGTCAACCTTCGAGTCATTGCACGATTCTACGATGATCAGCGTCGCAGACACAAGCTTGAACGTGGTTATCACAAAGACCTGAAGAAAGACCAGGTACTCAAGGTCAATATGCGTCCGAAAGACTCTCCCCTTATTCGAGGTGGCTTCAGATGCTACACCTGGAACCAGGTGATTGATTTCCTCACGGCTCTCAGGGCACCCTACGACCCATTGTATCGAGACAAGAAGAACCCCAGGCCCAGACTACTGCCATCGTTGACATTCATGAGACTTGACCTCGTCAATTTCTCCGAAACCCTACTTCCATGGTCTGGTTCGGAGCTCCATGAAATAACGTCTCATGAGCTGGGTTGTACCCTGAATGAGCTCCAAGTGACTGGGATGCCCCTTTATGATGCCGGCATGAAAGCATCTGCCGAATTGAGTGGTCTACTCAAGGACGAAGGTCTCTACCTTGATGGACCACCCTCGTTTGTTGCTCACAGCAAGCACTTGCAACCACTGTCCGGGGACAGCTGGTGCGCCAGGGTTATTCGGGCTTGGAAGGCGATTAAGGATCTCGCTGATCCCGATGAACTAGACGCGATTGACGAAGATGAGATTGAGTTTCATCACAGTTCGTACCATCCAAAACTAGGTGCTTTACCTGCTGCACCTGCGGAACAAGGCCACCCGCCCTCTACCAGACAAGATTCCAAGGTGATTTGGAAGAAGGTCCCAATGACTCGAGACCAAATTCAACGCCAATGGGTTCAGTTTTCCCGCATCACCGGGTATGAAATCGAGGACCTGGACTGGGACACTGATGATGATAGAGTCTGCCCATGCTGTGGAGACCTGCATCCAGGATCGTCTTTTTTGGGATTTCTGGAAGATGAAGATGACGAGGATGATGATTAGGGCTAAATGGTATCAAGGCTGTTCGATGGCTTCAAGTCATGACTCGAGATTATGAGAGAATTTAGCCTGGGCAGAAACCATGTCCTGAAGTATTGTATGATTAGATACCCACTGGCTGACAAAAGATGGGCTTGCTTTGATGTTAAATATTACGAGGGCTTTAATAAATTATAAGATTTGCGACTAGATGGTGTTGCTTGATATCGGATGCTATTTTGCTATCTGTCTCAACAACCTCTCCTAGAGTGGTCAATGATGGCAAAGAAATATTAAAATTACCTATTATCCAAGTCAATGATGCACTTCAAGAACTTTTCAAATGACTTTTGCCCTTTTCTATATCATCAGATTCCCGAAGGAAATACCTCATCCACATGAACCATCCCAGGATGGTAAGCAGTGTGATGGGAATAGCGACCGCCCAGAAGACCCAAAATTTGGGAGAGACACCCCACATGCCAGTGGGAGCATCATAGCTAATGAAGCCTGTCCCGAATATGGCGGATACAAAAGTTGCAGGAAGAAAGATTAGAGTGACAAAGGCTACGGTACGCATAGCCGTGCTATCTACACGGAGGACTTTTGCATCCTTGTAAGCTACTTCGTTGTATATGACGGTTACTTCAGTGGCAATACGGGAGGTGTTTGACGAGGACCGGAGACGCAGGGAAGTGAACATGTGGTGCTGAAACGAGAGGCGGCTGCGTATATTCAGGGAGACGAGGTTTGGCGGGGGGCGATGCACAATGTCTCCATTCTTGATTACGGTGGCGGTGGAAAGGAAGTGCTCGTGATGCTTCTTTATCGACTCGAGGGTCGTTTCGGCGACGCAGAGGGTCTCGTAGACGTGGAGGAGGTGGCGGGGGGTTTCCTGCAGCTTCTCCGTCACGGGGGTGAAGTGCTGGCGCCTCTGCTCGACGTCGCGGACGAGGTCCCTGGTCTGCCAAACGGCCACGTCCTGGACGTTGACGATTTGCTCGATGATGCGCGGGTAGATCCAGAAGGGGTCGTTGAGCTCGGCGGTGTTGACGTCCGAGAAGATGGATTTGGCGATGGGGTCCTTGATTTGCTTCTCGAACTGGGTAGAGTCTCGGCGGGGGCTGGGGTAGAAGATGAGGGTTTCGGTGCGGGGGTGGGAGGTGCGAGTTTGGGTGTGGAATAGGGAGAAGGCGTTGAGTTTGAGCCAGTAGTATTCTCCGTTGGGGGAGACTCGCTTTATGATGAAGCGGACCCAGGTAACTGGAGAGATGTCAGTACTGTTGAATATGATGATGGAGGAGGGCGTGTAAGTGGGGGGACTCACTGACTCCTGTTCTTTCTCCCCGGCTGTCGATGAGGTCCTCGTAACCAAAGTAGCCATTGGACCGACGAGCAAATGTCGTCCACCATGTATCCGGGATCTTGAATCTCTCGGAGAGGAAGGACTTGGATTGCTGGCAGCTGCGGATCTCATCGGCGGAGGCGAAGCTGGAAGCAAGGATATGTCAGTTCAAGGCTGATGCAGTTGTTGTTGATGTTGTTGGTCACTGAGGTGGTCACTGAGGTGGTCAGCTTACATGAGGGATACATCTGCATTCGGCAGCGTCGAGCTGAACTCTTTGCCGCCAATGAGGTCTTGAATGGGGAACGTTTCCGTATTAACTTCCTGAGTGTCTAGGCCTTGTGTTAGTCTCTGAATAGATGTGTTATTCTCTAGAATCTTTGGGTCGAAACAACCTTTTGTCCATGAAAGAACTTCTAGATTAAGACATGGAGGGCTTCGAGTAGTCATTTTCTGGTTCAACGACTCCAGTTTCATTATACAATGCATAAAATTAATGGTCCAAAAAGATGTTGGATTAAAAAGTCCTACAGAGTTGGTTGCTCATATAACGGCAAGGTGGAAAGGCCATTGGCTATATAGTATGGACTATGGGGCATCGCGATCCTCAACTGCGCCCCAAATGTTGCGTGACATTGACATGCCTGCATCCGATATTTTGCGGGTTGCGAGACAAAAAAAAGCTCGCCCTGTCCTGCCCGGGATGCTACCGGACTGAAATGGGTGGTGTCTATTAAATGTACTACGACTCCATGGATTTTTCTCATGATATTTACTCAATGATTTTCGCGCGTTTTGCCTCGAGAAAAGGAAACGTGGTGTTTTAATAGGCTCGTTCGTAATGAGCAAACGAGGCAAACGAGGACTCTCCAGAAAGAAAGGATCAGAGATCAGAGGCTTGCATCGGCTTTTTCTATAGAGTGGAGGTGGCACAGAATAGAGGAATGCATCCACGGATGAGAAACATGGCCGCAGCCCACCTGCAGGCAGTGCCACAATCGATACCTACCTTGGCAACTTGGTAGCCTAGACAATGTGACCTGTTTGCCGGATAAGACGCTTGTGCTGCTTGAGCGACATGACCGCGTGACTCAGGCTTCTCGGAAGGCGATATTGAGAGTGTTTTTTGTGTAAAATTATGATTAATGAAATCGGGTGTTTAGTCAATGGTTTACGTAGGCAAGGGGAATCAAGCCGAAAAACATGTGATTAAAATGCCATGGATGTGGTTCGCATGGGAAGCACTGATGGACAATGCAGTTGGCTAAACACCGAGATGGGGGAGACAACGCAACTTGTTTCCAAAGTCAAGAAAAAAAGACCTTGGTGTACTACACACACACACAGGGATTAAAATAATGATATAACCCTAACCCTATAATGCAAATTATGCTAATAAAGAAAAAGAAAAACCTCAAGTCAGAAAAGAGATAAATGGTAGGTACTCCGTATATGGGATATATATACAGGGTCCACCGAAACAAGTGTCCGCTTTCTTGTTTCACAATCAGTTTTAAAAACGGCCATTTCTGGACGCGGTGTGGCTTATACAGTGCGGATTTGCTTTTAACTCGATTCCTCTATCACAACTGCTCTTCGCTTTACAAATCAACTAGCAGCAATACAAGATCTAAATGAATCAGGAGCACTGGTCCATTCAGCATCATGTTTTAACGTCCTGGCTAAATAAATCTAGCTTAAGGTTTATCCATCGAAAACATGCAGTTAAATGCGCTAGCGAACCGGTCGGAGAGCTTGCGTGACTGGAAGCGTTTGCGCGAAGAAGAAGCTGGTTTTATCTCTCTTAGTAACTTTGTCTATGTCTGTAATTTAGACATAACTGTCTGATACCTCTCGCTATGTGATCCATACACAGTACGTAATCCGGCTCCCGCCCGTGTATAGTATAATCGCGCCTCTTCCAGCCTGTTGAGCGTACAAAAAAGG
Source organism: Hypomyces rosellus (assembly GCA_011799845.1). NCBI lineage: Eukaryota > Fungi > Ascomycota > Sordariomycetes > Hypocreales > Hypocreaceae > Hypomyces > Hypomyces rosellus. The sequence continues at coordinate 2,310,844 of WWCI01000001.1, forward strand.
TCCCCCAAGTTCTCCATAGTAATGAGTGCAGGAGAGTAGGTCTCAACCATAGGAATGCCCAAAGCCTTCTCATAGCCTCGAAGTGCTCGATCGTACATAGCCTCTGCATCGCTAAGCCGTCCTTGTTTAGTGTAAAGAAGACCTAGATTATGGACTAGATCAAGCGTTGATATATGCTCGGGTCCCCATGCCTTCTCGTAGCCTTGAAGTGCTCGATTATACATAGCCTTTGCATCGCTAAGCCGTCCTTGGTCAGCGTAAAGAAGACCTAGATTATTAACTATATCAAGCGTTGATGTATGCTCGGGTCCCCATGCCTTCTCATAGCCTTGAAGCGCTCGATTATACATAGCCTCTGCTTTATTAAATCGTCCTTGGTTTTTATAGAGACTCGCTAGATTATTGACTGTATCAAGCGTTGATGTGTGCTCGGGTCCCCATGCCCTCTCGTAGCCTCGAAGCGCTCGATTATACATAGCCTCTGCATCGCTAAGCCGTCCTTGGTCAGCGTAAAGAAGACCTAGATTATTAATTATATCAAGCGTTGATATATGCTCGGGTCCCCATGCCTTCTCATAGCCTTGAAGCGCTCGATTATACATAGCCTCTGCATCGCTAAGCCGTCCTTGTTTAGTGTAAAGAAGACCTAGATTATTGACTATATCAAGCGTTGATGTATGCTCGGGTCCCCATGCCTTCTCATAGCCTTGAAGCGCTCGATTATACATAGCCTCTGCATCGCTAAGCCGTCCTTGTTTAGTGTAAAGAAGACCTAGATTATTGATTATATCAAGCGTTGATGTATGCTCGGGTCCCCATGCCTTCTCGTAGCCTCGAAGTGCTCGATCATACATGGCCTCTGCATCGCTAAGCTGTCCTTGATCTTCAAAAAGCAAGCCAAACCGATGGAGCATCCACACATCTCCTTCCTGCAGCTCTAAGCCTGTTGCTATAGTCCTAAAGCATTGGTCTGCGTGCCGAAGCAGCCGTCGCTGCATCAACCAGTATTCTGGTTCAGTATCGTCCTGCACACTTGATGCCACACATCTTGTAGCTAGCCATGCCATTCTAGCATGCACTTTTGGATTAAGCACACAGATAATCCACGAATGAATGCATCCATGTATGCTATATCCACCACGAGAATCAGGCTCTACGAGTCCGTGGCTGCAAAGCACCCGCATAACCTCGTTGAAGCAGAGCTGATCTCGGGTGAGCTCTTCCAACCACCCTTTTGTGTCAGATCCACCCTGCTGGAGCAACTCATACCACAAATCTTCATTATCAAAGTATGCCCAAAGCTCCAGCAGCATCGCCGCAGATCTATTCTGTTGCTTGATGTGGGCATATGAAATGTTCCAGGTTGAGTACATAACACGATTCTCATACGTTAATAATGGTGGACTCGTCTTTTGAAGCCGTAGCCACGAATCCTGGTATAGCTTGAAGTACTCTTCCCAACTCATTGCTATCCCTTCAAGATACGTCCCAGCGGTTGAGAGAGCAAGCGGTAATCCGTCAAGCTCTATTGCAAGTTGAGCTGCGGCACTATCTATGATGATGTCAGCTATAGTTTGAATTTTGAGTCTAAGCAAACATACCATCATGAGTATCCTGTCTCCGCGATGTAGTGGCAAGGATCTCGAGACTGTCTTTAACATCCCTGAACTTCTGCAAGGGTATTAACCGGCCAAGTTTCACTGCGGAAGATCGAGTGGTGATGATGATAGCGCCATGGAAACTAGCGGGAAAAAAGAGGCGAATATCAAAACCCTTTGGTGCCATTATGTCTGACTCGGTTGGATTTGTTTCATCTATTACATCCCTCGAGGTCTCATTGGCACTCTCGCTCTTATCCTGTCCATCATCCCATTTAGGAAAATCGTAGTTATCGTAAACGACCAGCCATTTGTTATTCTTAGGCTCACTAAGCCACCGATTAACAGCATGTACTAGTTTGTCGAGATCCGGGTTTTCTTCGATATCCTTCATATAGATCAATGATGGATGCTGAAGGGCTATGCTCCTGGCTGCTCGGGCAAAGCTCTCCTTCAGTGATGCCTCGTCTTTCGCATTTAGCCAGATGATAGCTGAGTAATCAGTATAATTGCGCTTGATGTATTCTATCGTGAGTTGGGTCTTTCCCATCCCACCTAGTCCATGGACGACGACGATACGGCGCGTTGGGGCATTTCTCAGGGTCTCACGCATCTGCGTTAGCTCCTCTTCTCTTGCCACGAAGTGACCCACTTCAGTCACTTGCGACAAATCGGTCGTAAGGGTAAAGTCGGTGTCTTTCTCGTTTCCATCAAACTTTGCGTCCGAGCGATAGATGTTGACATTGAATGTTCCTCCGTGTGAGGCACTATTGCCTACCAGGAGATCGCGGGCTTCGACCGGGCCTTGGAATGATGGACCACTCATCGCGGCTGCATGAGTGAGAAGGGTAATAAAGTGGTTTACAAGGCTATGCAGATGATAAAAGATAGGTTCTCTCAGCGACTCTTTTAATTCCTCTCGAGAGTGTATTCAGAAGCGGATAATATTGCTGCAGATTATGGCGGCCGTTGAGGCTGTTGCAGCCTGATTGCGCTTGTTGGGCATTCGAAGATCGGAGTAATAAGATTATCCGATTCGTCATGCACAAACTCAGCTAACATACTTATTCGGTCATGGCGAACCTCACGGGCAGTGGGATGCAAGCCGATGGCTGTATGATGGCGATAATGGCTACGACAACTTCGATTTCTCAACTCCTGCCCCTCCAGACTTTGGCAGTCCTGGTGTCCCAAGCCAGCAACAGCAAGGTGGATGAATGGCCGGCAGCTTTAGAAAAGCATAGAACTTGAAAGTCTATAGAATTAGTTACCTCTCCCTCTTCCCGGAATAGAAATACTGCTTGACTACGCTATTTGCTTGGATATTCTATAGTAATCCCAGCGACCGGTTCTGTTCGGCGGTGGTCGCGTGGTCCCAAATCGACGTAAATTGGAGCGGATTCTACGAACAGCGCGCTTGCTGCATCCGGCTTTCCTGGCTACCTTGCGTGTCGATGTTTCTGTGATGAGTAAAGCTTGGACTTTCTTATGCTTGGAACTGATATTATGCATCTAGAATAAAGCAACGAGATCGCTGCTATGTAATAGCTAAGGAGCTATTATAAGTAAATGGGAATTTCCTGAAGAAAAAAGACTCTTCAGAGATCAATAGAATCAATCATCGCCCTTTTGAAAGCAGCTAACTAGCTGTTCCTGAGCTTCCTAATCTCTTTCACTCAGATCATTTGGCACTTTGCTATCCCCTTTACGTCTGCCGTAATCCGGTCATGACAGGAAACCGGACTCAAAGTGTGTTTTATATAAAAATAAAAATAAATAAAAATAAATAAAAAAAAGAAGAAAGAAGAAAAGGAAAAAAATAAAAAGGAAAGAGTACAATTAGAATGATCAATGCTGATGATGGATGCTTGTCCCGGCTTACGGCCCTGCAGAAGCATGATCGAGGGCTACATCAGTCTTTGTTGCTTCTATATGTGAGCGCATAAGGATGAATTTGCTGTCGTGCGATGTAATAGTTCTGCTCTACTTATACCCGTATTCTTAACCGTATGCTCAAGGGTTTTAAAACCACCTGTCTAGGGCCCCTTTCTTACCGACATAAGTCTGGGTTCATCCATCGATACCATGTGCAGCAAAGACGGTTACGCTGTAGAAGTGAGATGGTTCTGGCAGGTGTACCAGGAAGTAAGGAGTGTATTCTGATCTTTTTGTGGCTATACAATAGCTATTGTGATGATTGATACAAATTGTGTTTACATGCCTTGATGAAGGGGGACGTAGCCATACATGATGTCTCTCATTGTAATGGATGTATCAACAAGGCCACTTGAGGCTTTTACCATGAGCCCACTCTTGATCTCAGCTCAGTGCTTGCTGAATGTATCGTATCGGCACACCCTCCAGATGCAACTTCATTGTTCAAAAAAACATATTGCATCTTCCCCTTGTAGACGGTAGATGCTGAGATTGGTAAAAACTACACTGAATTCAGATCATGTTTGCTGGTAGCTCGATGCAAGGTGGCTGACTTACAACGAGAGAGACGTTGCGAGTCCGGCAGCATCGATGGCTGGCCGAGCTCCGAATTGCTGATGAAACTTTGAACCGCCTGGTTCTTTCTTGGCCTTTTTTGGGTAACTGTGCCTTGGTTAGTCTTGACATGTTTTTTTAATGGGGCTTCAGGTCGAGACCTTTTCTTATCAATGATCAAGTTCCAGAAAGTTCATCCAGTCGCATTCACTCATATTTCACGGTGGTCAAGGGCTCATGGCGGTTGTGATAGGCGATGCATAAAGCACCAACAAGAAACCGAGGGATTGTCTGAGCCTGAGGATTTCGAAATATGAAATGGGAGAACACAAAGAAATCTTATATATTCATTCATTCAACACATCTATCCTGTCATATCCTCCCGCGCTGCCGCTACAGCCTCATTTCTCGACACAGCCCACCACCACCCCCGCAGCTGCGTGTTCGAGTGCAACTGGAGGGGCTCATGGTCCAACCAAAACCACACACCGTCTCCTTACCGAATCGTTTGCGGTGTGCCTTTTATTTGCTTTGGTAACTGTATTTTCCCCAATCAATTACGTGGCTTCGCTTCGCCTCACACGACGCTACAAGGGAGGGGGGAGGCGAGGCGAGGCGAGGCGAGGCCCTTTCGTTGGAAAGAAGTAGGGCCACGTGATTGAACACCATCTGTATTTGGTTCAACGTGCCACCGCAATATAATACATCAACTTGTACGTCTTGGTCGGTGTGAGCCTGTTTCTGGTGCAAGTGGAGCTGGAAACACTGCTGTCGCAAGGCCTTCTTCTCGCGTCTGAATGCTTACCCTATCAGCCTGTCGATCTCTCTGCAGTGACCAATTTTTCTCACCAGTGCATCTTGAAGTCATATTTGTAATTTTTCTTTCATTTTCTCTTTACTTTACATGTATGATATCACAGGTGGAAAATGTAGTTGACCTTTTGTAGATGTATAGTGACTCCAATGAGATGGAGGGATATGGACTCGTTCTGAGCTACAGAGGGAGAGATGAAGTGTAAGAATAGAGTAGACTATTATGCCATGTAGATATGAATGGACTATATTAACCGTGACCAAAGTGTGAGGGATTCAAAGCGAGGGTTATAAGATAGATAAATGACCTATCCCTAGGTTCTAAATACTGAGGGTGTGTCTTTACCATTTTAACTTGAGCGCTCCTCGCATCAATAGAACACAATAGCCATTGTGATTATCAACCCATCGATTCTTTTGCACCATGAACAACTTGGATATGCCCCCGAATTAAATCTCATCCATGTATGCATTGGTAAACAGTATCTCTATTGTCTCAGTGTTCACTACCTATATAGAACATTTGGTGTAGTAAATACTCCAAGATATAGCCCATTGTATAAACCTATTGTCTCCGTCTCATATATTTGCCAGTTTTATGACCGTAGTCGACAATACTGCCAAAAGGCTGTTGAAAACTCTGCTATTCAGCAAGTGTCCAAATCAAAGAGTTCCCCAGGTGCCTTGACTCAATAACAGCTTCTCCCCCTCTGTAGACCACACAATAGGACACTCCTCTTTCCTGAGGCCTCGATTAAGAACCTTGCTGGCCTCTCGTAGCTTCATTTATAGGAATATAAATTAATACTCTTCTCTTTTTCTCTCATCCTTCCCCTCCCTCTTCATCTTCGTCTGCACAACCCTCACTACCCTTGGATCGCATAGAGAGTCGGTCAACATCTTCCACCTCTACTATTCGTAGCCTTTTACTCCAACTCACATTATCGGTTTGTATTAACATCTCGCCTCATAATACATGTCTAATCAGTACTGACTCGGGGTTGTACAGGTATATTCACCAAAGCACATACACTCAAACAAGAGGCTTGAACCTTTACAACCTTTTTAGCATCACCATTTAGCTTCCCACCCAAGCAAAAGCAACAAAAAGTTCTAGTCAACTTCCCATCAATCAAATCTCCATCATGGCACCTCGGTAGATAAAAGTCAGCGAACAACCGCCCTTCCCGGATACCATGCCAGTCGAGCACCTCGTCTCCCCCTGGGTCCTCACCCTCCTGCGCCAACGCCTCGACAACCAAGTAAACAACTTAATCCAATCAGGAAACCTCTCCCTCCCCGCCGGCTCCTCCGTTGACATCAGCCCTGATCTCTCCCTCAGGATTATCGCCATCAGCTCTCAGGAGTCTGCATCCGAGTCCTCCTCGTCCGACACCGCAGTCGTCAGGACCGATACGCCGGACACGGAGATGACGGAGCAAGAAAAAGAAGAAGAAGAAGAAAAAGAAGTAGACGGCGTCCCCGTCGACCTCACCGACTGGAAGGTCTGCGAGTCCCTCCTGGAAATCAACCGTGGCAGCGGCGAGCACTCGTCCTGGTATGAGATGCGCGACCATCTGGCGGCTCTCCCGCGTAACAAGTCCGGTGTCCCCAACATTTCCACAAGGGACCTCCTCAACAGAATACAAGCTTGCGAAGAACGCGCCAACGAAGACGACGACGACGTAGATCTCCTATGGAACCTCATCAAAGACCCCAACCTCAAGAAGAAACTGCCCCTCGCCATGGCATACAGCATCAGCCTCCTCCGCCTCGCAGGCCTACGCATCCCAGACTCCATCGACCTGCCCGCCTTTGTCAATCTAATCTCCTTCAACGACGACCTCTCCAACTACGGGTCGCTTCCAAGCACCTTTATCTTTCTCAGGACGCTTTGCGAAATGCGCGACGAGCCGAGCCGCTTCCATTTGTGTCTTCCCGATGCTAGGAAGGAACTTGATGGGCTCATCTGCGAGGGGTGGCGTTACCGCAATGACTTTATGAGTGAATTCAAGTTTTACTTGAAGCATAAACTGAGCAGGCATTAATCGCCAGTACCACCCAGCTCCTCGATCCGAAATGCATTCGACTACATCAGATATCCAAGTCCCAACTTCTCGCCTTCTGCGAATGAGTTGACCACCCCCCAAATTTCCCACAACACAAGATTCATTTCAAATATTATTCTACTACAGCTGGTCTTTATCCAAGACTTCATCCCCCCCCCCCCCCCCCCCCCCAGGACTTCATCATTACCCAAAGCTTTTATCTTTCCCCAGGGTTTCACCTTTCTCCAGGGCTTCATCTTTCCCCAGAACTTCATCTTACTGCAATGGGGCCCTCTTGCGATTCATTCTACTCGGGCATTTACATCTGCGTTTATACACTCACATCTGCCTTTATACACCCACATCTATCGACTGCTTACCACGTTGGAGGGGACGGGGAGGGGGAGGAACACGGCATTCACATTATCAAGTTCGGGGGCACATTCACAATTCACCAAACACCACATGGGGCGGCACATTAAAAGTTTCGCATTGATTTTGCATTGGTCTTGCATTGGGTTTGCATTGATTTTACATCTGGCATCTCTGGGACTGCTAGGGGCTCATGGATGAGGTGATCAGGAAAATTAGCAAGCACGGGACATGAATCCTTATGAGAATCACATTCGTCTGTGGGATGGACATCATATTTCTATTTACCAAGGGCACAAGATTTTAGTTCAGGCAGTTTCAAAATAGATTTGAAAAAAGATTTGCAATGACTTGAATTCACACCCCAGACTCCAAATCGTAAACACTATGAAACCAAAACCTCAATCAACATGCATCCAAGCAGCAATTAAAGAATGCAATGCACATTTCCTTGTCATAATTTTCACCGCTACAACCATAGACTTTACAGGAATTTGACCCTCTTAATCCCCCAGTCTCCCCAACGCCAGAAAACTGCACACTAACATGGAACATGGGCGCTATCGAATGCCAATTCACGTCTACTTACGCCTTCGTCCTTGCTGCAGTGGCACAAACATGTATACCTCCCTATCCCTATCCGTCTTTGTTCTTTATCTATTGTCCGTTGAAGTGCTCCTCCATGTTAGGAGTAGGCTCAATGTTGTGGTAGTCAAGAATCTCAGAGTACCTAAAGTCTATTAGTTTGAACAACGACAAAAAGCACACTCATCACTCACATCATAATCTTCCATGTATCCACGGGGAGGTCGGCGTCATTAAAGCTCCAGTCAAACTTCTCCTCGGCAACAGGCTCATCAGTGGGGTCGTGGTAAGGTGCAAGATATTCGTGAGCGAGGGCCTCGGTGGCCGTTACTCGCTTCTTGGGGTCAAAGACCAGCATCTTCTCCAAGAGGTCGATGGCTACACAGATTAGTCGGATGATTGTTTAAACTTGAAAGATAATCTTACCAGGAGCATCTGCACTCTTGAACTTGTTCTTCAGGGGCTGTCGCTCACGCGACGGCAGTGACTTGACAAACCGCAGGGTCTAATACTGGTTAGCCACAATCGCTGTAGTGCATGTGACCAAGGTATACTCACGTTCTCGCTGGCAATGGTGTTGATAACATCATCGGGAGGAGTTCCCAAAAGCTCTGTAATGATGGAGAATTGGTTGACGTGGTCCTTGCCAGGGAACAAGGGCTTTCCCTCGAGCATCTCGGCAAAGATGCATCCCGCGCTCCAAATGTCAACCTCGACATCGTACTTTTGCCATGTAAGCATGATTTCGGGAGCTCGGTAATATCGTGTCGAGACGTAGCCCGTCATCTGGGGGTCCTGGATTCGGGCCAGGCCAAAGTCGCAAATCTTCAAATCGCAGTTCTCATTGACGAGAATGTTGCTGGGCTTCAGATCTCGATGGACGACGCCCGCGGAGTGCACGTATTTCAGACCCCTCTGTTATCATGCAACTGTTAGCGGTGTTCCGTTGCTTCCGCCACCAAATCCTTGCATGGGGTATGGCGGGGTATTGGGGGAGGGGAGGAGGGGAGGAGGAGGGGTCTATCGCGTACCATAATCTGATAGAGGAAGTATTGGATGAACTGCTTCTCAAGAGGTCTGGAGGTTAATAACCGGTGCAAATCGGTTCCGAGAAGCTCTGTGACAAAGTAGCTGCGAGAGGATGATTAGCTTCAACGGTCGTGGTGCGGGGTGGTTGGAGTCGACCAACATATCTTCGAGGGGAGAGATGAAGATGTCGCTGAGGGAGATGACCTAGGGAAGAGTCAGCTTCAAGTTTGACTCCCGCCAGAGCCGGCTTCATCGGAAGAAAAATGGTGATGCATACGTTTTCGTGTCTGAGATGCTTGAGGAGTTTCAATTCACGGTATGTTCGCTTGGCGAGGACGGGTGTGCTAAAGGGCTTCATGATCTTCTTGACGGCGACATTCTGGTTCGTGAGCTGGTCTCGCGCGGAGCTATTGCGGTGAGGTGTTAATTCTGTTCCTCGAAGCGACGATGGAAGATTCCTGACTTACCAGACGAGACCAAAAGCTCCCATGCCCACGGGCTGGAGATCCGAGTATCTGGATGCAACTGGTTAGCTATCTGCGGCGCCGTTGGACTCCCAACGCTATAGTTGTAGCCTACCTCGATGTGATCTCGAACGTGGTGCCAAAGATCTGCGCACGCACAAATTCGGCCATTGTGACTGATAATTCGACTTTGTCGCGTGTATGGGATGGGTTTTTAGAGGAATCGTCTATGGGCGCGATTATGTGTAGCGCAGGGGAGGAAACGATGGCAAATGCAGATCCCTATGCTTCTTGGTTTGGGAGGGTGTTGGGTTGGTTGTGTGTACTTGTAGCAAGTGAAATGGCGACCGCTACCACTGAACGCTCAACACTGAACTGCCAAGGCGGGGAAGCGGCTGAGCTTAAAGTAGAGAGGCCCGGCGAGTTTCGTCTTTTGAGGGGGGGGGGGAATCGGGAGGCGAGAGCGGGAGGCTGTTTGCGGGTTTTCTGATTCTGATTCTGATTCAGGCTGCCGAAAGTAGGAGAGCGAAAAAAAAATCGTCTCCCTTGATTAATTGATTGGAGTTAAATTCCAGGGCGGTATGAGAAAAAACGTGAGTGGGCAACTTTTTTTTTGGTTTGTTTGTTATCGAATCGAAGAGCTGCCCGCGATCTCGGACTGGCTTTAGGCGGGGTGATTGTCTTGTCGATAGTGGGAGGGAGGAAAAGGGAGAAGGGCGAAGGGGGGAACGATACGGCTTCGAAATGGAGGTTGTGGTGGGTTGATGTGGGTTGGGCCTAGGGAGCAGAGAGGGAAACGCCCAAAAGTTAGCGATTATAGCACGTATATAGGCAATCAGTGGTAGAGCAGTTTGGCACTGTTTTTTTGCTGGATGCATGTAGACTACTTTCGAAGCATTAGGCGTTTGGGATGGGCCTGCGGGCTAGGTAGCTAGCATAGCAGTCGGGTCCGCTTTGGTTGATTGATTGATTGATTGATTGATGGAACGGCAGATGCAAACGACGAACCAGGCTCAGAGACGGCAGAGGCGAACTCGTTTCCAAGATACACCCGGCCTGACTCAAGACCTTGCAGCTGTTTTCTCTCTTTTCCCACAAGGCAGCAAGTTCCAGGCTTGAACCACGGGGTCCTTGCTGTCCTCCAAAGCTTCACCGTCAAAACCTGTAGCCAGAGTGGCAAGATCGGGAGAGAGAGAAAAAAAAGCAGAGCGTTCTTGGTCTTGTCGAATTGAGGGTCCCCGGAACTGGTTTCGTCGTCATGTCGCCGCTCTCTCTGGGCTCCAGCCGCCGGATGGCACAAGCTCCGAATTCGAACAAAACGCCACACACATCCCGAACAAGGTAGGACGACAAAATGCTGTGTCTTGGAATTGGGCGAGAATTTGAATGAGATGATAGAGAGAAGAGAGGAGAGGGAGGGAAATGCCCAGGGTAATGGATGGGGGTTTTGGGGCCCAAGGTGGCTCATTCATTGCAACATACCAGCTTGAGAATATCTGACTCGGGTCGCAGCCAGGAACAAGGGAACGAAGTCGAACGTCGGTTGCAGCAGGAACAGCAGCAGCACTACTCGTAATGAGAGACGAAGATGTGTTTTTGTTCAACGAAGGTGAGAATTCCGTTATTCGAGGAGAAGAAGACGCTTCCGTTTTCTCCAGGATTAGAAAATAAAATAAAAAAGGTGGGAGACGCGTGATGACGACACCGTGAGTTCCCCAGCGTGTGCTCGGGTAGGGATCGTTGTATTCTTTGGAGGGGCACGCAATTGAAAGGAGGAAAAGATGGACAGGATGATAAGATTGGAGAGCGGGGAGGTGGAGTGTATAAGAGAAAAGGGTCCTCGATGTATGGAAGAAGAAAAAGAATAAGAGTAGTAGGAAGTGAACTCCAGAAAAACTGTTGTGGTCTTCTCTTGTTGGGGATTTTTTGTTTCTTTTACTCTAAAAAGTTCACTTGGCGGAACGAGAGAGGATCAGGCCTCGAGGGAAGCAGGGAGGAGGGGGTATATTCGAAGGGGTAGCTAAACAGCAGCAGTTGTTTTTTTTGCGCTTGGCGATCGATCGAGATGAGGTGTTGGCTTCAAGTGATTCGGTGTGTGTGCCCAGTTTTTATTATGTTTGCGATTCTTTGGTGGAGTGAGTGAGTGCGAGAGAGGAACTGTTGTTTCTGGGGCGGTGGAGGGGAGGCAAGCAGAGGTGTTTAAGAATGAAAGCTCAAGTTTGCCATTACTCAATCCAGTGTTTCTTATTCCGAGTGGTACTAAATACTGGAGAAAAAAAACAAGGTCTTTTTAATCAATTATTTTATTTTTATCTTCATCTTTTCCCCATCACTTTCTATTTTTTTCCAATGCGGGCTGAGCCCAAACCAAAAAAAAACAAATAGATAGGATAGGTATCATCACATTCTACCCCGATGTTTGAATTGGAAGGAATGGCTTTTTTTTTTCCCTCTTCTCCAACAATGACGACATCGTACTCCTGTAGCACCCTGTAGTACCCTGCAAACCCACCCCCAAGGACAACCTGGACTTAAGGCTCTATTTTCTCTTGCGTTGAAACCTGGACACGACCCTGGTCACTCTCTCTTAGGGATTTCTGCCATGGGTCGGCCTGTCTCGTAAGGTAGCAACGAGAGAAACCCTTCCCATGAGATTTAGCACAGTATGGGTATGGTATGAGCATGGTCCCTACGCCTACCTACGTATGTATATCATCCCCCCTAGACTTCTTCTCGCTTGGGGGCATTTTTGCTTCCATGTACGTAGTCATCTTAGTTCAACTTGCATTTCATACAATTCAGACAAAAAGTCTCACGTCTTCACATCAAACTAAGTCAGTTAGGTAGTTGTCCCTATACCCAGACGTTCTTAGTTGGGGGGAGAGGAGGGGGGCCGTCAAATTCGTTCGCCAATCTATCCCGTCCCTCCATCACTAAGCGGATCATCGTCATCATTCATCCAAGAAGAAACAACAACTCAATCACTGCGAGGCCTCCTCTCTCTCTCTCTTTCTCCTCCCCTTTCCAAGCCTGTTGAAAAACGCCATGCAGAAATGGACAAGAGACAACACAAAGAAAAAGGGCCTTCCAGTTTCAAGCCTAAAGAGAGGCCCGCTCCACGCGCTCCGATTCGCCTAGAGAAGAAGAACAACAACACCCCCTACCAACTTTTTGCTTCACCTTCATGCATACAAAGTAGAGTAAATTACTTCGAGATGGAACGCTTCCAAGCGTGATGTGCCTCTGACGTCAGCATTTCTGTTTAAGAGAACAAGCCAGGGCCTCCCCCCTTTTTTAACCGCTCAGTATCAGAAGGCGGCCCTTGTTGCGTGCGTAGGTAGGTTTGGTACTTGAAGGCATGGCACGTATTGTATGGATGGGATTATTGTTGCCCCTCTCTTTTGCAAATTGTCCCATCCCATCCCTCATCAACGCATCCATGCCATGTCCGACTTGTAACCCACACACTTGAGAGGTGGGAAGATGGATACGGCGACATACTACAGTACCCCCCGCCAAAAAGTCACTTCTCGTCACCCCTGCGCCCCCTCCCTCATCACGTACCTCTCCATCTTGGCGTCATACTAGCCTCTATGCATTCATGTTAGTGCTCGAGTCAGCCATTTGTACCCGGAACATGTCACTCCCGCTCAATCATCCCACGATCGTTCAGGAACGTGCCCTCACCTCGTCATCGTGCATCTGGTGAGAAATCGGCCTTGAATCCTCCCCCCCCCTCATGGGGAAGGGAGAGTTTCCTCCGGGGCTGTTGATTGTCAAACATTGCTCGTCGTGCCCGTGCCGTACTTTTTTGGATTTTTTGGTTTGTTTGGCTCGCTTTGATGCACCCTCGATTTGCAAACTGCGACCCTGCCTCTCGCACTTTCTGATTCCTTGCATATGAAGCAATCAAACTAGTCGCTCCGAGCATCCTGATTTGTTCTTCTCTCATCCATCTCGTGTTTCAGTGCCAAGATCTACATGGACCGCGCTGACACATGCATACCTACTCTGTACCAGGCAGACATGCGATTCCGAATCACTCGCTTCGGGGCAAATGTCACTTCACATCAAGGCGATTGAAACATGTTTAAACGTTTTACTCTTTAATTCATGAATTGCATCTTTGATTCACCTTATAGGTAGACAAGAAAGGGATGAACAAGCTATCAAACATCATCTTGGTGTTTCCCAATCATCAAACACCCCGTAGCCCCATGCATGAAAGGTAACTCATTATCCCATGACAGAAGCCGCCGCCGCCGCCCACCAAAAACCGTCCCCCCAGTGCATTAGTCCCGAATAGCCAGTGGCTCAATGTTCCAAATCTCTTCAGCATACTCGTTGATGCAACGGTCACTGGTGAAGAAGCCCATTCGTGCCACCGACGTGATGCACTTGGTGATCCACTCATCTTGGTTTCGGTAAGCATCGTCGATGAGGGCGTGTGTCTCAACGTAGCTATGGAAGTCATCCGACACCAGATAGTAATCACCGTGGTCTCGGACGGCAGCCATGAGAGCCTTGAAGTCGTCAGGCGTGCCAAAGGATCCATTCTCAATCTCCTGGAAAACCTTGTCCAGATCAGGGTCGATGGTGTGGGTTCCATAGTTGTGGGCATGGCGCAAGTCTTCGACCTCTTCGGCCAAGTTGCCAAACAGGAAGATGTTGTTCTCGCCAATTTCTCTGGTGATTTCAATCTATTTCAACATCAGTCAGCTGAAGAATCCTCCTGGCCTCTTTTTGTAATGACTTACATTTGCGCCGTCACAGGTGCCAATGATGAGACCTCCGTTGAGAACAAACTTCATGTTGCTAGTTCCAGATGCCCTGTCCGCATGTTAGCCACTTTCAATGCCTTGCATCAGTCATCGCATTTCACTTACTCGGTTCCGGCAGTGGAGATGTGTTCGCTGATATCTGACGCAGGGGTGATGATTTCAGCCTTGCTGACATTGTAGTCCTCCAGGAAGATGACCTTGAGGAGGTCGCCAATATCTTCATCCTTGTTCACGACAGCGCCAACGGCGTTGATCAAGTGAATAATCTGCTTGGCCATCCAGTAACCAGGAGCAGCCTTGCCTCCAAAGATGGATACTCTTGGCTGCTGCTTCTTTCTCTCGGCAGGAGTCATGGCCTTGAGAGTGAGATATCTGTGAATCACGCCAAAGATGTTGAGCTGTTGTCGCTTGTATTCGTGGATTCGCTTCACCTGGACGTCGAACAGGGATGCGGGATTCACAGTTACGCCAAGAGTGCTCTGAATGTGCTTAGCCAGACGGACCTTGTTGGCATACTTGATCTCTGCCCATTCCTTGCGGAAGGCCTTGTCATCGACATACTTCTCCAGCTGGTTCAGCAACGTCAAGTCTTTGAGGAACTCGTTGCCGCCGCACTTGGAGGCAATAAGCTCGGACAGCCGAGGGTTGGCCTGGTGAAGCCAACGACGAGGGGTGATGCCGTTGGTCACGTTTGTAAACTTGTCGGGACCATAAATCTCCACAAAGTCCTTGAAGATGGTGGTCTTGATCAAGTCCGAGTGCAGCTCAGCAACACCATTGACCTTGTGAGATCCAACGATGGCCAGGAATGCCATTCTGACCATCTTTGGCTGGCCCTCTTCAATGATTGATACTCTTCGGAGAATATCTCTATCATTGGGGAATTGCTTCTCCACCTTTTGGAGGAAGAACAGATTAATGTCATAGATAATCTGAAGGTGTCTTGGGAGCAAGTTCTGGACCAAGCCAACGGGCCATTTCTCCAGAGCCTCTGGGAGAACAGTGTGGTTCGTGTAGCCAAACTTGACAGAGACGTTAGCACAATATCCGCTTTTATTCCTCTTGTAAACTTACCGTGTTAGTGACGATTTCCCATGAGAGGTCCCAAGGAAGACCCTCAACATCGAGGAGAATACGCTGTAACTCAACAATAGCAAGAGTAGGGTGTGTATCGTTGAGCTGAATGGCGACTTGATCTGGGAACTCCTTCCAGGGGCGCTTCGTCTTCTTGAAGCGACGAACAATATCGTAGAGCGAGGCGGCGACCCAAAAGTATTGCTGCTTCAATCGCAGCTCCTTACCCTTCTCAAGGTTGTCATTGGGGTACAGCACAGCACTGATGGTCTCGGCACGCTGCTGGTCGGCGACGGAGCTCTCGTACTCGCCGTTGTTGAACTTTTGGAAGTCAAACTCACCACCGGATGCTTTGCTCGTCCAAAGACGCAAGTTGTTTGTTGTTGGGGTGTCATAACCAGGAATGGGCACATCATAGGCAACAGCTTGTACTATCTCGCCTCCTTCCCAGACGGCCTGGACCTTGCCATCGGCTGTGGTGGTCTTGCGCACATTGCCGTAGAATTGGATCTGGTACAGACGTCAGCTCCGGCTATGAAATGAGACCTCTTAGATTTAGATAGTCATCTTACATCAACAGTGACGTCGTGACGAGGGAACTCCCAGGGGTTAAAGTCCAACCAATAGTCGGGAACTTCAACCTGGTAGCCGTCAATAATCTCCTGTTTGAAGATACCGTATCGGTAGCGAAGACCATAGCCCCAAGCAGGGTAGTTGAGAGAGGCCAAGCTGTCAAGGAAGCAGGCGGCTAAACGACCAAGACCACCGTTTCCCAGGGCGGCATCGTGTTCTTGTTGAATAATGTCCTCGATTCTGAAACCGAGGTCAGCGAGACCAGCTATGTTCAAAAGGTCAGCATATGGCAGCATCACTCAAACTAAGCCACAGGAAGGCAAGATATTCTTACCCTTGGCTGCATCCTTGAGGCCAACATTTAGCATGGCATTATCGAGAGCTCTGCCCATGAGGAACTCCAGACTCAGATAATAGACTCGCTTGTTGTCACTGAAAGTCTGTCGCTGCTGGGTCTTGTTCCAGTCGGTGATGAGGCGATCACGGAAAGCCAAGCTGGTGGCGGAGTACGCAGCACTCTCGTCGCAGTTGAACAAACTACGAGCCAGCGTAGTTTCGACATGGCGGACGACTTCCTTCTCGAAGCCATCCTTGTCCTTGAAGTTCTGGACTTGGTTTCGCTTCCATGCTTCGCGCTGGGGTTCGGGAATCGAGGCTGCAAAGTAACCAGATCCGTTAGCAATAAGATTCTGGAGAAAGTTTATATGACCTGCAGCTAAATTGGGTCGATTCCGTTGCGTATTGGCCAACGTTGCCATGCAGCCCGTTTAATGCTTGCAGGACGCTGCGCCGGTCTGGAGGTTGCATTGCATCATGAACCCCGCAGACCGAGGGCTTCTTCCCCCCACCACCACCACCAAAGCATCAACCAGGGACCGTTTCCCAAGCTCCCTGTTGGTACCCGAACGAACCGGGCAGCTAAGATGCAATGGCGCTTTGTAGAGGGGGAATTGAATTCCATTGTTGGGGTAAATAAAGAGCAGTAAAATAAAACCCAAAAGAAAATCAATAAAACTTCATACCTTCAACGCTCTTGATCTCGCCGGCACCAAAGCCCGTAAAGGTTCTCTTGTGCTTAGGTCGAGAGATGCCTGCGGGGCCAACAGCGCCCACAATATCAACTATAGGAGCACTTGTAGAGGGGCGGCGCTCTCTTGTTGGGAGTCGTTCGGTGGTCGCCATGATGGATCGCTGCGTTGCCACTGCTGCTACCTCTTGGCGTAAGTAACCTTTTGTCAATGGAACAGAGGGGAGGAGAGGGTGTTGAATTCGAGGGACGATAGGATATAGTGAGATGAATCAATTGAATAAAAATAAAGAAAAGGGAGTTTTTAGAAAGAGAGGGAAAAAGGGAGAAGCGAAGAGGGAGAGAGAGTCGAGACGAAGCACCGTCACTCTCCTCAACGAACGAACTCTCCCCCTCCCTCCCCCAGAGGTTCACTAGCTCATCGTCCTAGCCAAAGCTATGGTGGGGTAGTGGTTGCGGGGTTTGGGAGCTGAGAAGCACGAGCTTTCACGTATTAACATACCTTTTTTTAGTTCACGTCCCAACTTGTAAGTAAAGGGCAAACGGACTTTTCGGGAGAGTTGAAGAGTAAGACGGTCTTGGGGAGGAAAGTCCAAAAGACCGGTTCAGAAAGAGGGAGGAGGGAGAGAGACCGAGAAAAGAAGAGAGAGAGAGAGAAAGAAAAAGAAGAGGGAGGAGGAGGGAGAAAAAGGAGAGCTGACGAGGAAGAGCAAGAGAGGGGAAGAAGGATGGATGAGCTGGGAGTCAACACGCGATGCTGCCCATCAGGTAGCTATGGATGGAGGTAAGGTAAGGTCAGGTATGGATATTATCATTATATTATGTATTAGACTATGTGGTTGCATGCCCTGTCTCGCTGGCTCATTACATTGCAGCTCATCAATGTGCTTGCAAATTGCCAAACCCATCCATCCTACTAAACCTATTCATACATCGGTACGATCCATCTCCCGCTCAGGCAACCTTTTTCTTTTTTTCCAATTCATCAAATCAAGCTTCAACGGAAGCCAGCGGAAGCAGTTACAACGCCACGCTCGTGTCCATCACCTCAGAGACGTAATAGATGGACGCATGAGACGGCATGGGCATGGCTGTCCCGTCCCACCGGACGAACACCACGCCATCTCTCCATCATGCCCACCCGCAGCCGCCTACTCTACTTCCCCCCGCAGAACGCAATCAATCAAGACGAATTAACCATGGTGCAACACTGGACCAGCCAAGAATACAATTGCCCAGCTTAACAATTCACCCCTGACTCGTGGCGTTGGGGCACAGGAGCTCTCCCACACCTCCAGTTCCTCCTCCTTTTGCTCCTCCTCCTCCTCCCTAGGTACCTGACAATGGGTGCGGGGCCAGGGGATGGACAATTCATTGCTCAATCAATCAACCTTAGGTTGGGCTCCGGTATGAGACTGATTCCGGTCGAATCTCGGGCCCAATTCCTGCATCCGGTCAATTATACATGTGCTTCAGTACCCAAAGTGAGGTCTAGGAATGTGGCCTTATTGTACAGAATTCGACCTGACTGCAACGCAGAGCCCAGAGCACTCGAGTCTGGACCTCTGCTTTTCTCCACAGCTGCCAGCAACCATTACAAGTCCAGAACCCAAGGTGGATTCAACGTCAACTCTTCACGGTAGGTATCTACTTATCCATCGATAATGCCTTGCATCATGAAACATCTTCTAAAACATCTCATTCGTCTGGGTACGCATTATCAATGCGTCTTTCGCTGAACTATTCGAATTTGGCACCTTGCCTAGTACTCACTTGACCACCAACACCAATCCAGCCACCCCGTAAAAAAAAGATAAAAAAAAATAACCCATTTGCTTCTTCGTGAATGGATCCCAGAGCATTCACAGTAACTTCTAACCCCTTGTGCTCGCCATCGATGCACTGTGGTATCCAATTGGTCCCTTTCCAGCTTTGATTTCACCCAACACTTTCCCCTCCAAACAAGAATTATCATAGAGACCGTTTCATCATTCAATTCCATATCGAGA
Organism: Hypomyces rosellus; assembly: GCA_011799845.1. Lineage (NCBI taxonomy): Eukaryota > Fungi > Ascomycota > Sordariomycetes > Hypocreales > Hypocreaceae > Hypomyces > Hypomyces rosellus. Next base: position 2,329,707 of record WWCI01000001.1, read on the forward strand.
CACGAGCCCTCTGTGGCTCTTGCAGTTCAGCCCACGCCGCACACTTGTCGCCGCAGGCCCCACAGTTGTTGTCCCAATCATCAACGAAACCCAGGCAGACCGCAGAATATAGACAACCACGCCGTGCTGAAAGAGAAGTAAAAAGGAAAGAAACCCCGTCGAGTAAAAACGATGCTTCGGTAGTACAATGGCCGAAGAAGTCGAGTTCCATATGAGGGTTTGTTGAGTCGTCAGAATAGATTAAAAAGCCATGCGTATAGGCTACACCGTAATGGGAATTTGAGCGTAAAACCAGGGCAGCGTCGCCTTGAATAAAAAGGCGCCATCAGAACTCCGTATAATGCTCTACATGCCGACTCGTCGTGGTTGGCTCGCAAAAACCGCAATGAATAGCGGTAGTACCTCGTGCTTATAGAATGCCAGAGTCTTTAAGCGCGTTGTTAAGGATGGTCTCTTTGACAGCGGCGAATACGAGTCGGATATTGGACGTGTCCGTTGCCTGAGTTAAGCTGGAGAGAGAGCCATGTTAGGTGGGTGGATAACCAAGGAGAGAGTTGTTGGGCTCCACTTACTGAGGATATAAATTGAGGTGTGCTCTGTTGACTTGATTAAAGCGCCATAACAGATACTTGGCGGCCTTGTTCACATCATTGCCTCCTTGATAATCCGGGAAATAGTTTGCAAGAGGTGATCTGCTCAGTTTTTGTTTGAATATGTCCACCTTGTTGAGGAACAAGATGATACTTGTTCGCATGAACCACCGCGAGTTCACGACGGAGTCGAATAGGAGTAAGCTTTCCATCATGCGGTTCTATGTCATCACAAAGTCAGACCATGTTGCGTGCGACGGCATGGGGCCAGGGACATTGTTCCCCATCTTAACTCACCTGACTACTTTCCTCGAGCAAAACTTGGTCGTACTCGCTGAGCGCAACGCAGAAAATGATTGATGTGACGTTTTCGAAGCAGTGTATCCATTTCTTCCGTTCACTCCTTTGCCCTCCAACATCGAACATACTAGTAAGAACATGTCAGCAGACTGCTAAGGTTTCCATTGCCGATTACACGTACTGAATGCTGAGTTGGCCCATCTGGAACCGAGTTTCGTATATGCCCGTCGTTTTTGTTCGCGCTCGCAGGACGTCCATTTCGTTGGGTAAGTAGTCTGGCGCGACGATACGCATCGCTTCTTGGAAGAAACTGGTAGCAAGACTCGGTTAACTATGCTGCGCGAGGTGCCATTCACCACTCGGTAGCTCTCAAACTCACTATTCAGCAGAATCCATCAAATAAAACTCCGTTTGATGATCCATCAATTGATCCCTTGCAGGATCTGACCAGACGGCTTGTACAGCATCGCCGACACGGGGGTCAATATGCGCTTGCGGACCCGACTCTGCCTGATATTCCATCAAGAAACCCGCGTACATTTTGTTCTCCTCTTCTTGCAGTTCGATGTCAAATTGCTGCATCGCAGTGATGATGGCTTTGGCGCACTCGACCAAATTCTTGAAGACGGTCGGTCGATAGTTATATAATTCATCTTCTGAATATCCTTTGAGATGGATAATTTTCATTTGCTTCACGATGGTGGACTTGCCGCTCTCTCCAGAACCTGGCAAAAGTAAATAAGCAACCGAGATGCACGACATCAGCCGCAAAACCGAGCGTGGGAAAAAAAAAACTTACCTAGCAGCAAGATTTTGCATTCTTTCCGTAATCTTTTCGAGTCCTCTTCCAGCTGCCTGTCGATAGCCTGACTCTTCTTCTTCTGTTCCACCTCATCATTACTAGAGCTCATGCAGCCGCCCATGGTGGGCGATCTCGCACGGTTTGGCGTTCTAGGGGTCTGGTCTGGGGGGGGATGAACGTCGGCGGATATATCGGTCGGGCGGGTCGAATCGAAAAGCAATCACTTCAACGCTCACTACGACACCAATTACTGTCGCATGATCGATGGCCGACAATGATATTCGCAAGAATGATGCCGTTTTGTTTGAAATGCGAAGCCCTCGGCGGGAGCAGCACAGTATGGTCGTGGCACCGGGGGGGTTGGTGGAGCGGTCCGTCCGGCAGAACTTTGGCGGCAACGAAAGCGTCCGGGTCGTCGTGGTTGTCAGCGCAAAAAAAGGGTACCAGGAACAGCCGTCACGATGTTGTGTCTGCGTCTGCGTCTGCTTCTTCCGCGGCTCGAGGATGGATAGATATTCGTCGTGTCGACTCGGACCTTGAGCGACGGGGGGAGAGTCGTGGTTTTTGGCGCGTTGAGACAGAGACAGCCTCGTGGACGAGGAGTTTAACTGCTGCTGAAGTCGCTGGAAGTGCTGGAGGTGGGAGCTGGGGCCTTGGTGCTCAAAGTACACACACTAAGGTAGCCCTGGAGGCGTGTGTACGAGTAGTGCTACCCCGAATGGACCCGTCTGGGGGTACGGAGTGGTGGTAGTAAAAAATGATGACAGGTCAAGCGGAGGAGTGGCACCAATTGGCGTCGAGCGGCGCCGGCGGTGATGCTGCTGGAGTGGAGGCGAGCCTGGGCCCCAGCCTGTCTCAACGTCAGTGCTATGGATTTTTTATTCGTCTGCCTGCCCCGTCCTGTCTGTCTCTTTTCTGGGGCTCGTAGTCGTATGTACGTTTAGCTTTAGCTCCTCAGCCTGACGATTAAATTGAATGAACGGTTGATTGATTGATTGATTGACTGGCTGATTGATTGGGAGCAAGAGGGGAGAAAAGAGACATGTAGGCAAGGTAGATGAATGAGAGAGCAAGGCCAAAAAATAATAATAAGACAATGTCGGACTGCAACACAAAGATGTAATGTCCGCAAATAGACTCGATCCTATCCCCCCCTCTCTCTCTCTCTCTCTCTCTCTGTTGGCTGGTGCCACCGCAAAGGGAGCAGCAGCAAAGGCCAAGAGCAGAACCCGGAGAAGACAGAGAAACGACCAACGTGCTGCTGCAGCACCTCTAGAGTCTGGATGAATGTAATGTGAATGCAGGGGGGTGATGAAGGTTCAAAGGGAAACGAAACCAAACAAGCGAGTTGAGGTACCTTTGGTAGGCATGCGAAGTTGGCCGCTGGTTGGTTGGTCGTGTTAGCTCTCTAGGCAAGGTTCTCTCAGGACTGCCCGGGCTGAATGGATGGCTCTCAGTGGGTTGCTTCCACTGGCCATAATTAGGTACAGGTAGGTAGACAGCCTACAGGGCTCCTCCTAGGGCGCTCCAGCGCGCTGCAACAAGTTCGGTGCGAGCCCAGGGCGTAGCGCTCGCTCCACTGCCCGTTCTATCGTCTCGCTTCCGCTACCGCTTCTGCTGCTGCTGCTACTGCTGCTGCTACTGCTGCCGCATCATTCTCGGTGGGGAGTCCAGTGAAGATTTTATTTTTCATTTGCCCTCACGCCAAACTCTCCAATCTGTTGATGAACTCCAAGACTGTTGTATGTATCCGGCCCACTCCACTCCCATTCTGTCATGTCCTGTTTGTCCGTGCCTGGCACATCCGAGATCTTTTCTGCCAGGGGCGCGTTCGAGCACCTCGCATTGCATATATCCATGGATGTGCCATTGGCATCCATTTAATTCGCCCCAATGTCTCAATAATAAATCACCCGCTGTTGCTGCTATAGCACGGAGTACGGAGTACCTACACCATATTGAGCACCCGGGCGGTAAAACACGCCCTGAAAGATTGCACTCTTTTGGGCAAGGCAACCCCAAGCAGCCCCCCCCCCCCAGGGTTCGATACATCCGGTCAATTCTTTGTCAAATCCAATTTCTGTCATCAACTATCCTATTTTTATTGATTTGCACAACATCGACGGGCTAGGCAAACAGGGAGGCACTCTACATACGTCTACCTACTTACCTGCTATACTAGGTAGTAGAAGTGGCACGCATCTCATCCCCACCCAAAATAGCCATCTCCTCTTCTTTCTCCATCCTCGGCTCATTCTCCATTCTCCATTCCCCCGCACTGTCCAGCTTTTCCTGTGCCACGCTCCGGCTCCCAAGCTCCGGCTTCAGCAACAGAAGCAGCTTCTCTCCGTCGGCTCCAGAGTTCCATGGACAGAATGGGATGGGATGGGATGGGATGGGATGCAACCACCTGAACGACATTTGAACTGGATCCAACTTCCGCTAACGCATTCCTTGTCTCCACCGTGCCAGCCAGGACAACCAGGCCGCATCCAGCTTACAAAAGCTACCTGTTTCTCAAGGTAAAAGCATGTGTACGTACCTGTATCTATGCTTGTGCCTTTAGTTGGGGCACGCTCTCTTGTGTGGTGGCTTGGCTTCTCTCATGCTCGCCGCGCATCTGCGCTCCGCTCCCAAGTCCCCCCTTCCAAGTTGATCAATCGCCTACTGTTACTCCTACCAGCTAGTTCGTCACATTCGACGATGGGTGCAGCGTACATACGCATTTGGCCCAATAGCCATGTGGTGCCGGGTTGGCACGGGTGAAGAGGGGGATCTCTCGCGGTTTTGGAACTGACTTGATTCGACCCCAAACAAGGTTCGAACAGACCATACGTTAAAAATCCTCGCATATCGACTACCCACGAATGACCCCATTCTCAAATCTAAATCTTCTCCCATACTTGCTTGCCTGTAGGGAGTACATACTTGTCCGTAAAGGAATCCATTTGCCAAGCTCAAGTACAAGTCGATTGAGAACCCTGCACGCCCTATTAGACAAGTTGCTCAGCCTCATCAAACAGAGCTGTGAACCCCTGCTGAAACCACCAAATACCAAGATGCTGGTATCCCCTGAGTTGCTCACGGTCAGCTTCTTCACGGCTGCGTTTTGCCGTTGGAGTTGCATCTTTCCACATATCAAGCATCTCAAGGCTGGACACACTTTTACCAACGGCGTACCAAGGCCAATACCCAACCATACAATGGGTTTGGCGTTGAAACTGATCAGATGTCTTTCGATCCATTGTCTCTGCCACGCCCGCTGGCCGGTTCACTTCTTAGCTCCGCTGGGCTGGCCAGAGTTGCCGATCCCATGGGAGCCTAGATCGCTAAACAAGCCAAAGCAGAGCCATACTACGCTGCAGAATCGAATTGAGCCAGGAAGGGTAGGATGGGATGAATGGGGTGAAGAAAAGGTGATTTCAAACAATTTTTGAATGATTCTCTGCTCCTTTCCATTGTTTTCTTTCTCTATGGTTCCTCTCTTTTTCTTTTCTTTTCATATTTTTTATAGATTTTTACTCACCTGACAACTCCATCATCGCCGACGGCGTTTTCCAATATCTTATGCCAACTTGCCCTGCCATTGTGGCTTGGTTTAGACTTCCCAAATGGATTCCCAGCTCAAAGGTACGGTTGTTCTAGGGAGCCCCTAGATCTACGAAGGCCCTGGCAGGAAAAACACGTGGTTGTTCAACCCTACGGCTGTCCATAACTGGCCATTTCACCAGTGTATTCTAACCAGGTCCAAACATTCATGTTCTTGTACACCATGTGGCAACCCGTCAAACATATACAATGTACATTGACGTACATATTGGTCGGCTGCGGTCAGCCGTGAGAAAAGTTGATGGCTAGGGCAAGCCGAATCCGTCCATTTAGCCGATTCACAAGACGCTACGCTGCCTCTTCAATTTTGTTCTTGATATCAAGTCATTAATGAGAAATTTTCTCCCCCAAACATGATAGACGCGGGTCTCACTGGGTTGATTGCAATGTGGGTACGGGCTGCGCACGCAATCTTGTCAATGCAAGAACGGAGAGTCAAATCCCTCATCAAGTTGTTTCCGTCAAAAGATGCAGCTGGCGCCTAGGCTCGGGTACCTACCTACTGCCTGCATGCGAGTACTCCGTACATGGAATTGTTCCAGAATTACCGCCCGTTCACTATGCGAGGCGTTTGCTAGCCCATGAACCGAGACCCCTGCTGACGCCAGCTGGTTCGAGTGGAGAATTGCGAGTGGAGAGAGAACAACTGGAGCTCAGTTGGAAATACACTTGTAATGGCTGACGGGACGTTTACCCCCTTGTGGCTTCATGCAATACAAGTAGATAGATCGAAAGCTCATATGGCAGACGCCAGTAGTTGACAGCTTTCTCTGCACGGGAAGGGTCCCTTGGGGAGGGCTAGGAGCCCAATCCATTCTTGCAATACTGAATTCGGAATCTAAACAAAGGGATCAACTAGTGGGGACGTGCATCTCCAACTGCCTACGCAGGCGATATTCGTTTTCTTGGCCTTCCATTGAGTTGATATACCTACTTGTACGAAGAGTCTTGCGCACGGTTGACCATATTTTTCAAGAGCTCCCGCCTCCCGGCGTGCCGATAGAAAGTGGACACCCGTGCCGTGTCAATGGTATTCACCTCCTCCACTCCAACCAAGGAAACGCGAATCAATTGGGGCGGCTCAGGGATGTTCTGCGCAAGGGCGCTTTCCCACGTGTTGGGATGCTTCTGATCAAGCTGGACGACGACGACGAGTGCCGAAAGCGATTGGTTTGTGCATTCAGCCGAAAAAAGACAGTTTAACCATACCATGAGGAATATGAGAACCAATGAATAACGAGAAAGGCATGGAATGGTAATTACTATTGAATCATTCCATCGCTTTTGTCCTGGACTAACCCCCCTCCCCCCACCCCCTGATCATACCACCCCAAGTTCAGAAACATGCATTTCAGGAGAGCCAGTCGGGTTCGAACAAATTTTGATTGAGATGATTGGCACTAAGCTGGTGGTCGGAATTTTTATAACGTGAAACAAGGCGCGGATTCAAATCCTGGGCTCATCACAACGGAGAATTCCGCAAGAGCTGGAGTGAAGGCTGGTCAAGCAAAAGGGCGGATGCCAATTTTGTTTCCTTTTCAATGGCCAGAGGCAAAATGGCACTTTTGTTTTCAGGTTTGAACAGGTACGGCATGGTCGGTCCCAGCCTGTCCTTCTCAAGTCCATGACCCGGCCGTGTGCGGTTCCAAATATGGCAATGTTTGCTACAAGCACTTAGCCTCTCGGATTTTGTCTCACATTCTGGACAATGAAGCCCCTTTACTTGATAGCAAAACCCATTTCATTACCAATCTTTTTCCGGGTTTGGGCCTGAGCTACGCATACGGAATACACATATTTCGGACAAGTACACTCGTACGGATCTCTGATATTTCAGAGTATGGAAAAATCAGGATGGGTCATATCTCTTGGCGGATGGTCTTTCTGTGCTTCACTGTTTGAGCCGCATTAGTCGGCTCTTGCTTGGAGGATGAATGTCGCCGGTATCAAGGCTGTGGCTGAGATATTGGCTGCTTTCTCTCGGTAGCACTGTACAACGGCAGGACGAGCCCTATCGGGCTTTGTTTTTACCAGAAGCGATACGCAAAGCGTGCTCATTGCTGGTGTGGATATCCAAGTCTGTTGTGGAGATGTCGCAGCCTACGGCTGTCGCTAATACGGTCCCCGCTTGATATCGCCAAATATTTCTTGGTTCTGCACTGGATCTTGTCCAAAGCAAGGCGAAGTTTGTGCTTACACGGCTCTAAGAGATTACATAGTGGCCAGGGCATCGGATCTTCCGATCTTGTTTCATGCATCTGATGTCATCGCCGTGTCTGGTCTTTGAGGATTCTCCTAAAGTTTGGCCTGAGGCAACATGTTGGAGATGAAACCGCATATCCGATGATCAAGACGTGGTCTACCCTATCATGTCGCAAGCAGCTGGCAGCCTGTGTCAACAAAGAAAATACGAACAACGATGCGTCTCGCCGATCATGGAGCTGCACAGAATAATTCTCGATAGGGAATTATATGGGCAATATAACACGGTGGGCTATTTTTGAGCCACACGTTATCGGCAAGGACGTTTCATGGGAATTAGGATACATGACCACGAGGTGGCTTGTTGCACGAGGGAGCACAGCCGACGTACGGTTGTGTCACCGCAGCCCAGAAAAAATAAATGTTTACTGGCATCAACTGACTAAGATGTATGTGTTGTTTACTCAAACAGCATTCAATATTCGAGGTCATGCTGATACGGTCTGGGGGTTCTGCCTGCATAGTGGTGCAGTGGAGAGAGGGAGGGAGGGTCGGCATCGAGTCGGCATTGACTCGGTGGAGTTGGAAGTTCCTTGTCGTATTGTAGGAGCACGAGCGCTGCTTTTGGCGATGGTGGGCGGAATTTCTCACCTGGGACAAGAGTGAGAAGAAAAGTGTGTTGGTTGAAGACTGATCCAAGACGAGAAGAGCCTCACAGATCTGAACCATCAGCCCGGAACACGCCATGGCAGGACGGACTGATTAGACCTGCATAGGCTCGAGATGCCTCACCACGGGCTTACACAAGGCATTTACCCTACATATTATTCAAGCTGCCTCGCGCCCGGCGGGTGTGCTTGTTGTTACGTACTTTGTACATACACAACACGCACACACATACAAGTACGAGGTAGCCTATCCCATCTTCGACTACAAGTATTATTTGTTTCCCCCACGCAGCCCGTGTGATGGATGATGGCGAAGAAAAAAGGGTGGCAAACAAAAGCCCCAGGCTTGTTTTCCTTTCCTGGTTTCGTGTGGTTTCCTCTTGGCAGCAAAAGTGGTTTTTAGTGTCAGCAAATGAGGGTCTCCATGCAATGCAAGACACGTCAGGCCTATGGACCAGGCCAGCTATTCGTGGTGCCAATTGGCAATCCCTGCTAGGATGGCTGCAGGCAGAGCTGCGCAACCAAGATCGTGGCGGGCGAAGAGGAGAAAGAGAGAAAAGGAAAAAGAGTGATATATTGTTTTTTTTGCTTGTTGTTGACGTGGAGCCCCATGGGCCCTTGTTGTATGACGGGATAGGATTTGAGTTTTTGTTTTGCCTTTTTCTTCTTCTTTCCTTTCTTTCCTTTTCTCTTGTATTTCTTTTGTCTTTGGTTTGTTTCCTTGAACCGGGTGGTTTGGTTGGTTGGTCGGCTGGTTGGTTGGTGAGTGATGGGCGTGTCTTGTTATTTTATTTTATTTTTATCTGGTTGCCTCTGGGGATGCCAAGACCGTGTGATGTGATTACTGCTAGGGTTGGTACGGGCTGATATTGTCGAATCAGTCATTGAGAGCGAGAGACATTTCGGTGACGAGAGGAGGCCCTCTTGTTTCAAACTTGTCATGTCATGACGCTCTCAGCCCAGCAGCAGTAAGTACATATCCGGCAGCTTACAAGCAAGCAGTAGCAGAGTGAGCCTGAGGACATGAACTGGGCGGTTTGGGTTTGCTGTCCGTCCCACGTGATTCATCTTTCATCTCCATCTCCTCCCCATCTTACTTGTAAAAGTAAGTTTCTTCACCTCGAGATTCAGATGATCGTCATCAATTTGTCTTAGGTTTGATTAGCTTGACGGCACTTTTCGTAAAATCGCGAGATTTATTTAATTAGCTTGGAAGCTTCTTGTCGTTTTGGTGGTGGTGGTAGTGGTAGTGGTAGTCGGGGTGGTGGGACAGCCACATCGTCCAATTGTAGGCATTCGGTACAGGTACCAAGTCACTACCTAATAGCGGAGCTATACCGCTGCTGCTGCTGCTGCTGCTGCTGCTGCTGCACACACGGTCCGTCCATTCAGCACCAGCACCAGCACCAGCACCGGCACCAACACCAGCCATAAACAAGTTCCAAGGCCCAAGTCGGTGACAGCATCAAACTTTGTCTCATCATCCAGCTCAAAAAACGGTCCCTTGCTGGCTTTTTATATGTTTACTTGGAACCTTGTTGGGCAACCTCCCCACACTCTTACTATCACTCCTTCCCCACGAAAAGATCTAATCGTTGATAAAAGATATCATCTTCTTCCAGTATTTTGTTGCCACCTTTGCTTGCTGGTCAACCCACCACCCCTGTCAGACCCCGTGGGCTGCAAGGGATCCTCCCCCCCCGCTAGATTGCCAATTCACCTTGCAGAACGACGAGCCACCGATGAATTGGTTGTGACCTAGAGCGGGAGGCATTGAAAGATTTGGCCCCCCCCCTGACCGCCTCTGCGGCCTACTCGTCCATCTACGCGCCGGCAATTCAGTCGTGAGAACCGCTTGCCCAGAAAAAGATAACGCAACGAAACGAAGCATTCGGGAACAAAGCGTTAGGTTAGGTTACCTTACCTCCTACCTTACCATACCATACAACCAAAGCACCCTCCCCCCCGCCAATCTCGAACCCACCTCGTTGCCCCCAAATCCGCCACCACGGCATTGGAAAGACCCAATTGCTTGCTACCAACATTGTTTTGGTTGAAGAAACACGACGTGATTCGAAGAAGACGATTATCTAAGACGAATTATATACATACACAAGCCGGAAGAGAAACATAGGCAGTAGGAGAGAGAAAGAAAGGAAGAGAGAAAGATATAGAGAGAGCGAGAGAGCCCGGAAGCGCACCGGGCCGCGCTTGAAGCAGCAAAAAGTCTTTTTTTGGGGACGATATTTAAAAAAAAACCAGCATATAAGACAACATGAGCGCAGAGGAGGAGACAACAACCCCGCCGCCCAATGGGACGGAAACGAAGCCTACTCCTTCGACCAATGCCCCTCCAACATCTACCAAGCCCTCCACGACCGGCTTTGTTCCTCTAGTAACTGTTGTTGACTTCCATCATGCTCGTGGACCCGAGGTTGAAAGCTGGTTCGGTGTTGAGGAGGGTGTTGACCCAGCTGTCAAGTATGGGTGGTCATTACTACCATTCATGGCATTGAGTGACGGAGCTCATGCGTAAGTTGTCATGCTTCACTTTGCCGGAACAATACGCTGACCTGTTCTAGCTCCGAGGAAGACTTCTCATACTTTACCCTGTTACGACCCGAGACAGATAACGAACCGGCAACCTCGCTGTTTGGCATAGCATGCACTCGACAACTGGATTCCTCCCAGCTCATCAACAGACCCCCCGATGTCACTCGCTCGACCGTTCAAAAGGCTGTTGTTGTAATAGCAGACAGCCCCGAATTCTTTGGCGTGCTGAGGGAGCGCCTTAGTGTGGTTACCAAAGTATGGTTTGCTCAGAAGGAGTTTACAGATGTGGATATTCTACGCAGCTTCCAGGAGAGGCTTGCCGATGAGAAGGCCCGAGGCCTCCTGGGTGATGGGTCACAGCGAGATCAATATCTGGGGATGAGTCTGCGGGAACTCATCCACGAATTTAAATGGCAAGCTTTAGTATTGCTCAAGTGCTGCCTGCTTCAGCCCAAGGTTAGTTGCCATCAGCAAAAACCAATTCCAAGTCGGAAAACTAACAGGTCACAGATGTTATTTTTCGGGTCACGATGCGATAGATTATGCATGGTTCAATTCTCCCTCATCTCATTAATACCCGGCCTCATTCGCAACCTTCATGATTGTGCGGATCCCGAGTTGGATAGCTATGAGAAGAAGTTGGCGCAACCGATGAGTTTGCAGAGTAGTAATCGCAACTCGCTTTTGACCTTTATGGGTCTCCCGTTGCAGATATTCGGCAAGGTATGTCACTTTACGGCCCCCAATTCGAACCTCGAACTGGAACGCGGTCTAATGTCTGAGACAGGGCAGCTTTTTTGGACCTTATACGCCACTGCAGCAGCTTGACATGTTGGCAGACGTTGGCACCAAGTCATACCTCGTCGGTAGCACTAATTCGTTACTTCTCCAACAAAAAGACCGTTATAGCGATATTCTCATTAACCTTGACGACAACACTGTCAACATTACATCGGCATCCCTAAGAATGGCGTTATCGTTAACCGCGGCTGACAGGAGGTGGATAGACTTCCTCACACAGGAGGTGAACGAGACCTGGGATGAAACCGACCCTGGCAGACCAAAGACGATGAGGTACGCAGGAAGTGAGGAATACATCAGATCACAATTTGAATCCTATGTCATCGGTCTCATTTCCTCTGTCAAGTATCACAACTACATCGCCGTCAACGCAGGTGGCATCTACGCCTCTGCCGAGGGAGATCCGGCCATTGACTTTGGTCTGGATTGGGTTGACGCTTGGATGCGAACTGAAAACTACCGCATGTGGGATGCCAACACCGATACGAACCTCTTTGCGGTCTCTGAACCGAAGCATCCATGTGCTGGCGGCCTTACCATTGATGATGTGCAGCGCCGTATAACCGAGCAGGTGAAGGACCTCCATATCGATGAGCGTCTTGCACAAGGTCGGGATATCCTAGGGCGAAACTTTGCCGCGGGACGTGAAAAGGCATCTACTATGCTTAACAAGATTTATTCGGATATGGAATATATGCGTGAAGCGCAACGCAAGAAGGCCGAGGAGCAGGCAAGACTATATGGAACCAACGGCCATCACGGGTCCGTGGATCTGACTAGACATGGACAAGGTGGGCCGACTGTCGGCAGCAGAGCCGGTGCCTACATGGCTAGCTGGGCCTCATGGGCCGGCGAGAAGCGGAAGACTGGAGGTTGGGGCTCTAGCTGGGGGAAGAAGTCATCCAAGTCACCCTCGACGCCGACGAGTCCCATTGACAGAGACTATCACTTTGTCAGCCCGCTAAGCTCGAGGACTACTTCCACTGAAGACAATAGCCAATCATATCGTCCCATGACGCAAGGGTCCTTTAGCGAGAGCATTCTTTCAGGTTCGAGCGATAGACCGGACACGGCATCTTCTGTCGCAGACGCCACGCCACTCGTAGAAAAGAACGGCGCAGCATCAGATGCTCCCCATCCACATACAAGGCACAACAGTGAAGAAGACGGGTTTCAGAAAGAGCGCTTAATCGGTGCCCAGAGCGCTGATTAGGCACACACGCCATATACACTGCTTGTTAAAGAAACAAAAAGAAGGAAAAAAAAGGGAAAGAAAGCAAGAGAGAAAGATATCACGACGTCTCAAGGGATTGGCATCAAGGCGGGAAACAACATGGCAAAAAAACAGGGGGGAAACTATACTAATTTGCATGGGAGTATACATGATGGAAAGCGAGGGTTTTTTTCTTTATACTAGGTAGCAACAACAACAACCACTTTACTGGGGTTTCTGCGTGTTTTGTAACGAAAGCATATTAATGATTGGAAATGACATGGTTTTTTTTGGGTTTTGGGTTTTTGACTTGATGATTTACTTTTTACAGTGGCTTCGTTTTGTCGTGATGTGTTTGGGAATTCATGTCATCTTAATTAACAGCTCGTGATACAATTATGAGATAAGTTTGAGAATGCTTGGGCTCAAGGTATAAAATCTTGGGTGTTTTCAGACTACCTAGTAGTATCGACGTTATCATAAACAGCTTCATTATTTCATCGTCAGCCTTGTCCCCTTAGATTTGGTTGGTTGAACATCACGACATTCATCTCTATCCTTGGGTCTTGGAATATAGGGAAGAAGCAAGGCAAGGGAATCACAGCAGTAGCACAACACAAAGAGCATAACAGTAGTCCTCCATTTCCATTTCATAATAGCGGAAGTAGGCTATGTCTAGTCGTTAAAACCCAGATCCCGCCTTCGCCCGCCAGTCTCTTTCCAGCTAGATGATGATTAAAGAATATCCGCATTCGCTCATACACATCCTTTCCCAAAACCTCCCAATTTCCGGAGATGACCCAATTCTACCGACGTCGCCTGACTGCATCAAAGTAATGGACGTTCTTGTAGGGAGAATAATAGCACCTTAACAACCCCACAGTAAAATTCCGGACGTGATGCAGTTTTACGCCAGATAGCCCAGTTCATCGTCATCGAGACGCTCCAGATACTCCTTGTCTAGGAGAATCTCTATACACTTCTTAATGTCGGCAACCTTGGGAACAAATCGGGAGCGAATTTGGTTAATGGTTTCGCTGACAAGTTGAGTGTGCTTCATCTTCTTTCGTGCCTTCATGATACGGACAATTGCAGACTATGACTATGATTAGCATCCACTCTCGTAATCGAGGGTCAAGGGCTTCTTCTTTTTACTTACCTGCAAAACAAGTTTGCGATCTTCCTCAATTGTCTTGTTGGTTTCAACCTCCTCTTGCTTGGCCTCTTTGACACCGCCGAGGTTAAGGTTGACTCGAATCTTCTTGCTTTTGAAGTCATAGTTGAGCGAGAATGACTTGCCGGGGCCGGGCTTGTCTCCACCCTCCATCAAGAGCACCTTGGCCTTTAGGATGACGGCCAGTGCTTGGTCCAACACCTCAGTGCTGAGCTGAGTAACACTGACAATGTCGTCGTAAGTGTATGAATCCTTCTCATTAAAGAGGAGTAGAATGGCCATTTGGTAAATAGAGACCTGGAAGGTATATGGTGTCTTGCTGTTCTTGCAGTAACCAGCCTTGATCTCGCCCTTGCATAGATGCCATAGCCATGTCAGTTTCCTGCCATCATGCTTATGCTTGTAGAACCGCACAAATCTGTCGATTTCTGTTGATATTTCAGAGGGGGCGACAAAGTGTGTGCTGGGTGGTGTTAGTGGCCAGAAACCAGTTCCCAGAATCGAGAATGTCGAATCAACGGCCTTCAGGTTTCCGACGCTTTCTAGATGGTCTCGGAATTCTTTATTGAGATCCTTGGATATCTGCATGTCCTGGAACATGCGTTGTAGTTTGTTGGTGTATTCGAAACCGCATGCCTCCTTGAGTTTGCTGATCATACTAGTCTCGGCATCATCCGACGACGAGTTGCTATGCACCAAACGTCTTGCCAGCATACGCGAGTAGAACTTTTGGAAGACATCCTTATCTTCAATGTATTTGAAGACAGTCATGATCTGAGTGAGAGTTCGCTCCAGATCAGCCTCTTCAATGCTTGTAGTGCTCTTTCGGAGAAGAACATCAGTGTACTTGGCCAACAGTTCTGGAGACTTGTTGGAACCAGACTTGCACACTTCGTTGCGGTTGACAAACTCCCTGCAGGCATTATCCAGGGATCGGGTGAATTCGGGCTCGTCATTGAAGGCCCGTTTAACCAAGCCCTGGTACTGTGTGTGAATCTCAAGGAGGGCATCAACATAGACCTTGGGCTCCAGCTTGTCTCCTTCTGATGACTGAACCTTTTGTACTGCAGCCAAGCCTGCCTTACGGACATGGGTCTCGAATCTGGTCCTCAAAGGCTCGAGTCCATCGGGAATTCTGGCCAGGAGATTGTACATTCTGGCCATGTCTTCCTCTCGGTCGTTATCCAAGAGGACCTGAAATTCTTCTCGTAGTAGTGCTGAGTGGTCCGCGATAAGGGCTTGGTTGCAGCATTTCTTCAAGGGGATGGCAATGTCCTGATGGAGATACATCTTAACACGCTCCTCCTCCTCATCCAGTCGTGCCTCGGCCTTCTTCATGTATTCGACAACGCTGTTTTCGGCGACGAATTGCTTGGATTCGGCCTGGTAGAAGTCCTTAGTAGCAGAAAGGAAGGGGCGCTCAAAGTGGAATCGGTAGACGTCCAAAGTCGACTTTGAGGGATCTGCCTCATCCAGGCCGAGAGAAACAAAAGAATCAACGACCTGCTTGATCTGGCCATGTTCGATGGTCTCGCCATTTCGCTGCTTTTCCACTAACTTCAACACAGCCTCCATTACCTTTTCTGATACGTTGGCGAACAGCACCTTGCGCCATTGCACGAGGTGAAGTGTGTAGACATCGTAGATATTCTTCTTGCCCTCATCGATCTCACGCTTGACCCAGTGTCGATTAAGGTACTGGAATAAGTGATGGACGTATTTGGCGGCAACGGTATATCGATCCCACTCCTTGATGTAGTAAGTCAACAAGGCCTCGTCCGTGTGGGCTCTGGATTCCGTAACTAGGCTTTCTAGGTGCTCCTTCAGGTATGAGATCAGGTGGTTGTAGAGGTCCTCGCCGAGAAGATGGGCTGCCAAAGTGAGGGCACATGTTAGAGACGGAATGCTAGAATGATGAGGAATGAGTTTGAATCAAACATACCTCCACGATGGCCCGAATGCATCGTAGGTCCACCAAAGCCGACAGCCTTTTGTGAGGTACAGAAATTGTGAACAGCACTACGTTAGGTGAGCATGGTGACTAGTATATCGGGGGCAGCAGGAGAGGAGAGGCGAGGAGAGGAGGCGTACGTATATATTCCCATGTACATCTGCATATCCATTCCCTGGTTAAGATCGTTCATGATGCGTCTTATGCCATCTTGCAGGTACTTCCAGCTGTGGAGAGTCAGCATTCCAGTGCTTGAATATCGGCAAAGAGTCAACTTACGTTGCATCGATATCCTCACGGTTTGGAACCGGAGGCAGATGGTTTGGACCACCCATTCTCGCTACCATAATCGACTAGAAGAAAGGCAATGATGCCTATCGAAGGGGGGGGGGGGGTTGAAGGCGGGGTGTAGGCAACCCTGTCGGCGGCTCGCGTGGTCGACTCGTCAAATGGGCAGGCTGGGAAGCAGAGTCGTCGTAGAAACAGTCGCTGGGACTGCGGAAGAAAAATGTATTGGTAAACAAATACTGGGTATTCCGGCAAAGTTGATGAACGAGGTTGGATTTGGTAAAAGGTGATCAAGGTCTCGTCGGGAGATTGCTGCTAACGAACGCGGCGGTGTTGAGTCGGCGGCTCTGCGAACTGGCTACAGCAGCACCGAAAACCAAAGGGCAGCAGCTGTTGCAATCAAACGAAAAAGCGATGGTTATGGATGCGGGGGGGAAGAGGACGAGGAGAAATGAAGCCGACGATCAATGATTCTGCCCTTTTGTCCGTCGGTCGTCGAGGAAAGATGACGAGAGAAGGAGGGAGAGACAAAGGGAGCCGGTGCTTTTCGTGACGAAGGCTCGGGAACAAAAACAAACTGACAGACTGGACGTAATGATGAGGGATCAGGAAGTAGGATCAGGCAGTCAGACCCCAACTTCAATGGAGCTGGTCTCAGTCCGTCCCAGTGGGCGAGTGGGTGAGTGGCAGTGGGTGCGTGGGTGGGCTGGGGCCGCTGGGCTGGCAACACTGGCTTCCGTTTGCTCTGGTTTGCTTAGGCAGGCAGGCAAGGCAGTCAAGCAGTCCAGCAGCAGCGCTAGCAGGCCAGCAAGGCACCTGTGCTAAAGGCGGGACTTGGGCTCAAATAGGAATAGCGTTCCCTTTGTACCTTGAGCCAACCGAGCCGAATAAGCAAGACAAGCTTTACTGGATTAAATACTTGTAGTACCTAGATACCTACTTGGTAGTAGTAATGATGGCTGGAGCTTGATCAAGTTTGAATAGGCACCTACCTAGTACCTAAGATAGAGCACGGCTTGGGATACAGTGATGACGATAATGATGATGATGATGATGATGATGCGAAGCAATGGCTTTAAAATACAAATACAAAATAAAATAAAATGCATTTTAAAGTTCTCTCCATCCACCGATGGCTTGTTACGTTATCTTCTTGCAAAACGCATATATCCGTATACGTGACTAAGCATGCATTTTATGCCTGTTTATCCCTCCCTTCGTCTCTCTGTCTCTCTCCCTTGGTTGACCATCAAGAGTCACATCAAGGGCAACTCAGCAGTCGGTGAATTTAGTTCAAACTAAGCCTTCTTATTCTTATTCTTATTTTTATTTTTATTCTTAGGCATTCTTCGTTGATGCTGTTGAAGACATTTTAACATATATACAAAAGAACCGTACGGAAATTGTTTCTTCCTTCTGAATACGCTTCCCCCCTTTCCTACTTGGAACTTTCCAACCAATAACTCCATCCCATTGTATTGCAGGTATGACAAAGTGCCATCCTGGTTCAAACACTCCCGTCAACGCCTAATTCGACCGAATCCCAATCTTCAAAATCCATCTCAGACACTGATGAGTCTACAAAACACTATTCTTCGTCATCGTCATCGTCATCCCCTCCACCCAGTTTTACAACAGTTCGGAGAATGTTCATCGTAAAGTTGATGGACCAGGACAGGAGTCCGAGTAGCATAACACCGGCCAGAGCTTTGGTCAAGGCTACTATGCTGGAGCCACCCAAAGTATGGTAGACGACCGTCTCGAATGCCAAGGCTGTGCTTGCCGACTTGAAAATGATGAAAAACAAGTCCAACAATATGAGGGAGATCTTGTTGACCGCAGACCGCAGCCCAAGCGGCTTTCCTGTTAGCTCATCCCATATAGTATATGCGATGAACGGAATGGCCACGCAGTCTATGACAACAGCCACCACGGACTGGGTCCGCTCGGCACTATCCTTTTCCACGGCATCTTCTAGCTGAAAGAGCCGTGCTGAAATACCGAGAGCCATGATTGAGGTGATCATAACGACCAGTCGGAAGAGTATCGGGGCGAGGGAGCTGCGCATCATCTGTTTCCATATGACCTTTGATATCTTCATAGTCTTCCGTCGTCGCGACAGTCTCGGCCTTATTGGACCAAATGGCGTACTATCCTTCTGGTTGAAATTCGGCTGCAGTTCATCGAGGTACTCTGGAGCGACAACCCTGCTCTTTTCGTTTGGCGCGTGACCCCAGGCCGATGACTGTATAAACTCGTTCCATGCCATGGCGGGTTGTCTTGGTTTGGAGCTATAAGCCGAGACTATGACCGGCTCGGCATTTCGAAGGTGATCCCATTGTCTCCCACGTCTTGGCGCGCGGCCATACCTGAGGAAGTGCCGAAATCTAGATGGGTCTTCCTGGGGCAGCCCCAGCTCCGGGTCATCATTGGCGATGAATCCATCTCTAGAGACCCGACGCTGCAGCTCATAGGGGATAGAGTTGTGCTGTGGCCGGATAGATCGCACTGGAGGGTTTAGGAGACGTAGTTGTTCCTCGGATATGGAGCCATAGCTCTGGTCATAAGTGGCAATCCACGCTGCGCGACGGTTGCTGTTAGTCTAGAGCACAAGAAGGAAAGCCTCCTTTAAAAAAAAATAGGAAATTCATACGTGGTAATGATCTTGGAGGACGTAGGCGAGGAGCAGTATGAACCGAGGACACATTCGAGGGGTTTGCCGAGCTGGAAGCTTCTGATGCACTGGAGACTCCTCCAGCAGTTCGCGGCGGCGATGCAGACGTCATATCGCCGTTGTAGAAGAAACCCGCGATTTCCGGACAAGGCAGCGCATGAATCAAACGCTTCGAAGAAGTGAGAGACGACACATGCTCTCAGCAATTCTCGAGGGGGGCAGCAAGCAGTAGAAATAAGTTATGCTATGTTGCTGTGTCGCTGTGTCGCTGTGTAAAACATGCCTTGTTGCTTCCGGCGAGTTGTTAGGCTTACTTTAAGCACGAGGGTTAGCTCATGACTTTCTTGATTGTTGAGCTGATGGTCACACGCCATGCTTGAACCAGGGATCGTGAAGGAATGTACCTAAAATGCCCCAGCACGCCTGGCACACGCCTGGCAAGGACCTTGAATTAATTTTATGGGGGAAACCTTGACTTGTTTAAGCGTCATCAAGTACTGTATTCGGTACATGCCGTACGATGTACTCTGTGCTAATTGATGTGTCATGTACTGTGGGACTGTAGCTATTTATGCCACATACTCACAGTGCCATTAACCTAATACTTTCCAATTAACTTGTACTGTTTGTCACCTGACGGCGCGCTTTGCTTCTGCAAACACGCGATAGCAAGGCCGGGCTAGGGTGCCTCTTGCCGGCGTTTTGGTAACCATTCAAGATGTTTCAAACAACCCACGACGCCTTATCGTGAGTGGATTTGCCCTTTGCATCTCCAAAAGCGAACCTACTCGTAATAGCAAATCACCTTTGTCTCCCGCGCTTTCTTTAATTATTTGCCATTTAATTTTCTTCTCCTCCGCATCGCATTCAGTCAATCGTTCCTTGCATATCATAGCCCTTCCCTTTCTTGCGCAAAAAAAGTCATCTGTCGCGTCGCCTACTCACCTGTCGCGGTCCCGCATCCCGCATGTTCCCACATCGACATGAATCCGTCAACATAGCTACTGCGAAGACGATTTATTCAACAGAATCGCCTAATATTTAAATCGACATCGCACGCTAGAACATCAATTTTGCGCAAAAAATGCAGTCGTTGAAGGAGCGATCAGGGCGCCTTCAAATGTTCGCACGTCTTGCAGCTGAGGCAGGGGGCAACACCAACGCAGCGACGCAAAAGATACAGGAGCCTGAAAAACGCCAAGATGCATCTCAACTGCCCGCAACCGCATTGGAACGCCAGGAACTGGCAGAACTGGCTCGACTTCCGATTCCAAAACCAATTCGACAAAGTCTCGGGCATCAACGTGGCACCAGTCAACCACCTGTAGAGCCGCTGCGACGACATAACTCTCCATCCCCGGTGAATCATGCCAATGGGATGGTCGCAGATGCACGTCGGGGAGACCTATTTTCCGGATCTCAACTTGGCGAGAGCTTCATGATGAACTCGGGCATCACAACACCGCATAACGAACCAGCCGAGCCTGAACCCGAGCGCGCGCCTACACCGGACAGGAGGAATAATATCATTATTCCCAGGGGACCCTCTCGCAATAATTTTGATCGAGGGTTCCGTCCTCCCGAAGCCGCATTTCAAATTGGCGACGACCTACTCATGAAGGTAGTAACCGGAGCCAGACGACATAATCCCTCCCACATGAACGACGGATTTCACAACGGCGTCCTAAACGGACAAAACAAGAAAAATGGGCCCTACAACATGGACTACGGTCGACCCGCATCTCCGGCTGAGAGACAGCCGAAGCTACCCTTGCGAGAAGTAAAAGTTCGGAATATACACCCCCCAAGGCATAACGACTACAGCGCTAGGGACAAAAGACCCGAATCACCTGCCTTTGAGACTAATAATTGGCAAAGGCGGCATGTGGAGGAGCCTGTCCGGCACACGGCGAGATTTCAAGAGCCAGATGACGACGGCACATCTACTGTCAATGGAGAAATCCATGGGACTCCAAAAGCGAACAAGGGGAATATGTCGCCAGTAAGAGAGCGTGCTGAAATTCCTATGCCCCCGGCAGCGCTATCATTAAAACCGCCCCACGACAAAAAGCGCCGAAGAGGTACTCCCGATTACGACGACATGGCCCTCAGTAATATGAACTACAACGAGCTCCAGAGTGAGCCCTTTGACTTTGACCCTTCAAAAGCGACTGCGCATATCGGGCATGGTGCTGGTGGAGGCAACTTGTCGGCAAAACTGGAACAGTACCGTCACCAAACAGACAAGGAACAACGCTATCTCTTCAGGAATCTATCTGTCGATGACTGGGAAACCGCCGGGGACTGGTTTGCGGATCAATTCGCAGAAATCATGCATAGATTAAGAGAAGCTAGACGGAACAAGCGCCATATGATACAGGATTTCGAAGATGAGGCAGCAACTCGTGAAGAGGCTGTCCGACTACGATCAGAGGCGATTGATAGAAAGCTATCCAAGATGAGACAGGACGGCCAACGTGTAGTTTCTGCCAACGAACTTTAGGAAAAGAAGGAGGCAGACAGCAAATGAGCTTGGTTCACGGGGCGTGGAGGCTTGGGGGCTTGGTCGCTTTTATATGCATTATATGGAGCCGGAGTTGGTGGTTGCTTTCTAGTCGGATACTTTTTGTGATTATTTTACCTGTACTGGCTGTGTGTATTATATGATGAACGCTGGACGTTTCCATCAGGGTGGCCACTTTTCATTTGTACCCAACTCATACCATGATGGGAAATGATGACTTGATGAAAATGGGGTATTGCCGAGGGGGGCATGGTTTCCGGTGCTCTTTTTGTTGTACTGTGAATAGAGAAAAAGACGTCTTCTAATGGGCAAATTCGAGATGTTGGTATTTTGTTTTGCTTTCTTTAGATCTCAACTACTTGTTTTACTTTTCTGTCGCGGCCTACAATGAGCCGAAGCTGTGATCCGGGATGGTTCAGGAGGAGGCCGTTTCGCACGCCCTCAGTGTAGAGCTCGTAGCCGGGGAAATAAGCATCGACAAACTTGATGACCTGGGCCTTGGACATGCCCGCGTTGGGATCACCTCTGATCTCGCGGAGGTGCTCCTCCTGCTCCAGGCGCCAGTCGTAGACGTACCCGACGTCCTCGGAGTCGACGTGGATGAAGGCGTCAAACAGGTCTGTGAGGGCGTCGTACTCCCCGAGCCTCTCGTTTACGAGCAGCAGGTGCTCCAGCCGGTGGTTGCGTAGGGTGCGGCTCGGCTCCCGGTACCTGGCCCGGAGGCTAGACGGGGCGAGGGCCCGGAAGCCGACGCACCAGCCCTCGAGGATGACGACCTGGAGACGGGGTTGAGGGGGGATGGGTTTCCAGTGGGAGGGGGCGAGGCGATCGCCTTGGCCTGAGAAGGCGGCCTTGTCGTACTGGGGGAGGAGGAGAGGGGGAGATGGGGTTGGTGAGGTTGGGGAGGAGTTGGAGCCGGAGTTGGAGCTGGAGTTGGTGAGTAGGGAGGTGAAGAAGGATTTGGCGAGGGGGATGTCGTGAGTGCCTGGGCATCAAACATTGTCAGATATATATATATATATACATGGATAATACTTGTACTATGAATTTGTCATCATGTACATTTATGAAGCTTATGAGGTATGAAGAAAAAAGAAAGAAAAAAAGAAAGAAAAAAAGAAAAGAAGAAAAAAGAAGCCCCTACCCGGTTCCCCGCGATGCTGCCACAGGGCATTGTCAGGGTTATCGCGAGCCAGCGCCGCCTGGTCGTCGCGAGTCAAGTAGAAGTCGTCGATGCTGCAGACCAGCGTAGGAATGCCTCTGCTCTCGAGGGCGGCCGTCAGCAGGGCGACGAGAGTGGTCTTGCCCACGCCCTGGAGGCCGTTGAGGCCGACGACGAAGGGGCGGCTGCTGCCATGGGGGCCTTGCTGGTGGACCTTGAGACGGTCAAGTATAAATGGGATGCATATTGGGGCTTTGTCGTCTATGAATTCAGCGGGCATTTGATGAGTCTTTTTTATTTTATTGTTTACTCTTTTTATGTGTGTACGTTCAGATGTCCTCGGTGAGTTGAAGATTAATGATTGGGCCCCATAGCTCAGCTCAGTAATCAACTCCGGGTCCGGCTTCTGGGTTTTCGGGTCGGCTTCGGCTGATGGAATTTTTGGAGGTTGGAGTTCTCCAGTTCCATGTGGGGGGAGCAGAATTGGCTCGGTGTGGGGAAAGCTGGGGGAAAGAAGAAGGGTGAAGGAAAATGGAAGGGGGGAATGTAGGTGCAGCAGTGCATTCATTAGCAGGCTGCATAGAAGCCGAAGCTTTTACATGGAAGATGGATGCTATGGGGAATAAAGAGAGATGTTATTAATATGATATTTTCTACAGAGTACTCATGGCTTGCATTGTATTTCCCCTTTTCTGAGCTTATGCAAGATGCAAGATGGATGGGAATGTATAGCTGTAGCTGTAGCTGTAGCTGTAGCCTATGCCATGTGAAGTGATGGACATGGATCTCCGTCATCCGTTCACGGGGGAATGAATGGATGTCTTGACCATGATGACGCCTCCCAAGGGAACACATGTGAATCGTTCCCTGACCGCAGTTTTCTTTTCCTTGGGTCAAGCAAGATGGATTATGAACATAGCACGGCATAATGCACACCTGACGCCCAGAGAGAATGTGGATACATCCATGCCTACGGAGTGCATCAAAAGGAGAAGGATATACGGTAACGGCCCCCGTATGCTCCCCAGTTTATCCCCCATCCACATGACCTTGATTTGTCTGAAGTCCATCCATCAATGTCTTTTTTTCTTTCTCCAGTGCCTGTAATCCATACCTGTCAAAGCCTGTTGTCTCTGCGGAAGCACTGAATGCAAGCATGTGAAGGCTGGCTTGGGGTGTCGCCATCCGAGTTGGGACTAGCGCATAAACGGTACACCCCTCGGTATCCGCCTCCAAACTCAACCGAGGCATCAATGGCTGGACGGACCCATGCCTTGCTCCAGCGCCTCAGCGTCCGTTCCCATGTCACCTCCCCGACGTCCGCCAGAACAAGTTTAAAGTCGTTGAAGAACGTCGGTTCTTTTTTTCTCTCTGATCTTTCTTTCTTCTCTTTCTCTCTTGTCATCTCCATCTCTTCCTCCTCCTACAAGATACCCTCCCTCCTCCCCCCTTCCCATCATAACCAAGGAAAAGGGTTCTCTTTTTTCTTCTTGTATTACTATATAACATACAAACACACACACACAGAGACATCATGGCTGAGCAATTGAGATACGACGGCCAGGTTGTTGTCGTCACCGGTGCCGGCGGTGGTCTCGGCAAGGCTTACGCTCTCTTCTTCGGTTCCCGAGGCGCCAGCGTCGTTGTCAACGACCTCGGTGGTTCATTCAAGGGCGAGGGTAACAACTCAAAGGTGAGAAATCGCAACCAACTTTTCCCCTTGCGATATTGCGCGCGCCTCTAGAAAGAAAAAGCTAACGTTGTTCAAAATAGGCTGCCGATGTCGTCGTCGAGGAGATCCGAAAGGCTGGCGGCAAGGCCGTCGCCAACTACGACAGTGTCACGGACGGCGAGAAGATCATCGAGACCGCCATCAGCAACTTTGGTCGCATCGATGTCCTCATCAACAACGCCGGTATCCTCCGCGACATTGCCTTCAAGAACCTCCAGGACAAGGACTGGGACCTGATCATGAATGTTCACGTCACCGGCTCGTACAAGTGCGCCCGCGCTGCCTGGCCTCACTTCCGAAAGCAAAAGTACGGCCGTGTCATCAACACCGCCTCCGCTGCCGGTCTCTTCGGCAGCTTCGGCCAGACTAACTACGCTGCTGCCAAGCTGGCCTTGGTCGGCTTCACCGAGACCCTCGCCAAGGAGGGTGCCAAGTACAACATTTTCGCCAACGCCATTGCTCCCATTGCTGCCAGCCGAATGACCGAGACCGTCATGCCCCCTGATGTTCTCAAGGCTCTTGGCCCCGAGTGGATCGTCCCCCTTGTCGCCGTTTTGGTGCACAAGAACAGCGAGGAGAACGGCGCCATCTTCGAGGCTGGTGCTGGCCACGTTGCCAAGCTCCGATGGGAGAGATCCAGCGGTCTCCTCCTCAAGCCCGACGCCTCCTACACTCCTGGTGCCATCCAGAAGAACTGGAGCAAGGTCGTCGACTTCTCCGACGCTCAGTACCCCACTGGCCCCAACGACTTCCTAGGTCTCCTTGAGGACTCCATGAAGATGGGCCCCAGCGAGCAGGGCGACAAGGTTGACTTCAACGGCAAGATTGTCCTCATTACCGGTGCTGGCGCTGGTATTGGTCGTGCTTATGCTCTCGCCTATGCCAAGCACGGTGCCACCGTTGTTATCAATGATCTTGTCGACCCCGACACCGTTGTCGAGGAGATCAAGCAGCTCGGCGGCGATGCTTTCGGTGTCAAGGCCTCTGCTGAGGATGGTGACGCCATTGTCAAGGCTGTCATTGACAAGTACGGCCGCATCGACGTCGTTGTCAACAACGCCGGTATTCTCCGTGACAAGGCCTTCACCAACATGGATGACAAGCTGTGGAACCAGGTCATGAACGTCCACCTCCGCGGTACCTACAAGGTCACCAAGGCTGCCTGGCCTTATTTCCTCAAGCAAAAGTACGGTCGTGTTCTCAACACCACCTCTACCTCTGGTATCTACGGTAACTTTGGCCAGGCCAACTATGCTGCTGCCGTAAGTAGCCCCCCTCTCAAATGATTTTCTCGAGTCGTATTGATTCTAACCAATTCTATAGAAATGCGGTATCCTTGGTTTCTCCCGTGCCCTTGCTCTTGAGGGTGCCAAGTACAACATCTTTGTCAACACCATCGCCCCCAACGCTGGTACTGCTATGACTGCTACCGTCATGCCCGCTGAGATTGTTGAGGCCTTCAAGCCCGACTACATTGCTCCTCTTGTCCTCCTCTTGACCAGCGACAAAGCTCCCCAGCCCACCGGCGGTCTTTACGAGGTCGGCAGCGGTTGGGTCGGCCAGACCCGCTGGCAGCGATCTGGAGGCCACGGCTTCCCCATTAACGTTCCCCTGGTCCCCGAGGAGGTTGCCAAGTACTGGGGAAAGATTGTCAACTTCGAGGACGGCCGTGCCGACCACCCCTCCAAGGCTGCTGATGGCCTGGAGAAGATCATGGCCAACATGGAGAACCTAGCAAAGGTATGAGCAACCTCCTATTTTCCCGATAATGTTATGAAAAAAGAGGAACGAAGTCCAAAAGAATGTACCATCAACGAATTTACTGTATATAATGAAATGAAATAGCCACTAGAACGAAAGAATGTAAAACATTTTTATTCCTTGAATAACTTTGAAAGCTAATTCGTGCCTTGTTTGTTCTTCTTCTAGGGTGACGCTGCTGAGCCTGCTACCAATGAGCACCTTGCGGCTATCAAGGAGGCTCTTACTCAGGAGGGTGAGGCTACCGAGTTTGCCTACACTGATAGGGATTCTATCCTGTATAACCTCGGCATTGGTGCTAAGCGCGCTGAGTTGAAATATGTCTTGTAAGTTTTCTCTCTCCCCTTCGCTAGTTGATGTTGAGACTAATGTGAATCGCAGCGAGGGCGATGAGGACTTCCAGGTCCTCCCCACCTTCGGCGTCATCCCCCCCTTCAGCGCCGACATGCCCTACGACTACGACGCCATCGTGCCCAACTTCTCCCCCATGATGCTCCTCCACGGCGAGCAGTACCTCGAGGTCCGCAAGTTCCCCATCCCCACCTCCGCCACCCTGGTCTCCAGAGCCCGCCTCCTCGAGGTCGTGGACAAGGGCAGCGCCTCCATCGTCAAGAACGGCATCACCACCGTCGACGCCGCCACGGGCGAGGAGGTCTTCTACAACGAGATGACCGTCTTCCTCCGCGGAGCGGGTGGGTTCGGCGGGCAGAAGAAGGGCCAGGACAGGGGCGCCGCCACTGCTGCCAATGCTCCCCCCTCGCGCGCACCAGACGTAGTAGTCGAGGAGAAGACGGGCGACGACCAGGCCGCCATCTACCGCCTCAGCGGCGACTACAACCCCCTCCACATCGACCCCGCCTTCGCCAAAGTAGGCGGCTTCAAGGCCCCCATCCTGCACGGCCTCTGCACCTTTGGCATCGCCGGCAAGGCCGTGTACGACCGCTACGGCGCCTTCAAGAACATCAAAGTGCGCTTCGCCGGCCCCGTGATCCCCGGGCAGACGATTGTCACCGAGATGTGGAAGGAGGGCAGCAAGGTTGTGTTCCAGTCCAAGGTCAAGGAGACGGGTAAGATGGCTATTGCCGGTGCTGCTGCTGAGTTGGTCTAAAGCAGAAGAAAGAAGAGGAAGAAAAATGACTAGTTTTATGAACGTTTGAATGTTTGAATAATGATGATGTTGATGGAATGGGATGGGAGAGCAATCTTACGAAAAAGGGGGAGGGCAATGAGAAGAGGGAACAAATGGAACAAACTAAACAGCGTTTGGATCTCATGTATTATATTGTTTTTTTTCTCTTTTTACTTATCATGCCAAATTTACTTTTAACTTTCCATGAAAAGGACTTTATTTTTGTCTTCATCTTGTTTTCATCCTCTATCTTTATCACCATCTTAATCTCCCATCCCCATCCCATCTCTTTGAACACCCTCCCTTCATCCTTAACTCCCTCCTCTTCATCTTTAATATCCCCATCCCCCTTTCCCTCCATACCCTTCTTCAAAACCGAATAATCAAACTGTAGCCTCCCCAACTCAGAAATTAACCATAGGTTACATATATGTATATCACTCTTTCTGTATCTGGTAAATATGCTGGGTATAAAAGCCTTCAATAAAAAAAAACCCTCCCATCCCATCTCAACGCCCGCCAAAAAAGGAAGAATCCCAACCATTAGAGTTTAAAAAACATTTATAAAAGAAAGAAAGAAAAGAAAGTGACAAAAAGAGGATAATAATAAAAAACAATGATTCCCAAAGAGAATCTAGCAAACGCTCCTCTCTAATCCATGTGACTGATGATGCCATTCTCTTTTTTCCTTCTCTCCCGATTTCCACACCTTTACGCAAAAATAGTCTCCGCAATCATGTCAAAGATTTCAGGCCAAGAGGGCAGCCTCCCCGTAGAGAGCATGCGCTCGACGCTTATACCCGTCCCGCGCGAGGCGATGCCCGTCTCGAGAAAGGCCTTTTCCTGGGTGGACAGGTCCCGGTTCTCGAGGGACTTCCATTTCCGCTCGGCCTCTTCGCGGGCCTCTTGGAGGACACGGTCGGTATCTTCAGACTCCCAGAGATTGCACCTGTCGCACTCGGTGCACGGCCTGGGATCCCCGTCGGGCCGGAAGTGGTCGCAGAAATGACGGTAGCCTTCGTCGCTGAGGTCTGCGCGACAGACGTAGCACATCTTGTAGCCGCAGGGGCAGGTGAGCTTGTTGCAGCCTGCGTTCTTGACAAACGAGGTGTTGCATCGGGGGCAGACTCGTTTGATAGCCATGCTCATGGCTTGCTCAACCTGTGTCCGCAGAGCGACCAGAGAAGATTCGTTGCAGACGTGAATATCAGTCCACGCCTTGTTACAAGACAGACACGATACCCGTTTGCACTGGGGATTCTGACAGGAGAATTGGAGACCACGACGACGGCGACGGTGTCGATTCATGGCGTGGGACCATTCGGTAGACATGCGTGCTCGAGTAGACTGCCTCGAGGTAAAGAGCAGACACAGTAGTGAAAATGCCAGGGCAAGGGGCAGGGCGAGGAGGACAGACGTTGCGCAGAAGAGGATGAGCAACAAACTAGAAACGCCAGCAAGTCTAATTCTTAGATGCGATTCGTGAGCGGGCATGTAAATATCATCAATCTCTGCATAGCTGCAGAACGGGCAATGAATCAACGGTACCCCAGACGCAAGCAAAGAATGCTCCGCCAATCGCTGGTCAAGTCTGCGAAGCATCTCCGCCCCCTTCTTCTCCTCCATCATGGCTCGGTATAAATGCTCCGAGGAGATGAACCCGGGACACTCATCACGATCCACGGCCATGCACCGCAGGGTTCCCGTCTCAGGGATGATGCTGCTCAGCCAACCCTGGCCAAACAGCGCCTCCTTGATGGAGTGCTGCACGCACCGGAAGCAAATCATGTGCGCATCCCTGTTGCAGTGGGTAAATTCCTCAAACGCTCCCGTAGTGAAGCAGCATGCGCACTCGTGCACCGCCCCCGTCTCCTCGGCCTCTTCGTTGTTGAGCTGAATGGCCAGCTCGCGGTCCTGCGTCTCCCTCTCTACCCTCTGCCGCTCCTTGATGGGGTGTATGAGCGCCTCGTACAGCTCGCGGTCCAGCTCCGCACTTCCCGTCGACCGTATCGTGGGGATTATGGAGCCTTGGCCCGTCGAGCGCCAGCGCACAAGCGGGTGGTTATCCGAATCGTCAGCCGCAACCGGCTTCCTCCTCATGAAGATGGAGGAAATGGTGAAACGCCACGACTTTGACGACAGGGTGACGAGGGTTTTCCGTGCATCGAGGTAAGAGTAGTTGGACTCCGCCAGGACCGCATTAATAGTCGACTTGGATAATCCCTTGAACTCTTGCCAGGCCAGGGCCTGCACTGCCTTTTTATACTCTGTGCTCCTGAAGATGTCCGCCCTGGGGACGACCACCACGGCCTCCGTGCTCCCACTTCCCTCCTCGGCGGCGGTGGTGGTGGTGGTGGTGGTATTGGCGGCAGCTTGCTTGTCGGCAACCTTCCATCTACCCTTGACCCAAGTGACGCGGTTCTTCAGCAGCGCATCCGCCGCCAACGCCAGCCTCGACTCGCCGTCAAAGTTGCTCAGCAGCTCCCTAAACACCTCGATCTGTATGTCCGGGAACGCAGCGGCCAGCGCCTCGAGGCAGCCGTTCAGTTCGCGCAGGTCCGGCCTCTCGGGGGGTATGCATGGCAGCTGCGCCTCGTCGTATATGAACTCGGGGGGTATGTCGGCTTCGGCAGCAGCGGTGCTCGATGACTTGGACCGGTTGGAGGGAGTCCTATCGCTGGAGGAGAGCAGCGCTGGGAGGCCCATGGCGGATGCTCATGCTGTGCGTTGTTGTCGCATGGGAGTTGTTTTGTTTTTCACAAGATTTTGTGGACGGTGGAAGATGAAGCTTGCACTTTGCTCACTTGCACTACGAGATGATGAGAATGAGGATGATGATGTTGTTGGTGATGTTGGTGTTGGTGTTGGCGTTGGCGTTGGTCTGTGTTGTTGGGACAGTTTTACATGTGCCTGTGCCTTGCCTTGCCTTGAGTGTACACGCAAGCGCTCGCCCACAGTGGAGCAAGCGAAGAAATGAGAAGTCTATTTTTGAAACACAGTGTAACCCCCACCATCTTGGTCTCCTCATTAAGACATGTCGCCTAAGTATTAAACTCTCACCCTATAGACTGCAGTTTACAACACACCCATAAACAATGAGGCTATTCACTCCCCTGTTCTTTGAAGAAACCAAAATCAAATCAAGAGTTGAGATTTCACAACAGTCTCCCTCTCCGTTATCGGAACATCCTCCCCCGGAGCCGATCGCAGCTCCTTCTCAGCCCAACCAAACGTGTCTAGTCTACTTGTCTACCTAGGTTAGTATGTATGTTACCTACGACTTTGTTTCTCCTTCAACGTTACAACGGTTGATATGACGCTATTCAGCGAGGAAACAAAACCATAGCAATGAGATAACTTCCTTTGCCCTGGCCCGCACGCACGCATGCATGCAGATACGAAATTAGTGCCGTGGCGTTTTACTCGATATGTTTCGCATAGTGTCTTTATTCTTCCTTTTCACCTTCAAGTTCCCCGATCGATTTGCCGCCTGGGATAAAGGGACGCACAAAGAAAAGGCCAATTCAAGCTACCGGAGCAGCTGAGGTTGTCGATGGTTAGCCACAATATCTAATCCCCAGGCTTGACCCCTGAGTCATTGTCAATCTGTTTACTCAACAAGTTTCCAACCACGATAGCTCCGTCGAACTAAAGCCTAGCAATGGCAAATTCTCATGGGGCACGGCAATGGCACTTTGATCCCAACAGCACGTCTTTACCTTTGTTAGATCCGCTGAAGAACAATCCCGATAAATTGGTTTGGGTAAGGGGAGCTATAACAGAAAGAGAAATAAACTATATCATCTGCCACGTATCTATAATACCATGATGGCTTTTCCTTCCCATGGGAAAGCTGAAACCATGGGTTGATTGGTTAGCTGGAGGGTTGATCCATTTCTTCCCCGGATTGCAAGCTCCGGGATCTGCATTGGGCCTCACATGGACAGATGCATATGCAGCCTAACATGTAATATGTCCAGTCTGATAGCACCCTCAGCTATTTGCGACACCAAACCCACATCAAGAAATGATCCCCTCACACAGCCTGCCAACAGGCGTGTGGTACTCCGCACCATTCCTACACATGGCGGAATGCTTGATTGTGTCAAAGCGTAGATCCCATGTGCTCTATCTCGATGAGCCGTTATGCCTCTGGGAGTCTGGGGTCTCGGAAGTTGTGTCATGACCAATGGCTTCACGCTTCACGCTTCACGCTTCACTAGGCTTCCCTCCCCTCAACAAAGCAAGGCAAGCTTGCAATAGTACTGTGTTCTCTTCAGCCGGCACAGCAACGCCACTGACGGCAATTGATAAACGCGTCCGCCTTTCGTCGCATCGCATCCACATCCACAGGCACATCCACATCCGCATCCGCACACACATCCACAATGCCTTGACTGGGGCGAAAACAAACATGCCCACAAAGGGGCGGGCAAGGGACGCAGGCTGGACGCAAGACGCGATGAGTTGGTCAATGTCAATGCCCCCATTCAACGAATTGTCTTGTCGGGCCATGGCTTATGTGACGTAAAGACCCAGTACCCAGTCACGTTATCACATTGTTCCGTGGCGAAGATACTTGCCAAATTGGCGTCACCCATGCGTCAAATCAATCAACACTGCAGTTGATTCGTTTCTTTTCTTTTGTAATCCGCGGGCGCGCAATATTATTCCCGGAACAGTAGAAAACCGGCCTACAGCCTACAGTACATGTATGTAATGGCTGCGGCGGAACAAAAGAATGGAGCTTCCCAGTCGTCACATTATTCACCTTTGGGTGTGTTTCCATTTCCTCAACAAACATCCTTAAACCACCATACAACCATACAAAACAACACGGGTACCTACCTGCCTTGGAGCGTATGATTGAGAATGAGCCAATCAATTCGAGACAGCGCATCGCCGTTTGAAGAGAGAGAGCTACACAAGAGAGACCTGGAGGAATCCCAGAGGGGCGATAACCAGCATGAGCAAGCTGATTCCGATAAGACGGCCAAGCGACCACCTACACGGCGAGGCACCATGACGACGCATGCGTGCATATCATGTCGCGAAAAGAGAACAAAGGCAAGTTTTCAATCCAAGACGAGGGAAAAAAGATGAAAAAAAAAAAAAAAAAAAAAAAAAAAAACTTTTGGAGAAAGAAGCCCATAGTCAGTACTGACTTTTTATCCTAGTGTGACGGTAAAAAGCCTTGCGATCGATGCCATCGACGAGATATTGAATGTCGTTATGTTGGGAAGCCGTGGCAATCAAAGGGTTGTTTGAGACAAGAGACGGAAGAATTACGAAGACATCTTCGCCAAAGAGAAATGGTTTTACAAGCACTCGCTTTTCAATCGAACCCACAGGACATTGTGCAGCGGTTACGAAATGGAGATTCTGTTGAGGAGATTTGCCACAGTCTCGGTTCACGACTTGGAAGAGAGTCGGCGGGGCACAGCAACCAGCCAGAGCCTGCTGTCCACCCTCGACTCTTTGACGAAGCCGGCCATGCGAGGCAACATGAACAGCATATGCCAACGGGCGGCACGGGGTATCCCGATGATTTCTTCGGCCAAGATCGAACGGCAGGCTTCACACCGACAGAAACTCTCTTGGAGGATAGCCCGAGCACTGCATCGTCATATTCCACAGGCTCTGCTTGGCAGGTTGCTGGTTCACATGGTATCCGGGCTGGAGAGGAGGGAGAGCCGGCCGAGGCCATGTCAGTCCCAAAGATGATGCCGCAGGACGGCTCACCCTTTCAACACACCATGGACTACTCCAGGACATGCGAATGGCCTCCATGCACCGCGACCACGCGCTGCAGCAAGCACCTACAGTATCAATCCTCGGTCGAGCCCATGTACCCAATGCACTGGCCATGTGCTGGCGATGCTGGTTATGAAGATATGCCGCCAATGTAGAAGGTGGATTGGTAGCGATACCGGAGTTAACGGACGGGTATTCTCGAAAACGATACACGCATCTGCATCGTAAAACATGGGAAGAGAGCGTGCATTTGGAGTTTTGGGTGTCAAGCTTTGATGTCGAAAGTTGAGTTTCTGCGGACCAAGGTCAAGAGAGATGGGAATTGGCAACGTGCACTGTATGGTTTGTTGTCCATAGTTCATCGACCAATGTGAGAGAAGATGGCTGTTCATTCCATCTTCATTTGGTTTGTCATGAAAACAGCTAATAAGCTCGGTGATGAAGATAGTAGGAGGCAACACATGTGAAAAGAACAGCCTCAAAATGGATCGCGTGACTGACAATGGCAAGCTCCGGCTGTCAGATGGTGCTTGGTTTTAACGAACGTGTTTCTTGGCCAATAACTCCCGCATACTGACATGCTTGTGGCTTGATGTTGTGTTTGCGGGGGATAAGAGATGGATTTGAGAACGAATATTGGCTGGACTGGGATGCTTCTGATGCAGAAAGCCTGGTCTGAGAAGCCATCGATTTTGCTAGCGAACCGGATGAGAGGCGGCTGACCCCCAACTTGCTGCGACTTGGCGCGGGATTGGATGCAAGCACAACGGCATGAGGCGGATACTAAGCCGTTCTCGTTGACGATTGGTGTTTTAATAGTAAGTTTCCTAGTTTGCCATAATGTTGATATTGGGGTGTTGTGCAATCTCAACCGAGATAGTAGAAAGTTGCAAAGGGAACCTTCCTTCATGTTCCAGCTCTCAGCTTCGATATACTCCGTAGACTCAGTCAACACAAGGACAGCCATGATCCTTGGATACGGACAGACTTCGGCATCAAGGTGGGTCTCGGGATATATCGAGATCTCTCAAAGAACAAAAAATTGGACTTTTTTTTCTTGAGTCTTTCCAGCCTCCGCGTATTTCGCGGGCCAGGGAAAGCGGTCAACAACTGAGACATGGCCGCATGCATGGGCAGCATGATTAGCGTTACTGCACTGTCTCAGTTTGTTCGATGTCGCGATTTACGGATCCAGGGTTTCTGCTTTGGCGAGATTTGACAAAGCACGTTTTGGGCCACCGGCAGCGGCATTTGCTTTGGGTCTCAAAATTATGATCCTTCGTATTTGTATCAGAACCTTAGTTGGACGTGTTGCTGCTTGTTGGCTCAAATTGAAGCGTCATATCGTTTAGTTGGTATATATCCTTGTCTCTTTTGCCCCCTCCTCTCCTTTCGAGGAGGTCTCGGTGATCGACAAGTATTGGCACACAGTCCTGGAAGGACGTACGGCACAGTTCTCGCTGTGACACGTAGACTGAGCTTGCCTGTGCTGGCTGATTCTGGCTCGCTGGGCGTGGAAACATGGCTTTTCATGTGCTGTTTGCCGAATTTGCTGGGGTTGGCTGGCTTCAGCCGGTCCACCACCACCACCATCACCCGCGACCTTCACCATATGCACATGCACATGCAGGATGATGGATAAAGTTTTGGTTACAACGAGATCAACAGGCACTCCATAGTGGTGTAGCTTCGTAGTTGTGGCCCCCCCAAGGCCCCTCCCTCGGACCTTGCAACGGCTCCGTCCACGGAAATCGAAAATTAGTCTGAGCGGCTGGTTCACGATGGTCTATTATAGTGCTATGCTTGTTTTTGACGCGGAATTGCGCCAAGGCTTTTCCAGGCGGTAGAACAAGGCATCATCGTGATAAGAGGTCCGCAACCCGATAGCCTGGTTCAGGGACAATGAGCAGGGTAATAAAAAAAAAAAAACAAGAAACTGTTTCGAGTTTGTTTGCCAAGCAATCCATGGGTAATAGTTGGTATCCAAAAAAAGATGAGATGCAGCGGAAGGGCGGCCGAGGACCTTGTTCACCTGGTTTCGGGACTGACACGTCGAACGAGGTGGGATTCCACAATAAAAGGGGCGAATGGTGTGTTTTTTCGTTTTGGCTGGATCAGCACGGCGGAGGTGCCCGATCTGGCGGTTTATGGGCGTACCAAGCCCGTGTGCCTGTAGGTATGGACGCAAGTGGTGTACGTATGTGGTCGTTGGGATGTAAGAAATAAAATATGGGAACTCGTATTCTTGCCAGCTTTTAATTTTTCGCTCGATTCATGGAAGTTCCAATGGCGTGGCCTCGTCAGGGGATGATGACGTACAGTGTGTTTCCAAAGAGAAGGAGCCCTGAAAGCTGGTTACTTCCAAGTTCAGGGCTATCCATATTCTTTGTAGGGGGGAAGTGAGTAGGGAGTAGTACCTACACCCGCTGTAACAGCCAAGAAATAGTGGCCATTGTTGGATGCTTCGGTGCTTCGTATAGGTAGCGTTATAGGGGGTTCTGGCCACCATCGCGGCAGTGTCGGCACCTGAGACCCGAACCGATGGATGGATCAAGGGACCATTGAAGGTAAAGATTCGCTGAGGAAGAAAGAAGGAAAACACGCGGCAACGGCAGGCTTCTTGGTTCTTGTCATGGGCATGCTGAGACCCATGATCGGAAAACTCGGGTCATGGAGTAGACAACCAAGCATGGATTCAATCACAATCAATCAGTGAGGGATCAATCAATCAATCAATCAGGCAATTCTCATCCAAGAGTCACCGCCTTCTCCAGCTCCAACTTGCTCTCGGTCCGGACTTGGATCTATGGATCCATCCATACCTCTAGCCTTGGAGTCTTGACGGGGAATTACAGGTGAATTGGCTTTTGGGGGTACTTGCCGTGCCGCGGTTACCTCACCGGACGCCCGTCTTCTGCACTCCAGTTAATTCATTCGCTTGCCCTCCTCCTCTTATTCATCAAGGTCTCATTCCGAAAGCAAGTGTCTCTCGTCTTGGTGCGAATGAGTGAATGATTGTCGGCCCACACGAAGGAGTGCAACCTCAATGGCATTGGCTTGAAAGCGCTTTGGTAACCTGATTTAATATGGACAAAGTACGCCGTGGCGCTGGCAAGCAGACAAGGCAAAAGGGTCTGTCTGTCTTGTTTTCGTTACTGTTGTCTTACATGTTAATTACTAGTGAAGTTGTCAGTAGCAGTAGTATAATGCCTCAGTATCCGAAGGCATCCAACACAGGTAACAAAGACATCCATCAAACAGCAAAGAGCAACATACCCGAAGCGGCAACTTGGGAAGCTGTGAGATGTGAGAAATTCCTTCCATGCATTCCGCCAGAAGCTAATCAAGTCCCTACTTGCTTGTGCTAGTAGCAACAAGGTACATACTTACA
Organism: Hypomyces rosellus; assembly: GCA_011799845.1. Taxonomy (NCBI): domain Eukaryota; kingdom Fungi; phylum Ascomycota; class Sordariomycetes; order Hypocreales; family Hypocreaceae; genus Hypomyces; species Hypomyces rosellus. The sequence continues at coordinate 2,365,985 of WWCI01000001.1, forward strand.
TACATCTATACTGCTAATTAATGCAAGTGTTTCTTTCTTACAGTCCTTCTCCTCTAGGGAGGGTCCTTCTCCTCTAGGGAGGGGGGGGGTACGTACGTACGGAGTGCTCGTTGGATTGGGATTGGATTTTCCAAAACCACCAACGCCGCCCTTGTTTCCAATCCTTGCATTCCCTGTTTGGCTGCTGTCCTTGGCTCCAGCAACCAACCCTTGGCTTCCTTGGCTTGGCTCTCCCCTTGGGTGGTGGTTGTTGTGGTCTGGTTTTGCTTGGCCCTTAACTGGCTGGCCCATGGCTAGCCGGGGGTTTCCAGGGACTCTTCTTCTGGGCGTTGCAGGCGTGCAGTGATGCTTTTTTAGGGGCGTTTCCACCCACCCATCCCCACCAAGTCCACTGAACTTGACCCACCACACTCCCTGTCTTGGCACCGCCTCCACCACCGTGGGCCACCGTGGTCAGCGCTTCTGCGACTCAGCCTTATTCCCAGGCCAGGGAGGAGGAAGCAAGCAAGCAAGCAAACAAGCAAGCAGGCAAAGCAGAAGCTCCTACACACATGCTTGTTGTCCTAGCACCGTTTTGGGCCGGTTCCAGCTGGGCTACTGGTTTTGTTTGATGGATGCCCGGATGGCACAGATACATATAGGGGACCAACTCACCGACCTTCATCCCATCTTTCCCTCTGTTATGCTCCTGTTCTCCCTGTTTGTTCTTTGTCCCCTGTGTTAAGACGTTTGTTTGCTCAGTGACAAACAAACAAACAAAGCTGCTCGCGTGATCATCAGCATCGTCTCCCACTACAACGGATCGGACTTATCGACGACACAAGTACTGCTACTGCTACTACTACTACTACTACTACTACTACTAGTACCCACAGGGCAATACGAGATATCGAAGAGAAAAAACAACAACAACAGACAAAACAAAACAAAACAAAACAAAATAAAAAAGGGGAATCTCAGTCCTTGAAGAAGAAAAGCCATGAGAAATACCTTTATCCACCATCCATCATACACAGTTAGAAGCGTGGCAGTAGACACAGCACCCCGACGACAAAATGCAGCGCAGCAACAACAGAGCTGGTGGCCTTCGCTTTGCAGGTGATGGAGCCGGAGGACTTGGAGGAGACGACAGCGACGACTACGGGTACCTGAACTTTACCTACAGGCCGCTATCACGACTGCCCACACCGCCCCCTACGCTGAACAAGGATTCGAGCCTCGACGACCAGTCGCTCCTCCATTTGGAACTTCTCGATGACGGAGAATCTCTGAGTCCCAAATTTAGAGGTAATCCTTTTCCCCTTCGTTCTATGCAACGATAATTCAGAATCAAAATCAAAATTAAATTTAATTGCTGACTTGTGGCTTTCTGACAGGCCCCGCTATCCACCTCGTCAACCTCATTCCTTCAGCAGCCTCCTTCGCCAATGCCTCGGTTCCCTTTGTCCAGGCTATGCTCGCCAGAGCTGAGCTACCCATCGAGACCGTAGCGCTGGCAGTCTGCATCCTCGACAGCCTCGATTCCAAATTCGGTCGCAAGTGGCGCCTCGCATGCCCTCTCAACGTCGACGACCTCACATCCCCGACAGCAACAGTCGCTTCGCCCTCCTCCTTCACCAAGCGGCACTCCCTCCCCCTCACGCCGCACCGCACGGCCCATCGACAGATACACATCGACTCGGTCCGCCCCGAAATCATCATCCTCGCCGCCCTCGTCATCGCCGCCAAGTTCACCCAGGACCTGCAGGAGCCGCCGCAGTTTTATCGCATCGCGTGGGGGCGCAGCATGTGGTCCAACGAGCAGCTCAACGTCACCGAGCGCTGCATAATGGAGAGCCTGGATTATCGCATCATGCCGCTGTGCGACGAGGACTGCCTCACCGATGCCATGGTCGACATGCAGCTGGCCGGCCGCCTCGACCAAACGGGCTGTTCCCGATGGGACGTGCCACGAGAACCCACGCCTCCAGACAGTCTGGCCGGCAGCGAGTGCGAGTTCGTCCCTGGCCACCACCGCTCAAAGACTACGTATGCGTGAGCGGTTGCGAATATCGAGATCCCGATACACAAAAATTAATTGGCGACATGGAAGGAGGAATGAACATACCATGACAATGATGTCTTTTTTTACTTTTTTAATATTTGCTGAGCACATATCATAAGCATACTTTTACGGCGTTTTGGTCATACGAAAGCAAAATCAAAGGGGTACAGCACAAGCACACAAGGAGGAAGAGAAGAAGCGATGGAGCATGTTGCATGTTGCATTTTTTTCATGCGTTTTTGCATCCAACGTCATTCATCATAGCTTTGGTTGAGAGCATTTATTCCCCCTACCCCCTTTGGAGGCATCATCATGTTGGCGCGGGCATATTCTTTGTTTTTTTTGTCCCTTCTCTCTTGCAAACTACCTGGAGGAGGCGTATTCATGGTTTGGAAACTCGGGTTCTCCTTTAGAGGAACTTGGGATAAAGGTGTTTTGTTTGATTTGAACTGGATCCAGGGAAAATTCTTTGGGAGGGATATCTATCTAGTACATACAGCATATTTTAATTCAGTTTTAGTTCAATAGCAATTTTTTGTCTGTTGCTTTATATGTCCTTCTATCCTAATAGATATATATATGTATGATGAATGACATGACTCTTAGATATAGGGGCTTAAGGGCTCAGCCTTTCCAACTTCCACTTTCCCTCTTCGCCTTTGCCCTCACCCTCCTCCCACTCGTACACAAATCTATCATGTAGTCTACTATCTCTCCCCTGCCAGAACTCGACCCTCTTTGGTATAATCCTCAATCCACCCCAAAACTCTGGCACAGGAATCTGGTCCTCCCCCTCAAACTTCTTCTCCGCCTCTGTGACCCATCCCTCCAGCTGTTTCCTCCCGTCGTCATCATCAGCGTTGTCGTCGCCGTTTTCATTGTTGCCGTTCTCGGTCCTGTGTGGCCGAAGGACCTGGCTCTGCCTACTCGCCCACGCACCGATCCTACTACCCCTCACCCGCGTATCAAAGTACCTCTGGCTCTCCTCCCTGGTGTTCCTCTCCGCCAGTCCCTCGACGCGGACCTGCCTCTGCAGCGGCGGCCAGTAGAACACCAGCGACGCGTGCGGGTTGCTCGCCAGGTCGGCCGCCTTGCGCGAGGTGCCCAGGTTGGTGTAGACGACGAACCCCCCGCGGGCGTCGAGCTCCTTGAGGTAGACCATGCGGGCCGAGACCCGTCCCGAGGGGAGCTCGGCGGTGGACAGGGTGCAGGCCTCGGGCTGGGCGATGGGAGGGGTGGACTGGGCCTGGGAGAACCAGCTGTGGAACTGGGGGATGGGGGAGGAGGGGTGGAGGGAGGAGCGGGAGAGGGAGGAGAGGGTGAATTGGTCGGCTTGGCCGTGGGGGTTGTGGCCTGCTGGGGCGACTGGGTTTGTTAGCATTTTTTGTATATGTATATATAGACTCTTCACGATGTGTGAGATGTGGTAAGATCCTCATGATGTGTGACAAAAGGTAAGAGTTGAGTGAGTCGGATGAGTTGGTGATGAGGGGCGAGCGAGTTACTCACATATCAGCTTTTCTCCCCCCGGGGGATTATACAGAGCCATTCTAGCAGTCGAAAACAATAATCTCGCACGGCCAAGTCTCATTTACGAGTTGCTTTTCTTTCTTCTTTCTTCTCTTCTTTCTTTCTTTTCTTTACTGAAAGAGCACAACGTGATGTGGGGGATATGAAAGGTGAAAATGTGATCCAAGATCGTGGAGTTTGAAAAGTGGTGGCATGTTTTCTTGGTGGGGGCGTTTTAATGCATGACGAATTCGGCAAACGACGTCCCGATTTGGTAATTGCCTCAGAAAACCACATACGCAAAAGTTATGACTATGATTGTGCTGCATGATTGAACAAGACGCACCCATGATGAAAGTCGTTTACGTAAACGATATAAACCATGTAATAAAATAAATAATAAATAAATAAATAAATAGATCCAATGAAGAATCTTTTGAATAAAATAAGGACATATCTACAAGAATTGAATGGGATAATTTTCTTTCCTTCTTCTTTCTATCTCAAGCTGGAAATTGTCAAGAGCATTATAGCATAAGGAGTTTGTTAAGAGTCTGCAAGTCTGACTGATACAATTTCTTTCATTGTGAGAAGCATCAACTTCTGTATGGCATCCCAAACGCTACCTAGTAGGTAGGACACTTCAAGGAGCTCGACAACTACAAGTTCAAGCAGTACCTGCATGTAACCTGCTTCATAGAACCGATAATAATAAAAAAGCACGGGGCTTCAACTTCAGCCTTCTTCTACACTCAACCGAGCAACGCTTTATCTAATTACATCACAGCTTTTCCCACCGCTGCCGCTTCATGCGCTTCTACCCGCACCTACAACATCCATCTGTTAATGATCCCAACCACCCAAGACAAACAAAACATCCATGCAGTTCAAATCTCCCCAATATTTTCAGCTTTCAAAGTAATGATAACAACAATAATAAAAATAACAATAGTAATAAAAATACTTAAAAATAAGAGGCTGCATCTCAGAAGCCACCTTTTCACAGCCTATGCGTAAGCTTATTCCCCTACCCGCATAAGCCTCACAACATGTGGAACCAAAAAAAAAATAATAGCCTAGATATTAAAAAAATAATAGTGACAATAAAAATAATACAAAGTAAGATGAGTTAAAAAGGATGGCTTGCCAATAGTGAATTCCGCAACCATGTTACAAGTATGTTCCTGGCACAATTCACGTCCCAGCCACTTTACTATCTATGGATGTCATCGTCCCTTGAGCATGTTCGGGAACAATATTACTTCAGGGCATTCAAAAACAAAACAAAAATACAAAAATACGAGAAAAGTCTTATCAAGGGCTCAGAGTTTGTAAAATAGCTCGGGTCTTACCACTTCCGATGCACATAAGATGAAGCACCGCCCGAATAATACGACCGGGTTGGTGCGTAGGTTGCATTGAAATCTTACTGAAGATATTAGGTAGCCTTGAATGCCTCAGCGTAGAGTCACACAAAACACACGATACGCCATACATGACACACATCACAAACACAACACACAGACACATCACAAACAGAACACACACACACGACACACACATACACAACACGCATAACATAAAACAGAATATACAAATATATTGGGTATCAAATGCCAATCCATGGCTTAAAACATACGTGAGTACGTACGTCTGCGCGCTGCACCAGTCACGCAGTTTAAATCTATACGCAAAAACACCAAAACGCCAAATTCCCCCAGTCATGGAAATACGGGATATTTTAGGACGTTTTCTATCTCAACGTCCGCACATAGAATCTATATCTTCCTCCTTTTTGGCCTTGCTTCCCACGCCCTGTTGCGTGTAGTCATTCTCTGATATCATCCGTACATTTTACCCAACCATCCATGGCTCTCAATAGTGTTCGACAAAGGTGTAAGAACCTTACGAACTCGCCATAACAAGCGCCAGCAGTGCCATTCTGCAGTAAAGTCCATATCGCATCTATATCTCGAATTAGTATCCGTAATGAAACCCATAATCACACAGCCCTTTACTTACCTGTCTAAAGTATGCAGCCCTCTGGTCAAAGTCCACCTCTTCGGCAATCTCCTCATTTCTCGGAAGGGGATGCATAACCACCATCGAGCTCTTGGCATTCTTGAGCGTAGCATTGTCGATACGGTAAGAGCTCTTGACGGCCTCGTATGCTGCCTCACTCTCGAACCGCTCCTTTTGCACACGTGTGCAGTACAGCACGTCGCTCTGGGCCAGAATTTCTGGTGTCAAAGTCTCCGATTCGGACAGGAGCTGACCAGCGGCCACGAGTTGCTCCCTGACGTTGGCAGGGAGACCAAGACCCTTGGGAGACACAAGCTGAACCTTGACCTGGTAATGTCGGAGAAGATAGACAAGAGAGTGAACTGGTCTTCCATACAGTAGATCACCGACGAATGTAATGGTCAACCCCTGAACAGTACCGAGTTCTTCTCGGATGGTATACAGATCCAAGAATGCTTGAGTTGGGTGCTCCTTGCTACCGTTGCCCCCGTTAATCACAGGGACAGGGCTGTACTTGACGGCAATGTCGACCGACTTCTCGTCAGGGTGTCGCAGAACCACGGCATCTCCGTAGCAAGCCAGCGTCCTCAGGGTATCCTGTAGCGTCTCACCCTTTTGAACAGACGAGGTTGAGGTCGAAATAGCAATGGTACGGCCGCCCAAGCGCTGCATGGCAGCATCAAATGAAGCCGAGGTCCTGGTAGAGGGTTCATAGAACATGGTGCACAAGAGACGTCCGCGCAGAATGTCCAAGACACCCTCGCGCTGGACACCAAGACGCATCTCCTGAGCTACTGTGAAAAGCAAGTGCAAGTCGGCTCTTGAAATCGACTTCACTGACAGTACGTGAGACTTCCTAAATGACGATGGCTGGGATAGCAACTGCTGGATTGAGGAGCGAGCTGCTGGCTGTAGTTGAAGAGACAATCCGAGTTCGTCCACCGCACCTCCAAGTCTAGCAGGAGAAGCCAATGCATCATGGAATCTGTGTGAAGTCATGGGGCTATGGAAAGCTGCCTGATGTCTCAGCTTGGGGCTTTCTACGATGTGGGAGATCGAGTTCGTAGTGGGCTTCAAGGCAGGAGACATGGGAACTTCCCGAGCAATGCTGTGGGATGACATATCCTTGCCCTTTGGCAGTACCGATAAGACCTCGCCATCCAAGCATACTGTCGTATCCTGGAAGATGACTCGGCGGACGGATCCACGCATCTTTCGGCCTTCGAATGGCGACCAAACAGTACCGGGTGTCACCTCATAGGCGCGGTCAACCTCGACCTCAACGCTAGTGCCAGCCTGATCATGAAGCTCAAAGATGTCCACCGGGTTCTGGTAGAGCTTGGCCTTGAGGTCATCGATGGTCAACTTGCCTTCGGCCACAGAGGTCAGAAGCAGCGGAAGAGCATCTGTGATACCGAAAGATGCATCAACCTTGTGACCCAGAGATGTAGCCAACTGGTAAGGAAGGCTTCCAACGGAGAAGACATCAATGGTGCTCATGTTCTCCCAGAGAGCAGCCTGATCCCTAGGAGTTGGGAGAAGACGACCACATTCAGGGAGGTCCTTGGTGGACAGGTAGAGTGCGTAGATGGAAACATCACATGTAACCTGCAATCCCTTGGCCTTGCTTAGTGCAATTAGTCGGATATCATCCTTGTTGGTAATGGATGTGACGTGGATGCGGCGGTTGTGAAGGCTAGCCAGGAGCAGAATGGAGGCGAGATCGGTCAGCTTGGCATCAGTAACGATGACCTTGTGAGTTGGCCAAGAGTCAAAGTGAGCCGTGACAGCGGCAACCTTGCTGATGTTTCCGGACAAGTGATTGAAAGGAATGAATAGCGAGCCAACCTCACCGGCGAGGCCGCTGATCTGACTCTCATTGTCCGATGTGGCGGAAACAGAAAAGTTGTAGTCGCAGTAGTCACCAACCTTGCTGTTCTGCTGAGCAGCACGGAGAGTAATTCCATCGGTAATGGCGCCCTCCAAACCGAGAGGCATAACTCGGACCATGCTGAAGCCAGAGGAGATGGATGCCTTGGTCACAGTCTCCATATCCTGGCTGTTGGGAGAAACAAGACCCGGAATAAAGGCAGCGACATTGACCAATCCAGGTAGGACGACCGTCTTGTGGCTGGTTTGGTAATCACGCTTTGAAACATCAAGAGTAAAGTGCCTGGCAATGGCTTCGATCAGGATCTTGGCATTCTTGACGTTGGTAACTAGAGGAATCTGGTAGTCAACAGCCATTCGTCGAGTCTGGTAACCCTTGCTCATGTAGTTGGCCGGTCGGCGGTACTTGTTGTTGGATGGCAAGTTGATGTAGAGGTCAATGGTGTTCTTGGCCAGATGCTGGGTCAGGGAGAATTCAGAACTCTTATCTTCTTCCTTTCCAAGGACTTCCAGGAATTGAACCGGTACTCCGTGCTCCTGCAGGAAATCAGCTGTTCCGGCGGTGGCGAACAACTTGTATCCAATCTTCTGGAGCTTCTCAATCGATGGCAGCATCTCCTTCTTGTCCTTGTATGAACCGATGGAGAGAAGAATGTTCTTCTTGGGAATCTTGAATCCAGTAGATAGAAGAGCCTTGAGGTATGCTTCATTCTTGTCAATACCGAAGCAAGCGACTTCACCAGTTGAAGCCATTTCCACACCAAGAACGGGGTCAGCTCCAGACAGACGTGAGAAACTGAACTGAGGCACCTTGACACCGACACATTCGGGGGCGAGGTCAGTAGGAGGGTACTCCTGGAAAGGCTGACCCATGATGGCCTTGGTAGCCATCTCAATCAAATCAACGCCCATGACCTTGGAAACGAATGGGAATGAACGAGATGCACGGACGTTGCACTCAATGACCTTGATATCGTTATCCTTGGCAATAAACTGAATGTTGAAAGGACCGGTAACGTTCAAAGCAGCACCAATCTTTCGAGTAGCCTCCTCAATGCGCTTGATAGTAGTAGGTTCCAGATCCTGTGGAGGCAGAATCAGTGTAGCATCTCCGGAGTGAACACCGGCGTTTTCAACGTGCTCGGAAATGAAGTGACCAACGACGATACCATTCTTGGCGACGGCGTCCATTTCAATTTCCTTGGCATTCTCAATGTACTTGGTAATGACAACGGGGTGTTCACGAGAAACCTCGGCAGCCTGAGCAAGGTAGCTCTCCAGATCCTTCTCAGAGTAGACCGTATTCATGGCAGCACCAGAGAGAACATAGGAGGGACGAACCAACACAGGGTAGCTGACCTTTTGACAGAATGCTTGGGCCTCCTCGAAGCTTGTGAGTTCCTTCCAGGTTGGCTGATCGACTTCAATTCTGTCCAACATGCGAGAGAACTTGTATCTGTTCTCGGCAGTGTCAATCATCTCGGGGGACGTGCCCAGAACCTTGACACCAGCACGATGAAGAGGAAGTGCAATGTTGTTTGGTGTCTGACCACCCATGGCGCCGAGAACACCGCTGGCGGATTCCAGCTCATAGATGTCAAGAACAGTCTCCAGGTTGATATTCTCAAAGTAAAGCTTATCAGCCTCGTCGTAATCGGTACTGACGGTCTCGGGGTTATAATTGACCATGATGGTCTTGAACCCAGTCGCTCGGAGCGTTCGGATAGCGCGGACAGAGCACCAATCGAATTCGACCGATGAACCAATTCTGTACACACCAGAACCCAGAACCATCACTCCGTTATCGTTAAAGTCGACATCATTCTCCGAGGCATTGTAAGTGAGGTAGAGGTAGTTTGTGAAAGCTGGGAATTCTGCAGCCACGGTATCAATCTGCTTGACATAAGGCTTGATGCCTGCATCAAGTCTCATTCTGCGAACGGCAATTTCGTTGGAACTCCAGAACTTGGCCAGCTGTCGATCACTGAAGCCTAATCGCTTGGCCTGAAGGAAGACGCCGGGAGCCTTGGCGATATCGGTAGTGCTGTAGTGGGACATTTGCTTGGCAAAGTCGCTCAATCCCATGAGCTTGCGAAGGAACCACTTGTCGATCCTGGTCATCTCCCAGATCTTGTCGACAGAGTATCCCTCATGCATGGCGTTTGCAATGGCAAACAATCGCTGATCAGACGGAGTCTGCAGCTCGTCATCAATGCTCATGAGAGCCTTGGTTTCACCGAAACCAAGGTTGTGGAAGTCAATGGCTCGGATCGCCTTTTGTATAGCTTCCTCAAACGATCGGCCAATGCTCATGACCTCACCAACACTCTTCATGGAAGAACCAAGCTGAGTAGAAACACGGGTGAACTTCTTCAAGTCCCATCGAGGCATCTTGACCACGACATAATCAAGAGATGGCTCAAAGCATGCGCAAGTCACCTTGGTAACCGAGTTGGAGATCTCCTTGAGAGGAATGCCCAAACCAAGCTTGGCAGCGATGAAAGCCAGGGGGTAACCGGTGGCCTTGGACGCCAATGCGGATGATCGAGACAATCTAGCGTTGACCTCGATAATGCAGTACTCTTGTGAAAAGGGGTTGAGGGCATACTGAATGTTGCACTCACCAACCACACCAAGATGTCTGATGACATTGACAGCCGTGGTTCGAAGCATGTTGTAATCCTCATCGGACAAGGTCTGAGAGGGGGCGACGACAATGGAGTCACCAGTGTGGATACCGAGAGGATCAAAGTTCTCCATGTTACAAACAGTGATGCAGTTGTCCTGGCAATCTCGGACAACTTCGTACTCGATTTCCTTCCATCCCTTCATACTTCGTTCAATAAGGACCTGAGGACTGGCAGCAAAGGCCTTGTTGCAAAGATCCAGCAATTCATCTTCGTTGTTGGCAAATCCACTTCCTAGACCACCAAGAGCGTAGGCGGCACGGACAATGACGGGGAAGCCAATGTCCTTGACCGCATGGAGAGCCTCATCCACGTTGCTGGCGGATGCAGACTTGGCGCACTTCTCGCCAATGGAATCCATGCTTCGAGCAAACAGCTCTCTGTCTTCCGTGGTGATGATGGTATCAATGGGTGTACCGAGAACCTTGACACCGAGAGCCTCAAACTCATCCTTGAGCTGAATACCGACCTGCAAGGCAGTCTGGCCACCGAAAGTGACATAGATGGCGTCGGGACGCTCGTACTGGATAACCTTGCGCACAAACTCGGCATTCACGGGAAGGAAGTAAACCTTGTCTGCCAAGCCCTTGGATGTCTGAATAGTGGCAATGTTGGGGTTGATGAGGACCGTGTAGATGCCCTCTTCCTTGAGAGCCTTGATGGCCTGACTACCAGAATAGTCGAACTCACCAGCTTGACCAATGCTGAGACCACCACTGCCGAGAACAAGGACCTTCTTCACAGACACTCTAGGATTAAGCCTCTCATTCTCCTCAATAGTTCCACCGGGGAAGCTAACAGGCGCCTGCAGCAAAGCAGGGCTCTCGGCGCAGTTGGCCATGGTGTCAATAAAGACATCAAAGAGGAACTCGGTATCTCGAGGTCCCGGCGTGCTCTCAGGGTGGAACTGAACACTAAAGTACGGCTTCTCGGTGTGCATGATACCCTCATTGCTGCCGTCATTGGCATTGACAAAGAGCTCCTTCCAGCCCGCGGGGAGAGTCGAAGAGTCAACGGCGAAACCGTGATTCTGAGAGGTAATGTGGCACTTTCCAGTTACCATGCTTGTGCAAGGAATGTTGTGACCGCGGTTACCAAACTTCATCTTGGCAGTCTTGGCACCAGAGGCTCGGGCCATGAGCTGGTGACCCAAGCAGATGCCGAAAATGGGGATATTGTTCTTTTCCATCACGGCGGCAATGTTCTTCACAGTGGAGTCGAGCATGGCGGGGTCGCCAGGACCGTTGGAGATGAAGAGACCGTCGTACTCCTCACCCGCGGCCTTGGCCAAGTCATGGTCCCAGGGGCAAACCACAACCTCGACACCGCGCTTGAGGAAGCACCTCAGCTGATTATACTTCATACCGACATCAACGCATAGGACACGGATCGTCCGACCGGAGGGATGCTTGCGGGCAACCGACGGCGGCGGCTTATAGAGCTTGGGCTCCTTGATGGACACTACGGGGCGAATGAGCACGCCGTCACAATAAAGGGGGGGAGGAGGAGGAGGAGGAAAAGGAGGCTGTGGGGGAACTTACCCTGTGCCACCAGATTCTGCTCATTGGGATTTAACCAGTCAATTGCTTCAAACGAGTCGATCGAGGTGTGACCCCTGCCGTATTTTACGAGGCCGTTGGCTTGGCTGTCGTCATTAGCGATGGTGCTCTGGTCGAGCCTCATCTTTCCCAGCATACTACCCTTTTGGCGGATCTTCTTGGTAAGGGCCCTGGTGTCGACACCGTACATGGCGGGAATGCCTTGCTCCTTCAGCCATGTGCCGAGGGAAGAGGTGGCGAGGAAGTGGGAGAAGTCCTCGCCGCAGTATGATGCCGTAACCAGACCGGCGATGTGGATTTGCGACGACTCGAAGTGCGCCGGCAGGTCGCCGAGCAGCTCATCAAGGGTGTCTCGAGAGGGCACACCGTAGTTGCCGACCAGAGGAAAGGTGATGACGAGAATCTGTCCGCGGTATGAGGGGTCCGTTATCGATTCGGGATACCCCACCATGCCGGTCTGGAAGACCAGCTCTCCAGCAATGCTCTTTTCAGCACCGAAGCTGTAGCCCTGGTAGGTGGCGCCATCTTCGAGCTCGAGGCAGACGAGCCTCTCATCGGAGCCAGGGCTCACGATTCGAGCCGCCGCCGGCTGCAACAACTCAACAGCCATTGTGTAAAATATTGGTTCTGTTCTTGTTGTTGTCTTGTGTGGGGTATAATTGAGTTGAGAGCTCGCTTGTTATTCCTCTCTTCCCTTTTCCCTTTTGTCTTTCTTGGTTGGGGACGAGGGGGGGGGGGGGCACGCGAGCGCGGGGCAGAGAGACGACAAAGTGAATGACGAAAGGCGAAGGGCAGGGCTGCGTTGCTAGCGACGACTGAGAACAAGAGAAACCCGTCTCTCAGAGCTTCCTTGGGCCAGGTCAGGAGCTTTGTAGCAATCTAACCTCGCACAGTCATCTGCTGCTCTGCCACGGATGAAGATTTGACAGAATGTGTCTCCGTCTCGTAAGAAAAAAAAAGAGAAGCTCTGAAGAGAGAGAGAGGAAGGGGAAAAAAGAAAGGGAAAAATAAAAAAAAATAAAAAAATAGAGGCACATGAAAATCTGCTCCGCAAGCGGCACATACACCCATCGCCTATACTTGGATGTACCAAAACTTTTTTTTTTCTCTTCCTTGGTCTTCGTCCCCCATCACACACTGGATGAACCTTGACGTATTCTCTTTAGTCGATGTCAAGCGATGCCCTATTGGTCAATGGCGCTGTAAAAGGATGCGAGAGATACCCAGACAGTCCCACCGCCACCAGTCAAGAGGACCAATCTCAGACCTGGTTTCTTGCTCCAAGGACCCTGCTATCTGGCTGTTGGTTCTCTGTCAAGGCCCCCGAGCCCTGTAAGTTTCCCTTGGTTGCTGCTAAAATGATGGCTGCTTGCATCTCGAGGTTGCACCCTGGGCTAAGGGAGGGGTGGAGGGGAGGCGTTCACCTGTTGCCCCGCAGCCCACTTGGTAGCCCTGCTAGACATTTCATCCAATGGTGACAGAAAAGACAGAACAGAAAGTGTCCATACACCAGACAATCTGGACACCATGTGTTCTATCTTTTCTGACACCATACCACCTAGACTGCCCCCCCTGGCTGGCTCTAGCTTGATGCAGTCCGTGGGTTCTGTAGGTTGAGAGAAAAAAAATTGGACGGGAAAGAAAAAAAAATTCATCCAATGCCCCTCAGCAAAAAAACGTTCAAGCTTGTGATAGCTGCTTTTGGCGAGTCAAGCTGATACACACAATCACACTGTGTTTGATGAGACACACAGCTCAAGGAGAAGCAAAAACAGAGACAAACATTACATGGCATTACCATATCAACACATCATAGATGTCATCTTCCGTCAATCTCGGCAATCAGTTATGCCTTTGATTCGTCTGACTCGTCGCCGTGATCATCCCAAAAGCAAACGCTATCAATCGCTTCCCTTCGTTGGTGAAGCGTTGGCCGCAGAGATCCACAATAAGCGTCATTGTACGAGGGTCCTAAAATGGTTGGTGACGAGTCGACACCGGCTGGACTCCCCAATGGTGTAGCAATAACAAATTCTTTTTACGATTGTATACAAGATAGGCAATGCTTCCATCGCTTTGATCCACCAAACAAAGAGGACTTTCAGAAACCTCATACTCCTCCTGTTCTATTCTGATTGGGATAAAACCACCGGCTTTTGGCTCTGAAATGCGGTGCCCGTTGCGAACGCCAATGTCCCCCCATCAGCTTGCCAACTTTCCCACCCCATATATCATCGACCCAAGACCAAAAGAAAAGAAACCGGCCCACCAAACCCTGTTGCGCTTCACACAAAACTATGCATATTGATGACATTTTTGGATATAGAAAATAAGAAAGGTAGGAGACATATATCCAAGAGAGATACGGACGAGACGCTTTAGTTGCAGTAGATATATAGATGGGGAGATCGAGGAAAAAGCCAACCATTGAGTTTGAAGGGGTCCAGTCGTCGACATCCTTCATTGGTCGGAACTATCATTCTCATTATTATTATATAGACATGCCGCCTTGATTCATAGGTGGACCAGGCATGTTTGGCAAATGAGGCGTTCGCTGTGCTGTCGGACTGCCTTGGTTTATTGCTCCTGGGTGGCCGGGCTTTGGATTTCCGGTTGGCATCCTGAAAGCAGGCTCCTTCTTCGGATCAAATCCAGGAAAAACCGCCTGTAATCGCCTGTAAAGATCCTTGATCGATCTATCTCGTTCCTCTCTGTCCGTCACTGGGTCGATTGGTGCAGACGAGTTTTCTGCGCCGATGGGCTGCGCCCGAAGTTTCATAGCAAGATTGAGTGGAGGAGGCGTCAAATAGGCAGGACATGGTGGAACCTTGACTTCGGGTTTCCTATCCGCCAACGCCGCCATGTATGACAGATTGGCCTGCAATCGTCTCATGCATCTAGAAAGCAAATCAGTTAGTATAGCCCTTAATAGCTCACGAGTTGAAACCTACTGTAAGTAATCTTGTTGAAACAGGTTTTCCTCCTCGGTGGGTTTCCTATCTTGCACATTTCCATTTACAGCAGCAAACTCCTTTTTCAGCTCTTGTTGAGTTGTTTGAATCTGAATCGACTCATATAATAGCTCATGGTTAATATCCAATAGCAGCGCAAATCTTTCCTTTTCTCGAGCCTCTGTCGCTGGGCTCAATGGTGCTGCCATCGATGTGGGAACGCTCATGCTTCCAGGGGGATTGGATGAAAATGTTGGGGTTTGTGGAGTCGATACACTGGCTGGTTGCTGTTGCTGTTGGTGCTGCTGCTGCTGTGGTGGTTGTTGATGTGGTTGTTGTTGTTGCGATGGTGGTGGCAGCGGTGGCTGCTGCTGCTGCTGTTGTTGCTGTTGTTGATGTTGTTGTTGCTGCTGCTGCTGCGGTGGTTGTTGACTCGGATGGGTTGGAGTCTGGGCTTGTGACACTGGTTGCGGCGTCGAGAACTGAGGTTGTTGGGGAGGCATGGAGTTGGTCGGAGTGCCCTGAACTGTGCTGGGAGGTCTTTGAGGAGTCGACACTTGATTCATCATCTGGGGCGGCTGCTGGGGCGGCATTCGCTGCATCATTTGGGGTTGCTGAGGCATTCCTGGCTGTGGCATCGGGAAGCCCTGCATCCCAGGACCCATCATGTAGTTATTCGGAGGGAAGTTCTGAGGAGCGGCGGAGGGCATCACCTGTCCGTAAGGCGCGCCCGGGAACTGTTGTTGGTATGCTGCCACTATGTGTCTGTCAATAATCGCCTCTTTCCAAGAGCTCGGAAGCATGTCAATCGCAAAGGTATCCCCCCCTTACAAGACGCAACACAAGACCAGAATCTAGCACTTACTCTGACCATTTGGCATCATACTGGGCATGCCCGGGTTCTGCATCATTTGCGCGCCGGCATCCGGCATCATCTGGGGATTCCCTCCCGGCCCGCCAAAGCCTCCTTGGGGCGCCATGCCAGGAAACTGTTGTCGGTTATACATGACCGGTTGTCCGGGCTGCATACCGGGCTGCGGCGCCGCTCCAGGATTGAAGCCCGGGGCGGCATTGCCAAAGCCATAGTTGGCGGAATACATGGCAAATGAACTGCTGTCTAGGTTGCGCAGTCGTCGTCCTCTGGAGGATGAGAGATTCGGAATCAAACGGTGCCGCCGTCGCTCGACTATCTATTCGCGTGCGTTTATCGTTGTTTTTCGGTAGATCGACCAAAAGAAGGGACTTTGGAGATGGGGGAAATGCGAGATTTTATCTGCGTATCCAGAAAAAAAGGCAGTTTTGAAAATATCGACCCAGAACGTGTTTTGGCGCGAAAGAAAAGTCGAGTCGTGCGCGTAGGGTGGCCGGTTGGATGTGTCGACTATTAATCGAATCGCGTGCAGGATGGTCTACAAGAAAATGACTGGAAGGCGCCCCTGAATTATCCAATGCGTCTGCGCCTCTATCGCCAATCTCTGATTCAATTCCGGTGTCGCGAGGAGCTGTCTGATGCAGAAGAATGGATGGATGCCCGGATTGCCTACAGCCTTGGAAGCACGACAACTGAGTCGTCGCACTCGTTCCTGACAGATTAGGGATGACCAATGATCTGTCTAGCCGCTTTAGCCATAGTGGGGTCGGGTGCTCGTAAACTGTCGGGTGCCTTTAATGGCTCCAGTGCCTGTAAATCGTGCGTTACAGAGGATGCTCACTGTAAGTTTTCGGCCATCGAATCATCCAGCGTCAGACTGTTGGTTTCTAGTGTTTCTCCCCTTGTCTCTCTCGGTTCCTCTTCTGATTTCCTTCACTCAGTCTTCAACCTGATTCTTGCAATATTTATCCTATTTTTCATCCCTATTTCTTTTATTATCTACATAGCATCCCGCCCGTACTTATCAGCTAAACACACACATCGAGCAAGCTTGGTATTATTAGCCTCACGTACAGATGTATTCAACTCCAAGGTCACCAATCTTGAATATCAGGAAGTAAACGACTACACTGTATTATTCGACGGATTCATCCTATACTCTGAACAATGCGGAGAGAGCTAACATTCCTAGTAACACTATTCTCACACCCAAGCGAACCAAGTGATTTGTCCCTCAAACTCCAAAACCGCCTTCAACTCATCATCATCATTCCTCCACCTTGACCTTCTTGGCCGTATCGACGACTTTTCATGTGGGTTTCCGTCTGGGTTTCCCAAGGAGTTCTTCATACTGGTTGTACCAAATGCCGAGGGACGGTTTCCACTCCCATCCCCGTTTTCTGAGGCCGTCAATCAGAGGTCCATTGGTTGATTGGTTCGCACCAACGGCCTGGAGTAGCGGGCAGAGTAGAGTATTGCGGTCGTCGGGGTCGGGATTTTTCCAGAGAAATCCTTCCAGCCCGTCAAGTTGAATTCTGAGTGCCGCCTCCCCAAATTCTTCACTCACCGAGTCGAGCAGACTTTGTAGTGTCTCAGACCCCTTCCCAGTTCTGGCCAGTACTCCAAGCCGCGTCAAAATACGGAAACCCGTCTTCTCCGGAACGTCGCACGCCTTAAAGATGTCCCCGTATGTAAAGCCAAAGCCGTACATGTTTCTTTGAGCTCGGGCGAATGCCAAAGCGGCTTTCACTCTAGTTGTGTAGGTATCTGTATCATCGAATCCGATGGGGTGATTTTTGGCCCTGCCTGTCGCTTCTGCCTCTCTTGTCTCGTCGACGGAGTCTTTCTCCTAGGCGTCCTCGGGTTGTTCCCTTTTAACAGGCTCGTTGAACGATTCAAAACTCCTCTTATTTCTAGTAATGCTCATTTTGATGCGGGTTAAACGGCGATGTCGGCAAAATATTGGTTATTTGAACTACTTCAAATAATAGTTGAAATATCTTCAAGTTCTTGAGTTGGTCAAAAGTAGAGTTTCTCAATCATCAACTGGGAAGGGGTTTAACGGAAGAGGACCAGAGATTGGAGAAGGAAAGGGGGGAAGATAGAAGCGCAAGAGCGCAGCGTCAGAGTTGGGCAACACCGACTCGTCGAAAAGGGACAAGGTGTAAGTAGATATCCTACATATACATATACTACTAGTTATTTACATATGTGCTCATAAAGCCAATAGCTCGGTCATAATCATATCATCGTCAAACAGCATCTGCCTCTTAACTTCGGTAGTAAGATCCATACTTGGACTTCCCCTTCACCACCTCCAGGAATTCGGTACCAACAATCTCGCTCGTCCTCCCCGAGATGTGTACTTCGTCGTACCTGAAATCTTCAAGTCAGCATAATCTCCTTACCCGGTTGGGCTTAAGGCACGGAATTCTACTCACCACATATAACTCGTCTTTGGGTCATTGGATTGATAGCAGCCGTTATCGCCGCACCCCTTCCATGACCAGGTGACATTGTAAGGTGCGGTGAACCACTTTTGCGGATCCGCTCGCAGGTCCAGGAGTAGTGAGTGTATGTCAAAGATGGAAAAGGTTGCGCCGGGCCAGCGCCGCTTGGTGAGGAGGTAGTACGGCACGCCAGTCTCGAACATGGTGTTGGCGCTGGTCGTGTATTGCTGGATCTTGACCTGGAGTTCGGTCGTGTTGAAGGTCTTCTTGTTGCCCCAGTACGAGTTGTCCCCCGTGCCGCCGTTCTCGATGGCTGCGTACATGGGGCTCACGTCGAGGGGGCCTGTGTTGAGCAACACAAACTGTCTGCCACCGAGGCTGTATAGTTGGTCAAAGTCCTTGAAGATGGCTTCCACAAATGTAGAGACGGTTGTTCCCTTGACCTGTTTGTCGCCAAGAAAGCCATCGATTCCGAGGTCGTTCGTGCCGATCCAATACCCATATACTGTATTTTCGGGCTTCCGATCCGGATACAGGTCCTTGTATCCCAAATCTGTCTTGAAGGCAGGGATCTCATATTCCGAAATTGAAGGAAAGGGTCCGTTGATGTTGGACATGTAATGTGAAGTAACGTTGTTGGTCACCATGGCAGCACCGACGGCGTAGTTGTATAGCATGGCGCCGGCTTTAGTCGCAGCGACTCTCCCCCACGTATAATCTCCAACGGACGTATCACTCGTTGCGGGAAGCAATTGGCCAGGAGGGGGCAAGGCATTGTGGCCAAAGATGTAGCCCAGGCGACCTTCGTCGGTGTAGCTGTCACCAAACAAGACGAGATTCTTCATATTTGGCAAGGTTGGGATGCTTGCCGCGGCAACGGCCGAAGCGTATAGTAAAAAAGAAAGCATCTTGCCTGATTGTCTGCTATTCTTGGAGGCACAAGACGATGAGCGTATCCAACTCTCTCATAATACTACATCACTGATGGGAACATGGCTGGTTTAAATAGTGTCTCATTATGGAGAATCCCTCGAACCCATTACGAGTATGATTCTTGAAATCTAGTTCGAGGCCCCACGTTCAAATCTCGTAACCGACGGCACCTTCTAAGTTGAAGCGTCGGGCAAGTATTAATAATGATTCCATTTCATCGAGACGATGTGACCCCCAGTAGATGATGGATCCGCTTCCCCGCAATATTTGGTCTGGGAAACGCAAGCGAGAAACAGCAGCCTTCCATGATCGTCAATCGTTTTACCGTAAGAGAAAGATTGTTGGAACTACGATAGATCTATGAGATCAGAGAATGGCATAGAATTAAAACGCAGCCCAAAACCAACAATTTCTCTCCCCGTGGTGACAGATGATGGAGGCTATAAAATTTCCGCTATACAAGGTCCCCAATGCTAGCCAGCTCAACAATGTGACGGGCCGATTTCACAGTTCTGGATCTCAGAAAAAAAGTCTCCGTCTTGAATAGCGGATATAACAATGTCTCATTTTTTCCCCAGATGGATAGTTTGCTGAAGACTCCACATCGAGGGTTCATGGGTTGCCCGGCTATGCATGACATGATATGAATTACAAAAGCGGATCATATGACAGTCAAATTCAGGGTCCAATAGGATAAGAAGCATCGTGCTCCGTCGTTGGTATTTGCCGACGGTTATATCTTTCCATATATCCTACCTCTAGATCGCTTAACGACCTGAGAAGAATTTTTCGTTTTAACCCTTCAGAAGCGACCCCGGCCTGCTTCCGACAGACAATTCCGAGAATATTTCCTTGATTGGCGGCAGTTTTCGGGCATGGCACCTCATCCGGACAAAGACCAGATTTTTTACCGATCCATCACGAGATGGATAAATATCTTATTGGACTAGACAATATATCGACTAATTGAGAATGGTGAGAAAGAAAGACATAGCCAACTACCGGGCCAAGAAAATGAATGCTGACCTGGTAACACAAGGCCATCTTCGCAGAACCAAACAACAAACAACAACCAAGGACAGGTCTTGGATCAATCTGTATACAAAAAAAAAACAGAGTTCCATTCCTCCTCTTGAAATCTCTTCAACTCTATCTTAATAATGTGGATATCATCGCTTACTTTCCATAACAGTGCACAACTAACACGTACGCAGTGATCAAACAGCAGGGAAGTGGCCCTTGAACCAGTCAATACACTGATCGTCAGACTCGGCAGCCTGCTTCGCAATATCTTTGCAGTTAATGTCCGCACGAACGCAGAACCCATGGCCGGCATTCTCATAGAAGCGAACCTCCCCCTTGGCGGGCTCCTCATTGCCCTCGAGAATCTCCTTGGCCTTTTGAGCCTGCGGCACGGAGAGCACGCTGTCCTTGTCGCCGATGGCGATCGAGAGGGGGCGAATCACCTTCTCAATGTCGCCGGGAACGGAGAGCAGACTCGGGTGGCCGGTGAAGCCCGCGTCAATCAGAGGCCTGTCGTTGATCTCTAGGCCTTGGGCGAGGAGAACGACGTACTTGCCGCCCCAGCAGAAGCCAGCGGCGCCGATGGGCAGGGTTTCGCCTTCTTCCTTTCGGAGTTGCTCGAAGAAGCCCTTTACTCTGGGCATGGCCTTGCCTGGGTTGTTGCGTATAAACCAGGGGATGGCGTCGTAGGCGGCCAGAAATCCGTAGTAGCTAGCGAGTGATTTTGTCAGTAAGAGTGATCCGGGATGTTGAGGGTTCATCTCATTCACATTTTTGAAAGAATGCCAATTCCGCTGTTGAAAGTTTTCATAGTCTCTAGCATCGACAGAGGAGCCGAGTAACCTAAGGTTTGTAAACAGTCAGAACCTATACATGTCCTTAACGCGAAACGTCCATTCATCAGCACTCACCATCCATAAAGTCAGGTAAATAGACTTTGTAACCTCCCTTGTCCGCATATTTATCGGCGAGCAAGCGAAGATTGACAAACTCCCATCCGAAAGCATCAGGAATCATGACGATAATTCCCTTGGCGGGCTCGCCGTTGGAAGGCTCGGTTACATAGGCATCGAGGCCGTATGCCTTGGTGGTAGTTCCTCGCGGATCGCCCTCGTGGAGCTCACCGGTAAAGCAATCAGGGCAAGACATTTTGGTTGTTGTTTTGTTGATTCCCACCGTTTGGTGTTGACGTTGATGATGATGGCAACTCGATGAGTACCTACAACGAATGTTGACTCAGTGTCTTTAAGATGATACGAACCGAGCTATTGAACGCATCCGCAAGAGGTTCAATAAGAGACACTATGTCAAACCACGCCTCTATTTCAACTTTAGCTCTTTTCTAGATGTAATCACGGGACCAACACGAAGCAATCTCTTTCACATTTCCATGACGCTGTTTAAAGGCGGAGGGGAAATGTTTAGCGGGGTGATTCTTAGGTGATACGTAATGCTACCCTAGATCCTCGAGCTCGTTTATTAACGTTGGCGATTCCTAGTTGCACAGTTGAAGAAATGGCTATTTTAATTTATTGGAATAAATGATAGGCCTCTGTTGGTTTTTACTCTTTATTTAAACTGATCTGGGTCTTTTTCTTCTGATATTCTAAGTGAGCGCGGGTATAAGTTATCATGGTGAATTCTCCAAGTCATCATCACATGTCAAAGGTTGATCTAGATAAACATATGTCACTGATTAGAGCTGAGTATGCCTTACCTGAAAGCACATCCACTTCATCCTGAGGTAGTTGGTATGGTACCTACATGTCTACAACTTGGAAGCCCCGAAAAATAATTGATGAAGGGGGCAGGTGAAGCTCCCAACGCCGTCGCAAGGTGAATCGTGTGATCCTGCAGTCTGCATCACTATCCTACATTTACAACCTCACAGTCATTATCCAATATTATAGTTGCATAGCTATTTTGTGCCATAATATTCATGCCAAAGATGTAGATTCTACGGAACTGTTTTGCTCCCCGCCTTAGACGTGGTTCTTGGCCTGTGTAACTTGAACATACATTCAACTTATACTGAGGGCGACTTACAAATCACCATCATCAAAAAATACCTGTTCTCGTAAGGTGTAGGAGAAACTCCCATTTGAAAAAGCATGCCTTTATTATAAAAGTGGTTGATTGCATTCCTAGAGGGTGTCTGTAACGTTGGAGTTTGAACAAACTGGGGTGTGATGGTCGACTCTGCTGGTGTATCTGAAAGGAGAGAGCAATATATGAATAATGGATGGGCTGGTAATGGAAGGTATCAGTCTATAGATTATATTGGCTTCATATAACATAATGTCACAATCATTTATTGGTTGTGGGTGTTAAGAGTGTATCCCACCGATGCGTCCAACACCATTTCACTGGCTCACACTCCTTCATCGGCTCACAACATCCGAGTTAAGCAGCTACCTAGGTAATTAACCCTGCTTCCTACCCCGTGACTCCTCCCCAATCACTATATGATGTAAAATTAAGCTAGAATGAAATTTGCCATTCTTCTGATCGGAATGCCAGAGCCGTTTTTATGCGCTCTACCAAGTGTTGTAAGAACGGCAACTTCAAGTGGTGCAGCATGTGTGCGCTATTGCAACCTTTATTGGTTCTCGAATCAATATCATGGAATGAAACCAGGGGACTATATGCAACCCTACATGATAAAATGCTACCTCTGAGTGTGACGCCCTGCGCTTCGATATCGCGGTGTGACCTATGAGTTTTCATCATCAGTTATAAATCACTGCCAAGCAATGAGCTCAGCGGCCAGAGCCATCTCGACCAGTCAAAGAGTCAAACATGAAGATTCCAGACTGCGGCATGTCTTAAATACTGATTCAAGGCCGTCTTTCTTTGGCGTTGGCTTTATCAATCCGGCTGGTTCTATCCGACTCTTTGGCTTCGGAGTGTTTCTGAGATAGCTATCCGACGCACGTCCATACCGAGAAACCCCTGGTAATATGAATCGGGTTCCCCCTCTCCCCCACGTAGTCTATGTGTATAGCAGCGGTCATGAGAGACAGAATCGAACGCCCAAGCGCTTCTATTGCAGATGCCACCCGCGTTCCCGAAGTCCGGTCTGGACTTGGGAGGGTATGCTTACCATGTGGGTTTTCTACGCCATCAGTTAGTTGGCTGCTTCACTTTCCGTTAATGGATAGAAGCTATCCCACCTCGCATTCGGTTGCCTCTTAATGCCAATGGCATTTAAAATGATGATACACGGGGGGCCATGTTACGTGCGGTTGAGTTTGCCTATGCAGTATCGTATCCATGACAGACGCGTGCCATACCATGTTGAAGGATGCAGGTCCCCGGCTGAGGAATACGTCAGCACAGCCATCAATAGATCGATTCCAAGGACATGTTTTATATTAATTGAGGCCTCCTTGTAGAACCGTTTGTCTCGAAACGGAAGTCATACTCATACGAGGCATGTCGAATAGGGAAGCTTAACACTTTTAAGCCTCTTGGCCTTTTTTAAGTTAACGTTACCGCCTTGAGTCCCTGCAAGCCGACCAGATGGATGCAGCTCCCGATCAAAATGCCGTTTTTCGCTTGTTGCGGAGGAAAAACAAAATGGTCAGCACCGAGATCTGAAGCCCTTGCCAGAGGGGGGTTCAGGTGGGATGCCTTGCCCAATCGAGCAGGACGTGAAAGGGAAAAAAAAAGATCCATGTATGCCATTGTTGCATCAACCCGCAAGGCCAAGGATGAGGGTTATTTTGCCCAGTAATTAAAGGGGTCAGTGCTTGACGTGAAGCTCGCTCTGCCTTTTCCCCAGATCAAGTAAGCACTGTTTTCTGATTGTATTTTAAAGCCTTGTCGCTGACGAGTTTAGACTTAAACTGGTGGTGGGTTTGACGTTGATTGTGCTGCGGAATGGATACGAGGAGCTTCAATACTGTGGATAGATTGCGTTGGTGGTTGTTTCGTTCGTCAAAGACGCCTACATTGTTGTTGATAGGTATAAGTGGCAACTGGATCACATCTAATCTCGGCGTTTAAACATCTCCCGCATGCTCGGGATTAGCGAGGATATCTGTTTAGATTATTATCAGTAGGTACTATAGCTGAGGAAATCATATCAGAACCCACTCCACCGCAAGGGCGTATTCCTTCGATAGCAGAACCCGGTGATCGTCAGGAACCATCATAAAACAGTGTTAGAGCTTCTAGTTTGGGGGGAGGCAGGGGAGGCAGGGGAGGCAAGGGAAGCACGCATAAGCTCGGCCCGAAAAAAATAAATGCTGATCTTCTTTTTAACCTATTCAATGGTAGTAATAGCATGGAAGAAATATTGGCATCTCTTCCGGATTGACGGACCTTGCATAATCGCACGTTTTTGTTTGGGATGGAGGGCTGTGACGTGACGGACTCGCCGGCGCATCCCCGGAGCATCCCGAAACACGCCATCCCGTGGGTGACGATCATTGATAGGCAGACAGCTGTAGTTGGTTAGAGCTGGTTCATGCAAAGCTGTCATTCCAGAAATCTATCTCGCTCCCCTTCACACGCCATGATGCTGCGTTCGTCACCAATAGTAGATGAAAGATATCCTGCTACTGCGCCGTTTTTGCTATGAGCCTGCGTCATCACCGCACCTTCTTCCCGTCTTCTGTTATCTTCACGTGTTTCATGCAACCTGTCTCCATGCGCAGTCCCCTGGAATTCCATGACCCACGAATAATTCCTTGTGCCAAGACCAGGGGCGCATGCTTACCATGATTGGCTAGAATGGCTTCGAGCAGACTGAATCTGGAAGATGATCTGTCCATGCTCTTTGGACGGATTTGGTTCTCTCCACCAAGCTCGCGGTGCTACCGTTTTAGCTCAAAAGCGTCTGGCAGGCATTGTCGTGGGGAATGCATGCTCGGAACTCCATCTCCCCCACCAAAGTCTTGTACGGATTGGTCGGGGATTATCACTATATGCCTATATTGATGCAACAAAGCTGGTGTTTCACATCCCCACAGCCTTCCAGAAGACGTATGGATACCAACTAATCATCACTTGGCTAGTTGGGGGTCAACAACCCATAACTGGGGTCTGATATGCGAACCATGTAGTTTTAGGAAGCTGCCGTGATAACCGTGGGTAGCCTGAAGCCATCGACATGTCTCTGGTCCACGTGGGTAGCTTGGTGTTGGGGAGTAGACTGGGCGGTATTGGGTTGCAATATTGGTTGACTGACCCTGGTGTAAGTCATGGCAGGGCCGGATATCGGACAGCTCCCTCAACACATTCACGATGACTGAGGATGAATACTTAAAGGAGCTATCATGCTTCTCCTTCAACCTCCTCTTCTCAAAATCAACCAACAAAGCATCACAATCCTTTATTCACAACACGATTGACTCGTGTTAAGCCTTTCCCTTGACAACCTACCAACAAGACTCTTCAGTCAATCCACACTCCCTCAATCATCCGAGCAGCGCTCGATATCGAGATACCCTTTTAACAAAAGCAAAAATCTTCCTTTTTTATTTACATCCCCTTCAAAATGAAGACCTTCTCCTTCGCCGCCGTCCTCGGCCTCGTCGGCATGGCCGCCGCCCACATGGAGATGAGCTGGCCCCCTCCTTTCCGCTCCAAGTACAACCCCAACACCGCCCAGGCGGACATTGACTACTCCATGACCAACCCCCTCAGCGCCGATGGCAGCAACTACCCTTGCAAGGGCTACCACGCCGACTACAGCAAGCCCGGCGGCAAGTCCGTCGTCACCTGGCAGGCTGGCCACGCCTACAACTGGACCCTTGCCGGCTCTGCCACCCACGAGGGCGGTAGCTGCCAGGTGTCTCTCTCCTATGACAAGGGCAAGAGCTGGAAGGTTGTGCACTCCTACATTGGCAACTGCCCCCTCAAGCCCACCTGGAGCTTCACCCTCCCCAACGACACCCCCGCTGGTGATGCCATCTTCTCCTGGTCTTGGTTCAACAAGGTCGGCAACCGCGAGATGTACCAGAACTGCGCCCACATCACCATCAAGGGCGCCTCCAGCCTCGACGCCCGTGCTGCCTCCGATCCTTACCAGGGCCGCCCCGCCTCCTTCGTCGCCAACGTCAACAACGGCTGCGGGACTCTCGAGGGCAAGGACGTCTTGTTCCCCAACCCTGGCCCGGATACCGATGTCAACTCCCAGGGCACTGCTCCCCCTACTGGCAAGTGTGCCAAGTCCAAGCGTTTCGCCTCTCCCCTCAAGGTCTAAGCGTACACACTCGTTTTTCTTTTGAGTTCGGTGCGGTGGTGAGGACTGCATCGAGAATTCGTTACATCTAGTACATAGGTTTTGTGGCAAACTGGTTTGTCGGTGTATATACTGCATAGGTGGTGGATAGTGTGAATATAGTATCATGGTTACATATATAACTTTGCTTCCTTTATCTTCGTGCTATACTCGTGATAATGACCTGACACAGACAGAATCTGGTGGCGCAACCGACAAGTATCGGAGCTGAGTACTAAGATGGCCGGCTTGAGAATCGAGATGCTCTCTACCAAGGGTCAGAGGTTATTCAGAAAGCCTGTTCGGGGGCTGTACACGTAGCTGCTCCGCCAGTGCCATAACAAACCCCTATTCTAGAGCAGTCTCCAGCTCACCTGACATTTGGTAACAATATTTCCTATTATCCACAGTCAACCAATATTATTTGTTTGTTATAAGGCTTAGAGATATACATAGCTCGATCCTACCGAGGGGCTCAAAATCCGGTACCAGATAACCGATATACTTGCTTGCATGAGTACTTCAGTTGTTCTCAGTCGTACGGAAAGAACAGCTAGCACCGGCCTCGTGGTTAATTACGATGCGGTTGATACAAGCAGTGGATTTTCTTTTGTCGACTTTTTGCTCCGGATGGTTGAAGCGCAAGAGCTCCTGTTGCGAATTAAACACGTTAAACGCAGTCGCTACAACGACATCACTGTTCGTATCATGTACGGCATATCTATAGCTGAATTACATAAAAGCAGCCTGTCAGTCAAGGATGGCGATTCCATTCTGTTCGGGGCGAGGAGGAAGATCGAGGAACGGCAGCTCGATAGCATTAGTAAATTCGTCGGTAAAAATGCAATGACCACATGATAACAAGCTCCATGAGTTAGCTCATATCCTCTTCAGTGATAGAGCAGCAGAAGTAATTATCGATATAGGTTTTTGGTACTGGATCAGTGAGCTTCTCCCATGAGATATGTTCCCAAGGACAATCATTGAGACCGTCTACAACTTGTCTCCCGCTCTGAGAACCTAATTTCTAGGCAAAATGATTCAGATGCGCAAGGGCAATTATGGCATCGTATATGCTCAGGCCTCATGCTAGGACTCTCAGTCAGCCCTAGGTAAGGTTCTAGCACCACCAATGGGAACCAAACCCCTTGCCGGGGTTGGACCACGTCCTTCGCCATCCTTACGGGAGTCCACTTCCAGGATAATGGCGGGACTGAAAGCTTGTCTGTCAACATTCATCAGCAAACTCGAATGAAGAGAAGATCGCACCTTTTCCCCCACCTCCGAAAGTAAGCGTGATACCACAGCTTAATGGGCTACACCAGTACCCTCCACCGTTGCAAACACTCAAAATTTCAGGGCAGTTGGAGATCTTAGCTATTCGTCATACCGGACATGGCTCAACTTTGTCTAACATGATCCCAGACGGTGGTTACACTTGCATTTTATTCTAATAGTATGCTGTGACACGCATCGTATAGGCCCGCAGACTACTACAAGCCATATATTCTGTGCTATTATTGTTGAAGATCTAGCACAAGTTGAGTTAGTGACTGGCCAAGCGATGACTGTGTTCAATGCTCTTAGTGATGGAGGAGCTGAGATGGTGGCACGGGCATGTTATAGTCAGAGAGCAATTGCTGCGGTGTGGGACCGAGGGAGTGGCAAATGCTACTTCAAGTGTGCATTGATGATTACAAGCAAAGAAGGGCTGCTTACTGGAGTGAGCATTGCTTGCCAACTAACTAGAACTGATTATGAAGTCCAGGTGGCCATTTATGCTCCACATATCTTCGATATTATCTCACTAAGTCGGATAACACATGCGTCCGAACAAATCCCAAAGATGTATTAACCATTCCATGATGTTCGATTAGGACTGTCCCTTGCAAGCCATTTCCTCGATGAGGAATTCCTCTTAGTCTGAATACTTTTCGGTATAATGCGCCGTGTATGAAACCAAAGTGCCGTTGAACGAAATGAGTTCAAGGTTCACGTCTCGATAAGGGAGAAAAGAGACAGATGAGCGGGTCTCCCATGGACACCTCTTTGGGTGAGGAAATTCAGTGTCGTTATGTCTCAAGTAGCAACAGTGCGCTGAAAAGGTGGATGTGATGCACCAGCATAAATTAATATAGAATGAAAGTCGTCTAATCCATGGCAACTTTGGCCTTTTCATCAATATCATGCCCTCGTGTCGAAAACCAAAATGACTCCAAAATATGCAATCCTGACAATCTAATAAGAAGAAAAATAGGGAAAGAAAAAGAAAAGAAAACCCGTCTCCATGTCATGCATCACCGTTTGGCAAGACAGGATTTATGGTGAATCAAGTACTGTCTCGCTACGTTATTAACAGCAGACTGCAAAAAGAACTTGCGCCTATCAAGTGACTCGACAAACTCGACCTGTTCGAGGTCCAAAACCATGATTTTATCGCCGACCAGATGAAAGTTGTCGAGTTTGAGGTCGTCGTGGACAAAGCCCTGCAAGGCTATTGCGCCAAGCGCCCGAAGCAACATTTTGCGAAAGGTCGGGTCATCGATCCCGGAAGCACCCTTTAACGGGAGACTGACGCCGCCGATATCAGATAGGACGTGGGTGCGCACGCCTCCTAATCGGGTGGTTCCGTAATAGTAGGGTATAACGGTCCCCTGTAGAGAGCTCAGGCGGTGGTAGAGCTCCACCTCGTCGTCAAACTCCTCCTCCCATTCAGGCTTCTCCGACTTGACGACGATGGCGGGCGGTAGAAACCATTCGGGTAGCCACCGTTCAAGGTAGGAGTGCACGATGCGGGTAGGGAAAAGGCTTAGGCAGCCGATGACGAAGCGATCCAGAGGTGAGGGCTGTATGCGTAGGCGGATGACATGCGAGTGGACTCTATCAGGTGGGAAGCCAACGCCAGTGATGCGCCGAGTGCGAAACCAGAAATGCTATTGAAGAAGAGGGAGAAGTATGAGCAGATGGACGGAGATGAGAGATAAGATAAGAGAAGGAGAAAGTGAAGGAGAGGCTCACTATTGTTCTTGAAGGCAGATTTGGCGGATCGTATTGATTATAAACCTCAGTCATTGCGATGAGCGAGCGAGAATGAGTGAGAATGAGTGAGAGAGAGAGTGAATGAGTGAATGAATGAGTGAGATTAGATTCACTGTTGGTAGTGACGGCTCGCGTCAGAGGAGGGAGAGGTGGGACTTGAAGATTTGTCTAGAATCGATCCCTCCATGGATGCATCAGGGAAGATATGGATCCAGATTTTTTACAGGGATCTGGTGCTGGTAGGGCTGTTAGTGAGAGTATGGGGACGGGAGACGGAGGCAGAGGCAGAGGCAGAGGCAGAGGCAGAGGCAGAGAGGGGACAGGAGGGAGAGAGAGAGTACAGAGTACAAAAAAAACATGTGAAAGAGTGAAGAAAATGAGCAGTGCTGAGTCGCATAGAAAACATACGGCCAGACCGGTTGTTCTTTTTTGCCCATGGACGTCCAGCTGGAAACCTCGAGTCGCTGCCGTTTTTAACTGGGCGGGCAAGTAAAAAACGGTGGGGCTGAACCCCCTGATTCGGGCGGATGGACGCTATGGCGTGGGGGAGGCTCCAGGCGTGTAACCGCCCGCGGGGGGACAGCAGGAGCCTGGAACCTGCAGCAGCTGAGAACACCTCACCAATCCAACCATCCATGGATCCATCCACATCAACGGCTGCTCAACAAACAACATGAGTAATAGTCATCACTAAGCACGCGACGGATACTCCTTGCATCAAATATTACTATCATCATCTGCTCTAGTCCAACACAACAACAGAAAAAAACAAAACATCCATATGACCACCACAGCGGAGTCCCCATCCCGCCCTTGCCGCCCAGTCTCCACGTGTCAGGAGACGTCTTTTAGTTGGAGGTCAAAAGCCTCATGTGGCAAAACTGCTACAAGTACATGGCTGGCTGAGTATGCATTGTCGCTCATCCAAGGGCGGCTTTAAAGACATGTTTGATCCTTGATGACCATAGTATCTCAGGTAGGTAAGTACCGACAAATATGTCTCTATCGCAGGGCTCAAAACTCGAGATGAAAAGAGACGCCAAGGTTACATCAGTGAACTCTCACTTCTGTCATGGTGGTCAAGTATCTGTGCACGATTTACTAGTGAATGACTACCTTTGCCCTCAGACATTCTTTCTACAATACAGAGCATCTACATATCCCAAGATTCAAACTTTGAACCCTCCTCCTCTAATTCTTACCCTACAAGGCGGCATTTGGTGAGAATGCTCGTGGCAAACAAGACCCGCATAGACAGTCTTATGCTATTGCCTATTTCGGAAACTAAAGCTCCCTAGTCTTGCTAGTCTTGACTCTATTGGCAATGGAAAGCACGTCTCATCAATACTTACTATTTCACATACCGTCGGCATCATGGAAGTCGCCTGGCAGTTCATGTCCATGGCACCTCCACGACATATCCAGCTCAACTTGATGCATCCTCTCCCATTTCAACTGTTCTAGACAGATATGATAATCCATCGCTACAATAATCCTCTCACTGAGCGTATTACATTACCAACTATTCCACATCCTTCACCACCGTCATTTTCTCCAACACCATCATGAATCGCTATTGCCCCTATCGCTATCTTCCCCTTAACTATGCTGTCTTGAAGTCGATCCGTGACCTCATCTACATCAACCACGTGTTCATTTCGACCTTGTTGCCCGCCTCCTTTCCAGACGATGATTTCCGAACAATCTCACGCATGCTTCAGAGTCTAGAGACACGAACAGACTTGACATGGCTGGCCCTCGAGGAGACGGAAATGAGGACGACTGTACAGGCGGTTTATCTTCGCAGGAGGTTTCGCCGAAAGCTGCCCAAAGAACCCTTTCACATCCGGTCGCGCATCAAAGCCCTACACAAGCATTGGGAGAGCCTAGTCCTTCGCGGCGACAGGCCTACACGCAACGACGACAAGTTTGACACCAAACGCGTTCCACCGCTGATATTCAACATGTATCCATCAGACCCCGAGCCGTTCCAGCTCACTTCTGAGCAGGTCAAGGAAAGAGCAGATATATACAGCGAATACCGCACCCTTCGAGACTTTACAGTAGAATACTATCGACACAATCCCATGCAGCCTATAGGATACTTTCCGTTGATGCACTCTCCCCGGGTCTTCTTTGACACTCTTCCGCCAGGCACTGGGCGCTTTACGCTTGCTAAATTAGATGGGAACCCCAATTTCATACCGTACTATCCCAGCATAGAAATCGCAATGCAGGACATGCTTCTTACTCAGCGGGTTCCGGGCGAACTAGAAACCGATTACGAGTACCGGACAATGATTTTTCATCAAAAGGCGAACCGAAGAGTCCAGCAAACTGCGAATTATATGCGGCGATACCAACTTCAACAAGAGTCGAATGCCCAGCAGGAGGCAATGCAAAACTGGCGCCAATCTCAGGGGCGCCGTGTGATCGAGTCTGATCACTATGATCCTGAGACTGATGCTCCCGAAGGGGATGATATAGCAACCAAGGCACTTTGTCCCTCAGTAGTCTATGGAGGGTGGTGATTGCTTGGGGACGTTACAGCGGATCTGCACGGAGCGTCATAATCGTTAGCAGGGGGGGGGGAAGGCACGATTGCAAGCGTCATGTTTACTTATAAAAGATAGGATAATACAAAAGTAGTCAAGAGACTAACTCTAGTGGTACATATATGTGAGTAGCTTCGAGTCTCTCACTCTTTTTATTCCAGGTCCCTCACTTCTGGAAGTCTGCCTTCATCTGCACCTTATCATCGTCCATGTTTCCTGTCGTCGCGGAGAAGCCATTTTCTCTGATGGGCTTCAGTAGTTGTTCGATATCGATATGATTCGAGGGCGAAGCTTGCTGTCCGACCGCAATCTTGAGGATCTGCTCAACATCTCTTACCGAGGCATCGCCATCGACGGGAGAGCGCCATGCGACATGGTCGTCTGGTCGAACCAAAACGGCTTTGCGTTCCCAAATCTCGGCGACGTGCTGCTCGTTTGGGAGATGCACTTTTTGGATCGGAATGCCGAGCTCGGCCGCAGCTCGAACAAATTCATCTGCCCATTTGCCGTCCTGGGAAAAATCGACAATGGTAAAGTCTTGGCCGAACAGGTCGAAGATGCTCGTCTTTCCGTCGGAGAGGAAGACGTGGGGAGCTCGTGCGCCGGGCCAGGTGGACGGGATGTAGTCGCGGAACCTCCACTCCGGCTCCGGCACTTCCGTGTCGGGGTTCACGACCGGGGATCCGTTGTAGCGGTAGCCCATCTCGATACCTCGCTCTTGGTTCTCGTTGTTGTTTGCGAGGAAGTTTTCGGCGACCTGCGCTCTCAGCTCGTCGCCTTGTTTGGTCTGGGAGGTGAGTACTTCGGGGCTTGTGACGCCGGCATGGGAAAAGGTGAGGAGGGATTTGAAGTGGAAACCGGAGCGCTCAATGTTGCGCAGGGCGACGGGCAGGCGCTCGGCCTCGTAGGAGGACAGGAGGCTCTCCCCGCCGTGGCCCCTCATGACGGCGGCGAGCTTCCAGCCGAGGTCGAAGCTGTCGCCGATGGCCGTGTTCATGCCGTACCCGCCCGTGGGGATGTTCTGGTGTGCTGCGTCGCCGGCTAGGAAGACGCGCCCACCGGTGGACCTATACCTCTCGGCGACGCAGATGGACGGCCTCCAAGCGCTCTTGACGAGCACCTCGTCCACCTTGATGGGGTAGGGACCGATGTTGCCCCCGAGCACCTCGGCGATGACGGCTTCCGGGTCGAGACTTTGCCAGTCCGCGTCCAGCGGGGCGGACTTGTGTACGGTCCATGTGTCGACCTCGTCCTGGCTGATGATGAATGCCCTGCTGGTAAAGAAGATGTGCCAGAATTGGCCTTGTTTATGGAGCCTGGTGAGGTCCTTGGACTTGAAGTGGATTAGGAATAGAGCCGTGGGTCTGTCTGCATGTTAGTTCTCTTGTCTTGACACCACCAATATGCACAGGGGGGGGGGGGGGTTTAAGGGGAGGAAGGGGGGACTTACGTCGGTCCACCGAGAAGATCAATCCCGACACTTCTGCGAACACGGCTACCAGCGCCATCGCAGGCGACCACATACTTGCTGTACACTTTATGTTCCTCGCCGGTGACGACATCAGTGAGCGTGGACTCGACGCCGTCCTCGGTCTCCACGAGCGACTCGAACTTGAGGCCGAAGTGGGAATCAATGTTTTCCTTCTCCTCGGTCTGGATCTTGCGCTTGAGCCAGGCCTCGAAGACGACCTGGGAGCAGCGCTGGTATGCCTCCCTGGGGGAGGTGCCGTCGTTTTGGGCTTTGATCTTGTGGGCCATTTCGCTGGCGGAGGGTAGTTTCTGGTACACTGTTAGTGAACCAGGGTCGAGAGGCATCCTCTTTCTTCTTTTTTTCTCTCTCTTTTCTTTCTTTCTTTCTTTCTTTCCTCCTTTTGAGAGAGAGAGAGTTACATACCCATCTTGCAATCTCCTGTCCTCCATCAGACAAACCGCTGCTGAGGATGACATCAAATGAATACTGTTCAGGGACCCCTACAGCCAGTCAGGAGAATAGTTCAAAGAAAGGATGGAGAGGAGCAACATACCGACTTCCCTCAAGCCCTTGGCAACGTCCAATCTGTTAAAGAGTTCCATGCTTCGGACATTGGTAATGTCCATCTTTGGCCATTTCGTAGTGTCCAAGTTTCGCTCGACGAGCATGGATTTGACGCCCAGACGAGATAGCTGAAGAGACAGAGTGAGGCCGGTCGGTCCGCTGCCGACCAGAAGGATTGGTGTGTGATGTTCTATAGCCTAGTAATGGATAGAATGTTAGTCAAAGCTTTTTGAGTATATCATATCCCATGAGCCATACCATTTTGATAGGATTGTCTGAATGAATATGACGGTGGTGATGGTGATGTTGGTGTTGTTGAACTCTGGAATCTAGGCTTTCTTGCTGATACTAGAACTTATATAGCAATAACAACATCCTTTTCATTTTCTTACAACTCCTGAAGCAACCCATGCCGATGCCATGATCATCACCACAAGCTTACACACAAAATGAATCAGCCAATCCCAAGCGTTGGCGCGCGGACATGTGGGGCCACAAAGGCCCGGCCCGCATGGGCGGTCCGCAATAATACCAAAGTTTGATAGGGGATAAACCAACGGTCTCCTCATTACACGAGCTTTACACGACGGATGATTAACGTTGACATAATGAAGCTTTATTTTGTGTAAATAAGAAAAAGGGGGAGGCTGATCATGCGTCTACAGCACTGGGGAGATGGTTGTGATGGTTGAGTAAGCAGAAGTAAGGAACACAATTTGCGGAGTTGGAAAGCATTATCAGTTGCTGAGTCTTGACATGATGCATAGAAACACACGCCGTTCTGCTTTGCAAGTCGGATTTTGGATCCCATAATATTGATTAAATTTATATTAAAGTATGATAAATCTTTGTCTTTCAAACGAGAAACTGGCGCTGCATGTCAAAGCATATGCAATTCAGTGACAAACAATGATGCATCAATGTATAAGCACATCTTGGAGCTTGCAACTCCGCCAGATGCGGAGTGTCTTGGCTGGATGATATGTCTCTCTTTTGCAGGGTGCTAAAAAGTGGGGAAACCGCGCGCGCGGGTTTTACATGAGGAGAATGAAACAACCCTTGTTTCTTGACAGGCTGGGGATAATAGGAGTAGAAAGACATTTTCTCTTGTCT
This sequence comes from Hypomyces rosellus, assembly GCA_011799845.1. Taxonomy (NCBI): domain Eukaryota; kingdom Fungi; phylum Ascomycota; class Sordariomycetes; order Hypocreales; family Hypocreaceae; genus Hypomyces; species Hypomyces rosellus. The sequence continues at coordinate 2,400,895 of WWCI01000001.1, forward strand.
GGTAACGTAATTGGAGGTTTCATCGTTCGTTGTGCTAATGAGAGCCGACCTACGCGAGACGATTTAGCCTAAGCTATAATACAAGCATGATATTGGTGAATATGGAGCATGCTGCATATGTTCTTGGTCTTCACAATTAATATGCAGTAGAAAATGACTTGGAATTGACTAGCATAGCAGGTCACAAGTATGAGATACGGTGTGGGCGGTACCAAATGCCCTTCTATCCAGACCCGGCGGTCCGAGTGGGGCCGTACAGTCATGCCGAGCTCCGGATCAAAGCCCCGGAATCGTGCGAACCGGGTCAACTCGATGCAACAAACCGATTACATAGAAGCCGTAATATATTTCTAGACAGCGCCATGTGATACCACGTGAAGAAACAGATGGGGTATACATAACTGTGCAAAGAATCACTCACGAGGGCAATACTAACGAGAGAATGAGATTCGGCTCCAACTTAAACGCTATATCTCGCTCAACGCAACCAATGCAGGGTATTTATCAAATCCAACGCCCAATGCTTACTATAAACCCAATTATGCTTCACCCTATATCCAAAATCCTGCTACAATTATCATAAAAACATAGTTAAATGGGATCTCTAAGATCATAAAATGTGAGGCCACTCTAGATGGCATTGGATCCTTCTCGAACTAGCAACACCGTGCTCTTCCTCCTCTTTTCTTCTTTTTTCGTCTACTGAACAACTGGAGGTGGCAGTACCTCAGGCTGCTTCTCCCTAAACCAGCTCGATTTAGGTTTATCACACTCGCACGCAAGATGCTCATATTCTAATACACCAGCCTTGTTAGTAATCCGTCTCAATAATCCGTCTTTGAGGAGGAAGAAGAAGAAGAAGAAGAAGAAGAAGAAGAAGAAGAAGAAGAAGAAGAAGAAGAAGAAACTCACCATCGTCCGAATCATCCAGATCGCTCAAATCCCTATCATCCGCAGCCATCGACAGGCCCGTCTTGGCAATACCATAAAACACGCTCCCCAGCTGCGCCAGCGCGATGAAAAAGGGCATAAACTGACCCGGGCTGTTTAGGGTGTGCACGCCCGAGATCTTGTTCCACTTCAGCGCCATCTCGACGTAGACGATGGCACCGATGTTGACTAGAAAGTCCACGGGGCCGAAGCCCATGGGGTACTTTTTCTCGCCCCGGCTTGTGTCGGAGTCGTTGTCGTTGTTGTTGTTGCGCATTCTGCGGCGCGCAAAGTTTGCTGTTCTCAGGCATGTAAAGTATACAATGGCTATTTCGTTATTTTGGTGTGAGTTATTCTGAATCCTTTTTTCCTTTTCTTTTTTCTTCTTTTCTTTCTTTTTGGGTCAAAGGGTAGACATACCTCCAAAGTAGAAAATGACAGTCATGCCACCGGCAATGGCAAAGAGAACGGAGGACACCTTGTTCAGGGTCCTGAACCAATGCCAGATGCTCACCTTGGCAAAGAAAAACGCCTTGTCATCATGACACGGCCTCTCCAGCGTGTCCATGCCGTGCCACCAGAACCACACAAACAGGGCGATCAGGCCGCCAATCTCAAACATGTAGATGAGGGCCGTCGTCTGGTTCTTCCAGTAGGGCACGCGGCAGACGCCGACCTGGGCGAGCAGCAAGGTAAGGATGGGGAACACCTCGACCGGGTAAATGTCCCTGCGGCTGAGCTCGCGCACCAGGACGATGCCCGTGGCGAGGACGAAGATGATGGTGCCCTGGCCGAGGTGGTCCTCGGTGCGGAGGATGGCGCTGGCGAGGCCGGAGAGCTGGACGGTGAACATTTGGATGTAGATGCCGACGCGGATGCCCAGGCCGTAGAGGTCGCCGTCGCCCGCGACGGGACATTGGAGGGGTTGGTTGCCGCTCATGGTTCCTGAGAACTACTACCTCGCCAATTGAGGCCAAGACACTCAGAAAAGTCTTTTTGGTTCTGCCCTTTCAAGGCACCGGTAAACTGAAACACATAAAAAACACAAATAATCAGAGGATGGATGTTAAAAGGCAACAATGTTATGTCTCATACAGTGACAGTTGGGAAGACCCAACAGCAATCATAAAAGGGTGGGCCTCGATCACTTTTTAGATCATGTCCCATCGAATCGCAAGATTGCCAGCCTGGAAAAAAGAGCATCACAGCCTCAGCGGCCGTCCACCGACTGACCTACCTTGTTCCATCCACGCCCCTCCCCCCTCCCGCCCTCTACCCTTGGACGCAAAACTGCCCAAGAGGCGCGCAACCACACCTTGATTCAGCCTCAGACTTCCGAGCAAACCAAGCAACCCATGCTCCAAAGGGGGGTCACACGCATCCATAGCTTCTGGTGCCTGTTTCTTCAGGCCATGCTGCCTCCGATAGCCCTGGAGCTGCAGGACGCTTTGGGCTCTCAGCTCGATTCATTGGCTAGAACTCGTGGGGACTCGGGATGGGGTCTCCAGTGTGGCTGAGACTTGCCCGACCCCCTGTCTCTCTTGGAGAGAAAACAAAAAAGACCAAGCTTTCTTGTGTGTGTGTGTGTGTGTGTGTGTGTCTCGCCTCGTGTAAAAGGCGAGACAAGGTTTGCGGAACTGCGTCACCGGCTGGCGCTTAGGATCAATTTCCAATAGTTGGAGCTTGAGACTATTGATTGACGAATCGTTATCATTCCTTAAAGGTCTCGAGGCGGTCTCGCAAAGGCGGCAGTGCTGCGGCTCGATTTGGGCAGCCAGAAACTTGGCAGTCCCGCACAGCCGCCTTTTCCATGTCTACACCCCCCATCCATCCGAATGAGGTCCAGCAGGTATGAAGGTAGGGATATCAAGACAAATCGCCAGCATATCTAGCGGGTACACCCGCAAACTAAGAACCTGTCAGGGCTTTTTCAAACGTTGGAAAAACGCCTTCATTTACTTTTCAGCTGAATTCCTGTCTTCTTTCTTTTGTTTTGACAGTTTTTCTTGTTGGTTTAAGAAGGCTGCAGGCAAGTTTTGAGAGCTAGGGCTCTGCGACGTTGTCTTGCATCCTAAAGACTCCATATTTCAGAGCCCCCTCCTCATCCAGCATCTTTACAATCTCCATCTCAACTCCATACTCTCTCATCTCACTTGATACACAACTCACAGGAAGGAAGGAAAGAAAGAAAGAAAGAAGGAAAGAAAATAGAGAGGGAGAAAGAAAGAAAGAAAGATGTCGGCCCCGTCAAACTGCCCCGAAGGCAACTCAGACCTCTACGGCCTCGGCGTCCGAGCCGGCCTCTACGCCCAATGGACGGCCACGCTCCTCACCACCGTCTTCGAGCAGCGCGACGTGGGTACCTACCGCGTCGCCAACCTCATCATCCAGGTCTCCATCTTCCTCGGGCTGTGCATCGAGTCCAAGCCCGGCCAGTCCGTCATCGGCGCCCTGGTCACCCAGTACCTCCTCATGGGCTCGCTCTCCAGCGTCACGGGCGACGGGGTGAGCCACCTGTCGCACATGTCCGGCATCGCCCGCATCCTCTTCTACCTCGCCCTCTCGGCCTACGGCTGCTGGTTCTGGTTCGTCGGCATCGACGAGATGACCACGCCCGGCTGCCCCGACATTGCCTTCTTCGGCGAGACGAGCCTCCACGGCAACTTCCGCACCGCGGGCAAGGTCGCCGCCTGCATCGGCCTGATAGTCTGCACCTGCGCTCTGGCGGCGAGCATCCGACTTACCGCCAAGCGCTTCAGCAACGGGTGGACCAACGCCTTTGCGCGCGCGCCCAAGAAGAGGCCCCAGGTGGAGATCTCGCTTGTCTTCATCTCCATGGCGCTCATCGGATGCTCCATCTACCTGATTGAACACCTCATCAGCGTAAACGACATCCAGCAAGTCGATGCAAGCCAGATTACCTCTGTCGGGCAGTTAATTCCGCTGCTTGCTGGTGGGCTGGCCTGCGTCCTGACTCTCTGGAAGGTTGTTGGTCACGGGCTGTTTATGAGGAAGCGGTGTTGGTTTTTGTTTGGATATCATCTTTAAGGATTTTATATAACCTCATGTCTATTTCTTTTTCTTTTTCTTTTTCTTTCCTTTTTTTCCTTTTTTTCTCTTTTCTCCCGGATTTTTATAGCTGGATTTGGGAATCATTAGCTCAGGACATGGCATGGCGATACCACGGGAATGGAGTTAAGAAGTCAGGGTCATGAATGATCTTGGGGACAATTGTCTAGAATATGATAAATAGTACCAGCGTTCAAATACATCTAAAATAAGATAATTAAACTTGTTTATTTCCATATGATTCAATAACACAAACACAGACACAAGCACAGACACAGACACAGACACAAACACATCTCTGTGCTATGACGCACCGCACCGGCTCCGTGTCCGGCTTCCCCAACTGCCCCACCAAAGAAATCCGTTCCTGAATTGACTCCCCTCCGGCCTCGGGGCTCCTTATCTTATCAAACCAACCATGGAACTGACTCGACTCACACCTTCATACCTTTATCAACTCAATCCCTTCCAAACAAACTTCATTCCAAGTTACTTCTTTTTTTATAGCAAGCTCTGAAGATGTCTCCCTTTAATCTCGAAACCTGCGCCAGACCCAACATCCTCTCCTTACAGCCCTACCGATGCGCCAGAGAGTAAATCCCCCCTCTATACTGATACAACCTATATCAAATCCCCTGTTAATCAACTCAACTTCCTTCCAGTGACTACAAAGACGACGGCACAAACATCCTCCTAGACGCAAACGAAAACGCCTACGGCCCCTCCCTGCCCCCTGAGACAATCTCCTCCGTCTCTAACCCCGAGGGCGCTGGCTTCGACCCCCTCGGCCTCAACCGCTACCCGGACCCGCACCAGCGCCATCTGAAGCAGCTCCTCTGCGACTTGCGCAACACAAACGCTCATACGGAGAAACCCCTCGCGCCGGAGAACCTCTTCGTCGGTGTGGGTAGTGACGAGGCCATCGATGCGCTCCTGCGGTGCTTCTGCGTGCCCGGCAGGGATCGCATATTGACCTGCCCGCCCACGTATGGCATGTACGCCGTCTCGGCGCAGGTCAACGACGTCTCCATAGTCAAAGTCCCGCTCCTGCCAGCACCTACCTTCGCCCTCGACGTGCCCGCCATATCCGCCGTCCTGTCGTCATCCGACTCGTCGACCATCAAGCTCGTCTACCTCTGCTCACCAGGTAACCCCACCGGCTCCCTCCTCGCCAAGGAAGACGTCGTCCAACTCCTCCAGCATCCAACATGGAACGGCGTCATCGTCCTCGACGAGGCGTACATAGACTTCGCTCCCGACTCCGCCTCCCTCGCGCAGCTGGCCACCGAGTACCCAAACCTAGTCGTCATGCAGACCCTCTCCAAGGCCTTTGGCATGGCCGGCATCCGCCTCGGCGCCGCCTTCACATCCCCCCCCATAGCCCGCCTCCTCAACAACCTCAAAGCACCCTACAACATCTCCAGCCCTACCAGCGCTCTCGCCGGCGCCTCCCTCAGCAACCAAGGCTTAACCGTCATGCGCCACAACAGGGACAGCATCCTCGCCCAGAGAGACCGCCTGCTCGCAGAGCTACCCACCATCAGCGGCATAGGGAGACTACGAGGCGGCGTCCAGAGCAACTTCCTACTGTATGAGATCCTAAACACAAAGGGAGAACCGGATAACGGGATAGCCCTCGCGGTATACGAGAAACTGGCAGAGGCAAAGGGCGTGGTAGTCCGGTTCAGGGGTAAGGAGCACGGATGTCTGGGTTGCTTGCGCATTACGGTGGGGACGGAGGAAGAGGTATCGCGGTTTTTGGAGGCGTTGCGCAGGACATTGGACGAAGTAAGAGCATAGAATCTAGAGCTAGATGAAAGATTTGGGATGAAAAATACGGCGTTATGGAAAGAATTACTGAATTTAGAGTTTTTGAATAGTTTTTAAATTGTTTGAATAGTTTTTTGTCATGTTTTATAGAGTTTATGATAAAGTCCTCAAATCCCAACGCCCGTGTTTAATGCCTTGAACATGCCTGGAGTATATATACTCTACTCTAGAGCTGAGCTGTATTTACAGAATCAAGAAACAGCCCTCCCCCATCTTTCCATCCTAGAACCAAATTCCCATGCCAATCCAAACGAAAACCACCCAAAATGTGCTGTCAAGTTGCAACCGCGCCGCGCGAGACCCCTCAGTAGACTCGGCGTCCCCTAAAACGCCGCCTAGTCGCCTTGGGAGGGGCCGCCGCGGGGGGAGAAGAGCCCCAGGACTTATCGCGGACGTCCTTGATGTCCTTTGCGCCCAGCGGTGCGGGGGCAGACTCGGCGAGCAGGCCCTGGACGGCCTCGAGGGCGCACATCTCCTGGCCCAGGCCGGGGTTGTTGTCGAATCCGCCCGTGTACCACTTCATGCCACAGGCGCGGCCGGTGCTACCTCCGGTGCAAGTCGCGACGGCGGCCTGGGCGGAGGGGATGAGGAGAGACTCAACCTTGCCGCGGAGGGCGGGCACCATGATGGCAGACTGCCACATGAAGCGGGAGAGATATCCCTTGAAGGTGGACATGTCGGCATTACACTTGCCAACCGTCTCGCAGCCGCCCTCGTACATGATGTTGGTCTTTCCAGGGGGCGTGAAGAACCACCCAGCACCATCCAAAACCTGCTCTGCCCGCTGAGCCCACTCCGCCTTTCCGGTGTAGTTTGCCAAAACAGCAGCGCCGTACATGTAAATGCCCGTAGTGTAAGTAAACGAAATAGGGTTCACCTTCTTGCAGTTGTCGTCGATAGAGGCACCATCGAGGATATGGTTCGTGCCGGCCTCAACAAAGCCAACACCCACGGACCAATCCCAGATCTTCTCCGCCCACTCGAGGTAGGTGTCGTTACCCGTAGCCCGTGCCAACCGCGCGGCAATCTGGAAGAAACCACCGTTACTAACGCTGTTCTTGTAGGTGAGGCCGTTGGGGTTGGAGGCGTAAATCTGCCAGAGGAGGCCGCCGCCGCAGTGGTCGGTGCTCCAGCGGCCGGCGAGCTGGTCAAAGACGTTGACGCCGATCTGGAGCCACGAGGGGAGGTCCTTGTTTGGCTGGGGGAAGTTGCGCTCGGCGGCGGAGAGGGCGGCGGAGCCCCAGAAGAAGAGATCGTCGTTGCCCTCCTCAAAGGCGTGCTCCGGGGGCATGTAGTTGTGTCCAGAGGCAAGGTTGGTTGGCGCAAGCAGACCCTGGATGACAACATCGTTGTAGCTAGAGTCTCCGGTGTAATGGAAATAGTCCAGCATGGCTCCCCAGAGAGCTCCGGCAGTCCACCAGTAGTATGGATCCTGAAGATCACCCATGTTCTAGGATCGGCATGTTAATATGTTTCAGAAAGATGGATGTGGGGGTTCTTACAATGGAGTCAGGGGCAGAGAGGTTTCCCTTGTAGTAAGACATGGTGTCAAAAGCCAGAGTAGCTGCGACATCTCGAATCGACTCTGTCATGACCGATTAGCTTTCTTGTTCTTGGGTGAAAAGGGTGGAGGGCGTAAACATACTTGGAGTCCTGACATCGAGGGACTTTGGGGCCGTGATGGCAGCGGCAACAGCCGTAATGGTATGAAGACTCTGAACAAACTTCATTTTGGCGGTATTTGAGAGAGTCGATGATGCTCGTAGTTCTTTTTACTTTGGTCGTTATGAGTGCGTGTTGAGCAACGTGATTTCGTTTGTATTTCGTCCAGCGAATGACTTGTCCAGCAACGTAATGCAACGGAGAGTGTGAGAGAGAGTGTGAGAGTGAGAAATGTAAAAGCAAGAAAAGGATCAATCAATCTTCAACCAGGAAGATAAAAAAATGCAAATTCCAAAACAAACGACTTTTTCTTGTGCCTTTGTCGATTGTCAACAATCAAGAAGAAGAAAGGCGAATAGAGCTCAATGCAAGCAAAAAAGCGTTTGTCGTTCAGATCCAAGGAACAAGGGGCGTTATTCACAATGGCTACCCCTCCAAAGAAATGTGAAAAAAGCACACAATGAGAATGACAAAATTCTCGCCGGGGATATATATAAAAAAAAAAAAAGCGAAAGAAACAATGGCGAGAATGTAAAATGCCAAACAAGCAAAAAAGGGGACTGAAAAGAAGGGACGGTTGAAGAAAAAAGGATGGAAGAGACTGAGGGCTGTTGCTTGGAGAGAGAGAAGGAAAGGAAGCCCAAAACATGGGGTGCTGAACAGGCTGTATTTAATAACTACGCCTCATCCATGATTGCCAAACAGGAAAACAAGAAACAGGAAAACAAGAAACAGGAAACAGGAAATAGGAAACAGGGGGGGTGTTTCGTTACGAAAGCGAGTCTGGAGCGAGATTCTAGCGCCTGCGTCCTCAAACAAGCGAATGGGCAGGTCAAACGACAGCCAGAGAGAGAGAGTCCGAGAGAGAGAGAGACAGCAATACATGCATTGAATCACTTTGACAGCAAAGCCGGCGCCTGCATGGACCTGGGCGCTGGACGCTGGACGCTGGACGCCGTATGTGCTGTGGTGTGTCTGTGTGCAAGGGTCCCGTCGCCATGACGGAATCTCCTGTTTCGCATCATCCAGCGCCCCAACAATGAAGGGCCGCTTCAGTGCTCCTTTCAGGTGCCTTTCAGGTACCTTTCAGGGCCCCCCTTTAGTGTCCATCCGTGCTGCTTAAACCCTTCCTGGCATCTTGATTCCGCTGAAGCGTTTCATCTTAAACGCCAGCCTGTTCCTGGCATAAGCCGTTTGGGACGCTGTCGTCCAACCGATGGATGCCCGCCAGTGCCACCATTCATCCGCCCACCACGGCAGATCAACAGGGACCATCCCATCCCATCCATCCACTCACTAATTATCATGGGCTTCAGTGCCCTTGATTGACCCCCCCCCCCATACAAGGAACACCAGAGATCGGAACCAAGAATCCGAGATCAAAGATCAAGGACGCAAAGACAGAAATGACAGACGCCACAAAACAAACCAATTTATGACCCCAAAATAATTTATAATTTTATTCTTGTTTCGTTTTGTTTCATTATATCCACGAATGTCTCGACTCGCCAAAACTGCCGGGCGCTTAGGAAGCTACAACTACTCCAGGCTTGTGCATCAAGATAGGTACCCAGGTACTCCGTACGTACGGATGACTCTGCAAAGCGCCAGCAAACGAAACAAGCCCAGATCAACCTATTCTTAGCAACCTCCCAATCCCACCTCGACATGTCCACCGCCCAAGACCATCTCATCCGCATGCATTGAATCAGAATCGCCAGATATCCATTCTTTTCCCTCTCTTCTGCTTCTCTCCCCACAATGGCGCATTTCGTTGGCATACCCAAACCAGCTGCGCCAAACTCGGTAAACCTCTAGCCGCCAGCTTTCACCTCCAGCCGCTCCCCGTGTCCATGCGGCACCCGCGAGCCAAAGGGCTGGAACGCGGAGAACTGCTCGCTCTACCCAAGGGCCCCGTGTGATTACTCGCGTCAATTGTACACCTGGAGTGCAGGGGCTGGCGGTTGACTATTCACAGATTTGTGGATGCATTTTCCTTCACCGGGGACAGGTCTGCATGAGCTCCAAGCCATGGACACGTCGACCTTCTCCAGGAACTGAATGGCCATCAACGGCTGCAGAGCCAAACATTTGGCGCTGCCAGGTTAACCTTGTAGCCACTGAGTCGTCCTATTGCATGTCTGATTCTTTCGGGCATCATGGCACCGACGAATTGAGTATGATGCCGTATGAGTCTTATTTCATAATAACAATAGAGTGAGAATGACGCCCCCAGTTCTGATAGCCCACACGCCATGGCCTCGACATCACAACTTTTCCTCACTTTCAGTCCGTCGTAACAACACATTTAGAATACTGCCCTTCATCATTGATCGCACTCGCCATTTCCATGCACATCGTGTATTCCATTTCTATTGAAGCTCCTCAATGACACCGAGTTCCCATTCCGTCCCAGGTTCCATGCTCCATTATACTCAAACGCCATTAATACGATGCTCGCCGGCATCCACTTCAGGGTATTTATTTCAGCACAACGCTTTCCAAATGCCAACATGGCAAAAACCATATGATATGCTCTTTCACAACACTTGCAGTGTACGCTGATTCCATGCCGTAAACCACCAAGAGAAAAAGCCGCCTAAAAGTCACCAGTTTAAACTATATCCATCTCAATTATAGTCCACTCCCCCGATATCTCATCATCGTTATGATATCAAGTAGGTCGCGACGATGCTCGACAGTAGTCCTGCAACCGTCCACGGTTTTGAGTTGCGCAAAGTCGAATCCGCCGCCGATGTGGGGGTAGGCTCGTACATCATCCCAGATGGCCCCGTCGGCGTTGCCATGGCCGTCCCAGTGGGATCAAGCGAATCGTCTGTCGAGTCGGGTTTATCAGTTAGAGTTAGAGTTCCCCATTGCATATCCGTTCCCGTAAACGTCGACGTCCAAGAAACCTCCGTCGGCCCCGTGTGGTGGCCATTCGTGTAACCCGATTTGTAACTCGAGTATCCCGAGCACGTTGCTGCCGTCGTACCGTCCAAATCACACTCGACATCGGCGATGCTAAAAAAATCCTCCGTCAGCGCATTATCGCAAAATAAAGTCGCACAGGCTTCCGTACTATGTAGATGTGTACGTTCCGTGGAACTGCACCGTGTCGGGCCCTTCGACGATAACAAAGGGAAATTCGAGCGACAAGTCACAGGCGGGAGGGGTTTGCGTCGGACAAAAGATTGTGTACGTGGTTCTGCTAGCAGAGGGATCCTGATCGTCGGATTAGTTCCAGGTCGATCCAACGCCGCACTTGATGATCTGCATAAAGACGCATTGGACCTACAGTCGAAATGACACTCCCTCGAACCAAAGACCATGAACGCTCATTGTAATATGGGAGATATATCGGCGCAGTCGTTACCGTCGGCTTCGGCGTTGGCGACTTCTTCCTGTCCTCGTCGGCAACCACGCTGATGGCGCAAAGAGCCAGCAGGGGCAGCAAGGGAGAGCAACACGACCTCTGGCCGAAGGGTCGCATTCTTGGAAATTGTCGAGCGTCGAACTCACCAATCAGCCGGAACGAGGTTGTATCAGGGTTTATCGAGACGGTATCCGGCAGTGGATCAAAGGTCAGATCAAAACGCAATCATCCTCACCAACGAGAGAAAATTTAACACAAGAGTCAAGATACATCGATGCGAAAGAAAACGAAGGGCGGCAGGGTCGCAGTGTAAATACTTTGAGCTAAGTTTAAGTCACGATGGCAAGTTCACTCACAGGCTTTTGAAACTGGGCTTCTCCTTCCAAGCCTGGCACTTTATGAATCGGGACTAGTCTCAGTGCCGCTCAGAGCGGGGTTGCAGGCAAAAGACTGCGCGATGTGATGGACGTAGCCAATCAGGTTCCCATCGGCAGTGTGCAGCGGGAAAAGCAGCGTCGTTGAGATAACCTAAAACGGCAATGCGTCGAACGAGAAGAACGCCAAATGAGTTCTGATTTACCATCTATTATCCCTCAGCTTGAGACTACCTACCTAGTAGTAGATTACTGCTACTACAAGTATAAGAGAAAGAAAGCTCATCTCTATATGCTCAATTTCGCCATTACCAAAGCAAGAGATGGGTTCAAAGATCTGATTAAAAAGAGCTGGAAAAAGAGAATTAAATCTACAAGCACAAGTCCACGCGTATGCCAAGACCCGGGGGCAAGATGAAACATGCGGAATCACAGGCTGTGATGCAAACCATTGGTCGCTGATACGCATGCCAAGACTCGGTCTCGGAACGATGGCTTTTAAAAAGATTGCATCTCTGCTTAGTAAAGAACTCGGGTCGTTGAAGTATTTCACGGTCATTGGTAGTATTACAGTATATTAGCAGAAAGAGAAGATATTCCCAAATAGATGCATTACCAAGATGGGGAATTGCTGATACAACCTCAAGGGTCTGTCTTACCGTCAATGATTCAAGTGCGTGTGCATACATATGTGCATCTATTTGCTCATGAAAACTACATAATCTTATCTCATGATACCTTGCCTACTATCTGCACGTGGGACAGCCTTGGTTCCATCTTTTTTCCCCGGCCCGTCGTCGGACACGGAGTTCGGAAAATTAAGAAATGAGATTGAGATGGTGGGTCAGGAAAGGCGTGGATGTTGTGTGTACAGACTCCAGAGTACCTCGACCTACTCGTATGTATCTCCAGGGCTACTGCTCGGCATATTAATAGAATAGAGTCACTGGTCTTTTCCCTCCTCCACTAGAAGTCGCGGCTTCATCTCGTTACTCGTTATGCATCAAGACGTCCAACATACAGTTCCCCGTTGGTCAGCCCGTTTAACCCCTTTATCGAGCATACGGCTAGCCACAGACAGATATTGCCTCTTGCGGTAGAAGGGTTAGGGTTGCAATGCATGAGCCTCTTCAAAAAACGGCGCGCCGTCGGTGCTAAACCAGGCAATCTCATCCGACGGCCCACTAACAATACGCCGTAATATCGAATCTGCTCTAGTGGCCGAGTAATGCGTTATGCTGGGTGGTCTATGGATTTACCCAGGAGATTAATCGATCTCTGCGAGAAACAAGCTTCTCCCATCCATGCCCTTTCTTTACCGACATCCATCTTCTTCTGATTAAGCTTATCAAGTTCCATGAGTTTTCTTCGTATCTGTAAGACACGGCTTAGTGCCCAGCAATAAATCTCACTGTACGAAGTACATGGCATATGCACTTGAACAAAAGAACCAAAACATTTCTAAACCCCCATCGCATCCTAAGACAAAAAAAAATGCTAATCATCTTAAACCTTGTGCAACCAACACGATATCTGGGATGGATGACTCGAGGAGAGATATAGCGCCATGGCAAATTCGGCGATTTCCCTTTCAGGCCTATTTTGCCTGCAGTGTAGCCTGAAAAAAACTCCACTATGTAGCAAAGGGCGTGAAAATGGGTAATTTCTTATAAAAGGCGTGTAAGCCGTTTCATTTTCTTGCCATCGTGAAATCCTCACAAGCTTCTCACTGTCGCGTCCATTCGTTCTTTACCAACAACCCACGCTCTTTTACAAAACACATAAACAAACGAACGAAACAAACCACACCCTCGTTTTTAAAAAGCAATAAAACTTAAACATCTTCTTTAGCCAACCATGGTCCGCTCAATTGCCCTCCTCGCCCTCAGCGGCGCCGCCATGGCCGCCGTCCAGAGCACCACCGTCAACCTCATGCTGCCCTACGCCGATCCCACCGCCATCGTCCACGCCTCCGTCATTGCCGCCAACCCCCAGGCGACCACCTACGCCGCGTCGTGCCCGGAATCCCACAGCGACGACGAGGACGACAGCGATGGCTGCGGCATGGGCCTCGGAACCGCCACTATCATCCAGGGCCCGTCCACTTATGCATTTGCCTTTTCCGAGGCCTCGGAGGGTATGACAGTGTAAGTCTCCCTTCAAACCACGCCCCTGCCCTCAAAAAGGAAAGAAAAGAAAGAAAAAATATATACAATGCTAATGCTGTTTTCTCGTGATAGCTCGGAGCACTTTACATGCACGGCGGTGCCCCTCAAGAACCGTAATGTAATGGACTGCGTCGTCAACGGACTCTACGTCGACGAGGATGGTTCTACACAGACTACAAGCACGTCTGCTCTCGTCAATGACTTTGACAAGAACATGATGCCCGTCACAGTCACCGCCGGTCTCCAGAAGATTACTGCCACCCCCGGCGCTTTCCTCGAGACCTCAATCACTCAGACCACCGGTTCGGCAACCCCCTCTGCCTCCATCACCTCCCTCGTCACCAGCACCGCCTCGGGAAGCACCAGCGGCAAGGTCCACACGTCCGCTGCCATCACCACCACCGCCTCTTCCGGCTTGCCTGCGTCCAACTCAACCTCTGGCCCTCACAGCACCAACGCCGCTGGGCCCGTCAACTCCCAGAACGCCCTCCTTGCCGGTTTCGCCGCCATCATCGGTGGTGTTCTCCTCCTGTAAGGGGGAAGAGCAGAGGAAGAAGATGAGCTTTCTTGGACATGTTTGATGAAGTAAGATGGGAAGCGGGCTTTTGTGTATACCCTTGAATAGCGTGATGCTTGGTTTAGCTAGATATCAAGTTTCGCGACGACGCTTCTAGCTTCGATTTAAAGCAATACATGAATTCAAATGAGTAGATTGTGTCAGCGTGGACATTTGTATTCCCTTGACAGTTTCAATGTTTTGGTATGGAGCGGAAAATAAGGGGCCATAGACTGGTGAGTTCCTTGATTCAGTCTCATCAAAGGCGCAACCGTCTTTTATGAACTTGATATTTGCTGCCTGCATCGCACTTCGTTACTCATAAACACCTGTTTTACATAGTAAATGCCAACCTGAGAAACAAAAGGATGCCATGAACAAGGTCCATCTTTACCTTTCCAATATGATATTCCGCCCCCTGTGTCATAATTCATAACGTCGTTACTGGCAGACTCTTTCAACGTTTGAATTTGCCCCCTGATCTTGAACACTCAAATGGAGCATGTGCCTTGACACTGTCCTGCGTCTTCCCTTCCATCCAACCAGCTAGTGCAATTAACGCACCTCAAAGACTAATAGTGATATGTTAACAAAGCTAGACATCATCGCTAAAGAAGAAGAAGAAGAAGAAGAAGAAGAAGAAAGAAAGAAAGAAAGAAAGAAAAAGAGAAGAAGAGAAGAAGAGAAGGAGAAGAAGAAAAGACCCACCTTTTCATTGATACTCTTCCGACAATACTGACACTTCTTCGTATACTTGATAATCGGATCCTGCGACAGCAGCGTATACACATGCGCCAGCCCATACAGCGCAAACCCAGCCATGAAGAACGACACGGACTGGTACACAAACGCCCCGTACGCCATGACCACGGCGCCGTCCTGCTGCGCCTGCCTGAGGGTGTTGTACCCCGTCGAGTTGAAGTTGGGCCCCGGGCGCAGGACGGCGAACTTTTCCTCAATGTTCTTGTTGATGGGGAGGAGGATGGCTAGGGGGGGCATGAGGATGGCGCTGACGAAGGACTTGACCACGTCTGTGAATGCGTTTGCGACACTGGTGATTTTTTATTATTCTTATTAGCAGGAGATCATCTCTCTACAAGGTGTGTTGAGGGTGTTGAAGGAGGACAGCACTTACATCAGACCAAACGCTATCTGTAAAATGTTACCCTGAAACGCAAAGTCGACAAACCCATCAAAGAACCTCTTCACCCTCGTCCTGCCCCTCCCAATCAGACAGGCCCTCTCATTCACCTCCTCATCATCCTCGTAATCTCGAGAAATCCTCTGTCCCTCGCGGGGGAAAACAAACGACCCGAGGTTGCCGAGTCCCGGAAGTGAAGGCATCTCGATTCAGCGCCAAGAGTCCTGCGGTGTCTTTTCGTTAAAACCAGCGAAGAGAGAAAAGAAGTAGAAAAAGAAGAAAAAAGAAGAAGATGGTAAACGTGGGGAAAGATGCGAAAAGTTTGTGTTCACAAATTTACTGGTGGGCACATAAAACGTTAGATTGATCGTCGGTGTCACGGACAAGTGAAGCTTGCAGTGTTGAAGCACCTCACTACCTCATTTGGTGAGAATGACGCAACTGGCGTGGCGGTTATCAATAACCTACAACATCCATGCACAAAGAAATCGTGGGGTAAATCTTGACATGTGCAGAATGGTTCCCATAAAAGGCTGTGATATTCCGGGTAGATTGGAATAGTGATGAACTGGGGGCAATTAGCTGACTTGGATGGCATCTTATCGTCCGTTGCCATGGCTCACTCCTGAATCTGTCGTCAATCCTTGGATCGTCATTGACCATGGAGTGCTGCTATTTGAGATTTGAGCACCATCTTCAGCTACCTCGTAATCTTTATCATTCATAATCAATTCTCGCACTCTGTTTTATCTTAAATGGAATATTCAAACAAAAATTTCAATTAAATTAGTCAAGACTATTCTCGTAATCATTGCTGTTCTACTCTAACCGGCCGAGTTTGGTCCTACTCATTGATCGATATATGCCATCATTAAATCATATCAAACGCCATTGTCTTTTTAGATTGCCCAAGAACCTTTCATCTCCATCCCCTGTGCCAGCACTGGGGGATACATCGACTCAGTATGCCTCTTTTCCTTCCTCAGCCATCTGCTTCTTGATTTTTCTGCTTAAGAGCAAAAACTGAGCAACCCAGAAGAGGACCACCATGCTCATGAAGCCCGCTGCGATCCAACTAATGATGTAGAACTTGGTGCCCTGTTCCGCAACTACGCTGACCCGCTCACCAGCTTTGTTGAGAGCATTGGTTCCTATCGAGCCTGCCGCTGTAACAACAATGCTGCCCAAGCCGATGAAGAAGGCTCCCAGGGAAGAAAAGCTTAGGTTGAGTAGCATCAAGTACTTCTTCTCGGGTAGGAGAATAGTAGGGATGCAGGCCAACATGGTGAGGCCACTGAAACCAACACCAAGCACATAGAAGACGAAGAGGGCAAGAAGTGAGTCGTTGAGGTTGTCAAGTTTATCCTGGATGGAGTCTGGCCAATCAATCTTGGCTAGGTTGATGTGGAAGGGCCCGACCGACATTTCATGGTCGAGAATCTCGGTGAGATTGAAGCGGTCTGGATGAAGTGTTAGCTGACAGACAAGTGGCTGAATCAAGGCTGATACATACATGCGGGGGTTGATGTCGTGCAGTTGGTGACATTCAGTTTGAAGTTGTCGGCCGTTGCGTCACGACCATAGTTGCCCTCGCAGGAGTTCATGATGTGAACCGAGTACCATTCAGAGACACCGAGCTTGTCGGCAACATCTCCAATAACGTCTCCAGCGATGTCGCCAATCTTTCCT
The DNA here is from genome assembly GCA_011799845.1 of Hypomyces rosellus. Lineage (NCBI taxonomy): Eukaryota > Fungi > Ascomycota > Sordariomycetes > Hypocreales > Hypocreaceae > Hypomyces > Hypomyces rosellus. The sequence goes on from WWCI01000001.1 coordinate 2,417,690, forward strand.
TTGGCATCATCCTTGACGTCGTGCCACTTGTCCCTGACATCATCGAGAAAGCCCTTATTATTGTCGGATTTTCCCGTGTCTTTTGGCTTGTCGTTCTTGAGAATGTTTTGACCAAGCATGGACGTATTGAGCTATGCAAGTCAGTCTCTCGTTTGTCGATACCGCCAATGAAGGAACTTACCCTGACAACGGCATAATCCTCCATAAACCCCTTCTGATGACCAGCAAACAGTGCCAGGGTTGTCAGAATAAAACTGACAAAGGCGAGGACTAGGGGGAGGAGAACGATGAATTTTGTTAGAGGGGGCACCATGATGTCTGTATTCGTATGGTCCAAAATTATTCAAGTAGATAATGTTAAAGCTCAAAGTAAGAAGAAGTATGCATGGTTTTATTGAGGGCAAAGACCCATCTAAATATGTCGAGATGCATGGCCACGCATGCGAATGTGAATCAAGGCGTCCAGTTGTCCGGATGCAAGCGCCCGTTTGGAATGGCGTCTACAGACACCGTCCTTTGGCTACAAAGAGACATTATCAGTAACAAATTTGAACACAACAGTAGATTGATTGTCTGAGGCCGCCCGGAATGATGTCTTGGCCAAAGACAAAGACGGCAGTTTGTTGATTGAAGCTGCAGGCGCTTGCGTCAGCATCGTATGTTTGAAGAGGTTTGGTTGGATAGGAATGATTCCTCGATGATGATTGTCGGTTTGGGAGACATGCATGTTTGGCTCTCCACTGATACAGCGTTCCCACAACAGGGATCGGGTCAGTTCCGCTACAGGGGCACAACAGCCTGTAGCCGGCCAAACAGCCACTGAAGGCGGTAAAGCTCCCTGTGAGGCCTGCGCCACGGCAGATGTTTGGGACACTGCTAGCCACTCAAGCACTGAAACATGGAGATTCTGAGAGCGGCCATGTTGTGTAACTTGAAACGAATTTGTAGATCTCATCTTAACCGGCGCTTGTCGCAACAGTCCGTCAAAAGCCAGCATCTAAATAAAGATGTGCGGGTATAAATAGGACTACGATAATTGTCAACAGAGAATGAAAAGGTATAAAGTGCCGGCCTTTGGACTTGGAGAGAAAATAGGAAGGAGAAAGTTCAAAGGACCGGAGACGGGCGATCTTCAAGCACGCCCTGCCGTCCTGCAGTGAGTCTCCTCCGAGTGACACTCCTTTGTCCTTTGTCATACGACAACATTTTTTCATATTCCTCTGCCCGGCAAATAAATCCCCTCGTTACACCCGATCTCGGCTTGAGACAAGCGATGCCATCGTGAGAAGTCGCTTCTAGATGAACGGCTCCGATGATTGTTGATGGCCATATTACAAGACACACCCAACATCAGCTGGGCTGTTCCCCGTGCTGCCAAAATGTAACAGCACACAAAGTTCGGAGTACCTAGTTGGAGTTTGGACGTTGCGAGTGGCACCCAGTCAACAGGTGCGATAGGGGAACGTGCTTGTTGGCTTGGCGACGACTAGACAGACCTTTGACGATACCTCCCAGTCGGCACTGCAGATAAAAGGGAGCAGGGAGTGACGCCTCGTACGACCTTGTGGATGTGCTAGCTTGATGCTGTGAGTTCCATCGCTCGTCTCTGCGAAATCAGGTTGCACAATCATCTGATGTTGGGATAGGAAAAAAAGGGAAAAAAGAAAAGAAAAAGACGGATCCAGATGATTTTCTGATATTCATCGTCATGTTCCTCCCATCCTGTTGGCCGAATGTTGAATATGCCGGGTTCGAGATGATGTAAAATCAAGCATAAAGATGTCTGCATCATTAGTCAGTCGAGGTTCCAGAACAAAAACGCCCATCTGTGTCTTCCCCAGAAATCCAATTCTGCCCCCCCTCATCATGCATCCCGAAAATCTTCAGCTGCGTTAGTAGTATCGAACAGCTTCTGGGGGGCAACGGGGGGGGAAGTCTGCATGTCCTGCCCAATGACGTCGTCATTCTCCCTGCGCTCGCTATGACTGGCCACTAGTGGAAGCAGCCCTGCATGCCTGGCACATGCCATCGCCCACGTGAAGTTGCATTCCACAACAGGCAGCCTACAGGCAGTTTAGCGGCTGTGGTAGCGGCTGTTTCAGCGGGGGTACAGCGCTGTAATCTATTTGTCGAGTCCGCCACCCAATTGCAATCTATGCATCTCGAGTGCACCTCTAAGATTCGGCATTTGTCACTTGTCAACTTTCCCAGCTTGTCACTAAAAAATAATCCCAAGAGTTCATGGTCCGTGTGTTGAGATTGATCCATCCCATCCATCCATCCATCCATTCAATCCATCCAACCATCCGACCCAACCTAACATCCCTCGTTTCCCTCCCCACCAACCACCAACCACCACCACCACTATCTTTCTATCTTACTATATCGCTACTTTATCTTTATTGATCACCACCCTCTCTCTCACCCCCCATCAGGATCAACAACAAAGAGCAGGCCAAGTGTGCAACATAGGGGAGCCACATTGCATTCCATTCAAAGAAGGAGAAAGAACACATCTGCATCTTCTTCCTCTTCATCTTCTCCCCCACAAAGTTGACAAAACAGGGGTCTCAACGCCACGTTTTGATGGCAATCTGAACGCGTCCCGCTTCAATTCATCAAGCATCCATCAGCCATCCATGCCATCAAACATCTCCTACACCATCCTCCAACGACGACGCCGATTCCGCTGAACGCGACCAACAATGCGATAACCTATACCACCTACCCTAATAATCTCCCCCCCTCCACCAACAAACAAGCGCTTCGCCTTGCTTGTATTTTTATTCAACCTCCGCCATTCTTCGGCTCATTCTCTCCATCTCCTTTTAATCTCAACCATGTCGTCATCTCTCGAAGCCAAAATCGTCGTCCTCGGCGCACAAGGCGTAGGCAAGACGTCCCTTGTGATGCGCTATTGCAAAGGCGCTTTCAACCCATCTCAAGTTACCTCGACCGTTGGAGCCAGTTTCTTGACAAAGCGTGTTGTCGATACCGATTCTGATACTACTGTGCGCCTTCAGATTTGGGACACGGGTATGTGCTCGGCTGCATTCCCCCATGCGTTTTTCATCTTGCTTCCCATTGCTTTGCTAACTTGTCATTCTCTTTCGCCTGTGTAGCCGGCCAAGAGCGCTTCCGATCGATATCACGTTTATACTACCGCGGGGCCAACGCCTGCATCCTCTGCTATAGCATTACCGATGCCCAGTCCTTCATTGACATGGGCGTTTGGCTCCAAGAGTTGCGCCGAAACCTTCCACAAGATGTCGTACTACATGTAGTTGGCACGAAAGCCGACGTCGTTGCCCGCGATCCTTCTGCCCGCCAAGTCCCATTTGAACGGTGCATTGCATATGTCGCCGAGAATCTTGCGCCCGGTGTAGGCAGCACGCCTCCACCAACGGCTACACCACTTAATGGTCAGTCATATAATTCTGGCGGCGTTGAGCCGCGAAGCCCCGGCTCTAAACGAAGCTCAGGTTTTTGGGCCCAAGAGGTAGGCTGGGATGCCTGCCACGAGATCAGCGCCGAAAGCGGCGAAGGCGTGGAGGAGGTCTTCCGAGTCGTTGCGCGAAAGCTCGTCGAACAGAACCGAAAGATGCAGCAGGCCATATTAATGGCAACTGCAACGCCTGGCACGCCAGGGTATGAGACCGGTATGGACGGCGGTTATTTCGAGGGCACCAACGGCCGGGGAAGCTTTCGTGCAGCCCGAGATAGGAGGAGCTGGCTGTTTTCCCCGGCCTTTTCTCCTGCCATCACTGTTGACCGTAATGGTGTCACCCTGGAGCCGCAGCAAGACGAGAATCAACAGAAACAGCAGAGTAGTAGATGCTGTTAAAGGATGTTAATGATGATGACGCTCGAATTTCCTACGTTATCAAATATTCCCGACAACCGGTAACGAGACTGATTTGGTGGAACCGTATACCCTAAGGCGCAGCATGAGCTCATGATGTTTCAATGGAGAGCCAAATCTAGAAAGAATTCTGGTTTGATGGCTGGGGAAGACATTAGACGGCCCTACACACTTTAGGCCACTGAGAGAGTCGGATTTGGATTGGTTTTGGAATTACCGGGCATTCCTGGCTTGTGATATCCTATTTCTTTTTTTTGTTTTCTTTCTGCCTTGGTTCCCCGCTTGCCTTGTTTTTCTTTTTTTACGTTCTTCAATGCAGATTTCTTAGGATGGGCTGGGATATAGCCCCGGATTGGCGTTTGGGATGACTTGGATTTTCCTTTGGACGGTTGAAATGGTATGGATACGGGGGGGCCTACGTTTATGCATCATGCTACTCTTTTCCTTTAGGGGTGTTTTTTTACATACATACGGTAGGAAGGGACCTCTCGTGAGAATCGTTTCTACTGCGTTAAAGGGAAATTGGGTTGCATAAGATGTTGTTTCTTTTTTCTTTTTCTTCTTTTGGGTCTGATTTCCTGAAGGGCTTGGAATAGCGTACATTCGGGATTATATGGGTGCGGCATGGTTTGCTGCTTTTCTAGAGACTTTTTTTTATGCTGATGATCCTCCTGATACTTGCTGTGCCTGCTTCTTCTTGTCCAAATCGTCGTCTACTGCCGGTGGTGCCGGAATGTTTACGCCCAGAACCTGATGCTCCAGTCCGATGTACCCATCGCTTACAACGATGACGTCTAGCTTCCGGGCCTGCTTGGCCTCCGTCTCTGGCAGCTTGAGCACAGCTCGCGCAGACGGGAAACTTCCCTGGCCCAGGGCCTTCCTCTGACCCGACTTATCTGCCGAGTTGCTCCAGCCGACTCTCTTCACCGCAATGACCTCGTCCCTGGCCCTGTCCGCGACGATGACGAACCATCCCTCCGTCTGTGACTTGGGGAACTTGGGCGCAAAGATGCGCGCATCGCGGTCGACTAGGGGGTTGAGACGCTTGATGTTCACGGTGAGCGAAAGGGCAGTGACGTTGTCGACGGACACCTTGGCGTTGGGTAGGATTGACACGGCGCGTAGGAATCTCTGCTGCTGGTTAAGCGGGACGGAGAGCTTCTTTGCGAATTTGCCGGCCTGGTCCTTGGAGTAAGAGGCAATCGTCGTGAGCGGCGTCTCATCCTTGACGCTTTCGGGTTCGACGCCGGGGAGGATGGAAGCGGGTGAGTCGGTTGGCCAGCGAGCGCACTTGATGCACTGCAGAAGCCTTATCATCTGAAGACAGCTCGAAAGATGACCCATTTCCGTAAGGACATCGATGGAAGCCTGGATGATACGAATAGCTTGATCTAACACACTCGTCTGATCACCGACGTAATCGGTAATGGGCAGATCAATCCGGGACATGAACGCCTGCAGCAGCAGGAAAGACTTCACATGAGGGTCCCACATGGGAAGACCAAATGAGTTGCCAGGGTACGGAAGGTTCTCCGATAGGGTGTCGTTGACAAGGTCTTCGTTGTGACGGACGGGAAGCTCGTCGTATTCTGTGGCGTGGCACATCCATGACAGGACATCGAGGAAGGACGCCTTGGCTTTTGCCTTGCTCACTAGGTAGCGAATAGTCTTGTGAGAAAGATAGTAGTAACTCATAATCTTTCCGAGCGGCGTAGAGTCAACGTCTCCGTTGGGAAAGACCTCGACACATTTGGACCGAGCAAGCTCGTCGAGGGATTTATTGACCATATCAATCATGTAGTCATTGGCGACATGCTGAGCTGCCATTGTGCTGTGTTCTTCCGCCGATATTTCTAGACCGTAGTAAGACGGATTCTTGTGTACCCGTCTAAAGAAGAACGTCCAAGTCAAGTAGTCAAGAGCATCTTGCTTATTGAGGATAGTCTCTGCCGAGACCTCGGCGCAAAGATGGTTATCCAATACAGTATGCAAAGATGATTCCACAGGGAAGCCAGTGTGCAAAAAGTGCTTGTAAAAGTCCTTCTTTGAATCCTGAGTAAAGATTCGAGCAACACCCGAGTTGTCGAATTGGGGACGGCCCGCTCGTCCGAGCATCTGAAGAACATCAGTCAGGTCCATGTCCTTGTACCCGCTCGTCTTGGCATCGTAGAACTGGGTGCCCTTGACAACGACAAGATGTGCGGGAAGGTTGACACCCCAAGCAAGTGTACTCGTCGCTACCAATATCTGAAGCTTGTTGTTTAGGAAAAGTTCCTCAGAGAGCTGACGATCGGATTCGACAAGACCGGCATGATGGAGACCAATCCCGAAATTCATAGCCTCCTTAAGAGCCTCATCCTTGACCCGCGATAGGTTGAGTTGGAGATCCTCCTCATCCATTCGAAGGAAGCGTCGAGGGTTGTCTTCCATACCACAAAAATTGATGAGATCCTTGGCAGTCAAACGTGTTTGCCGACGGGATGCTACAAACACAATGACAGGCTTGTCTGGGCTGTGATTTTTAATGGCCAAGAAAGTTGGCCGGTTCATCGACTGCATGAGAGGGCAGAAACCTCTGATTTCAGGGAAGCCATCGATAAATAGTTCCAATGGAACAGGGCGAACCGAGTGTCTAAAATTGAAGAGGCCTTCCTTGACACCTAGCCAGTTGCCCAGGTCGGTTGCATTGGCGCACGCTGTTGACATGCCCAACAACCTTACCTTGTTCTTGGTCGATGCAGAGATGTAGTTCATTCGAGAAACGATGATTTCCAGAATCGGACCACGGTCGCCAGCAAGAAGATGGATTTCATCGATGATGACCAAGCTGACTTGTCTAACATAACCTCTTGTTTGCCAAGAACGCGAGATACCGTCCCATTTTTCTGGTGTTGTAATAATAATGTCGGCATCCTTGATAGTTCTGGTATCTGGAGTATTATCACCCGTAAGCTCGACGAGTTTAAGACCCAGAGGTCCAGCAAGTCGCTTGCCCCAATCCATGACACGCTCACGAACGAGAGCTTTCATAGGCGCGATATAGACCACCTTTGACTTGGGTCTCTCGCGGAATGCCCACCACATGGCGAGCTCAGCTGCGACCGTCTTTCCACTACCCGTAGGCGATCCCAAAAGGACATTGGCAGGGGTATGGTAAAGTGTGTGGAAGATTTGAGTCTGCATCGGATTGAAGAACTGGAAGCGTTTGGCATATAGTTCCTCTAAACCAGGATTCTTGAGAGCTGTGATGGAAAGTGGCTGTAGGTTGAGGAGATCGGTATATACGCTCTCGGTATCCGGTCGAATGAGATGCTGGAAGGAAACTGGGGTCACTGTCTCTGACCCTAGCCATCGGTCAGATACAGCTCGCACATAGATCTGTGTTGGCAACGGATCCGAAAGTGGAATCGTAAAATTGAGCTCGTGCTCGTCGTGAAGTTTCCTCCTATTAAGGATAAAATACTCGTGATGGTAAATCTCAGACGTCTCCGAGTTTTCGACCCAGATGTAAAACGACTCCGAAGTGCCGTGAACGTAATCCTTCCACAGAAAGTCGGGCATGACATAGAGCTTGATGCGCAAGACATCTCTGTTGAGAGGGGCAATTTCGGCTTCCACATGGACAATTGGGAAGCTGTTTAATACCTTGGCGATGTTCTTTCCCGCGCCATGATTGTGCACCAAACTTCCCAATTCTGCAGGCTCCATCTCTTTCATGGCCTCTATGGTCATATTTTCTTTAGAGTCGAGCTGATTCATTACCGACTTTGCGAGGTCAAACTGGTGCAGTGGGTGCTGGAACGGCCAGATTCTCTTTTCAATGGATTTGCACAGAGTGAGGAGCACGAGGCATTGATGGCCCCATCTGCGGTTCAGAGCCAGCATAAAGAGAGCTCTGCAAATTCTTCCCGATTGCTGTGCCACATAGTTCATGTCGTTCGTAAGAGCAAAGTCTGCCGGTTGGATGTTTGAGATATAGGATTGGAGCAAAATGTTGGTCTTTGCCTGAGGAGTGTCAATTCCCTTATCAACATCGCAGGGAACAATCTCTTTGAACTGCAGCAACTCCTTCTCTTCGTTGTCACGAGACTGGATGTTGTCAAATTCTCCACTCATGCTGATCATCTTCAAAACATCCGCCTCGGTAGCTTGCGGCTGCATCATGGTGTTGAACACTTGAATACTAGTATGCAAGATATAATACTGGCTAGCAATACGGCCAATATCCTTGCTACGCAGCTCATCTGTCCTCTCATTAAAGATGATCATCTGGCATTGCTGTAAAGTTCGAGCGGCTTGGATAGCCAACTGGCGACGCCGCTGAACAAGATTCGGATCATCTCGGATTTCAGACCACTCTATGCCGTACGTCATTGGACTCCTCTGCATGCGGACAAACAGATATGAATATCCAATCCATTGTACTGCCTCAGGGATAGAGGTTACAGTGCCTAGAGAGATTTCTGCGTTGAGATTGTCAACGAGTTTAGTGGAGAATTTAGACTCAATGGGCCTCTGCTCGGTGATGGCAGACAAGTAATGCGGTAGCTTGTCATGAGTAGTACAGATCATGCCTATACCAGTGTCTTCAAACTGTGGACGACCAGCACGACCAAAAATCTGTAGTACATCGAGAATTCCAAGATCAACGAATTTGCCGTCTTGGGCACTGTAAACCTGTGTTCCCTTGATGACTACCGCTGCCGCGGGCAAGTTGACACCCCATGCCAACGTAGCCGTACAGCACAGGACCTTGAGAACGCCGTCGGCAAACAGTCGTTCCATGAGGTTTCTGTCTGCTCTTGCCATGCCGGCATGATGGATACCGATACCTTTGGAAAGAAGTTCACGGATATCTTTCGACCTTGACGTATTCATGTCTCTGGAGGCCTGGGTGTAGTGTGGATGACCAGAGGGGTCAAACAAGTCAACACAAAACTGCTCAATCGCCTTTTGGTGAAGCATCTTTGCCGTAACCATGGTATCCCTTCGCGAATGCACAAAGACCATGACCTGATGATCACGCTGAAGCATCTCCTTGACCTTGTCAAATGCAACGTTATCCAAATTTTCTTTAGACTGCTTGCTTCCAGCCTTGCCCTTGACACCAATAAAATGTTGCTCAAGCGGAACAGGGCGGAATGAGGCATCAAAGTAGAAGAGACCGGCATACTTGTTGACTTTGAGGAAGTCGGCAACGTCGACGTAGTTGGGAAGAGTGGCACTCAATCCCACAATTCGAATAAGTGATTGAGTACTCTCCACCTGCCGTTCCGTTCGAGCAACCAGTGACTCCAATACAGCACCTCGTTCATCATGAAGCATATGGACCTCATCAATGATGAGAAGCCTGACTTTTTGTACGAGTTCCGTATCACCTGTCCCTTTTCTTGTGACGACATCCCATTTCTCGGGTGTAGTGACGATAATCTGGGTCTGAATGATTTCCGCCTTGGTAAGCTGCATATCACCAGTGTATTCACGGCACTTGACGCCGAGCCAGGCAAGACGCTTGCCTAGCTTCTCCGTAACTTCTGCTGCCAGGGCTTTCATGGGTGCCACATATACAATCTTGAAATCTTCAGTATTGACAGCAAACTCGGTTGCATCCGGGTTCTCAATAGGATGGGGATACACGTTCTGCCCAATGGTATGGAGAATTGTGAGCATAGCTGCGTCAGTTTTACCAGCACCAGTAGGGGCACAGATGAGCATGTTCTCGCTCGTCTTGTATCCGACGGGGTAAACCAAGCTCTGCATACGATTCAGAGTCTTGTACCCCTTAAAGGTGTTCCGACAAAGCCCATCAAGTTCTGAAATCTTGATAAGCCTCTCTCCGGGACCCAGAGTACCCTTTTTTCCAGCGGGAATAGAGTATTCTTCATATTTCTCAAACTGGAGGCGTTCACTGCCCACGGGCAAACCGTACTTTGAACCAGAAGAGCTCAAGGTGTTGCCGGCATTGTAAGCTCTGTAAACATGCGGGTATTGAGGTTCTTTGGCAAAGCTAGGGGCGAGTGTGGCAGTCTTGTGCTCTTGGTCCTGTTGACGAAGAGCTGCATCTCGTTCCGCCTTTGACAAGAGACGACGAGCAGATGGCTGAGACTGAGTTGTCACTGAGTTGATGATCTCGTCCTTGTGAGCAAGAAGCTCAATGATAAAGTCCAGGTCGTCAAATCCGACCAAATCCGTCAGGTGGATTTGTAATTCATCATCCGGCCGTCCGGAGGAGAGTTCACTCATAATCTGAGTCTGGAAAACATCGGGAGACATTCCATTCTTGGTCGCAATGATGGCACACTTGGTAGCAAGCCATTCTTCTCCGTAGCCACCTGATCCGCCGGCTTCGTCAAAGTCGCTGCTAAAGTCATCCCCTTCGTCATCCGAGATGAAGTCCCAGACATCAGGGCCGCTGGTTCCGGAAGAGTATCCCTCAAAGTCGTCGTCGTCCAGATTCAGCGCATCATCGGTTGGTTTGGCGGTTTGGGGGAGCTTTAAATCAGCCAAGGCAGCCTGCATGGCAGCAAACTGTTCCCTCCATTGCTTCTCCGCAGTGATGAGATCGTCCGACGCCATTGTCTCTGCTATGACCAGGCAAGTATAAATGCTGTATTTCTTGTAATATTTTCGTTTTATTTTCTGAAATTCAATCTCGTGATGGACACTTGAAAACTGCTGCCTTTCTTAGTGGCAACCAGCTTTAATTGCACGTGGAAACCATCTCCTCAAATACGCATGCAAATCAAAGCGTGATTTTTATGACACAGCATGAATAGATTATGGACGCTTCGTCATTTGGATGAGTCTTCAACGGAGCCGTGGAAAACGGATGAATCAGTCACACCGCCCCGCCACGCCGCACCTAAACAAAAAATTATGCCCCGCCGATCTGCCCAAGCCCCCATCGACCCCCCAGTGCCTCCCTATAAGACGCCGCAGTCACACTGACCCAGCAGCGGGGAGATGCTATAGTCGGCGCTGAAGTCCGCTAAATCCTTGGGGGGGGGGGGACTCTAGAAGGACAGTGGAGTGGAGCCTAATCGTGGGGCGTGTGACAGCATAGGCAGTGACTTTTTCCAGCAATCTGGTTAGACAGCGACACCTTGTCCGCAAAAGCCTGGACTCCAATCTTCAAACCTAGAAAGGGCCCTTTGTTGACGTCGCCTCTTCCCACCGGTCTTTGATCAACTCTCCTTTTCCCCCCCCCAAACTTCTCCCCCCCCGATTCACTGCGCCAATCCCTATCCTCTCGCCTTCAACCTTTCCACCAGAACACAGAAATTCTCACCTCGAATCGACAGAAACCGCAATCATGAAGCTGCACTACATCGGCGTACGAATGCCCACCCCCGCCTGTTCACCGATCTGGCAACCCTTGCAACTCCGCTAACAGACAGCTTCTCCTGGGGACAGATTATCCGCAATGACACCAAGCCCGCTCACGAGATCGTGTCGGAGAAGGAGCTGAGCGCCTACTCGCGCTTCACTCGTAACAAGTCTGTCCCTGCAAAAAAACCGGGCTCTTTGGCCCCCCCTTCGAAATCTTCTAACCGGATGCCGTAGCTATGGCGAGTTCATGACCCTCTTCGCAAAGACCGTCGCCGAGCGCACCCGACCAGCCCAGCGACAGGACGTCGAGGAACAAGGTAGAAAAATAACTTTCTTTGATTGTTTGTTTGTTGTGGGCTTTCATGAGCTGATGGTATTATTATTATAAAGACTACACATTCCACGCCTACGGACGAACCGAGGGCATCTGCGGCATCATCATCTCCGACCACCAGTACCCTGCCCTCGTCGCCCATCAACTCCTCAGCAAAATCGTCGACGAATTCCTCATCAAGCACCCCCGTTCTGCGTGGCAGAGTGGCGAGCCCGAACTGCCCTTCCCCGAGCTCCAGGAATATCTCGCCAAGTACCAAGACCCCCAGCAGGCCGACAGCATCCTCAAGATCCAGAAGGAGCTCGACGAGACCAAGATTGTGCTGCACAAGACCATCGAGAGCGTTCTGCAGCGAGGAGAGAAGATTGACGACCTGGTAGCCAAGAGCGATGGCCTCAGTGCCCAGAGCAAGATGTTCTATCGTAAGACGGCACCATTCCCTCATTCTAGGGTAATGATGCAAACATTTTACTGACATGTGACGGGGTAGAACAAGCCAAAAAGCAAAACTCTTGCTGTGTGTTGATGTAAATGCGACTTCTTTGATTTGGGCGTTAGACATGGTTCTTGTTTCGGCATCGGGCTGCTTGTTGTATTGAGATTGGTTATTATGAAGACACCTACATTTAATGCGCACATACACGGACATTGCTCAACCTCGGTTATGAAGTAAACGACTACTACACGTGGATGTAATTCCATTCTCAATCAAGGGAGTTTGATGCTATCAAAGTCGCCATCAAGGCGGTTATATACCAAAATTCTCATGAACAGCTGTCGGCTACGTAAGGAGAAGCTAAAAAGGTAAATATCGAAGAGGTCATTACGGCCTACTTCTAAAATAGCGTGTGAAGGGAATAAATCATATCTCATCAAGTACCACTTGTGTGCTCTGACGATGTATTGTACGATCGGGACTATCCAGATACACCACCATCGGAGTCGAGGTCTTTGTCTCAACCAGTCGTTTATTCCTCCCCAGTGCGACCAATGCCGCAGCCTCAGTAGCAGAACTGGGTCTCCGCGGAGGATTGTTCAGCGGCACAATCATCTTTCGCTGTTTTCGAGACACGCTGACTTGCCGCGCGATGGATATTTCCACTTTTTCGTTCAACGACTTGTTATCATAGTCGTCATCGTCGTCGAAATCAGCAGACGACTGCTTCCTGGGCGTTTGCTTCGGAGAGGTGGTGAATGGGATTTGCTGTGTTCTTGGGGTCGTCTCGTTGGAGTAGCTTGTTTGTGCTAGGCGGGTAGGCGGTCTTGAGAGGTTGAGGTTATGCCGTAGACTTGTGGTTCTGACGGGGTGAGGCCGGTCGATTCTCGCTGAGACGCCGCCTGCGATGGATTCTTTGCGGTTGAACTTGGATATGAGACGCTGGCTATCGCTCCGGGACAGGCTCGATGGTGCTCTTGGAGAATTATTGTGTGATGAGGCGATGGTGTAACTCGACTGCTCCTGTGACGTCTCTAAAGTCTCTGCTGGAAAGTCCATCATGGCCGGAGATGTATTCGATCGTAACCGTGGGGACAGCCTTTGAGCAGCCCCGATCTTTGTGTTTTCTAGCGGTAATCGCAACGTCGTTGGTGACTTTTTGGGCAATGGGGACGTTGCTCTCCGTGGAAGAGGCAGCGGAGCAACGTCTTCCGGAAGATCACTGGCATTTGTGACTTTTAATCTTTCTAGTTTGACTTGCCGCCGAGTTTGTAAAGGCGGTGGTGTCTGTTTTCTCTCGAGGAGACCGCTGAACATGACGCTATACCGTTCCATTTCAATGTTGGGGATGTCAATGTTCAGAAATGGCCTGTTCGAAAGAAACGGGGGAGCTCTCTGTGATTCCGCATCCTCACCCCCCACGCCCATAGTCCCCGCGGTGCTCCAGCTCGGTGACCTTGGTGCGAAATCTCCAAACGGATCACTTGCCAAGAATCCCATTCTCTTTGACTCCGTATTGGATCTGAGGATGCGTGATTTATACTCGGGCATTATGCTGTTGTCGGTGTCCCTCCTCTTTCTCAACTGCGGGTGTGGTGTGCTGCTGGATTTTGCGTCGTTGGACTCTGTCTTTTGCAAGCTGTTTTTGGTGTCCTCTGGTTTTATTCGTTTTGATTTTGACCTGCTGAAGGGATTCCATTTTGATTTCGATCTTGACAAGCCATTACTATTGCCATTTGTGGTGGTGTTATTCTCATCAGAACCGGCAGAAATATGCGTCAAGACTTGTGGTTGCCATCTCATGTCAACAGGCCGAAAGGGATCCTTTTGGGCACTTCTTGTAACCCCAATCTCAACTCTTCTCAGCGGTCCATGTTTATTTAAAGAGTCGGTTCGCGGGTTGATTGGTGTTGGTGTTATTACCCGGTTGCGAATAGGAATCCGATACTCTCTGTAGCTAGACTCCTGCATGCTCTTTGCGCCTGGACTTGGAGCGCTGTTGCTTGCTGACGCTCGCCTGTCCATGTTTGTCTGCTCCTCGTGTTTGCTTGGATCTGAACCGTGCCCCATCCTCGCCCGTCCCGTGGTCGAATCTTCTGTGGAATTTGCTGATGTAAAGGAACGTCGCAATGCCCGGTATGACTTCGTCGTGCCCGCGACCGTCGCAGATCGAACAAGTCCAAGTCGTGATGCTGGTTTTGGCTTTTGATCCTCATACCCATGCTGCCCTTTTCTCATAATATTATTCCCTGATGCGATTGCCGACTCATGAGAAATGCCAAATACAGGAAAGAATGGTTTTCGCATGGCCGATTGACCGTCTCGTCCTCTATTAATTGTGTCCATTGTCGGGGGCCCGAGAGGTCTTGTGAGAATCGCTAAAAGTGCTGCTGCTCTCCGCAATTCTTGGTGGCTTTTTCACTAGAGTAGGTCATGAAGAGGTAATAATACCGAAAAGTTCAGATGGCAGGGAAAATGGTAATTAGTTTGAATTGAAGGCTGTTTCGAATGAATGAAGGGCTGAAGAGGCCACCACCATGCACAAAGAGCGAGAGCGAGAGTGAGAGATGGAGAAGGAAATGATGAGGACAGCTCAACGCCCTTGTAGATGGAAATACGAGAGAAGCGCAAATGGTAGGCCGACGACCAAGCCACTGCATGAACCCATGTTTGCACTGCATCATCTTTTTGTGGTGTTACAAATCGGACAAGAGAATCAATCAATCAATCGCCTGCAGCAGCGGCAAGTGGCGAACAAAAGCAACGGGACCGCATCCAGCCCAGCTTCAACCATGCATTCATTGGGCGACATCCACAAGCACCGCACCCTGGCCAAGCGTCATTTTCTTTTGGTGGTCTGCCCATTTCACCCCAGGGTCTCTGCGTAATTCCCCCCATCTATATTCACATGTGCGAGTAAGAAAAGAGGTTCCAGGGCGCATGGTGCCTGTTTGAGGTTGATGAAAAGAGTAGCCGTTGCGATGTTTTAAACGACTGGATCCGCACCAGGATGGCGGTCCTAAACATGGGTGAACCCAGTTCCATGGGTTGGGTGTGCCGTATCTGAGCAGCGAACTGGGCAGGGCAGAGTTTCGTGAGGGCGAATGCGCTGTCGCTGGTGCGGCGACCAATGTTTGTTTTTCTTGTCAGCTGTAAGAAATGGAAGGGTTGTCTGAGAATGAGATAGCACTCCTCCGTATGTTGCTAGGAGATGAGTTGTTGTCTCCGCCTTGAGCATATAATACAGGCCATTGCCATCTCAAACAAATGGGGGCACGATTGAGTCATGCGTGAATCTGGCAGGCATTGACGAAAAGTTTTTCTCTCGTTATAAATGACACAGCAGGCAGGCTCATACGACAAAACATGGTCCTTGAAGAAACCCCTGATAATCTTAACCAGCGGGGTCTGACGCGCGAACGCTGCTCCTGAAAAAACGCCCTGGTTGTTGATCCTGCAGCGCAGCGCATGGCGAACAAAGAAAATAAATGAAATCGCCCAGGCTCTATTGGGCTCTTAAACTCAATAGTGTTGTTATTCCATCTTTCTTAGGCCGCAGTGGACGCACAGCAAGCATGGGATCCGACGAGGGACAGCCGCCTGCAGGCAATTAGTGAATTGGTAGAGCCAGGTCTCAGAGTCTCAGACATCCATCTGCAAAGCCGATGACGAGTAAGACAAGGGTTGTAGTGAATCCTCTCTCGTGATGCATCAACAAGTCTTCTCCAATGGCCATTGCATCAAGGTGAGCCTCGTTTGGATTCTGTCTTGGTCTCCGTATTTACTGTGGCAATTTGGATGCCTAAGGAACCACATCTCTGCATGAGGCTGACACAAAACATTGGCTGATGTTGTGCCTTAATGGAGGCCTCAAGATTGGTGCTGATATCAGCGCATCCATGAGGCGATGAATGCTCTCAAACTGTTGTGGTCACAGCGCTCCAAGGTAAAAAGTCGGTTAACTGGAATACATGCCGAGATACATTGTTCGAACGCATACCTTGCAGTCACCACGAAACGATCAAGGTGGTTCTCATTGCTGCAGGCCCTGCACAAAGGCATAGGCCTAGGGCGCTAGGTTTCGTGTAATAATGCCCATTGTTGCACATCGTCAAGCTCCCAAGTGAGCAGCTCTGGTCTTTGTCTCCGACGAAACCCCCTGCCTTGTGGCTGAGGGAAGAACACGCCAACCTTACCGTGACTGTCATCGCGGACGGATGCGATTCGGATATGGCGTGCCTAGGAACTACTAAGTACCTAGTAGTAGGTATAACAAGGTACCGGTTGATATCCAGAGCTGAAAGGCTACAGGTACATGCAGCTTCACCCGACTTGTATGTAAAACTGGGTAGATGCTATTCTCGAGGTGGGGTTCCTTCAAATCCTCCCAAGAAAACCCGCTGGTGGGGGAGCATGAGCTGGGATTGGTCGGTGACGTGGTTGCTTCCGGACTGGATCCACAAGAGCTGGCGTTATATCGACCTGCCCGCAGAAACGAGGGGCAGAGAAACATCTTCTTCAACCAAACCCACCCAGCACAACTCGGAACAAACCTCTTCCTTCTTGTCCTTCCCTTGTCCCTCCCGACTCGGATCAAAAAGCTTCGATATTCTTTTGTCTTCTTCTATACATCCCTTTTACTTTTCTCCCCTCGTTCTTCTCTTCATCACATCTACACCTTCATCATGTCTTGGCAAGGTGAGCACCCATTCTACGCTTCCCCTACCGACACCCAAACAACCCCCACCTTGGAGTGAGCAAAACAACTAACACAACCGACACATTTAGGCTACGTCGATACTCAGTAATACTTGCGACTCAGAAAAGAAAGAAAAAACGATTAGAGTGCTAACATGTAGGATATAGGTTGGTTGCTACCGGCCATGTCGACAAGGGAGCCCTTATCAGCGCCGCCGGCGACAGCGTATGGGCTCATTCTCCTGGCTTCGAGGTATTCACTAAACATACATATATTGCTAATATACCTGCGGTATAGCTGACGAAGTGAGGGATTAGCTCAAGACTACTGAGCTGAAGGCCATTGCCGATATCGTTAGCGGCAAGGACGCGGCAAAGGAAGCTGCATTTGTCAACGGTATTCACGTTGCTGGTAGCAAATATACCTTGACTAAAGTCGAGGACAAGACCGCCTACGCCCGCTCTGTACGATAACCCCACCATCCATCGCCACTAAACTGTCTGCTACCAATGATGCCTCATACTGACTCTTTGCCAACAGGGAAAGACTGGGCTCGTTATTACCAAGACCAAGCAGGCTGTCATCGTCGCTCACTACGGCGAGGAGCAAATTGCCGGAAACACATCCACCACTGTCCAGAACTTGGCGGACTACCTTATTGGACAGGGATACTAGTCGAGATGGAAAGATAAGCCTACTGGAGATGGGTATATAACGTCGAGTCGTTAAGCTGAAGCAGAATGGGAAAAGAATCGATTTCGAATAACATTTGGTAGCAAAGATGCTGCTGGGGGTGAATTTGGAGCTGAGTTGTCTTGAGTAAGGAATAATGACCATCTTTTTAGCCTTGAGCATTCACGCCCCATCACTATACGGTTCCGCATATAACCGATTTATTTTCCATTCCAAGTGCATAACTTTTCAAGTAATAGTTTATTAAGCATATTCGGCGCCGTAGCGTAGCTTGCGTTATCTATCCTGTGAGTTGTCACTAAACCCAGGCCAACGTAAATTACGTATCAAGCAACATGACAGTCGGAGTCTTTGCCGAGATGTCAAGGCAGCAAAAACGCCCCAACACCAACCACTGTATATTGAAGCATTCCCGCTTCCCGCCCAATTTTCCATCTCTTTTGAGTTCCACATTAAGTATTCGTTTCGATATAGTGCCGTCGGATTGCAATGTTGATACTGCCTTTCGTCCTTGATGTATTCCAAGACTGTTTATACGGGTAGTTCAGCGTTGCGACGACCGAGCCCCATGCGATCCACGGCGAGTCCGACATAGGGTCCGATAACGGGTAGGCTTCGCGCGAAGCTGGCGATTGTGCCCAAAAAGTCTCCAAATAAGACGACGATGCCGTAAGTTTCGACCAGGAAGCCTATGAACGTCCACCGCAGGAGTATAAGCGTCAGGCCGGCGAAGAAGGCGGCTGTGCCTTTTGCTTTTTGTTTTCGGGCGAAGAAGAGCATCGTCTTTTGGGGGCCGATGATGATTGTGAGGCCGATGAGGAAGAGGATCTGTTTTCGGGAGAGGGAGGGATGTATTAGCTCGAAGGGTCGTTTAGGGGGGGAAGGGGGTGGGTGCGGTTGCTTCGTACATTTCCCATGGCGAGCCTAATAGTCAGTGGGTTAGCAACAGCCCGTCCATCGTTCACGGAGCAAGTAGGATGTTAAAAACGTACATGGCTCGATCAAAAAACAACATGACGCCTCCGATGAGGAAGAGACCTCCTATAAACCCAGCTCGTTAGGGGACTGTAGACTCCTTCCTATGCGCCGGAGCGCATGGTGACAAGCGCATACCTACCGCCAGAGCAGAAGACAACGCCAATTTCTAGTCAATGGAATTAGCATACATATGAGGATATTCAGCACAGTCCAAATGCGAGGGACATACTCTGGGAATCTGATAGCCACATCGACATGATTGCGAGTTTTGATCCTTTTTTCTCTCGATATGGTTCTACACGGGGAGGTGGAATAAAAGATGTGGACGAATTTTGACCGAGTTCGAAATGACGTGGGATTCTTGACAAGTAAAGTAAAGTAAAGTAAAGTAAAGAAAGAAGAAGAATGTATTATTTTATTATTATAATCAACGAGGCAAAGGGGGCGGCGGCGAGTAATGCACCAAAGAAGGTTTGTTTGGTTGGATCTTACGAGGGGCGAAATAATTAAGTAAACGTGGGTTTTGTTTTGTTTCAGCCCAGCCCAAAAGCCAAAATCTGAGGACACCCTGGCTCAAGTCTCTCTCCCAGCGCGATGTCTCTCTTCAGTGAGAATTCAAAGGTTATTTTTTGGGGGGTTGCATGGAAGCTTGTCGCGCATTAGGTTTAGTGCCAGGGTCGTTGGAAGGGTAGATGAGGTACGGGAGCACCTGAGATGGCGCTGTAATTTCGTTAGGGGGGCGGGGTAGTTGGAGTGAATAGGGTCCCGTTTACAGGTGTGTGAAGAATGGTGAAGCTTCATCTATCCACCCATTGTATTTTCCCAACTACATACGAGTACATAGATATCCATGGATTCATCATTGCAAGCAATTTCTATTCCACTCATCATTATCTCACTTCTAAATACTCATAGATCCAGTGATTTACACCCATTTTCTATGCCCCAATTCCAAATCTTCGTTACTTGTATTGACGCCAGGTTTCTCACGTTTTGATCATGTCTCGTCTTCTGTATCTCAATTATTCGTGGATGTCGAGGTGTTATTCCAGTTGGCTCTTTGCCTGATACAATAGCAGGATGACTTATGAGCTGAACTTTGCCAGAAAGTCATCGCCGGAATCAGTCATGCCATGCAGGCAGTTCCATATAGCCTTGCCATGTGTCCCGGTCACGGTGTCGCTAGATTTGAGCCAGTCTCTAGCCAACTCGCCGCGTCTCTGACGGTCAATGGCATCTTCGTCGGGGAAGTGAGCCTCCAAGGTTTCCTGATGCCAAATTTCCAGCAGCAAGATACCGAATTCTTCAAGATCTACAGGCTGTTCTTCGGAGACACTCAGTCCTGAAACAGTATTGTTTAGGTAGAGCGATACATAGAGACTGGAAAAGTCGATATCGAGATGCAGTCCGTCCACGGCAGCCTTGTTGCACACTTCTTTTGCCAGGAAGCACAGCGAGTCCCTGGTCCATGCTCTATGTCGCCCTTCTGTGTGGGAGAACTCTGCCAAATTCAAAGCGGCATGGACTACGGCGGATAGGTAGCCTAAGATCCTATGGTATCTGTCAGCTTCATCATTATCCCCATCTATAATCATCTGCTTTTGTAGAACGTACCGGAAGCTCAACATCCGAGTTACATAGCTCTCCTTGTAGCTCATCAATTAATCGAGCAAGTTCCTTTAACACTGGTTCAAACTCATCATAAGCTGTTTTCCCCATGTACTGGAAAGGGATCGATTCAACATCGGTCTTCTTCAAAAGGGCTGAGGGCTCGGTTTTCAGACGAAAGGTATCCTCAAAACCCGAACTAGCAAGCAGGTGCAAAAGACCGTCGGTCAATGCATTTTTGTACCTCTTCAACTTTCGGGCAAGTCCCTTGCGTTCGAGATCAGTGCTTTGTTTGGACTTCCATTGTTCAACCAGCGTTACAATCTGTTGAGCGCAGTCAAGAATCGATGGAATATCGATGATGAGGCTCCACATACACAAACGAATTCATCCCTGCGGTGAACTTCACAGAAACTACATAACAAGGGCCGATATCATAAGCTGGGCTTATAAGTACTCTGCCCGCCAGCACATATTTTCATCTCATCACTCTAGCAACACATATCCCAAACAACAATCGATTCAATATGGATAGATCTCTCGCAAACGACTGCCTCGAGACCATGCGATGGCTCAGGGGGATTGCAGCCATCAACGGCTTTTCCATCGACAGAGCAGATGGCGGCGGGGTTTTGCAAGGACTGAAGGCGCACTATATGAAGCAGTGTGACCGTTTTCGAACTTGGGCAGCCGCTTATGCCGTCATAATGCTTGGTGATCAATCCCTTGACTACTTCATCATGGATTCTGAGTACAAGCGAGTCGCGTTCCATGACACTCTACTATATATCAACGAGGCACTGGCCGAGGGGGAGTAAACCACTCGTCGCCGAATCATGCCGTACATCCCCTTTGCTGACATTGAATGCTGTTTAGTTCATGAAGCTTGCACAAGCGATCCCCAGTTCTCCTTATTCGATCGACCCTCATTAGCAAAGACTAGAACACCGGCAATCCCTATCAAGTTTATGTTTCCAATCTCAACCCGAGGTGGTTTCTAGACAATATTGGAGAGAGCATCACTGGACTCTTTATAATCTCAGAGTTGCTAGACAGTCCACTATTACGATTCGGTCTAACTAATGCGCACTTCTACGAAGGTCCGGATACCCTAGACGATGATTCACGCAAGGTAGAATCCCTTTTCGAAGAGGAACGAAGCCGTACCAAGACCTCGTCTGGGGAGCATCGGGCCCATGGGCCAGGCGGAGCGGACTCGTTTCTCGTCGAGCGTCTAGCCCTTGCAAACGTCTTGCGACGAAAGCAATTTGCATACTGGGAAATGAAACATCGAGAGGCACACGGCATATGTGGCGTGAACTCGATAACCGAATCATTCCCCCCTGAGGTCTACCCGGATCCTATTACCATCATCGGGTACCGCGATAAGTATCCGCAAGGACCGGCCGCCGTGGCTGTGAATTTCCCCTCCCCTCCCCGCCAGAAGTACGGCCGGGAGCGAAGCACTTTGAATGCCCGTATTGTTTTACTATTTGTCCATGCGAAATCTTGGAAGAAAATGCGTGGAGGTGAGACTACCGTTTACTTTTGAGTCGGCAGCTTGAACGTGCCCCGGCCAGTTCCTATACATGAAGTTATTTTGTTTAGTGCTGACAATTACAAATTGAGCTCATGTGGTACGCGACCTTCGTCCTTACGTATGCACCCACAAGGCGTGCCGCATGTCCAAGCAGCTATATGATACCCGCGCAGATTGGTTAAACCACGAGACAGACTGGCACAACGAATCGGTGTCGCCACGAACAGATTGTCCCATCTGCTGCCAGACTCTGGCGACTAGTGACGAGATGTGTAACCACATTGCTAGGCACCTCGAGCAAATTGCTCTACTCGCCTTGCCTGCCTTGGGCCCCTCTGACGGTGAGTCGACTGGGGCGGGGGAGAATGAGGTCGTGCCGACTGGATGAAAGAGTTGGCGCAATGAAGTGGTTACTGGTTTTGGGGAAGTCGTGTATGTTGATAGTTTGTCAAAGCAGGATGGTGTTTAATCAATAGGGGGATTGACCTCCACCTTTGGCTCTGAAAGAAACCAATTCGTACTTGAACTTGCATGTGTCCAAAGGTTGAGTAGAAGGTATTTGAACATGACAAATATAGGGGGTAAAATAAAAAATAGTTGTGAGCGTTGAGTATAGTTTTAGCCAGCTTTGATAAAATGCAGTGACGGAGGTGAGGGCGATCCTACCTACTGGATACATTGTGCCGTAACAAATGATTGATAACTATGAGTTGCCGTATGGACTGAAGAATCGAGTTATTATGCCGAAAGCCTCAATTGCGTTATCCGATGACAAGGCTCAAGCGGTCAACGAGGTTGATCCTAAAGCTATATATGTTCTCAGTGAGATAATATTTGTCGTCATGATGCAAACCAAAAAAATAAGAGATAAAGCTTTCAGGTCCAAAGCCACCTCTTCCGTGAGGACCTAATTAAGACATTCGTCGAAGTAGATCCCCAATTATTAGAATAATGATGAAACAGAACGAAGAAAGGCTATCTCGAACAACGAAATTTCCCCTTGAGTCTCTGTGAATTGGAGATTGTATGGTGGAAGAGAAGGGGGTTTGTTCTTAGATTCTCCTATCCAACACGTACATGAAAGGGGTATTTATGCCATACTCCAGTGTGCATTTACGTGGTAAAAGAAGGACGTCATGGAACCTTTAGGGTACAGCAGATAAATGAACTATGATATTGAGCAAGACAAGACTGTTTTATTTGTTTAATGCATCAAACCCAATGGTCCTTGGCTTCGCGGGCAAATCTAAACGCATGTTCTGGCTACTTTCTATTCTCTCAGCCACTCCAGGATCTTGCCAACATTCACAATCATTCTGAAGACGCCTTTCATCATCCGGAAAGCCTCCAGCGATTGATCAACCACATCTACAAGTGAGTCTGTCGCGCGAGCCCAAAAAGGCATCCCCAACTTCTCCGCTTCAGACACATATTCCAGTGCTGAAACAGATAAGTCAGTAAGCATGTTTCTTTCTCAACGGTTTTATCATAAGAAGAAGACCGTGTCATGTGTACTTACCAAGAAGCAGAGCCTTGATCAAATTCCCAAAGGGCCAAGCTCCCAGCTTTGAAACCGACTTCAATTCTCTAATGTCGAGTGCCGCTGCGAGGCTAAAGTAATAATCGAGAGATGCTCTGTCCAACACAAAGAGCTTATTGTGTTCAGCAAAGTCTTCAAAGTCTTTGGATGCTTGTTCGAATCGAGCTTTCGGCCAAGTCCTGTCCAAGTTCGTGCCGCTTGCAATGCCATCCACTCGTCCAAAGAGAGCTCTGATCTCGCGACCCTTCTCGGCCAGTTCGCCTCCTTGCTTATTGATGAGCTCGTCAAAGGGGATAGTCGCGATTCGCTCCATGAACTTTTTCGACTCGTTACGAGCTCTGGCTTCTACGTTTTCTCCCTGAACAAGGTCGCCACCGTATTTGCCGGATAGCCTCACCACAAGGAACTTGACCAGGCTGGACCGGAAGTGTTGGATCCCTTCATCTTTCCGAGGCGATTGTTCCAGCAGATCCAGAATTTGCTCCGCCTGATCTGCGATATCATCGACAGTCTTCAAGAGATCTTGTTGCTCCATTAATGTTTTCATGAATTCTCCGAGCATGATGGCTGGTTGGCCAGTTGGCTTAAACATGGTGGGAAATAGGGGTGCTGATTGTGCAAGAGTGTTTAGATGTCAAATTAGTCGAATGCTTGATGGTTAGCCTGGATGTTGAGAGTAGATCTTCCTGTCATCAGAATTGGGGTCTTATGTAGATGAGAGCCATCTTGATCCTCACGAAGTAAAGTGTTTACTTTATGTGTACAATCAAGAATTGGATGCTTTGAGCCGTTCCCATCCAGAACTCTGCATCAGTGTAAACTAGAAAACGGGTACTTACAGTCCTCTATACAACATGGCACAGATTTTCTAGGTACAAAGCGAAATGTGCAAGGAACACGTTTTCATGCTGTTCAAGCAAGCCAATATCGCTTCCCCCCCTATGATTAATACAACTTTCTAGGTGTTAGTAATGGTAAAGGGGTATTTGTCCAATAAATACTCATTGTGCATGAACGAGTTTGGTTCATTCTCATCAAACTCATTTCACCGTCATCGAACCCGTGCATTCCTTTGCCATTTCCTATCTGCCAAAACCACGTGGTTCTAGAGACAATTTAAAAGACAGGCATACAGTCAAGGAGAATGGATGGATGATGAGTGGTGTATGCCAAGGCCTAGCTTTGCCCTCAAAGGAGAAATTGAAGGTGTTAACAAGGAACTCTCAAAGAACCGTTTCATTCTTACCTTTAACGCATGATGAAGCAAAGAGACAATGAATGCCTCGACATCACATGATTATGCACTGAGATATTGTTCCTCTTATATATCAACAGCCTCATCCGCTCCCTCAAATCTTTAGAATCCATCAATCCTTCATCATCATCACACCCAAGTTATTCCTAGTCCAACTCACAACGACTACAGCCATGTTTTTCTTGAAAGATGATCAAAGTTTGGTTCAAGTGGTTGATAAGCTAGTTGAACAAGTCATGGCCATCGATCAGGGTCCAAACGGAGAGAAGTGGCCCACTCAATTCTTCAAAAATGCAACAGCCAGATTCCACAAGTTTACCGCACCTTTTGTTCTTCATGGCTTATCCTCCGTATTAAACAAAATGGATTGATTTTCAGTGATATTGACTACGAGTTAATGCAAACATTAGTAAGAAGACGGAACGAAAAACTAAGGGAGACCTTGGTCAACGGTTGGTTCACATCTACACTCCTCCCCCCAAAACCCGGCATGGATATAGTCTACGAGCCGCACACTAACCGGGGAGTTGCACGTTAGTCGTCCGGTATTCCTCCAACCAAGATACGCAGCATGACTCTCAAGGAAATTTAACGCTGGTTGAGCTGATGGAACAACTTGATGAATCTCTTTGGGGGTTTCAGAGAATGCACGAGTTAGTAGAGGAGAAACAGCCTATAGACGACAAGAAAAGGCCCGCGCGGCATATAGCCTGTGAAGCATCATTGAGTCGGACTATGTAAGTAATAGGTTCCCGAAAACCCACAAAGAATAAGTTCCCCCATCTAACAGCTGTACCGGAAAAACCTAGCGAACGCCTATCGGTAAACGACTATCTTGAACTCAGGGAAAGCGACCGCCTCGCCATGGAAGAACGTGACCCGTCGTTGGCCGACCTCGCGCCCATGATCTCGAAATCTTTCAAGAAGCTCAAGGCCGTGGACGACTGGCCAAATCAAGACGACTGGCCACTAATATTCATGTTTATCCAGGCTAATAGATGGTGCATGTTTACTTTTGAGGTAGATATTTTAGAGAGAAGACGAGATCATCCTGGAAACTGGAATACGACCATGTCCGTCCACGATGACCTTGGCTTCCTGAGAAAGAATTTAGAATATGGTAAGTTTCATTACTTTGGCACCAAGAAAGAAAGAGAAAAAAGGGAAAGAAAGTTCACTCTGTTTGCTGACCTGATATTCTCTTCTTCAGCTTCCAGAATCGCTGCCGGAGACAAAGTTATTAGGCTCCCCATGGACCATACCTCCTGCTGGGTCATGGCCGATGCTGAATCGCGCGCGGCCATGGCACGGGTTCAGGACAAGCTTGACGGCCTCAAAAAGATTTCCAAGGAAGACGCGGCAAGCCTTTTAAAAAGGCAGAAAGATGCCATTCGTCGGGCCGGATACGATCAAGTCAATCTGTGCATCTCTGGATACGAACGGAACATTGACCAAGTCCTAGAAATCATTGAGTTTTACTTGCGACGTGCCAGCAACACAGTAACCAAAGCGCTTGCTGAGAGTCGTAGTGAGAGGTAAGCTCCTCATACAGAAGCCCATCAAATTTCACCGACAACGAACACGCGGACGATTCATAGTCGGGGTCGCATTCATCGCACTGGCGATGACTTCCTGTTTCGCTACCCAAGTACTTACTGGGCAGCTACTTCGCTGCAGGACGTCTCATATCCCACGGGAGGACTATATAAGCACAGAGTATTGGATATGACTGGCGTTGAATAATTCAATCAGCTCATACTCTGTCAAGTCTGTATACTAGAAAAGAAGATGTTGATCATCACTCAGTCTTCCGCCCCTCCTCTCATGTGTGAATGTGATTATGTCAGCGGAACTAGACCCACTCGTAGAAAATGAATAAATTTCACTCTCGAAACCACCTCAGAGTGTTACAACCTTGGCATTCACATCCAACATTTGGCCCATTGCCATTTGCCATTTGCTTACACACTCTTAAGCATCGCCTTGATTGCCTTTTTACGTTTGCTTATCGTAAAGCCCTGTGATTCCAGAGGCTTAGCTCAAAGCATTCTCCGCAGAGCACGATACAGACAAAAGCAGACAGGATCTTCCACATCCTATGCCAATTGCTTAAAGCGTAACTTGATTCGAGTTCCCAACTATCTACGTATTATACAAGGGCCGGAAAACACCTCAACATCACGTTTTCTTATCAACATCAATTCGCCAGCAACACATGCCCCGGCAGCCGAAGCAATCTAGCTCTGGCAACTGAGAGACGTTTCCATACACTCTCGGTATTCGTCGGTTTAGGCAAAGAGCAAATTTCGTGATTCCGATTAAGCCGGAGCGTCATCTGCCATCCTCTTGCCGAAAGGCTCGAGGTGCATAGTTGAGGTTTGACTTTGTGGATCGAACATTCTTCGTAGAACGGCCAAGGAAACTAAGTAGCTTGGAAAGAATTCCACCCGCTTGTTAATGATCAATACCGTGGTCCCTAGATTCTTGCACCCAGAACCCGTAGTAGCTATTCTGACTTATATCACATCCAATTACCTCCACCATTCATCATTTGAGCACTGTGTGCGCACCGCGAGCCTCGAGGAATAGCTCTGCGGAGCTCTGTGGTAATGACCGGATGAGGCCAAACACCTCCTTGTTGTGATACCTGAGCCGTGTCTTGGGGTCCATGTATGGAGCTGGCAGACCTGTGACGTCGCAATAGTGCTTCGAGTGCGCCATTGAAGGTGCCGACTCAATGTTTGTGTATGTCGCGCTCGGCGCAGAGACGGCTCCACCAGGTTGCTTCAAGGTCTTTTCCAGAACCAGCTTCGACAAACTACGCGAAGCTTGCGCAAGGTTGGGTTGGAGGCTTCCATTGCTGCTGGTCGCGGGGGTGGAAGTGCCGCTCGTCGAGAGCCCATCGTCGGCAGGCGTCGCGTTACCGCTGACGTCTTGAGGTGTGGCGATGGCGGATGCCTCTCTCTTGGATGCGTCGCCCACTATGGCCTTGAGGTTCTTGTTTCGTCGCTGGTTCGGCTTCCAATTAGGGTTGCGGAAGTTCTTGTGGATGGAGTGGATGTCGAGCTGTTCGATGAGCTCTAGATGCGCGATCTGCGCCTCTGTCGGAGCAGCCATTTCGTCGAAGAAGGTGTGTAAAGTGATCCGATATAGAATGAGTTTGGAATAAATCGATGAGTTTGTAGCAGGTCAATCAATGGCCAATACAAAGAATGTAGCCCAAAAGTCAAAGACAATGCTGGCACCTCCAAGGAAAGATGGTGGTCGCTGGTCCGCTTAGTCACGCGTCACCGACAGGTCAAGGTGAGCAGCCGCTAACGCACGCTGAGGTCACTCCCACTGTGTGAGAGGGTCACTCTTGTGTTTATGATCCAGCAACTGTTCAGTCGTAAACGTTCAGAAGCAATCTTCAACCATGGTAGGGTCCCCTTTTACTATGAAATCAGGTCCTTGTGCACAAGTTTGCTCACAGGCAACTAGGAGAGCCCGCACGAGCACCAGCAAAACCTTTTGCTGTCCCGCATCATCACCAACGTTGTATGAGAGGCCATTCTTGATAGTGAAGCCATTCCCTAACACGAATAGGAAAAACTGAACGAAGCTGTAGTTATTATGAACAAGAGCCTCCAGGTAAATAGACCCTTATACCAATAATATGAATTGGTGCTGATGATTGTGGGCAGGACATCAATGTACAAAACATGAACGTGGAGCTTGTGGCCCAAATGTTCAAGAACTATCAATCCAACGTACTATTTCACCTTGAAGGTGAGTTTATTATATCCGAATAACTGTTGAGAAGACAGCATATTAATTATTATAGCAACGGATAATCTCAAGCCTCCGTCGTGAGAACTCCAAAACTGAGACCCGATTGTGCCAACATTTGATGCTTATCGTGATATCCGGGTTATCGCGTTGTTTGGAACCTCGATAATTACGGAGTGGTACACAGTAGGAACCATAAACCATGGGATGGACGAATTATGAGAAAATAGATATGAATCTCAATCATCATGAACTTTTCAGTTTACAAGTAACCGGACTTGATCTTTTCGTAAATTCATAGTACATTGATCAGTACTCCGTAGCATCATTATCAAAGTAATCATCCTGGGGTGACGCGACGCCATGAAGCTCTTGTTTGCTAGTGGCTAACAAGAAGTAATGGATCTGTGGCGCATCTCCCCGTCATCAGCCTTGCAGCCTCGCACTGGCTGGTCCTTTCAACCTTTCAACGCAGGCCGACCTTCAAAAAAGCCCAGCGCTTCGCATCAATTGGCGGCACCCAAGCCAGCCCGACATACCCCCTCCCTCTCTCCCTCCCACCCCCCCTTCATCAGACGCCCGGATCCATCTCCCCCAACATGATCTCTTGATTCTCGCCAATCCCCTTCCAAACGACAACCCGCCTCTTAGCGACAAAAGAACCATGGCGCCGAGTGCCATTGACGAGAAGCCCCTTGTGGCGCCCGACCAAAGGACATATCTGCCAGCACAAATCTTCCCCGTTAAAGAGACACGGTTCGAGAAATACATTGCTCCCCAAACTGATGGTCGCAAGCGAGCTCAAGAGCAACGCGACGGCGCTGCCATCGTCATTGATAATGGTGAGCATCTACCGGTGCGATGGAGTTGCAACGACAACGACACCTGAAGCTGACGGCAACTGCTTTTTTTTAAGGATCATACTCTGTTCGAGCAGGATGGTCATTCGAGTCCGCGCCCCGTTTTAGCATGCCGCCGGTAATGGCAAAGTATCGTGACCGAAAGATTGGCAAGACATTCTCCTTTGCTGGCTCCGACTGCTATGCCGACACCACGGCGCGAGGCCACATCCGAAACGCATTCGAGGCCGGCACGGGCATCGTCAGTAACTGGGATGTTACCGAACATGTTTTGGACTACATCTTCCTCAAGCTAGGCATGAATGAGGGCAGCGGAGCTATCGACGTGCCCATTGTAATGACTGAGGCGGTCGCAAACTTGCCCTATTCAAGAAAATGCAGGTCGTCCAACTCTCCTCGAGGCTCACATGCAGGCTAACCCAACCTTTTAGCTATGACTGAAATAATTTTTGAATGTTATGGCGCACCATCTCTGGCGTATGGCATTGACTCCATGTTCTCCTACCGACACAATAAAGGCAAGACGGGCCTGGTCGTCTCCTCCTCCCACACCTCTACTCACGTAATACCCGTCTATAATTCCAAGGCTATACTGTCTCAGGCGATAAGATTGAACTGGGGAGGTTATCACAACGCCGAATATCTCTTAAAACTAATGCGACTGAAATATCCGTCATTCCCTGGCAAACTCAACGCCTCGCAGGCAGAACACATGGTTCAGGACCACTGTTACATCTCCAAAGACTACAATCGTGAAATCGGCGGCTATCTCGACTGGACTGGCTTGGAAGACCGAGATGTCGTCATTCAGTACCCTTATACCGAAGAGGTGATTATTCAAAAGAGCGAGGAAGAGTTGGCCCGAATCACCGAACGCAAAAAGGAGAGTGGTCGACGACTACAAGAGCAGGCCGCCAAGATGAGGTTAGAGAAGCTCATCAAGAAGGAGCAGGATCTAGAGTACTACAAGAACTTGCAGAGTCGTTTGGTGGACGAGACTAAAAAGGAGACGAGGCGTTTGTTGGATAGTAGCGACGTCAAAGACGAGGCCCAACTGGAGAAGATTATCAAGGAGTTGGAAAAGGCGATTAAAAAGGCCCGCACAAAGGACGTCGGAGGCGATCTGGAGGAGGAACAAGAGCAACCCAATTTTGATCTCGTGGATGTTCCAGACGACCAGCTTGACGAGGCTCAAATCAAACAAAAGCGTCAGCAAAAGCTCATGAAATCCAACCATGAAGCCAGAGCCCGCGCCAAGGCCGAAAAAGAAGCCGAAAAGGCTCGCATCGCAGAGGAAGAGCGTAAAGACAGGGATCGTCGCGACAATGACCTTGAAAGCTGGCTCGACGAGAAGCGCCAGGCCCTCGCAGACAGGATTCAGAAGATCAAGGAGAGAGACCGATTGAAGCAGGATCTGGGCAATCGCAAATCTCTTGCCTCGCAGATTCGCATGAAGAGCATTGCTAACCTGGCTTCTGATAACCCGACCAAGAAGCGCCGTCGCGGAGGAGACGACGATAATTTCGGCGCCAATGACGATGACTGGGGCGTGTATCGACAGATTGCGGTTGGTGAGAATAGTGACGAGGAGCAAGAGGAGGAAGACCTTGCGGCTGGTGTCAAGGCCCTTGAGCTAGACCTGCTCAAGTACGATCCCAATTTCACTTACGAAAACACCCAGGAGGCTCTGACCGACTGGTCCAAGTCCCTCCTCCATGCCTTTGCTCGCGGTCCCCGACCCTTTGAGCCCGCCTCGCAGGCAGAACTTCACCAGCTCCATCTCAACGTCGAGCGCATTCGTGTCCCCGAGGTAGTCTTCCGCCCATCCATCGCCGGCGTGGACCAGGCCGGCATCATCGAGATTGCAGGTGACGTACTCACCCAGCGCCTCGCCGGCATGGCCAACCGAGACGATTTCCTGAGGGACATCTTCCT
Organism: Hypomyces rosellus; assembly: GCA_011799845.1. Classification (NCBI taxonomy): domain Eukaryota; kingdom Fungi; phylum Ascomycota; class Sordariomycetes; order Hypocreales; family Hypocreaceae; genus Hypomyces; species Hypomyces rosellus. The sequence continues at coordinate 2,448,527 of WWCI01000001.1, forward strand.
CACAGGCGGTAATACGCTGTTCCAGAACTTTGACGACAGGGTGAGGGACGGGCTGAGGGCGTTGTTGCCGGCTGATTCCCCGCTGGTGGTGAGGAGGGCGCAGGATGCGCTGCTGGATGCGTGGAAGGGTGCGGCCGGATGGGTTGGCACACCAGCATGGAAGGCCGCGACCATATCGAGGGAGGAGTATCAGGAAAAGGGTGCGGAGTACATCAAGGTATGCTATATCCTCTCCGACTTTATCATCCACCTTCATCTCTCTACCATCATGCTGAATATCATGCTAACTCTTCACTTTTTAGGAGCACGACATGGGCAACTCATACGCGTGATATTGTTGGGTCAGAAAGGAGGAGTTCATAATAGTTGTTATTTCTTCACACACACACACACATACACAAAAAATGACAAAATCTGTACGGGGTAGTTGTCTTCTTCTCCGTTCCGCACCATCTTCGCGCAACTCTCCAAGATCATAAGAGAAAGAAAACAAAATATGTCCCAAAATCCCGCCTCATTTTGCGGCGTAAAGCGTTTCCCTCCCCCTGACTGAATCAACACCGGACAAAGAAAAAATATGTATATCCCTTTTAAGCGTAAGTACCTAGGTTGCCCATATTCAAGCAAACACGATCCTTTCATACAGGCGACGCCATTTCACTCAAGAAAAAAAAACACAAACGTCATTCCCAGGCTAATCTTCTTCCACAAAAAAGTATCCGTAATCCTTTCTGGTGAAAATAACAAAGAAAAGCCAACAAAAAAGTAACTGCTGCTGAAGAATCTACAGAAAAAAAAGGAGAAGAGTGCTCAAGCCAGCTCACCACCGCAGTGGGAGGAGAGAGCTGCATAGCCCGTAAAAAACCCAAAAACCAGTCATATAAATGACCTGCTGCTGCCGCCGCTGCTAGCTGTCGCCATTGTAACCATATGTCACATACAAACAAAACAAAAAGCCAACAGTAATGATAACTTGTGTTGCTTCCCGGAACGCCCACCCATCACCCAACTTGAATTCTTGTATAATCGCACATTTGCCACAACGCCTTTGTAAAATGTTACCAAACTACCACAACCTCCGGCCATTAAACTCCTAGGCTTGGCCAGATGGTTCCTCGGGGTTTAGTTGTCTATTGATTTCCTCCGTTGTTCGGGTATCCTCCTCATTCTGTTGCTGCTGCTGCTTAAAGGGCGGACTAGGATACGACTGGTGCCTCTCAATCTGCTCCTGCGCTGCAAGGCCAGCAACAGCCTGAGCTACAGCTTCAAGAGGTGTTCCCACCCCGGGGTTGCTGGTGGGTGGTTCAGGGGCGCTGGCAGGATGTACGGACGCAGAGGAGGCATGCGAGAGATTGATGTTTGGCGGGGGCGGGGGGAAATCGCCTTGGGAGTTGAGAAGCTTCGATTGTAGCTCAATGATATAATCACGAAGAGCATAGTGCTCTGATCGCATAGCTTCGAATGAGCGCTCCATTTCGGCGTAATCGCGAACTTGTTGCTCCAACTTTTTAATATAGCCCTCTTTACGTTGGCGGAAAGCTCTCTACAGACAATCTAGTAAGCAAATAATCTCCTCAAGTCAATTGGAGGTCGTCTCTTGCCCACGGGGGCTTGTCGCAGATGGAAGGGCGGTCCGATTCCTGAGCCATGGAAAGGGCTAGGTGCCGAGGCTACACAAGAGCCATGACGAAGATCCGCCGATCGCAAGGCAACAAGTTGGCCCACGGGTTGGGGAGGTCTCGAGGGTATTTTTATTTTATTTTTTAGATTCGACTCACCTGAGCTGCTCTGTTTTGCGCCGCGCGCTTGGATTGTGACAACTCTCGTTTCGCTTTTCGGCCGTCAATTGGGTTTCCATCGTCTAATGCTATCGATGATGGGGGCGGAGGTGCGGGAGCCAATGGAGTAACTGAAGGGCCAGGGACAGTAGTACCCGGACTGTGGCCCGAAGGAGGAGGGGCCATGGGCATCATATTGGGGATTGGGGCGTGGCCGGAAGGGGCGCGAAGATCAGGATGGATGTGAGCTTCGGGTTCAGATTTGGCGGGCGCAAGACGGGGAGCGTCTGGAGCAGGCGAGGCTAGGACGTCAAATCCATTCGGCGGCCTCGAAGCGGGACCTCTGGATTCGCGCGAACTCGAAGCTGCCGAGACAGACGAAGAATCAGTGTCGTGTTTCTGTAACAGTTCAAGCTGTGCGCGCAAGTGCTGCTCTGCTGGGGGGCAAGGTCATGTCAGCGACGACAGATTCTGGACAATGGCAAAATCGCAACTGGCCAGAGCCCGTGCCTCGCAGCGCGACAATGGGGGAGGTGGAAAGGTAGGTGAGTTGAAGCTGTATGGCCTGGGGTGTGTTGCTGGGCGTATAGATAGATGGTATAGGTGGTGGTGGTGGTTGGTGGTGGTGGGAGGGAAAGATGCGCCTGCGAGCAACGAGCAATAACGGAGGATGCGGAATATCGCTCCGAACGGACTGCGCGCAAGGAAAGGACGGTCAAATATTCTAATATTTGTATTTTATAAATTGGAGGGATGATTGAATAGATGTATGTATTGGATCAACAAGCAAATGGATGGTGTAGTGGCATGAGAGCGAGAGAGGTGGAAGCTGTTGATCAAGGATATAAAGCAGCAAAGCAAAGCGAAGCGACTGTGAGAAGGGGGAAAAAAGGCCAAAAGAGCGAGGCGAGTGATGCGATGATCGTCTCTCTCTCCCTTCTTTTTTTTTGTTCTGCGAAAAGAGGGAAAAATAAGGTGACGGTATTTACGAAAAGTAGAGAGAGAGCAAAAGAAACATACCTTGAGTGCTTGCGCCGTTGGCGGGAGAGCTCTGCTGCATTGCTTGAGGGTTCTGACTCAGCATTCGTAGGGAAGCGCAGCAGTTGTAGTGCAGGCAGGCAGGCAGGCAGGTAGGCAGCTGAGCAAGCAAAGCAGGTCGTTTTTTCGTTGGCGAAAACGAACGAGCGAGTGCGATGAGATTTGATGACTACTCAAGTTTTCCCTGAGCCTGAGAGGGTCGAAGGGGGGAGGGGAGGGGGGGTCTGGTTTGGTCTCGTCTCGGGGTCTGTCTGGGTCGGGTCGGGTTCGATGGCGCTCGCTGACGTGAAGCGGAAATGCAATGTCAGGTTAGAGGGAAAACCGAACCTTGGCTAAGCCAGGATGCGACGGGATTATGTAACCAGCAGCCAGCAGCCAGCAGGAGAGAAGAAGAAGGCGTGACGTGACGAGAGAAAAAAGACTTTTTGGCTAAAGACGGTTTAAGGCCAAAGCAAATAATAAGTTGGTTGGGGTGGGAATTTGGATGTGGTAAGGGAAAAAAAAGGAAATGGAAGTAGGCCTAAAAGGATGATGAATGGATGGATAGGAAGAAAGAAAAAGGGCGTGGCTGGCCAGACGGGCGGATTTTCTGCGTACCAAGATGCAGGACAGCACAGGTACCTATAGGCTATAGGTACTAGGTACAGGTATGGAACCCAAGACCACCTGGGCGGGCAGACACCAACCACTGAGGCTTGGGGGGACTTGGGGGGGAACTTGGGGCTTGGTACCAGTAATTGCGGGTTTCAATGCAGTGGAGGCGGCGGGCTGTTAGGTACCTACTACCTGTTGGTTAGGTGCAGGTGGTGAGTAAGTGGGAATGGGACCAGTCGAAGAAAAGAGGCCAAAATGGGGCTGATGATTGACACTCTGACTGACTTGGATCCTGGGCTAAATTAAGGCAGTCATTGCATCTTACAGTACAAATAGAGTAAATAAGACCAAAAACAGAGCAATGAGAGTTGAAGAAGAGCGAATAAGTGGATGCCCTCAGTTTGTGTTGCTGTTGCTGTTGCTTGTGTCTGCTTTCCGAACTCCGTTCCTTGGTTCCCTTGTTCCTCCGCCCGCTATAGCAGTCCTCCGTCTGTCTGGCGTATAAGGTACTAGCTAGGTATTGTATTGTATTGTTCATATCAACATGGATTCATTGCTGCTGCTGCACGCCTGACTTGCTACCACGACAAAAACCATCTCACTCCACCCTCCTAATTCCTAAAGTTATTTGTACTTTATTCCAAAACTTCTTCCTTTTTCAAGTTCATTCAAAGACCCATCCTTCCCCGACAACAAGGAGACAACAAGGAGACAACAAGGAGCAACTGATACTCCGCCTTTGCTCAACACACCAACTCGAAAGCTCGGATTCTCTACAGCCACCCGCGCGTCTCTCCAAGAAAACTGGGTTTGTCAGCATTCGCAATCTTGCCCAATCAAGTTTAGCCTCATTAGTCATGTCACCCTTCGGCGTGGCGGAGACTTTGGACAACAAGATACCAAAGATACCAAGGATTACTATTCTACATTTACTGACTGACTGACTGTCTCTCTATTGGTATTGGTAGTGATATTAGCATCGTCGCAAACCCCGATACCTCCTAGGCTTCAGCCTCCAGTCTATTACTCCTACTTGTCACTAATCACTATCCGGTGTTTATTGTTCGGGACAACAACGGATGCACCATCTTTGTACTTGGTACTTGTGTGGACTCCGAACCGTCATGTTCTGCTGTACGCCTGTACCTCGTAGCCATCCGGATGGGGAAGCCGATTTGTCATCTTCTGCAGCCACACTCAGACTCGCACACACACACCAACACTCTCGCACAAGGACCCTTGAAGATACCAGCCAGATACCCAACGATCCATTGCATTACGGAATACAGTTCCCAAGGGCAAAGGGGAAAAAAAGAATCCAGTACCAAGGAACGCTCCCTTCCACGGAACCCGGATCCTGAATTCCCGCGGCTTTTTGTGGCAGGTCGATTACATTTGCTGACGAATGTTAGCCCGTTACGGATTCTGTGCCACCAGGATTCACCATGGGAAGAAGTCAGTTACTGGCGCAGATTCATTCATTCATCCATCCTTCCAAACAAAAGTAGCTAGTTTCCACTCATGGAACTGCATGCTTGATAGTTCTTCTTTCAGAATTGTCCACCTTCAGTTTCGGCTCGGTCATTCGTCCTCTCCCGAGCTCCCCTCGGCAAACATCCAGCCAGCTTATGTCCGAAGACAGTCCTAATTACGACATAGCCAATACAATATCCATCCATCTTTGCGGGTCATTTCCGGGACCACCAGATGCCGGGCATCTTTACAGGAATACGGGAATACAGGATGCATACTGTAATATCATCTATGTGTTACCGTCATCGTGCATATCCAATTTCCCCCTCGTCTGGATTCCGGCGTGGATATCTACGACTATTATAAACCCCCGTGGACCTCCAAGTGATTCCCAGCTTTGCTTCCCGAGCTCCAACCCGGCTGGATGTACCGGTTAATTAATCCTCGACAAATGTGGCTTCGGGTCGTTTCCCGTTCCTACCAATAAACACGCTTTCCCGTAAGGATCTCTTATTCTGCCAAAATACGAATCAGGGATGGAACCATGGGCTCAAGGGAGCAAAATGGAGCTCTGCGTGACGCCGATGGGATGTCTCTCTCCAGCCATTCTTGATCCGGGCGCCAGCGGCGGTAGCGCATTCCGACATGTCCGCCGCGCGCGTTGATGCACACTCGCATCGCCGTTGAAACGTAATAAACCATCTGATACAAACGACGGTGGAGATTCAGATCAACAAGGATGAGAACCTGACATGCCTTGCATGAGTGGAATTACATAATATTCAGTCTCGACGAGATGCAGGTAGGAATTTGGATCAGCCTCTGTGGATGTTGTGACACGGGCTGTAAAATATCGCCGCAAGCCCGGCAAGTTCTTGGATCCGGAGTTTGCCGCGCCTCTCCCCGTGGGGGAAATACAAAATTGATAAACGGTAATAGAATCGGTATTCATTGCGGTTTGCGCATTGGACAACTGATTCGCCGATAGGTAGTCGGACCGTTGGATCCAAAACAGCAAAAGCGAAAGAACACATTCAAGAATCTGATGAGTTATGCTTCAACAATAGATATGAGTAATCCCTCAACGACAACATCGGAGAAAATCGTCGTATCAATTCATTTATTCTCACATTAAGCATAACAAGGTACATGGAATCTCACACATTATACAAGGAGCTCTCGCAATTCTAGCCCCAGTTGAGGCAAACTCCCTTATACCGGAAGACCCGGCGGACTCTTGAACAGCTTGCCTCCCTTCCACACGTGCGTAATATTCGACGGCTTCGTCAACACACTGATATCCTCCAGCGGGTCAAACTTGATGGCAATCAAATCCGCATCGTATCCAGCCTTGAGCTGCCCGCTCTGCGGCGCCATCCCACCGAGGACCTCTGGCGCGTTGGCCGTGGCGCACTCAATCGCCTGGAGGGGCGTCATGCCCAGTTCGACAGCGTAGACGATCTCGTGGGCGTTTTTGCCGTGGTTGAGCGATGAGTTGACGTCGCTGCTGCCCATATCCGTGCCGAGTGCGATTTTGATGCCCTTCTTGATGGCAAGTTTGTAGGATGTTTTGGATTGCTCGACCAATTTCATGACTTTTTTCTGGACATTGGGAGGAAGTGTGTCGATGTACTCTGTGGACATGACGCGGACAATGTGCTGAGTACCGACGAAGATGGCATCCTTTTCCAGCATCAAATCGGCGGCCTCGTCATCCAAATACATGCCATGCTCGATAGACTTGACGCCAGCTCTGAGCGCGGCCATGATTCCCGCTTTACCAATGGCATGGGCCGCTACAGCTCTTCGGGTCCGACCCGCCTCGTCGACCATGGCCTTGAGCTCTTCATCTGAGAATTGGCGGTCCTCCGGGTCGTCGTTGAGACTGAGCACGCCGCCGCTGGAACAGACCTTGATACACCGCGCACCGCGTCGGACCATCTGCCGAACCATCTGCGTGCACCCATCGACGCCGTCGCAGACACCAATAGGCGCGCCGGTGTAATTCATGGCACGAATGACCGACGGCAGGGGCTCCACCTGTACGTCGACATGGCCGCCCGTCATGGACAGCGCCGCTATGGCAGAGTAGATGTTGGGCCCGACCAGCTTCCCGCTCTTGACTCCCGGCCACAGGTCGCCAGCATAGCCCGCCAGCTCCCGCACAGAGGTGTACCCGGCCATCAGCGTGCGCTCCAGGTCGTGCGTGGTAATCGCGCCGGCCAGGGCATTCGCGCCAGGCAAGAAGATGGCCCCGCCGCCGACGAACTCCTCAATCTCCATGCCGAAGAAGTGAGTGTGGCAGTCCCACAGCCCGGGCATGAGGACCTTGACGTATGTCGGCGTGATGTGGCTGTATTTGGAGGGCCGGTCCAGAAAGGAGCCGACCCATTCGATTGTGTCGCCCTTGAAAGCCACGATGCCGTTGTTGATGGGTTGGCCGCGCCCGGGGATGAGGAGCTGGGCCCAGATGATGGTGGTTGGCTCATCATCCTCACCACCGCCACCACCACCAACAATTGGAGGTTGTGAGGTGGTGATGGCTGAAGGTGGAAGAGGTCGGTGGATAGGAATACGCATATTGAAGCTAGAGGCTGTGTTCGAATACAGTACCATATGATGCCCAGTTAACCTATGTTTCCTACAAAGAAGATGAAAATCAATTGAAAACTAAGAAGAAAGATGTGAAAATGAAAAAATCATGAGGTCACTCTCATTCGGTGAAAGAAAAGGTAAGATTCAAAAAGCGTCTGGTTTCAATTGATCAACCGAATGATGCATGCATGAAAATGTAACGGTGACAAGCCAAGCCCGGTCATTTCTAGACCGACCGATCATCCGAAAAGCAAAGAAAAAAAAGAGACAAGCAGACCAGGGTCGGTGGTGGATGGGATGGGATCGGTGTTGATCCAAGAGATAGACCGGCTGACTGGACGCGGGCGCTACCATGAAGCATTGTCAGACTTTTGTGTTGGAGGCTTGACAATTGGATCTAGGACTTTGTTTTTTAATGGAGGTTGGGATGCAATGATCGGGATACAGAGTATTTGGAATGCTCTTGGAGTAGAGAAGACTCGATGAATGGGATGGTGAGGTTGTACTTGAGTTGTAGAGATGGAAGTATGTGGATCACAAGTAGCCACTAACAAATTCCCCCACCACCAACATCGTCAGAGCCTCACCTCACCTCACCTCACTCACCACAACCAATCCCATAAGCAAATCAACCCCAGCCATGTCCCGCCGAATCCTCACCTCCAAATTCAAAATGTCAATCCCTCCTCTTTCTCCTCTTTCTTCTTCTTCTTCTTCTTCTCCTCCCCTTAGCCGGCTCTCCTCCACAGCAGCAACAGCAACGCAGCCACGCTTCTCCCCCGGCACAAACCCATCCACAACATCGCCCAAGCTCGAGCCCCTCCTCGTCACATCCGGTGGGCGGTGGACTCTGGCGGCAGAGGGCGAGGCTTTGGAACGGAGCTTTAGGTTTAAGACTTTTGCGAAGACATGGGTAAGAAAAGAAATCTCCGCTTGAAGTGAAAAGAAGAAGAAGAAGAAAAGAAAGAAAGAAGCAAGAAGAGAAAGAGAGAGAAAATGTTACTATAGCTCATGACTGATTCATTGATTCGGGGAGCAGGATTTCATGACAGCCGTATCACTACAATGCAAGATTAAAAACCACCATCCCGAATGGTCAAACGTAAGCAAACCTCCAAGATCATGAAATCCCCCAATTCAGACCCTATTAAACCAAAATCCGAATCATAGGTCTACAACACAACCTTTATCCGCTGGACCACACACAATCCACAGGGTCTATCTGAACAGGACGTCAATCTAGCCATTGTATGTGACCATCTGGCCAAGGATTTTGGCGAGCTCGATCCCGAACCAGCAAGCTGCACTGTCAAGGACCTGGCAGACAAGGCGAAAATAGATTCAGGAGACTGCTGCGCACCGAAGAAATGACATTGCAAGGCAATCCAACATCAACATCAAAAAAGGGGAGAGGTTTTCAGGAGTAAATGAAGAATTCAATGACGCTCGCACCACTATACGATCAACTTCACGAGGCAGTAAACAATGGCATGTTGTAAAGCGAGTGACGCTGAGCTTGTATTAAGTAGGAGTCTAAAGCCTTCCCGAAAGTTATGTATTATACAAAACATTAAAAAAATCATTCTCAGGTCACACTCCTCCCCAACGCCTTTTGGAATGCCGGTTTGCCACAATCGGACATTGTCGTATCTATGTCATAGGTGGCCATTAATCTATATCTTGTCATTGCATCTTCAAACTTGTTTTCAACGGGTCCGGTGTGAAGTTCCTTTGCACATCAAGGGTTGCGCAAAGGTGGTTGAGCGAAAGCTTGGCATTTACTGGGCCTTCTTGGCCTTGATCTCTGCAAGCTTCTTCTCGCGGCGGCGCTTGTGGGCGTCGGCGCCGGCCTCGGTGTCGAGCATGTAGTCCCACCAGCGGAAGCTGGAGGCGTAGTTGCCAATGAACTTCTCGTGGTGCAAGTCGTGGTGGTCGGCACCAGCCCAGATGGGGAGGAAGTGGCGCAAGCTCCAGGGGAAGTCGAAACCGCTGTGGGCATCGATGGCCTGGAAGAGACGGAGGATGATCCAGATGTACATGGTGAGCATGTGGAGTTCGCCAGTGATCATCAGGAGGACAACGGGGGAGCCGACGACACCAATACCGAGCAGCATCGTCTCAATGGGGGAAGCGTACTCGGCAGCCAGACCGAAGGGAGCAGAGTAGGTGTGGTGCATCTTGTGGATGGCCTTGTAAAGAGGTCCGTAGTGCAGGGCACGGTGGAACCAGTAGTGCCAGGTATCCTCCATGGCAAAAACAACGCTGATTTGCCAGAACATGGTCCAGAGCGAGGGGAAGGGAACGCCGTACTCCATGCCAAAGTAGGTGGCGATGGGGTGGAAGAACCAAATCTGAGGCAGCTCGGCAGTGAAGTGGCTGATCAGGACGATGGCGGCACAGTCCCATTGCTCCTTGAGGGTGGGTATTTTCTGGTTCTGAAGCTTGTACTTTTGGAAATAGGGAATCTTGTCCATGATCATGAAAGGGATGCATCGGCCGAAGTAGACGAGTTCGTGGAGGACGAAGCTCATGATACCGGTGGCGAGGGTATCATTCTGCATGTAAAGGTACCAAGACTGCGCGCGATCGGGTTAGTAAATTTGGTTTTTTTCCTGTCATGTCGATGGTGGACGAGATAGGGGGTTAAACGTACGGCCCAGAGGCGCTCGAAGATATTGAGGTGAACATTGTACTTGGTGACCTCGTCGAGAACGTTGAAATAGGTTAATTGCACATGCGTTTGATTTAACGCAGCGAATGTCGCGTTACTAAAGATTCCACCTGTTAGCAAAATCGGGTCATGGCTATTTTGAGGCGCAACAGTAATCAAGTAAGAAGGGCCATGTACTCACGCTACTTCCATGGTTGCGACTCAGGTGCTGATAAGCTGGTCCAACTCTTTCTTGGTGATGAGGGTTGTAGGTTGTTGAGGAGGAGAATGAAATTAGGTCGAAGGAAGGAAGAGGAGAGCTGTAGATAAGGAATCTCGACTCTCCCGCACACACACTCAAGTCAATGGCTCAGACTTAGGGGTTCGGTTGTGGGGAGGGAAAAAAAAGGGAGATTTTTATTACCAGTATCTTAAGTCGTTACTCCGTACAGGAGCTGTAATTGGCTTGTGGCACCTAGTCAGGAGATGGTTAAGCTGCGATTGCCAGACAAGGCAAATAATGGAACCCTCTTTCATCAAACCATCGAATGAGAGCGCAGGGACGCGAACGAGACCACCAGAAAAAGCTGCGGTTCCGTATTCCGGGGACGGGCCGTGCATGCTTGGGCTTGAGAAAGGCAGTAGCAGAGTAAGAGTACGAATGCTCTGCTCATCTGCCGCATTCGTATTCGTATCAACTATCCATCTAACATAACGTGCCTAATGCGAGGTGTGCAGGAAGGAAAGACGGTGTGGTGTGGTGTGCTCCGTACAGCAGGTACCTGGGACTCCAGAATCTGTGCCTTAGCGGATGAGCTACAGAGCTTCAGTGCAGCCACAGAACATGTGCTCAGGGCAGCAATCAGAAGCTCTACTACCTAGGCTAGGTAGCTTAACCTACAGCTTGTTCTTAACTATCAAAGATGTGACGTATTGACGTATACATGTATACTTGATGATCTCATAGATTCCATTCTCAATAGCTTCTACTCGATCCTCTTTGAATTATCCGATTTTTGCTCCGTCTTCTTCATCATAGTAGATTTCATGTTCAATTCTCCGCACCACTAGTAATTACTTCTTTGCCCCTCCAACTTGCATCCACACATCTCTCACTCTCTCCACCTGGGCACAAATCGCCAAGTCCGAGTACGAATTCCATTCTTCGCCCGAATAGCGAGGGGCTGTGGAATCGATTAGGCTCATTTGCCCCACGCACAGAAACTGCCGCCACCATCTTGCGTCTGCACGACAAAGACAGACGATACGATAATCGCATGGATTGGGTCATCTGCCGCGTCAACCCTAGCCTACTCCATTCGGATCTCTCTCTACCCGCCCCTTGAACGTGGTGCCATGGTTCGATAATCTGATTGCTACTTACCGTTACCGCTCTGTCGGTAAAATCCCACCTGTTGCAGACCCATCATTACCGTTGCGCACAGATCGATGCCGAATTGACCTTCTTACCTCAACCGCCTCGGCAGTAGCCCTGGTAAAGCAACCGGTTCATCATGTCCCTCGTCGCCAAGTTCGTCCCGCTGTCTCAGACCCTCTTTGACTCCTGGAACATCTGCTAACTCCTGCAACCTACGCATACAGTCAGGTGCGGCGATTGGATGCCTACCTCGACCGCCTGCCCATACTCGAAGAAGGATCTGATGATGGGGTTTCGGAAGCAGAATCCCGAAGCTTCGCCGTTGCTGAAGCCTTTGAAGCCCCGAGATTGGATAATCTCCTTCGGATTGTCCGATCGTTGAGCACGACGTCTTCGTCTCAGCCTCTCCTTTCCCCTCAGCGCATCAAAGCCCTCATTCATGAATCTGGACTTCCTTCTTCATCTAAACCAGGGGCTGATGGAACCCTCGACGGCGTATCTATTGAGGCAAAGAGTCCTTATGAAACCGAGGTCGAGTGGCTTCTCGTAACCAAGGCATCTGTTCAGGTTTATGGAGTTATTCTCAACACCTTATTGGAGCGCATTATACCGCTTAGTGATGACATACTATACTGGGACGAAGTTTTGAGCTCTTATACCTATAGCAGTCTGTATACTGTCCAGACTTCCCCGGTTCGATTATGGGCTTGGTCGCAGGATATATATCACACAACCCGACTGCGGTTTCATTCTCGATCCATGAGAGATGCACATGTTGAGTTTGTAGAATCGACCCAAGCAGGCATCTCACAACAATGGAGACAACTCTACGGCATTGTTCAGGACACCATTCGGGAACGCTCCTTTGCAAACATTCAGAGAAAGGTTCTTTCTCCTGTTGCATTTTGCCAATCTGAAGCTCGACGCAAGCAAGCGCAGCTCCGGAAACTGAGAGAAATCACAGCCAGTGGGCTGGGCGTACTCATAGATGAGGGCCTCCAACTTCATGACGATGAGAAGATAGAAACACTGGATAATTCAAAAGTCAAGGGCGTAGTCGAGCACAGCGTTGCACTCATGGATACAGTCCTTAAAGAAGTGTGCACATTGGAGGCAAGCATCCATGAGTTTGAGAGCAAGGTATTCGCCGGCGTTGCAGATGATTCTGAATTATCCATCAAGACAGAAGAAGGCGCAGCACCACCTGAACGTCCTGCTACATTGGCTCGTCGGTTGCTTGGCATTATCGATGATGCCCTTCCTAGACACGTCAATGCGATGCAGAGCTTGGCGAATGCAAATGGCCAGCCACACGTGTTGATTCGATACTGGCTTCCAGCTGTAATCGGTCTAACGTCCTCCACTACAATTTTCCGAATCCTAGTGAACCGAAAAGCCGACATTATCGACTGGATCTCCAATTTTGGCAAGACTCTTCGATCTTTCTGGCTGAACTGGGTTGTTGAGCCAACTGAAAAGATCATTAAAACAATTCGCCATGACGCGAAAAGTGAAATTGCCATCATGAGTAGGGACAGCTTAAGGGCCGACCGGGAGAGCTTGGAGCGAATGGTGGTTGACTTTGCCATGGATAAACCTCATTTTGCTGTGGGTGGCTCGTCCATCTCAGACATTCAAATTGCCGAGATTCGCAACAAGGTTGCCGAAGGTGACGTTACCCCCGTGTTGCGAGCATATGAGCAAGATTTGAGGAAGCCATTTTTTGGTGCTGTGCGTGGCGACCTCGTTCGATCTCTTCTCATTCAAGTTCAAAAGACAAAGGTAGATCTTGAGGTGGCCATGACTGGTATCGACTCACTCCTCAAGAGCCAAGAGCTGGTGTTCGGCTTTGTTGGATTGACACCCGGTGTTTTTGTTTCGATTGGGATTATGCAATACTTGCGTGGCATTTTTGGAGGTCGATCTGGCCAGCGTCACCGGAATGATGCGGGACAGGCTATTCGCATCCTCCGCAATATTGACCGAATACTGTCCGAGGCAAGGCCAAAGGAAAACAATGTGCTGTCATATAAGGATCACGGCCTCTTGCTGTGCGAGGTTCACGTGCTGCGGAGCATGGCATCTAGGCTCATGCCTCACCACATAAAGAAGGAATTTTTAGAGGATCTCGATGACCTTGCCAACATTAAGGGCATTCAGATTCAAGCTAAAGCTTTGGACAGAATTCGATGGGCATATGCTCGGTGGTTGAGCTGAGTACAACAATTATGAGGTATCTACCATACCAGTTTCAAACAGTCTTGTGAAAGAATTTACACGCGAGCGATGCATATGACGTGCGAATATTAGTAAAGGAGACATAATTTATAAGACGTGTAGTTTATAAGACGTGTTCATGATGCTTCTTGAATGGTCGAAGATGAGATGTGGGATTCGGTTAAGAAGAAACAACAGTAAATGGTATACATATAAATTAATACAGTCGCTCCATTAGGTATATTGAATAACAATATGGTATTATAATTGTCATGGCTAATTTTTCTAACCATGTAAATATAAAACAAGAACGTTTTGTCTTTATTCTATCCAGAGTTGTGTAACTCAAAAGGAACTCTTAATCGTACATATATATCAAACAGTAACGCCAGGTAGGTATCTTATACTGCCTTGTTAGCCTTTTCGTATTCAAGTTTGGGGACCGGTTTTGTTCGGAGGTCCTTGAGGCAAGGGGCAAAGAACATTTCGCCTGTGATGGCTAATTGAACAGTTCTCAGGGCGACGACGGTCCAAAGGAGAACAACGGAAAGTGAAATGATCTACTGAATTATTAGATACCATTTTCATGTGGACAGGGAGAAAGGGGGGAGGGAGGGTGACTGACCATTGTAATGACCTTGAAGAACTCGCTGTCCAAGTTCTGCCACAACTGAGCAGTGCATGTCGCCCACACACCGAGCGGGAACGTGAACCCCCACCACCCCATGTTGAAGGGGAACTTGTGGGTGGTGGCCAGGCTGATGAGGGCGTAGCAGAACCACAGCAGGGCGAACCCCCACATGAGGAGGCCGAGGAAGATGCCCAGAACGTAGAGGAACTCTGCGCCGCGGAGGGGGTCGACGCCGGCGACGCGGAAGATTTGGGTGTGGGGGAAGACCTTGAGGGATACCTTGCCGAGCTGCTGGATGCCGAAGCCGCCCTGGCCGAGGGGCCCGACGGGGAGGAACACCGAGACGATGGCCTCCTTGGGGGGCAGGTTGTGGACCGTCAGGCGGTGGAAATACAGGGCCATGACGCAGGCCGACAGCGCCTGGCCGATGCCCCAGAGGATGTAGGAGGCGATGATGGTGGTGAAGGCGTGGCCGTAGTCGGGCAGCTCGGCGGCCACCACGCCGCCTGTGGCGGCGGCGACGACGCACGGCACGATGGGGAGGAGGAGGGCGGCGGTGGTGTTTTGGAGGCCCGGCCGGTGGCGGTTCCAGACGATGAAGGGCATGGATATGCAGGTGGCCATGGAGACGAGGACGTCGAACCACCAGAGTCCCCAGGCGAGGTAGATGAGCCAGGGGCCCCACTGGGAGCAGGAGAAGATCATCATGTTGATGATTGCTGCATATGTTAACAGACTAGTCAGAAAGAAGAAGAAGAAGAAGAGAAGAAGAAGAAGGGGGAGGCATTGGCTTACTTGCAAGGGCCATGGGGACACAGCCTAGAAAGAGGGACTGAGCGGGATGTCGTATCATGGCGAACCATATCTCCGGGTATAAAGTATAACGCAAGAGGGAGATGACGAGGAACGTGAGAAAGAGGAGGATGTTGAAGGCAAAGAATATGTAGGAGATTACGTGGAGCCAGTAGCCGTTCCAGGGGAGGTTGTGCAACAGGATGGAGACTATGCCTGTGCCCATGTTTACGGCGAACCAGCTTGGTGCTGTTAGTACTTCGAGGTGCTAGAACTGACGATGACAAAAAAGTGGTGATGATACAAGTGATGATGACAAAAAGGAGGGGGTGAAGGGGGAATACATACGAGGGGCTAAAGTTGCGGACAATTTTGCGCCAGCCGCGGTTGTGTTTGCAGGGCATTGTTGGGAGGGGGGATTCTTCGTCGCTGTTGCTGAAGGGGTCGTGTATGTCTTGGTTATTATTAAAATTTTGTTGCTGATTCTGATTCTGTTGGTGTTGGTGTTGTGACTGTTCGCAGGGCTTCTCACAGAGGATGCCGATATCCTCTGTGGGACCAGCCACGGTCGTGGACGTTGTCGACATGGCTTTGATAGGGTAAAGGTTGTCTATATACTGGGCGTTGCTCGAGAACTTAGTTTAATGAGAATGTCGGAAACGTTGAGATCATTTGAAGGAGGGAGAGGGGGGTGGAAATGTTAGATATATATATGTATGTATGTATCAGAATGGGGGAGGGGAGGGTTTGTTTGTTCTGCTCGTTGTTGTTTGTTTTCGTTTAGCGAATCCGAATATCCGGCAGTTTTTGACCCGGGCCGGGATGTGGTATTTTTGTTTTGATGGATGGAAGAACAAGGCCGGGGACTAGTTTGATGCATGCATGCATGCAGAAGCGGCTTGAATTCCGGTTCTTTTGGTAGTGTTGATGTAACTTTGTGGGATGGGATGGAGTGGTGGTACTGGAGGTTGTCTTGGATGGTGTAAGTGGGTTTTGCAAGTCGTATGGTAAAGAATGTGATGATGGGTAAGAATAAGCATGAATAAAGGGTGAGATTCAAGAATGGGTTTATGTAAACTGGATCTGTTTATATCTAGATATAGATTTTCCTACCCCCCTGGCTAGTCATGGTCGAAAATCTAGTCACCATACGTGCTCCGTACACGGTTCACGCCTGGTGTTCGGCTCTCGGAAGAGATCCATAGTGAATGGGTGTGTGTGTGTGTGTTCGTATAAGTGAACGAGTCTAGCCCTACGGGACCGGAACCAGGCCGGACCAGACCAGACTCCCAGTCCAACCTCTCTCTCTGAAAGAGTCAGAGGTAACTCCCTCTTAGCCGCATAAAATGACGTCGTTCTATTTTCTTACAGAGGTTGAATAACAAAAGGGGGCGGAGGTTGATGTTTAGAAAATGGAAACCCTGCTGGGGAAAGCTCGGCGTCTTCCAGTGCATTTCTGGGGTTCCATCGGAAGTCGGTTGCCTATTTAGGGTAGTTGTTTTTGAAGCGACAACCCGAATATCCCCGTCATGGATTTAAAGCGTACGGGGGGTGATACAACACACTCACTGGGAGGATGACAGGTACGGAGTACAGATTAGTAGTGAGCAATGTGGATATGGGCAGATTATGAGGGACTCCCTTGCAGCGGTTAGAACGGCAACCAGAAAGGATGGAGATGGCCATGAGTCCCCTTGGTGAGTGGTGGGATGCATTGAGTGGCCGCAACAACTTGATCCTTTTTTGCCTGGGAATTAACGGATATAGCAGGCTAGGAGTCTCGGATCAACGGCAGAGGTGCATAATGATCGACGCAAACGTATGGATATCAATCACAGAATTCTAAAGCATGAGTCTGTCCGGGAGCCTTGGAGGTTGGACAATGACTGAAAGTATTACGTACCTGTTTCTCCCAAGGACCCTATCTCCTTTTTCTTATATATCAGAAGCCATCAAACCCCCAGAAACTTCCTTTACTCTCTCAAAAATAACATTGCCCTGTCAAGCTTCATTCCCAAATGAACCAACATTGATTGGTAGTTTACCCTACCCTAGAGAGCCAACGTCGTTCACAAAAGTGAATATCCAAAAGAGCACAACTCTAGGAATATATGAACGAATTTGTTTGGCAATATCAAGAAACATATTTTACAAAATTATGCTTTATCCATTGATTCGAGTTCAAACCAATTACTCCCTACCAATCGGATGTCTTGGAAGGAAGATGATGTTAAGGTGCGAGGATATCGGTCGGTTATCGCAGCAACTAGACATGCCATGGTGTCTGGTGCACTTTGGCTGTTTCTGCAGGTTAATCTATGCACTTTGACCCAATCAGGTTCAATTAACTTACACGAAGCAACATCTTATCAATCTACAACCTCCGTTCTCACAATGCTATCTGAGTGTAAATAAATGAGAGCTTCTTTTTACTACAACCTCCCTTCCTATGCATAACACAACACTTATCTTGGATATCCATAGACAAAGACCGTTCATTTACAAGTACCGCCACCTTGCAACCATGCGGATTATATCATATCTTGTTTGTACACTTACTTTGCCTCGAACGAGACCGTGAAAACGTGTCCCTGGCGGCTACTAGAACCATCACCAACACTCTGAGTCGAATATGGATGTTTATCCCCTTTCTAGGCAAGGCAGATTAGGCTACAGTTCTAGTTGAGGCTCTTGCTGTGGGGGCCGGCGGCTATGAATCTCACTGTTTCGTCCCATATCGTTCACCGGCATGGATGCTATGGCGTACCTGACGATGAGCTTCGCTCCACGACGTCTGGGAACACTCTGTCAATATCAACTAAAGCTTTAACTTGGCAACTATACTCGAATTATCAATTCCGAGAGACAAACTGTGCCGAATATTAAATCTTGTCGACTCTTCTTGCACAGGCAACTCTTCATTCAATCTGAGACAAGTCATGGCGACAAGTGGAGATCGAGAGCTATCACCTGTGATGAACCAACCAACAACCCAACAACCCCTCCAAATGATTGGTCCTTGGTAGCAATGAGGCCCAGCTTCTTGCACTCAAAGCTGTCTGCCTCATTGCCTGTTTGTCCTCAAGAAAGTAGGAAATATGAACTTTGTTTCGTTTCGTTTCCGTCTAAAAGACAAGATGACTATTGTTAGATGTAACTGCTGCCCTTTGCAGTTCGACTCGGAATCGGACTTGAAGGAGCATATTCGTAGTTCCCAGGTTCCGTCTTTCCCACAAAAGACAAGCCAAGCCAATCCTCTAACACCATTCTAGGATCGTGCCTCGGCCATCCTCCAAGAGCTGCACCAGATCCGTGCTTTTCAACTATTACAAGAGCTACGACAATGCGTCGCCCACAACACCACGAACCCTCCTCATGCAATCACCCGAGCAACTTCAGTCACATCATCTCCTGGCCAAACCAAAGGACAGAAGATCACCGACCATGGCGAAAGCAGTTTCGAATGCCCCCATCCCGAATGCTTCAACAAGATCAAGACACCATTCACACGCCGCAAGGACCTCGTCCGACATTTCGCAAAGCGTATTACCCCTAACCCCAGTTATGCCTTTTTATTACACGATAATAACGACTTATAGATGTTCGATGCCGCGAGACATGTCTCTTCTGCCGCTGCGAGATAGATCTCGTTCGAAAATACGCCACACACTACGACATCTGCAAAGTACGGCAGAGCCAAGCCGAGAAGGGCACTCTCTCGCCTCATCTAAACATCGAGGCAGTTAAAACACGCCGCAGGCTCGGTAAACGGGCCTCCCACGAGCTCGACTATTTTCTAGGGACGGCGCCGATTGTGTTTGAAGCGCGGTCGCTGTCTGATGAAGAAAGCTGCCCAACTGAACAGCACTCGGGCTCGTATGCTGGTGTAACCTTGGGGAATATGGGCGGTGACTTTGACTTTAACCAGCTGGGAGTTGGCATCGATGCATCAAGAGGTTTGTACATCCAGTTCAATTGTTATTTACACACGCTGACGATCTGGATAGATGGTAGTGTAGATGAAAACCCCTCCCATGGTAGCACCGAAGCACATCCCCCATCCACCGCCGCCAATATGGAGCATCTTACACCTCCTGACTCTTTACTGTTTCCACTGGATTCAACCCCCAACAGTCTCCCTCTGTTCTCGTACGTTGCTGGCAGAGACGCCATCGAATGGCTATCTAGCATTAACCAAGCAGTTGTATTCGACTCAACTATGACAACGCAGCCATCGACAGTCGTGCCATCCCAGGCGTTGTCGCTTCAGGATCAAGCCGATGAGCAGTTGTACAACGGGGCTCTGATGGAGAATTTTATGGAATTTTGAGAGTGTATGGTTTTTTTTTGTAGATTTATATTGTCGTTACTATGATTTTATCTTTTTATATTTGTATTTGGTTCACTAACCATTATTTATGGACTCGTTTCGACTCTTCCTATCTGGTGACAATGTGTTTGTATGCTCACAGCTTGCAACTTCGGTTGTGTTGATATCACCAATGATTCACAGTACTGCTAGAATAGATGTATTAATTCGCAATGTGTTCTCTAATTAATATAATCAACAACAAAGTGTCCCTGTGGCTTCATTACGCTCGATAAAATTCATAACCTCCCACTCGATGATCTCCCCTCATCCATCGCAGCAACGCCTCACGTCTGATTTTGACCTTCCTCCTCGGACTCTGAAGATTCCGTGTCGTATGAATCCGATTCGTCCCACCCTCTGGCTTCGTCGGCGGCCCAAAAAACACCATATTCAGGTGCGTGTAGGCGTTCCGGTCCCGACGATAGCTGTTTCTGGTCCATCCGTCACCCCAGGGCGCGACGAGTTCCGAGTAGTCGACCAGCATGCTGCTCTTCCAATTCTGATGGCGCGGCGAGTCGCCAAAGTCGAACCCCGCCCTCTTGAAGAAATCCATTTGCGCCTGTATGGGCTTGACGCCATTCTCGCCTTCGGGGATAAACTCATACACTATGCCGTAGTATTCTTGGCCCTCTTCCATTCCGCGCTGGTACTTGTCAATTCTGGTCCACGGAGGATACCGGCATCCGCTCAGTTGTATGACTTCTTCGCAGCTGAGCTTGACCCAGCCGAAGCACTTCTTGAAGCGCGGGATGGAAGCGGCCGTCAACGGGATGGCACCCGGAACCTTGCGCAGCAACCGCTTGCGGCGACCTTGGTCGGAGAAAGCGATGAGATTCTCGATGGCATCTTCACGCTCTTTTGGATCGCCGTGAATCCAAATGCCTGCCTCATCACTTGCCTTTTCTGCAGCTGCCTCGATTGCCTGAATAATTGCGGCGTTCTGGCATTCACGGTGAAACCCCCAATAGTTCAGTGTAGGTGGCTCATTGTCCCAGAACTACGACCACCATATCAGCATTTTCGAGTCTCCAAGTGTATTCTCAAATTTTTTTGGCTTATATACTTACCATCTTTATAGCATACTCGTCACGGTCACCACTCATGCGGAACCTCCAAGCGCAGCCGTCCATGCCGTCATCGAGAAGCTTCCATCTGCCTTTGGTGTCGGCGAGATGAAGGGGGCATTTCCGTAGCAGTGGTCGGTAAAACTGCTCCCATTCAGTCTTGGATGGACCCATCATCAGATCCTCGGTAAAACATGGTTTGCGTTTCTTGCGCATAGCATTTTTAATGAGTTGAACAAGGAGTGGGTCAGGTCCTCCCTTTTCAACTAGTTGTAGTTGGGGGAATGGTGTTGCTTCCATGATTTTGGCCGTTGTTATGGAAGATATAAGAACTTGGAGGCAGCCCGGATCAATGGATGGATGGGTGGATGGATGGATGAATGCCCTGAGAGCACACCACAAGGGGGGAGCAGACCACTAAATACCGTCCATACCTTTTCTGCCTCGGTCTGATGGCCACTAAAGATACGGGGACGGCCACCCATTATCTAGCATTGGACAGCTGGTCTATTCGTAACGGTCTCTATGTTCACAAAACTACTGGCCTCGAAGCAACTCGCTTACCCGAAGGCGCTGTCGTTCAAAATCCAGATCAGGTTGCGCGGGGCCAATACCAAGGAACAGAAGAATAGGTGGTTCAAGGAGGAGACCCTACGAGTATGGCGGGCCAGAGTGGATATGGAGCCGGTAGACAGAGGATGGCCGATGCGGGAGATGCCGATGAGAGCGGCTACGATACTCCAAGAGCCAGGCCAAGCGCCACGGCGGCACTAGAAACTTCGACCCTCGCCGTTACCATCATGGAGCGAGGCGACACCTATTACTATCAGCGCGCTGAAGGAAAGGAGAGCAAGGTCAGGAAGGGAGAGTGGAAGAGGGTTAGAGGCGGGTGGGAGCACCCAGGAAAGAGTCACACTTATTTCGCCAAGGATCTACCTCGTCATCTTCGACCATGATAGGAGTGTGGTGGAAGTCCAGGAACGTTATCAGATATATCAGCAATTTAGCAGAAATTTGGGACATTTTCAGAAATGTGAGGCAAACATCTAAACCCAGATAGAATGTTGTAACAGTATATTTCCTTGCCTGTTCTTCAAGTAACATTGACGAGAATCTACTCACTGGAACTCCTAACCTAGTCTGTACGCAAATGAAAAAAAAATGATGCCGACAAGGGTCACCATGGAATAAGGACATTTAATGTCGAGTTGTATACCTGCAATCGGTGCTGGATTATGCTAGTTACTGGGTACATTGATCCAAGCGAATTAAATTCCTTATTGTTCTCCCTGTCTCTCGTTGCTGTCTATAAATATGACAAGGTATGTAGAAATTAAATAACTTATTCGCTGCATATTAACAACCCTGCTAGATGGTGGTGGTTAAAGAGGTACTAGTAGTGTGTTTGGGACAGCTACCTACTGCTCGCTCTATACGAGCATGGCAGCCACATCATCCCAGATCTTATCGGTAGCACGCTCAGGCACATCGTTCCTGAAGAAAGCTATTTCGTGCCTCGCCTATTGAAGAGACTATCAGACCTCTCTTTGTATGAGGCCCGTCTTCTTATAAGTGCAACCTAGCATCGTCCTGTTACAACTGTCTTGATCTTTCTCTTTTTCTTCATTTTCTTAGTCGGTGGTTGATACCACCGACGCTTGCTGGCTGCGATAGAACAGATACCTAGAAAAGCGCTAGGGGTACTCCGTACAGATGCCCTCGCTTGGTATCAACCACCTGGATCGATAACCTAGACGGGCCTCTACTCTACGGCCCATAAGACCACCTCCGTCGCATGGAATGCGGCACCGCCAAGCATCGGGCACCCCATCCTAGCATCCACTTGTCTTATACAAAGTAGCGCGTGATGCTTTCCCCTGCCGACGACCCGATTACGGCTTCGGTCTCTCGGGTTCAACAGTAGCAACTCTTATCGCGCCGAAAGGTGTGTCGTAAAAAGCATATCAGCCGTTAGATAACAGCCGCCGCAACATCCTGTCGTAGATCAAGTGCGCCGACGACCCGACGGGGTATCGGCTATGCCCCATTGATGGCTGGATGGGTATCTTCGGGGGGGCCATGCACTACCCCGAAACCCCCGTCTATCTCCCAGTCGGCTTCTTATGTGCTTCGCCCGACGAAAGTTAATACAGCAACGTGCGAGTTCTGAATGGAAATTATGATTGTATGCGTATATACCATGACCGGATCTCAAATTTGGGGCAGTTTAACAAACACATCGAGAGCCATAGAGATAGGCGGTAAGTGAAAATGAAGATTGAGAATATATGTACGGAGTACAGCTAAGAGCTCCCTCGCGTGCGTCGCACCCGGACTTTTCCGCTAAGCTGCCGTGTTTCCTATGCCCAGCATCGGACGCCGGTACCGAAGAATTACCAAAAGAAGCTCCAAATTGCAGGGCGAGAGATGCCTGTCGCATCGATCAGGATTCCAAGCGAGTCATGTACCAGCCCCTTAGCGACAGCCGGATTGCTTGCTCAAACAAGTCGGCCATAGGAACACAAAATCAAGATGCCCAGAAGTTGGAGGAGTCCCAAACTCCAGGAAGAGCAAGGACGAGAAATGACAAGAAACGTATTGAATTCACTAAGGAATCTATTCTGTCAGTGGCGATGCGGTTTCCTTAGCGAGGTAGCAGTGGTAACAGCGAATTACGTAAGTCGTGTTTCCCCAGTTGCTGCTGTACTGTGTACCCCTGAAGTAAAGGGTCTGACAAGTCAACTTGTCCAGAGGTCGAAGTGACCGAGCCCACGAAGACGTGTTTATTATTCTTTGCTCGAATCTTTCAGCTTTCATCACAGGTCTAATCAAGCCATGAAGCCAGCAAAGGCCCACTTCACCTGAAAAGGTTTCCTTTGTTTGACCCTTATCAACTGAGCCCCACGCTTGGCACGGCCTGTCGGTGTCGTATCGGCTTACTCCGTACTGTCCCAAAAATCATTCCCAACAGCAAAGCAACAGCTCCGGCCATTGTCTGAAGCTCAATTCCTTCCTCCCAAGTTGTAATGATAATAGTAGACGATCTTCGATATCAGTTGGATCTTTTCCCCTCAATAAATTGTTCCTTTCCCCCCCTCTTTTTTTTTCGTCTCTTTTTCTGAAATCGTCGTATCGAGAGTCGGTATTACTTCATAATTAGAACATGCAGTAGTTGCGCACTGGGCTGCCTAAGCTTTGACTGTAAGTCTTTTCTTAGCGTCTTATCGGCCAACCAGGTTTTGTACAACCCGTCCATCCACGCCCGCCGACGGCTGCCATTCCTACCAACGGCGATCATCTTGTAACGTAATTTCCTTCCTGTGACGGTTATGACGAGGATCTGACGGTCCGACACCGGCTCCAGCTCCGTCTCCGTCTCGATCTTTGCTCAGGTGACCAAGGAGGGCGAGATAAGAGTAAGACAAGCAACACCCCCGCATCGAGTCGGTGTATTGCTCTCGACGTATTTTTGACTATCGAATGCCCACGGTATTGTTCCAATTCTCTTTGGAGTAAATCGCCATAGCATCCAAGCATCCAAACACCCACACATTCCTGAAATACCATCATGGCAGTCACTGTTGCTTCCAGCCACGTTGCCCTAAACGCCCACGATGGCGTCGGAGCCCATAAGCAGGACCGATTCGACCAACTCGTGGTAGCACTGAAGGAGGCACTAGGCCCATCGTCTGGCCTAACATCCGATGATATTGATGTCGATTTCTTGACACGCCTGATGAAAGGCTATGATAGCACCGATATGCAGTGGTCCAAGTATGCCTTTGGTGATAGAAGCAGAGGCTACACGCGAAACCTCGTCGACGACGGCAATGGCAAGAGCAATCTGGTGAGTGACACCCTCAATAAGAGGTACGCGCCGTGATGGAACTAACCACCAAGCAGCTCGTACTCGTCTGGTCTCCAGGCAAAGGAAGCCCCATCCACGACCACGGCAACGCACACTGTTTGATGAAGATCCTGAAGGGCAATCTCACTGAGACTCGATATGACTTTCCACAGGAAGGGGAACCAGAGGGACCAATGAAGGTCATATCAGAAAAGACATATAAGGAAAATGCAGTAGCATATATGGCTGATGAACTGGGTCTGCACCGTGTGACAAACCGAGGAAGCGACTTCGCTGTCTCTCTGCATCGTATGTTCCCGTAGTCCAAGAACACTTGTCCCGAGACTGACCAAAGAACCTTGCAGTATATACGCCTCCAAATGTTGCCAAGGAGGGATGCCACATCTTCGAAGAGAAGACTGGACGTCGAAGCCATGTTGCAGGCTGTCTATACTACTCAGCGTATGGCCGGTTGCTGAAGCAGTAGGCAATGGTGATGGCGGTAGTGATGGTGCATTGCTGTGACTTTAACATAGCGACTTGGCGTTCAAGGGGATCTCGATTTCGGTTTCTACATCTGTCAGTTTGGATTTCTTTCCCATGGAGAGCCCAGGATTTGTCATCGTTTGGGTATCATCGACATGGTGTATATATGGCTGTCTGAGAAGAAGGATTATGCCGTTATTTTGTAATGATAGTATAGCAATTTTGGTACTGAATGAAACGTCCATATTCAGAGAACACGTCCGCATCATTTTCGAGCTCCAGATGAATGAAGTTGAAGGAGAAAGAAGGGAGGGTGAAATGTCGTTGCTCTTCAAGCCCTCAATGTGAAGGGCCATCGATTGCGTGATTGGAGCTATTCCTAAAGCGGGACAGTGCTGGACGCACTTGCCGACGAAGCGATCGGAAGTCGGCAGACCAATCAAACAAATAAAGGGATATTGATTAGTCATCATCGTAGCAAAGGAATTTACTAGGAGGAGGTCGTTTCATGTCGTCCTTGAACCTGCAGGAAAAGGGTGTCCAGGGGTAATAAAAATGTACTACTAGGAGAAAAGGCTTAGTATATTACTTCTATGATGCGTTTCTACAAGTCTAATCCATAGGTGATAGAATTATACTACAAAGAAATTCCCATAACGAAGCTCTTAATAAGCAGTTCTGTGACGTCAATACCACTGATCTTCATGTTTACACGCTAACAGTAAACGCGAGACCTCAGCTTCGCTAGAACGTGTCGGCCCGTAGGCACTACAGGTTACACCTATCAAGCCAGAAGGACAGGCAAGACTAAGAATAGCCACTCATCAGATTTTGTCTTCTTCTTCGTCTTCTATCTTATAGGCCTGAGACTTTTACGAATTCAGAGGAAACCTGTGCAACCGAGTTCTGCATCTTGGCCGACTCTCATGTTCCGCAATGCCTCGTCGTAAGCGTGCTGTAGAGGTCGTTGACCTCACAAGAGACTCGTCAGATGAGCCCCCAAGCAAACGAGCTGCTGTTTTCTCATCTCAATCTTCCCAGGCGCAATCTGGAGGTTCGAGTCGATCTCAGAGCAGTGTCTTGCCATCCTCTCAAGCGACTGCTTATGAGCCGGATTATCTTGATCTAACCCAAGACCAAACGCCTGAAAAAGAGTTCTATGGTACATTTGGTACGTCTGCGATGTCTATTTCTTATGCAACTTCTTAGTATGAGTTAACGCTCTGTAGATGGAAAAATTGTTGGTATCAGATATTACAATGGTTATGCATCCCCTGGAGAGGCTGTTCTGTGTCGAAGAGAACCAACCAACCAGGTACGCTCAAGACTGCCGCCTTGACTCGTCTTGGAGAACCAGCACTAACGATACGAAGTATGATCGTAACGCCATCAGGGTCGACAATGTCCTTCATGAGCAGATTGGACATTTGCCTCGGAAGGTTGTGGAGAAGCTTGCCTCCTACCTTGTATGTCTTCGTATTCGTTTGCATTGAACTCTGCTGAAACTACTCAAGGACCGCGGCGACATTACGCTCGAGGCACAACTTACAGGAGAAAAGGCATTTTACGACTGCCCAGTTAGGCTCTCTTTCTATGGACCCAGTGACCCAGCAGAACGCACTAGGATTGAGACATCTTTAAAGGCCGACAAACTCGTCAAGGCTACGCAGCTGAAGCAGACTAAGAAGGAAGCTGAGGCGCGCAGAGCGACAGTCGAGGGCTTGACTAATGGTGCTTCTACGGCTGGTCTGGGCTCAGCAGGGTTCAGAGAGGTGCCAGAGGTATCGCTAGAAGAAATACTCAAGACTAGTGATGTCGTTGAACTTCGGAAGGGGGGCGATGCTGTCAAAACGCTGGCCATGGGCGAGGAGCAGCTGGCGGCGATGCCAAAAGCCGAGCAGCCAGATCAGTTGAAGGCCACACTTTTGCCATATCAGCTTCAGGGATTGGCCTGGATGCATTCAAAAGAAAACCCACAGCTTCCAGCGGTCAAATCGGACACTGTCACCCAACTCTGGAGACGAGATGGCAAGGGACGATACTGGAACGTTGCCTCTGATTTTATCTGCACCAAAGCCCCAACTTTGTTCTCCGGTGGAATTCTCGCTGATGATATGGGTCTTGGCAAAACGCTCCAAGTCATCAGCCTGATTCTCACTGGTGGCCCTGGTACAACTTTGATTGTCGCTCCAGTCAGTGTCATGAGCAATTGGGAGCAGCAGATTCGAAGGCACGTCAAAGAAGAACATCAGCCCAAGGTATTGATATACCATGGTTCCAAGAAGCCACCCGCCAAGGAGCTCTTCGACTATGATGTTGTCATTACCAGCTATGGAACTCTGTCCCAAGAGATGGAAGGTAACAAAGCTTTGTTGAGTCAGCCGTCTGACTGGCGGCGAATTGTTCTTGATGAGGGCCATACCATAAGGAACGCCAGGACCAAGGTCGCCTTGGCTGCATGTGAACTCAAGGCAAAGTCTCGCTGGGTCCTCACTGGAACTCCCATGTATGTCTGTTTTCTCATATTGAGTGATTTACATGCTAACAGAGATAGTGTCAATTCCGTCAAGGATCTTCAATCTCTTTTGAGATTCCTCCATATTACAGGCGGTGTCGAACAATCGGAGATCTTCAACCTTGCAATCACACGACGACTTTCAGCTGGAGAACGGGCCGGCGAGGCTATTCTTCAAGCACTCATGCAAGATATCTGCTTGAGGCGCAAGAAGGACATGAAATTTGTGGACCTCAAACTTCCAAAGAAGACGGAGTTCATTCATCGAATCACATTTCACGCCGATGAAAAGAGTAAATACGATGCGCTACTGTCCGAAGCCAGAGGAGTGCTCGCAGATTATCAGAAAAATTCTCAGAGTGGCCAAAAGGGTCGCTTCCAAAATGTTTTGGAGCGTCTCTTACGTCTCAGACAAACGTACGTATAGTGATATGCATATGTTTTTCTTTATTAATTATTGACGAGTCCTGCTATAGGTGCAATCATTGGACACTTTGCAAGGAACGCATTGATGATCTGATGAAACTTCTCGAAGATCAATCAGTCGTGCCATTGACCGAAAAGAACCGTGCATTGCTACAGGAAGCTCTTCGCCTTTTCATCGACAGCCAGGATGACTGCGCCATCTGCTACGAAACGCCTACAAACGCCGTCATCACAAACTGCAAACATGTCTTCTGCCGTCCTTGCATTGCCAAGGCGATTCAGTTTCAAAATAAATGCCCCATGTGCCGAAACCCTCTTGAAGAGAGCAGCCTCCTGGAGCCAGCCCCTGAAGGCACTTTTGACGAGAATTTCGACACTGAGACACAAAGCTCAAAGACTGAAGCGATGCTCCAGATTCTTCGAGCTACTCTCAAGAATAAAGGTTCAAAGGTGGTCATCTTTTCACAGTGGACTTCGTTTCTGAACATCATTCAGAAGCAACTGGATGTTGCCGGCTTCAAGTATTGCAGAATCGACGGCAGCATGAATACGGACAAGCGAGACCGTGCCATTGAGGCTCTTGATAACGATCCAGAGATGCGCATCATGCTGGCTAGTCTAGCTGTTTGTAGTGTTGGGCTCAATCTTGTCTCGGCGGATACTGTGATCCTTTCTGACAGCTGTAAGTGGCCTCTTATCATATATGTCTCTGACATAAACTGACTCTTGTAGGGTGGGCGCCGGCCATTGAGGATCAGGCTGTCGACCGAGTCCATCGTCTAGGTCAGACACGAGAGACGACCATATGGCGACTCGTGATGGAGGATACTGTCGAGGAGCGAGTCCTTGATGTTCAACAAGAAAAGCGAGAACTGGTCACAAAGGCGTTCCAGGAGAAGGGCAAGGGAAAGAAATCAAAAGATACGAGAATGGCGGATGTGTTGAAATTACTTTCTTAAGGCGCAATGGTTTGGATCTGGCTTATTCGGTTACTATACTCGGGAGTCGTGGGATTGCTTATGGAACGAGGGGAACCGGGATATGGATGCGAGGTCTATGGCATGATTAAACTACCATTGAGACAAAATTAGAATGATATTAAATCTCTTTATTATAGAGATAGAACGAAAAGTTTCTTTGTCAAGTTTCGCTGTTTGCCTTGTTGGTCCTTTTCGTATAGCTCAGACTTACACGATCTGCATCAGTCAGCTAGTGCCATGCCCCGCCAAATTTGTGCGTCGCGGGGCACCATGATATTTTCAAGATTTCGCCATCGACAACCTACATCATGCGACACTAGCAATTTTGTGCGCCAAAGGCATACAAAGCTCGTGGAATCTGTCTGCCTTGAGGATGGAATCTGTTTATCGTCTCCAGGCAGAGGCCATTGTAAACGGTATGTTTATTTTGCTGCATCGGCTGCGACGCCAACTGACACAACTCCAGACTTGGTGGAAATATGGCACATCCACCGCACGCCAATTATCATTTGCGCCCTCGTCATTCTTGCCGCTGCCAGGCTATACTTGCATTCTACCAAGGAGCCGGAAAAGCTCGTCACGTTTCCAAAGATCTACGATGAAAAGGCACATCTCAAAGTCGAGGAGAAGAAGAAGATCATCGAAGAGCCCGTCACGACATCCGCCCCGCGATCCAATGGCCCACGACGAATCAAGGGTGGCTTGACAAAGAAGCCATCGCAAGAAAAGAATGATGTAACTGATACAACCGGGCCTATAAAGGTAGTGGTCTTCTTTTCTTCCGTCACCACAAAGACGGAGAAGATGGCGCAGGAATACCTCAAGGTGCTGGAGACCTTCTTGGACCAATCGGCCAAAGAGACGGAGCGTCAGTTCTCGAAACCAGAACTGTACGACTTAGCCGAGATTGATTTTGAAGACTTCTTTGTCACGCCTGCAAAGTTTGCCGATGGAGCTCGCCTCTTCTACTTGTTCCTTCTCCCGAGCTATAATATTGATACCATCAACGACACCCTCCTGCAGCACTTGGAGGAGACCCATCACGACTTTAGAATTGACACGGCACCCCTATCCTCTCTTCTTGGGTACTCGGTTTTCGGCTTCGGAGACAAGGAAGGATGGCCAAATGAGGACGAGGGCTTCTGCTTCCAGGCCAAGGAACTCGACAAATGGATGTCAAAGTTGACTGGGAGGAAGCGAGCTTACCCTGTTGGCATGGGTGATATGAAGAGCGACCATTCGGAGAGATTCATGGAATGGGCATCGGGGGTTCAGGAAGTCATTATTCATGTTGCAACCACTGGATCCCTCGGTGATGGCGTCGCTGGTAGCGGAGCAGCCGAAGAGAGCGATGTGGAGGATGTTGCAGAAGATGATGGAGAAGTCATCTTCGACGATGAGGAATCTGATGACAAAGAAACAAGCGGCTCTAGGCCTATTGATGATGTTGAAGATCTTGGCAAAATGCTTCGGACATCTGATGGAACTACCAAAGCCAAGAAAGCTCCTCTAGCTGTCGACTTTACTTCCTTTGGATCATCAACAAAGAAAAAGGTTCAGGCCCCGGTCATCAAGGAAATGGTAGCCAAGAACTCGCCAACATACGCCGCTCTTACCAAGCAAGGATATTCCATCGTCGGATCCCACTCTGGAGTCAAGATTTGTCGCTGGACAAAGTCGGCGCTGCGTGGACGTGGCAGCTGCTACAAATACTCTCTGTACGGCATCAATTCTCATCAATGCATGGAAACAACGCCCTCGCTCTCTTGCTCCAACAAGTGCGTCTTTTGCTGGCGCCATGGCACGAACCCCGTTGGCACGACATGGCGCTGGGTCGTGGACCCCCCTGAGATGATTTTCGAGGGCGTCAAGGAGGGTCACTACAAGAAGATCAAGATGATGAAGGGTGTGCCCGGTGTTCGCGCTGAGCGCTATGCCGAGGCTTTGAGGATTCGCCATTGTGCTCTCTCCCTAGTCGGAGAGCCCATCTTCTACCCTCACATCAATGAATTCCTAGCCATGCTGCACAACGAGCGCATCTCTTCGTTCCTTGTGTGCAACGCGCAGCATCCAGATCAACTCGCGGCGCTCAAGGCCGTCACCCAGCTCTACGTTTCTATCGATGCTTCAAACAGAGATTCGCTGCGCAAGATTGACAGACCGCTTCATCGTGACTTTTGGGAGCGATTCTTGCGATGCCTCGACATTCTGAAGGAGAAGCGCTTCCGTCACCGTACGGTCTACCGTCTTACCCTCGTCAAGGGCTTCAATGTAGAGGATGAGGCTGAGGGGTATGCTCAACTCATCGAGCGCGGTATGCCTTGTTTCGTAGAGGTCAAAGGCGTGACCTACTGCGGTACATCTACGTCCTCCAACGCCGGTTTGAGCATGTCCAACGTCCCCTTTTACTGGGAAGTCTGCGAGTTCGTCAGGGCGCTAGACAAGCGCCTGCAAGAAAAGGGGCTCGACTATGGCATCGCCGCCGAGCATGCGCACAGCTGCTGCGTCCTGCTGGCCAGCGAGCGTTTCAGGGTCGACGGGAAGTGGCACACTCACATCGACTATCAAAAGTTCTTTGAGCTTCTCGAGGAGAGAGGCGTAGATGGAGACTGGACTCCGGAGGACTACATGGGACCGCCTACTCCTGAGTGGGCGCTGTGGGGAAATGGAGGATTTGATCCCCGCGATGAGAGGGTGGACAGGAAGGGCCGCAAAATGGAGGCCATTGTCGTGCGCGAGGCACCAGAGTGAAAAAAAAGGGTCAAGTCAACTAAATAGTAAATGAAACAAGAATGTATATCCTACATTTTAGGTTCGTCCAAGATATACGTGCGCCCTTGCAATCGCAAAGGCACACTCACACGGAGATCAATAAAAATAAAACGTGAGGTATATATATATCATGACGGAATTCTCTTTTTGGAAACGCCAACCAGCATTTGCCCGTCCCAATTCTCCCATGGTTTTTGTATCATCTACCATACACTGTTTACACAAAGCTCCACCCGGAGCTAGAAGAGAGGCCATAAAATAATATGGTACATCGAAAAGCCCATCTCCCCCCACTCCCAGACCCGAAATTATCCGCTTGCAGATTCGGCCTCGTGGGGGGAAAATGTTTTCGATTAGATTTTGGTGGTGTAGTTTTTAGAGTCGTTCGGGGTACTGTCGAGTGTTTGAGTTTATTTCGGGGGGGACTTGTTCGGAGCGGAGAGGCAACCCATATTTTTTTTTTGGATGATGGGGTGAGGGGGTTTTAATCGAGGCCGACGGTGGGGATATCGCCAATGTTGATACCAGTCGAGGGGCGTGAGCGGATGTTGATATCACCGTCGTATGCAATCATCTCGGCCAGAAGATCTAATATAGGCTGTGGGTAGATAATGTCAGCTCGGGGATGAGGTTGGATGCCGTATGCGACAATTGCTCACCTTGGGAACCGTGCTATCGTAGATCTTGATCAGATCGCCCGGAGCAGGGTATACCTTCAAACCCTTATAGAAAGCAAGAGCGGAATCAACCGACTTGGATGCTATTGCCCAACAGTTAGTTATGCCAACTCGATGACGCAAGGGCGTGAGAGAAAAAATTAGGTAGGCCATACGATCTGCGCTCAACACCTCTCCCGTCATGACCTGCTCGTTGAAGAAAGCCTCTCGCTCCTCTACACCGGCCGGGAAACCCTCCTCCTTTGCTTCATCGACCTTTGTCTTGATGAGTTTTCTTTGCCTTTGCGTCGAGGCCGCGGCTTCTTCCTT
The DNA here is from genome assembly GCA_011799845.1 of Hypomyces rosellus. Lineage (NCBI taxonomy): Eukaryota > Fungi > Ascomycota > Sordariomycetes > Hypocreales > Hypocreaceae > Hypomyces > Hypomyces rosellus. Next base: position 2,481,121 of record WWCI01000001.1, read on the forward strand.
CTCGGCCCGGACCTGTCTTCGCTCGTTCCTCCTCAGGTTGCGGCGGAATTCGGCGTCTCTTCGTCGCCTCCAGTCAAAATAGACAGCGTATGCTATAAGAAAAAAAGAAAAACCCCCGCCAATGGTTAGAATACATGAATCGCAAATGCCGTATGCGATGCGAATGAGTGCAACATACCGACAATGCCTGTGGCAGCGGTTGCGACCGATGCCGTCACCACGGTGCGGGAGTCGACGACCATTTTGACGACGGAGGGGAGCTTCTTGGTGGGATTGAAAGAGGCAAAGAGAGAGAGAGGGAGAAAAAAAAATGACGTCGCAAGAAGAATTATGACCTGGAGGATTACGGCGCCGCAGGGGTGGATGCACTCGATTGCCTCTCGGAGAATGACCTAATTAATGAGAATAGCGCAATGAAGGAAGGTTTGCGGGCTCCAAAAAGGTTTGCCTCTTTGTCGCCAATTTTTTTTCGATTTATCACGACGAATATGGATCATATGTCGTAGGCTGTCGTCTAATTAGTACAAGTAGTGGTCCAAGAAAGCTCGGAACATCGATTGGGCGGGACCAACAAGCGACGAACGGCTCATTGCGGGCCGGCTGATTATCGGATAAAGATAGTCAGAGAGAGGGTCTAAGAGCCAAGCCTAGGAACTTGTCGTCGTCTTCTGTTACAGTGGCAGTGGAGGGCTGGTTCCGTGAGACCCAACAACCACCAACGAACCACCATTCAGACGTTCGAAGCTACAGGAGAGCTTGGTGTGACAACCACTCCTCGGCAGCAGGGCTGGGGTGCACATTCTTCATCCACGACGACGCTTTGATACTCCGACCGAGGTCATATTCAATACCTGTTTGTCAGCTCAATTGCGGCAGCCAACATGTCAGAGGAGCGCAGCAAGATCTTGTCCCTTCGCAGTGGGCCGAAGAGGAAAGCAAGGCCAGTGATTAGTGCACCGCGCCAGATCTCGAGTCCAATCCCTCAAGATGAGTCGGCAGATAACATCGTCTCTGCCACGGGCACGACCACGGCCCTGATGTCACTGTCAGAGGCGGCCTCTCGACCTCGCCTGCGGCCTGCGATAACGGGTACCAAGGTGAGATACGCATCTCGCTCAGGAGACCGACTAGGAGGAGCTGACCAGTTGTGTAGACATCAGATCTAGTAAAGCGACGCTACTCTACACGATTCGGACTACCTACCGGTTACGATGCGAGCGTCCCCCCAGTTCCTGGGCTACCACCACTACCCTCATTCGAGCCATATGAAGCCAAACCTCCGCCATCACGAGGAGGACCTGGGGCTGCCCCTGTGGTGGATATTAAAGCACTCCGAGACCCGGACCTCGCCCCCGACCAATACGTTGCAAGTGTCCTCAGCGAGGCAACCGAGGACCAGATTCGCGAGTATGAAGAGTCGTTGCGCAATATTAAGAGTCGCGCAGCGATGGACCTACAACAGAGCTTGCTACAAAATCGGACACAGTTCATCAAAATCAGCAAAGAGGCGGAAAAGCTTAAAAGTGAGATGCGAGCACTCAGAACTTTAATGTCTGAGCTTAAGGCGAATACCACCGCCCTGAGGGCCGCGTCTGGGAGGCACGATGAGGATGAGGATAATAACTTGGGTCGAACTACGATGAGCAAGCGGGATAAACGCAGTTCCGTGGCGGATAGGAGTGTGCTCTGGAACTCGCAAATGCAGACATTGTATAAGAACGTGGAAGGTTTGCAAAAGTTCCTGCCAAACTCGATGGGTCGCCATGTGGTGCAAAACGCTGGTTCCTGGATCGAACTGGACAACGCCACCTACAAGTCCCGAAGGGCTATGCAGGTCTTTCTCTTGAACGACCACCTTCTCGTCGCTTCTAGGAAGAAACGAAAGGCGGATGCGCCGAATTTAGATTCCCGAAGCCCCATGACCAAATTAGTGGCAGATCGGTGCTGGCCTCTGCTGGATATTGAGATTGTTGACATGCCGGGAACCGGGGATTATTTGGGGGGCCGAAACAAGTTGGCCGATGCCATCATGGTACGAGGAGGTGGTCAGGAGTCCTTCATCTACCGAACGGAAAAGCCAGATGCCCCCGAGAAAAAGACGATAATGATGAATGTGCGCAAGGCAGTGGAGGAGCTGCGAAAGGGACTGCAATCCGAGATGGAAGCGAACAACAAGGCGCGGGAAACAATCAACTACTTTGCGTCTAGAGATCCGGGGTTGCTTCAGAAAACCGAGTTGCTTGAGACGCTCTCAGACATCAAGGACATGCTCATCGAGGTGGACGGCAAGCAGCAGAATCTACGATGGGTGGAAAGCCAGATGGATGAGCTGGACATTGAGATTGCTCTTCAGACCGTTGAGCCCGCCGTGGCCCGTGTAGAGAAGCTCAAGGGCCTTGCGAGGGGCTTGAAGAGCAATGTGGTTGCGCAGGACTTTATCAACTTTAAGGTTGAAGAGAGATGCGCCAAGTTGGCCGTCATCATCATCCGCGAGCTTGAGACGACGCACAACCAGCAGAACAAGGCGAAACGGCGTGTCAGCTGGCTGACGAGACTGGGGTTTGAAGACAGGGCCAGGGAAGCATATCTTACGGCAAGAAGTGGGACCATCCATAAGAGAGCAAGGTGTGTAGACAATTATTATCCTCCAAATCTGCAGTGCGGCAATACTGACTTTAAGCAAGGCAATGCATATTCCAGGGCGATCTGCACCTGTACATCTGGCAGCTGTCTTTTGTTTACTTTACCATTATTCACAACACGGTGCAATGCTTTCAAGGCTGCTTCCCCCCTCCGATGATGAGCGCTTGCGTCAAATGGGCAAAGGAACAGGTGGAAATCTTCAATGCGCTTCTGGCAAGGCAACTGAGCAGCACAGAGCCAGGGGGGGCAGTGTGGACGCAGTGCATGGATCAGGCAAAAGAGCACGCGAAGAAGCTGAATGAAGTCGGATTGGACTTTATGAATTTGGTGGGACGTGAGTTGAACGAAACAGCGTCGTCTACTGGTTCGGGGCAAGAGAGTCAGGGTCCGGTAGGATTGGGGTTGGCGTGAGGGGAGCGATGCTGTAAGGTGTGAAGGGGGATGCATCATGCAGGTTGGGCGAGCAGGCTCCCATGGTCAACCTATAGGGAGGGTGTTATTCATCGTGATGTGATGTACGGATGAGAGGCGGCGGTTAGTTGCATCCGAGATGTTTTTCGTAGTTGAGAAGAATTGCCTGCAAGTAGTAGAGAGAGGGGCTTTGACCAAGTGCACAAATTGCAGTTAATCAATCATTCGTATATTGTATTTCAAGTATCACAACCGCTGAAGCTTCAATGGTGAGTACCCGCTCCATCCATCCATAGATTTAGCAGTTGAATGGTAGGTGGCCATAAGCGAGAATGGCAACCTGGAAGCTCAAGCGCCAGGCAGCCTACAGCTGCAAGCCACTGCAGTTACAGGGAAGGACACACTTAGAGTTACAAGTGACAAGCCCGCCTCCTAATAATAAACCCACTTCAGCACACCACCAGCCCAGCCAGCCTGTTTCATCCTGTTTCCCCTCTAATTATTGGAGACAAAAAGATATAGAGACGCATAAAGAGAGACGACAAGATCAAAGGCAAATTAAAAAAAAGAGCTTGACAAAAATACCCGTTTCTTTTTTCTTTCAACAAAAATAAATATTAAAAGAATCACTGAGCCTGGACGCGTTGGTCCCTTTTTGCTTTTCCCTTAATTCGATTCATTTTTAGCTGAGATTCTTGTCAGCCCAGCCCAGCCCAGCCCAGCACGCAAGCTACCTACGAGGAGGTACGGAGCACTATAGCATAGCAGCAGCAACAGCAGCCTCTCTTCTCCCACCATCTCCATATTTCGCCTCCCTATTATTTTCCTGTGCTCTTTCTGGCCTCCCTCCTCCCTCTCTTCCTGTCAAATTGCCCCACCGCCCGCCCGCCGTCTTCGCGACCCCCAGAGAGGCAGCAAGAAAGAGGTGTGACCGCAACGTCATTCAACCCACGCCCAAAAAACCACAACAACTCTTTTAGACAGCCCTTAAACCACCCCCCCTTTCCGTCAAACCGAAGTCTTCCTCTTCCTTATTTAATAGAGCAGCGACATTTTCAACGCCCCCCCCGCGCATCATCGTCAGTCATGGACACAAATATGGAGGATGTTGGACGAGCGCCCGCCGACGTGTCGCCTGTGCTGAACGAGCCTGCGACGATACCTACGCTTGATGGGTGGATTGAGGGTTTGATGAACTGCAAGCAGCTGGCCGAGGCTGATGTTCAGAGACTGTGCGACAAGGTAAGACTAGCGATGCTTCCTCTTCTTTTTTTTCGGGGGCCTGGTCGAGGGGGAGCGAGCCCGTTGTCAGGAGCTGGGAGGAAGCGCGGCCTTTCCTTGCCACCACCTCCCCCCCAGCTCTACTCTTACCCATCGCGTGACTCCCGTTGGGCATCTGTTTAACTAACTTGGATGTCTTACAGGCGCGGGAGGTCCTTCAAGAAGAGTCCAATGTTCAGCCAGTGGTACGTTGAGCCCCGATACTGATGTTGATGCTGCCGCCAGCTCCAAGCCCTCAAAATGCTCATGTCCAAAATAGAAATGTCCCGTTACCGTCTGTGGCGATATCCACGGTCAATTCCACGATTTGATGGAGCTGTTCAAGATTGGCGGCCCCAACCCTGACACCAACTACCTCTTCATGGGTGCGATCCAGTCTACGTGGTCCTGACTTTGTCCGTATGCTAATGCCCGCCCAGGCGACTATGTCGACAGAGGCTACTACTCAGTCGAGACCGTCACCCTCCTCGTCGCCCTCAAGATTCGATACCCCCAACGCATCACCATCCTCCGAGGCAACCACGAATCTCGACAAATTACTCAAGTCTACGGTTTCTACGACGAGTGTCTTCGAAAGTACGGCAACGCCAACGTCTGGAAATATTTCACAGACCTGTTCGACTATCTCCCTCTCACAGCCCTCATTGACAACCAGATTTTCTGTCTCCACGGCGGCCTGTCCCCGAGCATTGACACGCTGGACAACATTAGAGCCCTCGACCGCATCCAGGAGGTCCCCCATGAGGGCCCCATGTGCGATCTTCTATGGTCCGATCCCGACGACCGATGTGGATGGGGTATCTCCCCCCGCGGTGCGGGGTACACCTTTGGGCAAGATATTTCAGAGGCTTTCAATCACAACAACGGCTTGACGCTGATTGCACGAGCGCATCAGCTTGTCATGGAGGGTTATAATTGGTCACAGGACCGAAACGTCGTGACAATCTTTTCAGGTATGTGGGTTTTTTGGGCCCGGCTTGCCGCTTATCGAGCCGAGGACCCTGATTGCTCCCATATGATGGTGGGGGTATGTCTTATTTGTTTGCCATCTTAACTGACGCGATAATTTTTATAGCACCAAATTACTGCTACCGATGCGGTAACCAGGCTGCTATTATGGAGATTGACGAACATTTGAAATATACTTTGTACGTTGATACATGTTCTTTATATTCTCGAAATATTGCTAACAAGGCCAGCTTGCAATTTGATCCATGCCCCAGAGCCGGAGAGCCCATGGTCTCGCGACGTATGTTGTCTTCCAACTCCTTTACCCGCCTCATCTTACTCACACGTGATAGGAACCCCCGACTACTTCCTCTAATCTTGACCCATTCTACCTTTGAAGAAGCTCGCGCTGTAAAGCACACCCATCGCAGGAGTCTATTTCGGCTCTGTTGGTACTTTGTATCTATGGAAGACCGGGATAAATAAAACAAACCAAAAACCAAAAACGAGACTCCTAAAATGTGTACAATTTTTACATCCTACTGCCGCAATGTGTACGGGACAACAACAGAACAGCATACAGCCATGACAGGTCTTAATGTGGGAAATGGGAAAAGAATGGGGGGGTTTTCCTTGCACGAAGTAGCTGTTGAACCCCCGGTTTAAGAGGGAGGGTCTTCTATATTTTTTTGAGAGAGAATAGAACCCCTTTTTTTCTTTTCTTCCTCTTATTTATTGTCTTGAAGGGAAAGTCAACATAGAACATGAGTCGGTGGTGAGGCAAGAAATGAAAAATGTTTGAAGAAGCGTCATATTACTATTGTGACGTGATTTTATTCTATATTCTATACAATATATCTTGAAGAAAAAAACTTGTGATATTTGATATACCCCTTAATTACTATGCATAACAAGCCCATGAGACATTGGGGAGGGGGAGTATGTAACCGTAGGGATGCGAGATCCTGATCATGGCTGCAAGGGTGGGACTTGGATGAATAGCAAGTAGTGAGTATCATTATTATTTCTCTCATTGCCATCCTGTGGCATCTAATCGAACGCTCTATGCTATATAGGTATAAGAAAAATCTATCATCAAGTCCGATGCAATGATGCAACCCTTATAAAATATCACCGGTACGCCAATCCCTTTACAACATCATCCTAAACATTTATCAATGCCATTCAACAGCCTCTATGTTCAAAGCCCCTTCATTTTTTATTTTCCATAATACATTTGCTTTTTAAAGCCTTGTTAGAATTAAATCCTCCAAATTAGGATTGTTGTGAAGAAGAGCTTGTAGCTCGCTCCTCATCGGAATGTTTTGGGGGGATGGGTTGCTTCTCTGATCCTGGGACGCCGTTCACGTAGTGTCCAGGAGCGCTGCTTCCGTTGGGGATGTGGAAGCGGCGGTCAAATCGAGAAAGAGCATATGAATAGACGCAGATGATCTCAATCAGGTAGTTGACGCAGTAAAAGGCCGCCTTGTGGTGGAACCACGCAGGGTCGTCGAGTGGACGACGGACAAAAGAAACACCTGCGCGAAAACCAGCGCCAAAGGAGAGTAGCAAGGAGGTGAAGACCAAGAGGAAGAGCTTGGTGCGCAAGCTACCTGTGCCGAAGTTTTCGACAGGCCCACGACGGGGGAGAATAAGGCAGATTGCCACGATGGGGGTAGGAAGGAAAGCCAAGACGGCAAGGTAAACGATGGCAAAGAGCTGGATATCGTGGATTCTGTTAAGAGTCGTGACATTGAGTGTGTAGAAACTGTAGACGACAGCGGTGATGAGCATGACGAAACACGAAAAGATGGAAAAGTACAAGAAGCGAAAGAAATAAGTCGGGATCCGGCTCCAGCCAATGTGCGGGTGGTAAGCTCGAACAACACGCTGGGTGAAGATGAGGTTGACGACGAAAAGGAGGATGACGCCAGCGTTGATGAAGATTTGTGCAGCGATGGCGATGCGTGCGTTGTGGGGGTAGGAAGCCCATACGATTCGCATGACGTTGGCTGTGATTCTAGCCATAGAAAAGCCAAAGAAGAGGCCTGAAAGGACGAATTTGTGGCCACGACGATTGTTGAGTTGGAGAATGGTCATGTTGAAGGCGGCAGAGGCGATGAAGAATACGAGAATGACGGCGGAGATGGGATCATCGACAGAAGGGGTGGGAATGCCACCTAGGCCGGCGGTTCGAGGAGGATATGGAGGGCCCTGGAATACATGTTAATATCTTGAAGACATGGTTGTTGGTGTTGAAAGGGGTCCTTGTATAGGTTGTATCGCTAAGTGTATAAACTAGGGAGACATACTGGAGGGGGGCTTGTGGCTGGCGATGAGCCATTGCTCGGAGGAGAAGACATGATGATCTCAATGTGGAATCCAATAAGGTTGCGAATTCGCTATGAGGCTTTCAAATGAGGCTTTCAAATGGCGGTGCTTGGCAGTGGCGATGATGTTGTGTTGAAATCGAGTCGAGTCGAGTCGAGTCGAGTTGAGTCGTGTAAGTGACAAGTGACGAGTGCCGAGTGAACTGAGACCAGCGAAATTAAGGCCAAGGAATTATGATGGTTATAAACGATGAAATATTGTCGATTTGTTTGCTACGGTAATGAAGAAAAGAACTTCCTTGGCAGCTGAGATTGCCTCATAGTTATTAAGTATTAAATGAGCCCATTGTTGGTTTGCTTTCCTCCAAATGATGTGTGCACAGGTAGGCCTGCACGCATCCATGCCTGCAATAGGCTATTATCCTCCCCAGTCGGTCTTCGCACTTTCGCCAAGATCCGTTGTGCGGGAGAGGCTCCTCTAGCGGGTCGGTTGTCGATTTCCGGGGGCCACCAATAAACACAAACACAAACACCAGCCAGGGAGCGAAAACGCGAGACGGATGCTGCATTTGTTAGCGGATGGAAGCCTCCGCATCGTTAATGTTACAGAGCTGCGACGCGAGCACATGGCCAAGCATAGCCAAGCATGGCCACGCATAACAACCATGTGATGTGTGATGTGATGGTGGATCGATTGCTGTTAGATGAAGTGTTCACCCTCATGCAGTAAAAGGAGAACGATTATGTGGACAAGGTTATGTTCAACTTCATGCACAGTATATAAAAAGTCATCTCCGTCTTTCTCTCCCTCGCTCTTGCTCCCTTCACACTGAAGGAAATGAGCAGGTCGCACTTCGTACTTGCCTCACCTCGTCCCTCGTCCCTCATCCGCCCTTGTACGGAAGGTGCATCCAACCAACGGACATAACGGCAATTGCAACTTGCAAACAGCAGCTCAAATAGATTGTTTGCTTTCAGCTGATGTGACACTTCAGGCGGCAACCGACAGCCGCGCGCAAAGAGGATCACGACTTGAGAGAAAGACAAGGACACAAACTCCGGTGTTTGACCATCCTTGGAATCAATCAGACTTGGTTACTGTTTAGGACAGGTCGGAGGGTCGGAGCTTAACGGTGGAGGCGTCGGCGCGAGGGAGCTCGTAGCCACCGATGATGTACCCCGTGTGACCAATCAGCGTTCAGCCGCTACTGCGTCTCTCCTCGCGCTCCAAAATCTAAGCTTATTTCCTCATCATGAGCATAAAAAAGAGCAAGATGGCCGACGAAGAATAGCCCGCATTGTCCGCACAGCTCCTTCCACTTCGGACCCGGATGAAATCCTACATAAATCAAACCAGGCTGCGCTGAAAGAATGACTTGAGCTGCAGCTTGTGATTCGTAGTCGCTTGATTGATAATAATTGAAGGACTCTGACTTTGTCCAGTGATCGCGTGCTTTGGCCGGGCATCCGTCATATGATCAAAGGTATGACTAGTCTTCATGATGTAACGAATGCACTCACGACTTATTGATTAGAAATACCTATATTATATGTATATAATTTATATATCTCGTATTAAGTTTGCTAGCATGTGTAAAGTGGTGTGTCGGGGTATATTAATATGGTTGTATTACCCTATATCAAGCCGATCATCGGAAACTATATGAAGTAAACATCCCAATCAAGACTATTGGCAGAGGCTTGACACATAGTGGAATCAAATGAAGATTAATGTGGAAATCTGACTCGGATCGGCTAAAGTGAGTTTATTTACTGAATCAATCATCAAACTTAGATCACTATCACCTCACCTCGATGGGAAAAGGGGGGATCTAGATTGCGTTGATCAGGATCCCAAAAGTCTCAAGATTATAGCTTCGATGAAAATTACCTAGAATGGCAAAGGACTTTTAGGTCTATGTGTGTATTGGTACGTTCCCTTTCATTATATGACTACATATTGTTTCTAGATTCGTCTTATAAGTGAGGATTCTTTATGTTTTTGTCTATCCCCCCCGTTTCTGTTTATTCCCATACTCCTCTGTCCATTACTCTTAATCTCTATTTTTTATCAACACTTATTTGTTATATATTTGTTATGAGCTCCAATCCCATATTGTTTTCTCTCTCCCATCTACGAACCGTATCTGTTATAAACTTTGTTATCCAGTACTCTGATGGCTTGTGCAGTTTAAGCTGTCGCGTAGCGTTAATTGTGTTGAGTCAAATATTATTTACCAGCTCAGCTTTACTGTGTGATGCACCAGATTCTTATTAAAATTCTCTAGCTGTAGTGAACTCATGGTATGCTCTTCTACATGTGAAGTGACTGGAGTCCGCTCCTCGGTATACTGATGATTACCCGTCCTGGTCGTTGCACTTTGTCAACACACTCTCAAGTTGGTATCATAAGCTGCGTAGCTCACTGAAAGGAGTAATATTTGTAGATCGGAGTTATCTTCCAAGAATAGGTAATATGCCCTAAAGTGTAGGCTATGTGAGATGCTCTGTCACCTAGAAAGCGACGCCATTCACAAACGACCCGGCAAGAACTATGACAGCCGGCAGGAAGTTAATACAGGAACACCCTTTATTCTTTCCCATTTAACTTTATCAGTACTAAAAAGTGAGATCAAAGCCCACATCGTCATCACTTTTAATGCTCCCATTTCTCACAAGCTGTGACTGCATGAATGATGATCTATCAAATTCACCTTCATCGCAGGTAATACTCTTACACACCATCTTCCTTGAGTCTACATAGCTAGGTCCCGTCATCAATATAAAATCAAGCACAATGGGCTTTTCCCAAGAGGTTTGGTTAGGCCTCTTTAACAAGGCTCAGGATAAGTTTGATCGAAAAGAGCAACGGGAATTTGACCGGTGCGAAGCTAGAAAGGAAGCAAACTTCATTCGATTGAGAAACAACAAGCTCGTCCCTCGAGTGAAATCTAATAAGAAGGAGAGGAGGCGGCAACTGGCAGCTCTCAGACGAGAAGACCGGAAGGCAAGAGAGCATCCTCCACCGAACGAGGGCAATCTCAACTCTGAATCCACCATGCGCAAAGCTGCCCTAGCCGTGCCCAAAAAACTGCGACAGTCAGAAAGGATTGCCCAGAAGGCAACAGAGTGTCTTCTACCAAGCGAGGGCAATCTCAACTCTGAATCCGCTATGCGCAAAGCTGCCCTAGCCGTGTCCAAAAAACTGCGACAGTCAGAAAGGGTCGCCCAGAAGCTCCTTCACAGCTCGAAGCCAAACTTCGGCCCCGGTGTAATAGCACAAGACAAAGAGCGGGCTCTGACGTTTGCACATGATATATGCAACCGAGAAGAATCGAAAACCGACTTGGTATTCTGGACCGATGCCTCGGGTGTCCGATACAGCAATGAAATTTACGCATGCGCTGTTGTCTTCAAGGAAAACGGCGTCTGGAAGTTGACTACCGGGGTGATGCCATCCACAACTAACAATACAGCAGAATTCCATGCCATTTTGCTCGCTCTGGAAACCGCGGTGCAGAAGATTGAGGACATACCCCGTCCAAGACCAGATATATCTGTCAAAGTCTTTTCTGATTCCATGTTAGCACTCCAGTGGATCGACGGATTGAGACAAAAGGCACGGATGGCTCCAGAAGTAACTACGGGACTGGAACATGTCGGAATCATAATTCGGCATATAGAGAAACTCGGTGCCAACCTAGAGTTTCACTGGGTACCGAGGGGCAAAGTGGAAGGGAACAAAGTGGCAGATTCAGCAGCCCGCATTGCAAGAATGAAGGCAGCGACACTCAACTTGTCGACAGCTGGTGAGGGAAACCCCGGAGAGACAGCAGATACAGATACCATTATTGCATTTGGTTCTTCACTTTGCAAGTAAGTCGGCAACTATTGTCTATCAGTTTCGTACCTATCGTTTTTCTCGATTTCTCTCCTGCGTGCCCTCAGTTGAGAGTAGTTGTCGTCTGTGAACTAACTATGTGATAGGCTCTCCACGGACACTCTAGTAGCAAATAGGAAGGCATTGAATATCCGTCTTAACTAGAAGCCGAAACCCCGCAAAGCAAGAAGATGAAAAGAAAGAAGCATGATTCTGGACGGCACCTACGACACTACTGTGCGAGGATGATACTTGCACGAATAACGGCACGAGGATTTCGGTTGAAGGACAATGTATGGTATATTTGCTTTTGGAGCTCTACAGACATGGCGGATCCATGTTCGAATACGCATATATGACAGGAATTGAGAGGCTTTTCGTTATTTCTATGTCATTTGCTTGTTTTTTCCAGTGGCTTGGTAAATAAATAATGCCTTGGTTGGGAGGGGCGACCAAATTACAGTGCCGCTAGAATGGAGAAGTCATTTTACATGGAGAAGGCTATGGCCATTATTGCAACTATTGAATGATTGTCACATTTGTATTTTTATACTCCGCACATGTAGCAAACAATATTTCGATAGGTTAGTCCATCTTTCACAAGCAGTGACATTTAATTTGGGGGGACTCTGGATCATTGCTGCGGGCCGTGGGAAAGGTGAACAAATGCCCGTGTATGGGGACGGAGAAAATCTTGAGCCGAAACAGACATTTTGTTTTATTACTTTGAAATGTAAATGCAGGTTTTACAAGTAATGATCAAATGGCGGTGGAAAGGAAAAAAAAAAAGTGTGAGTCGTGGCCAGAACAGGGTCTGAAATTAAAATGAGTTCCGTCTGTCTGTCTTTGGTGCCATGCGCCGGGTTGTGTCAGAGAGATCAATATTTGCCCACTTTATGACTTGAGTACTAGTACTGGACCCCCGGGCTCCCTGTAAGGCACGCACCTGACCCCATACGAGTATTTGTTTAGGTGCATACACTGATCAAGCAGTTCGCAGCAGAGCATCGTTGCTTTGATGAAGAAAGAAAGATGAAATTGGAAATAAAAAAGTGTGCATTGACATGTCAACTTGCATTCTATTAGTTCATGTGCGCCTCGCGAAATAGCTCGGCGTCTGTTCTTCGGTGAATGCAAAGGAGGAAGAAAGCCCTTCTTTTGGGGGAGGCTTTCTAGAGGAGACACACCTCCTGACTCTGATTCAGCTTACCATGCATGCAGTGCAGCAGCGCGGTGGGCTTCTTCTTCCATCCTCCTCTTTTCGGCTGCAGGTCCATTGTTGAGGCGACTGGCGCTATCGAAGGGGGGGCCGGGCCAGTGGAACGGTCCCACGTCGACAGCAGAGGAGGAGGCGATGCAAGCAATGTTAAATAAATCTGCCTAGTTTTTTTTTTTTTTCTGGCTGGAAAAAGCAGGTAAAAAAAGCCATGGTTTATAGCGAAGTGGACAACATCGTGACATTGCATTCTAAGTTGTTGAAAAATAAAAAAGGTGTTGGGAATGGACTCCGTACGGCGGACTGATCCGAGACAATGCCCGGACACCCGTTCGGTGTCATTTCAATATTTTTTGTTGTTGTTCTTGTGCGCTTTGGGTTCAATGTGGTGGATGGGGGCGGATAAGCATACATACCGGAGAAGCGTGGGATAACCTTGGGAGATGTGAAAACTGTCTCAGCCTTTTTATCAGCCTCTATCAAGCAGCCGAGATGGACTGATATACGGAGTAGTAGTACTCCATGGCATTGCCTGTTCTAATTTGTTTCGTTTTGGCTTGAAATTTTTTTTTTTCTTTGGTTGTGGCTTGAACGGAGTAGAGCCGCGATATTGTGATGGTCGTTGACACTTGCGGATGAGGAGATAAACCTCTTCTTTTGCAAGCTCCACTGTAATAGCCCATTGTAATAGCACTCGCATAACATCTTTCCCCCCAAAAGACTACATGTGATATGTTATATACATGTATATACATAGAGTAGCATGGCATTGCATTTTTAAGTTTCAAGGATTGGTCTCGATTCTGGTGCTACACAACCCCGATGAGTAGAGATCTGAGAGGGGGCTGTTAATAGTTTGCAGGACCAAGAGGCAGACATCAGATATAGTGGTTGAGAGCGAGGTGAGTGGGTGGGTGTGTGCAATCTGAATGGACGTGCGTTGGAGTAAACTTGTCAAAGTCCTTCTTTGTCAAGTCCCGTCCGTGCGTTGTCGTGTGATGAACTGGTTGCATTGTGATGATGTTTCTTTTTTTGCTTTTTTCACACACTCTTCCTTTCTAACTTGTGCTTGTGCATTTCAATTACTGCTTGTGCCGCCATCCCGGACCATGCGGGTTCGGTGCACGATGCGGTCATCAAGATCGTCGTTCGCAGTACGAGCCAGCGAGATTAGAAAGGCACGCCGGCAAGGGCACTAGTAGCAAGATGGTATATGTAAGTTGAACCAAAAAGTAAAGGCATTAGACAAAGCTCTTTGCCAAAAGTCACACCCACTCATTCCCACGTGGAGAAAAGCAAAGTGTGGTCTGAAGGGGAGGGTGGAGGAGCGGATTGAAACAAAGAAAAAAGAAAGATGGGTAATACTTGCAACACTTTGCCCGGGCTTGATGGTGTATGTAATAAATTTGGGTTTGAAGAAAAAAACAATAGTCGTCAAATAACAAAAGCCTCGAGGCTGAACATTTTCATGTCGAGCCGTTGTCTGATGTTTTGGTGAATGAAACAAGAGCGCATGGCAGCTGAGCATAAAAACATGAACAGCTCTTGTTCAGCGGAAGAGAGACTTGGCCCGTTATGCACAAGGCACGAGTCCAATCAATCGGCCGTGAAACAAAGGTCCACGTTGGTTGTGCGGACTGTCTTATTCATCAATTGAGCCAGCAAAGATCCAGTGGCCCTTGCAGAGGGGAGATATGCAGGCCTAACCAACCCACCACCCACCAGTGCACCACCCCCCGGCGCCATCCGCAGTACCCCTGCTCTGCAAAATTGCGACCTTTGTTTGTGCTAACAATGCACAAGCACAAGTTAGGATCTGGGCTGCATCCCTGTCTGGCCTGTCCTGCCAGCCTCGCTCTCGCAAAAACTGGGAGGGCTGGGCTGGGCTTTTTGTCTGGTCGTGATGGTGGGCAGCCTGAATCTCTGAGTGGGTGTCGAGAGGAAGGGTGACGAGTCTTTTCTGCTGCTGTATCTGTACATGCCAGTATCTACTGGGAATCCATGGATGTTCTGTATGCATGTGCGCTCTTTATGTACGATTGTTGCTGCGCCTTGGATGCGCTGTGCTGTCTGTCGTGTTGTTGTTCCTCCCAGGGTCATGGATGCACCTTTGATACGTGGTTCTGTTTGCTGCACATGGTGAGCCAATCGAGTTGCCCAGCACCCGCCTCTCCCCCAACGTACCCTTTCAGGAACAACAAAGCAAGCGGTGGTTACAATACTTGTAGCAAATGCGGTAACAGTCGAATACGCTTCACCGACCATCGTGGACTGTATTCGCTGGACAGCAAGAAAACGTCCCGTCTCTGGTGGGGAAAAAGCCGTTTATTGCTTGCTCCTTCGTACAAGTACTTGTACCTCTCTCCTCTGTATTTTGGTTCCTCTCGACTCGGGAGTTTGTGGATGGGTGGGTTGACGACAAACAAACCTGAGAAGAGAAGGTGTTGAACAAGTACCAGTACCTCTACCAACCACCTTACTTTCCGACCTTGTAAACCGTTGTCGCACTCACACGATACCTCCAACCAAGTATCTTCCAAGGGTCCCCCCCAAAGAAAAATCCACCCACCCAGCGAAACACCATCGCCAAACCTGAACATCTTCAGCGTCCTCTTTACTTCTCTCCCTCCTCCCCTCCTCGCCCCGACCTTTTGGTTTTTTGCGCAAAACCTCTCGTCATTCCTCCTCCCTCCCTCCTGATCTTGGAATCTTGCTCAACTTCCTCTTCTTGTTCTTGGTGACCCACGCTTGACCAGGGCATTTGTCTCGCATCCTCGCCCCCCCGGTCCACCACCACTCGCCGACGCCCCCCTAATAATATACACACCCTGAAAAGCTGTCATTGAGCTTCCATCCTCTCCTCCCTCCCCCCCCGGCCGCGGCGTCGTGTTGTCTGGGTCCGTCTGCTCTCTCGCCTCAGTCCGCCCGGGATTACTTTTTCTTTCCCTCTCTTTTTCTATCCGTGCATTCGGTGCATCGACCGCCAATCCGGGCCGCCTAACAAAAAGAGTTGCTTCGCGCCTCCAGCAAGCAGTCGAGCAAGCAGTTGGTTTTTTGGTTCTTCCCCAACCGCAAGACTTGCCCACCCGCGCGCGACCTTTGTGTGTGTTCGCAAGACAGGCACGAGGCGACCTGCTCGTTTCTGGAGCTCTTGACCTTCTTGACCATCGGATCCTCTGGCCAGGTAGCAGTCAACACCTTGGACAAACAAACCACCCTCGAAACTGAGCATTCCTCGACCTCGACCTCGCCTGCTCTCGTCATTCCTTATTATACAGCTTCTCACCCCTGCGGCGTCACTCCTTCTGTTACGATTTTTTTTCGCGTCCTTCGCTTTCTACGTTTTAACGACTTCTCTCTTCATATCGCGTTAATAGCACTTCCATCGACATCCTGCGTGCCTTTGCTTCATCAATCGGTTGTCTAATACGAGTCTGCCCTGTTTGCTTTTTGGTTACGACGATTTTTCGCTTGCATAGCATCTGTCCGTCAGCAACAACTTACAAGAACCGTCCTCGACCCCCTCCAGTATTACATCGACATTGGGCTCAAGCGACTTGTCCTGCATGGCCTATTAAACCGCGATAATTTAATAACCATTTGTCATATTCGAATACGTAACGACGACGAGTACATAATTCGACGTTGTTTTCGTCGACCCCCCCTTTATAGAATTCCCCAATCAGAATGGCGCAAACAACGACAACAGGGCCGACATGGCCTCACACAGAACAGCAAGGTTCACAATCGATACGGACTCGATTGAATCTGAGAAACGCCTCCTTATTACTGCTCTCGGCTTTCACCGGCACGGCTACCGCTCAACAGTCTGGGAAATGCATTTCACTAAAGGGGTCAACGGCTTGCCGGGCATTCCAATCCGGCTCAGTTTCGACTTCCCAGACATTGATAAACTTCTAGTCAGTTGCTGGAACCTCATAATCTTCTTGCCTCGAGGCTAACTGATGTGTCAGTCCCTTTCTAGACTTTGTCTCTGATAGACAGTCGTTTGACGACCAGTTGACAAGTTACGTTAAAACATCTTTTGTCAAAGACAAGTACGACTCAAGCTATAAAACCCGGTAATGCTCGTTGCTAATTCTTGAAATAGGTATCAGTCGACATTTGGTTGTCATGACATTAATTTCACCAATTCTAGCGACATGTATGCGCGCTACTCAACCACTGTGATTTGCAATGCCATTGTCCAAATGTCCATGGCGGGATGCCAAGTATCGCAACAGAATGCTCGGCCGGTGTGTGCCGAAACGTGCGCAGAATTCGCCCAGAGCGAGGCATACATCACGGCCGACAAGGATCTCTGCAACGACCCTAATGGAGATTTGAACAAGCTAATACGGGCCGACTTCACTAATTGTGCCTTGCCCGAACAGTCTCTGTCTGGAGGTTGCATTGTTGGCGTCGATAACGAGCCGGATAACTGTGGTTTTGGTAACAGCACCATAGGATTGTGCTCTTACTGCGGCGCCGGCGGAATCAACTCGACAGACACTTGCTGTTATAACTCGAACGCTGAAAAGCGCTGCCAGGGCGTCAAGCTCCCAGTCATCACTGCGACAATGACCTTTACAACGCCCACCGCATCGCCGACAAATCCTGTTCCTGTAGCTAAGCACAACTCCGGTGGTGGTCTGAGTGGTGGAGCGATTGCTGGCATCGTGATAGGTGCGCTAGCGGGCGTTGTCATCTTGGCTGCACTGTTGTTCTTCTGTATTGGCATGATGCGGCGCAGACGTGGCAGTCAGCATGGCAGCATCTTCAACCAGCCATCCCCTGCCCGGAAGGGCCCTCCCATGGCCCATGGCAATCTCTCGGCACCGACAGGGTATGAAGTGCTTCCTGGCGGGCGCATTGCTCGCATGTCAGCATTGGAAGGTCATTCTGGCGACTCGCCCTCTCAGCATCATAGCTCCCCGTCCGCCAGAGAAGCTGAGCTTGCTGCCGTTGGCAAGCACTCGGACAATCTATCATCCTCTGAGTTTGGAGGTACTCCTTCGCCTGAGATTCCCTACAGCTCCCTTCATGCTCCTCCCGCTGCATCCAGGAGACAGGCATCACTGTCAAGCAATTCCATACTCCACAGCGAAGGACCTCATTCCCCACGGTCGGGAGGCAGTCCCGTTGGCTTCTCCCCCCATGGCGTGGGCAGTAATCAGTCTGAGCAACTGCCTTTCTTCAAGGATTACTACTCCCAGGATGATATCCATCCTGGTGACAAGGTAGCTGTTCTTTGGGCATACCAACCTCGTGCAGTAGATGAATTCGCCCTTGAGCGAGGTGATATGCTCAAGGTTGTAGGCATTTGGGACGATGGCTGGGCCACCGGTCACCTGGTTGACCAGCGAGCAGACGAGTGGGAATCACGAAGAAGAGTGCAAAGAGATAGTGGTGTATCCAACACATCGGGTGCTAGAGACACTTCTCCTGATGGTCACGGTGATCTTAAGGCATTCCCCTTGGTCTGTGTCTGTTTGCCGGACCATTGGCGAAAGACAATAGAAGGAGGCGATGGGTCAACGGACACTGCCGCGAGTGCTCTTGGCCACTCAACCTTGTCATGACAGAACATCGCCCGGATGCGACACTATGATTCTTGAATACGGCCTGGTGCTATCAACTTGGCTACAATGGTGTCGAATTTTGGTCAGCCCGTGGCTGAGACGACACATGCTGCAGCATTGTACGCATGTCTCAAAGACACATAAGCCACTGTTGGAAATGCAGGAACCATGCCAGGTGTATTGATGCGCGACAACAGCGCCGCGTTTTCTAATGATACTATACGCCTCATGTCTTGTTTTGCTTTTTTTTGGACGACCAACATAATTCCATTCGATAGATGTTGCATCACAACAGACCAACTGCCGCGTCATTAGACTAGCCGAGAGGACCAGTCTCTTCACCAATGTCATTGACGGGAGCAGCTTTGATGAAGTTTATGAGATGCCCTTCTTGGTTACATGGCCGATTGGCAACTGTCCACGTCATGCTTCAATGTCCCGTGCGTTTATACCCAGTAAGAGGAGGCGATGGAGTTTCAGATCACTTTGTGGAGTATGGAGTGAAGGGAAGAAGGGGCATATTTAATCTTGAACCTTTTTGTGTTTTTGGCTGAGCTTTATTTTGAGCGAGCGCAAGATGATTTGCAGAGCACTTTGATTATTCGTGAGGGCAAGATTGGTGATGGACAGAGAGGAGAGGGGATGGAAGAGATTCAAAAGCATATTGCCCTGCCTGTTTATATGAGGCATCACCTAGGTATGGACATACATAAAGGGGACTTCCTCTATAATTTATTTCCCTAGGTAGTTTTGATAGCAAAAAGTGGTCTTTTGATACGAAGTTTGCCTCTGTCCTCTGATGTGTCATGATGAAAGTGAATGGATGTATATTCTTGACATGCCGTTGATTAGTGGATATATAGATTATTTCGGGGACTGTTATATTCCATCTATAGATATGTCTATTGAATCTGGCCATCTATGGACTACGTATCATGGCTTGAACTGCTCGTCCATATCTGTTGTGTCCAGTATTGTTGGTTTTTAGCATACTCACCGAGCATTGGCGGTGTGTTCGGTGTGACATCCCCGCCGCGGGGTCCCTTCTTCGCGGGGCAGCCCATCTTGCTTGCACCCCCTTGCTTCGCAGACCCTCGGGCTAAAAAGTAACAACTTATCTACAGCTTCAAAAATCCCAAGCCCAGTTCTTGTCTTTTTTGTAGAGCCTAAGATCTAACCTTTTCTTTTTCTTTTCTTTTTTCTTCTCTTTTTTTTTTTTGACCTTCTAGATCATAGACCTTTTGTCTTTTCGTCGCCTTTCTCTTCTTTTTCTTTTCGTTCTTTCTGGAGGGAAGGGACATCATGGCGGAAGACCTCAAAGCCAGAGCAGAGGCCGCCGTGCCCAATTTCAAGCTTCTACGCGTGCTCAACCAAGGTACCCAAAAACCCAAAACCATACCCTCTACTTCTATCCATACATAGTAGTAATGCTACATGATGTGTGAAGATTCTAACTTGTAATCCTCCTGGTAGACCAAGCCGGCCGCCGCTCCTCCCTCTACGGTACAATCGACGACCAACCCGCCGTCCTCGTCATCGAGCGCGCCCCGTTTCCTACCTCGGAGGCCTACCTCGCCTCGCTGCCTTCCTCCCTCTCCCGGCTGCGAAATCTGGGCGCGAATGACATCTATAGCTGGAGCATGGCCCGCGCTGGCGGGGTGGACACGGACGTTGTTACATCGTCGGGCGAGGACGGTCAGGAAGGCGACATTGGCTTCTTTGCGGACCTCAAGATCAACTTGATTTACCCCTGTACGGAGACGCACGTCAAGAAATACAGCAAGCAGGGCGTGCGCTTTGTCACAGAGACGCCCGAGATTTACAGAGATCACATTAAGCCATACATGCAAGCGAAGCGAGAACAAGGAAGACTCAATTGGGTATTCAACATCATAGAGGGCAAGAAAGAGGTAGAAGACGTTATATACAGAACCAAGCTCGGCGAGGCCGGTGACGAGGGATTCCTCCTCCTTCCGGATCTCAACTGGGATCGCAAGACACTGGATGCGCTGCACTTGCTCGCGCTGGTGGAGCGGCGCGACATCTGGTCGTTGAGGGACCTCAAGAAAAAGCATATCCCCTGGCTACTGCACATGAAGGAGAAGCTCGTATCTGCCACGGTAAAGACGTATCCGTCTATTGAGGCGGACCAGTTGAAGTTATACGTTCATTACCAACCGACATATTACCACCTCCACATACACATTGTACACGTTGCGCTCGAGGCGGGGGCGACCCAGGCGACGGGCAAAGCCGTGGGCCTGGACAGTATAATAGAGACGTTAAAGGTCATGGGCGGAGACGAAGAAGCGGGCATGGAAGCGTTATCTATGCATTATACACTAGGCGAGGCGAGCGAGTTGTGGACAGAGGTGTATGAGCCCATCAAGAGTGGTAAAGTTTCTCAATAGCGAGAACGAGGTCGTTTACGCTGGAGCCGTGAGGACAGTCCTTCCACGCTCCGCCGTCACGGATGCAGTAGATTTCACCGTTGAGGCGGATCGTCGCACTGATTGTTACGCCAGCCTTTGCATCTTTTTGTTAGTACATAGATAATAGCATAATAGATTTCGCTGGTGGGGCATACCTCGGAAGTTCGCTTGATGCTAGTTCGCAACAAGTCGAGGCCATGAGCACCGTCATCACTGGCAGCGCAATTGTTGAGCTCCTCGATTGAAATGGCGTGCTCAAGGGCACAGTCGGCGATGAGGCTGCGGTCGGGAATGGCTTGGTATTCTCTGGAGAGACACATGACGAAGCCAAGGTTGATCTTGGGGTCGGGATATAGCTCTCGGGCGCAGAGCTCGATAATATTGCCCATGCACTCAGAGGAGCCGTGCTTGCAGCTGACGCCATCGTTGGCGGTGGGTCTGGGAAGCGTGAGCTCTTGAAAGTTTGGAATGGGGTCTGGATGCCGATATGGGGTTTCGACTTACGTGCCGATGTAGGAGAGAGTGAAATCGACTTTCTCCCAGACGCGTTGCATGACGGGGATAACGAGTAGCTGGAGGGCATCCTGGAGATGGGTAGTTAGCGCCGTGGACTGAATGTGCCATATGGTGCAATTGTCTTGCTGGAGTACGAACCCTGGCGTCTGGACATTTGCTCATGATGTGCGCCTCCAAGGGGACGCGGCCAGCTATGTTGTATGAATCATCGCTGTTCCTCATCAGGCCTGGGACGTTGCCGTGGGAATAGGCATTGGCGCTCAAGATGTTATGGCCCAGGCTAAAGGCGAGGAGCGTCGACATGAGCCGGCGGCCAAATGTGACGGCGTATTTCCCTTGCATGGTGGCGGATAGAGAGAAAAGCGGATAGATATAAACCGAGATGCTGAAGATAAAATAAAGTCAAAAGTCGAAGTAGGGCGTGAAGTTAAAAAAAGAAGTAGAGAAATAACAAAGCAATGTTGTTACTGCTGTAGCTTCCGATGTCTGGTGATTGGTGTTGAAGCTTGCGAAGATGGAGCTCTGGAGCGGCGTCATTATGTATTGCTATGTGCAAATGGATTTAGTCCGGATGTGGGCAAGTGTGGTGGTAGTCTGGGCTGGAAATGGAATGTGGGTCTAGTCTATCTCAGAAGGAGCCACGGGACCTCGATTCCCCTGATGTCAGAGGTCGGTCGAAGCCGATATCTTGAGATGCTTGAGTTGGAAGGTGAACTTGAGCATGTCTACGGAAAAACGAATTACTTATCAAAGTCTTGCTGAAATTTCATCTTCTTATGAGATTTTTCTTTTTCTTCTTCTTCTTTCTCTCCCCACATCATCCTTAAGAAATCCTTTAATCACTCTACGATCACTAGGCTTCAGATTTTGGAGGGTTCTCTCTGGAGATGTCTGTACAAGGTCTTGCTTCTATGTCTTGTCTAAAGACCTATTGTCTTGAAACAGTCATGCTTGGCATCTGAAGCAGTATATGATTCCTGAAATGTTGAGAGATGCGTCGAGGGACTTATGGAAGATGCCGGCGCAGCCCAAGCAAGTGAAAGACGTTCCAGCATGGCCAGTGATTCTTCTCAGGAAACTGTGATTCAATGTCTTAGTCAACATCGAGTCATGAAGCAAGCTTCACATATCTCTTGACCTGCAACTAGCTAAACTAACGGGCGTTCCCCGAATAAGCGGCTTATTGCATCGCTCAGATCAGGAACCAGACTCGACATGTTCCTAAAACAGTCATCCTTTAGACTATCGACGGCGAGAGTTTTGTTTATACCAAATAGAAGTTCTACCAACCTTATTTCCTAGTACCATCTCAAGTTCTGATCTGGGCTAATATCATGATACAGATCTTCCAAATTACTCTCCTTACCAGTGCCGTGCCGAGTGTTTGGGCTAAATGAGCATTAGTGTTTGAAGTTGGTGAAGAGCTACAGCCTGTGCCGACACCTATCAAGTGTTAATACTACCGCGGCTTGCCACATAGCGGTCTAGGAGGCTCAATAACATATGAAAGAATTTACGATGCCGCCACTCAAGAGGGCATCTTCACTGCCGAGGGAAACGGCTACTTGATACAACCATCTAACAACCTAGAAACCCTATGCATGCCTGGTTGCATCGGTGCAGCCGATGTATGCCGAGCACATGCAAAGAATCGTCGTCATCTATCATGGAGAAGGACACAATTGGTGAACTTGCTGAGAAATCTCTACGGATGATCATGTCTGGGGGTGGCTGTGAGGAATAGAAGGAAGAGACACTGAATGATGGCCCTGGGTTTCATGTGTAATAGGCAGATGAATTCCCAGACGAGGATAAGATTCATTCATGCACACTGAAGAGGCTGGGCCAGAATAGGACGGTGAATCATAGTGACCTTGGAAGGCAGCGCGTTGCGATTCTCATCGTGAAGCGATAGATGCCGAGGCAGTGATGCTGAGGACGAAACATTTGCGCTACAGAATTTGCAAAGGAAAAATGTGTTTGTTTCACAACCCGTTTTACACTTGTCTTGTAATGCGAACTATTTGATTTGCAGAACTGCAATAAGATGCGAATGTTATAGCCTAAATAGTGGCCGCCTTATCTGAATAATAGGGCCGAGTTTAAGAGCTGACGGTTGCTTGGCGCTTATTGAATGTAATTACTGTGAGCAATTGGAAAGTGAAAGACGGTCAACAGACGCTGTGAGTCGCTGTCGTAACTTGTAGTTGAAATTAAATGGAATTCTATCACTATTTTGTGCTATCGGGAGTTGCATGACCTAAACGATATAGTAAAAGACTCATCACTGTGGACATTGACATCATTTCGAGTCTTCTAGAAGCCCAGCTAAATCCCCACCCTGAAACCGAAGGGAAACCTAACCTGATGGTAGCCTGAGCCTACAACTGCAGCGGATGTTATTTTTAGTGGGCTCTTACAGTGGCTCAGACCCCTAAAAGCCGCAACGCCGTAGCGGGTGTGATGGATGCTGCATCACCTGCAAGTTACTTCCAATCACGGTAAATGACCCTATCGTTAGAGAGCACGAACTGCGCTGCTGCCTCGGCCAAATCCGTGAACTTTTTTCTCTCTCTCCTCTCTTTCAGGAACACCAGAGCTTTTTAAAAACCCCTTTCACCTGACGAACTATTCGAAAGTAGTCGAGTTATGAAACTTGTTCCTTTGTCGACCAGTTAGTTCAGCGTAAAATCATGGCCTCTCAAGCCTCTCCTTCTTCTCCTCTAAATAGGTTCCTGGAACCGTTCAAGATCGACGTGGACACTTGCCATGCCCTCTCGGAACGCTTCCTCCAAAGCTTTGCGCATCTGGCGGCAGAGTCCAAGGACCAGTTTCTGCCTACACCGATATCCGAATCCATCCTCAGACCGGTTGCTGAGCGAGGTCAGGGACGGTAAGAATCCCCTGTTTGCGTATCCATCTCTCTGGACAGCCTTGGGCTGGGATACCGCCCCCACAGAGCTTCAAGCTTCATGAGGCTAACATGAGTTTGCAGACACCTAGCCATAGATATGTGAGGAGCAAAGCAGCCGGCGAGATGAAGCATGGAGATACTGACATGCTTCTAGCGGAGGGTCGAATCTGAGAGTTGGCTTTGTTGAACTGCATGGAACGGCAGAGGATGCGTCGAATCACTCTGGCCAAGTGCAGCGTCTCCTTGAGAAATCATGGCCCATCGCCGATCACTTGAAAAACGACAACGCAGACAGTCTCTTTGACTGGATCGGAAAGTGTATCGCCGAGGTCGTTGAGGATGGGACTAAAGCGCTTGAGCTTCCCAAGGACAAACCTGTGTCTCTCGGAGTCACCTTTAGCTTTCCCATGGTGCAGAAATCGGTTTCTCAGGCGACCCTCATGTCCATGGGCAAAGGATTTGCTCTCCCTGGGGGCATGGACCTCGGATCTCGCCTTGAGGAGGCATATGCCAAGTTCCAGCACGACAACATTCCGCCACTCAAAGTCACCGCCATCGCAAACGATTCCGTCTCCACATTGGTATCCTTCATCTTCAACTACGACGGCAGACGGACCCAGCGTGCATCCATGGGATTGATTCTGGGAACTGGATCTAACGCTACAGTTCCCCTGAAGTTGAGTCTATTGCACCCTAGCAAGCGACCTGAGGTAGTCAGTGTCCTGCCGGGAGAGAGCCTCGAGAATGCTAAGATTGCTGTCAACACCGAGTGGAGCATAAACGGCACCGCACCGCCGCTGAGGGAACTGGGGCTTATCTCCAAGTGGGATGACATACTCTCCGCACAAAACGAGAGCCCTGGGTTCCAACCGCTGGAATATATGACGGCGGGGAGATATTTGGGAGAGCTTGGTAGGTTAATGTTGGTGGACTATATGACGAGTATTTTGGATATTCCCGTCGAGACATTGCCATTCAAGTTGCTTGGGAAGCACAACATGACGACGACATTTCTTAGCCACTATAAGCCTTTGGAGCCGACGAGCCTCTTGACGAAACTTGAACAGGAATTCCCAGAGTCAACTAGTGCATCCGGATTCAAATGGACCGAAGAAATAGCTGTGTCGTTGTATCACATTGCCAAGGCAATTGAAGTCCGGGCTGCCGGAATCATTGCGGCTGCCATCTTGGCTTTACTGACCTTGGCTGAAGAAATCCCCTCGGGAGACTCACCAGCAAGTGCAGGCTTGGCAACTCAAGAGCTTGGTGTGGGCTACACAGGCGGCTGCATTGTCCACTTCCAAGACTACTTGGTCGACTGCCAGAGCTTCGTGGATCAGTTGGTGACTCGAAAATTTGGTGATGACGGGCCTTTGCGTGTAGTTTTGAGTCCTTGTCACGATGGCGGCGTCACGGGAGCGGGCATTCTAGTGGCAGCAGAAGCATCTTCGAGCAAACAGAGCGGAGCATAAAGGGGCCCTGGGTTCAACTGTACTTGTACAAAGAGTGCGGCATGGGAAACACGGCGTTATGAATGACGGGATAGACATTGCGAACACGGCACGGCGCTGAGATAGTACAGCTTCTACTATGGTCTGTGGTGCATATCTGGCAGGGATAGATGGGAAAGACGCTGATGGAACATGGCAAATGAACAGCCGGAGAAACGCATAATGACGAGAAAAAGCGAACCGGCATATTTTACCCCAACAATGCATGATATGGGCATAGCATGACAAGGATGGGGCGCGTATTCACTCCAGTTCTAGACTCTTTGATCGGGATCAGAACCGAGGCGATCGGCAATTTTTTGCTTGCCTGAACGAAACTTTTGCGCCATTTGCGGCACGTCAGATCAATTTTGCATCCATGCATACATACGGAGTAGACGCTTGCAACCTCGGAGAGCCAATGTGACGCTACAATTCTCTGCCTAGCAACCTGTTCTGCTCACCATCCACACACCACACTCTCTCAGCATTAGCCATCATACTAGACCAAGGTGATCCTTATGGACTATCATGTTCCCCTCATTGAAGATTTGGGATGGTGTGGCGCCTAATGCTTTCCTTCTTCCTCACCGTCTTTCTGTTTTCCGATTCTTTTTCTGGAGGGTTGGGTGAGATGACGATGGCGTCTTGTTTGCCCGAGGTGAGAGCTCAAGAAGGGGGGGGGGGGCTTGATGGAAGAGAGCTTTGACGTCAAAACAGGGATCTGCTTTTTGAGGAGAATTTGAAGCAATCGAGAACCACAACAGGATGGAGCCCTCTCCCCAATCAAAGTACCCCACGCCCGCTGTCTGGTTGCGTATCCATTCCTTGCGCTATGAGCCGAGCTCGTCTGAGACGTCTCTCCACTTGCGTGCATGCATGGGAGGGAAATTTCAATACAACCTCATCTCACCTGAAGCAACTTCAGCCTCCCACTCCCAAGCCCACGGGCTGCAACAACCACTTGCAAGTGCTTGTCTTGAAAGAAGATCAGGTTCTAGGACTGCACATAATGATAACGGCGTAGGATCCGGACCCCGCAGCCTTTGACCTTTCCCCCCCTTTTCCCCTTCAAAAACCCCGGATCGGAATTTATAATGTCGAGGGTTGATGCTTGGATCGCTTTGAATGCCGAGGTTGCGAGGCAAAAAAATGAAGAGTTTTGTTTTGCTTTAGCGAGAAGCTCGAACTAAGGATGATGGGGCGCCGGCGGCGGTTGTCAATGCATCAGCTGAGCACTAAGGATAGTAGTGGACATGGAGTTTGATCGAGGACTACTCCGTACCGTATGGGCTATCATGAGATGGATCCTCCTAGTATTAAAGATGCGATGCAACGGCACTTCATTTCTTCCTGAATCGTGGTTTCAAATCAAAGTAGCTATTTCTTTCCCCCATTTCCGCTTACTTTTTATAAATTCTTGACTAGCTTTGTTGAATAAAGAGTTGAAAGAGTTCTTGTCTTTCGTCTTCTTCCTGGTTTACATCTCCACCATTAGAAAAGAAGATAAGTTCTTCGAGGCTTTGCGCGATTCGCCAACCATGGCTGGATCCGGCAGAGGAACCCCACGGATTGTTGTGGGGCCGTCACAGTCGCCGGCCGACAGTGAATGTTCTTCCGGCTCGGGGCCGGTGCCAATTGCTGCCGGCAGACGAGGTCTTGGCTATGGCACAACATCAGCAGCAGGCTCAATGCCGCAGGGTAGTCATGACATGGACGCAGACTTGTTCAACCTGCTGTCCAGGTCACTCCCCACATCTGGTGGCGGTTTAGAGCCGGAGCCGGTGATCCCAGCTATGATGTGGCGGGAGGTGGAGAGCATATCCCGTCGTCTTGACATGGACGACGAGGAAGAGGCCTTCATGACTGAGAGTGACGACGACGACGACGAAACAGAGGATGAAGATCCGGAACTCACAGAAACGTCACCGCTCGTGCGCCACGCATCAAGAGCTTCCCGAGCTTCGCGGGCATCAAGAGCCTCTCGGGCCTCGACGCTCGCAGAGGGG
Organism: Hypomyces rosellus; assembly: GCA_011799845.1. NCBI lineage: Eukaryota > Fungi > Ascomycota > Sordariomycetes > Hypocreales > Hypocreaceae > Hypomyces > Hypomyces rosellus. The sequence continues at coordinate 2,508,773 of WWCI01000001.1, forward strand.
CCTCATTTCCTAAACGGTACCTCACCCGAGCGCTTCTGGATCATCTTTGCGCAGATCCTCGTCACCACCATGATCAGCTGCTTCGACGGCACCATCATGGCCTCGTCCCACCCCGTCATCACCTCGTACTTCAAGGCAGCCAACTCGGCGTCCTGGCTGTCGACCGCCTTCCTCCTGACCTCGACGGCGTTCCAGCCCCTCCTGGGTCGGCTGTCCGATGCCGTTGGACGGAAACCGCTGTTCGTGCTTTGCCTGACCATCTTTGCGGTCGCCACCTTTTGGTGCGGTGCTGCGAGGACGATTGAGGAGTTTGTTGCGGCGAGGGCTGTGTGTGGGATGGGTGCTGGGGGGACGATGACTTTGGGGAGTATTATTACGAGTGATTTGGTGCCGATTGAGTGAGTTTATACCTATGCTCCCTTTTGCTCCTACATCTCCCTTTTTCCATTCATACCCCTTCTCCTAGCCTCTCTCTCTCTCTCTTTCTCTCTCTCTCTCTTTCTCTCTCCTCCCTTCCCCCCAAAATTGCTTCATATGCAATCTCTAACACTATAACAAGACGACGAGGAGCCTACCAATCTTACATCAACGTCGTCTTCGGCATCGGTTCCGCCGCCGGAGCTGCCCTCGGCGGCGCCATGGCCGACGCCCTGGGCTGGCGGTGGGAGTTCTACGTTCAGGTCCCGCCCCTGCTGGTCTGTATCGTCTTCGCCGTCATGGCCATCCCGCCTGACATTGGCCTCGCGGGCCCGCGGAAGAGCGTGCGCGAGGCTCTGCGGTCGTTTGACTTTATGGGCTCGGCGCTCCTGACGACGACTATTGCGTTTCTCATTTTGGGACTGGTAAGGAAGAATAGATTTATATATATATCCTTGTACATGTGGGAGGAACAGGTGCTAATACAAAACGCTGTTGTAGAACTTGGGCGGTAATATTCTTCCGTGGTCCCATCCCTTCGTCGTCACCTCTCTCGTCATCGCCGTCGTTTTCTTCCCGGCTTTCTTGTTCAACGAGTCCCGCGCCGAGAAGCCCATTATGCCACTCCATCTTCTCCGCCAGCCCCCTCGAGCCAACCTCATCTTCTCTAGCTTCATCGGCGGCATGATTCTCAATGCCATTCTTTTCAACATGTACGCCATCTCCATGGCTTCCCCCCTTTACTTTTCACAATCTAACCAAAGTGCACAACAGTCCCCTCTACTTCCAGGCCGTCCTCCTCACCAGCGCCACATCCTCTGGTCTCCGCCTCGTCCTCCCCAGCATCGTCGCCTCCATCGCCGGCACCACCACCGGCTTCGCCATCACCTGGACCCGCCGCCTCAAGTGGCCCATCGTCACCGGCACCGTCTTCTACCTCGTCGGCTGCCTCTCCCTCTGCCTCCTCCGCCGCGGCCTCCCCGGCATCGTCTACCTCGTCGTCCTCGTGCCGCAGTCCCTCGGCCAGGGCTTCCAATTCCCGGGCACCATCATGGCCATCCTCGCCTCCTCCGGCCAGGCCGAGCAGGCCGTCGTGACCACCACGCTCATCCTCTGGCGCTCCATCGGCATGGTCCTCGGAGTGGCGGCGAGCAGCGTCGTCATCCAGAACTCCCTGCTCCATTACATGAACACCTTCATCACGGGCGATCGAAAGGACGAGATTATAGAGCTCGTGAGGCAGTCTGTCGAAATTGTCGCCAAGCTGGACGAGCCCTACAGGGAACAAGTCGTTCGAAGCTACGAGGCCTCGCTAAGGTTGACATTTATCCTCGCTTCCGTAATGGCTACTATTTCCGTGCTCATCATTTTGCCCATTAAGCTGCCGCATTTGGCTCTATCCAAGAGAAAATCTTGAAATATGTACAATGTTACATGGTTCATTAAAAAGGAGAAAGAAGAAAAAAAAAAGGGGGGGGGATATGACTTTGAGTAATGAGCAACGTCAACGTCAATAACGAGAGAAAAAAGCATTGTTTTGCGTAATCGAGCTTGGTTCGTCAATAATACATGACAAATGAATTATGATTCTCATTTTGTTTTACAAACCCTCCTGTGACCCCTTTAATCATGACCGATAGGAAAGACGTTCTCCATGTAAGTAAAAAAAAAGTAGAAACATTAGTGAAACCCATTGACGCCATCCATCTGCAAAGCATCCAACTCCTCCCTAGCCTTTCGATATTCTTCCTGCGCTTCCCTCTCCCTCCGACTGACGAAATTGACTTCCTCTCGCAAGGCTTCCAGACGCCGGTCGATGGCCACGTCCTCTGATATGGCTAGTGTCTTGAACGCACTGAGGGCTACTCTGGCCTTGTCTAGAGCGTCGCCCGCATCCACGACTTTGTCCTTGAGTAGCTTCTGTCGCTTTTGGTAGCCTCCTAGGTGAAGGCCTAGTTTCTTTTCTAGCTTGGCGCCTTCTTCTGCTGAGGACATTATGTAATCCTGGACAACCTGTTGTGAATAGTCAGTATATGCTGAACCACAAATTGTGCTTCTTTGTGTAGATAAACTTACATCAAATGCGGCTCGCATAGCCATCTCTTTCTCATTTTCATCGTCATTGTAGCAGCCGAGACCAAGTAACATGGAGTCACCACCAGCTCGGTTCTCAAACGCAGCCTGAATTTCTTCAAGTTTAGGAATGGGCTTGGTTTCTGATAAGATCAAGAGATGGGCATCTGCGAGATCATTGTCGTTGATGCGAACTAGTCTTGGCGGTGTTCCCTTAACTTGGGAGGCGGTTAGGGGGTAGTTTGCTGCATCGTTGGCCATAAGAAGGGCTGCCTCTTCGGCGATTAATGCAGCAGCGGGGTCAACAATGGCCTTGGCCTTGCTTAGCAACGCGGGCAAGTCAACCGTCAAAGGTCGTGGAAGATTCCTCTGCATGACTTGCGTCCGCCTTCGTCGTTCCAGCTCCTCCTCGGCCTCTCTTCGCTCGCGTTCCCTGCGATCCCTTTCAGCTGCATCTTCTTCCCTAGCCTCCTCAGACATTACTTCTCCCTGTTGCTCATCTGGAATCTCAAATTCCCATTCTGTGTCCTTTGGCTTGGGAAGAGAGGCCAATCCAGCTCGTAGCTGACCCCTCATGGCCAGTTCTCGATTTCTTACGTCCCGAGGAGTGGCCGAGACCATTGACATACCGTCTTCCTGGTTAAGGGCAAAATTATCGCGTGGGGTTCGCATAGGCGTCTGTCCAGGGCGACCCGGTGTAGCACCATTTAGGCCTGCCCTCAGGGGAGTTGCCATTGGATTTGGTGTAGCCATGGTCTGTGTCCGTGGTGTAATGCCCTCGAAGCCAGTCGAACCAGCCCCTTGGTGGAGAGGTGTGTTTTCTCCACCAAGCAGTGCCGATTGCGTCTCATTTAAAGCTCTGATGTTTCGTATTTCGTTGGCTATATGGTCCTCTTGGGCGGGTGCCTTTGGTGTTCGGATCGGCGCGCTGGTGTTGAGTGTAGAATAGGAATTAACTAGTCCCCTCGTTGCATCATTGTCGCTTTCCCTTGCCATCGTATTGGCGGCCTCGCCCATCTTTCCCATCTTCACAATCTCCTCCAGCTCGCCCTCGCTAACCTGGGGTGCCGGCAGGTTAAGTGCTCGTCGCTTACTGCTTTGCTCGGCCTCTCGAATCTTTTGCATTTGTCCGGCCTTTATGGCAGCCTTTTGCGATTCCGAAGCACCATCTTTTTCATTTTTCCTCCTCTTGCGATCGGTATCTTCGTCACCGTCCCCCTTTCGCTTGCCCGCTAATTGTTGCTTTCTCGGATCAAAGGCCGCCCGTTGTAGCTCGTTCCGTACTTGTTCTTCGGCGGTATCGTAAAATCCTTGGGTTGCCTTCTTTTCAAATGGAATATCGGCATTGTAGTCCATCTCGCCCTTCTTCCGAGTGATGACCTTGATGTTAATCCCAGCCGTCTTGAGCTCTCGTCGCTTCTGCAGAGTGGCCAGACGACGGGACTCCTCTTGTTGACGCTCTCGCGCCTTTCTCTTGGCCTTTTTACCCTGCGTATTGGCCAATCGAGCACGAGCCTCGCTGAGCATCTCCTTTTCATCTTCGTCGAGATCGATGGTATCGGGGCGGGCAGGTTTCGTCTCAGGATCGGGATCCAGCTCGCCAGGCCGTAACCTCCTCACATCATCTGCGCTTGGAGCCTGCGCCTCGCCACCGTCCGGACCGGTAAGCCCCAAACCCGAAGACTCACGAGATTCCGCCTCGTCGAGCAGCTTCTGGTATCGTTCGAGACACTGGTTTGCGGTTCGACCAACTATCGGAGCGATGGTGCGCCATTGTGTGGGCATAATCTTGGCGAGATGTAGCAGCTTCTCATCCTCCTCCTTGCTCCACTCGATCTTCTTGATGCTGGGATCGAGCCATTCGCTCCATCTGGCCTTGCACTGCTTTGGCGTTTTGCGCGCCAGCAGGGAAGACACGCGTGCCCATTGATTAAGGCCATATTTGGAGACGGATGCCTTGAGGATCTCGTCCTCTATGTTGGTCCAGACTCCTCCCTTGACGACCGGCATCGTGGCAGTTGCGGTGAGATGAATGGGTGGTGATGCGTGTTCTCAGGCATATTGCCTTGACTTTGAAAATATGCGAGGCTAAAGTTCAAGGCACCGCGTTCCGGGAAAGTTTGCTGAGTCATCATATTCAAAGGCGCCTATTGGTTTTTGACCGAGGCTCCATGGCTCCTCACCGAGTTTTTACCTTGTTCCAGATGAGGAAATCCTTCAAGCAGTACTCCACAAGTAAACTCCGTATAAATACATAGGTACCTATTGCAATCATCGAGAATCCAATGGGGATGGATTCCGGTTTCATTATCAGATATTTACTTCATCTTGCTCTTTAACTAGTGACCGCTTCCCTAGAGTGGATACACCTGCGTCCTCGCAAAATAATGGTTACAGTCACGTCATCTATTGCCTTATCTTGGTAGGTGGTGCTCTCATGACCACTTGGTGGCGATTAATTGGACCTTAGTAGTAGTCATATCCAACTTGGGTATCTAACTACTTGCATTTATTGAAAACTGAAACAAAGACTAAGTTGTATTCAACGCTCACGGCATGATGAAGATAATGGAAACAAAGACAGAGAAAAAGCTTATTCAGCAGGTTCAATGATTCTTCAATTTCTTTGCGGAGCGGAGTTAGGGCTCATCGGATCTTGAGATTAAAAACCAGCAAGATCTATTGGATTCAGTGTTATAGATTACGTCTGCACCGCATCATGCCAGGCACACGTTCCTTTGCAAGCCAACAAGTGATGCTGCAGTTTCAAGGCGTAACGCTACGCCCCACTCTTTTACAGCGGACTACAGTAGCCCGGATAGGCCTAGAGGTCCCAAGGCTCCGGAGCAAACGTTCAGCCACAGTCCAAGGGAGTCTCTAATGGACGGATGCAAGAGGAAGCTGGCAAGCTGGCCAATTCACCAGAGACAACAGCAACAGCAACAACAATCTACAAGCTTTGTACTGTAGGATTAGCAATCGGGCACACACACGCAACACGCACACGCACACACAATGTCGAAATCGGGTCGTCATTGACATCTTTTATCTTGTTTGCTGGCAATACCAAACCCCCCCTCGAGGTTATGTCCGTGCTCCCCCTCCCAGCATGCATTGCAGCCCCAAAAGTCCGCTCTGCCCTGGGCTTCAAGGATCTGCTGGCCAACTCAGTGATGATGAATCAACCAGAGATTGATGCCGCTGGTTGACACGCATGCAGCATGGTTCAAGTTAAACAAGATCCAGCCAAGAGTAGCGGCAAAAGCGAGACAACCAAGTTGGCACGGGGCCGGACCAACATTCATTGTCCGAAATCCTTAGTCCAGAGTGCTTTCGTCATGCCTCGACCCTGGACGTCTTGAAGCGGGACCACCCAAGCCTATCCCTGATCCATTCGTCGGCGGCCACGCGATTTGCTGCTTCTCATCAAGGGTCTTATAGTAGTTCTTCGCGTAGCCACTCGGCTCCACGCTTCCATTGCGCCAAGGGGACCTTATCATTACCATCCTTGGGGGCCAACATTTCCCCACGATTAACGATACCGTTCTACCTGATTACAAGTCCTTGTCGTCTCTCAACAATCACTGCGCGGTTACTATTTGTACTTGGGCATCTCCTCTCTCCTTACCAACCATCTCCCCCCACCTCAGCGATTACCGGACGTGAGCCAGAAATGGGAGCATCCTGGGATCAGTGCCGTCATCACATCTTCAAAGGCTTTGTAACAGCCTTCCCAACTTGACCCCTTGTTGCGCCGAGTCAATTCGACGCCACATACCACAGCGCAGCTACCGCCCTCGTTTGAGCTCGAGCCAATTCAAATCGAATCCGATCAAACATCGTCCCAACGACGGCTCCAGCTCCAGCAGCAGGAGACAGAAACCGCAAACATGTCTGGGCCAAAGCGAATAGACCGTCTGTCGGCTCCAAGCACAATGATCCGCGAAATATCACCTCCCGAATCCGAGGCGACGGAAAATACACATCTACTCAGTGGTGAGGGGAGACGATCAAGACAAAAAGGCTGGGATAGTCTTAGTGATCTTGAAGGATTATCTTGGTGGCGCAAACCCTCTGTATGCTGAATTGTCCTGAACCTCAATTGCGCTGGTGCAATCACTAACAGCATTCAGGTCTACTGGCTGCTTGTTCCCTACGCAGTCTTTGCTCTTGCTTTTGGCGGCATCATTGTTCCCAAGATGAGTCTGTGAGTAATCTCAAGCCATTTATTGTAAATTTCCATCTCGAATCCATGTCGGCTAATATTGTGATATCAGCACCGTGGAGCTCGTATGCCGTCGATACTATACGGAGCAACACCTAATCCACCCAAACACACCTTTTGACCCCATAATTTCGGGAGGCGATAATCCTCAATGCAAGATACCCAGTGTTCAAAAAAAGGTGGCAACCTTCATGCTTGTAATAAACCTGGTTACTGGTATTCTAAGCGCTATTATCGCTCCCAAGCTTGGTCACATGTCCGACCGGTACGGTAGGCGGCGCTTGATGGCCGTTGCATCCTGCGGTGGCTTACTGAACGAATTGGTCACAATTCTGGCGGCCACGTTTCCCGAGGTTATCAATTATCGCTGGTTGATACTTGGTGCTGTCTTTGACGGCCTTGGTGGGTCTTTCACAGCTGGCAGTATACTCAGCCAGTCGTACACGAGTGATTGCACTCCTCCATCCAAGCGCGCCGTGTCAATCGGCTATATACACGCATGCCTCTTTACCGGGCTGGCCTTTGGCCCTCTTTTGGCTGGCTACTTTGTCAAGTGGACAGGCACTCTCATCTCTATCTTCTACGTCGCTTTCTTCTGTCACATTGTTTTCATCCTTTTCGTCGGCTTCATTATCCCCGAGTCGCTGTCTAAACGAAAACAAGTGGTGGCTCGTGAGGCATGGGAAAGGGAGAAGCAGGCAAGAGGTGATGGCCCGAAATCCTGGTCATCGAGAGCACGAGCTGCAAACCCTCTACTTCCCATCAAGATCCTTTGGCTTACCGGCCCGGGAACAACCTCCAGGCTTCGCATTAACCTAGTTGCTCTTGCAATCTCCGATACGATTGTCATGGGAATAGTAATGACCATCGGTTCCGTGCTGATGCTCTACAGTCAGTTAACCTTCAAGTGGGGAAATTTTGAAGTGTCGAATTTTCTGTCTATAATTTCCCTCGCGCGAGTTGTTGTGCTTGTCATGATCTTCCCCACCATCAACTACTTTGGAAGAATCCGCCCTGCGGCCCGTCGGGAGCGCGAGACTGGCCAGGCTACGGTGGAACGAAACTCGGGCGCAGATCGTCTGGATATCTGGATCCTTCGGGTTGCTTTGGTTTCGGATATCCTTGGCTGCGTTGGATACATTCTCGCCGGCACTGGCAGTCTCTTCGCTGTTTCCGGTATAGTTACTGCTTTAGGTGGTTTGGGCAGTGCAACCCTTCAGGCCGTTATAACCAAGCATGTGCCCCCGGAACGTGTTGGCCAAATCCTTGGAGCCGTCGGAACGATGCAAGCAATTGCGCGGGTTGTCGGTCCCGTTATGTTCAATGGGCTGTATGCTCTGACAGTGGGCTCCTTTCCTCAGGCCATATTTGTGCTCCTTGGTGGTCTCTATGGCGTTGCTTTTATTTGCAGTCTCGTAGTGAAGTCTGGTGGTAAGTTTGCTCCAGAGAACTTGACGAATTATTACAGAACACTAACTTTGTCTATAGTATTTTGGAAAGACGTTGCAGAACACGACGAGATAGTAGGTCCAACAGAATCTACTCTCGACGACGCTGCTGGTAGAGAATTATCAGCTGGCGAAGAGCAAGGTCTGTTGCGATAGCTGCTGGTCAGTTACAAATATTTTCCTTGTACATTTTGGATTTTAGAGGTTTCTTCCTTTTTTGTAAATTCCTTTTCTTTTATGTTTATTTATTTCATCTTCTGTGTATACTGGATTTTGCCTAAGATATTTGACGAGCGCTATTATGCCGCATCGATATGATGGAAGCGTATTTGATGAGTAGAGTCATGTATAGCACATGTGTGCGAACAGAATGGATCAAAGAACCTTGTTTACGATTGGATTTACCATGGTAAAAATAGAATTCCCAAGAGCCTATTTAAATATATGCGCATAGACTTCCATAAGAAGCCAAGTTCTCTCTCCTATATAGAAATGACTGGTGGATTAAGAGATGAAGATTGCATCATTTGATAATCTTGGTAAAGCTCGTATGTGAGGCCTGTGACTTGGTTTCGTGTGGTTGGCTAATCGACAGCTACCCCACTAGTGATTCAAGTTGATCGATTGACGTGTCTCAATTCTCCTCAGCCATCCTTCTCTTTCATCATAACCACACTTGACGCCATCACCAGCCCGGTCGCTGTTACTTACCGTACTAAGATCCATGGTTTTTTATTTTACTCTATTTTATTCTTGTAGGTCGAATTTATCATCTGTCTGAATTCTAGCTTCTGTTTGGGCTAGAATAGGACTTCCCCTTCATTCAACATATCATGCTAACATCACGAGTTGTAGAGCACCGCGTCAATCCTAGCACCGACTTTGCTCTCCAAGCTTATGTTCTCTTCAAAAGCTAGAGTCTTTAGCTTGTTGAATACAGGTCGCTTGTGTATTAGAACAGCCATGACATCCACTAAAACGGATGGCAAAGTGATCAAGTTTGGACCATTTGAGGTCACAAAGCAGGTCTTCCTGACGACACCGCATTCATTTGGTGTCGTCAACCTCAAACCGCTTATCCCAGGCCACATTCTCATCTGCCCCCTCGCTCCGCATCTCCGCCTCACAGACCTCTCCCCAGCAGAAACAACTGATCTCTTCACCACTGTGCAGCTTGCCCAGCGCCTCCTTGCACGCACCTACTTCACCGACCCCGATCCCAGTAACGGCAGCTTTACTGTTGCGCTGCAGGACGGGGCGGAGGCGGGGCAGACGGTTCCACATGTCCATGTCCATGTGATCCCACGCATAAAGGGCGACTTGGGAGACGCGCCGCCGGACCAGGTCTATGTGGATATGGCAAGCGAGAAGGGGAACGTGGGTGGTGCGTTGTGGGATCGTGAGAGGCCCACGGCAGGAGGTGCGATGCCGAGGATTGAGGATGCGAATAGAGGGGCGAGGACGGCAGAGGAAATGTATGAAGAAGTGGAGAAATATAGAGCTGTGTTGAAGGAGATGGGTATTGAGTGAGAGAACCAGCTATGTCCGTTTAGAGATGGTACAGTGTCTAGAAAGGTGTTCAGTGCGGCATAGGTGAGCAATTTGCATATGACCGTTGAGCGTGGGTGTATCTTTAGAACATGTGCTTATAGCTTTCAAATCCAAGCATTGTCTCACACGACTACTAGGTAGTTGAGATGCAGGTATGGTTGAAATAGGAACTGTGCATACAAGTATAAGAAATAGGTGGGTCGACACTAGAACAATCTTCTGCATTATTGCTTTCGATCAGACGTTCTTCTGGCCATCCCTAAAATCCAATCATGATGGTGTCCGGTTCAATAACGATCATTTTTGCCTCATGCTCTCAATATCTTGAAATGGATGTGGGCGTTGAAGAATGCGCGTGGGGGATAATTAGAAGAACAGCCAAACTCATTCGGGGAAGCCGATATGAAACCTGCCCGAGATCGGTCACTGCTAGGTGGGACAAGCGCCGGCATTTGATGATACTGCAAAATCAGGGACTAGACCAGGTAATCGTGATACTGATAATCCAATAGATGAAAAAAAAAATAGAGGTTTGTGTACTCTGTATCTAGTAGTTAATTGAGATCCGGATGCATTTCCCCGGGCAGTCGTTCTGCATGAGCGAGATTCCGAGTATCCCCACTTGTACATGGGCCAAACTCGATACGAACAATGGGCTTTTATGAGAGGTCAATTCAGCAAAGGTGTGTTGTTGAGACGTCCCACCACGAGAAGGGGGTGTTTGGGCGTGTCGCTTAGCTTTCGGGAACTAGCGAAGGCCCATGCTAGCGTAACCTCAGTAAGTGCATCAAGGATGGTCGGTGCTTCACCGTTGTGGACTTTGGCAGTGAAGGACTGAAGCATGAAGGCGGCGAGCCCACCGTCAATGCGTCAAAAGCGCGCGATGACGGAGCTTGAGGAGGGGCGGGAGGGAGTTTTTCGAAAGGGTTGCGACTCCATCTTGAAAGCCAAGGGTGCGCCATGATCGCGTGCCTGATGAGAATCATGTCGGAGCCGGGGTCCAGAATACCAATTGGCGCTTAAGGGGAACAGACCGCCAGTTAAATGGCATTGATGCATGTGCACATAGGGTATCGAGCCGACCGGGGGGAGCGGAAAGAGGAGAAGGTGGTGAGGAGAAGCTGTTGCGAGATATGGATTCGACGACACGCAATGCTCGTAGTGGTGGCTTCATCTAATTGTTTGTCCAACGTTGCTTCGCAAGCATTCATTGCAGTCTCGAACTGGTAGTGTCGGAACAACACACGCGTCTGCAGGCAAAACTGGACGATCAGCATGGCCATCCCCTTTTATGCATCCAAGACGACGTCTCGTTGCTTGGTTGGCTAGCAAGCTAGATGTACAAGTAGTACAGTATAATATTATACATCCATGGATGCATACGTGTACGGCGGAGGTAGGTGTTGGATCTGATAGACCGTTGCTAGCGGGAGCTGAGGGGTGTAGCGTGACTGCGCAAAAACTGCCCACCTTGGAGACTGTCAGACAAGAACGTGACGGCAAAATTGAGTAATGATAACAGCTCTCCCGTGTACAAACTAGGGCTTCCCGACTTCGGTCGACTTGAATCACATTCGTGGAACCGGAACTATCAAGGTTCCATGATTTGCCCGGCTTGTAACCGAGAGGGAGGCGCCGATCTGAGCTGGCTGGGTAATTGAGGGACGGACGCCATCAACAAGGAACGTATCCATGACGCTTTGCTTTATCAGTTTTGATTAGCATGGACATGGCCACTCAACCACAACCACTATAGGTTATCGCGGCAAAAACCGTCGGTTCTAAATTGCCCACTAGAAAAGCCTCGGATGCCAAATTGTCAAACGGGCTGGACCCGGAGACATCAGTTGGACCAAAACGCTCGTTCCCGGTTGTCGCATCTTTCTGGATTCTGCGACGATTACCGCTGAAAAGGGCTGTCGGGTCGTCGGCCTGCAGCCAAAAAAAAGTTGGCCTCTCGCATTTGGACAGGAGAATGTCTTTGAATGTCTTGGGTGGTGTCACCGTCTCTGGCGGCGGGGCTGAATGCAACATTAAAAAAATTCCTGCCCATTGACTGATTTCAGTAGATGCATGCTTATATACAGTCTATGCATGTACTGTGTAGTGGCGTGGGCCCACCTACCTTTCTATCAAAATCTCCTAGCTTCGCAGAGTGCAGGGAGAGAAGAGATTGCAGGGCGTGCAGAACCAATGGGAGAGCATGTGATATCTGGTCCTGGATAAGACATGAGGCGAAGGTTCATTGATCAACCCTCCATCTCTCTGTCCCTCCGTCTTCTTTCAGAGTTGGTGAGCCAGAGGATTGGCAAACGGGTATCTAAGGTATTTTGTAGTCGGAGTCGGAATGGCGAGACCGTCATAGATTGAAACTGGTGGGACTTTTCGACAGCAATGGTCTTACAACGAAAACAACATGTGCAAGAAAGCATCAAAGACATCAGACTGAGAGGGAGGGACTGAGAGACAGCAGACGCCCGGTGTGGGTAGAACAACATGTAAGACATCGGAGTCTCTCTCCGAAGAAGCGTCCATCATTTGGGGGACATTGACTAAGTTGACGCCTTCTTCCCGACTGCAACCATAAGCGTTATTCGTGGCTTGTATGACCCCCATTACTGCATAACTCCTCTTGCATACTCCACTCTACTGCATGTTTCATTTATCGATGCATTCGACTCTGCTGCAGATCCACCAACACCACCGCAAGCGCATACTGTGCTTTCACTGTATGCTCCCACCATCAGAGTCGGCTGTCCTAGAAATATGAGTTCTCCCACCATCTCTTCCAACGCCTTTTTCATTGCTCCATAGTCCTCTCAATCTCTTTTTGCTTCAAATCACTCTATATCATCAGTCTTGGAATAAATTGTTGCTTGCACTTGTCAGTGTGTGGTGCGCAGACGACGACGTCAACAGCAACGCTTTAAGGCCCATCAAACCAAACATCGCCATTCTCGCCTCCCCATCCATTACCCACGCAGCTCCGTTCGTCCAGCCCCGCGGCGCGACCCTTTGCAAGATACGGACACAAACACACGCACGCACATCCACGTCAGTGCCTGTGTCTGCTGTCGTAAGCGTTCGCCAAACGAAGAAGACATGACCCTAACAAAGCAGGCACGTCTTCGCAATCCCGATGACTTCCCGACTCTTCAGCTTTTCCTCTTGGGTGAGTGACCACGCCATACCTTGCGCCACAGGCCATCGAAACTAACTTTGTCCATTCAAGCCATTGTTCGCCTTGCCGAACCAATTGCGCTTACTTCCATCTTTCCTTATGCTTGGGCCTTAGTCAAACGATTCAACGTTGGAAAGGAAGAAGATGCATCTTTCTATTCAGGCCTTCTTATTTCGGCCTTTTCTCTCGCTGAGGCTGTTATGGGTATGTATTGGGGCGGCTTGTCGGATCGTATAGGTCGCAAGCCTGTCCTGATGCTAGGATGTGTGGGCACCATGTTCAGCATGGTTATGGTAGGATTCGCCTCCAACTTCTGGCTAGCTTTACTCGGTCGAGCCATAGGTGGTTTTCTCAACGGCAACATCGGCGTCATCCAGACCATGGTTGGCGAGCTTGTCACGAAGCCCGAACATGAACGTAAGTTGATTAGGTCTCGTACACTTTGTCACGTTTTGCTAACCATGTACTAGCTCGCGCGTTTGCTGTGATGCCCTTTGTCTGGAGCATCGGCACCATCATCGGACCATGTATCGGCGGAACCTTTGCGGATCCGTCCGGATCTTGGCCTGCGATTTTCCCCAAGGGTGGCTTGTTCGAGCGTTTCCCCTATCTCCTCCCCAATCTCATTTGCGCTGCTCTTTTGTTAGTCAGCATTGTCATGGGCTTCTTCCTTCTCGAAGAGACTCATCCTGACATGCAGCCCCGAATCCTGCTGCCGGCAGATACCTATGTCTCAGAAGAGACACCGCTGATGGAGACTTCAGATGCCATGAAGCGACCAGCTGTGGATTTGCGAGCTGAGACTTACGGTACGATCCGAGCCGCCAATGGCGAGTCTTCAGTCGCCCGCAGTGAACCTTCATTGGAGAAGAACAAGTCTACACCCATCTGGAACAAGCGCATCGTCGGTCTCATTATTGCCTTGTGCATCTTCACCTATCACTCGATGACATACGACCACCTCATGCCAATCTTCTTTGAGGATAAGCGTGCCTCAATGTCTATTCTCGCCAAATTCGGTACTCAGTCACCCTTTTACTCTCCCGGTGGACTCGGACTCACTCTCCGCGATGTCGGGATGATTATGGCAGTCAATGGTACAATTGCATTGTTTGTCCAGGCCGTCATCTTCCCCATTGCGGCGGAGAGAGTTGGTGTGTACAGGCTCTTTCTCCTTGTTACAGCTTTACACCCTATTATATACGCAATTGTCCCCCTTCTCCTTCACGTTCCCCAATCCCTCATCTTCCCTGCTATTTACCTCTGCCTTGCCGTACGAAACATACTCTCCATCACCCTATACCCCCTCCTCCTGATCCTGATCAAGGATGCTACCCCTTCTGCGAGCGCACTGGGCAAAGTCAATGGCTTGGCTGCCAGCGCGGGTGCTGCCTGCCGTATGGTGGCACCACCAGTCGCAGGATACCTCTACACATTCGGCAGTAAGATGGATTGCACTGCACTGGCATGGTACGGCAGCACTCTTGTCGCCCTTGTCGGAACGGTGCAATGCTTCTCTGTCCCTCGAGCGCGAAGCGATGATCGATCTGAAGAGAGCACTACCGCTATCACTGAAGTCTCAGTTGAAGATGTGGAATGATTGCCTCTATAAAACAAAAGCGAATTCTATCGCAAGACATGCTCCACAGGAGCCATGATTTTGACGTGTTGAAGTACCAACCGCAAGTTGCGGTGGTGAATGAGTTGATCATGTCACAGTTATTTATACGAAACCAAAAAGGTGTTTGACAGAGAGAAAGGGCCGAGGTTTTCATGCTGGATGAATTCAGCGTTTTGTCCTGGCGTTTGCATGTTTAGAAGATATCCCATTATAGATGGAGAAGTTGGCGCAATGGGTTGATTGGCATGGACTGGCGTTGGGAATAAGGAAAAGTGTACTCTATTTTCATTTCATTTTTCTATGCCTCATAAATGAAGAGGCCTAGGTAGTTAAGATGAGTCTAGTTAGCTAGACAGGAGGAAATAATAATAATCAAGTTGAAAAATGCTTGCATTGCCCTGATTGAGAGTGATCAAAATAGTATTTTGATTTGATGTGCATTTTAATTCGTATGTCGGTTTTGACACTTGATACTTTTACATCCTTCATCGACAGGTTGAATATGTTTGGTTTGGCGATATTTTTGATTGCTGCCAACTTTTGGTGGTGAGCACCATATTTTTGCTCACCATTGCCACCACAAAAAAGTTGGAGAAAATTGTTAAATTTTACCCTCTTTCACAAAAGCATCGCACCAACCGGCATATCCTTTACCATTTGGGCTCTAACACAAATAAAGAGAACAGGTCATTTAGTTCATTCCTGCATAGCATCTTTTTTGATACTAGAGGTTCAACAAAAAAGATATATAGTTTGTTTGAGAGGTTTTAGGGTCGGCAAGATGAGTGTTGATGATGCGGCGTTTGAACGGCAGATTGAGGAGCGCATCGGCAAGCTCACGGACGAAATGGAGGCTTCCATGAAGGTCTCTTCTGCCGAAGCCAAGGCCGGTGATGATACGACGCCCGACTTGCCCCCCGATATGATCGCTTCCAGAGGCAAGACGGCGGACGAGCTCTTCAAGGAGCTGAACAAGTCCCCGCTGTTCATGACGGAGATGGAGGAGAACGACGACATTGCCGCGCTGCAGGCGCTGGCGTACGAGGGGACGGCGCTGGAAAACGCAGAGAGCTTCAGGGAGAGGGGCAACGAGTGCTTCAAGTCCAAGGGATACGGGGACGCAAAGGAGTTTTATACAAAGGGCATCTCCATCCTGTTTGTCGAGGAGCGCAAGCGCGCGAGGGGGGAAGTCACGACGAATCCGGAGGGCGAGGCGGATTCCGACGAGGAGATTGCGCAGCAGAAGAAGACGCTCGAGGCCATGTACTCGAACCGCGCGGCGTGCCACCTGGAGGTGAAGAACTACCGCAGCTGCTGGACGGACTGCGCGGCGGCCATTCGCCTAAACGAGAAGAACGTCAAGGCCTACTACCGCAGCGCAAAGGCCCTACTCGCCGTCGACAGGATCGAAGAGGCAGACGACGTCTGCGCCCGCGGCCTGGCCATTGATCCGGACAACAAGCCCCTCAGCAGCGTGGCCAGCGAGATCGTCAAGCGCGCCCAGTTCCTCGACGAGAAGCGCCGCAAAGAAGCAGAGAGACAGGCCCAGAAGAAGCGCCGCGCGACGCTGCTCCGCGCTGCCCTGGCGGCTCGCGGTATCGCCATGCGTAAGACGGAACAGCCGCCCGAGATGGAGGACGCGAGGGTCAAGCTCACGCCCGACGAGGACGACCCCAACAGCGAGCTGGTCTTCCCCACGACGCTGCTGTATCCGCTTCACCTGGAGAGCGATTTCATCAAGGCGTTTGCCGAGACCAACACGCTCGAGGACCACCTAGGCTATATCCTCCCCTTGCCGTGGGATAAGGAGTCCCAGTACACCCTCGCAAACGTCGTGTGCTACGTCGAGACCAAGGCCGGCGGGCTCATCAAGATGGGCAAGAGGGTGCAGCTACTAAAGGTCCTGGCCGGGGGGAAAGTCGAGGTGGTGGATGAAGTGATGCGCATCTTTGTGTTGCCGGTGGATAAGGCAGATGCATGGGTCAAGGAGTTCAAGGAGAAAAGAGCCGCGACAAGGGGATCTACAAGCTAAGGGGGGAAAGAAGCTGAGTACTGGGATAGAAAATAAAAGAAAAGAAAGAAAAGAAAATTCTTACTTAGATGCGATTTGGCTTGCGCCAGTGTTTCTATCTCCATGAATTACAAACAAACAAAAAAGGAACATTCCATAAAAACTCCCCCCTTCCCTAAAAGACCCGGTGATTTGAATGCAGTGCAAGCACCGCGGGTATCCTGAAAATGAGTAGCATCATCCTAATTATTCCAACTTATTATCCTTTTTCAAAGTTAAACACCCCTTCCCTATTTAAACTCGTACATTCTAAGAAAGTTGCTGATTCTAGAAAGAGTGAGCCTTGGATCTCTTCTTCTGGTGCCTCACACCAGCTCCTCCGGATGATTCGTCGTCGTCGGAAGATTCCACAATGGCGGTGGACCACATCTCCGGATGCTGCTGGTTAAGCATCTCTTTGTGGAGACTGACAAGCACCGCAGCCGCCTTGAACTTGTCCAAGTCCTGCTCCGGCTTCTTGGCCAGATCTCTCATGTCCGTGTCCGGGGCTACTGTTTGGCCCCGTTCCGTGAGGCCGGCATGGACCCGTCGCCGCCTTTTCGGTCTCCAAGTTTCGGTGAAGGATCGTGGTGTTTGCTCCGACGCCATCTGAGGTACGGAACTGGGCAAAGGGTCGATTCGTTGTATTGGCTCGCATTCGGTACTAGGCCTGCTTGCAAAAGACGAGGTGAGTTCAGACCTCGAAACGGCTCTGCGTCCCCAGGCCTCATGGCCTGTGATTTGAGGATAGTTGGGTCTAGGATGGTCGGCTTCAGTAGAGTTGATAGGTGCCCAGTAGGGCTGTGGATGATGAGATGGCGGCCTCAGTGCCGGATCGATGTTGCTCATGTGTTTGCCTCGAAACTCCAACTGTCCATGGTGAGCCGCTCCGCTGAGGGCTCTTGGAATCCTTCCTTTGTGAGCCTGCCGATAAAACTCAACTTCTCGTGTGACATCAACGATGGTATCTCGACTGATAACCATCTCCCTGAAGTAGCTAGACTCAGGGGGTGTGCACTCAGAAGGGAAGCAGGGCCCGAAAAGTGGGATCAACGCTCCGGCGATGCAGTAGCAGAATGTAGCACACACAGCCCTTGCACAGCGGTAGGGCATCCAGTAACCTATGAATAAGGTGAGCGAGCATTCTTCCTCTGCTGATTTGTAACTGTTTCTCCTCTACCTTGTGCTGTGACAGCTCCACCAGTAACACTAGGTGTAATATCCCTAAGGCCGGGGTTCTTATCCAGCATCTGAGATGGTTTGGTCTGTTTGCTGTTAGAGTTGTGCGCTTATGACCGCGGCAAACAAACGGGGGCTACCTTTGCATATCCCAAACTTTTGAAGAAAGGAGTCATGCGAACGAGGCCAACGTTGTAGTCCCACATGACAGTGTAGCAATTGTCATCCTCAGGAATTTGAAACTGGTATTTGAAGACTGCGCGGTCATGCCTCGTAAGTTCCTACTCACTCATTTGTTTGTTTCGTTTGCTTGCTTGCGTCGCCTTACCTTCCATGCTCTCTCGACCAGTCTTTTCGAAAAAGTCTTTCTTTGCACTGTTGTATGGAATGTGCTCGCAGCTTTGACGGATTTGTCCAAAAGGCCTGACTCGGAATCGAGATAGTTCTTGAAGGGAGGTTTCGTCGACATCTTCGAAAGGGGCAAAATTAACCGGCCCTTGGGGTCTAGGTATGGTTAGGTTGTCGAGACCTTTGGGTGTTTTGGTTCTCGAAGGAAGCATTTTATCCATTGTAGCTTGTAATGGCTCCTTGACAACCGGGGTTGTTGAGCATGATAGGGTAGAACTAGACCGGCGTGATGGGCAAACGGCAGGAAGAGGTATGGTAGGATTCAATAGAGACTGTAGCGGTAGCATGGTGCTACCGGTGTTTGTAGACATCGTTTGAAATGAACGGGATGCGATGAGAAGCAACCAGCCGGTTGACAGGGACGATTATCGATGGCTGGAAATGAAAGAGGGGGAGGCTTGAAAATAGAACGGAGGGTCCAAGTCTTTGATATACCTAGCACGGGTCTTGACGGCATGAGAAGCAGCCGAGCGCCATGGAACATCCATCTTCCCATCCCCACGTTTACCAGCCTGACAAACAAAACGACAAAAGGTGGTTGTGTGATGCATACTCTGCCAGAGTTTGCCGGTGAGGACCCTTAGATTGACCCCTGGTACGCCAACCTGGCGCCAAAGGACCTAGGGGCCTTGAGGCTTGCCATAAGAATACTTTCATTTTCGAGAACAGGGTTTGCCCTGGGTTGTCAGTTTCTGGGGCCGAAAGCATGATCCTTAGGACTCATCATAATCTGTTTGTAGGTCTCCACTGCGGCTATGTATCCGACCAACTCGGTAACAAGACATGATTTTATTTATAGCACTTGGTTCAATCCATTCGACCGTGTTCAGCAATGCATTTCATCCCAGTTTTTATGCCGTAATGCTCCCCAACTGTTCATAAATCCTGAACGGAGTCCACCAACCATCAGTAACGGAGGAAATTATTCGGGCCTCCCGGT
Organism: Hypomyces rosellus; assembly: GCA_011799845.1. Taxonomy (NCBI): domain Eukaryota; kingdom Fungi; phylum Ascomycota; class Sordariomycetes; order Hypocreales; family Hypocreaceae; genus Hypomyces; species Hypomyces rosellus. The sequence goes on from WWCI01000001.1 coordinate 2,527,866, forward strand.
CTCATTCGTTGGCTGTACCATTCATTTCGGCATCGGGAACTCCATACTTGAAATAACTGGATGGTTCGGTACAGGGTTCTTGTCATTTCTTGGCCATGGTGACATGCAAAACCATGAGCCTTGTGTGCGTTGCGGCAATGCCCACTGCGGAGAGTGTGGTTTTCCTGGAGTTCAGTTACACCCAAACGTGCTTTTCTCAAGCTGATGTTCGAGGGAGAGCCATCTGCCGTTTCAATCTGCTACCCCAGCAAACAGCCGTCACGTTGGAAAACGGGTGATTCTGAATTGCGCAACCCGCAGACAGAATTGCTTGGTGCAGCTAATGGGTTCGACGAACGCAAGTCTCATGTCCCCGAATGCCAAACAGGAATGCCAAATGTTGGACTGGTATCCCTGGACTGTCGATGACAGTACAGAAACGCGGGTGGCTGCATCGGCCGCATCATCAACCTGCCAGACCCCGGCCTGTTGGCTGAAATGACTGCATAAGAAAACCAATGGGCAGCGGTAAGGGCTGCCTCCCTCCTGCTGGATCTTTGGTGTTGTAAAAAAATGCATTTGGGTGGATCACGCATAAGAAGCTGTAAAAAGAATGTTTTCGCCGACTTGTATCAGAACTGTGCCTTGACACATGGCCTGTAGTAAGGTAGACACTTTATCTCGCCTTCCAAGGCAATTCGTTGCTATTATGGTACTGTGGGGAGTTCGAATTCTGAATCTCTTCTCATCTGTAATTCTCTTCAACATCAGCAAACGCTGAACTCGTGGCTACAATGTGATGTTACAGACCCAGTTTAGGCCAAAAGAAGTGTTGGAGTACAAACATTGGGGAAAATTTCCGACGAGACACAAGTCCATACTCTTGTACGGTAACCCGTTCTAGTACCCCTCGGAGTACTGTTTCCAGACGTGCGTCAGTTTGCTAAATCGAAAGCAGATGAGACAGCAATGGAAGGGAGAGAGAAGCACATATCTAGCGGGCATCTCTTGACTTGCGTGATTCAAAGGAGTCCTTGGCCTTGGTTAATCTACGTGCACAACACCTGTCGCACAAGACGCTCCTGGTGTCAGGCAGAGGCACCTCAGACACCATGCAAGCTTCCAGGATATTACCGAATCAGGCGGGACGCAGCTTTGAATGGGCCTCGAGTCGTCTTGTTCTCAGCAGTCTTGTTGATGTGAATTATCAGCGTAAAGTCTACTACCTGTCACGGCCCGGTCGATCGGCCTCGATATGGTGCCAATCACCACAGCGTCTCGTATGTTTGCAGACCTAACTTTTAGAAAACACAAGAGGTTTTGGTTCGATATTCACCAGTGATGGATCTTAGGTTTGGTAGCAGCACGAACCAATGTACTTCACCATGCACGCAAACAAGATAAAGTCATGAGAAAGTAATTGGTTGGCCCAAGGCTTGATCTCTTAGGAGTCGTGGAGCCCCTGGTTTGGCGCTTTAGTAAGGAGGAGGTGGATACTAGATCATCTCCAACATTTTAGAATCTGAATATGAGCCACACCTGTAAACGTGGGCTTTGGCCGTCTTCGGTTGCCCTCAGCATCATAGTGGAGTCTGAAGGTGGTTTCAGATGATGACACAATGCCTGGGTAGCACGCGGGAGGTCGACGGCGAGGTTTCTTTTGCAACTCTCATGCTTGGTGAAACAAGTAGAGCCGGCGGGTATTTGCGCTGGTTTTAGAGTGTAGAAGCATATTCTTCTGCCATAGTCATGGAAACTTCGTCCGACCTTGTTTGGCACCTGCACAATGACCGAAATGCATGCGCTCCTCGAGCTCTGTGGGACAATGAGGGTGGGCTGAGCTGAGTAATAATGAGTCTCAAGTCGTCGTACAATGCCCTGACAACGCCGAAAGCTCATCGCCGTGGAACAAGTAAAGGCCGGACTCGGTCTATTTGGAAATATCAGATAGTTTCTTGCCTAGTGGGCAGATGCATACAGGGTCCTTTGTGCATACTGGCAGAGCAGGTGGGTACGAAAGAGACAGAGGAGGAGAGACGGTGACAGAAAGAGAAAATACCTTATGATAGGGTATTCTATCGGTGATGGTAGTTGGCATTAATCGATGAAGAATAAGAAATTAAAGAATACAAGAGGAATAAAGAGGGATAAGAGGAATCGAGGGAAGCAATAGACATGAATCCGTCCACCATGGTGTTTATTCCCCCCTTGTAGGTGAGCATGTGGTCAAGTAGGCTATCGCGAGACCTTGAATAGTAGAAATTATGGGGTTGTTAGAAGAAATTTGATTCATCTATTCCTTCCTCCTTAATTATCATCTGCTCTTTCCTTCAAGTACCAACTATAGTCTGGTGAAGTAGGATCCGGTTTAGCTGAGGCAATGGTCCATTTTGGTATAATTTGGAAGGCACCAACTGCTACGCAGGGGATGACGAGAGTCCCGCAGTTAAAAAGCAGGACTCCGTCTAATTACTACTAGGTACCTAGTAGGTAGGTCTAGTAACAGAGAGGTAGTATTCTCAAAAACTGCAAGGCTATTGTAAATAACTATTAATATCCTATGTTGTTCATTGTTGTTTAATTCTTTGTTCTCATGCCCTGCAAGAGACTTGAGTGCTCTGTAAGGTATGAGCTTTTCGCGTCAATGTACTTGATAAGTAACGATTATGTGAGGTTACAGTGAAGCTGTACCTGAAGGAAACCAGAACAAAGATTTGGCGGTGTATTCCGTAGTAAAACAAACTGCCAGAAGCGGTATAGCTCGCTCGTTGTCTGTCCTGTTTCGCAAATATAATTCACTGAAAAGTGAGATCAATTGCCATGACGCTTGACCAATTCAGGTAGTCTCTGACAAGAAAACGCGCTCCACTTTGACACTACCACCCTGCTAGTACACTTTGAGAACAGCGACAAGCCAACTTGTGACATTTGTCGCGTCTCGAAAAAGCTGCAATTGTTTACGCGGGGCAGAGCCAGCAACACATCGCAATAATATCAACAACCCCGACATCATCCATCACGACTGGACACCGTTCGTTCCCTCCAGCTGCATCAACGTCAATGTTGTGAGCGGCAACTAAACAAAGCCGTGGCCCGCGCTGTTTTCTCTTTCTTTGTTTCGAGGCGCCTTGCCCAAACTTTTGTAACCCCTCGGGCGACTCTCCCTTTGTCCCTTTATTGTCATTCATGTCCGAGTGTATCTCCATTGTTATATCTGTCGACAAACCGCCATTTTACACACCGCGCAGCTCTTCCGAAACCACAAGTTTCCAAGACTACTGCATTTGCAAATACCGCCAAAATGTCATCCGATGATGAGTCGGTCTTCAACATGGAAGACGACTCTGACGGCTACGCCCCAGAGCCTGTAAGTTGATATCCGGCATGCCTCTCTCGTCACCCGTTTCTGCCTGTGAATCAAGGCGGCTACTTTGCACTGCGCAAGCTGCACTGCACCGCACAAGCTCTTGGGTATGATGGCAGCATCTGCTGCAGTTCGTACTCAGCATTTGCATCATGCCCCAAGCACCAAAGCATTGCGCAAGTTATCATGGATGATTCTAGCGAATTGCGCCCTCTTACCCCTCCAGCGGTCAAAGAATTGGACTTTGCTAAATGGCTACTAATATCTTCGTGGCAGAAAACCAAGGCAGTTGCCAGCCGCCCAGCCGTCAAGAAGCTGGCTCAGACGACTCTCAAACCAAAGGCAGCGCCGGCAAAGCGTCCAAAACCCGAAAGTGATGATGACGATGTAGATCTATCCGGTTTCTCCAACACCCCACCAAGCTCCAAGAAACAAAAGAAGGGCCCATCAAAAAAGAAAACGAATGTCGCTGCTTCATCAGACGTGGAAAACGAGAGCGCATATGCTCAAGCCTCCGATGCCAAACCAAATGGAAAGGACAAAACAGCCACAGAAAAGTACCAGAAGTTGTCACAACTCGAGCACATCAAACTGCGTCCCGATACGTACATTGGATCTGTCGAGAAGACCGACCAGCAGCTCTGGGTCTACAACAAAGAGACGAAGCAGATGGAATACCGCACCATTTCATACGTGCCTGGTTTCTACAAGATCTTTGACGAAATTCTTGTCAACGCCGCAGATAACAAGCAGCGTGACGGCTCCATGAACGCTCTCAAGGTCACCATTGATCGAGGTACCGGCCAGATTACTGTTGAGAACAACGGCAAAGGAATTCCCATTGTGATGCACGACGTGGAGAAGGTTTATATCCCTGAACTCATCTTTGGTCATCTCTTGGCCGGTTCCAACTTCGACGATAACGAGATGAAGACTGTTGGTGGTCGTAACGGTTACGGTGCTAAGCTCTGTAACGTGTTCAGTACAGAATTTGTACTTGAATGTCAGGACAGCGAAAACGGCAAGAGATACAAACAAACCTGGACGGACAATATGGGAAGCATGGCGAAAGCTAAGATCTCGTCGAGCAAATCCGCTGACTTTGTTCGCGTTACATTCCTGCCGGATTACAAGCGCTTTGGGATGCCCGAGGGCATTACAGATGATCTTGAAGCGCTTCTTTCCCGCAGAGTATACGACATGGCCGGCACAATGCGGGGTGTCAAGGTATATCTGAACGGTGAAGTGATCAAAACAAAAGATTTCAAATCATATTGCGATTTATACGCTCGATCAATTGCAAAGGAGAGAAGCGAAGAAGAAGGTGGAGTTCCCACTTGCACAGTCGAAATTGACAAAGACAAGGGCCACCCGCGCTGGGAAGTTGGCTTTACCGTCTCTGATGGCTCTTTTCAGCAAGTTTCCTTTGTCAACTCCATCGCTACCACATCCGGAGGCACTCACGTCAATTATATTGCCGACCAGATCACTGCTTACTTGCTGAAGACCTTGGACAAGAAGAAGAAAGGTCACGGCTTGAAGCAAGCCCATCTTCGAAATCACATCTTCATCTTTGTCAACTGTCTTGTCAACAATCCTGCCTTTAATTCGCAAACCAAGGAGCAGATGACCACCAAGGCCAGTCAGTTTGGAAGCACATGCAAGCTATCAGAGGACTTTTTGAAAAAGGTCGCCAAATCCGATGCCATCGCCAACATTATGGAATTCGCTGAGCGGAAGGCTGACAAGATGTTGGCCAAGAGTGACGGAAACAAAAGATCTCGAGTGAGCAATGCTAAGCTTGTTGAGGCCAACTTGGCGGGCACCAAACGTGGTCACGAGTGTACTCTTATCCTCACTGAAGGTGACTCTGCCAAGGGTCTGGCTGTTTCTGGGCGAGCTATCCTAGATCCCGATCGCATCGGCGTGTTTCCCCTTCGTGGAAAGCTTCTCAACGTGCGAGATGCCTCGGTTGATCAGATAAGCAAAAACCAGGAAATTCAAAACATCAAGCAGTTCCTAGGTCTTAAGCACAAGATGGTGTACACGGACACAAAGGGCCTCCGATATGGACATCTAATGATCATGACCGATCAGGATCACGATGGTAGTCATATCAAGGGTCTCCTTATCAATTTTTTGCAAGTTCAATTCCCATCTTTGCTCAAAATTCCCGATTTCCTGCGAGAGTTTATCACACCAGTCGTCAAAGTCTGGCAAGGCTCAAACCCCAAGCGCCCTCAAAAGCTCAAGGCTTTCTTCACGCAGCCCCAGTATGAAGAATGGAAGGACGCCCACAAGCATGAGATGAACAGATGGCACTACAAGTACTTCAAGGGTCTGGGAACCAGTGACAATGACGACGCCCAAGTCTATTTCACCAATCTAGACGAGCACTTGAAGGAATTCGAGACTATGAAGGCAGAGGAAGTTGAGCTTTTTGATTTGGCATTCTCCAAGAAGAAGGCCGACGCCCGAAAAGAATGGCTTGGGAACTTCATTCCTGGTACCTTCTTGGACCACACTACGAAGACCATTTCATACAACGATTTTGTTAACAGGGAACTCATTCTATTCAGCATGGCTGACAATATGAGATCTATTCCGTCAATGATTGATGGTTTCAAACCTGGTCAACGCAAGGTCCTGTATGCCTGTTTCAAAGGAAATCGAGTGAAGGACATCAAGGTTGCAGAATTGCACGGTTACGTCTCTCAGCAAACAGCATATCACCACGGTGAAATTTCCCTGCAACAAACAATTATCGGAATGGCCCAAGACTTTGTTGGGTCAAACAATGTCAATGTTTTGGTGCCGAGTGGTAACTTTGGTTCGAGATTGGCCGGTGGCTCTGATGCCGCCAGCGCTCGTTATATTTTCACACGCCTGTCACCGTTTGCTCGCCGAATCTTTTCGTCGCTTGACGATCCTAACCTGAAGCATCAGTATGAGGATGGTAAACAAATTGAACCCGAGGTCTTTGCTCCAATTTTGCCCATGGTGCTCGTCAACGGTGCTGACGGTATCGGTACCGGTTGGAGTACCTCAATTCCCAACTACCACCCCTTGGAAATTGTCAAGAATCTGAGGCGCCGAATGGGTCGCCTTGACGAGGGTGACTTGGAAGAGAAGCCATTTGAGACCATGCTCCCTTGGTTTCGAGGATGGAAAGGCAATTCTGAACTCGCCGGGCCCCATCGATACCAATTCAACGGAACTGCCTACCAAAATGAGTCAAACCCGAATGAGGTGGTTGTTACAGAGCTGCCCATTCGCATGTGGACTGATGATTTCAAGGCCAAACTTGAAAAGATTATCAGTGGCGCCGACGGACCCAGCTGGATCAAGGACTACAAAGAGTTCAACGATCACAAGACAGTCCACTTCGAGATCATGGTTGATGAGAAGTTTATGAACAAGGTTCTCGAGGAAGGCTTGCTTGAACGGTTCAAGCTTACCAAACAGGTGGCAACATCTAACCTCGTCGCTTTCAATACCCGAGGGCAAATCCAAAAATACGAAAAGGTGGAAGAGATTCTGGAAGAATACTACAACTACCGATATAATATGTACACTGAACGGAAGAAATACTGGCTCGGGGTGTACATGGCCGACTTCCTGAAACTCCAGAACCAGGCACGCTTCATCCAGGAGATCATCGACAATGAGCTGATCGTCGGCAAGAAGAAGAGACTTATTCTTGTAGAAGAACTCCGACGACGCAAGTACGACCCTTTCCCGCCAATCAAAAACAAGGGCGAGGACGAAGTTGTTGATGAGGAAGAAGATGATGAGGCCGCTGAGGGCGGTGCTCATGATTATGACTATTTGCTTTCGGTAAGATGCTTTACAGAATTGGTCTCATCGTTTGAAGTGATACTAACTTATGCAGATGCCCATTTATTCCTTGACCCTGGAGCGCCTTGAGAAGTTGAAGGACGCTATTAAGAGGAAGAAGGCTGAGCACGATGCACTATTAGCCAAGAGCGAAAAGGATCTGTGGTGCACAGACCTGGATGAGTTCGTAGACGAGTGGGAGAGACAGCTCGCGTTAGAGGCTGAAATCCAAACCAATCTTCGCCGCATGGGTCGCCGAGTGTCCAAGAAGATAGGAGCTGGCCGCGGTCGCAAACCCAAGATTGACGACGAATATGAACCGGCTGCTGCTAAGAAGGGTCGTCCCAAGACTGCAGCCAAGGCCGCCCCTGCTGTCAAGGTAGAAACCAAGACAGCCCAGAGGTTTGCAGAGATGTTTGGTGCCAAGCCTAAAGTCAAGAAGGAACCAAAGTCGGAGGATGTGGACATGTCCGAGGATTTCTCTGACGATGATTTCGCGGCTCTAAGTCGAAACAAGCCAGCAACAAAGACAACAAAACCGCGGGCTATGTCAGAATCTCAGTCCGAAGAACCAGCACCTGCACGTACCAAACGTGCAGCCGCATCAAAAGCTAAAACTCTGTTTGATGACTCGGATAGCGAGGATGATGAAAAAATGCTTGGTGACGTGGGTGCGCTCGTCAAGGGCATCGACAAGCCAGCAGGAGAATCTCCTACTCGGCTTAGTTTGCACGCCATGAGCCGCCCCGAATCTAGCCACGGCACCCTCCCCAGGGCAAAGCCCAAGGCAGCAAAGTCTTTCAACTTTGACAGTGAGGATGATACCAACTATGAGATGCTTGCCAAATCATCGCCACAAAAAACAGCGATCAAAGACGAAGTTGACAGTCTTCTATCCGACGATGAGCCTATCCCACCCCCCATCAAGAAGGCGGCAGTAAAGGCCAAAGCCTTGAGCGCTGCTGCTACAGACAGTGCAGCAGCCAAGAAGCGTGGCAGACCTGCTGGTGCTAAGACTACCAAGGTCACCAAGGCAGAGCCAAAGGCCAAAGCAGAGCCCAAAGCCAAGGCAGCACCCAAGGCCAAAGCTAAAGCTGCTGTCAAGTCCACAGCTCTCTCACCAGCCGCCAAAAGATATGCCGCCAAGCAGAAGGCCTTGAATAACGATTCAGACGACGAGGACGAAGAAGAGTTGGACGACTCGCCCCCACCAAAGCCAGCAGCACGAGCCAGACCAGGACGGGCTGTGGCAAGGAGACCCATTGTTCTAGATGATGAGGACTCTATCATGGCGGTGGATCAAGAAGACGAAAGCGATGACCCATTTGTGGTGGATGATGACGAAGATTAAATATGTAGCAGGGGGGTGGCATTACGACAGGTGGTGAAGGAGGATAATTGTATGAGTTGCTGTGCTATTTTACTATGTCATATGTTAGAGAGCTGGACAAAAGGGCTTTCAAGTTGCTCCACTGGGCGTTAGAAGGGACTTGGGCGATATTTGCTATTTCTGATATTCAGGGCCAACATTGATTAAGTCGGAACCGGATCCCAATAGTTAACAGTTTCATTTTGCTTTCTCATGACCTGACTTGGTGTTGCCATTGTGATGTCTGATGAAGTGATAATAATCCCATCCAAGTTGCAAACTAACTATGTTTCAAGTTATCTCGTGAAGCATTAGACAATCCTCTCCTTGTTGTTTTGAAATTTGTACTCTTACACAGAGTTCACTCAGTCCATTTGGATCTTTGGGTACAGGGGTAGGGGTGTTTGTTATCGATAACGAACAAAGAACCCTTTGGAGGGGCAACAATGCAACCCCCCCTCCATCTTACGACATTCCTCAGCTCACCCTTGCAAACCAATTCTGGGTTCTTTCTAACCGTCTGTCACGAAACCACAAGGCATACAATCCGAGACCCTACCACTCTCTCACCGAATATCATCGCCACTCATCCATCCATCTATCCATCCATCTTACGCTTCCAAACTCATATCGCCACACACACACACACAATGGCTTCGTCAGACGAGCCACAGTCCCTCCGAGCCCTCTTCGAGGCCGCCGAAGCCAAACGCGAGGACCTCGAGGCCTCGCCCAACGCCATGTCCCCCCAGTATGCCGAGACGCTGGACGCGGCGCTCACGTCCTACAGCACCGTCCTCGACCAGATCTCCGCCGTGGGGCTCTTCTCCCCCAACGAGGGGCTCGAGGACGTGGCCACGTCGTCGCTGCCGTACCTGCTCGTCGACTTTTACCTCGCGGAGCTGGTGCAGCGGATGCCTAGATTGACGCCCAGGGAGAGGCTACGGGTCCTGGGGAGGGCGAGGGCCTCGTACGAGAAGTTTCTGGGCTTGGTGGATAACTATGGTCTTGTTGCGGGGCCGTACGCGAGGATGCTGGAGAGATACCGCGATGACGAGGAGAGATTCGCCGTGGTGGCGGGGTCGGATCCGGCGTCTAAGCGGGATGGTAAAATCGCAAACTTCAAAGCCGAGAAGCTCCTCCGCGAGAAGCTCGAGACGCTGAAGCGCAACCCCCGGTATATAGACCACGGCGACGAGGAAATCGTGCGAGACGTGTACACCGCAAACGTGCAGTTCTCCATCCACACCACCTTCCAGTCCCTCGACTCCCTAAACCGCGAAGTGCCCCTCCTCTCATCCGCCCCCTCGCCTACCCTCGCCCCCAGACCCCCCAACACCAACACCAACACCCGAGCCGCCGACCCCGACGACGACACATCCTTCAGGCTAGACCAGCCCCTCCGCCAACTCCGCCCCGGCGCCGGCGGCCCCCTCCTCACCAAGCAGGGCAAGCCCCTCCAGCCCTTCACCCTCGTCGGCTCCCGCGCCGACCTCGCCAGGGGCGTCTTCCGCCCCGGCCACAACCTGCCCACCATGTCCATCGACGAGTACCTCGCGGAGGAGCACCGCCAGGGCAACATCCTCTCGGGCGGCACCGACCCCGCCAAGCCGGAGGTGGACGAGGACGACATGGAGGCCGTCGATAGGGAGACGTACAAGGCTAGGGAGTGGGACGAGTTTACGGATAATAATCGAAAGGGAGCCGGAAACACGCTCAATATGGGATGAAATATTGTTACAATAGTATCAAGTAAAAAAGTAAAAAGGATTTAGAAAACAAAAAAAAAAAGGAGATGGGAGATTGGAGAAATTGCATATCTTGATGGCGTTGATGAGCAAGGGATCAAGTTCATAGGTTGTTTTACGGATAGACAAACAGACACACAGCTGGAAAGATGGATAGACAGATACATAGAAACATATTGATGGATGGGTGGATTGATTGGTAGACAAATGGTCAACAGATACCCCAAGCATTCGTTTTATCATGACTTCGTTGGATGTTTATTTCCCCTGAAAGTATACCCAGTATGCCCAGCCCTTTTTCTTCCCTTCCTCATCCATAGGTGCAGTTCGCACTTTGTAATCCCCTGCCCTATTTGGCCATTCTTTGGTCAACTTTATCCTGTGACAGAGGTTGAAAAAAAAAGAAAGATAAAAAAAAAGTCCCACAAATGCAATTCGAGCAGTCGATATCCCCCCATATCAGGATGAAAACAGACGGTATTCTCTCCAAATCAAGGAAAAAGGTAAGAAAAGAAAAAATCAAGAAGAAAATCAGACCATAATCATGCTGCCCTCACTGTCACTCTGTTCATTGGTCCCAGTAACGCTTCCTTCCATCTCTACATCTTCGCCACCACCCGGCGTATCACCCAGTCCAAAATCGATATCGGTGATTGTCGAAGATGAATCGACGTCTGAAAACGACTCAATCATCGCGTCCACCGCTTGGCCTGCTCCTTGGTGTTCAGCTGGTATCTCAAACCTCGCGTCTTGGTATTCGGATCCATCTGCCGTAAATGATTCGGACATGATTGAGCCGTTCTCGGAGATGACACGATCCCTAGCATATACGGTCGATATGCTATCCTGGGCATCCAGGGAGCCCATCACTGTGCTGCCGTTGATTTTCATCCCAGTTACGCCATCCAGCAATGAGCCCGGGGTGCTTGATGGGGTGGACGGCACCGTCATACCGGTGTGGTAGGCTGGTCCTGGCCCATCAGGTCCGAGATATGCCGGTGGAAGAAGAGCTTCGAATACACCGCCTGTACCATCATTGAAGCCACCAGCCCATAGAGGTAGATACTTCATCTCATTCATGGTCAAAGTCAGCATCATATGACGGGTGATATTCAGTGAAGGATCGATGTCATGCCGTATCCATGAATACACAATTGGGTGAGTGATAGCCTTGGCATCTCTATCCAGTGCATCCAGATCAATGATAGGGTACCGAAATCGAATATAAGCTTGGCCATCTGGTGATTCTTCTTCCGCACATATGCTAAAAAAGACTTCCCAGGCCGGCAACGACTTCATTTCGGGATTTGCGAGCACAGCCCGCGTAAGGCACTGGCCAAAGTCTCTAAGCAATGTCGTATACGGCGCTTTGTAGGTGATTTCTTGACCTACTTTCACCTTCCCGCAGAAGAAGTGGTCTTGGTCCCATAAGGTCTCAAGTTCTTGGTAGATGAAGGGGCACATAAGCCTCTGGGTCACATTAAGTCCCTCCATTATTTTTTTCAGAGGCTGAAAATCCTGGGGCTGAACATATTTTGCTCGGTCGTCGTCCATGGTGAGGTAGAGTCGGTCGCTGACCAGAGTTCCCCCTGGGGCCACCCTATCTAGTGCAGAAGTGACAGTATTCGACATGGCTGCCATGAAACCTCGGAGACTCCTCAAAGCTGAGGCACAATCATCGTCTTCCTCTTGTGCAAGAGCTTGTTCCATTCTCTTGAGGACGAACCACTCATTACCCATCCGACAGTCAAGCAAACCCCGATCGCACAGGTCTTCTCGTAATGTCGACATTCTTTCTACGAGTGCCCGAGCAGCGTGCTGGATAATATTGCTCAACTCGTCATCTAAATCGCCTAGTTTTCTTCCAAATATGGTAGTTCGAGTTGGATGCCCATTAGTAGCTGCCACTTTGATGGCCAATTCATTGACCAGAATGCGAAACGCACATTGCGTGACCTGGTCGAGCTCCAAATCGAAGCCTATCTGCAGGGCCTCCTCAGGCAAAATTTCAATGAATCTGGTATTGTTGCCGTACATGATCCATTGGGCGACCTGGTCCCTCACGACGGAGGTACAGTCAAGTATTTTGGCCATGCCAACCAAGGACCAAACCCGGGTCGCCGAGTCGAAGATGATTTCCCCTCCCTCAATCATCATGAGGAGTCGAAGTATGTCATTGCGATGGCGTATATGGCAATAGTCGGGAATGTTTCGAAAAGCCGGCGTATCATAGGCCTCCTCGGCCCCTCTTTTCTTCAGACGAAGAAGAGTTTCTCTAGCGGGCGAAGGAATCAGCATAGAAGAAGTGTTGCTGGCTGGTGTATCCGGAATAAGTCCATTCATTCTCTTAACATATTCTTCGTATTCAATAGCTTGAGCAAGAGGCGTTTGTCGATTGCAGGAGCAAATGTCATCGTGCCCACTGACCAGCCAGGAATCAACATCTTGAAGGCTCTCGGCCGCCCACCATTTTATAATGCCGGGTGTAAGAGACAGCCGAGTCATTTGAAAGACAAGGTCGTCGCCTTCCGACGGCGGTGTCAGGTCCAAGACATATTTGACACCTTCAGGAAGGCTGTTGACTAGTTTCCTCCGTCTCTTGATGCGAAATTGATATGTCGGGTTCAACATATCAGCAAACTTGGAAGAGCGTGTAGCCCGTAGCTTGTCCGAGTGTACGCGGAACTCTTGCGAGCGGTATCCCATGCCATGACAGTCAACATACTTGGTCCCGTCTTGGGGGGGATTCGGGTAGTCAATAAAGACCAAAGTATCGCCCTCTTTGAGAGACTGTGCCGGCGAATGTAATTTACAAAGCTCCATAAAGCGAGAGTGCTCCGTGGTAGATGCCGGGGCTGCAGCAGGCTCCGACTTTTCAGTTGCATCGCCACCAATACGTGGGGGTGAAGATCTTGATGCCGGTTCTGTATCATTACGAGGGACAAGGTATTCGAGATATGTGGTAGAAAAGGGAGGAGGGGTCGTCTCGGGGACTGGCTCAGTTGAAGGTTGTGTTATTTCCATTCTGTCATTTTGGTCAGGCTGGTTCACTGCGACTGGATTGGCAGCTGGTGTCTCGGTCGTGGTGTTGTTGGCCGGCGATGGGAGGTCGACGTCCTTGTCAAGGAGAAAGGACCATGGGTCCCAAAGCGGGTCTGATAGAGTCTCGTCAACGTTGTCAACGTTTTCCATGGTTGCGTTTTCTAAGTGCTGGCACCGGAGGAGTGTCAGTCAGTAGTGGTGGCACTGGTAGATGTGAAATAGGTGTTGAGGGGGCACGGAAGATGTAGTCGAGTACGAGGTGGTACAGGTAGTTCACAGCTTGCAAAAGAGATGATATTGAGGGAAGCAAAGTAAAGCGCCTCCTCTTGAATAGGATGAGAAGACAGAGAAAACTCCTACATTATCAGCATCTAAGATAAATTCGAGATGCCTAGAAGACATCAACGTGAATGAATGCGGTAGCGATTGGCCGGTGTTAGGCAGCTAGTACATCGAATCCGATTGCTTCCCTCCAGGGTAGAGATGGCCCGAATCCTGAATACCAGGTGTATTTAACAACGACGTCGAAGGAATAGATAAGCGAGTGGGTGAATAACGAAATGATGGAAAAGAAAAATCCAGGTTGTGCCGAGAAGCTCTCGCTCTCTCTCACTCTCCCTCTTCTGCAAGGATGAAAGGTGAAGATCCAAGTCCCAAGATTCAGGGCGAAGAGGGGTTCAACAAGAGCAGTCAACAAGGGCCCTAGCTTGCCAGGTATACGGATCCGGTATGCATCTAAAGTAATGGGGGACTTGGGACTAAAGTACCAGAAAGGTCTACTACTAGGTAAGTACAAGAACCAAGGGGGAAAGGTACAGAGAGGCACAGGCGGGCACAGCAACGAAGAATGAACGAAGGAGCGAATGCAAAAAGCGGGAGCTTGTATGGCCTGTATCGGCCCCGGCTGACTGATGACAACCTGGAACCTTACACACTTGTACATGCAGGTAAGGTGCTGGGTACCTTGGGCGTCGCAGCTACGGATGGATGGATGGATGGATGGATGCAATGCAGGAGGGAGGTGCTGCTCCGTATCTACAGGTATTAGCCACCAACTAACCTAACCAAACCTGCTTGCTTGCCACTTGCTTGCCTAGGGCTGTTTGTTGTCTTTGGCCGGCTGGCGGTGGTTGCCTGATTGACGACGACAACGACAACAGTCACCAGCCCGCTGCAACAAGTGCGGCAGCCAGACGGGAAGGGCAAAATGGAGCCTTGCCTTGGAAACTATGGATGGCACTGTATCTGCGACAAGTGCTGTGACAAGCGCTGCTACACCTAATACAGTAAGTATCCACCCATAACTATGTGCATCTCATGGATGTACATACACGTATTACAAGCGGATCAAAACCCCGTGACCGTTGCAAAGCTCGGATGGGGAGCAAGGCAAGGGAGCAAGGCAAGGCAAGGGTCTAGTACAAAAGAAAAAAAGGGAGACAAGGTACCTGGTGCTACGGGGTACTAGAGGTACAGATAAGCCCCCAGCTGTCCCACCAAAGAGCCGCATGGTGGCTAAAAGTTCCATGGGCTCTGCGTCAGCCGTCCAATCCACGGATGCATCCATTGGTTGCAGCCATAACATCATGCAGGCTACAAGCTACGAGGTGCTACCTGTACTACAGGGTACTAGGTAGGTAGGTAGATAGGTAGGTACAGGTACCGTTATGATGAGTCAAAATGCCAAGTTGGAGCCCCGGAGGTTGCCTTCTTGGTTGCCTTGACAGAAGAAACATTGAGGCTGTGACAGCGAATGAATAATACCTGTCTATATGGCTCTAGTAGAGTGACGTGGTAGCAAAGGTAAGAAAAACACAGAGTCAGATGGAACACTACTAAAAAAAGAGCTTGCCAGCACATTGATGAGAAGAAAGGCAAACATTCCAACAAGGAGGGGCAAAAAAATATACACGGGTAATCACTGAAGCGACATATATGGATCCATATATATTAAAAAAAAAATTAATGTCGATCAAAGACCCTTGTGAGCCTCATTTGATACGAATTAATTTGACATCTTATATACATATGCACATGCACAGCGCCAAACTCGGTCATTGTTCTGGACCGCATCTAGAGAATTGAAGCATCAGCACTCGGCGCAACTTGAGCTCCATAATCACGTAATGCAACTACAGCATCCGCGGCAATAGCAGGGAGGTAAAATCGCCCAAGAGAGTAAATATGAATTTTTTTTTTTTCTCTTTTACGAGGATGTAACACAAGCAGTGATGACTCTTTGTCTTTTCCTAGTACCCACAAAGTACAAGTACTATTATGAGATACTCTATATAGTACGTCCAATCATTGCATCCTCCACTCTCAAGTAAACTGGTAGGTACGTTAGTATGTACCCCACTTTTACTTTGCGAATGTCATTGGCACTCCACTTTACGGATAGATTTCATATCAAGTGATTCATCCATACTTAGTAGGTACTCTATACTTGTACATGAATAGTTCAACAAGAGACATTCCGCACCCGACACCAATACGCGGGAGGGAACACGCTGGTTTAGAGCTTACCTAGGTAGGACAAGTTCATTCTTGACACTGGCAATAAGAGGAATCAAGGGACCCAAGAGGAATCGTCAGCTGCAATAGATTGACCAGATTTCACTTTGGCTTATCCCATTCTCCATCGTGGCTTGTTACTACCAGATAGTACACTAGGTACTAGGTAGCTTCTAGTCTTGAAGACAAAAAGTCTAGACTACCTAATCAACCAGTATTACTTTCCTCCCTCTTGAAAAAGCCACCAGTGGCTTTCCCACCCGGAGCTTCATCTTAGCTCTAAACAAAAAGCTACTTCTAACCTATCAACCTATTCCCCTCCAATCGAATTCCGGTGACATAACAATATTTCCCCATCCCGATGAATTCCGTCACACGCCAACTCAAAAAAGTCACCATGAACTTCTCGTGACCAGCAGATTCAAACGTATCCATCTTCCCAACTTCCCAACCTCAAATCATATTCTTTCTTGGAGGAATTGGTTCCCTCCCTCTTCGCATCCTCACCGCTATTGAAAACACCATACAACCATCACCACCACCCACCACCACCCACACGTGCCCACCTGCCCAACCGAGGCGGTGCAAAAACAACAACACCACATCAACCAGCTCCGCCTTCTCCAACCTCCACACCGAACAACAAAAACAACAAAAACACCAATATGCCAATCTCCCCTCGTCCCTTTCCGTAAGCCTTTCCGCCCAAGGCATTCATCCCCCCAATCAATACAACATCCAAATTCTTCCCCCCTCCCCTCCTCCAAGAAAAAAAGAAAGAAAAAAAGCATGCCCCCCTCAACTGACCCTCACAGCCGCAACCGAGGCGTCCTCATCCTCGCCGTCGCCATAACGTCCGCCACCGCCTTCGCCGTCAAGTTCAAAGCCGATGCCATCAAGAAGAACGAGGTTGACCAGCGCACCCAGAAAGCCCCCAACGGCTACGTAAGCGTCGATCGCAGCGGTGGCGGTATTTGAAAATTTTAGGCATAATTTAACACACCTTGTTGAAAATTATCATGTCGTGAATTAAAAAGAAAAATGAAATAATCATGATGGGGATGGTTTTCAAGAACACAAATGGTCTATAAAAAAAAAAAAAAAAAAAAGAGGCACGGGGCTAAACAACCATCTTCACATCACTTGTTGAAGAGTTCGTCAAATTGCTTGCTCGAAAAATCCATGTATATATAATCGGCAGTTACTCGCATCAGCTTTGCATCAAAACCATGAACCAAGTGCTCAAATAAAACAAAAGCACACAACAAAAATCCGCCACAGCTAGAATTCAGCCGGGTCTATCGCAAAGCCATGTTCGCGCCAAAAAATAGAATAATAACAGCAACAAAAAGCCATCATCTCGTACAGGTTCCTCAGTATCCTCTGACCTTTAATACTCCCCTCTCTGTAAAACCGTTGGATATACCGTTGTGTGTCTGTACCAAAGATATCAAATGCCCTCGCAACGCCTGTATATATGCCTGCCCCCTATCTTTCCGAACCATCCCCTCCGGCCCCCCGAAAAAAACCAAATGTGAAAAAAAAGACTTACATAGAGGTTCCCCTCTGAAGAAGAAAGCTCTCATCTTCTTCGCCTTCTTCGCCTGTCGAATAGTTGACGTCTTTCCCCTTTCCCTTGGGATCTTCCGTCATCACTAGGCCTACTTTGCCTTCCTTCATGCTTCGCCGGCTCGCAGGCCGCTTATTTGTAGTCCTCTTTGGTGTCGCAGTCCCCCTGCGATGCTTAAATCGTTCTCTAGCTAGTTCAAGCGAGGAGCTAACTCTAATCTCCTCAGCGGATGAGTTCCGTCTTGTCGTAGGTACCGTTGAGCTGTTTTTCAGGTCTCGCATCTCTTTGATGACATCTGCAAAGCTCTCCTCCAGCGTCTTCATTCTGGCTAGAACCAATCTTCCCATTCTATCTCGATCCGCTGGATCAACTCCGGCGCCCTGCAGTCGACTGTTCTTCATCATCGCCATAGCCATTTGTGTCTGGAAGCTGCCCGCCAGACCGGCATTGACATCCCCTCCGAAAGGCATGCTGTTGGTGTTATCAGACAGAATGCTCAAGTCGGCCGAAGACAGCCTTCTCGCGACTCTTTCGCGATTCCGAGGCTCAATGCTGAGCAACGCAGTTCTGCTAACGCCTCCCACACCTGGCAGCCCTTGTGGTGGTGGTAGTGGAGCAATAGGTCGAGGTTTGGCGTTTTGTGCGTGCGTATAAATGCTTCTGCGTCCCCCCTGAGCCGACGTCTCCCCGCCTGCCATACCACTCGCAATGTTAATGCGCTTAGTCTGGACAAACGATTTCGGGGGTGAGCCTGAAGGAGAACTGTCGGGTTGCTCCGGGTTGTAGAGGATGGTGTTGGTAGACATCGTTCGGTTATGCAAACTACGTCTGCCAGTAGGCGGGCGTGTCGGAGACATTACCATCTTCCCCGAGGAGCTATGCGATGAGGCAAGTTTCATGGATCTTCCTCCCATAGGAGTCGTAAAATAGTCTTCGGCCTCGCTGACGCTTGCGTTTCCCTCTGGTCGACGACGCCCTGTAGTTGACACGATTTCCTCTTCTTCCTCGTCATTGGTGACCAGCTCATCGTCTCCATCAGCATCCGTCTGATCCTTGTATTCTGGCATCCCAGGATGTAATCTTGATCCCATCCTATGGGGAGGCACAAACGAGGCGCCAATATTCGATACGCGATCAGCCGGGTCGCTAGCAATTGATCTCACATCGGAGATGTTTCTTGAGTGTGCTCGCCTGTCCCAGCCCATGCTCATCCGCCTCTGCCAATCCGGCACAGCCCGACTATCCACCGTTGGCCAGTTCCCAGGAACCCCGTCGTCGTGTCGATCCATCCAATTTCGAATTGCTGTTTGCGTCTTGCGTCTCTCATGTCTTCTTTGAGTACGCAAAATAGCATTATCGGGCAACCGCAGAAACAATTCCTCCAAGGCTCGATCCTTGTGATATCCGGTAACAGACTCTTCCCTAAGGCGCATGTTCGGGCTGAACATGGCCGTCTTGCCGGTTACATCTGCAAAGGAAATTACGCGGCTTCGACCTCTACCATGATTCTCCACTAGATCCGTAGGTTCATACATGGAGGGGGCCAGCCAAAACCTCTCATACAAATAAATGAAAAACAAGATAGGACAGTGCGTAATCTTGATAATGGTTCTGTTGAGCCAAACGAATTGCTTCAACGGCATGCAGTAACGTAGGGGCATAAGCAGCCAAGCAAAAATGTTGCTAGGAGCAACGTATGAAAACAACGCATCATTCTTAACCATGGATATCGTGTTAATGGCAAACAAAAACCTATAAAGGTTAGCAGTTAATCACCATAGATGTATAGTATTAACTTACTGATGCTCTTCATTGGCATTGGACGCAATGGCCATAAAGGAGTTGGTTAAAACAGTAATCAGGATCGTACTGGGACGCCACGTTAGTTCTAAGAATCAACTCTTAACAAGGGAGTACTTACACCACCAAGAAGTGACAAATAATAAGGAATAAACCCATTAATAATCTCGCCAACCAGTTATACGAAGGCCACCTAAATATTTTGTTAGTTCAAGTTCATATGCAATTGTCCGGATAGACTTACAACTCCCATGCAGCAGGCGTAAAGCCCATAAGGATCTGGAAGATCCTATAAGCGATGTCGCTTCCACCACTAGAAGATTGCGATGATGTGAAAAAGACGAAAAACCCGCTACAAACAATGAGAATAAGGACAAAAACAGCCGCCAAATCGGCGGCCATGAGCCGGAAAGCAATCAGCATCTGGGAAAAGTATTGATAGTGATCCAGCACACTAAAAATGCGTGGCAGCAGCAAAATGGCGTTGGCTGCCAACACATCATAAGCCATGGCGTTCCAGTGATGAGGATCGGCCAAGAATACACCGTAAATTCGCATGCAGTAATATGCAATGAGTAGCACGAGGATACCCAGGTCAAAGATGTTCCAGAAACTCATGATATACAGGGCAAATCCCTGTTCATTGAAACCAACCAGCTCGTCAAGCATAAAACCAGCGCTCCAGAACCAGAAGACCAGTTCTAGTCCTGTAATTTGTACAGATCTCTCGGCAAGGACAGACAGAAAGAGACCGATCAACACAGCGAGCGACAATGTTGACAGGAAAGATCTATAACGTGGTACTCTGAGACGTGATAACTTTAACAGGGATGCCTGTCGCGGATCGTACAGCATTACCGCTCTCCTGCCTGGCGGCACAAAATGACCCTGCTTGGGAGGGAGTGATCCAAGAAGGGGAGTTCTATCATCGACCTTGGGGTAGCCATTGCTATACTCGAACGGACTGGATGGGATCTCGCGATGCAAGCTATCCGCAGAAGAATAAAACGTAATGGCGCCGTTCCAGATAGCCTCGAGCTGTTGCACCACGACGGGGTGGGCAAGGAAGTGCTTGGCTGAGGCTCGGATGGCAACCTCGAGTGTGGATGTTCGCGAAGCTACTGACGCTGTGTTTTTGGATCTACTGCCGACACTACCCGACGTCGGCGGAGGCTGCACTCCTGGCATCCCTTGAAGGGGGTAAAAGTCGTACGCCAAGGCATCGATAAGCTCCCGAGTAGAATACTCCTTGAGCATCTTGAGCGCCAGCAATTCACAGACCTTGGCCCTCGTATTACTCGTGCCAGCATTAGCCGCATAGCGCTGGCCTTCCTTTGCAAACTGAAGACAGTTTGCCATGAGGGCATATAGTGTCGCTCGAGAAAAGTGCTGAGCCCGAATCTGTTGTTGCATGGGCTTAACCAGGAATTGTGATACTTGGGGTGATCGAAGTTGGTCCCAACTAAGTGTTGTTTCGGTCCTCGTACTGACAATTATTCGAATCGCATGGGTCATGCTATATACAGGGAGGGTATCTATTAACAATAGCGATTAGAAATTGACCCATTACACAATAGGGGTCTCTCGGATCATAATACCAAGATGTGTGGAAGAAAACAGAGGAAGGACTGGTAGCGGGGGTCTGTTCTTGGAATGCTCGTCGTGGTCGTCGTGGTCATCTTCGTCTTCGTCTTCGTCTTCTTCTTCTTCCTCTTCTCCAGCCGCATGATCGGCGTCGCCATTATTGCCAAAGCGGCCCAGGCCACTCTGGCGAAAGGTACCCTCCTGTTCTTCCTCTTCCTCCTCTTCCTCTTCATCCTCGTCATCATCGGCCTCTGTAAAATCAGCAGTGGCATGCATTCGACCGCCGGCAAAGTGTCGAACATGCGGGGCGGCGGCAGACGGCGAGACGCTGCCGTCTTGGACGGAGACGCGACGGGAACCCGGCCGGGGGCGACGCAGCAGCGAGAAGGACATTATCGAACCGTGCCCTGTATTATCCTGGGATTTGCTGCTCTTGACGGCCGTTTTCGTTTCAGGGCGTGTCAGAACGCCATGGGCGAAGCTGCGAAACAGCGATAATCGCTCTCTTTCCACCGTTTAAGAGAGGGATGAGGTGAGTGGAGAGAGGGAAAAAAGAGGATTCCACTTTGGTTTGGTGTCTATCGATGGTGGGCGATATGAAGGGAGCGAGCGACGATGGCAATCTGAGAGCGCAACCCACAGCGGAGCGAAACCACCAAAAAAGACAAGGGTAGCCCCCAATTATGAAGCGGCTGTACACACAAAGGCAGCTAGGGGGGTTCAGGGTCAGCACTGAGAACAGACGCACCGTTACACAGGATGCAACATTAAACAAGGGAATGAATGATGATGGAGCAACAGCAGTAGCGGTTCGTGGGGGAAGTGCGTTGACTGCATATCGGAAAATAATATCATAATATGGTATGGACGGATGGGTATGGAGTATGGAGGGGGGTTAGGTTTGTCTCCCTTCCTCGTGGCTGTGTATCGGGGGGGGGGGTGTGCCTCTGTGCGTTATTATCCTGACATTTACTGTTGGTGCATCCCTCGCATTGTTTGTTTGAGAAGTTTGGGAGAAAGAGGAGATGACTTTTTTTTATCTCAGTAATTATCCCTTGATGAGTGTTGATCTTGAACAAAGGAGGGAGTGGCGATGGGCTCAATCAACTAAATCTACTGGGTACTAATACGTGTACCTTAGTAATTACTATACGTAGATACTACTACTACTACTGCTACTACTGCCTATGATGTTGAGTAACCACATTTCCCTTATCCATCAGTTTTCATTGTTTACTGTTTATATATTCATTTATTCATTTATTTTTATTGTGGTCTCGCCAAAATGTACGGATATGCACACACTTTACGACGTCGCAGCATCTCAACAAGGACCCTGTATCACCAACCACCCATGACCATGACGTTCACTACCACAAAGACCTCCATCCGTGAGACGTCTTATCGGACCCTCCGCGCCTGTAGTCTACCTACCTAAATATGCACATAACCATGGATGGATGCGCAAGTGTGCATTTGCAAGGGATGGGGCGCGCACGACGCATCACCGCCCAGCTTACCCCGACGTGCATGATAAGCGCATGTTGATGGACGCATGACACCCCAAGTGTCGATCCAGGAAACGTCAAAGTGGGCTGCCACATGCCAGAGCAATGCCGCCGATTGGATCATTTCTCGCGCAGCTCGCCAGGCCGTCTTGGCCGCTACCCATCAGTAGCCTTGGACGGCGTTGCGACACTGAAGCACGGGAGCAACGCTGGGGCCTCAATCAAGCCTATTGATCACTGGTCCGGCCCAATCGTTCCAGAGATGATGATGATACGATGATAACAACGGTCCGGCTCATCCTATTTCGTTTCCTATTTGTGGGTGGGTGTGGTGATCGAGCCGTCCAGGTACGCATCGGTGCCGCTCAAGGTAGGTCGAAGACAACAACAAAAGGGCAAATAATGGCTTGTACGGACGGAGCATGTACACCGCAGTGGAGCCTTGTCTATTGTATGCTATCAACCAACGCTGCAGGTTTGATTGCCTTGTCTCATCAACTGATGAGATACCAAACTATGACGACAAAAACAACTCAAGAGGACAAAACTGTGCAAGCAAAATGGCATTATCACATTATCGATGACATTATCAATTCCATGCCAGAAAAACAGACGGAACACACAAAAACGACAATCTACCGTGCTACCAAGCCATGTCAACCTCATGTGTTCCATATTTCCTGACACCAACTTGTCAGTTTCCGTCACACTCCCAAGTGTGGACAAAAGGTGTGGACCGGCTTGTGTCGCAATTGGCTAGGATCGTGTTGCATCACAGCATTACCCTGTATCCCTATCCCTGTCGTTCGAATTTCCTGATGCTTAGTGTTGACTCTATCAGTTGAAGAACAGCGGTGTGATGCACGTGTGACAAGATTGCAATCTACCAACGGCTCCAGAATCATCCAGTTTTTGCGCCCTTTCTCGTCCAGCCAATGTCTATATAAAAGCCCCTCATATAGTGTCACAGCGCAAACAGATTTGATATGATACTTGCAAGGAGGCATTCCACATCTTTTGACCTCAATCACTGTGCAACACAGCTTGGAGAATTCAACTGTCCTTGTGCTGCTCTGCTCTTGACCGCTATGGAACAAGTTGCCTGACTGTGGTTGGGCTTGATGATGATGGCCCATTCTGCAAGACCGCGGCAGCTGTGTCTATATATGGATGAGTTCCTGCATCAGAGACCCTCTTCAAATTGCAACGCGGCCTCTGTTTGCTGGAGCCATCGCATGCTTACACCCGCAAGCCACTTGGGTCGGACTTGAGTGCCACTGCTCTATGGGGTCGTGGCTTTGATGTCAGGTGCAGCATTGCTCTGGGGAAACAACTGACCATTGTAGTGAAAGGATTCGGAACTTGCAAAGGCACTTGACCTATGGAGCTGCAGATGATGTGACTTTGCATGAAAATAGGTTGAGAATGAGCATGGAAGTCTACATGTAGACGAATATTAGAGAATGCAGGCTCAGTTCCTTGGGGGCCAAGTTGACGATTCAGGGTAGACATATTTTACTACCACGTGAGGGATAAAGTACAAAACGAGGGGAATAAATACGGGAACACTGAATATGGATACCTACTTGGACAGACAAGTA
This sequence comes from Hypomyces rosellus, assembly GCA_011799845.1. Taxonomy (NCBI): domain Eukaryota; kingdom Fungi; phylum Ascomycota; class Sordariomycetes; order Hypocreales; family Hypocreaceae; genus Hypomyces; species Hypomyces rosellus. The sequence continues at coordinate 2,551,782 of WWCI01000001.1, forward strand.
CTGGGTTTGGACTTTAGTGTTTCTTTTACTGCTCCCTTTATTGCTCCCATTCCTCTAGGTTCCCGATCTGGCGTTTCCCTTCTGATGTATAGCACATCCCTAGATGAGGATATACGTGGGCAAAACACGCTATCGTTATTGGTATTGATGGCAAGATTCATAAACAAGCAATTCTATTGCAATAGAAAGAACACGAGAAGAAGAAGAGAGAGAAAAAAAAAATCTATCGGAATAGGAATATCTAGACGTCTTCTTTCATGGTTAGACGAACTAGGCGTCTTCTTATCGCTAATCATGCATAAGCACTTGTGCTTGCAACTTTATCCTTTCTAATACCAACCTTGTTCCAAGTTGTTCATTGCAGTTGTGGCTGGAGCTCCCTATCATCCAGCTCGCGCCACAGGAGGTGGCATGGATCCACCCTTGCATGCCTCCCGTGTGGGGCAGATCTCCTTTATCCTTGTTCTGTTTTTCTCCAGAACCTGGAGTTGGCAGCATTAGTAAATCAGGTAATTAAAAGTGCAACACACAGTCTACCAATTAAGGTTGGCAGCGATATGCTAATCGATTAGCTCTTCGCAAGGCTATAGTTCTAGCGGTGAAGAAGCTTAGGAGAAATCGTGAGAATAATAATAAGGGGATGGAGGACCGACTGGTTTAGAATGGAAGCCACTGATGCACAAGTGCAGAGAGAGCAGATGCCGCTGAAGCCAGGAAAATAGGTCACCTCAACATCCATAACCTATCCGACCTCCTTTGCCGCCAGTAAAGGGACTCTATCCGCAACGGTGCGGACGGGAGAGAACCAAGCATGCAGGACCCGTGGACACTAAACCCGCTGTTGCCACCACCGACAGGCGCTCTCCAGTTAGTGCTCTGAGCCTAATTACTCCGCTGTCATAGCGCCCAAGCAACACCTAAACCGCCCAACATTCGGGGCTCTGCGCTGGGAGCCACTGAAACGGGACAGGACCATCGACTTCCAACGTCTCTGGCTCGTCTATTGTACTTGTAAAACAAGAAGAAAGCCTTCCCACGTTCTTCATATACAAACGACTCTGCATCCCGTACATATTCTTGCGTTTGTCGTTCCAGGTATCAATGCATTCGGCGTTATAGTCCATTTCTCAAAACTTTTTTTCTTTTTCTTGTTCCTGTTCCTGTTCTTGTTCAATGCATCATTGTGTACGGAGCACAAGTTCCCTGTCCCTGCCATTGGCTGTCCCTTACGACCAGGCCGACGACCCTCGCTCGTTAGCATTTCACCCTGAATTTTTTGTTTTTTCGAGACTCGAAATCCAGAAAACTCGTAGCGACCCCAGCAACAAAGCCATTTTCTGTCTCAGCCTTTTCGGGAGCCCCTCGATGAAACAACAAAGGCACATCGTCTCTCCCAGTCTGGACAGTTCCTTCCGACACGCTTCTCTGCATTGACAGGCATTGAAGGGTATCCAAGGTCATCTCTCCCTCCCTCCCTGAATGCAAGATTGGACGAGGAAAGTGGGATCCAATCTTAGAAGAAGACCAATTCCATCTAGACCCGGCCTCGAACCCGAACCAACAAACTCGAGATACTTGGTTCACCGCTCGCATTGATTGCCCATCACGAATTCACACACCCGCCGCTCGATTTGTTTTACGGCCTTGCAGAATTGCAATGGACCCTGGCGAGAAGCAGAGCGCCCATGAACCAACGACTCCTATAGTGGCCGCCGAGCCCGATTCAATAAGGGTTGACGAGACCGAGGCCGAAACGCCCAAGATGACCCGCGACTCCATGGTGACAGTAAGGCTTTCCGAGCCGCCTGCCCTGACGCTAGATACCGAGGCTGCCTGCGAAGGCCAATCCGTCGAGCAAGCTGCACCGTCACCCGATGACAGTGCAGCTGATGACAACTCGAATCCACGACATTCCCACGCCTCGGAGGCGACTCTGTCCACCGATCGTAACCGGAGCCTCCACGACGAACTCGGAGAGTGCGGTATCAACGACGGTGACAGCGACTGCTCGGATCAAGAGGAGGTAAACTGGGAGGAGCTGGAAAAAACAGAGGACGAGCAGACAAAGGACGAAGAGACGGATAATGTATGCGAGTTGCAGTCTCTCAGCTCAAAACCTCCTATTGACCGTCCACAGTCAACGGCGCTTTTGCTGGCTCGCTTGGAGCAAGAGAATGCGAAACTAGCAACGAACCCCAAGAGCGTCAAAGTCCAGCCCGTTGAGAAGGTTCTCGCCAGCAAGCCTCGGCCGCCGTCAATGGCCCAGCTTCGGCAGATGGTTAGTGGACCGACGCTGCCGGCATTGCGGTATTCCATGCTGCCGCCGCCTCCAATGACGGATCTTGAGTTCTGGGCGGCTCTCGTCAAGGACTACCAGCAAACAGCTGCCAGACTGCCGACATTGTTGTCCAACAAGATTCGCAAGGGAATCCCTCCGCCGCTAAGAGGCGTTGTTTGGCAGAGCATGTCAAGTGCTCGCGATGCTGCCCTAGCTGAACAATTCGACCGCTACTGCGGAGAGTCGAGCCCGTACGAACTCATTATCGGCAAGGACCTTGGCAGAAGTTTCCCCGGCGTCGATATGTTTCGTGACCCCGAAGGAGACGGCCAGCGCATGCTTGGTCGCGTGCTCAAGGCCTTCAGTCTCCACGATACCAAAATTGGTTATTGTCAAGGCCTTGCGTTTCTTGTGGGCCCATTGTTGATGCACATGCCGGATAAACAGGCATTTTGCGTTCTAGTTCGGTAAGATTCTCTGATGACGATGGAAAACCCAACATATCATATTAACAGTGCTACTAGTCTCATGGAGCACTACGATTTACGATCCTGCTTTCTCCCAGACCTATCAGGGCTTCACGTTCGAATGTACCAGTTCCGGGAACTATTACGGCTCAATCTGCCTTCGCTGTGGACTCATATGGAGGAATTACAGGTGGAATTTGCCTATGTTTCCCAATGGTTTCTTAGTTTCTTCGCGGTGACATGCCCGTTGCCCATGCTTTTCCGCATTTACGATGTCATCTTTGCCGAGGGCGCCTCTGAAACCCTTATGCGAGTTGCCTTGTCTCTTATGCGAAAGAACGAGGCTCGGTTATTATCATGTACGGAACTTGAAGATGTGATGCAGCTTCTACTCTCTCGAGGTGTATGGGATTGTTACCATTACAACGCCGATGAGTTTGTGCATGACTTTGTCAGCCTAACAAGTGCTGTCACAAGGGAGAAGCTTTCTCAGCTGGAACTAGGTTATCGAGAATCTCTGGTGGCAACCGCTAATGTAGCTCGCACGTCTGATATCACCACCGCGGCCACCCGCTTCCTTGGCCGTATCTGGGCGCCGTCCTCGAACACGTCTCCCAAGAGCGCGACTCTGACGCCAGGTCGGCCATTGAGCATGCTGCGTCGGAGCGCATCCAAACAGAGTCTTGCCTCTACGCTCAACTCGATTGAGGCGAGCTCTGTGAGCGTGATGAGTTCGTCTTCAACGGATGCTACGACCATGTCTCGGGATTCCTCCAACACTGAAGATGAAACCTCAAGTCGGGAATCAACTCCCGTTGGCCCCAAGACGAGTGGCACCATAAAAAGCGCAGATGACAAGTATTTGCATAGTCAGATTGAAGATCTCCTTACCGCACTAAGTGAATTACAGCGAAATCATGCTTTGTTGACGAATGATTTGCAGCGCGAACGAGAGGAGCGAGATGAGGACCGGAAGGCAGTTCGATCACTTTTGGATGGCCTTAGAAAGAAAGCATCCGTCAGTGATCATATTGAGAGCAAGGCTGAAGCTGGCACCGATAAAATACAGCCCGAGACCTCTATCGATGAAAAGGCCGAAGATGGCCGTGGAACATCAATGTTAGATGTGCCCGAGAGACCAGTGGATGGCGCTTCGGGAGAAGCAGCACCTGCTCCTTCAACACAAGATCTCTCAGAGTTGCTCAACCGAGTCGAACGACGATTGGGAGGACAAGCCGAAAAACGTCGCCCCTCCATATCACAGTCAAAGCCGCAGCTGCGAGCCGAGCTTGCGCAAGTCAAGAACCAACTAGCCAGCGCCATGTCCCAAAATCAGGACTTCAATCGACGGATACATGACTTGGACCAAGAAATGACGACTCTGAGGGAGCAGCTCCGGGAGAGTCATGGTCACGTTAGGACGCTCCACCAGGACAAGCAACGACTAGAGAAGCAGATATATAGCTTACGGGCTAGACCAGCCTCTATCGAGCCTGCTGGAGCTCGCGAGGCAGAAGTAGAAAGGGGCAATAAGGGAAACTCTGGCGGTCTGAGAGAATTCAAACTTGGACGTACCAAATCCGGGTCTTCCCAAGGTGGTGGTGGTGGTGGTGGAGGAGGAGGAGGCGGAGGAGGCAGTGGCGGCTTCAAAGAGCGCAAGTCGTCACTACCACAGAATAATCACGATACGCTGGCTCCACCAACTCCGATCGACGACGAGCCTCCAACCAGCGACCACGACGCTCTGCTATTGGAGCTTGTTCAGGCCAAGACAGCAGAAGCCATTGCCAAACAGGAAGCAGAAGAGGCAAAACAGAAGCTCGAGGCTCTCCGCAAGGCGTGCGGCCTGGCTCCCGGAGATTCACCCAGCGCTTCCATGACGACAGGAGTGGTCGCCGGTGGAGCAATGGGGGTGTTTGGCCGGTTTACGGGAGCAGGGCCAACCAGCGAGAATAATGCGAAGACTTCAGTACCGGCAGCAGGGTCGAGTTCACCTGGAGGCGGAAGCTTCTGGGGTTGGCGCAGATGAAATTGAAATTGAAACCGAGTGCGAATGCGAATGGAGTAATGTGATATTGGACTACTATAATGGGCAGTTTGCTGTTGATGGAGGCTTTTTTTTTCTCACGGCGTCTTGTACATGCAATATCTATGGATGTGGCCAACTACTAGGTAGCCACACGCGGCCATTGAGAGGGAAGAAAAGGCATTTGCTTGGGGCAAGCAAGCAAGCATAAAAGGGCATCACTTGCCTGCTGGGGAATTGGCACTTTAGACGGTGTTGTCAGAGTTTGGGGCATTTCATCTATGCATTATCAGGGTTAGAAATTTGGGGGGGCTTGATTGAGTTTTTAGCACGGAGTTTGAGGATACTACTACTATGGGCTACAAGACAATATGGAGCTGAGGGATACAGCTCGAATAGCATTATATAAAGATACAATAAACAAGTAATGACTTGTCGGAAATGTGGTGTCGTCTAGTAGTAGTAGCAGTATGCAGTTGATGATGAGGTGTCACAACCATCCTTTATTTAGTACCGTTGTGCCAATTCTCGCACAATTTCTCGATTACATACCTACTTACTCTGCCCAGCACTCGTACTCCGGACTAGCAAAACTAATGCATCAGTTTCAAGTGCAAAAAATGGGCCTCGGCAATTTTGACCGATGGTGGAAATAGGGCACGTGCTCGTGGTCGACGGCCACGCAGGTGATGTTTTCTCGTGCTCAAGCCGGCTGAGTGAAGTCTCGTGCCTCCTCTGTCCGTGACTGGACTTACACCAGAAGCAGACGGAAGAGACAGAAAAGAGGGCGTATACTTGACCAGATTTGGACGTTCTGTCCGCCTCACTCTCACCCTCACCCTCGCCGGGGAGGGGGCAAGGGCCAAAAAGACGGAACGACAAGACCAAACGTGTCCACAGACGATTATTATTATTTTTTTGCTCTAATGTGTGTTTTCAATTTTTAGAGTGCGATGAGTGGTTGAATGGAACGTTGGTCGATACGCCGTGGCGTAATCGGTGGGTGGTACGCGATGCATATGAGTGGACAGATGGCAAAGCCTTTTAATGTGGTAACATCGCCGAGAGGGAATGGAATGGAGCGGAATGGGAGGAGGGATGGTAGTGGTGGAAAAGAAGAATGACGAGGAAGAAGACAATCTGGCCTGAAGAGACGAGACGATGCTAGACGGAGAGAGACGGAAAGAACGCACAGAGCCGGAGAGAGAGGGAGTGGTGACAGACAGAAAAGTGACAGGCAGAAGAGTGACAGAGGGAGAGAAATCTTTTGCGTCATTAAACATGGTGGTGGCGGCTTTGGGATGGATGGACATGCAGTCAGTACCGTAATTGATAGCTGTCTGTTCCTTGGATCGAACCAAACATTACGGAGTACATACGATACAGATACAGATACAGACTATGAGCGTAATCTATGGCGTAATGAGGTGCTTGTAAAATTTATGTGAAATGCTTGATTAGTGGTGGGATATGCATATTCAGGTATTTTGCGATAACGATTCTATTCATTTCTTTTTTTTCCTTTTTCTTCTTTTTTCCTTGTTTCTTTATTTATCTCGATATTTTTACCCGTTTAGAGTAACTGAACTAGAGAACCTGAAAAGGGAAAAGGGCAGAAAGAAAGAGAGAGAAGAAAAAAAAAAACTTCGTACGTGCATACTCGGTGGAACAATCATGGAGGTAACATGATGGGTATGAGACTTTAGCTGCATGCAAACGCACTAGCCACAGAGTACCCGTTCCCCCTCCGTTGAAAAGAAAAAAGCCCCACTAGAGCTGTAGCAGTTGCGGTGCTGCAGTAACCTCTGCATTTTATAGTGTGCTCTGTCGGAGTAGTGTAGTGCAGGCAGTGATGCAGTGCAGTGCGCAGGGAGGGAGGGAGGTACCTAAATGGTGGACCTATGGATAGGACGGATGCGGGTTGGATTGCCCTGTAGCATAGCAGAGAGAGAGGTAGCATCCATCCATAGCGCGTGCTTGTTGTTGCCCCTCCTTTTTGAATTGATTTGCTCGACCAGGGCTCTCTCTCTCTCTCTCTCTCCCACCCCTGCAAGAAAAAAGTCATTGACACATGTTATTTTTTTCTTTCTTCTTTCGCTGTGTTTCTTTTTTTTGTGCTTGCATTTGGTCTTGGTATGTGCACACGCATACATGCGTGCTGAAGGTACCTGTAGGTAACCACCACCACCAACACACTACCAGCCCAGCCCAGTCCAGCCCCAGCCCGTCTACCAAAAAGCAGGGAACAGGGGGGGCACGAAATAAACAGCGTCACTCACACGTCGACGCCTGCCTACTTACCTACGTAGGTATACAAGCTTGCACTTGCACTGGCAACTTTGTACCTCTTGTACTGGCTGAATAAGTTGAGTATTCATTTGCACAGCAACAAACTTCCAAGGTAGCAGGTACAGAGTACAGAGTACTGGGGTTGGACTTCTCCTTATCATCTTGTTTAACAGGCATCCCCAGATCTACCTCCCAGTTCATTCCCTCTCCTTCGTTCTCCTCTTCTTCTCTTCCTCCTCCTCCTCGTCGTCGACCTTTATTGCACAAAAAGAAAAAAAGGCCACACGCACACATAAACACTCTTCATCTGTTACCTTTTTGTCTGCCCTCCCTTTTTTTTATTCTCCTTCCTGCAGGTTCCGACCTCCTTGCATCAGACAAAGGTAATGATTCGCTGGCCCCTCCCCTCCACATGCAGCCTCCATCCATTATTTTGATGATACCTACTTATTACTTCCACTACTCCGTACATGGTCATGGTCCACGGCCATGGTCAAGGTCATAGTCGCGCGCAGGTCACAGTCACAGTCGCAGTCCGTCAGTCAGTCATTCAGTCAGGCATGCTAACTCGAGCACGAACCCACCTCTAGGAGACCGAAAAAAAATAATACTAAACCGACCTTTTTCTTCTCCTCTTCTTTTCTCCATCCATCCATCCGTCTCCCGCGTCTCCCGCACAAACCAACCACACAAACTCCTCCCACTCTCGCAAGCAAAAACAAAAAACAAAATTATTTCATCATGGCTGATACTGCTGGTGCCCCAGCGGCAAATGGAACTTCCAGTAAGGTACGTCGAAGCTTCATGCTTTGCTCTGCTGTTTTTTATTTATTCATTCATTTCCCCCTCTCTCTCTTCTCCCCTCCTAACCTCTACCACTTACATTGCAAGGTACCTAGCTGACATGACCTCAGTTTTGCATGTGATGACGATGGACCACCTTGCCCACACCCCGACAACTACTGACTCTTCGTCAACAGAAGCCGCCAACGGTAAGGCTGCTGGACAGCCCTTGACAGACTATCACTCTCTCTTCTCTAATCTCGTCTCATGGAAGAACCCTCGTAAGTTTTGATGCCATTGCTATAATGCCCTTTGTCCCCCTCTTATCAGTTGTACTGACGAAGCTACCCCGCCAGGTGACTCTGGTATTGCCTACGCTGGCGTTGTTACCGCCATCATTGCCACACGATATCTCCCCATTTTCCGATGGGCCGTCAAGCTCTCATGGATGACTCTCGCCCTCACCATTGCCGCTGAGGTTGCTGGTAAGACGCTTATTGGCAATGGTCTTGCTTCTCAGTTCCGTCCCCGCAAATACTTCACCATCTCCAAGGAGGCCGTCGATGGCTTGACGGGCGGTGTCCACGAGCTCATCAACTTCTTCCTCATTGAGGGCCAGCGAATCTTCTTCGCAGAGAACGTCAGCACCTCTGCTGCTGTAAGTCAATCCTTCACCTCAAATGGCTTATTCATTTTGCTCGCAGCATTCGGCTGATACAAATCTAGGCCTGTGTCACCGCTTTCCTCACATACTACCTCATCAAGATTGTGCCATACTGGGTTCTCGCCATCTTCGGTACCACATTGGCCTTCTTCGTTCCCCTGGTCTACTCCTCCAACCAGGAGCTGATTGACCAGCACCTCAAGAATGCCTCTGAGGCCATCAATGCTCAGACCGCCCAGGTCCGAACTGCCGCTCAGAAGCAGGCTGACCACCTCGCTGCTGTTGGCAAGCAATACGCTGGCGACTACACTGGCAAGGTTCAGGACATCTTGCGAGGCCGCACCGTTTCGCCCTCTGGCAAGACAAAGGTCCCCGAGTTCCCCTCCCCCCCTACTGAGGATCCCAAGATCGCTGGCCTCTCTGTTCCCACCGAGGAGCCTGTTGCTGCCTCTTAAATATTTCTTACAAGACAACGATTTACATGTGTCCACGAGCTAAGCAACTTGCGTAGCTGGGCTAGGCAATGTTACCTTCTTTTCCACGGTCTTGGTGAGGGGAGCATATCTAGCTTGATGTGGCGATGAAATTGATAAATTGGAATTATGGGAGGGTAGTTTGTTCCAGGCATACCTTCTCCAGAACCTACAATGTTTCCTAAAGTAGGTCAGAGGATCACTGGGACACTATCGTGTCGGGAACGGTATAATGCAGGCGCCACTGTGGGTGAGCCAATGAAGAAAAAAAATCACAATTGATTACTAGGCATTGAGGAGGAAAGGTGATGGATAAGGGGTTTGGGTCGCGAACTGGCATGTTTGCAAATTGTTTTTTAATCCATGTGGGCATGAACTCGTTATTATTTCATTTTCTCCTTGTTCAAAGCCTCTTTCTCCCTATGACATTGAAACTCGAAGCGGTTTGGTGTTTTCTCTTTTTTTACGAGTTGGTACGGTCGCGTGTTCAAGGGGTCTGGGGTTATTCTCTCTCTCTCTCTTTTTGCCTTAGTCGAGACTGCACAACCGATATACTCAATTCTGTTATCCTATTTCCTTGCAGATCGTGCTGATGATTTGGTGACGTGGTGTGCTCGATACATATGCATGTCTTGATATAAACGGGGCTGTTAATGACATGGCATTGCATGCTGCATGTTGCATTGCCTCTATATTGCGTGCGAACCAATCTCACACCCAGGCAAGTAGTTTGAATCAGGAACATGTTCTTTTTTTCCTTTTTGTTTACGTCTAGCCTCCACAGAAATGATTGGTATATATACACTTGATATAGTCTTCTAGAAACACCACCACTTTTACTGCCTGGACCACTATCTTTGCAGCAGCAGTAGATGCAGATGCAGATGCAGCTTCTTCTACCTTCTCCGCTTGCCTCCACCGCCGCCGCCGCCGCCATCTTCCCCTGCAGACCTTTTGCGGCCGTTCTTTCTCCAGTACTCCTTGCTCTCGCGCTTCTCCCTTGCTTCCTTCTTCTCCTCCCCCTCGGCGAGCCTCTGGCGAAAGGCCACGCGGTTCTCTTCCTTCTTGGCGCGCCGCTTGGCCGCCTGGTCGTTGCGCACAGTGAGGAGCTTCTGCATAAAGGCCCGTGCCTTCTTCTCCTCGCCGCCGAGGACGACGGCGCGCTTCTGCATGTACGTCTTCTTCTTCTGGGCCTTTGTCTCGACGATTTGCGAGCGGAAGGGCAGGGAGGCGGCGAGGGCGCGGGGCACCCTGAGGGAGTTGAAGTGGCGGGCCTCGCGCTCGATTTTGCGGTACTGGGAGTTTTTGAGCTGGGGGGCGGTTGCGCCCTGGTCGCGGCGGACCTCGCCGGTGAGGCGCATGGGCTGCCAGCCCACGAGGTTGGAGACGGGATTGTAGAAGCGGTGAGGCTTGATGGGGTACCAGGCGCGGAGGAAGACGATGTCGGAGAGGAGGATCTTGTCCTCAAACGTGGCCCTGAAGTGGCCCTCGGGCTTGGAGAGCGCGCGCTTGATCTGGCCTCTGATGCCGGAGACGGTCTTGATGGAGGCGCCTTCGAACTTGGCGATCTCGAGGGCCGAGTTGAACATGCCCTTGATAAAGGCCGTGTTCTTGTAGATCTTGTCGGGCGTGCCCGTCAGCTTGAGCTTCTTGACAATCTCGGTGGACTCGTCGACGCTGAGGACCGTCCCCGTGGCGGCGATGCGGAAGCCCGCATTGGACGGCGAGAAGGAGTTGAAGCACACGAAGCCCGTGTTGGGGGCGATGAGCGGCGCGTAGACGGTGCCGAAGCAGTGCATGTGCTCGGGCGTGTACTTGAGCATCCTGTTGCGCGTCCGCGAGTCGGAGATGCTGTAGATGGGCAGCGTCTGGAACCGACGCCATCCGAGGGAGAAGATGAGGGGGTCGTTGGTCTTGAGGATCTTCTTGTGCCATCGGTGCCTCTTGATCCGCACTTGGACGAAGCCGAAGCGGTCTTCTGTGGCGGACAGGCCGCCGACGATGATGGGCAGACGGGAGTTGAAGTTTGTGACAAACTCGGCCGGCACGCCTTCCAGGACCAGCTTGGCATACTTGCCCGCCTTGTAGCCCTCCACGGCCACGCGCTGTCGCTCGTCCAGGTTCCCAAACTCCTCCTTGTTGATGTCTAGCTGCTTCTGGATCATGGCCTTTTGGGCATCATACCAGTCATCTTCTCCAAACTCCTGAACATCTCCGCCTTCCCGCCGAGCGTTGGCCTTGTCGTTGAAGAAACCGTCTCTGTCTTCCTCTTCGAATCGTGCCTTGAGCTCCTCTTTTCTTTTGGCGTTCTTTTCACGCTCCGCTTCAATGTCCTCTGGTGATTCCTGCTCAGGCTGCTTTGGTGATTCGGCCTCTAGATCTTCGAATTCACCGTCGCCTTCTGAGTCATCATCACCGAAGCCATCTTCGTCTTCGTCGTCGTCGGCATCACCCCCGCTCTTTCTGTTTAGATCGGCCGTTGTGAATCTCCGCCGCAGCATTTCCATGTTCTCCTCCATGGCCCATTTTGCCGCTAGATCCTCGTAGTCGTAGTCTGGTATTGATCGATCCTCCACTGAATCTTCCTTCTCTTGAGATGTCTTTTTGAAAAATTCTTCATCTTCCTCATCTTCAATGTTCTCCTCGGCTGATTCATCCTCTTGGCCTTTCCATCGCTTCACAACCTCCCCTGGGGTCATGGAGTCGTCGTAGAGATACCGGGCCAGATCCGCTGTATGGTATGACCGTTTTCTGGTATGGAGCTTCATGGCTCTGTCTGCCATATTGTCCTTCCATCTCAGAGCGGCGGCTTCCTCATCCGAATCGTATTCTTCTTCGTCGTTTTCCTCGTCCTCGCCGTCTTCCTCGTCGACATCAGTGATTGAGCCAAGATCCGAGTCACTGTCGGCAAAGGCAATCTCTTCCTCATCGTCCTCTTTGTCGGCATCCTTGCGGAACATGCTGCCCAATTTGCCCTCATTAAACTCATCTTCGGCATCAGGATCCTCATCGTCACTACCGCTGATGAAGCCTTCGTCGTCGAGATTTTCATTCTCGTCATCTTCGTCTCGCTCGGCTATTCTTGCTTTTCGCTGGGTCTTTCTACCCGTATCCTCTTCTTCGGCAAGTTCCCTGACCTCCTCGCCTCCCTTGAACAGTTGAACACCTTCTTCTGTCTGTCCCAAAAGTCTGCGTTCGCCCTGGAGACCGATAATCATCTCCTCGCCCTCTCCGCGTTCCACATCGGCATCTTTGTCGAATGTGAATCCCTTTTCTCTTGTAATCCAAATGGCATCACCATCGATCTTTAGACCACTTCTATCCGACATGGGGGCGTAAAGCTTCTTCTCCTTCTCGTCCAGCCTTCGTCGCCCGGTCTTGCCAGTGATCTTTGCGAGTGCCTGTTCCATTGCCGGTGTGGGACATGGATCAGGCAAGACCTCCATTGCTGAGACTGTGAAATCGCCAACACCGGCTACGTGAATACGCTGCCCCTGTGTGGCAAAGTTTGTGCCGCGCAAGTAACCCGATAGAACAATTGAGCGGTCACATTTGGAGTCCTCTTCAATCTTGGTAGGATGAGTAATGTCTCGGAAACTGTCGATGATGCTGTAGGGATGGGAGTTTCGCCAGATGAGCGGCCGAGGATTCTTCATGACGGACAAGAAGCGAGATAGATTGTGAATTTCTCGATCCGGGTAGCGGCCGTTCATGACACCAGAGAGATAGAAGAGGTGGGCGCCCTGGTAGAGTTCCGTCCACAGCCTTCGCTTCAATCGCTTCTTCGCATCCTTGAGTGCCTGTGGTTTTCTAAACAGATCCAGATGCGTCAAGATGCCAAAAACGTTTCCCGGCATTCCCGTAGCAGCCAAAATGTTGAGGAACTCCATAGTCTCCATCTCGAAGCCATAGTTGCCATCAATCATGAGGAGGATTATGTCCGCCACCTTGGCGATATCCACCATAGCCTCCAGCTCATTTGGGCATTCGACAAAGGTCAGGCGCTGCTTCTTGGAGGTAACGACAGTGATAGGACCCTGGGGGTCTGAGATTGTTTCTTTCGCATATCGTCGGATGAAGGATTTTAAAAGAGTAGTCTTTCCTACTCCAGGAGGGCCGACAATGGCAACGAGCCGCGGGGGCGCTTCGTCCGGTAATCTGTCGACGAGGGGAACATGGAGACGCTTCTCTTTGATCTTTTTAGTAGGTTAGTAAGATGTAACTCGGTATAGGAATATTGGTAGACGATGGGACAAACATCAGAAGATCTGGCAGCCTGTCGCTGGAGCTTGCCAGGTTTCGAAAAGGCAAAAGCCTTGGGATTGCGATCTGTTCCGGGGTCAATTAGCGATCAATGCAATGACGTATAATTCTCAAGATATCCTGAGACATACCTCCCGTGTGCTTCTCTTTGCCCTTCCTCTCCTTTGACTTGCGATGCGGCTTATGCGTTTGGTCCTCCATGATTGCTTGTCGTTGACCTCGCTTTTGCGCTTGTCGCTCAACGCCAGAAACTGGACGGCTTCACTTGGATGGGAAATTTTTCTGACGATAACGATAAGATGCAAGTGTTATCGATAGTATGCAAGGTAAGGTGGGGCAGCATTAGCGCAGTAGTAGCTTTCCTTACCTAGTAGCAATAATCCCAGCTCCACCAAGACTCATCATCCCCAGAACATGTCGCTCCAAACAAATAGCCTCATAATGGTTGATTCCATCATTCGCGAATGACACATTCCGCCGAAATAACATTGGTATATGAATGATTTATCTGCACGCAAAAGAAAAAAACAAAAGAAAAAAACAGAAGAAAAAAGCCTATACTGGCAGGGAAGTTTATGATCTCGCCGTCTATCAACACTATTATTTCTTCTTTGTCTTCTCCTTCAACAGCTTTCTCAAGCCCACGTCGTCCGAGTATTCTTCCAATACGCCGTCTTTCCACTCCTCCCAATCCAACGCACCATCTTCCCCATCAATCAACTTACGAAGCCCCTTGAACATTGCAAGAAAACCCTCCCAGTCAACATTAAAGTCATATCCACACAGGATATTGAACCTGTGCTGCAACTTGCCGTTCAGCACATAATCAGCCAGGTCCTGTCTACCCTTTTTACGCAAGACCTCAGCAAAGGCCGTCTCATGTTCGCCGAGCTCGTTCCCGCCGCCGTAAAAGGCACCGACATCGAAGAATCCCATGGGAGAGTTGAATGCGATGGCTGGCGATGTGACGAGCGCCCACTCCCAGTCGATTATGCCCGTCACGTTGCCATGGCCGTCGACGAGGATGTGGTCACCCTTGTCGTCCGCGTGCTTCAAGAAAAACTTGCCTTTATCCGCCGGGGCAATCTTTGGAGACACCTTGGGCACCGAGTCCAGCAAATAACGATGCAGAAGGTAGCCGTCGATAGGCCGCCTAGCATACATCTCTCCGCGTAGCGTCAGATCGAGAATGAGTTTGAGGTGCGAGGTGCGATATTCATTCAGCGAGGAGCATGGACCGATTGGCCGCATAAGATCTCCCTCAAAGTCGATGACTTGATCCCTCGTAAAGGCGCCTACGGTAGGCCGTTTGTCCAGGCCTAGACTGCCAAGTTGCTTGAAAGGATGTTTGTGAAGCTCGATATAAGAGTCGGCAATTTGACTCATGATTTTGATCTTGTCCCCGTCCGAAGCATCATGGATTAACCCAACGTTGGTCGTTCCAGGCAACTTCTCTGTGAGCATGTAGGAAACTCCGACTTGATTGCCCACGTCACCTTCAAAGGCGTAGTCGAAAACCTTGGGAGCGGGCAGCTTTGTCTTTTCAAGAAACATGTAGGTCGCAACCTCGCTCTTCATGATGTGGTCACGCACTTTTGGCGGAGGAGATGTCGCATCGGCTTGACGAATCCGAGCCATCCATTGGACACCATCCTTGAAGGTGATTTCAATGTGGTAGTTCATACCACCCATGACTGATGACCGTGTGTCTGGATCGTATTCAAGGTCTGGGACAGTACAAGACATTCCGCCTCGAAGGTGACTGGCGCGGGATGCAAGTGCTTTCGTGTTGATCTTGCTAAACAGCTCCAGAATACGTTTCTCCCCGGCCGCGAAAGCTGTGAAATCATAATCCTCCCCGTCCTAAAAAGAGTTGAATGACATTAGCCATACATTCAAGGCATGGCACACGGCATGATTATCTTTCTCCCACTTACATCCCACGCCGGACAGTCATGGAATTCTGGTTGAATATGTTTCGCGCAGAGATGGCGGTTACACAGGACGCAGTCACCGTCAACGCGAACTGCGGCCTGCCGGCATCTGCTAAAGTTGCAACGCCACATAGGCATCGTTGAGGATATTCGGGATAGGTGACTATATCGATAGGGGGGGGGGGGGGGAGGAGGGTGGTTGCAGAACAAAATGTTGGTGAATAATTGCCTTGGGTTCTGATAAACTCATGAAAGCTATACTGATATACTGCTACAGTTGACACCATATTAAGGCCTCTTAGTAGATGGGATGTCTCTTTCATGAGACCAACACATGCTCTTTGTGCTAAATTTGGCTCGTAGCGACTTGAATCAACAAACGTCTTTGTGTAGACCATCCCAACCGAAACAGCTTACCTGTGCCATTAGTCCTTTGGTTCATGTTACTCGCTCGCCCCGACTCCCTATGAGATGATCAGATTGTTACAGCATGTGGCAGTGATATTCATCTATGAATATTCTCTCTCGATAATTTGAAGGATGTAAGGCGAGATTACAAATGACTGTAAATGGCTCGTGATATACATCTATATAAACCCAGCCTCAACTCATACTCTCTCATCATATCAAATTCCATCACCCTCAATCCCCCGCCACAATCTCTATAGTCCCGCAAAACCATCAACAAGCAGTGACTACGCAACGAATATACACGCCCCCCCCCCAAACAAAGGTCCCCACGATAATCCAACTACATCCACCACCATGGTTTCACCCGCAATGCGATGTACGAAAAAGGAGTGCAATGTTTGGGCCATAAACGGCATGAGGTTCTGTTCAAAACGTAAGACCTGACCACTTTGTGCCCCTTTTTGTTTACGGATTACTGATCTAAGCAACTTTTTCGCCGGATTTAGACTGCTCGACCTGCTATTCAGGTGGAGCACCAACAAAGCCCCAAGGAAAGCCACGGGTGAAGCCATCAGAGGAAGCAAAGGATGGGGCCAAGTCGACAGGGATGAAGGAACAAGGAAAATAGCAACCAACAGGCGCCAAATTCTTTGATGCCTCGATGAAATGTCAGTAGGGGGCACTATCAAACTCCCCTTCAAGCTCTGAATCCGATTGGGCTCCTGTGGAATGTCTTATTGTTCTTTAGAGACCACGGGGAAAGAAGGCCCACAGACAATGTATTGTTTATTCACTTCTATTTGATAGATACGGTCATTTAAAAAATACCCTCAAGGGTTTAGAGTGTGTCGGAAACGGAAAAGTCCTTTGTTCCATGGCCGAGTTGACCAACAAAGACCAGGTCATTTTGTGTTTGTATTTTACTTTGTCCTTGATATATGCTATAAATAGATGTATATAGAGAGAGATGGAGGCAACCAACTACCCGTGCTTGTGTTCTTTGTGCCTATATGCTATGCTTTTTTCCCTGCACTACTTTTCACAACCATCAACATGTGAATATCCCGTCTGAAAAGAAGAAGAAGAAAAGACCAGTTTATTGCATCACTCCAAGTCTTACTATACGATCCCAAGTCGAAACGTAATACCACCCACTATTTACGAAACCCTCGGGCAAATAAGCCAATCACGGGGATAGCTTCAAGTACGTTCATCGACGGGGGCCAACACCCTGTGAGGGCGGCTCTTTTCCAGTACATTGGGGGAGGTTGAATAAAACGAATGAACTGGTAATAGTAGATCCAATAAGAATGTGTTTGATGCTGCGTTTTCCAAGTAAATTATATGTATACCCAACACTTGGACACTAGGACTCATATTAGGCTCTCAAAACCCCTGTACCATAAAAGACCCTTTAAAAGAAAAAGAAAAAGAAAAAGAAAGAGAAAAAGAAAGAAAAGGCTACGCTCAAAAGTAATCTTGCTCAGTAATAGTCAGCCCATCCAGGTCCTCCCCATCCGCATCCCACGGCTCATCAGACTTGAGCAGCATGCGGCGCCCCGTCAGGGCATCGAACGAATGGATAGCCCGCCCCGGGACCGTATGCGACACGACCCTGACGATGCGCGGGTTCCTCAGCGCGGGCACCAGCTCGGCCGCGCATGATTCCATGTCCGCCTTGAACTGGCGGAAGCTGCTGCCGGGAAGGGGGTTGCACCATTTTGGATAGTGAAAGGTGGTGTCCGGGGCCGCGGGCTCGATGAGGCTCAGGTTGATGACGAGGTCCTCGAGGGGGAGGGGCGTGCTGTCCCTTGGAGCGGAAATGACTTGTGTGCATATGTCCTTCATGCGGACGCGGAGCCGTCGGAGGGTGGGGAGCATGGCGTTGATGTCGGAGCAGAGATGGATCCCGGAGGAGCCCCCGCTGCGGTCCAAGACGTGTGTGCCGACCGTATCAATCTCCAGGCAGGTCAGGTCCCTGACGGACAGGAAGCCGGCCATGGGCGCTGCCATCAGATAATCTCGTCTCCAGAGCTTCGCGAGGGGACCGTGGCGCTCCTTTCGGGCTTCAAGTCTGAGAGACTCTAGCTTCCTGAACTGCCCGAGCACGTTCGCAAAGGCAGCCATGATGGAATTCAGCTCGTTGGTCCACTCATCGACAAGGTAGATGCTCAGCGCCTGGGCTGCCGCCGGGGTGCCCGATCTAAGCGGGTGCAGTCGCCAGCCATCCAGGCCGTCAAAGCTGAGACTCACAGATCTCACATGATCCCTTATCGAGAGGACCATGCCCTCTGTCTCGGAGACTTGGACGAACCTCTCCAGGGTCTCGGCGGAGAAGACGAGGTCCTCCAAAAAGACTGGCCTGGCGAGCTGATACCACCACCTGGAGACATGCAGGCGACGAACATTGCTGCGGAAGAAGGCTGAGCCTATAAAGTAAAAGATGCGGATAAGAGTTTCCGGGGGCAGTTGGTGGAGAAACATGATGGATTTAATAAGAGTTGCGAATACACATTGTGTGATGGATGAGTTGAGGGAGCCTGCCTTGTCTGGGTACCCAAACAGCCACCTTCCAATGACAACCAAGCCCCCCGCAACTTGCTGATTCGCCGCCTCTTAATATATTTCAAGAGCCTTACCTGACATAGACGGCCGCGGGAGAACAGTAAAGGAAAGCAAACCACATATAGAGTACGAATGTGTATGTAAAGTGAAGATGTTCATAGAAATATTTTGTGTTGTTTGTTTAATAGTAGTCATTAAGATGGCAGACTCACTTTGTTAGTCGATTTACGTATAACCATAGGAGGCTATCACGGGATTTTAGACTTCCAACTACTCATAGCTAAATGCATCACGCAAATGAAGATCATATTCGTGTTATTTAGATCATTCTTTTCCACCATTCACCTAGCCTTGTCATGTGTCGCAGTCGCGGACAATCATGGGAGTGGTCTAGGGTAGGCATATACTATATGAAGACGGGGCATATGTACTCTCGAGATAAATAAGAGAATCTAGAAGCTGACATTGAGGGTAAAGCTATGTTAATGATCTGGGTAGAAATAACCATGGATTCTTATTTAAGCAAACCCGTAGATGATTGCAAAGGAAACTGAGTGATGATTATAGAGCGTCTATGAGTTGGGTTTGGCATCTCCATTCAGAGCTTATACCTTGAACAGTATTCTCCATTGTGTGCCTACCTCTCTACATCCACCTATCTAGGGAATCACCTAGACTACTAGGCAGTTTACAGAAGCCCGAGTATTATAAACACCCGTCGGAAGTTAAACTCCGCAAGAGCCGAGTGGGATGGATTCAGCCACTCGGCCCATCCACCCACTCGCACTCCGTAAGTGGATTACTTTTACTCCCTCACTCGGCCGGCCGGCGGGTGGACGAACGGGCCATCGCCCTCCCCCACACATGACGGTAAAGACATCCGTACTATGGGTGCCCGGGACTTGAAGTGGGGTGGCAGTTTTTGGGTTTTACTTGTATTTGCTGGCATAGACTCATCTACAGGTATTTATTCGTAGTAGTCTTCGATGTTGGAGTTCCTTATCTATGTCTACCTACTACTGCTAGTAGAAGGAATAGTCATCAAAGGTAAGAGTGTCAACACAACAGCCCGAGCCCCTCAACGTTTTCTGTTTCTCTTCGCATGCCAAGGTGCTTTGACCTAGGCTTAGGTTATCATATCCATCACCAGTATATCTTGATTTGGTGATCATGTCGGAGAAAAGCGCAGGGGCCTCGACACCTCTTCACCAGCTCTACTCTAACTCTATCACTACCAACCACACCTTCACAATTAACAATCGCTCGATGCAACAGTCAACAACGTGTTTCAGGAGCTCACGTCACACCTCGTGTTGGTAATTCGGGTGCCTGGATTTTTCTTCTTCTGACATGTTGATTGGATTTTACCCCCTTTATTCTGACTCGTCACTAGCAATATGGGCTGCGCCACTGTTGACGTCCATCGCCGACCTTGTCCGTTCGTATATGCACCCGAAGCACCCTTCAAACCAAGCATCTGACCAATATGGTAATCAACACATACCATTCTAAGAACAAAACAATATGAAGCGTAAGCAAACCAAACACCAAAAACAATCACTTGTACAAGTATGTGTTGAACATCCATGCATATAAGTGGTTTCCAGTGGATATGGTCAGATCCATCTCGATATGGATTTCGGATTTGGCTTGCACAACGACTTACGGCATCAAATAGCATTCAAGATAGGCTCTGCTTACCGAGATCCGATTTCCCAACTCGGTGAAAAAACCCCTCCCATGTCTTAAACGTCTTTGTTTTGGGCCGAAATCCTTTCGTACGAGAGAGAGAGAGAGAGAGAGTTAAATCCTTGCTGACGCATCTCCCGGAGGTGGCGCAGCGAGACGGGTGTGTTTCTCTATTATGCGGGTCCCATATGCATAGGCCATGTTGACGATGTGTGTGTTTAGTCTCCTTGTAGCTTTTATCTGCCGATTAGAGTCTGTGTTCTTGTGTATATATATTGCTGCTGATTCTCCCCGTTCCTGTCTGAGCCATCCATCACACACTCCAGCAACAACTTCGCCATCACTCATCAACTTCTTAGTACAACAACAACTCTCAATTACCATGCAGTTCTCCAAGCTCCTCCCTCTTGCCCTCGCCGCTGTCGCAACCGCCGACCCTCTGGTGAGAGCCCATCATACCACATACTAACTCCCAAAGCCCCCTTGCGCTTGCTGACTCCTTTGCGCCAGGCTACCTTCTGGAACTATCCCAACTACGTCGGCGACGCTGCTATAGTCTATAATGACCAGCAGTGCATGAACCGTCTCTCCCCCGGCGAGATGTATGCTTCCTACCATGCCCCCCTTTTCAAGAAGATGACCAGGACTAATAAGAGGACAGCTCTACCATTGTTTCCATCAAGCTCGCCCCCGGCGTGACTTGCACCACTTTCACGTAAGTAGAGTCTACTATTCTTACAAATGGAGCGTAGCTGACATACCAAAGTGACAAGACGTGCAAGAAACTCGGTGGCCAGATCGATAAGGATCTCGACTACATCCCCGGCGCTTACAACTACAAGTCCATCAGCTGCCGCAAGAATTAAGTTTGGAGTAGTTTCCACCCCCCGGATTGGACTTTGCAATTACTATATAAAAATCGAGGAGTCTTTCAACCAAGAAAAAACGAAAACAAAAAGAAAAATATGATGATGATATCTTGATTTATGTACACTTCGATTCATCGCTGGTAGGCTTCTTGCTATCAGCGCCAATATATTTGTATACAACCCTCGAGAAAGTCCATACCGATGTATGTAGCTATATGAATATGATGCCACTAGGATTACAATTTGAAGAGTTGGCCCGTGATGTGACGCTGCTCTGGCAGAACTAGGGGTTGACTAGATGATCTTCTACCTTTTGAGTCGTTCTCTTTCGATTCTTGTTAGTTGTGTTATACCTAGATGTCTATCGGTTCTCTCGCCATATTAATATGGGCTGAATATTGTAATTAAACTTACTACCAGGCCCTTGGCGTTGGAAATACTGCATTTTCCCTTGCTGTCTCCTTGATAACTACGATATTAGAGGTGGCCATGTGTGAAGATGGGCATTATAGCTGTACATTGGGCTAATTCTTATTCTCTCTCTCTCTCTCTCTCTCTCTCTCTCTCTCTCTCTCTCTCTCTCTAAAAAAAGAAGAAGAAAAAAAAAAGAAAAAAAAGAAGAAGAAGAAGAAGAAGAAGGAGAAAAAAAAAGTGAACCTCGGGTTGCTTGACGTTCAAGATTGGATCTGGACTAGGGTGTTCCGATCTCCCGACATTGCATCCTCGCCATAGAACCCAACCTACTAAAGTGGCTTACCCCATGCGATCTTAAAGCAGGTAAAATGTTGCTGATATGCCACAGGCAAGATAAATTACGGGCTCAAGACTCCCGCGAAAAGAAAAGAAAAATATTGCCATGACCTGCTGTTTTGCTGTTCAATATCCCGACTCCTCCAGTTAGGAGGCGGCAGCCAAGTATGATCTTAGTATCACAACACTGATGGGTTACTAGAGTTTCCTTTTCGCTCTTAAGAATACCTCACCGCATTCCAGAGGATACGATATCATGAAGTCTACCATTTAGATTTTTCCTGAATCCATCCTTGATCACCTTCTAAAAAGTCAACAGGTCTTCATATCCACCTCCCATCTCCCACCTCCCATTAACGTAGACCCACGTGGGTGGAAACCACTTCCGATTAGCTCCCCAAATGATGCCATCCAACCCGGATACTCTAACCCTATTACAGCTAGACCGGGAGCCAAGGGACGGGAAGCAATCCGATCCCGCAGGCTCCATTGAAAGGTGATAGTATGGCAGGTAGGAGAGAGGTAAGGTAAGGTCTCCACGGAGCTCTCAGCTTCTAACCCTCGAGGCATCATGATTTGTTAATACTTGAGCAATCTTGTAGCTCTAAAGAGTCTACGGTAGAATCTACCAGAGCTATTGAAGACATGTCATTATTGTATCAAGAAATAAAAGGCACCTCTCAAAAGCAAGGAACAACCATGCCTCAAACATACCAGACAAGCCCCCAGGACATGCAGCCCCAATTCAAGTCAGAATAATGGTCTCATCAATTTTTCAGGATGCCGATACTTTACTTTGTTGCCGACTAAGACCACCCAATTCAGGTCTAGTCAAGAACGTTGCCAACAATTTCAGCATGAAAGAGTGGCCTGGCAGACCTTGGCTACGAGGTTGGTACAATCAACGCCTTGGGCTTCTACATTTTAGCCGCTCTGACTTTGGCTAGGACTCGAGTGTGTGGGACGTCATTCACATCACCGGCACCAAGGGCAAAGGCAGCACGGCAGCCTTTACGGAAGCATTCATTCGAGCACACTCCAACAGCACGTGGTCCATCAAAGTCGGTCTTTACACATCCCCTGACCGAGCGAGAGCACATAAAGATCAAACCCCAGCCCATCTCAGAGGAGCCTTTCGCCAGCACCTTCTTCAAAATGCGGGATACGCTGTCCAAGTCTCGCACCAAGGATGATATGCCAGGGTACTTGCAGCTCCTCGCTTTACTGTCTGCCGTCATCTCCATGAAGGAGGATGCAGACGTTGCCATATACGAACAAAGTACACGCCGGCGGATGAAAGGATGCGACCAACGTGCTCGAAAGATATGTCGCATCTGGTTTTACCACATAAGACTAGATCATGTAGATCTTCTTGGGGGGAGGGGGCAGCGTGGAGAGCATTGCCTGGCACAAGAGTGGTCTCATGAAGCCTGGGAAGCCAGAATTCTCCATGGCTCAGCCAGAAGTAGCAGTGAAAGCCATCCTCAAAGATGAAGCATCCAAGCTTGGCTCTCCATTAGAGTTTGTCGATAGTAACAATGTGCTACCAGAACATCGAAATGTGCAACTATTTGTACAGAGGCAGAATGCCTCGCTGGCCATGAAGCTGGCTAATGCATATCTTGGTCTTAGCGGCGAGGCGTTGTCCGAGGCGGACATTGAAGAGGGCGTGCGGCTATGGAACCGGCCCGGTCGATTCCAACGAGTGAATCACGGTACCTCGGAGTGGTTCCTAGACTGCGCGCATAACTCCCTCAGCATACCTATTGCGCTATCCTGGTATTTCTCAGAAGTGCGGCCCACCCCAGCCCCTGATCAGAAGAGCATCTTAGTTTTTGGACATGAGCCGTCACGCGATACCTCACATCCATGATTGTAACCCTTTGCGCGGAGCACAAGTTTAGTTTGACCTTGTCATCCTCGCGCCGTACGATTGCTATGATTGGTGACTGTTCCTGCTCGTCGTCGTGATATAGGGGCTAACTTGACACAAGCCAAATAGTACATGGATCTGCCGATCATGGATGAACAAAAGTATTGGCAAAGTATTCAGCCTTCATCCAGCATGTTGAATACTTCTTCTCTGACACATGCAATTACCCTGACCGAGGAGCATTATCCAAAGGATCAGAGATAGATTCTCATTACCGGCTCAATACATCTTGTTGGCCAGGCCTTGGGTTTGATGCAAGCAAAAGATAAGGTGGGAATTGCTTAAAAATCATGGTCGCATGTTTTGCAGGAATTGTATTGACGATACCCGAGATGATGTCATGAAGTTCGACCTCTATGATTTTATTAATCCCTCAGTGCGGCACGTATGGGTGATCGTGACCACGGTTGAGGGACTTGAGACAGGGGGTAATCGTTGTTGGTTCCGAGGTTTTGTATGCTGCAGCAGTCAAGTTCGCCACCATCGTATGCGCAATATTTTTAGGAATGCCTTTTAAAATAGATTCCATCAAGAATGGCCAATGTTGTTTTGAAATGGATTTGATAGTGTAGGCAGAATAATTAGAGAGCAGTGTTTCAGACTCAATTGAGCGGCGGGAATTGCCAAAAACGGACATGTCGATGGAATTCGGCACTCAATGAATGCACCGGCCAACTCCTGAGAAGCTGCAGCAGACAACCTCCGGCAATTGGGGGGGTTGTAATCCTACCAACGGACTAACAAGATTGTTGTTCCTCTTTCGGGTCATGCGATGGCCTTGCTGGCAGTCTGCCGCCCATTGAGCCTTTTCGCCCCATCTGCTTTGAAACAAGCAGCCCAATGGGGCAATGGCCATGTAAGAGATAGCTGGCCAACAGCAATCCTGCAGAATGCCTGGTGACTGCTTGCCTGCTGCAACGCTTCGGGGATGATAGGGAATTGAGCAATCAGTGCAGTCCACAGAAGAGGGCTGAAAGTGACGTCGTGAGGAAATCCATGGTTGATGCTGATGATCATCATCACATTTTGCTGCCTGGCTAAGGCATCAATCCTTTTCGTTTCTTTTTTTCATGTTGGTGGCCTGATGCAATGCATGATCGGTTGTTTGTAGGCACACAAGTTAGTATGCATCTCTTGATGCCCCCCCCCCCTCCCCGCCTTAGGCTGCAAGAATTTGACGACATGTTTGCGAACCAGACTCTGCTTTGTCGATCAGTTGTTTTTTTCTCACGGCGAGCCGCATTAGGTTGAACAAAGTCTGCTTGGATAGATGGTGGGGATAATACTACAGCTACTAGAGCATGAAGCTACAGCAAATTTGCAGACATCGTACGTTACGTACGCCCTGCCAAGCGACGCGTGGGTTGGTGACGATAGCCGAAGGCCCCAACATCGGCCAAGTCTATGGCGCGAACGACGAGATGGTGGGCGGGTCTTGGCTTTTCTCGATCGGATCCGAATGCGATTCGATCAGCCAAAGAAGAAGAAAAGGAAGAAAGGTTTAAGCATGAGAAGAAGACAACTTGGCCGAAATTGGAACTTAGGCGAAGCTGTTTCCTTGGGGTGGCTTTTCACGAGGCGCCATAGCACATGAGGTGGGCTCAGCCAAAAGATTTTGAGGGAAAGAGTCACAGCACAGCCCCGGGCAAACCTCATTAGGTTAGGCATACTACCTCATCAGGTCTAGTGTGCATTCGGTGAATCAGCTCTGAGACTTGATTCATTACCAGGAACAAGCGCCAATCATGCAAGAAAAGAGTCATCAAAATGTACAAGAACGGGTAAAATAAAAACAACAACTGCGCCTTCCGCTGGTTCATGAGACTGTTTGACATCCTATTTTTTCTCAAAAATTGGCAGTTCGGCTTATTATGGCTTATGCAATGTCATGCTATCCTCTTCTGGCAAGTTTGCTGTTTTCGGCAACGTCGCATACATACTTGTAGATTTACGCCTGGACCTGTGTGAAGGATGAGGCAGAATCATCTACCGGTGTATTTGCTGACGTCTAAGCAAACGTTAATACTATGTACGGTAGCACGGAGTTCGGAGCTCCGTACAGACGAAATTCGCTGAAAGCAAACCGGGATGCGGGACTGCCGTCGCATAAGCTTGTTTACCTCAATATATTGGCATTGATAAACAAGCAAACAAACGAAGACAACAAATCACCTGTTTGCTTGCTTGCACACATGATTAATTAATTGCTTCCCACACCTGCAACCTCTCATTCGCCAATTCATCAGCACAGCCATAGGCCGTTTTTTGTTTTGTTTGTTTCATCAAACCCTCTGCTTGGATAGGTAGGTACGCGTACATTCACTACTATATCGATGGTCATCCGGGTACCGGTTCCAAAGCGAAAGGAAGTGTGTGGTGGCGCCTCCTCCGCCCGGACCCGGTGCGGGCCAGAAGTGGAGTTTTGTTTCTACTAGTAATTTATTATTATTAACGGTACGTACTCCGTACAGACGAGAAAAAAAGTGAGGCTTGCTAACAACGGCCGTTCTCCATTTCCTGCGTGTGTGTGTGTCTGTGTGAGTCAACGCGGCGTGAGCACGTGGTTAGTAAGACGCAGGGGATGCCATTTTCTAGCAACCTTGTCTTTCTTGGGGTTGTTTTCATCATTCCATCCATACGACGGTAAGAAACGGGGACTCATTTTTCTTCTCTTCTTTTTTTGATGCATAGTCAGGACACAGTAATCAGAAATCAAATTATTGCTTCCTTGCATATAACAGAAAAAAGAAAAAGGAAAGGCTGGTTGCCGTCGTTATTTCTGACGTGTCCTGTCTTTGTCTTGTCTGATGATGGACTTCCGCTGCTTTGTAATGTATTCTCGGGTGCTGTAACCGGGTGGCCGCTAAGCAGTAAACGCCTTGCTGTGTGGGCCTTGGAACTTTTTTTGGTGACTTGCCGCTGTAAGTAATTGCTTGATCGGTACTTGGTAGACTTGCTGACTGGCCTCGACCTTGCCCACTTACTTCGCAATCCTTCCGTCACTGCCCTACGTGAGCCTTGTCGTCACCTGCGTAGCCAATGATGGATCCATCGATGCTATGGTACGGCATGATATGATATCCACCCAACCCCTTGGAAGCGGCTATTGAAATCTGGCGACAAGCTTTTTTTCTCTTTTGCGGGACCCTGGCAGTTGGTTTGTATGTGATGCGTCAACCAATGACTCCCACGAGGCGGCAGTACCCACAATGAGTCAATGGAGAGGGGGGGTGTGCATGTGTGCATGGGTGCATAGACCATCTGAAGGATGCCATACACCTACACACATTTACCATGTAGTCGTTTTACCTTGAAGGATGTTGGTGGTGGTGGTGGATCCGGTAGTCGTACACCCTCCTTTCTCTTTTCCTATTCTAATCCTGGGGTACGACAACCGTTGTAATAAGGCATCTCGATTGTGTATATATAGACTCGAGTGATGCCTGGTTTGATCTATCCCAATTCTTAGGCAGACAAACAAACACAGCAACAACAACAAACACAACAACAAGCAAGGAAGTAAATCAACAGCCTTGCAAACAAACAAGCAATCAATTCTTCTTCTACATCTATCATCCATCAACCGCTACTCCCAAGCAGTTGAACAAAACAACCTCAGTCACACAATCCTCACTTACACAACCGCAACCATACTACCAACAACCACACAAACAACAGCACCAACAACAACCGCCATCATGTCTTTCAACTTCAACCCCGTTCTCGTCGGCACCGCCCAGCGCCCCGGCCCCAGCCTGTCCCCCATCAACAAGAAGAACAAGCCCTGGAGCTTCTCCTCCTCTTCTTCTTCCTCCTCCTCCTCCCGCCCTCAGCAGCCTTCTCTAGAGCGCGAGGAATACGGCAGAATGGTCAATGACATCCTGTACCACTCCCGCCAGCAGCCCAAGGAGCAGCGCCGCTCCTCTGCACCCTCCGACTCCCAGAGCGAGACATCATCTCTCTCCTCCGTCGCTACAGAGAAGCGATCTCTCCTGAGCAAGTTCCGCAAGAGCTCCTCCTCTTCCTCTTCATCTAGGAAGAGCCTCTTGGCGGATCCCAGCGAGACGACCATGGCTCCCATGAAGATGTGGAACTAAACCGATCCTCATACCAAGCCAAAACATTGGCACTCCATTGCTCTTAACGCTATTCATTCAAAAACTCTTCACTTCATAACCCCAAGCGAAGAGTTACTTTCTAATATCCCTTGATATTTTATTCCATTTTTTCTAATGATTGTCATTTATGAGCGGGCCGGGATTCCTCGCTCCGGCGAGTTTTCCCAGGCCCTTTGGCGAGGCGTTCGGATACCATAGAAACTTGAGGGCATTTTCATCTTTTCAGTATATTTCTTTTGTCATTTGTTTTTGAAGATGGTTGCATGAAGACAGGACCATATGGAAGGAAAGGGGGTGGATTTCAAGGGGAACTTTGATGTGGATGAGGATGGTCAGATTATGCATCTTGGTATCACAAACTTCTCTATAGTCAATTATTCATAGCTTTGCCGCAATTAAGCTTTATTTCCTCATATACTTGGTCTCCATTCTAGAAACTGTCGTTGAGAACATCTTCGTTCATCTTAACCATTGTGGGGCTGTACTCTTCAGAGTCTGCTCCAGCATCCAGGAGAATATCGTCGACAATCCTTCGACTTGCTTCCCTCGCTGTGAAAAATGTTAATAAACAAAATAACCATCAGTAACACTTTGGGTTCTAAACGTACCTGGCGTCTGCAAAAGTTTCGAGGGCGGCAACGCAAACTGAATTGTCTTCGGAGGGCTCATTCCACCATACAAATCCTCGTCTTCCTCGTCGCTGTCCCAATCAATCTCGTACGTCCGCCCACCCGCAGGCTTGGCAGCGCTCTCGTCGGCAAACACATCCCTAGTCTTCCTCCCCGCCGCCGGAGTCTGCACACTGACACCGGGAGTTCTTGGGCCTTGCGTAGCGGCCGCCAGGCGCGCACGGGCATTGCTCTTGTAAGGCGACATGAACGCCTCGCTGCGTAGTGTTGGCACGGCGATTTCTGGTGACGACATGGGCGACTCTGCCCATTGTATGGTCTCGGTCCTGTCAGGCTGTTTGCCCTTTATTGGAGAAATTCGAGGAGCTGACTTGTGAGGCGTGGCTTGCACACGATACGTCTTGTCCAGCACGCGATGCAGCAACGGATCCTTGTGTCGCTGAACCGACTCGTCCCTGTTGCGCTGCTGTAACACACCCCGCGGCGTCATCGACATGTCTGGCAATCGCGCTGTTTGTTGCGCAAATAGTACCGTTGAATCCTCGTCTTCTAGCACTGTCGAGTCGTTCTCCTCGCCCCTCATCTCCCGCTTCATCGTCTCGTACGGTGACTCGAGACGTGAAAAGTTGGCATGTATCGTCTTAGTCGCCGGTGGACGAGGCGTGCTCCCCGTAAGTTCCGCATCGTCCAATAGCGACTCTTCCCCATGGTAGCTCTGGTGTTCTGCCATGCTGGCCCTTGTCCTCTCCGCTTCGTCCAGGTCTGCAGTGACGTCTATTGTGATTTCGTCCCTCATCGCAGTACTATCCTCCACACCTGATGCCTCTTCCTCGTTTGCTTGGTCTTCATATCCAGAAAGGGAAACATTGGCCGAGGCTTCGAAAAATTGCTTCCAAAACTGGAGAGGAGAGAAGAGGGTTAGCTATCCGTAGCCGTCAATTTGCCAATTGCTGGAGTAGCCGTACCTTGGACGCTTCCCAAACAGTCTTTGAGTGTTCGCCATATTGTTCCACCACCGGTATAATGCTCGTCGTGACGATTCTGTGCGCTTTGCTAAAGTTGTGGTCGATCTCTATTATTTGGTAAGCTGGAGACAATCCTTGATCATTGTGGAAGAATTACCTTGGAGGGTCAAGGTGATGGATTGCTCCAGCTTCTCGAGCTCTTCTGTCAGAGTCAGGTTGCGCGCCGCCATGCTCGGCCGAGCCATTTTGAAAGGAAAGTAGCAGACCTAAAGAGTCTCAACAGGAATATTGTAGCTGCACAATTGAGAGAACAAGTGGAAACAGTAAAATGTTTAGATCGTTGTTGCGGCGCGTGGAGACGCGATGAGGGGCAACAACCACTTTAGCGGTCAATTCAATGGAGGGGCAAGTTCTCGTACACACTGTCGCCCAAGACAAGACGCTTCAACCCTAACCCGCTTCACTATCTCGATGCTGGTACTCCGTACCATTTTTACTAATACTCCAAAACTCCCTTTTACATAGATATAATCCAATAATTTTGTCTATTATTCTATTCATCATTATCGCTTGAGATAATAGTCAAACATGTCTAGTTTGACCAGAAGCTGTGCAATCATGCTATCATCGCCAGTTCCAAACTGCTCTCTAAGCGACCGATCCTGTTCCAATCTCTTGTCTCCAGTCCGTCGTGCCTTTTCACCAAGCCCACGACATACCGTGATAAATACCTTGACCTCCTTTCTAAACTCCCTGTAAAGTGCCGTGGGATCTTGGCTGTCCTCAACCTCGGCACCGCGGCCCAAGGACTGAAGTCGTACGTACTTGGCAAACTGGAGTACAGTGTTGAAAATGTCCTCCAAGAGCTTCAAGACTGGCTGCTGTCTCTTTCGTAGGAAAAGGGAGAGCAGTATGCGGTCTATGACCAGTGAATGAAGCTCTCGTAGCCTATCAGGACTCTGAAGCTCGTCTGATGAGCTATCTGGCCTGTCCAAGCTGGCCTGGATCTTATCCAGTCTCTCTTCAAACATTTTCCACGGAACTGCCACACCTGTATCGAGGAAGTAAGCTGCGATGCTGCTCACGAAATGCTGTGATTCTCGGACGAAACGGTAAACAATATCTCCTGCGTCTTCCCAGCGCCAGCTCATAACCACGTCGCGGAAGAGTTGATCTACTACAAATAGCATGCGCAGTACTCGCAGCAAGAGTTTGAATATGCGGTCATACTGCATCAAACTCATCGGCGTAATAATGCAGGTCAACTGAGGCGGCGTCGTATATGACAGTCGAAGAAAGTCTAGAGCTTCCAGCGAATCTGGATTCATACACTTGTCAATCTCCTCATCTGATAGGTCGCGCACAGCAAAACTCATATCTCCTGGTAACTCTGAGCTTCCGTTGAATGCACCCTGGGATATGTCGGGTTTCAAGCCGGTCTTAGCTTCATAGCTCTCGGCCAGTATACCCATAAGTGCGAGTCGTAGCTCAGAGCTGGCAGGTGGCCAACTATCACGGCCTCCAAGTCGAAGACCCATGACACCTCCCTGCCTGAGAACCCCAATCTGCTTTTCCGTAGTTGCTAATTCAGGATCGAATAATGCATGGGAGAGTCGACTACAGAAGATTCCATTCCCCAATAGTTGAAACTCGCGCTGGAGTCTTAGATGATCACGCAAGCCATGCGATGTGAAGAGCAGTCTGAGTGCCTCCTTATTCACCACCTGGGCCTGAGCAGAAGCAATACTTCCAAACGAAAGCACAGGCAGCAAGGACCAATGGGGGGTAGAGTTTGACAGCTCTATGCCTGGTTTGTGTGTTCCAGAAAGTCGTTCACGCACAATTTTGCCTAGTGGATCCTCCGTTTCGACGTTACCAATGGGTTGTGAGAACTGCTCAATCGAGGCCTGAAACCGTTCCTCTAAATCAAGTTGGTCCAATCCAAAGAGATTGAATTGAAAGACTGCATTTGGTTCTGATGGAAGTGATACATCCAAGGCCAAGTTGGATGATTCATGGCGACTTGACTGAATGGCATCGAGTAAACTGTTTCGATACTCGTCTACCCGGCTTTCGAGCCGCAATATCGCATCCCAGTCATAGAGCCACTCAGCTTTTGGAGGCCTACTCGATGCTATCAAGCCAGGCTGAGCCAACGGATGGTCTGGATGGAATGATCTGATAAAACGCAAGTTCCGCCCTGTTTCAAATATTGTGTCCGTCACATCGTCTGGCATAAATCTTGGTACCTTTTCTTGGTCTAGAGAAAAATCCACTTCCTCGGTTTCCCGTCCAAAGTCATCCATAAAAACTTTCGCCTGGACCTTGACGAAACCTTTGCTTTCGCCGACATTCGTCTTTGTCAGGGGCAATCCCTGTTCTCGCCTTGTTCCAATCCATTCCTCGAGAAATTCAATCCATGGCCCAGACACTCTTCGTAATACTTCACGCATGATTTGACGAAGATATTCCTCATTGTTATCAACGGCATACGACTGACGAAACACAAGAGTCAAAATATCTTCATCCGAAAGACCGCGATGGAGCTGTGAGGTTAGCGACTGGAAAGGACCTAAGATGGCCAAGACCGCGTTGATGGTAGATTGAAGCTGTAGGATTGACCGTGGATTTCGTCCGCTGGTAGCAACCCATTCCTGGACGACCTGAATAATTTGGCTAACAGTGCTTGCCAGAGCCACGCCGCATCGACTAGGGTGCGTCGAATATGCAAACTGTACAAACCTGTGCAAGTCCGCTAGAGCTGCTGAACATGTCTGACATTGATTCTCAAGTCCCAAGAGAACGTCGGCTGAATATCCTGAAACCCTCATCATCGGCAAGGTAGGCTTGAGATTTTGCGATTCCTCCCTGGCAAACAAAACCGATTCCCCACCAAGTGCCAGCGCTAATAGTGACGATAAGTAGGTCTTTATATCAATAATAGGCACGCCTGCATTCTCAAGCCCCAAGGGATCACTTTCGCTGCAGAGCAAGGCATCGTACGCAGTCGGTCCAGCTTCGCTGAGGAACATTGGCTCGTGTGTAGTTATGGGCTTTCCCGTATTGAACGAATTCCATGTTCTGATAACTGGTACCGGGTCGACAGGTATCACCGGGTTTATCCACATATCGCTTGTATCCTCAGCCTCATCATCACTCTCAGGAACCGAGGCTGGATGCTCGGGTTCTGGTGGAGACTGTTCTTCCCTGTCCTCGGCCGTTGAGGCGTCGGCATCAGCTTCGTGGCCCGGGAATTGGAAGAAGCCATATTGCGGAGGGGTAATCGAGGGAATGGCGATCAAGGTCGAATCTGTATTCAAACCATCGACTTGGCAAGAAATGTTAGTGGAAGAGTTGATGAATCAAGGTTGGTAGTATTACTTGTAATGTCCTTTGTGAAGAAGCTGAAGTGTGATGTCGCATCAGCTTCAATATGCTCCAGGAGTTTCGAGGTCTGCCAAAAGTTGGGGAGGGCGAAGACATCGGCCTCGTCAACCTTATTAGCCATGGTTGGTTCACCCAGAACAGCCGCGATCACTCAATGCACTGGGAGAGGACTGAGGCATCATCGATTTTAGAGAAGTTGCGACGTCAGGGAGCTGAAGCCCCTCGACGCGACACTTGGCGCGCTTGTGCAGACACATTCCAGTGACCCCCGCACTAAAAATAGCGACCCTAGCCTTCTAACTCCAGGTTCCAGTGATGATCTCATGCAGTCTTGGTGGACTTTGTTCCTGCATCCAACCCGTGGACCTCTATCCATATGAAATCCACATTGGACGTTTTCTATTTCTGACGCCAAGCTCTTGAAGCTCCCAATTCTTCCACCAACATTGCTACACGACACAAGATAGCATAACCACGACGGGAAAAGCATCCCTAGCACATTCAGACAATAATTAGAAGCTAATAGCATTCACATCACGCCACAATGCCTCCCAAGAAGCGAGCGCGCACTGCTGCTGCGTCAACCCCATCGCAGTCTCGCGATGACGATGCGATGGACGTTGACACTCCACGAAACAGTGGAACACCGGCTCCCTCAGCAATGAAGCCGGAAATACTCGCACTCATGAACCTCTGGACCGATGACCAAATCTCTTCCCTATTCAAAGCCGTCATTCGCTGGAAGCCAGCCGGTTCGTGCTCACCTAGAAACACCCAAGCTCTACATCTCCAAAACAAAAGCCTTTTCTAACTGAACCTTATTCCAGGCATGCACAAGCATTTTCGAATGATAGCAATATCCGAACATTTGCGAAATCACGGCTTCGATCCGGATATGCACCGACATACGCGAATCCCCTACATATGGGAGAAGCTCAAAACCTATTATGACCTCGAACTTATCGACGAGAGGGAATATTTTGACGACGACGAGACGGAC
The DNA here is from genome assembly GCA_011799845.1 of Hypomyces rosellus. Classification (NCBI taxonomy): domain Eukaryota; kingdom Fungi; phylum Ascomycota; class Sordariomycetes; order Hypocreales; family Hypocreaceae; genus Hypomyces; species Hypomyces rosellus. The sequence goes on from WWCI01000001.1 coordinate 2,585,275, forward strand.
GACAAATATGTCGAATTCTCGCTTCCGCTGCGCGACTTTGGGGAAGCCATGCTGCAGAGGGCCATCGCTGACCCTAGCGAGGCACCGACGTCGCCTGCAGAGCTCGAGCTCTCCCCCCCGCCGGACGAAGCTCCCAAGAAGCGGAAAAGAACTGCCACGGTGTCAAAGGGAAGGGCTACGTCTGCGGAGGATACAGAGGATGGTACGGACACACAGTCACCGGCCGCGAAACAGACGAGGGGGTCCAGAGGTCGCACCAGGGCAGCCAGCCAGACGATGAAGGCCGAGAAAGCTGAGAAGGCTGAGAAGGCCGAAAAAGCGGAAAAGGCTGAAAAGGCGGAAACAACAGAGGAAGAGGAGCCCGAAGAGGACGAGAGTGGTTCGGGAGATGGTGAAGAAGAGAGTGCGGAAGAAAATGGGACACCCGCCTCGAGGTCGACCAGGGCGTCGGGCAGAGGTCGCGGGAGAGGAAGAGGACGAGGAAGAAGAGGTAGGGGTCGGGGAGGATAAAACTCCAAAAAGATTCTAGGTGGCATGAATTGTATAACAATAGCCCTAATCGGGGCTCTAGATACCCAAGCTGTATTATATATATACCTTGTATAAGTCTATGACATGCAAATTCTTCGTGTGTATCAGCGTAAGATCTATTCATCCTCATCCTCAGGCTCCGGCAGAGTTTCCCACTCGCTGTAGTAACTCAACTTGCGCATCCAATCCCGTCCCGCGGGATATATACCCTCCACGTCATAATGCGATCTCTTTGGCGGCCCCGGGTCCTGTTTCCTAGGCAGCTCCATCGGCGGCTTCTTCTGCAAGATGTGCCACATTTCCAGCTCGGCCTTGTAGCTGGCGTGCTCGTCCCAGTCATCGGCGTGTTGCTCCTTTTGTCGTTCTGATGCGATGCGTGCTTTGAGTGCGTTTTTGGCGGGCTTGTCGTGTCGAACGGCTGCTGCGGCGTGGATGAAGACTTCGGCTGCTTCTTGTTGGATTGCCCGCTCTTCTTCGTCGGCTGGTGAGGGCGATCTACTAGAATCGGAGAAATCCTGCAGTTCTTCAAACTCCTCATCTTCAGACGATGGCTGTTGTGTCATGTATGGCGACTCTGACAATGCCATGTCCGTGCTCTCGCCTGACAGCTGCCTTTCGACCTCGTCGTAAGACATAGGCTCCTCCTCATGCTCCTCGTCGCCCTCTGGCGGATCTTCATACACATCCAACCGTAGTCTCCTAGCACTCTTCATCCACTTTTCATTCAGGTTGGGCGTCATCCCAAGAGAGGATACGGCGGCTTCCGCATCCTGCAGTTGTACCAGATCCCTTATCCTGCTGCCGCCATCTCTCTTCGATTTGATTCTAGACATGGCCATGAAAAGCGTTGTCTGTACCAAGCGTCTCGTGATTGATATGGCTAGTGAATGAAAGTCCTCAAATGCCGTAGCCCATACGGAAGGGGGATCGGGTTCGATGAAATTCCAGTTGTTACCCGGAATCGAAGAGTTCATAAACATGCGTCCTGAGAGCTCCAACCAGCGTGACAAATGGAAGAGCTGGGCAAAAGGAGGGACTTGTCCACCGCCTACATCCCGCGCCTCCTTACTGAGCTTCCTAGCAATCTTCGGAGTGATATCCCACGTCTCATCCCACCGATTCCTCTCTCGCTGCTCTTCGCGGGCTTCCTGTCTGAGAGATATCTCGTCGGCGGCCTCTTCCTGCGCATGAATGCACTGCTGACTGATTTCTACCGCCGCGGGATACTCGCATGGTTCAAGAATCGACCTCGTCACTGTGTCGTGCCTCTCGTTTCGAGCCTCCTGGAGAAAATTGATGTAATGGCCGACCTCGATTATGCTCTTGCTTCCAAGAGCCAAAGCAATAGCAGATACGTTGGTTTTTCCATAATGTGCCAGCGTTTCAAAGAACTTTTGCTTTTCAAAAGAGGACCAGTAAGTAAGGCCGATCTGACTGGGCGGCAGATCAGGCAAATCCTCAAATAAAGTCCGCTGCGCAGCATCCACAATATCTTTATTAAGAAGCTCAAGGTAAGCAAAGTTTAGTTCGCTTCTTTGGCGCTTAAAGGGTCGGTGAGCTGTAGTATCGTCCGCATGTCTCTTGAGCGACGATGGTTGACCTTCTTCGTCCTCACTCACTGACGAAGCGTCATCTGCAATGTATTCACTCTCTTCGCTTTCTGACCCTTCCTGGCTGCCCATCAGACTAGCATTTGAGGCATGTATAGAGTCCCTTCTTCGTTTGAGCTTTGGGTTTGATGGGCCTGGTTCATCAGGTTCCTCGTAGGAATAATCGGAGTCCATTTCCCTTGAATATTACCGTTGATTATCATGAGGGGAAACGAGAACATTGTAATAATAGGTATAAGATAATAGGCATCTATGAATTAAGAGAAGAGGTATAGATAAGTATGTTAAGAATGGAATTTTCACTCTCAAGACATCTCAAAGATAGTGAAATGAGAAGTGATCCACGGCAGCAGTTAAATCTTCAGCCACTGCAAAAGTAGACGCTACAGGGGTCTGTGTAAGCGATAAGATAAGAAACTTAGAGCGGAAAAAAATTAAGATGCGCCCACTCAATTGCGATAAACTCAATCCAGCGATCTCTTCATTGATAAGACGACAGGAGATTGAATTCATTGTCGCATCACCATGTGCAATGATATACTCCGTCGTAAGACGTCTCTTCCGGTCACATGCTGGGACTGGCGTTCCTGTGGCCTGGCTTGGTCCCATTAGAAGAACCTATGCTACAGCCTCAGGCGCCGCACTCAACAGTAAACCCAAGCTACGAGGCTACCAGGAAGAATGCATCAAATCCGTTCTTTCGTCCCTGAAGCATGGGCATAAACGAGTTGGTATATCTCTAGCGACTGGAAGTGGCAAGACAGTAAGAAGAACTTATACTCCCCCGTTCTCTTATAAGACCATATGGCTGACTTTTGTTTATAGGTCATCTTCACGCAGCTCATTGACAAGGTCCAGTCTCGAACAGGGGGTGCTGACCAGACTCTGATCCTGGCCCATCGCCGTGAGTTGGTTGAGCAAGCAGCAAGGCATTGCCAAATTGCATACCCAGACAAGAGGATTGAGATTGAAATGGGCTCTCTCCACGCCTCTGGCATCGCAGACATCACCATCGCCAGCGTCCAAAGCATCACATCAAAGGGTCGCTTGGACAAGTTCGACCCGGCCAAGTTCAAGCTCGTCCTCGTAGACGAGGCCCACCATATTGTCGCGCCGGGCTATCTCAAGACTCTCAAGCACTTTAGTCTCGATGAGAAGCGGATTACATCGCCTGCATTGGTAGGCGTGTCGGCCACCTTCTCCAGATTCGATGGACTGAAGCTTGGAGCCGCCATTGATGAGATTGTTTACCACAAGGACTACGTTGAGATGATCTCGGACAAATGGCTATCAGATGTCGTCTTTACCACCGTGGAGTCTTCCGCCAACCTGTCCAAAGTCAAAGCCGGCGCCTTTGGTGACTTTGCAACAGGTGAGCTCTCCAAGGCCGTCAATACCGACATCATCAACGACATTACTATACGAAGCTGGATGGCCAAGGCAGGCGATCGAAAGTCGACTCTCGTCTTTTGCGTTGACCTGGCACATGTGGAAGGATTGACGCGCAGGTTCCGTGAATATAGATTCGATGCTAGATTCGTCACCGGAGACACGCCCAAGGTTGAAAGAAGCGCCATTCTCGAGGCCTTCAAGAAGGGTGACTTCCCTGTTCTCGTCAACTGCGGTGTTTATACAGAAGGAACGGATATTCCCAACATCGACTGCATCGTGCTGGGCAGACCAACGCGATCTCGCAACTTGCTAGTCCAAATGATTGGTAGAGGCATGCGTCTTCATCCAGGCAAAAAGAACTGCCACATCATCGACATGGTTTCTAGTTTGGAGACTGGTATCGTCACCACGCCGACTCTATTTGGACTCGATCCGAATGAGTTGTTAGAAAAGGCGTCGGTGGAGAAAATGCAAAAGATTAAAGAGGAGAAAGAAGCCGAGGTAGCAAAGCAGCAGGAGGGAAAGTCTCAAAAAAAGGGATCAACACTTAATCCCTCGGCTGCCGTGACCTTTACAGATTACTCTTCGGTGCTCGACTTGATAGCAGACACCTCGGGGGAGAGGCACATCCGCGTCATCAGCAAATACGCCTGGGTCCAAGTCGGCCCAGAGCGCTTCGTCCTCTCCGCCCCAAGCGGCTCCTACATCAGAATCGAGCGCGCGACCGAAGACGACCGCTCCTCCCCCAGCCCAAGCTACCGCGCCGTCGAAATCCGTGCCCTCCACGCTGGCCTCGCCAAATCCCCCTTTGCCGCCCCGAGGGAGATCCTCACGGCCGCCACCTTCAACGACGCCGTGAATGGTGCGGATAGCTACGCGGCCAGCGCCTTCCCCCACACTTTCATCCACCGCTACCAGCCGTGGCGAAAACTCCCGCCCACGCAGGGACAGCTAGATTTCATCAACAAGCTCCGCGGAAAGGGCAAGCCGTTCAAGCCGTCCGAGTTGACAAAGGGCAAAGCCGCGGACATGATCACCAAGCTCAAGCACGGGGCGCGAGGTCAATTTGCCAAAATCGAGGCACAACAAAAGAAACGAGAGAAGCAGTTCACTGTTGCAGAATCCAAGTTCGACCGTGAGCGTGTAAGAGTTGGTCCTCTTTCTGCTTAAAAAAAAAAAAGGGGGGGGGGGGGGGTTATGTATAGTTTAACGGGAAAAAACTGGGTGTGATCATGGGAAAACGGGCGTTGGATAGGTGGGGGACAGACATTCAGATCTAAATGGGGATATATCACGATTGAGACATGCAGGAACTTGGATATGATGATAATGAGTAAGTACTCAAACCACTCTGTATATGTATAGTATATGATGTATTGTAGAAAGAAAGACAAGCCCTCCACGTTCAATTTCCCTGTTCCGCAAACGACAACAAAGCCTTTTCCCAAAATGTAATACGAAAATTTTCTGGGGTATATAGTGTGATAATTGCGAGAATCACCAACGATGAATGCCAAGATACGGTCTAAATGAATGCAACGTCCATAGCTCTCATTTTGACAGCATTATAGAAATGTGAGCACTTCTATAATCTTGAGCCATCTGCCTGCGCGCCACCGGGTATCATTTCGTCTCCTGCCCACGTCCCATAACTTGACCTTCAGACCAAGAACTTCTCCTTTCATATGCATGCTTCTTCCCCGTCTTCAGCCCAACCAACTGTGTTCCCAACAAAAGAGTCTCCCCAACCGCAAGAAAGACAAAAGGCCAAAATGCCCTTCCCAACTAATAATATCAATACAAACGTCCAACTCCAAGTATATCGAGATCTTGCCACCATCGTCAACTTTTTCGATATTTCCAGGCGCAACTCCAAATAGAGTCGACGAATAATCTCCCAAATCAGATCGTTCCAGCTCCAACGCCAGGGGTATTTTGTTCATATTTTTATCTTGACGTTTCGACGCGCATATGGGTATAGTGATGTGGACGTCAGTCATCAAGATTGAGACCACAAATTCCAATAACAGATATAGTTTCGTAAAACATGTAATGGAGGAAAATCAAAAACAAAACAACCGTAAAACTCTGAATCAAAATCAAGCAACAAAAAAAGCAAAACGGGAACGAACTAATATCGTCAGGGCGAAGTAATGGCCAGATCGATGACGGTTGTGTACGTTCCAGGGTATATCCAGCCGGGGTATTCGCATTTAAGGCGTCTAATTCGCAAAATCTAACGGAAAGGCCCAACGGGGCCGGGGTATCCTGAATTCATAGAGTGTGAAGTAGAGGGACGTCCGCTGTCACCAGATGCGCGGACGTTGTGACGTGGTGTGGCATCGCCCGGAAGGGGGATTGCCAACTTGCTGTCCATATGATGATTGCTCATGGGGCGAGGTGCCCATGGGTTGTCATCCTCGGGGAGGTTGACGCCGCTATCATTCCAAGGATTTCTGTCAGCATTGAAGCTGCGTGTCGATTCAATTGAAATGAGCGAGGACTTGGAAACGTTGGCAGAGCCCTTGAAAAAGCTGCTGCTAGCGGAGTGAGAACTGTTCTTTCTGCGATCCAAGAATGCGGAAATGGAAGTCATGCTACCAGGCTTCCTGAGTCGATCGAGGATGCTGCTTCGCTCACGGGCAATGTCAGCATTGAAGGCATTCTTGACCGGAGAGTCACTGGCCACCGCAGAGGGAGCCTGCTGAAGAAGCTTCGAGTCGAAATACTGAAGCGACTCCTCGAACGAATCCGACTTGGGTCGTGGGATAGAACCCTTGGTAATGGTAGCCTCAACACCGGCAGTGGCAAACTGGGCTAACAGAAATTCGATAGCATCTCGCAATCCACCTGCATTGTTACGAGTGAATCCCCAAACCAACGTAGCGGTTGCGGAGCCGTCTTCCGTGATTTCGTCAGGGTTCTGGTGCACGGTAACTTCCACTTCGTACTGGTTCTTCAACTTGGGAACCAGGTCATGAGCAAACTCGGGGGATTCTAGAAACTTGACGAGCTCGGTGCTACGAGCGAGCACCAACTCATGCTTGTCCGGAACCATTCCCAAAAACTCATCAACACAGTGCGGCACCTGCCACTGAGGGCCAGTTACGGTCACCTCATCGCTGGCTTGTTCGGTGCTAGGGAAGCTAATCTTGCAATTGTACTTATTCTCAAGCTCTTCAATGGCAGTGAGACGGGCAATGAGCTCACGATGATAGAGGCGATCAACGCTCACCATCTGGGAGGTATACTCCGAGTCCTAGTGACATTATTAGCTGATTAATTTGTGTAAGAGGCTGACGGGCTACTCACAGCTCGGTCCACCATTTCCAGGATCTCATTCTTGACGGCATCCAAATTTTGAGCATTACGAGCCGGAGTGCGGCAGATGACGTTGTCAACTTTGATATCATCATCCTCGCGTCCCATGCCTCCTGTAAATTCGTTAGTAACCGAAAACACATGATTTTGTTCATGTCCAACTAACCTCTATCCATAGCATTGGAGAACTTGACAAACACAGAGTGCTTTTTCATGATTCTCTGAATGTGCTGACCACCAATACCGATGATTCGCTTATGGTACTGATCAGGAACATGGAAAGAAATTGATGCTGGCATCTCTTGCTCAACCAAACTCAAGCCTTGCTTCATGGAATCGTAGCTGCCGGCCATAACATCAATGTTGAAGTTGTACTCATTGAATCCATCAAAAATGATTTGAACATTGCCTAGAATCTTGTCAGCAACTCAAGTCTTCCTAACGATACTTGTGCAACTTACTCTGCCCCATGATCTTGTTGATCTTTCCGTTCTTTTTGCCACTAACGAATTCCTTGTGCTCATTGGCGAGCTCAATCTTAACGCGAATCTGATAAACTGACTGAATCACGAACTTGATCTCAGAGACAACCATCAAAGCAGACTTGACTGCATCATCAGAACCAGTAACAGTAAATGACGATTTGTCAAAAGACACATCAGCGTCGGAATTGCCGCAGATATCAGTGAGCATTGTTCGAATGTCCGCAGAGTTGGGAACCTGCCTAGCCTCTGGTTGAACAAACCACACGGCACCATAAAACTGGCCAGCCTGCTTCATATTAGCTAGTTCTGTGAACGATAATGTCCTATAATCTCTTACCAATGACATGAGCTCGCGAACAGTTCGCTCAACAGGAAGGCCCTCGCTGCCCTGAACGCGGACTGTAGTGCGCTGGCATGACAGTGGAGGGAACATGATGTAAGTTCCGTTCGCCTCTAGAATCTTGCGGACCTTATCCAGACGACCCAGCAAAATGCTATCAATCTTGGCGGCGGAGATAACCACGTCCTTAACATAGAGTCTGATTCGTGAGACAGTCTCGTGCAGCTTCTGCTTTGCCATCTCAATAGCCTGGGGGGTCTCTCCAGTGATGAAAATATCACTAGGATCACGTCGATTCGCATTTGGCGGGCAGTAACGATACATCTGGGAGAACATTGGGGGGAAGTAAATGGCCGTTCCAGTGGTTGACTCAATAAGCTTGATGTTCTTGCGATGACGGCCACAGACTAATTGGTGGAGAGACAGTTCGAGTCTGGTGACGTCCACAACACGGCCAAGCTAATCAGATACATGTCAGCAAAAAAGGCTTCCCACAACAGCATATGTCAATACGAGAAAAGGAAGACGTACCCAAGTATCAATTTGGATCAGAACACGAGCTTTGGCGTGTTCTGATGACAGGATATCACCGTAAATAGCAATTCTCCATCGCTGATCCATTCGCATCTCAGAATCTCCAGTCATTCCATCCACCACAGGGGTCAGTTTAGGTCCTAGCAAGAAGATATCGACGCCACAATAGCTAGAGAGATAATCAAGAGTCTCCACAACGTTCTTCTTCAGCGCGCCAGCGCCAAAGTCGCAGACCAAGCTTCCATCAACATCAATTGTAGTGCAGCGCTACGACTTGTCAGCATCAAAGCAAGAAATGCCGTTTAGGGCGGACAAGGAAGATCGAGGCATACCATCGAAATAGGAATCTCGTTCAAAATGGTCTCTCGGCTCTTGTTGACCAGTTCGGGCGAACCCGAGAGGCAAACGGTCGTCATCTGCTGACCTCTTCCATTCTTGGGCGTCGATACGAGAACGTGAGCCTCAATGGGCAGGGGTCCACCAGACAAGTCCCGGCAGAGTCTTTGCAGGTTGGCGAAATTTTGAGCGTGTACAGGCAATTCGTGAACTTGAACATCATCTGGGGCGTCTTCGGGGTGAGTCCAGCGTAGTACGGCATCGGTAGTGGCGTGAAGAATGTCCTCGGTGTTGGGACCGACCAGATCGGAGGCGAAGGGAATATTGAACGAGTAATGTATCGTAGCATCGGCGGCTTGTGGTGACGGTATGGGAATTCCCGGTTGGGCCGCATTTTTTGGATGAGGGTTCAAACTGCTCATAGGGACATTTGGTCGGCCCATGCCGAAATTGGGACTCATCCTCTCGGACCAGTGGCGCATGTTCGCCAATTTATTCATGATGTGTGAAGAAGAGAGCGAAGATGAATCGAACGCAGCTCGAGGAGCAAGAGAGCGAGAAGGAGACGGAGAGAGACGGAGAGAGACGGCGGCCAGGCGAGAGAGAAAAACGACAAGATGAGGAGGGGGAAAACCAGGGGTATCGAGACGAAAGAAATAAGCGTGGTTAGAAAGAAAGAAAAAGAGAAGAATTGAGTTCGCAAATTCTGTGCTGGTATCTTGAGAGAAGGAGAGGGGATGTGGGAAGAAGCGGAGGGTTGGTGGAGGAAGAGGAACGAGAGAACGAGGAGACTCGACGTGAGGAGGGTCAGTCCACGGTTAGTCAGGCGAGAGGTTAGCTTATCCAGTCGACTTGCAGCCAGTGTGGGAGGATTTCGGGGGGGGGGGCATCGACCTTAACGAAGTACCTCTGTCGTACTCGTAGTACGACAAACCATGTACGGGAGTACACAAGTACATCCATCCATCAGCAGCCCCAGGGCTTTTCGATCGAGGTCTAGCCACGAGTACAGTGGGCTGGGGGGCCGCTGCAGTAGCAATGCAGCGCAGCGTTTTACTTGGCTTAGGCACTGAAGCGGGACGAGGGGGACCACCCAATAAACTTGAAGCCAGTCCTCCCGTCCACATATCGATTAGGTTCCCCAATTGCCCCCAAGTTGCATTTTTTAGCTGAACCACTTCGCTTCGTGCTTGGGGCTGGGCTGGGCTGGGCTGGAGTGAGTGAGTGAGTGAGTGAATGAGGGCTTCTCAAACCCCAGCATAATACCTATCTATCTATGTACTAATTACTACACACGAGGTGCATACATGGGTAATTACAGCGCATACATACGACCGCATACGACCGCACACACATACATACATACGTGCTGCAACAAGAAAAGTGGAATTGACTCTGGATCCATGGATTGGCTTGTCAACAACCCATCGCCTCCTCCGTCCACCCTCGAAAAAGACAGACAGACAGACCAGACCAAACGCTGAGCAGACATGTCCTCCCCCTCGCTCGCAGTGGATCCTGGCGTCAGGTACACCAACAATGCTAGCCGGGGGTGGGTGGTCTGCAGTGCGGACAGAAGTACCGTCATCATGGATTTTCGGCTTTGACCAAGTTCTGAACAGGGCTCGAGCTGCTTGGCAGAAGTCAGTCATTTGACGCTCAAGTCTGGATCTCTGTGTCTCTGGCGGTGCCTCTGGAATATCAATGTCTCTGGAACGGGCTTCTGGGCACAACTACTAGTCCTTCCTAGGAGGTAAAAAGGTAAGGGTTCGAGGTAGCACTGAGCACTGGGCACTGGGCACTGGGCACTGAGCGCTTGTCTTCCTGTAACTGACTCTTCGAAAAGTAAGACCCGTGAGAGAGAAACCTTGGAACCTTACCCAGGGTGGTGGGTGGCTGATGGATGGTACCAAAACGTTGACCACCACCCCCCCCGGGAAGTCGCCCAGTTGTTGGTGACCAACGGGAAGCCCTTTCGTCAGCGACGCAAGTATTGGATGGAGTTTTCTCATCAGGTCGCTGGCTGACAGCCACGGAAGCCTTGCACGCCCTAAACGCTCCAGCTTAATAAGTTGTGGTGATTGCCGAGACGGGTTCGCTTGCTACTTGCAGCTGTGGCCGTTTATTAATAGGGAAGCGCGCATATACGCATACATTCAAAGTAAATTACATACATCGATCCCCTATGCGAAATGCAAGAGGTTTCAGGGCCCTCAGTCTCTAATTTTGGGGGTTGTTGATGCTGCTTCTGCTTCTGCCTCTGCCTCTGCCGCTGCCGCCTGCGTCGTCTGGGCATTGGATTCGTGTCCACATCCCATGGAAGCCGAGAATAGCGTGGCCACTAAAACACACAAAAGCTTCTCACTCTCGATCCTTGGAGAGTCTCCACTGACGTCTGCGTCCTCAACCACTCATGCCTCTGCGGACCCATGCTTTCGGTCCTCCTGCACTCTCACACACACCACACCATTCACCATCAACCAACTACGGAGTACCTACATAGGTCACCACTTGTTTTGAGACCAAGGGCTGTCTCTGGGCAAAAAATAATATCAAGGGCTGAGCTGGCATTCAATTTTCGTGATTGATCGGCACCGGATCTTCAGGTTCAGAGACACAATAGTGGGGAGCTTGACAAGTTTCTTCCGTTGCAAGCGAGGGACGAGAAACGAGAGAGGGGGGGGAGGCGAATAATGCCCCAGGAACCCTTCCCCAAAACAAACTTGGAACAGCAAGAAACACATCCGAAGTTGTCTCGCCGTTTTGCCAAACACCATCATCCCCACAACCCCTTCGCAAATTCGGCATGTGTTGCGCGTCCGAACGGGGCGTCGTTACTGAACGATTGGTCCCCCCCCCGAGTATCCTTGGGCATGCATGACAAATGAATGATCCTGATCCCTCTTTTTTTTTTCCTTTTCCTTGAGGGAGTACACATGTAAGGGAAGCAAAAAGGAAAAGCACCCGTGGGGAAAAAGCACAGAGTTCGAAGGGGGAGGGCATACCATCCCGTCCATGCCGGATCTGTTTTTGTTTTTGCCTTCTCGCAAAGGCAGCTCAACAATCCCATCCTTGCATCATTAAGGTAGGGCAAGATGGGCAATGGACTGACAAACTAACGCTCCATATATTGCCCTCACCTCTCCGTTCCGAGTTAGCACCACATTCCCTCCCCCAAGGAAAAAAAAGCCAATGTCCCCGTCGTCCTCCAGCTCCCTTCGCGGCGAGTCGGAAAGCCACTCGATATGTCGCATATGCATTAAGGCATGACCATCTGAAAAAAACAACAACAATATGCAGCTTCGCAGCTGTACTGTGCTACACGGTTTTTTTTAAGTCTACTGCCGGGGCCCAATTGAATGCCGCTGTTTGCACGTCCGTGACCTGCCATGCCGCAGCCGGTCTAAGATATCTCACACGGGTCAAGCGAACAAGCGAGCTTCAAATGAGATCTTAGGCTCTCTCGCTATGGATGGCTGCTATTTACCTATCCCCCTTCAGAGACACGGGATTGTGTTTTAGCTCGACCTTGATCTCGTCCAACCCAAGTAAGCCCTTTCCAGCCGGTTCGACACTTTTCAACCATGAACCATGAACTATGGCCATTCCATCCCCCATCACACAAACTATCGCACCAACATCACCAACATCATTTGTACAAGCGGCAGTGATCTTCATTTTACCGTCCCGTGCCGCGCCTGGTTATGAGACCAGTAATACCGTCCATTGCAAAACACTTCAATATCAAAGTCTCGCAAAGGTCACATTGCTTCATCTTGCCGGCATTCAAAAGCTCCCGTCTCATCCGGGCCGGCAAAAACGAGCTCCTCCTACTGTTCCCACCCCAAAAAGTATCCACCTCTTGGAGGGCCTTGGAATCTCCACAGAGCGCCGATTACTACGGAAGGCGGAAAACCCCGTATCCGTTTTCCAAGTTTTACAGAAACAAAAGATGGCCGATCATTATTGACCTCATCATGCTTGAAATCATCTTGGCCAACGTATGTATGTTGGTCAAACGCCTCTCACTAACTCCATAACTCCAGCCCCCAAATCTCCTAACGTTGCAAAAGGAAAAAAGAAAGAAAGAAAAAGAAAATCCCGTAAACTCGAAACACGGGGGGGCCCATATACCCAAACTCCCAACGCTAACGCACAACCTGCAAGTCTTGGATCTCAAAAAGCACATTTTTTGGTTTTTGGTTTTGTCTCTTTGTTATCCCTCTTCTTCCTTCCGACTGCACGCCATCCTTGCTCATGCAATGTCTCAGGGGGGGGGGGGGGTAAGGACGACGTTCCATCCTACATACAAGTAGTATGGATTCTTGTTTTTTTGAGGCTGTGTCGTACTGATCATCGCCGCAACCTGCGCGCGCTGAACTGCAATCAAACAAAACATATGACCCCAAATTAACCCAATCAACGTTTAATTCTCTAGACTATTTTCTTTTGTCTTTTTCTCCCCTTCTTCTTGCTTGTTGTCTGTTTCAGAGTAAGCCCTTAAGCTACATGTTAGACCGAGACAAACAAAGTTTTGAGTTTGCTTCTGTGTTCAACAGTTACGCGGTTGCGACATTCCTTGCATACCTATGTGTGGGTTGTTTTTGTTGTTGTCTCGTATAGTCAAAAAAAAAAAAAAAAAAAAAAAAAAAAAAAAAGAGACAGCGTCATTAGGTCTTGAAAAAATGGGTTTTGCGTATGGCATGAGCAAGGTTTCACATCCATGCCCATTACTTCACGCTGTTCCAAAGGAAATCGATCGTACCGTGACTGGGTATCCGTTGAACCCGCGGCGTTGCCTCGATGGAGTTCAGCGTGTGAAACTGCATGTTGGACGACCTGTGACACAAACCTCCCTGAGCAATATCGAATAATGAGGTTGTTTTTTCTTGGGCATGTATGTCGAGGCAAGGCTCACTCACAGAGGCATGAAGAAATAATCAAGATTGTGCGATATAGAATAGAATACAACATTAAAAGCTGTCCGGGTATTATGTATTTCTTTACATTTGATGAAGACGCCCTTAATTCTACATGCTTGATACGATTCAGTACGCCAGGTCGCCCAAACTCCTTTCTACCCGTTCATTACCGATATACCGCTCTCCTGCCATCATCAATGTACACAATCTCCTGTGTTGGCCTTCTTGGCCCTTCAATAAACGCTATTTCTTCTGGTGCCCTTGCTCCATGAGACTCATTGTATCGTTCCGTTGGCCGCACGCTGTACTCCCGACGAACATATGGTTGCTGCAAAGATCCGCCGTACTCTCCCACATACGTTGGGGCTCCTTCAGGATGACGGCTCTCTGGATGTACACTCCCGACGTATTCTCGAGTCGGCACTTCTGGTCGTACACTATGCATGCGTCCATAACTATGAGGGGCTTCAAATCGTACAGTCTCCGATGGTCTAAGGCTTGATGACCTTGAAGCGTACTCCCTCGGTCTCTCTTCAATCGGTCTCCGATCATGTGGCGACATAATTCGAACATATTCTCCAGCGCCTACTGGTTGTGTTGAATACTCCCTAGGTCGGCTCTCTCGATAATCATGAGGAACATACTCTGGTTGCGTTACATAGCGTCTTGCCACGGCATATGACGGCGGTGGTCTGGTATACACGACACCGCCATCGTCATATGGCCCAGCTGCGGAGTGTCCTGACATGGCGCGGGGTGGTACTCGCTCATATACGATTTCTGCCTCCCCAGGCCGAACCGACGGGGCAGCTGGTTGTCTTATTGTAGGATGTGATGGTTCGATATACTCACGACCGTATGCATCCACCACAATTCTAGTGGGTGGTGGTCTTGGAGGTACCACGAATGAATCGCCTTCCGGGCGTACGCTCAGACGAGGCCCCTCGAGTGGCTCGCGATATACACGCGGGGGTTCCCGATACGGATCGTTCACAATGACCTGCGAAACTGCTCTTGTAGGGTGAGCTTCTCTAGGAGAGTACTGATAGGATGGCGCACCGGGCGAGGGAGGTCGACGCATGTAGGCACCGCCTGATACTTGATGTTCGCCCACATATTCTCGGCCATATCTAGCTTCACCAACTACAGCTGTATTTACCGCTCGTGGGGCTTCTGCGACAGGATCCTCGTAGACTATGGGTGCCCGTCCGTCTCTATGAACGTGTGGTTGGTGTGGATCATATAAGCTATTCGCTACTGGTCTCGAATAGCTTGATTCCGCTGGGCTAGGCTCGGGAGCCTGGGTCTGAGCCTGCCTTGGACGCTTGTTGGGTCGAGCATACGACGGAGCTGTTAGTGGTGAAGGTGACCGCGGCTCAGATTTGATATGAGGACCGACTTCGGTCTCTGGCGCTTGCCGGTCGGCCTTTCTCTTCTTCTTTTTTCCTCTCTTCTTGCTCGCATCTCTCTCCCCTTGTGATGACGTATCTGAACTTGTAGCGGTAGCAGGCTCATGTCTGAGTGCCATAATCTGCGCCGGCGTTCCCATAGCTGGACCTATACCAGGACTGATAGGTATTGGTGCCCTGACTGCTAGAGAGGAAGTTTGGGTATGATACGGAGCGGTGGGTAGCAAAGTACTACGATTCCTGACGAGAGGCGAAGGTGCAAAAGAATCATCCCCGTGCTGAGGAGCAAGTAGCTCACCCTCTGGATTTCCTGAATCCACTGACCGGCTGTGTTCTCCGCTGGTAGTTTGCCCTTGCCCAACTGACGAATCACCTCCATCAACGTAGTTATTCAAACCAGGAACTATTATTCTACCCAGTTTGCTACCTGTATTGTTGGCTGGTGAGCCATGTTGCGGTTGATAGGCTGGTCGTGGCAGATGTGCATCATGATTATCTCGACCGAATGATAGCAGATGTTTACGGCTCGTTGGAGCACTCCGTGACGGCGTTTCTTGCTGTTGCAGTTGTGATGTACCAAGCGCATGCGCCTCCTCTGATAGATCTCGAATGCGCGATGTTAGATTCGATTCCGGTGTATCGTGGTGCGAGGAGTAAAACGTATTGTCGTCGAAAGAATCACTTGCAGCTTCATTATTAGCAGTCAAGTCTTCATCAATAGGTAATGGTGTAGCAGTAGCTTCAACAATAGTTAGAGCTTTGGCAAGCACGTCAGACAAATCGACAACAAAGGGCTCTGCTAATTGCTTGGTTGCACGACGCTGCTCAATATCGTCTTTCAAAGCACGTTCAAGCCTTTGTCTTTGAAGTTGCAACTCAGCCTTTATGAGTTCATCGGACTTTTCAAGCAGGATAGGATTTATCTCGGTATGCCCGGATCCAAACGACCTTTGTACAGGCTGAAGGACAGGGGAGGCATCAGTATCAGCAAAGGCACTCGGTTCCAGCTCTGGAGCCTTTGCATCTGCAGAGAATGATTGCTGGTTCTTCGAAATTGCACCATTTACGCCATTCTCGGACGGGCTGTTCGCTTGGTTGGGAATGCTCTGCGCCAGCGCCTTCAAGCCTGGGGGCAGTGAGATGGTTGGATGGTTCCCAGACAGAACCATATCGCGAAACCGCACAATCTTCTCGTACTGCTGGATCTCGTGAATCTCCTTCTGTGTAAGCCTCTTCAGGGCATGGCCCTTGACGGGTGGTGTCGGAGCAGCCTCCCCTTGCGCCATGGTGGCAAGCGGTCAGTAGCAAAAGAAACAGACGTCGCGTCAAGAGAAAAAAACAGTTTTGCAAAACGCGATGCGTTTGATGTGCGCTGCCTAAACCCCAGAAAAATGTGGTTAACAGCGACAGACGCGCTACTGCAATCAATGATCAAAGGATGCTATTGCCAGCCATGAATCATGATGGGACGATGCGTTGGCGAAAAGACGTACGTATGGCGTCTTGATAGTTGATGGTTTAATTTTAGGCCCGAGTCGAGTTTCGAACCGAGTGAACTCGAGAGCGAATTTGGGCGGTGGGGATGGCAGAATAATGCGGGTGCCTTCTAAATCCGGGTTTCGCAGGGGCTGCTTCAGGGCTCTCCATTGGCATTGACTTCCAGGTCTCAGGTTCCAGGCTGTACACGCGCCACCCACGCTATGGCCTCCAGGGCTGCTCAAAGAAACTGGAACAATCCATCACCTTGGATTTTGTGTCAGCGCCATGCCCTTCCTTTCATTCATTGTACGTATAGCGTATGAAGTCATAGGTGCTAGTAATGAAGGCATAGATAAATGATTTCTAGCCAATTTCCATACCCTACAATCAGTGTCGTCCAAGGTAGATCTTGCCATATTGGACGTAATAAAGCAGTATTCATCCTCAGCAAAGTATCCATAGGTCCTAGATTACTCAGCCCGTTAGAGTCACTCGGAGACTTTTACAGCGACGTCGGCTTCTTGGCTTAGTGTCCACAGCCGTTGAAACATCTTTTGCCTTTTGAGCGTTTAGACTAGGTCATACAAATTGGAGATCTATAAATGTATATCACATTATACTTCAACTATCTTCCTCTATCTCTGTAGATCTAACAAACCACCATATTCGACACTCCATCACCCTCACCACCAAACAACTCACGACTCCCCCCACCTCAACTCAGACTTCACGATGACGGTCACCAACGGCACAAAGACCGACAAACCGGTCCTATTCTTGTCTGCAAACCCCCCAAGCTTGTAGTGTTTGATTTGATCATATACTAACTTATAAACAGTGATATTGACAATTGTCTCTACCCAAAAAGTGAGAACTAATATTTACATGCTCAAGTCTTGGCCCAGATCTGATCGAATTACAGGCGCCAAAGTCCATGACCTCATGGCTGACTTGATTGACAAGTACTTCGCAGATCATCTCAGCCTCCCCTGGGATGAAGCCGTCAAGCTTCACAAGGAGTATTACACCAACTACGGCTTGGCCATTGAAGGATTGGTGCGCCATCATCAAATCGATCCTCTCGAGTACAATGCCAAAGTTGATGACGCTCTACCCCTGGAAGGCATCATCAAGCCAAACCCCGAATTGCGCCAACTCCTCGAGGATATTGATAGGAACAAAGTCACAGTGTGGCTATTTACCAACGCCTATGTGAATCACGCCAAGAGGGTTGTCCGCCTGCTTGGAATAGAGGACATGTTTGATGGACTCACGTATTGCGATTATACGCAAAACCCCCTCATCTGCAAGCCTCACCCGGACATGTACAAGAAAGGCATGCGTGAAGCCGGCATCGACAGAGTCGAGGATTGCTTCTTCGTTGGTATGGCTTCGACATTATTACTCTGTTGAAGATTTGAAGCAGGGCTAACTGTATTTCAGATGACTCTTACCCGAATTGCGTGCAAGCCAAAGAATTTGGCTGGACAGCAGCACATCTTGTAGAGGAGGGTGTTCGGATTCCAAAAACTGCGGCATCACAGCATCAAATCCGACATTTACGTGAATTACGACAGGTCTACCCGCAGTTCTTCAAATCGTCCTCCACCTAAATAGGACATGCAGTAGTGCCGACGCTCGAAACAGAAACGCCATAAGGTGAATATACTGCTTAGAAAGGTCATGTGTAGTAGAGAAGCTCTGGTTTTGAGAATCAAGATTATAGAAATATGGACTTTGCATTAATATAGCTCTTAGTCCCTCGTCTTAAGTCTAAGCAACTAATGTTTTATGTTTGAGCTGCCCAATTGCCCGAAACGCCTTGCTATGCAACCAGCCCAATATTGAATGGCAAAATACCTAGAAGCGAGATTTCTTGTCGATAGAGGAGTGAATCAGGGACGCCGTATACTTCGAATAACAGAATCCAGCTCAGCCAATATTTGGTCTCTCTCCCTAAGCGCTTCCTGTCGCTGAGCCTCGGCGGCTTTCAAATCCTCTTCCAATTCTTTTATAGATCGCTCCTGGTCCTGCTCACTATTGTCGAGTCCCGGCAAGGAAGAGATAAGAACCTCGATTTGCTGTTCTTTGACAATGAGATCTCGGGATAGTTCGACGAGTCCGGCGCGGAACTCATCAGGCGGTAGTGGATCGACTATAATTTATTTTAGAGTGCCTCGGATTTAGATGGCGGTGGGTAAACTAACCCTCATTTAGAGACTGTTCTTGCTTGACGTCGCGGACCTTGTCGCCTGGACCAAGGGTTTCGAGATCGTGTCGCTTGTGAACGAAGTGCAGACAGGCGACAAATTGTTGCGCCAGCTGAATGGCACCGTTAGTAATAGTACAGTCTGTAGGAAGAAGGCGATCAAAGTACCTGATCAACTGCATCTTGCAGCTGGGTGAGTCTGTCACTCATGGTGGCAGACAGCAATGCTGTGATGATGGAAGCTTATGCTTGATGCGAGGCTATTCAATAGCCTTGCGAATCGCGAAATAGCCCCACGGTAAGCTATGTCATTTTCCATTAGCAGGACCGTGTGGCACTGTGAATAAAACTGTATACATGACCCCTGGCAAAGCAAGCTTGACAGGCCTGATAGCCCGGATTGCGGGTAATTAACAATCCGATAGGCCAATAAGGTGAAAGTGAACACATTACACATTACACATTGATGGTCGCTTCTAGAGTGTGCGACCGAAAAGTAACAGCAGGCCACATCAACCTTCGCATCAGCCTTTCTTTCTCACCAATCCCGCCATCCCGCGGTTTTTTTTTGTATTTTATCTTCGCCTTCGCTCATTTCAGGCATTGTTTTTTCAATCTTTCAACACAGTTGCTTATTACAAACCGAATCGCAATGTCAACTCCGCCGCCGCAACCTGGTCCTGGTGGCTTCGGGCCACCACCTGGGATGGTCTTCCAGGGTCCACAGCCCACTCCCGAGCAGATCCAGGAGATCCAACGGAGAATCGCTGAGGATGCTCAGAAGGCCGGCATGTCAGTGCCCGAGTTCATTGAGCACATCAAGAGGCAACAGATGGAACGAATGCGCCAAATGCAAATGGCGCAACAGCAGCAGCAGCAACAACATGTCCATGGTCCAAATTGTAACCACGACCACGACCACGGCCATGATCACGGCCACAGTCATCCTCACCCCCACCAACATGGCGGCGGCCAGCAGGCGCAACCTATTACACCAGGACCCCCAAAGCCCGAGGGTCTTGCCATGGCCAAATTCTTGCGCGGCCAGGACTTGAAGCCACGTACCTGTATTCTTAATGGCGAGCGCAAGGACATGTTCAAGGGTATGTGCTTCGGACGCTTAAAGTACAATCATTTATAATTAACATCACAAATAGTCAAGCGCGCCCTGCGAGCTCTGCAGTCCCCCGCCTACGAGAAAGCCCGCAAGAAGAATCCCCTCCTACCAGAAGTCACCGACCGAGCATCCCTCGAGAATGCGTTTAAGCTGCTGCCCCTCAGTATGCTTGCGCTCCGAGTTTCCAAGGTTGAGGCTCAACTAGGAGAAAACGGCAAGAAGCCTAAGCGTGTCAAGGGCCAATGGACCGTCAGAATCGAGCAGCAGCAAGAAGCCCAGGACGAAATGTACTACGCATGGCTCTGGGAAGGCAGCCAGGTTATGCGCCAAGTCTATGCTGCCCTCGCTCTCGTCGTCATCTTCATCGTCGTCCTGTACCCCCTTTGGCCGTTGGTACTCCGACAGGGAGTCTACTATCTCAGTTGGGGCATGTTGGGTCTCCTCGGTCTGTTCTTTGCGATGGCCATTTTCCGTGTTATTCTGTTCTGTATCACATACTTCCTCGTTGCGCCTGGACTCTGGCTTTACCCCAACCTTTGGGAGGATGTCTCTTTCATGGACAGTTTCAGACCCGTGTGGGCTTGGCATCAGGTTAGTTGCAGTCCCAAGTCCTCTCGCGCATCACTATGCTGACAAATTCACAGACTGAGAAGCCCAAGAAGAAGAAGAAGACCAAGGCTGTCGCAGCTGGTGCCAACGCCACCATGGCTGCGGCCACTGGACAGATCGCGCCAACTACCGCAACAACCACAGGCACAGACACCCAGGTCAACACTGAGGGTCTCCAACAACGGCACTATGAAGCACCAAAAGTAGAGGAGCTGGGTGATGACGAATGAACGGGAAATATGGAATGGCAGGGTTAATGGAGTATTCATGGCGGGGTTTAATCATTTGAGAGAGTTCGATATCGGAAAGTCTGGGTCGGACAAGATAGAGTTGCGTCGAGTTTTTGCTACGTCGGCAAACAAAAGAGATTTTTATTGACACATTAGATTTATTTGTTTTCTATCTACTCGTCATTCTTGACATTATGGACATGATCCTCATGATACATCTTTGCATCCCATACAATACTTATTTTTCACTTCCGTGAGCGCGCTCATAATACCAGATAGCACCGGGAGCCTTGGCGCAACTCGTCAACGTACCCGCCGCAACATCGGCCGGGATTCGCAGACCCTGCTGGCGCTGAGAGGCACCAAAGACGTGGTAATAGTACCACACCTCGTTGAGCTGGGTGCGTCCATTATCGAGCGAGCCCTTGCCGGCGGCGGTCTCGTTGTACTTGGGCCCTCCGCAGCCGAGGTAGGGAGCGACGCCGAAGCCACGGGTCAGAGCGCCCTGGATGTCCGAGAGAGAGTAGGCGGTGGCATTGGAGGGGCGGATGTTTGCGCCGGAGAGCCATCCCCAGGTTGGGTGGACCTTGAAGTACCCGATGACGGTCTCGAAGAAGTTGAAGAGGTCGTCGTGCTCGGCGGCTTTGGGGCCCTGGATTTCCCTGTGTGAGAAGAGATGCCCGTATGAAACGGATAAAGGATGGGGGGTAAAGAATAGGGGGGGAGTAAACTTACGTAGCACTCCTTTTGAAAGGTAGAGTAGCAAGTAGCATGCTTGGAGAACTCGTGCGCCCAGAGGATCCAGTTGGGGTCGTTTTGGTTGATCCAGTACTTGTTCATGTAGGCCAGGAGATCCATCTTGCCGTACGGCTCGAAGAATGTGTCGATTGAGGGGCCCGTGTAAGGGGGGACGGGTGTTCCGGTTGGTGTGCCATCTGTGGTGTTGGGCGCGGGCTTGGGATCATATTGGCGGCTGTAGATGGCATTAGTAAATCTGGAGATGGCAGATATAATGTCTCTTTTTTCTTCTTTTTTTTCTTTCTTTTTTTTCCAGGGTGGGGGGGGGGCAATAATGTTGATATCATGACTGACCTCAAATCGCAGTATTGAGTGTATGATCCATTGCAAAAGTCTGGCCATGACAAAGGCGTCAGCTTTCCACATTCAAGCACGGACAAGGGAGTAATTAAAAAAAAGTGCCCATCTCAGTCTTACCAGGCCAAAGACCATGGATAGTCCAAGAGTCTTGAGGGAGAACCTGTCCCTTTGCTTCCAAACCAGTGTAAGTGCTCCAGAACTGGGTTTGAACCTGCAACACAAAAGAGAAAAAAATTCCAGTTAGCGATTGATACAAAAAGGATCCCATATATATAAGGTGTATATAGATATGTGCGTTTCATTTTCTCTGGGGAACAACTCACGACTAACCCGCCAAAGGTCTCGACGCAGCAGGTATCGACCTTGTCAGGCACGGCTTCGCAGGAGCATGACAGCACGGGTTCGGCTACAGGGTATCGCACGCATTAGCAATTCGACCTTTTTTTTGAAGCAGCATTTGTGTTTGGGGGGGGGGGATTTCAAAGCTTGTCGCAAACATACCCAGCACGCATGTGTGATTGTCTGGAGTGATGCCGGGATACAATCCAGCTGCCGCAAGCTGCACAGTGGCAGCAAGCGACAGAACAGCCAAACCGCTTCGATACATGTTCTTTCAAACAAAAGGACGATATCAGGTAAACGATGCAGTCACGAAAACAAAAAGAGAGAGAGAGAGGTAGCATCACATCGGAGCTCCAGTCTCGGGCCGTGACTCTATATAAGTGATTTTTTTCCCAAACCGCAATCTTACCGATCACCCGAACCTAGCAATCCATCCTATTCCTCTTCCATTGGCGGCACTTGGAGCACACACACACACAAGAAGAAAACATCCTTGCTCCCATGTTTGCCTCTACCTGTCAAGGAAAGGAAAGAAAAGAGACTACTAGTCATGGACTGCCTTATCCAGCAAGTTTCTCCCGGCGCGGCGTTGGTCCCAAAAAGTTGGCGGGGGGTCTCAGACCAGCCCAGCCGTTGCCCGGACGCCAGGCGGCCACCTGATGTGATGCTGCGATATGGTAGGTTCGAATTCGTAGGGTGGGCGCTCGACACTGCATTGGGTTTGGTGCTGATCTTCGGTGGAGGAGGGGGGGCTTGAGATCCTTGGAGTGTGTCTTTCTTAGATGCCGTTTTGCTTCGGTAAACAAATTTGGCTTGTTGTCGTTGCATTTTGAATCATACTGATAAACAGGGGGGGGGGGCATGCGGAGATGGGGTCAGGGAACTTTTGATTGTGCAGGCAAAATAACCTGTTTGCTTAGTACAGAGTGTAGAAGTGAACATGGCAATCATGGGAATGAAAATGTGGTACCTGCATGAACATCTCAGCCGCATATCTTTTTGGTGGCTCACCAGCATCTCTCGCTGTTGGTCCTGAGAATAAGCCCTCAACTAGGTACCTGGAGTAGGCAATTCCGCCGAACGTTTGTCTCCATCGTCATGCTGTGCATCCCATAGCTACACGAAGCTGTCTCGACCAACAATATGTACGCATTTTCCCTTTACACACGCACGTGGCATCGATTCAAAGAATACGACCTTGCCAGTCAAAAATGCATTAGCACGAACCCCTCGTATAGTAGTTTGCATCTTTTAAACAGGGCTCTTAAAGATCAACGACGGCTGTGTTGCATGGTATCTACCCCATCTTTCTCTTCTTGTCCGTAGATGGCACCTTATTCTCGCAGATCCTTGAAGAAAAATATGCTGTCCTTGAGCTCGCCGGTTGGACTCATTCCATATCCAGGAATCTTGCCAAGCTCGCTGTAGCCAAGTTTCTTGCACACTATTTCCGCCGTACTTCCAGCCTCGGTATCGAGCATCTATCAATCAACCCAGTCAACATTCGTTTGTTACTCGGGAAAGCAATGGTCATCCCATTGGCCCACTTACCAGCAATGTCCTACCACGGGTGGCAGCCTCGGCCTCCAGGACGTTCATCAGAGCCTTGGCACCTCCCTTTCCTCGGAAGTTCTTGTGAATAAGAAGGTTCTCCACGTAACCTCTGAAAGAGCCTGTTTCTGAATAGGGCATCCATAGCATGACAACTCCCATGAGCTCGGGGCCCTTGACTCTCCCACCGGGCTCCAACTCAGTCACCAGGAGTAATATGAGCCTTCTGCCATCGTTCGTCTCTGCAATTCGTTCTTTCCACCAAGAGAGCAGTTTCTCATGGGACAGTGGTGGAAGAAAAGTTGCAATGGTGCGATCATGTGTGATGCATGAGGCCTGGATGGCAGCTAGATATGGGGTAAGGTGAGAGTGCTGCGCAGAGCTGAAGGGGGTGACGATGCCCGGACCAGACATGTTGGAAGATGAAAACTCAGCCCGATGAAATTAAATAACGTTGCTTGCTCTAGGGCTTGGACTCGGAAGGACAACACCACGGAGATAGTGACAACTTCTTCAGCCGCTTGGATGAGAAGAAATCAGCCAAAAGGGTCACCAAGAGCGGGACGTGTAAGAGTTTTATGCCAATCTGCCATCAGGTTAGCAGCGGTATGTAAAGTCACGAGCGCCTCATTAGAAGTCATCCATCCGTAGTGGAAGACATTATGAGTGATTCCGCAGAGAACCCTCACGAGACCATGGCCAAAGCTTACCTATGCAAATTGTAAAGCCAAGCTTTTTTTCGTAGCAGAGAATCACCTCACGATAAGAACCCCAAGTTTCGTCTGGCTAATGCTAATGGGAAGAACACCAACAATTGAGAAGGGGGGTCTGAGGAACTTCGCGTCAAGGGATATATGTGGTGAATTGAAGTTGGAAAACGCCCAGGCCTCCAAGTTGATTATGAATGGAGAGTGTTGTATCAACTCAATGTCAATTCATTCGACGTTTGAGCGATTTGAAGGGCTTTTTGAAGTTATCAGTTCCGGTGATAATGGAGAGCGGGTGAAGAAGCCGGAGGAGTTGGGGTCGTGTTTTAGTGACCGTTGTCGCCTAGAATTGGTACAATGTAGCGCTGGAGGTACTTGTACTTGTAGCTTCCAGGGTTCCCCTCATGCCGCTTTCAGTATGTGCATGAGATTCAGTGGAGGAAGGGAAGCCCGAGAGCGCTTCATAGGACGATGGCAGGCACGAGAGGAGAGCTCCTTCAATATATCCAGCTCGCTTAAACCCATCTTTAATTTATCATCAAGTACACTTTTCTCCTCCTTTCAGAATCATAGGCCGAATTAATCTGCAGGCTGCATGTTCTCGACCATTCGTCCGAAATCAGAATCCACCAAATGGAATTTGCTTCTTCCAATTTAAATAGAGCTTGGTTAACCTGGAGCTCTAATAAGTCTTCGAAACACTCATGTTTTATCTTGATTACTGACTCTGCATTGCTATAGTCGGTATTGGAAGCTTCTTTTGATAATCAATCTCAAAAATGAGCTACTCAGATTCACATACACTGTTAGATATGTGATGGACTGCTTGCTTTTCAGGGCTGTGGTCATGCGCGCCTGTGTGCTTCATTACTCTACTTACTATTCTCGACGACTTCATCATCTCACCCAACCACATGCAGATGGCCCCTCACGCCACCGTTTACAATGACATCAGTCCGTCAGATATCCTTCTATGGGAAATTCCATTGGGAGCAAACTTTATACGCAATATTGCTCTAAACTGTTCAGTGGCTGTGTCCCCGTCGTTTCCGCTCCATCAGCGGCTAAAGCCAATAATGAGAATAAGCTGCTCATAGGCTCGGGCTTCCGGAAACTTGTCATACAGTTGCTCACTTGAGTTGGTGGATGTACAACCTAATTCAGAAAACCGTTACGATAGCTTATTGCTCGTCACCATCCTCGTGCACCCGCCAAGCCTCTCAGCCCCTCACTGTGCGGCCTGCGTATTATTGGGCCTTGATTGTGATTCGACTCAGCAAACTCTCTTATTCATCAATCTCACTTCTTTGTTTAACCTAACCTACGACTACTTCAACCTGCGCATCCCATCCTCGTGTAGACGTCGGGTTCTTTAGGGGATCCCGAAACTGCACCTCGATGCCCACCATGAGTTCCTTCTTTGACAAGCTCCATGCCAACGTCTCCTCATTCTTCGAGGATGATGAGAAGCACTCACACTCACATTCGGGTCACGTATGCGATGAACTGCATCCGGAATCACATGCGTCAAATAGATTCCAGTCTTTTGTACCCCCTTCGTCAGGAAACGTCAAGTGGTATGTCGACGGTTGCTCTTACTTCTGGGCAGTATCTGAAGCTCTTCAACGTAAGTAGACAGATGATAAATGACACATGTTTTTCCGGATTTACTAACATATCTCTGTACATAGAGGCCCAGGAAAGTATTTACATTCTTGATTGGTGGCTGAGTCCTGAGGTATATTTGCGCCGGCCACCATCCAAGAATGAGCGATATCGTCTTGATGTTATGCTCAAGGCCGCAGCCGAGCGCGGCGTTAAAATCTATATCATCGTCTACAAGGAAGTCGAGGCAGCACTCACACTCAACTCTATAGTATGCCTATCCCGTGATTCTTCGTATGGTATCGTTCTAATAACCTTTTTTTTTTTTAGCACACAAAACATGCGCTGGAAGCCTTACACCCCAATATCGGCGTCTTTCGACACCCTGACCATGTCCCAACTGGATACGATATGACTTCAGAGCTTGGTGGTAAATTTGGTAAACTCTCAAATTTCGACTTGGCCACGGTATCAAAGGACGCTGTTAAAGCTCTTTATGGTGCTGTCGGGGACGTGGTTCTCTATTGGGCTCACCATGAGAAACTTGTGGTTGTTGACCGCGAACTTGTTTTTATGGGTGGTCTCGACTTGTGTATGGCCTCACCCTTTGTTGGCTATCACGAATGACTCAATTTGCTGACATTTCTTGCAGGTTTTGGAAGATGGGATACAAACTGTAGGCTCCCCGCGTGCATTTACCTGTAACTCGAGCTTATTTGAGATAGCCCACCCAATCGCAGATGCGCATCCAGGAAATTTGGACAATATTGTCTTCCCTGGCCAGGACTACAATAACGCCCGAATCTTTGATTTTGCTGATGTTGGCAACTGGAATCAGAATAAACGTAAGATCCCTTATACCCAGTGGAAATCCTACTAACCGTGAATAGTGGACCGCACAAAGAGCTCAAGAATGGGCTGGTCAGACGTTGCCTTGAGCATGAACGGGCCTATTGTTGCCGATCTGATCTCCCATTTTGTGGACAGATGGTATGCAATATTAATTCTTGTGATGCTTCAAGCTAACATGAAGTAGGAACTTCATCTTTGATGCCAAGTATGGCGCTAAAGATCCTGGAAAGTATACAAGACTCCGTGATAACCGTGCCGTGGAAGGCTCATATCAGGAGGACGATGGTTTATATGACCGATTTACTCGAGGAATTACTCATAGAATGGGAAATCTCGGGCTCTCATCTCATAGACACCATGATGACTACGACCGTGATGGTGATGATGGCGCGGCCCAGATTCAGCTTACACGAAGGTATGTTAATACTGGCTTGCCCAAAATTTTGTAACAAAACCAACATCAAATAGTTGTTCCAAGTGGTCTGCCGGCCATCCGACTGAGCACTCCATTGCAAATGCATATGTTGATGCCATCACTTCAGCGAGACACTTCGTCTACATTGAGAACCAGGTACGTTGCGGTGCATATTCACACATAATCTTTACTGAATGAATTCAGTTCTTCATTACAGCGACTAGTGATGAGCAGCGCCCGGTCACGAACAAAATAGGAGCAGCTATCGTTGACCGAATCATCCGTGCTCGCGATGAAGATCAGGTATTCAAAGTTTGGGTAGTCATGCCCGCTGTTCCGGCCTTTGCTGGTGATCTCAAGGCCAAGGAAGCACTCGGGACTCGTGCCATTATGGAATTTCAGTATAATTCCATTAGTCGAGGTGGACATAGTATCATCGAAAAACTCCTCGAGGCAGGTATTGAAGATCCAAGCGAATACATCGGCTTTTACAACCTTCGAAACTATGATCGCATCAATACCTCGCAGACCATGCGAGAGGTTGAGAGACGAACTGGAATTTCTTATGAGGATGCAAGAAGAGGACATGATGAACATGTGAATGCCGATGATCACACCGAGCATAATCATTACGGTTCTAGAAGGCACCGAGATGACAATAGACGCCGATACGATGACGACGACCGATATGACGACCGAGGCGATTATGACAATAGAGACCGGTATGATGATAGGGATCGATACGATGATAGGGGCCGATATGACGACCGAGATCGCTATGATGACCGGGATCGTTACGCTGGACGAGATCGGTACGAAGAAGGAGACCGTTACGATGACAGGGATCGCTACGATAGTAGGGATCGGCATGATAGGAGTCGACATGACGACAGAGACCGCTCCGAGGGAAGAGACAGATATGAGAGCTATCAAAGGGAAGCGACAGTAGTAAAGGACTCTACTCTGGATACCGTCAGTGCATCCTACATGGCCGGCGGTCGTCATATCGCTGATGTTCCTTGGGATGGCCACCCTGAGGATGAAATCAGTGCATTCGTCAGCGAACAACTATACATCCATAGTAAGCTTCTTATTGCCGACGATCGTCTAGTCATCTGTGGATCAGCCAACTTGAACGACCGCTCCCAACTCGGCAGTCACGACTCTGAAATCGCCGTCGTGATTGAGAACGGCCCTGTTGTCGACTCTTATATGAATGGCCGCCGCTACCGAGTGAGCGAATTCGCCGCTTCTCTCAGAAGACAGATTTTCCGCAAG